>OX420935.1:4554079-5900065 GCA_949091785.1 Polymixis lichenea
ATATTCCGCAGCGCATTCCATCGCTCGCGCTATTAATTTATTTACGCTACGCGTTCTTTCTGTTTTCTTATTTTATTTTTGCTCGTCCCCTTAGGGTCATAGCGTGATGTTAAATAACCTATAACCTTCCCCGAGAATTGGGCTATAAAATGCTAAAAGAATTATTCAAATCCGTCGGGTATTTCCAGAGATTAGCGCGTTAAAACAAAAAACAGACACATTCTCTTCATTATTACCTAGTATCTATAGACTGGGTTCTTTTAGTTGCTTGTAGAATTGGTTATCGGCCGTAGTTTAAGCAGGCACAATATTTAGCAACCATAGACACAAATTAGAAGAGATTTAGTTATCTAAGTAGTAAAGTAAAACGTGGCGCTTTTCATCTCGATCATTTTTATTTAGAACACATATTATGGTACCTAATCTCTCCAACTTTCAATCTGCCTTAAGGTAGCCTTGGGGTCGGCTTCCAGGCTAACCGGATGCAGATGAATACCAGTATTTATAATCTATCTAAAGCTGTTCATATTCATTTCAGAATTAGATGAGAAAAATGAAACATTACAATGAATTAATAATTCAATACACGAGCGCGAAAACCACAACGACACAATATTCTTACCACCACCGCGCCAACGGACACGAAAAACTTAAAATTGTACATGTTTGTCTACTAAACGAAGCACATAATAATGACTGACAACTGTTGTGGTGTTTATATTTATATATCTGGAGACAACGCCTTTGATACGGGCTGTTATACGCTTGTTAAAACACAGTGTGGCATACAATATGTACTTCCTTGTTACATTGTCATGGCATTTTTGGTTAGGAATTCGGCAAATAAGAATTTGTGGTTAAATATTAAAATTGTCTCAAGGTGTGAAAAGTTTATCCACTAATTTATCATGGTAGGCAACTAATCACCACCACGGCAGAGTCTCTAAAGGCTTAATTAAGGCTCCCGCAGATACATCACACACACCATGAATTTTTTATTGAAATTTTTCTAGCATAAATAACTATACGTCGCGTCGCGCTGTCTCGTCGCCGGCGTCGTTTGCCCGTTCTACTGAGTTTTAGTTTTCTGATAACGGCAAGAGTCCTATGGAAGTTATCTAAATAGTCATCGAAGAAAGGGTCTGTGATGGTCTCTTATCTACAGTAAAATAGGTAAAAGTACCTAGGTACTATTTATAAAGCTTCAATTACATTTCATAGTTATACAATCTTTCAATCTAGTTTTATCAAGGGGTACCGTATTTCCCAGTAACTGGGTTCTGGAAGTCAGATAGGCAATCGCTTCTAGCTGAAGCGATTCGGTTAGAGTGGAATCTGACCCCAACATACTTGGAAAAAGGCTAGGCCAAATGATGTCAACCTTTCAATCTAGGTACCTACTGAAACTGGCTGAAACAAAACTCAAAGCAGCTTTCCTGGCATCCCATCCTTTTTTTTTTGGAGAACGTTTAGCCTGAGTAAGCTTTTGCTAAACAAAATAGGGCGATGTTACACATCATCACTCATACATTCATCTATTCCGTAGTGTGAAACGTTCCCAATTTGACACCATTATATTCCTGAAACCCTTCGAGGTTTTATCAAGAAACAATATTTTCGTTGCCCACAAGTTTATTTTGAGTTTTATTATAAGACCCGCCCTACAATACTGCTTTGTTTTCACAGTCACCCCTTAACTTAACTATACCATTCCTTTTGTATAACTTTGACATAAAATTGGCTTTCTTATGACAGGGGAAGAAGGTTGAAAGTTGCTTGTGTGTTTGTAGCAGGGTGTTAAGGGACGTTTGGCTCCCTCAAGGCAGGGTGATAACGTAAAGTGTCAACATTTGCCCTGCATCGGTGGATATCCGGTGTCGACTGACATGACCGACTTTTGTCTAAGGTCGGGAAGAATGCGGGAGAAATAAATGATAGTGATGGATGGCTTTTTTTTGCTCTGGAACTTGGGAGCAGATGAATTGCTTGTTGGATAACGCCGAAATGAAATAATTGATAAAATGAAAAGAATTTATTTCTTCGCATCTGTGACCCAAATGGTGGTTTTGATATTTTTACAATCAGTTGTTTTTTATGGTACTAATACTGTACCTAACTGTAAATATAAGTTTGCTTCCTTAGCTACTAATAGTACCTTCTTGATGTATTAAAAGAAAATCCTACAATCCTACTAATAATATAAATATGAAAATTTGGATGTTTGAATGTTTGATAAGCCACCGGCACATTACTCTGTCGTGTTGTGTTGTGTTGTGACGCGGGTTATACCAATCAAATTAATTTGTTCAAGACAGTTCAGGACCACGTCAAATCACAACGAGTTTTGATTGGTTAACACTGCGTCAAAAGGCGTCACGACATGACACAACACAGTAATGTAAATCCGGCTCTAATCAATCAAGCAGAAATGCCTGAACGGATTTGGATGAAATTTGGCACTCAGATAGATAGATTATAACCTGGATACTTTTACCACATAGGATATAGGATACTTTTATCCCAGTAATACGTTACCATGGGATAATTTTTGACAATCATGCTGGCGAAGCCGCTGGCGAAAGCTAGTTTTAAATAAATTCATTTAGATATTATCGTCTTCTCGCAATTTTAATAACATAACATGATGCGCAGTGCGCAGGATATTATGCTCATTTCGTTTTGTCTTGTTAAGCAATGCAGTGTGGTAGCGAAAGCTTGAAGTCCATTGAGGAATTCTCTGTTCTGAGCTTTTAGGTACAGACGCCAGCACGTGAAGCTATCCCAAACTGTCAAATCTTCCCAATTGAACATAAACCTTGTACTTTTGTAATAAAGTTGAAAATCTATCAAAGAAATTTGACAGATTGGGGTAGCTTGATGTGCTGGCCTCTGTACCTGCAAGCTACAGTTACTATTATCCTGTCGGGATCTTAGGGCTATGAGCTCTAAACCGGTGGAATCCGCTACTACCTTGCTAGCTGCTAACTTGATAATGATTTTTTATAGCGTGATACGAGAGGACTGAAAATCCAGGCCAAAACTGTTTTGACAGATAACCTTAAAACAGTAGTAGTTGAGTAGTTTTAAACAGTAGTAGTTGAGTAGTTTTAAACAGTAGTAGTTGAGCAGTTTTAAACAGTGGTAGTTGAGTAGTTTTAAACAGTAGTAGTTGAGCAGTTTTAAACAGTGGTAGTTGAGTAGTTTTAAACAGTAGTAGTTGAGTAGTTTTAAACAGTAGTAGTTGAGCAGTTTTAAACAAAAGTAGTTGAGTAGTTTTAAACAGTAGTAGTTGAGTAGTTTTAAACAGTGGTAGTTGAGCAGTTTTAAACAGTAGTAGTTGAGCAGTTTTAAACAGTAGTAGTTGAGTAGTTTTAAACAGTAGTAGTTGAGCAGTTTTAAACAGTAGTAGTTGAGCAGTTTTAAACAGTAGTAGTTGAGTAGTTTTAAACAGTAGTAGTTGAGCAGTTTTAAACAAAAGTAGTTGAGTAGTTTTAAACAGTAGTAGTTGAGTAGTTTTAAACAGTGGTAGTTGAGTAGTTTTAAACAGTAGTAGTTGAGCAGTTTTAAACAGTAGTAGTTGAGCAGTTTTAAACAGTGGTAGTTCAGTAGTTTTAAACAGTAGTAGTTGAGTAGTTTTAAACAGTAGTAGTTGAGCAGTTTTAAACAGTAATAGTTGAGCAGTTTTAAACAGTAATAGTTGAGCAGTTTTAAACAGTAGTAGTTGAGCAGTTTTAAACAGTAGTAGTTGAGCAGTTTTAAACAGTAGTAGTTGAGCAGTTTTAAACAGTGGTAGTTGAGTAGTTTTAAACAGTAGTAGTTGAGTAGTTTTAAACAGTAGTAGTTGAGTAGTTTTAAACAGTGGTAGTTGAGTAGTTTTAAACAGTAGTAGTTGAGTAGTTTTAAACAGTAGTAGTTGAGCAGTTTTAAACAGTAGTAGTTGAGCAGTTTTAAACAGTAGTAGTTGAGCAGTTTTAAACAGTGGTAGTTGAGTAGTTTTAAACAGTAGTAGTTGAGTAGTTTTAAACAGTAGTAGTTGAGTAGTTTTAAACAGTGGTAGTTGAGTAGTTTTAAACAGTAGTAGTTGAGTAGTTTTAAACAGTAGTAGTTGAGCAGTTTTAAACAGTAGTAGTTGAGTAGTTTTAAACAGTAGTAGTTGAGCAGTTTTAAACAGTGGTAGTTGAGTAGTTTTAAACAGTAGTAGTTGAGCAGTTTTAAACAGTGGTAGTTGAGTAGTTTTAAACAGTAGTAGTTGAGTAGTTTTAAACAGTAGTAGTTGAGCAGTTTTAAACAAAAGTAGTTGAGTAGTTTTAAACAGTAGTAGTTGAGTAGTTTTAAACAGTGGTAGTTGAGCAGTTTTAAACAGTAGTAGTTGAGCAGTTTTAAACAGTAGTAGTTGAGCAGTTTTAAACAGTAGTAGTTGAGCAGTTTTAAACAGTGGTAGTTGAGTAGTTTTAAACAGTAGTAGTTGAGTAGTTTTAAACAATGGTAGTTGAGTAGTTTTAAACAGTAGTAGTTGAGTAGTTTTAAACAGTAGTAGTTGAGCAGTTTTAAACAATAGTAGTTGAGTAGTTTTAAACAGTAGTAGTTGAGCAGTTTTAAACAGTGGTAGTTGAGTAGTTTTAAACAGTAGTAGTTGAGTAGTTTTAAACAGTAGTAGTTGAGCAGTTTTAAACAAAAGTAGTTGAGTAGTTTTAAACAGTAGTAGTTGAGTAGTTTTAAACAGTGGTAGTTGAGCAGTTTTAAACAGTAGTAGTTGAGCAGTTTTAAACAGTAGTAGTTGAGTAGTTTTAAACAGTAGTAGTTGAGCAGTTTTAAACAGTAGTAGTTGAGCAGTTTTAAACAGTAATAGTTGAGCAGTTTTAAACAAAAGTAGTTGAGTAGTTTTAAACAGTAGTAGTTGAGTAGTTTTAAACAGTGGTAGTTGAGTAGTTTTAAACAGTAGTAGTTGAGCAGTTTTAAACAGTAGTAGTTGAGCAGTTTTAAACAGTGGTAGTTCAGTAGTTTTAAACAGTAGTAGTTGAGTAGTTTTAAACAGTAGTAGTTGAGCAGTTTTAAACAGTAGTAGTTGAGCAGTTTTAAACAATAGTAGTTGAGCAGTTTTAAACAGTAGTAGTTGAGCAGTTTTAAACAGTAGTAGTTGAGCAGTTTTAAACAGTGGTAGTTGAGTAGTTTTAAACAGTAGTAGTTGAGTAGTTTTAAACAGTGGTAGTTGAGTAGTTTTAAACAGTAGTAGTTGAGTAGTTTTAAACAGTAGTAGTTGAGCAGTTTTAAACAAAAGTAGTTGAGTAGTTTTAAACAGTAGTAGTTGAGTAGTTATAAACAGTAGTAGTTGAGCAGTTTTAAACAGTAGTAGTTGAGTAGTTTTAAACAGTGGTAGTTGAGCAGTTTTAAACAGTAGTAGTTGAGTAGTTTTAAACAGTAGTAGTTGAGCAGTTTTAAACAGTAGTAGTTGAGTAGTTTTAAACAGTAGTAGTTGAGTAGTTTTAAACAGTAGTAGTTGAGTAGTTTTAAACAGTAGTAGTTGAGTAGTTTTAAACAGTAGTAGTTGAGCAGTTTTAAACAGTAGTAGTTGAGTATTTCTAAACAGTGGTAGTTGAGCAGTTTTAAACAGTGGTAGTTGAGTAGTTTTAAACAGTAGTAGTTGAGTAGTTTTAAACCTAAACATAATTGCTTGGTGCATGCGCTAAGGTAGCCAAGAAGTACAAATTTTCTTTCGCCTTATACATTTTTAGGTCAGTGTCAGGATGTATGTTGATCAAATATGATTTTCTATTATAAAAATCATCAATACGACTCTCTATTTTTCTTGAAAAATCATTGATGTATTGTATAAATATCTACGCGTAATGGTCGGGAATCATATTTTGTTGAACACACAGCCTGAAAATGGCTTGCAAATTTTCTTAAAAGACTTTTTCATAGACACTGCAGTAATTTTCATAAACATAGGTAAACACACTGAGTTGCCTAGAGCCTAGACTTGAAAAATCCTCCACTGAATCTTTCCAACAAGCAGCAGGCCTAACAAGAATTTACTCGCCGTAAACTTGACAGCTTTACTATCTTCGTAAACAACGCTGGAGTTTTACGCGAACCGAGTGCAGGGAACGGCATGACATTTTTATGCCAAGGCAGGGACGCTAAACCCATGAATCGATGGTAACACGATTAGGGGAATCGGACATCATTAGAACCCCTGGAATATTTACTATTGGGGAACATTTGAAACGGGAAAAATAGAAATAGATGACCAGCATAATCTTTCATTTGATTCTGGGAAATATGAAGAAAGGATATTTATAAGGGTGCCTTCTTACGGAAGGAGTTTGTTTCATGTTGGTTGGGTAGTAATGGGGAGCATTATAAATATGTGCACAGGGAATAGGGAAGTAGGTATAAGATGACAAGGGTCATTGTGTTTCAAACAGTGTAGCTTCTTACGGAGAAGTAAAGTGAAATACTCTCTCGTTGTTATTATTTCAAGCGAGGTTCGATTCCCGGGTCGGGCAAGGCTGTTGGCTGTTTCTATTAGCTTCTCAGTAGGTAACAGCCGGGTGTTTGGACATTACATGGGGTTTAAGCATGGCTATTATAGGGAAATGTGGGTTTATTATACATCTCCCACTTCTTTTGAGAATAGCTTAATATTACAGTGTGTCGCAGACAGCATATCTTTTAGAACTAACTAACTGTTGTGTGTATTAATCACCCTGGATGATAACTAGCCTTTGTCCTTCTCCAGGTCCCAGGCTATCTATCTGTGTACTTTATATTTTGCGAAAAGTATATCTTGGGAATATAATTTTATGGGAACCATAGATCTATGATGGGCACGCATAACGATCGCCTCAGTGGTTTAGTTAGGCGTGACAACGCAACATAGGTACAGATAGAGTTACATGCATTTTTATAATTAGTAGACTAGCTTTTGCCAGCGGCTTCGCCCATGTTAACCAATTTAAATAAAACCTTAACAAATTATACACCTTCCTGTGTCTATTGGTGAAAACCGCATGAAAATTCGTTCAGTTGTTTTTGAGTTTGTTGCGAACAAACAGACAGACAGGCAGACAGACGCGGCGGGGGACTTCGTTTTATAATAGTGGTATGGTGGAGAATGGGCAGCACCGTTCTCTATGCATTTTACCATTTTTCCACTATACTGCGATCGCCAACCCGCCTGCCAAGCGTGGCGATTAAGGCAAACCCTCCCCCCCCAAATGATGCCGTAAGCCGCTGAAGTGGAGGAGCCTGGGGGAGGCCTATGTCCAGCAGTCGACGTCTTTCGGCTGAAATGATGATGATGATGATGATATGGATATTATTTTAACATGGCGTCGGGAGCTGTGGGCAAGAGGGTGCACTTACACATCCCGGCTTTGGAATACTACTAATATTATAAATGCAGAAGTTTGTATGTTTGGATGTTTGTTACTCAATTACACAAAAACGGCTGAACAGCCGCTCCCTGCATCCTACTCTTTTTTTAATCTTAAGGTTATTTAAATAAATTGACACGATACTCCTCTTTCTGTTTGCATGGACCATATAAATCCTATGCAATTTGAGGCGAGATGCAAAAAATATCCTACATTCTCTTAATTGGATTAAGTCGACAAAGTAACTCCCTGTATGAATGGACAAACGATAAACCTCACGGCCTCACCTAACATATCCGAGGTGATGTGCAAAAATGATTGAGCTCGCATCGTGGAGCTAAAGATCCACCTCCCCTGACCTGAATATAATATGTATAGCCGGCACCCATGGGCAGTATTCAAATTTAAATATGACTGACAGTGCAGTCTTCGATTTATTGTCAAAGTAAAAAGGGAGGAGCTAGAAAGACCAGGGGTGCGATCAGCGTTGGTAATACAATTACAATTGATTATATTGGGCTCACTGAACTGGATTACAGGAAGGGGAAAAAAGATATATCGATACTACTTGTAGGGGTGTTGTTAATGTAATGTAAAATAACTTTTAGTAGTAGAAGAGCTTGTTCTCTGGCTGTTTCTCATGGAAATGGATTTTACTTATGTAGATTCTTTTACATATTGTGAATGAGAGAACGTTGTAGGCCTACAGTTTCTATTCTTTATTTTCATTCCTCTAAGTACCTGGTACTTATTGACAGGCCTGCACTGTCCTCCCATACCTAATATCACTGTAATTTGAAAACATTATAAAATCCAATTGTTTTTAAAAGAGTAACCGTGGAGTTCCTTGCCGGCTCTTCTCCATAAGAAGCGACAAATTGGAACCGTGCACCTAGCTTCTGACGTTTCATAAGTGCCCTTGCAGGTTTATGTGAAATAAAGTATTTTGATTTGATTTGATTTGTTATTCGTCCGGAAAACTACTGATTACTGCTGGCCTATTTTTACTGCGAAACAAGCCTAGGTATGGTAGTGCAGTATTCCAAATTGAGACTGAGAGGTAAGAACATTCTGACCTTGGTATATTGTTTCTTGTTTATTTAGGAGTTCCAACAAAACATAATATGCACAATACATGATACTTAAACAAAGGGCAACAGCAGGTTAACTCCTTCACTAAGTTGTAGGAAACCACAGCATGAACAGCACAGTTAAAAACGAATCTAACCGCCATTCGTTGGTCTAGTAGTCGCAAGCCCTACTGGTGAGCATGAGGTCCGGGGTTCGATTTCCAAGCCGGGCAAAGTGTTACTGAGTTTTCTATCTGGAATTTCTCAGTAGCAGCCTGGATTCCGGATTTGTGCCCGATTGATGGCAATAGGCTCGTCCCTTCCTGTACACCTCTGCCCAACGCTTCGGGGAAACAAGGTGATGCTATGTTACGTATTTAATCTATCAATTTTTGTTAGCAATACATTAGCGAACTCCCAGATCAGACCAACACTTGATTTCTAACGGCTTTAATCAAATTATGACCAGACAGTATTATGCATCTGGCTCACCCACCTCGTCATCTCTGACCTACGCAGTGGTTCTCGACAATAACCGAGGTTATCCTCAACAAAAGTCAAGGAAAATCTTCAGTAATTCAAATACCAGCTTAGACTTGTGACTAAGTTGACTGATCTCATAACAGCTTCCGAGAACAAGTTTGACATTACAGAGATACCTACATAGATTGTTCAACGTTGAACGTGCCTCCTAGGCGCTAAACCCGGTCTGTCTTAGCGGCTGAATGGAACACGATCACGTCAGTATGTCTGGAGTTCTGAGAAAAGAAAGAAAGAAAATATGCACATTTGCGGTTAAAATAACGCAGAGAAACAACACAAACACAAAAATAAAAACAACTTGGAGGAAATATGCGGAGAGATATGTGTCACATCCACGCAAAATAGCCATCGCTCAGCATAATGCTAAGAAACCCTATACGAAACAGAGTCCTAGCGCTGGATTGCAGTAGGATGAGTGTTGTCTAATTTATTTAATGTAATAGGCCGATTGTCTCGAATGTTATAGTAAATTTCAATTTTATGGTACAAGTAACGCCATCTCTTGTGATCTATGAGAACTAGGTAATCATTTACGGACAGCATCATCATCGTAAGCGTAGTCTGTAGCGAAAGCATTTGTTTCACTTTAGCGTGCTTCAGCTATGGGTATGAAATTGTCAAGGTCACGGCGCAATACGGTGATCAAGTTTTTCTTGTATTTTGCTACAGAAAAGTTTGCTAATGACTTATGTGATGTCGGTACGTATACCTTGTATGGGCAGTAATTATGGGAGGTCCAAAATGAGCCCATCCATGTGTCCATCTTTTAGAGCATAGATAATAACCGAAATTGTCCAGATAGCAAAACAATGGACTCATTAGCATCGGGCTTACTGCCTTTCGTGGCACTCTTCCGGTTAATGAATGAGTATTCCAGTAATAACGATTATCTAAAGCAGTCTATGTAGACTGTGGCGAAATTCCTCGTTTAAATGAATCATACAATTGCAACGTAAAATTCATGAATTTGTCCCCACCTACATTACGGAAGACGCTTCTATAGGTATGACATGTGCATTATTGTGTAACATCTTGGTGAACTATCCACCACTCCACTCCATCTTGGTGGTGTACTATATGTGGAGGCTTGTTATTAGCAATTTTTTTATATTACTTTCTTTATATCATTGGTTTGTTAGTCTGTAAGCCTTCTTCAAAATAAAATAAATAAATAAATAAATGAATAGTAGTGCCTATCAACATTACGCACTTAAAAGGGTAAAGTATAAATGCCAATATAAGTCAGTCTATACTTCTATACTAATAAAATAAAGAGGTAAAATGTGTTGTATGTTTGTCTGTAGGGCTATTCTCTAGAACAGCCAGGTGGATTTGAAAAAATCTTTTTGAATTTGATTGCCTAATTCTTGAGCAAGACCCTCAGAAGCCCCCATGCCTCAGAAATCACGTTAAGCTGTTGGTTTCCAGCTGTCATTCGTGGATCTTTGACAGGCGTTACGGGTCGTCAGAAGAAAGTGTGTGTCAACCAGTGTTATCGAGGGGTATCGTGTCACCCAGTAACTGGGTTGTGAAGGTCAGATAGGCAGTCGGTTCATGTAAAATACTGGTATTCAGCTGCATCCGGTAAGACTGGACCCCAACATGGTTGGGAAAAGGCTAGGTAGATGATTAAATTAAATTTAAAAAAAAAAATGTTTATTGCATCAACTTAAATAACTTATGCTAGTTACAATGGGGAGAATCCTGTTAAGTAAATAGTTTGCTTGTGTTAGGATGCTCCGCCCTTCCCCAGGTTATCTAATTTCTTTTAAGTTATTTAGCCTGTTATTTAGCCAAATTAATTATATAAACTTATACCAATAAAACAATAAAATAAAATAATAAAAAATAAAAAGATCAAAAAGTGCGGTGGAATGTGTGTTATGTGTGGAGATAGTGTGGCGGTACTGGTGGTGAATGTGTACGTGAGTAGTGGATGTGAGTAAGTGTGGGAGTGAGGTTTGATGATGACTTAACACACTTTTTAAATAGTCTCAGACAAGAAGACAATATTTTTACTTGCAGCAAATCTCAATAATTGCGTTGTGTGTGCTGCTCCGCGATGCGTTCTCTGAGAACGCATCGCCACCCTCTGGTGGTCGCAATAATATGCACTTCACATGTCTCAAGCGGTGTCACTGTTCTGCTCTAAAGCCAAAAGCTCTAGAGCCGAAAAGTGCATAAAGATAAGAGATAAAAGAGACCATCTATTCATCATTCTCACCATCAAATTTTGCTTTTGAATTCTAAATTAAATGGATCATCATCGACTTATAGTAGTACCTACTCTAAAGGTTGTCTGCCAAAGTCGACCTTATATTGTACAGGCTGGCGATAAAATAACTTTAATCATATTCGAACTAATCAAAATTTAGAAAGAGAATAGCAGAAAAAAAAGAAGGTGGGTAATTGGGTTGACAAGCAAAAGGAAGAAGATAAAATAAAGACTTGTAGAATACTTTGAGATACTTACCAAATTTACTTATCAAACGTGTTTAAATACCCGATCCCGGTACAGGGAGATATTAAGGCCCCTAACAGTATCTACACTGTTGGACGTAGGTTTCTCTGGCTGCTTGCGAGTCATGCCACTCAGCAAGACCCTTGACCCCCTCACCCATCCATTACCAATCACCCTGTTAAGGTGGGTTAAGGTACCCTAAGGTGGTCCTACCCTACGTTTGCCAATACCTACACGGTATGTACTCGGGAATCAACTATTGAGTCATTCGGTTCCCTAAAAAATAGTTCAGCTGGATGGTGCTTATCCACGCGTCATGTTCCTGAACGGGCGCCATCGGTTGAGACTGGTCATCTCTTAACTGCTTATTTTAATCGTATTTTTGCAATTGTTTTTTAATTTAATTTATTTTTTACTTTGTTCTCAGACATAGAAGCTACAAAGCGAATGTACCCGGGATTGTGTAATGTCTTCATTTAAAAGAGTATTCTTTGAGTTCATCCTACGTTTTGAAATATGCTCATCTAGCTTCAACTAACTGACTTTTCGATAGTTCAATAGTGCTTGTAAATGATTCACTTGAAAATCAAAAAGTAATTTATTCAAATTAGGCTGACAGTCTGTACTTTTTGAACGTCAAAATTACATAAAACAGTCCCCCAAAACGCCCGCCCTTCACCACTTCCTAGTGCTTCAGCTGGGAAGAAGAAGTGGCGCAACAAACTCTTGAAATAAATGTTTTGAGTCAGAGAACATGACTACCACAACAGCCTTCTGTTATTATGCTCTATCATTCGCCCAATGCCATTTCCACTATTCCACTACATATTACGTCGACGATTTGTTTTTCTGACGGATCAGATTAGTTTATTTTCCTCTACTTTCCATTAAAAAAATTAAGAAAAATCAAGAACCTTATTTGCACAAAATTCAGAATACCAACAGTTCTTACTAGATATTAAAGATATGTCATCGAGAGCAGTAACAATTTGGAAAATATGTTCTCAGGAAAAAAGAGGTTTTGTCAAACCTGGCTAATTGTCATTTTTTCCCTAATCTGTCTTCCGTGTTATCACAAAACCTCGAATAGGAAGACAGAACCGGATGTGTCGTAACATTGTTTAAATATTATGTAGCAGATATCTACAAAAGTTTAAATGGCTGAGTTTGAAATTTATGAATGGACACTGATAAGATTGTATTTTTTTTTAATTTATCTACATTAGGTAGAAAAGTTTTGCTATAATTCTCTACGTAAAAGTTTACTGTTTAATATAATTTTATGGCGATATGCTTGGATTGCTGAAAAATAGACAAAGATGTATGTTTAGATCCTTTGTTTCATAATCTGAGGCGAGATAAGATGGTTTGGTCATGTAGAGAAGATGAGTGAAGGGCGATTAACAAAAGGCATTGTGATCGCTGTATGAGCAATATTGTGCATGCTGCGCAATTTACTTTCATAATGACAATTCCAAATATGAGTATGATATTTTTTATTCGTTAGACACGAATAATAATAACGCATGATATATATAGAACACGCTAACTAAGCTCATTTACATACATTAATTATTATGACGATTTTACGTTAGAAAGGGAAATAAAATCACCAAGCAAGAGGATCAACTCGTAAATAAAAACGAACCCATTTCTATTTACAGATTTATTTTAACTCTTCCACTAAAACTTCGCCATAAAATGTATAGTTTTCAAATAGACTGTTTAAGTTTCCGGGATTCAAACGACTTTCTTTAAGTTTAATTTAGCGAATTTGGGCCAGTTTAAACTCGCTGCTTTTACAATGTAGTTCTATTTAAACCAGGGTGACGTAATAGTATAACTTAAGGAAAAGCGCCAAGGTACCCGCGAAATTCATATATTCTTCGTTTTTTTTGCAACTTCTAGTTCTGTGTCAGTCTGTGTGTTCAACAAGATTGAATTCTCGACCGTATCACCTATGTATTAACAGCTCTATTATATATTTTTTTTTTGCCAAAAACAGTGTGTTACATTTCCTTATGATCTAATTTATAATAGCCATGTTTACATAAAGAAAAATAATAAGACGTAAAAGAAGCGTTTTGCTTTTGAACTCCGCACTAGGTCGAGCCTGTCTCGTGGAGTTCATGAGTGGTATTACCGTATAGTGAATAATTAAAATTATAATATAATATATTACATAATAATTAAAGCCATAAATACAACCCTCTTTATTTATATAATCCCAATGAATGACTATTTCGTGAAAAAGTAGCCTTAGCGCTTCCGTCTTAAGTACCAAAGTAAGTTTTACCGATGTATTAAAATTTTAAAAGAATGTGGACGGACAACTGTAAGAAAAGAAATGATTGATGGATGGAAACTGAGAAATTGCGGGAAGTAGGTACCTAAGTAAACCCTGAAATGGCGGCTAATAGAGAAGTAATGCATGAAAGTCGCCGATCCCACATCTAAATTGGGATAGTTGAGTGCAGAAAAATGACAATGATACTATAAAATAATGTTGAGTGGCATGTCCTAGAATTCGAGCAATTCGAAGACATGTGAAATCCACCAACCCGCACTGGGCCCGCATTGTCGATTATGGCTCAGTCCCTCTTCCAGAGAGGAGGGCTGTGTCCCAGCAGGGATCATTATACTCGTAGACTGCTCATGCTTATGTAGGCAAAATATTTTTGATGTGAAAATGAACATATTTTGTATAAAATTAAAAACAAATATTAGAGGGTATGTAATCGACTGCCGACCACCCTAGGGACGGTAATGTTTACTGAGTGGACGCACAAAATTGCTCTGTAACCGACTGGCGTATAGCTTCGTGTTTTTAATTCCAAAACAAAATACACTCAAGGGAATTTATTTCTACTAAAATTAAACGTAAAAACTTAAAAAAAACCGACTTCCAAAAAAACACTACAAAGTGAAAAATTACTTTAATTTCGGAAGTCGGTGACTTTGTATACACCGTGAAATTTTAATGGTTGTTTTTCCGCGGCAGAATAACTTGCCAAAAGGAGTACTTTCGAAGCATAGAGTTAAAGTAAAAAAAAAAAGATTTTTTTGTTTTAAAATAATTTAAAAAATATTCATCAACTCGATAAAACACTACTAAATAGTAATACTAGAGGTAACTTGTAGGTACTACTCGAATCGCACGCACCGCTGACAAAGGGAACAGCGATGCATAAATGTGTAAAGCAAAATAAACTCTCGCACGTGGTGATTTTTTTTTGATTTTGGTTAATCTGCCATTTATTGTTTCTAATATTTTATTTGTTTATAAAACGATTGTATTACCAAACAAAAAACCGACTTCCAAAAAAACACTACAACTTTGTAGTGTTTTTTTGGAAGTCGGTTTTTTTTTGAAGAAAGTTTTTATTTTTTACTTTTTAGTGGTTCACATGTGCTTACCCCTTCACAGCGTACCAGCGTGATGTTTTGTTATGAACTGGTGCAAACAATAGACAGACATGAGATTTTAGCAATCCCAGTCCATTTGCTATCATTTACTGAGGAGTTCCGTTGCCTATCTCCGAAGTCCTTCATCAGATCTTCACCAAATTGAAATGGGACTACTCCGAGAGAGTACTCTTCCATAAACTACTCAAATCGCTTCAAGTGTGCCTATAAAATTTGAAGAGTTCTCTCTATTTCTCCAGGATCCCATCATCAGATTCTGACTTGATGATCATGGGACCGCCTGGGAAGTATACCCTTTCAAACAAAACAAAAAAATCCAAATCGGTCCAGCTATCTTCGAGCAATCGGTGTACATACATAAAAAGAAATACCAATCGAATTGAGAACCTTCTTCCTTATTGAAGTCGGTTAAAAAAGATGTGGAATTTTCCCGAGGCACATTTATCAACTTCATAAAACTTAAGTAGTTATCTGGAGTTGCTTTCATTTCCTTCAAAATTATTTGCATTTTCTTAACAATTTAGACCTAGACTTAGATTTTCAGGTATAAACGAATACCTTGTTCTTAAGTCTCAGTTAGTTAACTACAAGTATGTTGTCAGATTAAGCACAGTAAAGTGCAAGTTCATGTTGACTTGATAGAACTTCAGTTTAAGTTACTTAAACTGAAGAATGAACGTAACATGAGTTCGTCGAAAAATTCTCTCAGTTCAATATTTTAGTACATATACAGTTTGGAATGTCTTCGCATTAGACGTGGCGTAGACGCTACGTAGGTACAATCTGACCAGACGTTTCGTAGACAATGCGTAGGCGATGTTGAGGCACTGTGTAGTGTAGGACCTGAAAGGTCCCTGTACCGGGATTTGATAAATGAAACGCTTGTATGAGTGTCAATCTAAACTATATCGTTTATTCCATGTTTTAGGTCTTTACAGCTATGCGCCTGTTAATCATCAATTTTCTTCCGAAACAAAAACCTAAGAAAAATATTTGAAGAATTGTTCTAGATCTCCTTGCCAGTTCAAATGTGACAAAGCCATTTCGTTGCTAGCCGGTACGACGATAAAGTTACATTCGGCAAACAATCAGCCTTTACAGTAGACGCAGAGTAGCGATACGTAGACGCAGAGTAGCGATGCGTAGACACAGAGAAGCGATGCGTAGAAGCTGAGTAGCGATGCATAGACCTCTGAGTGGACGTTTGACGCACGCCTACGCTGGATCATCACCTAAAGGGAAGGTGCCTGTTATAAGTTGGGCTGGTGATAATGGCACATAACAATAGTCGTCAATTTACTGTGCGCCATGTTCTGATCGATAAATCTGTTAGTTATTAACTAAAGCTGTAACACAGTAGCCGGTTAATGGCGATACTACGGAGAGCTTGCTCTAAAATATGATAATCCTGGAATTGTTGGGCACACATGTTACATAATACCACATGAGTGGGAGCGGCTAAACCTAACCCTATGGGGATTCCATTCCCAGTGTTGTTATAATTACTTAAACTTAAGTCAATTTGCTGTTGTTGGTTTTCGGTCCCCAAACGAAAATACACATTTTTATTTCTCAATTTTTCTTCCCTGTAATCGGATATTAACCTAAATACGTTGACAGTTGTATACTGCGGGTAATACCGGCCTTTACGGATTATTCCGAGTTTTATTTAACTTTTTATATATCCCTGCGGTGTTGTGGTTGGGTTGGTGCTCAATTTTCTCATTTATTTAATTTCGTTTATTTTATGAAGGGAATGATGGAAAGTATTTTTTTTTTTTTCCCAAATGTGTTATAAGCGTCGTGTGATACACGTGAGCATTTATCACGATACATTCGGCTCCATAATCGAGTGCAATGACAAACTTTGCTCACTTGTGTCATAGTAAAAATCACAGAACTTATTCCATGGTAAAAATCTATTTTATTACAATATTACTCATACCTATTGCAGGACAGAGGCAAGTGGTAATTCAGGCAGAAAGGTGTTGGCTCTTCATGCAATAATGAAGTTCAAATTAAACATTCTGAAGCAACTTACTTATTTCTGCAATTACGTGTAAAAGGTAAGTGGGGACAATGATGTCGCCAACATAATAATTTTCGAGAATAATCCTTGGCATAGAATAACAAGTGTCCTATAATGAAAAAGATAAGTAAGAATGTAGTAATCCAAAGATAATGAAGATGGCGCTGAGTTAATTTCGGACAATAATACAAGGGTCACAGGCACTCGGTAATTGACAATACTCGTACTAGAGCCGCCATGGTTACGCATTGTGAAATAATTACGGCTGTTTTGTAACAGTTAATGATGATTGGAAGCGATGGGCTAACCCTGTCATTATCTGGTGATCTTTATGCCTATCATTTTCAGATCATAGGGCCATTACACACGAATTGCAAGAGCGTTTTTGGACGGACGTTCCTAGTTTGGCTTTTTGTAAGTTAGGACCAGGCGGTCTATTCTGTAAAAATCGCACCGTTATAACTTGGGTGAAGTGAGCTTAAGGTGAATCTAGTCCAACTTTTTCCCATACAAACTTCGGGAGTGTTTTATTCCACTGTTCGACAATGTACATCAAAAATTAAACATGGTATGGTTTTGTCTCATTATTAATATTGTCTATACGGAAATAGAATACTAAAATAAAAGGCCCTTAAAAAATTAGAAGCCAACAAAGATTCGTTTTCCTTGCTAATTTAACCTAACTTTGGGCGTGTTTAAGTAATAAAAAAAGTGTAAAATCTCAAAAACCAAGTCGCTACCGACAAAGCTCAAATATCGAAAAATACAATAAACTTTATTGGTAATTGATTTATGCAGTGGTTTTTTCATAAGGCCCGATCTTCCGAAGGATTGTTCTTAATTTTTTCGCGCCTGTTGTACTATAAATGATCCTGCATCTCACTCAATAATGTTGTGCGTGTAGACTAGCTTCTAACTGCTCATCACTGATACTACCTCTGTTGAACGATGCCTGGTGAGACAGCGTGCTTTTTAGCCAGGCCCATCATTGAGTTCGGGCCCGCGACTAGGTTCCCCTTAAGGTGAGCTGTCATTAGTGTTTTTCCCTAGCATCAACTGGAAAAACAGTCGATCTATTCTGTTAAAATCTCACCGTGCGAACCTAGCTGCAGTGAGCTATCATTTCATCTGACACTAGGAATTGATACTAATGACAGCTCACTTTAAGCTCACTTCACACAAGTTATCACGGTGAGATTTTTACAGAATAGCACTGCTGATGCACGGTTTTATTACACCTGCGGGGTACTTAATTGCGTACCACATTAATAGTAGGAAAGGCTTTCATTTTGACACTTAAACAACATTCATTGCGTTATTTACTTTGTTGAGCAGACAAATTTTTCGAACATATGAAGCAATAGTTTGGAATATAGTTCAAATGATTTAGATGTGATTGAAAGTGTGCTCCGCAAATAGGGGGCTGGGTATAGACTTAATCTAGACAAGCTATAAAAAAAATGTATAGTAGGAGTAGTAGTAGTTATGATACAGGGTGGCTGGTACACCGACACACAACCCGTGACCATGGATTCAGTACATGTTCTGTTACCTCCAGCGTTGAAATTCTCGTCGGTTATTAAAAAAATAGTTTAAAAACTAAAAAACACGCTTTAAAAACCAAACTAAAAAAGTAGAAAATAATTTAATTCTATTAAAAAGCGTGGGGTGCTTTTTGAGGTATTTTTATTATCAATTTAGTAATAGAATTAAATTATTTTCTACTTTTTTAGTTTGGTTTTCAAAGCGTGTTTTTTAGTTTTTTAAACTATTATTTATTTACTATTTTTTAGTTCTGCTAACTACAAAAACGTGTTTTTTTCTATTTTTTTTTTAATTTTTGAATTGTCATCGATCCTCGATAAGTCCACAAAGTTTAAATGAAATCTGACCGTTTAAAGTGGGTCAAAATCGCGCCCTAAGGAGTCGGTTACAAACAAACATACAAGTGAAGCTAATATAAAGAGTGTAAAAACAATTGTTGTCTCATACATGTTGACAACGTAGGTATGGGGTACTATGTATATCTGTATATCTGTTTAAATGTTTTTGTTAACATACGAAAAATGTTTACGCTGCGGTCTAGAACTGTTGCTGAATTCATGGTTACAGTTTGCGCGTCGATGAAGCTGCCACCCTGGTATGGTCACAAAAAACCAAATTGATACAGCTTATTATTTCTCTTGTTGAACTTTAATTATGCTATAACTGCACACAAATTATTAATTATTATAGTTTGAGACGTCTTGTTCTTTTACACCTTTATTAGCCGTTGTCTAGTCTTCCTAGAGTTTATTTCTTCTTTACTTTCCAAATTATTTTCTACATTTCGTTAAATCATGGCGGGCAAAATTATTTTCTACATTTCGTTAAATCATGACGGGCAAAATTATCATGATTAACAGTACCACCAGTGTTCCGTGTGGTGCCGGACGTAAAAAGAATAGCACCATCCCATTTCTTCCCGTGGGTGTCGTAGAAGGCGACTAAGGGCTTACTAGAGAATGGGCAACAGCGTTCTCTATGCATTTTACCACCATACTGCGATCGCCAACCCGCCTGCCAAGCGTGGCGATTATGGCAAAATCGCCCCCAAAAATGATGCCTCAGCCCGCTGGATGTGCGAAGCACAAGACCGGTTGAAGTGGTGGAGCCTGGGGGAGGCCTATGTCCAGCAGTGGACGTCTTTCGGCTGAAATGATGACGATGATGAACAGAACCACAATTCCGATTACTTACTTACTTACTTACCTACTTACATGATCAGAATTTGTGCCACTCTCATGGGCAGTCCTATCTCAAAATTAATGTTTATGGAATCATTATGTAAATTACAGTAACAGGCAAAGCAGAGCTTGTATGACTGCGGAAGCAAACTTTGATATCACCTTTGGCATTTTAAATGTTATGGGTTGATTACATTGCACTTTGCACTAGCTATATATTAACATAAAGAAGACTTACACTTAGCTAATACATGTGCACAACGATATACTTTTTTTTTCGTCTATAAATTTTCTCGACTTATCAAAATTTTCTTCCACAACTTTTAAGAAAAAAATTAAAAGACTTGATGAAATTCCGTTGCTTACTTCGTAAACCGTAAAAAACTTAGAAATAAAAAATTGGTCTGTAATTCCGTATCAAAGTCAGGTTTGTTCTCAGCCGTGTATCAGAGTAGGATGGCTGCATGGCTGCAATCACCTAGATGCAACCGTTGCGGAACTCGGCCGGTGAGTCGGTCCGAACCACGAGTCGGCGACCTTACTTCTACAGTGCCTGTACTAGGGATCAACCACGGTAATGATGAGCACGTAATGGGTTGAATAGCTTGCTGTCTTAACGATGTTTGTATGGAGATAATGATGTTATTCATTTGGGGTATTTAGGGTGATAAATATATTTTTAATTTTAATGATGTTTTGTTTAAAAAAAATTGGAAATTATCGTTAATGTCTAATTTAGAGTTGGTGAAACAAGTAATGTACGCAGAAACTAAGTAAGCGTCGCTTGAGGATCGTTCGTGATACAGAGGCGCTCAGCCCCGCTTCCCTCACTCAGTGAGGGCGTCCCTCAGTCCTCTCTCAAACCTCGTGCGGAGCGCACGCCCTCTCGCGTCGCATCTGAGTGCCGGAAAAAAACAGTTGAATTTTTTTTATTAAGAAAAAACCGTGCTGTGTTTCAGAAATTTCTAAGAGAACATTGGATTTTTATTTCTGTAAGTATCGTTTGGAATTGTTTTTGTTGGCTGAAGTGAAAGCTCTGAGCTTTGAAGGCTTAGCTTAGGCCATTCGAAAGGTGAATGAATCAGGGCGACTTGCTTAGTTACGTTATATATATTATTGTTGTCAATATTTGGGACATGTGTTTAAGTGAGGCCTTCTTTTGTAAGCTATTGTATTTTTTTTTAAATTATGTTGTCTGTGTAGTGTAAATCTATGCTCTTATTTTGGTACTTTTTGTTTCTTCTCATATCAGCTGTTTTTTTCATAGAGATTGGTGAAAGTCTGGATTGAGAATGCATTTTTGGGCATGGAGATTTGAGATGCCCGTAATTAGTTGTAACTAAGTATTGCTTGGATGTTGTTTGCATTTTATAATATTTATTAACAGGATCTTCATTTATAATCGGATAAGTTTCTAAACTATACAAAAAACGTTTTTACGACTTGGAAATTACATCTCGACTGAAAAACAAATTAATTACTTACTTACTTATTTCTTTGGAGCCATTATACAAGTTTTATGTCTTACTTCAAACAAACAAGCGCAATTAAGTGTTTTCATTTTAATTTACATATTTCGTTAAATTAATTATTACACGTTCGAGTTTTTCTTTTAGTTTTGTAATGGTGAATATTCAACACGTTTTGGAATGTTTCGTAATTAAAATGAAGACTATAGATGACCTGGTGCTGTAATGATTACAAAAACCCATTCACCTAGATGGAGAGATGTTTATATTTATTTGAGTTTGTATCTGCCAAGTATGCATAACATAGGTAATATTAGTTTTTATTTTCATAGAAATTCGTTAGTAATTACTAAGGCAGTTGGAAAATATTAAACTTAAAAATGATGTAAAGCTATTGGAGTCTTAAAATAGAGATATCTACAATATTAACCCAAAAACATCAATAAGACGTCTCATGTACTTGGATTTTATTAATTTATCCGTGTCAAAATTAAACTTCCTATAGTGCCGGGTATTTCCTGCAATTTTTCATTCACAGATCATATCTTAGCGCCGATATTACTGTCAACTAAATGTTTGGTTTCAAAGGTCTCAATATATCTTGAACTGATTATAAAGGCACACATTTCAATCAAAAACAGTTTGAAGTCAGTGCATAGAAAAGCAAAAAGAGTAGACAGAGATTAGATAGAAGAACGTTTGTAGGTATTTAGTAGAAAGAAATTGTTTTCATAGTAGCAAAAATGATTATTATTTATCATAATTTAAACACATGCTTGTAAAAAAACCACTCAAGAGAATAAAACGACCGTTACATTCAAATATTTGCGCAGAAACTCGATTCCAATTTTTGCCGCGCGATTAAAAAGAAATGCAAGCGATGCACGGCGTGTTGTGTCATTACCATCGCGTCCTTTGTTTGCCAATTAGTTCGTTGACACACACAGATCGACTGACACTAGTTAATGGTAATCAAACGACGGCCTCTGAATAGTAATCCGTCGGAAAGTCGACGGAAAACGTCACTAAGTCACAACGTTTTTTTAAGTTATTTATTTTAATGCTGTTGGTTGATGTTGTCACTTTATAAAATTGTTAAAATACGTTTTTAATTTGTTTTTATAAGTTATCTGTATACATAGGTTTAAGAGAAAATCAGTTTACCAAGTCCTCGTACCTCCTTATAGGTATTTTTTCTGTTTCAATATACATAACAAGTTCTTGATAAAAGTCTTGAAGTAATAATCTGTCTATCAGATTATAAATTCGACACATTAAATGACGTTCTTAAAAGCTTTTAAGTTCTGCGAAAAATGGTTTAATTAAAATACATACTTGATTCTGTTGCATTAATTTATATTTGATGTTACGGGTCACTAATTTACGATTATTTGGTAGGTAAGTAACTACTCATGTTGACGGAGGTCGAAATATTAAATATGAGCTGATTTTAACAAAGCCAGTTAATTTTGTCTAAGGAATTATTTTATTCTACAAAAACTGTTTTAAGACGTTTAAAAAAATCAGCTCCAAATCATAAATATCTACAGAAATCAAGGCTATATGGACGAACAAATAAATGGAGAAAAAAAAAACCCGTCCGTGGATGGGTGATCATCTTTACTTACCAAGACCTCTACGTGCCTCGGAAAGCACGTTAAACCGTTGGTCCCGGCTGTCATTCGTGGATCTTTGACAGTCGGGTCGTCAGAACCCCGAAAGTCTGACAAACCAGTCTTACCGAGAGGTATCGTGTTACCTAGTGACTCGGTTGGGCAGGTCAGATAGGCAGTCGTTCTATGTAAAATACGGGTATTCAGCTGCATCCGGCTAGACTGGAAGCCGACCCCAAAATACCCAAAATGCCCAGTGGCTTATCAAACAAAATTTCAAAATATAATAATCATCAAATAATAATCATTATTTGCAAAATAAATGTTTAAGAGGCAATCCACTTAAACATTTACTTTGCAAATAATGATTATGCGGTCATTACCGACTGCACATAACACTATGTATAAGAATAGAAATACACGTATTTACATACGAATCTATAAATAAGTGTTTGTAGACACAATGTCTTGCAGCTCTAAGGAGGTCTTATAAGAAGTAATAATATTTATTTATTAATGCAAAATAACATTGATGTCATTCCGGGAAGCATAATGAAGGTACAATATATCTACTTTTATTCATCTTTTCAAGACGATGACTAACTATAACTTGACTGATGTCTATCTTTCGAGGTCTTAAGATAAACACTCAATAGCAAGCTATTGTTCAAATCGAATCAAATACCTATACGTTTACCTATTAGTGCACACAGATACAAGATAAGTTTTATAATGTATCTCTGTGCACACTGATACAAGGTAAGTTTTATAATGTATCTCTGTGCACACTGATACAAGGTAAGCTTTATAATGTATCTTTGTGCATACAGATACAAGGTCAATTTTGTAATGTATCTCTGTGCACACAGATACAAAAAGGGATGCGATAAGGTGCTCGCAAAATTCAATGTTCTTACGCTAATTTGAAATTCCACCAAAAACATTTTCATGTAAAATATTGCCAAGACGAAACCATACGGCTCGCACTGTCAAAAAGTTATCAGATCTCATAAAGAGCCAAGCTTCTACACGCCCTAATTCTACAAGCCCTTATTTCATAAACTCTACACCTTAGTCAAAATATGTGGCTGGGCCGTTTCTTTACAACAATAATTATTGTATAACAGAAAGTAATAAACAGTGAATACATTTTTCACCTTACGCCCATGTGACGGTAGCTAAAATTTAAATCAACAAACAATCTGAGACTGACCCGAAAATTGCAAAAAACTTAGGAATATTTGAATTTCGCATTGCCTTAATGAGAATAAAGTTCTTTAAACCGAATTTTACGGGCTATCTTAGCGCATCCTTCGTAAGGGACATACTTCAGCTTTTTTTGAAAAGAGTTTTATTAATTATTGTCATATCAGCCGAAAGATGTCCACTGCTGGACATAGGCCTCCCCCAAAAGGGGGATTTAATAGCCATAATCGCCACGCTTGGCCGGCGGGTTGGCGATCGCAGTATAGTGGTCAAATGCATAGAGAACGCTGCTGCCCATTCTCTAGTAAGTCCCTTAGTCGCCTTCTACGACGCCCATGGGAAGAAATGGGGTGGTGGTATATTTACGTCCGGCATCACACGGAACAAGAGTTTTATTAGTAAACAATTATAGTAGGCAAAGGTTTTCGACGAAGTTAAAGCAAAGTTCTTGCATAATTTAAAGATAAAACCGAATCAAAGTTATTTCGGCAGTTAGGGGACTTCATGTTAGAGCTATCTCGTGGTTGATAGTCAAGTCTTATCTATCCGGAAACCACGTATTTTTTGTAAATCTGAATCCTTTCAATAAAGATAAGATAAGTACGTACTGGAGGTATGCAACCCTTTATCTCTCATACTAAAAATAATGTCAATTCTTGTTTCCGACGATTCCTACCAAAACTACAGTAACAAAAATAGCCAATTTATTTAAACATTTCTCACATACAGAAAGTATCAAGGCGGACTTAATGCCTTAAGCATTCTCTACTAGGCAACCATGGTAGGTGAAGAGTCCCGATGGCAAGTGCTTACGAGGAACAAAGTGGTTGCGAGGAACAAAGATTAACATATAAATAAAATAGATACGGTCCTGAAAATTTAATTTAATTAATAGTAAACAAACAGTTCATTTGTCAAATTAAATTTCATTCGAAAACATCCATCGTATTTTTACTAAATGAATTTCAGCTGTATCTGACGACCCTGGTTGCTTATCTGTTTTGGTGACTGTACACAAGTAGCTACATAATTATGTTATAAACTTATATAAAATACACATAAGTATACACAATTTGCTGTAATATTATGGACATTCTAACCCGTCGTACAAATTGCACGAGTAATTTTTATACTTCAGCCGATACGAGAGAAGAAGCAATATTTTCCTATAATATTTCCTTCATAAGTCTGAAAAATAACGGAATAGTTTATTAACTCCCAAAGCACTCATATTTAGCAGTTTACCGCTGTTTTCCGTAGCCGTACTACGTCGTAAATTGTGCCTCCTTATGGAGGGAAGGCGAGGGGTCGGCCATTTGTTTACTAAGTGTTCTTACAGACATGTTAACTGAGAGATTTGTGGTTTGTATCCGCTCCCTTGATCTAAAGTTTTTGATATCAATATTAGGAGTCAGTGCATATTTGAGACAAGACTGTTTTCTACGCCCTATTAGCCAAATTAAACTAAGTTTTTCCAGGATTGTAGAATTTAATGTACCCAGAAGTGGCAGCAATGACTAGCTAATTGAAAATGTCTTTCCATTTTCTTCTGATTTCACTTTTGCACGTAAACATTTCTTGGAAAATTATGGTTACTGAAAGAGCTTAAAACAACGGAGACTAACCTCTCCGTATTTAGTTACGAACTTTCTGCTTGCCAGCGAATACTTTAACACTCTGTCCATCCCCCCCAGTGGGGTTCCCGCATTGTCGTTGCGGGGGGGCTCAGTAACCGTGGTCCCACCTCCCACGGTGAAGCGAAGAGGAACCCCAAGGTGGGGCCGCTCGTCAGGGCTTGTGCCTCCAAGCCGACGACGTAGCGGCCAAAAAGTAGGTTGCGGTGAGGTGCATCGCAACTGAGGCGGGCCGCGATGTCGAATGGGAGGCTTCGCGGCTGAGGGTTACAGGCTGCGGCGGAGGAGGAGTGCCGGTACTTCTGAGTAGCGCTCTTCCCTTCCGTAGCCTGGACGGGGCCGCCACCGTTTGATGGCGGACGCGGTGGGGCCGCAGGGGAAGAGGAGTGTCGGTATAGCGTTGGCCGCTCTCCCTATCCCCTGCGGCCGAAAAGTGGTTGGCGGCGGGGCCACTGTACTGACCCGTCGCAGGAGGACGTCAGCAGCAGCTGGTGGGGCCCGCAAGGGCCGATGCCTGCTAGGGGTGCGGGTTGTTCGAAAGAGATACCGCGGCCCCTGGCATACGGGCAGCTGAAGGAACATGGGTGGGTTTTAGTCAGTAAAAGTCTGACACGCCCTCCTGCTCCAACCAGAGCGGGAGAAGTCATTTGATGATTTCCCACCCACAAAAAAAAAAAAAAAAAAAAACACTCTGTCCATAAAGGCACGTATGCCGATTAGAAAGAAGGCGCGAAGAACTGTTTCTGTCTTTAAAAAAATTAGTCATCATCTGCCTAGCCTTTTCCCAACTACGTTGGGGTCGGCTTCCAGTCTAACCGGATGCAGCTGAATACCAGTATTTTACATGGAGCGACTGCCTATCTGACCTCCACAACCCAGTCACTGGGGTAATACGATACCCCTTGGTAAGACTGGTTGTCAGACTTTCGGGCTTCTGACGACCCGTAACGACTGTCAAAGATCCACAAATGACAGCCGGGACCAACGGCTTAACGTGCTTTCCGAGGCACGGAGGGGTCTTGGTATGTAAAGATGGTCACCCATCCACGGACCAACCGCGGCAAGCGTAGCTTAACCTGATCGATCGACCCGTGCAGCTATTGTTACTTAGCCACAAGCCCCTTTAAAAAAATTAGTAAACACAAATATATTTTTTTTAAATAAGATGTGTGTTAAATTTATATAAAAATAATAAGTTCTCTAACTCTTAGAAAATAATGAGATTCTTTTAAGATTTTATTTTAATTTTATTAAATGAAACATAAATATTTTCTTTTTAGCAAAAGTATTTTTTGATTATATTAGCCGGAACGTCATTAAATGATTGGCTTTTTAATTGTAGGTAACCTTTTTTAGTTAATTTCCGATGTTATTTATGTCATAAATTCCTGAAAAACCAACGAAAAAACCTTGAAATAAGTTAAGAAAATAAATCAGCGGGGTTTTTATTTCGGGGGAATTATTGCGCAGCACTACATAACAGTATAGCAATGGCTTTCATTTTGACAGTTCAACAATATTCGTTGCGTTATCTACGTTGTTGAGCTGACCAATTTTAACATATGAAGTAATGAATTAGCATATAACCTTCAAAGTTATTTCGATTGATGAACGTGTTTGAGCATGACGGAGCATAGTTTATTAAGTTTTAAATAAAACTAATTTTCGTTCTAATTAACTAATGAGCTCGAAAATCAAGATAACTATTGCTACGAATCAATCATTCGAATTTAGGCATTTGTCTAAGTCCTTTTATCTTACAGAATATCCATATTATCCATAAGACCTAGAATGAACAAGAAAAGGCCATAAAAACAAAATAATAATATTTAAACATATTATTATTTTGTTTTTATGGCCTTTTTTGTTAATTCCAGGTGCACACTGCCTGACGTGTCATCAAAAACTTGAAACTTGTTTGTTCAAATGCACACGTGAATACATGTGACTGACGACGTCATTATTTTGTGAGCACAGTTTTTTATAGTCTGTGGTTCATCAAGAATGATTCTTTTTCTTTTGTTGAAAAAAAAACTGTCACGAAGCTACAGTTTTTTTTTTTCAATCTGTGACTGTTGTTAATTTCGGAGGGTTTTAATTTGAAATGTCTGGAAAATAGAAGAGCTCTGTGGCATTTCTATAAGGGATGTGGAGAGGGTGAATGTACCTATCTGATCCTGTTCCTGACACAATATCATACCTAAGTTACCTTTTTATTTTCCTCGGAGCCTCACTTTACACGAAAATGGTAAATTAAAGTAGATTGTGTAAAACTCGATAAAAATATAGAATCAGCAGTTTATTTTGACGCTGCTTTGAGCAGATTTACAATAAACCCTGACATTTTATACGTTAAGTGTAAAACAACCTTCCAAATGTCAATATTCAGTACATTACAGTAAGATTTATAGAAATTGGCGAACAAGGTATTACATTTTGTCTGTTCAATGTCTTTATGTGTGAACAAGTTCATATGCAGTACAGAGGGCAACACATCATGCTACCACAATCTGTCAAATTTCTTTGATACTTTTTCAACTTTATTACAAAAGAATAAGGTTCATGTTCAATTGGGAAAATTTGACAGTTTGGGATAGCTTGATGTGTTGGTCTGTACATAAAAAATGTATGAGAAGGTTTTTCCTGAGTCCGAACTCGAAAATCTCCTTACATATACCTACTGTAGACCCCTTACCTTACTTTAAAAAACAATTGATTGTCTCATATAAAAATTAAATATCTGATTTGGGGAAGTGCAAAATTAATTGCGAATTTGATAAACAAGTTATCATAGCACAATCCAGATTCATTAAATCCTGTATTGTTAAATAAACTGGACTACAAAGATGGTGGTACCTATTTAATATGTTTTAAACTTTACAATCGTCCCACTCACCGCCCACTCCATGCGCTTTCCTTAAGCGAACTTATGTAGACCGCTCAGGAGATTATTCTTGATAGCTTCGTACCAAGTTTTTGTTGTTATTCCAAGATTTGCGAGGTTTTTGCAACTTTATTTTACGTCTATAGTGCCGTCTGCAAAATTTTTTGGTTGATTAACAAACATAAATCTGTGAAGGTATGAGTTTTCTGGCTATCTATACTTGTGTGATATAATAAAGCTGAAGAGTTTGTATGTTTGCCAGGGGTGCGGGTTATTCGAAAGAGATACCGCGGCCCCTGGCACACAGGCAAATGAGGGAACACGGGTGGGTTTTAGTCAGTAAAAGTCTGATACACCTTCCTGCTGCACCCAGAGCGGGAGAAGTTATTTGATGATTTCCCACCCAAAAAAAAGAAGTTTGTATGTTTGAACGCGGTAATAATCTCTTTAACTTTTAAGCGGATTTGAAAAAATCCTTTTGCATTTTACTGTCAAATTCTTGAAGAAGTTTATAGGCTATTTTGTATCACGTTATGGCCCGTAAGAGCCGAGCGAGGCGGGTGAAACCGCGGGGCGCAGCGAGTAATATCAAATGGATTGTATCGTAAGACGTAAGCTTTCAAAAGCTTTCGCAGATGTTTCCTTTCAATAGAATCAAGCTCTTTTGTGCCATCGTATGACACGTGACTTCAAAGGAAAGAAAGCTTTCAAAGAGTACTTAAAAGTACTCTTTGAAAGCTTTCTTTCCTTCGATCATTGTTTATTATTTCATAGCATATGCATGTCCAGACCAGTGGCGGATTTATCAGCAGGCTGAGTAGGCTAGAGCCTAGGGCGGCAAATTTTAGGGAGGCGGCAAATTTGGCTCATTTTTTTGCCTTAAGAAAAAAAAAGTCATACGCGGAGAAAAGATGTCTCAAAAATTTAGCAAAATTCCAATATAGTTCCTACCTACTATACATGCAGTAGGCATACTGAATATTCCAATGTCTGTATATGAAAAATTACTAAACGCTGTGTAAAGTAACGTAATTGTGAATATGATTATTTTAAATATTCCAATTCAAAAGAGTTAGTAGGAGCGGCAAAAATTGAATAGCCTACTTGCGGAAAATGTGTAAATCCGCCACTGGTCCAGACTGTAATGTTACCACTGCTGGAACACAGGCCTCCTCGCTGTGGGAGGGAGTAGGCCGTAATCCACCACGCGGGCCCAATGCGTATTGGTAGATCTGGTGAAATAATTTACACAAAATTAAACTGCCCGGCCGGGTTCGAACCTACAATCCAGTTTGTTCACAAGTATTTGTATCGTAAGTGCATATTTCGCTGTTATGACGACCACCAATGCACGTAACTGATCATTTGAGCTTCAAAATCGGACCAATAAGGACACAGAGTTGCACAAAACTCGAAACGTTAGCACTCGCGCAACGTATTATCTCGATATTTATACTGCAAACTTGTATCTCAGACAGTCAGACCAAACCGGTCCCTAAGTCACCAGGTTACCGCTGCGGCTAACGCGCTTGTTTGCGTCCAGTTTGTATTGTTTGAAACACAAGCGCAGGACGGTAACGTAGTGTGCTAAGCTGGAGACTCGCTCGGCGGTGAGTCACCGGTTATAGGTGTAGATATAGGTGGCGATGGCGGGATCGGTGAGTCAGCTGCTTGCAGTGAATCAGGATTGGATCCTGAGAATGACAACGATTTTTACTATTTGCTCATTATCTCTTGTCTAACCGACGTCCGACCTGTCACTCGAGCGTCGAGACCTCGAGACACGTCACATGATAGACTTCAGTGTGCAGCTACGGTACTTAGGCAAACTGAACAATGTAAATAAAAAACGCAAGTCCAATACCGTACGCTTGATGAAGCGATTAATCGATTCTCGATTTATCGCCATCGTTATTATTAAATTGATCAACGCGTTTAATTTTCTCGACCATGTCGTCTGCTATAGTACTTGCATCTATAACATCATACACTATATAATACACATTATTTTATAAACAATGCTTAGGACTCCTTCTATGGGTTTTAGAATGTTGGGCCACAAAATGGATGAATGGAAAACAATTGCATGCAGCTGAGATGAGAATGTTAAGAAAGATATGTAGTGTTTAACAAATAGATAAAATAAGAAAGAAAGAAAAAAATGGCACCGGTAACTGAAAAGTTGTCATGATTACGGAGGAATGAGGAAAATGCCGTTAGGAAAGTTTGGAGCATTTGCAAGTAGGGGGAGACCAAAGAAACCATGGATGGAGTGCGTGCATGACGATATGGTAAGAAAAGCGATGACGACTAATACAGAAGTATAGAAGAAAAAAACATGTTGCGATGACCTCAAATGAAGTGGAAGAAGGGCAAGAAAATGATGATGATTTTTAGGTTCTTTACTACACCTATTTAGGTTGGTAGGTAATTGTACCAAAAGTAGGTAAACGTTTCGACTAGTAACCTCTTGGAACTATTAACGTTTCTAGACCAGCAGCAAATGAACTTTAATAGTAGATTGAATACATTTTTAATGGGCCTAGCCTCCTAGTCTTTGATAGCTTAGCAACAGAAATTGTAACAAATATTAAAAACTATGTTAATAAAGCAATACAATTTGTAATTGCCATGGACGCAGGACGGTGACCCGAAACTCTAATTTCCTGATATTGCTCATCATAATGAATATTAATTAATTAAAAGAATTTCAATTAATTAACTTATCGTCGCGATCTACCTACAGCATGACAAAAAATAATGACATGTAAAAACTCCCGCCTATTTTTCGAGCATAGATTAAATAAATTATTTTTTATGCCTACGGGGCCTGTCATGGCGTATCGGTCACGGAAACTCACCCTGTACAGCCCCATACGGTTGACCCTATTTACATCTGACCCATTTCTCATATGATTAAGTAGCTAAAATTAACCCACGTTGATACAAAGCCCATGGAATACCTGACAGACTGAAATATTTTAATGAATTATATCGCTCCGTAAATCTGGAAATTAATAAAAGTTAATTATATAATTAGTTAGTTATTTTCCCAAGCTGTTTGCACACGGTGTTTTCAAATATATTTTTTGTTCGCTAATAATCGTGTAAGAAACATTTTTATCGTTCGTTCTGTTACGTTGACAATTCAACATGGAGATAATGCATAATTTATATAAAATCTCGTTAGTGTTTCCAGGATATCCAAGCGCAAGAAACGAAGGAAATGCTCTTAAATTAGTAAGTCTGGAAAGTTTTCCTGTACTTACAGAGTAGATATATGAAAAATATATGATACAATCACGTTTTGCAAACTAATTTCAAGGGAACAGATATTATGGGAATGTTCAGTAGGTTTGGTACCTATCACTTCCTGCGAAGTGACCTACTTCTGCCAATAACTCTTGTTCTGCAAATTGACATACGGTGGGTCAGCGCTTGGTACGATGCAATTTTGATGAGCACTCGCCGTGGATAAGTGGGCTACCAGTAGGGGGAAACAGGGGGAACAAACATGTGAGAACACTCTACGACAGACTTAGTATACATGACTAATCGATCATCGAAATACAAATAAGCTGGGAAGTTAAAAAGTTTATATAATGAGTAACAGACACTGCGGCGTTACCTTTAAGCTGGTTTAGATCAATAGATTTAGTGGAGGTTTTGATGGATGACCAAAACAGAAAACTCTGAAGAATAATATGACTGCAGTAAGGCTTTTGCAGGCATAGAAAAATTGATTGAATAGTCAATCAAAAGTCATTTATTCAAAACGTCCCTCGGAACGTCCGCCCTTCACCACTTCCTAGTGGAAGAACAACCTGGTTTTATAGAAATACTTGTTGAAGATCTAAAACAATCTTCCTTGCTAAATTTTGTCGAAAAGGGCGAAAACCGGGGTTGATTTTGTTCAAAATTTGAATCAATTTTGGATCTACCTATGTATGCGTCGATAGTGGAGACTCGCACAGACCAGGGAAGAATGGCACAAAAGAGGCATATACTGAGCAGAGAGTGGAGTAAAGAAATGATGATGACGAAGTCTCAAATTATGCCATCTCTTTGACTGAAGCTGTTTATCATGTCTGCTGGTCGTCAAGCCTGCCCAGAGGTTCTACTGAGCAATCGAACGTGAGACGTGAAGACATACAAGTAAAATGATGCACGTGTAACTCGACCCATTGGAACGCGCCACTCGAGCTCTCTGATTTCTGTAACTTGGGCTTGATATAAAAGAGTCCGATTACAACGACCAACGACATTCTAGTTTCGTTTTCTAAACACTTTTATTGCATTTTTACTTACTTGTGTGTAATTGTAGTTGACGACGCTCATCGTCATCAGTAGGAGTTGTAGCAGTGACACATTTGCAAGTGTTTTTCTTGTCTTGTTTAAGCAGGTGCAGTCTCAGGTAGATATTACCATTCTGTGTTCCCCTTGAAACTACACGTGTGGCAGAAAGGTGTGAAATTTCAAAAAGCCTTCTCGAATGTTCATCACCTTTTAATCGCAGCTTTTTATGCATAACATGATAATACGATACAGGATTGGTTACTTTGTATACCTCAAAGTACAACAGAAACTTGAGAAATTAAAATTTATTCCACTGATGTAATTATGTTTATAAAGAAATGTTTTAGCTTTTCTTTTCAAATCAACTCGAAAAGAAAATTATCGAACCAATTTACGTTCGATTGATGACTTAAAAGCTTTGAAAAACTTGAAAAAAAAACTGTCTGCAGACTAGACTGAAAGAACGAGGCGCTTATTGAAACGATGCTCGTTGAACTGAAACGTCTGGTAATTGCAGCAGTCAGATTTTTTGTATTCATGGCAGATTATGAAGACTAACAACATCTTTTGTTCGGGTTGAAAAGATCAGATAAAATTAAACGGCTTTATCACAAAACAAGGATTATCTTTAGGCCCTGGTTTAAATCATCATACCATTTTCGAATTTCGAACTTAATTCCGACAAAGTTAAAGTTACATTATACTTCTGATTACAAAAACTGCCGATAAATCCGAGTCTACGCTGTCAAATATGTAATGAATCGTTTAAAGTAGTCAGAATAAAGTTCAAAATACAATAACAAGGTCGAAAGTTTGGGCTTGAACTAACGTTAGAACTCGTTTTTTAATGAGACTGATAGCGTAACTAGTAACCTTGGATATCACAACCATATTAAGCAAAGATCCTACACTAATAAGTTACACGAAGTTGGGTAAACCAAATAGGTCGGTTCAATAAACCATTTGATCTCGATGACACTGGCACATGGCCTTGATAAGTCAAAAATAATAAATTTGCAATAAACTAAAAAAACAACAATCAAAGCTAAATTGCCAAAAGGTTCTTTAGTCACAAATTAAATTAGCCACATCAGTTCTCGACTACGTTAGAACCGGTTCTGAAAACAATAGGAGTTGCAAGGTTAGACTTTATGTCACGAGTAAGAATATACTTATGCGAACTTAAGACGAGATGAACACAACAACAAAATATAGGTAAAGGATAAATTTAAATTCATTTATTTGCCAGAATGTGATCTTAAAACTAGCTAACAAGAACTAATAAGAAGATTGTATGTGGAAACAGTGAATACCTCACAATACAGAAAGCTTGGAAAGGAAGTGTACCTACACCATAAGATAGTGAAGTTAATCTGACAAAGATAAAGTAAGGGATGCAAGTTAACCGGTAAAAACGGCAAAAGCAGACATTTGTACGTCTCTGGTTGGCTTTGAGTTGAAGAAGGAAAGTAGTTTATTATACAAGGTAAGGTAGAGAACACAAATACAACCTTCTGAAGACAATGTAAGAACGGACTTTAATTTATCTTATTTTATTTGACAGTGAGTGTCATATATGTGGGCCTTGAACTACCTGCCTATACAAAACTTGAATGTGATGTTTAATCTGAAATAGACTGTTCCCCTATAGTGTCAGATTGATCATTGTTGCTTCATCTTGACTCAATTGGTAAATCAATTTATTTCCTTTGCGCCCGTTAATAATGTAGAATTACATTATAGTGATTATTAATAAAATGTGAGAAACAAAGGATATTGTTAGACTGATAACATTTTGCCAAATTACTCACAAAAAAAGTTATTGGCATAGCCAAGTTACCCAAAGACACGACCAAAAGTCACTGAACTAAAAACGAATTGCGTACCGCCAGGTGTTGACCACCGGCCAATAATTTTGCAGCTTTACTTCTAATAATAAACATAACGAGAAAAAACAAAATCAGTTTGATCAGCATCGCAGTTGCACGTCCGAAGGCTTTAATTATGATAATAATTTTATCTTGACCGGTTTTCCTTGATGCTCCGTGACTCTGAGCCAAAGTTCAGACAATCTTGCCTCGCTGTAGCTTGCCTTGCTGTCTATTGTGTTGTGTGCCATAGACAAGTCGTTTGACACGATAGAGGCAACATGTGTGACGATATTGTAAGCTCACAAAACGAGAGCGTTGCTTTGAATCGGATTGAAAGATTAACTTGGACATTCGATGGATGTATCATTGAAGATACATTTATAGAGGACCATGTTGTCAACTAGAGAAAAAGTGAAGTAGGATAACATTGGGGATTAATGCTGGGAGCCATGTTGTACCTGTATAGATTAGACGGAATGTTGGTTTCCAACTGTTTTGTCCCTTGTCCCTTAGCCGATCATAGCCGAACATAAGAATCCCTTTTACGAGTACCTTGCCGATTGCTACATTATATAAAGAGGAAAAAGTTCTAAAAATTGCGTTTAGCGGGAAAGTTGATATGCCTTGATAGAACCGCAATATGGTAAAATAGTTTTTAGTAACGGTTACACTTATGGGTAGACTTACATTACGTTCCTTTTACATCAACGAAGCTCATAATATCTTGTAACTCGTAACTCAGTTGAAATTATTCATTTCATTTTATATTCACTTTCATTTTACATTTCGCTTTAATGCAAATTCAAGAGGATTGAAATAAAATTTAACAAGCGACTACGGTTGTTATAGATAAATTCATGTTCTCATGAATAATTGAAAAGGTGTCGTTAAAATAATCTCGATCTGAATATTATTTGATCTGATATTTACAGCATCCAACTCTAGAGAAACTTCTATGTAATTATTTATTTTAATAGTTTTTAGTACATTCTATAACTATGTTGGAAAGGCATATTTTTTAAAGAATATGTAGGTTCACAACGGCTAATAAAATAATTGAATGTATCTACCTATCGCCAATTCCTATTTTTCAACTCGTTTATCCTAAGAGAATTTCTGCGTTTCATTAGACGAATATAATGGATGGAAAGAGAGAATTTATGGATTTCTGGAATCACGTACCAAAATAATATTTAATCTCATCGAAAGGTACAACACTGATGTGCCATCATCATTCATCATCACCATATCAGCCGATAGATGTCCACTGCTGGACATAGGGCTCCCTTAAAAAAAATAGGGGTGTTTGCCATAATCGTGTACGGTGGTCAACATGCATAGAAAACGCTGCTGCCCATTCTCTAGCAAGTCCCTTAGTCGCCTTCTACGACACTCACGGGAAGAAATGGGATGGTGCTATTCTTTACATCCGGCACCACAAAGAATGCCATCATTGCTGCCAAATACAAGTAGTTTTCCTCAATTTGTTTTCAATATATGGCGGCACATTATCCAACAATATTATCCTTTGCCATATATCCCAAATACATGCGCAAAGAAACAGGTGTATCAAGGTGACCTATGAATAATCATCAAATTTTACACATTTGTTTAAAGCATAATAAGGTCAAGTAAGTACCTACTTGATAATATTAACAAACTGCTTGCGAAATAGTCACACTTCGGTGGAGCACGTTGTTCAAGACATTTCTGTTTAGAAACTCACCATTCTATGCGTTGTTATTTGGAGCACTGTTGCTGCAACTTTCATCCTAACACCTCGGAATTAGAGTAAAAAATTGAACAAGTTACTTACTCAAATTATAGAATTACTACAAATGTACTTAATAAAATCATTGTCATGATATTCGTCAATCACTTTGTCATTGTTGCTGTCTTTGCAATTGTTTTAACAAATTCATAATACGTTTTTATACGAGTAGTTCACAAATCAACACATAATATCTCCATATTGCTATGCTATTCTCATCTTTATGTGCCCCACATTATAGGCTATAATACTGTGAATGGTAATGACATAAAATGTGTCTTTGTGCCGCACGTGTGCCATATACTAAATTGGCTTGAAAATCTTGTGTGCTTTTAGACATTATATCGTCTTATCTGAGACTTTCTGGATAAAAAAATGAGTAAATTTTTTTCGCAGAGCCTGCTTGTGAAAAAAATTCTGCACGCTATTTGCTTTGAAACTAGAAACTAGTTCAGTCTTATAAAGAACCTAATTTACCTCAAAAAATATCCGAATCAGAAACTTTTCTAATTAGATCCCTTCTCTTCTTCACTTTCTAAACTCATGAACCTGTTAAAGTACGGGAAACAACTTGAATTACTTATGTAAGCCACATTACGTTGGGATCAGGTGCACAAAGCCTCCAGCGACAAAAGACAAACTTAAGATTGCTATTGAAAAACTCTTGATGCAGTGGCCCAAGTATCGAACCCTTGGGCACTCCATTGTATAACAATTGTTGCATTGAAAATTTCTGTTCTATTCAAATGTCTGATGATTTTAGACCATGTCTCGTTGGCAATAGGGGTGAAAAACCATTGGTATGGTTACAGAATTAAGCTAAAGCAACCGAAAAAGTAGGGCGTCGTGGTCACGAGCTTAAGTTAGAATGTTTTATTTCGAGTCGTGACGGATGGTAGGACGAAGGTAGCAGTTCACAGTAATTGTAACTATTAGATAAAATTACTGGTTTCAAGACAAATAATACTGGCTCACGACAATCTGTGTAAGTCAGTCGCCGTGAAAAACTCTCACTCTCACTTTTGGTTCAAACGAAGCAAAAAGTGGGTATCCTTGTTTTTTAAATCGTGGGAACGCTTTTCGGTCCATGACATTTGTTTCTTGAGATGCAAAAACTAACAAATCATACATTTTATGATCATTTCATATGAGGGCATTGTTCATATTACTTTATTCGATCAACTGCAAAAAATGTCCCCTGATAATACTCGTTCATGTTGTATAAGCGTTTACTAGAAAAGGTCAATATAAGTATATTCAAATAATGTCAAATTATGTATGAATTCCCAAAGGAATAGGAATTACCCGCAGTAATATCAGTCGGCTAGCTCCTGAAGGTGTGGCTATGAGCATGATTGTGAGCAATAAAAATGTTATACATAACAAACAGTATGAAATGGTTGCGAACTTGCGAGATAATTTAGCATTTTTCTTTGTAGAAAATGTAAACTATGGTATCACTTCATGGTATCCTATTACAAGCAACAAATCCGATAAAAATTATATAAACAATAATCTTAGAAAAAAAGTAAGTAAAATCACGCCTGTCAATCCCTGAAAGGTTAGGCAGAACTGTTCCTTAGCATGTACACACACATTTCGCCAGTAATAAGGCGGCGAGCGCAACTAAATAACCTAATGATAATGCACATAGTTTTCTACAAGCAGCAATCAACAGTTTTACTATTAAAATTGTTAAATTAAAATCAATCTAACTACCCACATCACCCGTATCACATGACGAGGGGGAAATGAGCGCCAATAATATGAATGCCGAAAAATGATACAAATTCATTACCAAAACAACAGCTGTATGGGACAATTTAAAACTCCCATAAAAGATCTTTCACGGGTCTTTTTATTTTATGATTCACGTATGATAATACTGGGTACACTCATTTTGATTAACCAGGTAGCATGTAATATAAATAATGCTTCTTTTTTGCATATTATCTGTTAAGATATATGCACAATATATGCAACACAAAGGTTCATTACGGCGATGTTTTGTTCCGACTCAGTGTTTCGAAACCTGATTTGCACATGAGATAAATCTTAATAAAGTTACGGAAGAGGAAGATCTTGGGTTTCATTTTAACGATATAATTTTAAAGAACAATGATTAATAGCTTGAAAAAAATATCAAGCTCCCTCGTAGATCCCTGATAAAGATGGTCACAGTGGGCAACACTACGTTTTAACTAGGTAGTTTATTTTCAAATAGTTACGTATTGCACGTGTTTCTGTGGCAATTAAACAATTTTTCTTTCTTTCAAATGTATCTGTTACTGCATAGGAGTTGGAAACATTATTATTTCATCACATTACGGTTATTATTTTATTGCATTATAAAGATAGTTGCTTTACACTACTATGACCATGATGATGCTACTCAAATGGCTACGTTTATTTTGACTTTTGTTCTTCTAGAGCTTCGCTACCATTGCGCTAGACAAATTCAGGCAACCGCAGTCTACCTGCGGGTCAAGGGTAGCTGTCAAGATGATACAAGTCATTATTTTTGTAGCTATTACAATTTGAGCATCGATGTCTGATTTTAACATCCAAGAAAAGATTGTGATGATTTCGTCATCAAATATTCATTTCTTGAGCTTTTTCTTTGTTGTTTTAATTCTGTCAGTCTGACTGTACAGATTCTGTTAGTAGATAAGTGCATCAGAAAACTGTGAAATCATCTTAATGTGTACATAATAGACACTTAGCTACTCAATTTGATATCAACCTTGGATCTGCACATTGAGATTTATTTTTTAGTATCGGTAACTGCACAGCCATTCTCTACCATATCTCTGTAACAAAGATTTTATAAAAATTGATTTAAAATGCGATTTTATCCAATACACGAACAAAATCTAGATTAACTTGAATTTCTATTCGAAGTGTGGGGAACAAAGTATTCGTTTATATGAATGGAAGCCTCTTTCCGGTCTGTCTGTCTGTATACAGTGTACTTATTTGTATCGGCTATAATTCAGTCTATTGTGTGCTTGGCCTTGCTTCGCCTTTCACCGCTCCGGTTGAGAAATTACGCCTAAAATTTGAACAGATCGGCTGTTGACCACTCAAACTATATTTGTGCAAATAAAAAGCTGTTGCACGAAATAGATCATGTTGCACCATATCATACGATTACGGTTTGCTAACGTTATATTAGTACTCGACATTATATTATATGCAGTACTTGCTTTTTGGATCAAGCTCTTCAATTGTTTTATTTTGATGTGAGTGCACAAATGTCAAATGCTGTTTCTTTTTCTGATGGAAGTGATGACATTGTGTCTGTACTTGGTGGTAGGGTAAACAAATCATACGAAAAAGTGTGACTTGATTATTCGGATGTCCATCGGAATTAATCTGATTCGATGGGTAACAGATTGATTTAATGCTAATAATAGTTGTTGCACAAATAAACTCAGGTTAGAAGGATTTTTCTCCATGACTTTTTTATTCTTAGCTCATTTTTGTGTGTGTGTGTGTATAGGCAGGTGCGTAAGCGCAGGTCAAAGAGAAATTACATTTTACCTACTTGCAAGAAATGGCAACGTCTATGTGACTTATTTTATTGCAAGTCATCAACAATGAAAGTTGTTACTAGTAACTTATTTCTTTTATATTAGATGTATTGATTATTAAAAAAATATAGGAATTAATAATTTAATATTGAATTAAGTTGCAGACCTTTTAAGGAATATTGGCGATAATATGGCTGAAGACATATTATAATTTGCTTGGACGACATTTACAAATCTGATTCATGCCATGATCTAATAAAATATTGATAATATTCTTAATACATTTGTTAAAGCTACTGTTTGTATTGTTACAGGTCCATGATTCAACAAGAATAGCAGAGTTAAGAATTGTGTGGTGCGCTTTCTTCTTCCTACTAGGTGGGTATTAGTAACATAAGGAAATAATGTAGTCATACAATCTAGAATGTAATAATCATCTATATATATTGCACTGTTACTGATTTCTAATTCATCATTAGCAGTGATTTGTTCACTGAAAGCTCAGGTTGCGTCTCGTTTCCTTTTGGTTTGTCTTACGATAGTCTGTCTAATCTCTTTTTGAATGCGAGTGGAGAGTCAGGTTTTGACGTTGGGGTTTTTCTTAGTTTTCTAATGTTAGATTCAATCTTGCTTTGGCTTTTAGCGGTAATATACGATATTGAAATTAAATAGCATATGATGACTTCATATTTACCACATAATGTTTACCATCTCCTTAGTGTGCACCTCTTTAAAGTTATCATATTGTGCAACGGTGGTTTCTGTTGCCAGTTCGTGGTTTGTAAATAATCCGTTATGCTTTATACAGACGTATGTATTTATTTACTAAAAGTCTTGGTTTAGTACAATCTGGTGTCATTCGCGTACGCTGTATTTATAATATAAGACGATATCATGCGTCAGCGTCTTCTCTTTATTTTCAAATTCTTGTTCTTTGTTGTAAATCTTAATTCCCGTACTATCGTATATCTAATCTATAGTTAACTCATTTGTCCTATGGTCCGAAGCGCTAAGTTATCGATGTAGAGAAAGATAAAGCCATATTTTATCGTTACAGTCTTACTAGATACAGTAGTTAAATAATTCAAGCTTACGCTAATCCTCTAGTTAAGTTAAGCTAACTTAACAAACCTGCTTTGAAAATTAAAACTACGTTCAGAACATACATTTATTATTTCTGTTCCAACTTTGTACAAACTGAATGCATTATCAGCCTATAACGTTCCCACTGCTGGGACACAGGCCTCCTCTCTGTGAGAGGGAGTGGGCCGTAATCCACCACGCGGGCCCAGTTCGGGTTGGTAGATGTCACATGTCTTCGAAGTTGTCCACCTCTCGATGTTGTCCTTCACCGTTTTGATAGCACTGGTGATGAAATAATTTACACAAGGTAAAGCACCTGTCTACTGCAAACCTACGACCTACAACTCGTAAGTAGCGGCCGTTTGCACAGGGCCGCTACTGCTCTTTGAATGCAATAGTAGAAATATTTTGAAGTTACGGTGAATCTAGTCGATATTTATTCCATACGAACTTCGGGTGTGTATTAATCCACTGTGCGACAATATACCTACATCAAAATTTAAACATGGTATGGTTTTGTCTCATTATTAATAGTGTTGAATACTAAAATAAAAGCCATTAAAAAGTTAGGAGGCAACAAAGATTCGTTTTTCTTGCTAATTTAACATACTTTTGGGCATGTTTATGTAATAAAAGACGTGTAAAATCTCCAAAACCAAGTCGGTACTGACAAAGCTCAAATATCGAAAAGTTAAATAAACTTAATTGGTCACTGATTTATGCAGTGGTTTTTTCATAATACCCAATCTTCCGAAGGCCTTTTACTATTTTTTTACGCGCTTCTTTTACTATGTATGATCTTTCAACTACGGTGGAGCATACGGTGGAGGTCTGCCCGGCTTGGGCGGAGCACCGCCGTGTCCTCGTGGAGGTGATCGGCGGCGGCGATCTCTCGCGTCCGGCCCTGGTCCAGGCCATGGTACGGAGCGAGAGTGCATGGCTAGCAGTCGCCTCCTTCAGCGAAGCAGTTATGCTCGCAAAGAGGGAGGCGGCGCACGTGAGGGAGATGCAGTACATGCGCCCTCACAGCCGTGGCCTTCGCAGGAGACGCCCTGGGTGTCGAGAATCCCAGGCTGATTCCCGGCCACCGTAGGCATGGGCTTGCGGACGGCGAGTAATGGATAGCTCGCTGTCCGGTAAGGACCAAGCCCGGGTCGACGGCGCGTTGTGTTCCACGCGGGCCTCAAAGAGATGTCAGCAGCAACTGATGGGGCCCGCAAGGGCCGATGCCTGCCAGGGGTGCAGGTTATTCGAAAGAGATACTGCGGCCCCTGGCACACAGGCAACTGAGGGAATACGGGTGGGTTTTAGTCAGTAAAAGTCTGACACGCCCTTCCGCTCCACCCAGAGCGGGAGAAGTTATTTGATGATTTCCCACCCAAAAAAAAAAAATGATCCATCAACTCGCTTAATATCGTTGTGCTTGTAGACTAGCGTCTAACTGCTCATCACTGATACCACCTCTGCCGAACACGATGCCTGGTGTGACAGCGTGCTTTTTAGCCAGTGAGTTCGAGCCCACGACTAGATTCCCCTTAAAGTTAAAAATTCTTAGATAGATGTAACCGTGTAATACCGCGGAAGCGTATCGAAGTGGTCGTGATAAAGAAACACGCTCAGCGACTTGAAACCACGACCAATATTTAAGAGAAGGTGTAATCAATATTAATGACCTTATTCGAATCTTTAGCCTGCAGTTTTTATTCCAACATAACATGCTTCGTCGAAGTGCAAATTTAAAAATGATTCTCCGATTAAACGGTCATAGATTTTGTATGTTAAGGCATTTTTTTATAAAAAACTTGACATCCTTACGGTTGATAATTCTTAGTAGTCCAGTTTTTGTTGATCTGTTTGCTCATTTTAATCGATTTCTGATTTCAAAGCTAGAATAGATTTAGCTGCTGATTGTAGTGAGTAGTAAATTTTGGGAAATTTACGAAGAAAGAAGAAAGAATTGCGGTAAACATGACGAAGAGAGAGAGCGCACAAAAAAGAACAAGTTGGCTCCAACTTGTTCTTTGCAAATATGCGTCACATCTTTATTTTTTTCTTCTAACACTGCCCAATAACACAGACAGAAAGCGAGAGAGAGCCCCAGCGCTGGTTTTCAGCGACAACCGGCGTGGACGTGATGACGCCAACCACCAGTGCAGTAGGTATACGTACAATTTAATAAAAAGCAAATAAAACTTGGAAATAAAATAAAAACCTACACGATTCCGTCGACATCTAAGTCGGAATCAGTGGGAGTTCAGATCTGGCACGAGGCGAGGCTGAGTAGGCTTCAGTACTCGCTGAGTGGCTACCTTTGACAGTGGAACATAGTTTATTTTTTAATTACTTCCACCACCGCCCATCTTCACTGTGACTGGTGTCCAGTCCAAATTCCCCCAATCCAGCACCTTGTGCGACCCGTTGCACGTATTGTCTTCCTTTAAGTTCGTATTGACTCATGTTCCTACTCATCATCTCATCTAGCCTTCTTCCAAATGTGTTGCAATCGTCTTTCAGTTTCACCGAATGCAGTTGAATACAATTTTACATTAAGTTTGCAATCAAAATCGAGCAATGTTTAATCTTAATCTAGCTTCTTGTAATCTGAAATATTTCAGGAAAACTTAGTCACAGTCTGTGTTATAGCATAATAGAAGTACCTGCATGACACTGATTGACGTATACATTAGCAGTGATTGTAGTGTTTTGCTTTAATGTGGGCTAATTAGGTAGGTAGTTCTATGGCCTATTAAACTTAACCCATGGCTTGGTCTGTTTCTTTTTCTTAATTAGTTGATAACTGGTTTTACTGCAATAATGCAGTAAAACCAGTTGAGAGTTTAACAATTTTATCAGAAGTAGTGTTCGCCCAGTGGTCGAAATTCGAATATAATTCATTTAAATTGAAAAACATTATTACATACAATTTTTTTTTTCTGTATTCCTCCATATTAACTGTGCCAAATTTCGTACGTCCGCGTAGTTTTTGTAAAGAGGAGTTAAAAGTTTTTGCTTCACGTAATAAAATAATATATCAGAATTTAACATAAGTAGTTTGGCTCTTCTAACGCTACTGCTGAACATGAGGCCCTGGGTTCGTTTCCCAGGTCGGGTAAAGTGTTAATACGTTTTTCATCTGGAATTCTCACTAGCAGGCCAAAGTTTACATTTGTGTCCGGTTCATGGCAATAGTGGGTGTACCTAGGTACACCTCTGCCTATCCTTCGTTGAATACAGGCATGATGTAATAGTTGTTCTTTTTATCATCTTTTCAAGGACATCGACAAAGTTACCTACATAGAGGACGCTGGTCATAATTCATTAACACTAAGATGGTTGTAATAATAACCGCTAAAGATTGATAGCATCGTCAACAATAATCATTACTAATTATAGAAGCTCAGCACGTGTCTTCTTATACGTGACTGACAACAACATCATCGAGGTCCTTTGCTTCTTTTAAAGACTGAGCTGTGTAGAGATAGCAGCTTCTTATAGATATAATGGTGTTAATGCAGACATTCCATCATCATCCTCCTTTACTGACGTCCTTAACTAATTTTTTACCGACGAAAAAACGGAGGAGGTTCTCAAGTCGACGCGTATATTTTTTTTTTATGTATGACCATGCATAATTTTTTACAGAGTAGTCTCATTTTGATAATTATTTTGTTTACTCCGAAGTTGGTCCCATATAAATTTGGAAAAAAGAAATCTAACCCCATATTCCTTCCAATCATCGTTACACTTATTTTTATTATTTATTATCCAATTATGACAATTACAATTAGGTAGGTATCTGTCTTATTCCATGGTCGTCATTTTTCTGCATAAGATGCTAAAAATAGCATCAAGATCATCACAACATATTTAATAACATGTTGTTTTATTAAGATCAACCGATTACACATATGGTAGTTACTTAGTTTAATATATAAATGTGTGACAATACGATATCAGATCTTTGTCTATGCCTACATAAATACATGTCAAATAAAACGATATTACAGTATTAAAGAAAACATTGTTATATAATAAAGTCATTATTTATAAGCAATGAATGACTCGCATCTTCAAGTTAAACCTAGCCGATATATTTTGCAGGAATGGGTAATTATTGGCGAAATATCCCGGATTACGTAGTTAAAGCACGGTCATGGTCAAGAAACTTTTGTTTATTACAAAATTATAGCTCACTACGATATATCCATACCTAATCTATACAAATAAACACAATTGAAGTATCTGTAATGTCAAAATAACAATTTTTTAATGCTTAAGAAAGTATATACGATACTTATAGCAAAAAGACAATGTTGAAACGGGCATTTTTGTCGCGGTAATACGTTCCCCTGAACTGCGACATCCACGCAGGCATTATTGCCGCAAGCAGGAGCTAGTTCATACTCAAATTACAAATGCGAAAGTAACTTTGTCTATCAGTCACCTTCTCACGCCTAAACGATTGAACGGATTTGATAAAAAATTACGCAGACTGGACAGTAGCAATGGTTTTCATTTTGACAGTTCAAAAACATTCATTAAGAGATTATGTTATTTACGTTGTTGAACAGACAAATTTTTCGAACTGCTGGGGCAATGGATTAGCAATATGTTTCTAAATTGACAGCACGGTTGGCGCAGTGGTTAAGCGATTGACTGCTGCGCTGCGTGTCGCGGGTTCGATTACCGCATGGAACAAATATTTGTATGATCTACAAGTAGTTATTCCGGGTCTGGCTGTTTGTGTATGTGAGTTTAAATATTTGTAAACTCACCCACAATACAGGAGAAATTCCTAGTGTGGGGCAACGTTTAAAAAGAAAAATTCCTTGTTGAAACACTTGGGCCTTGGGTACTGAGTGCCTACTTGGTTTTCCAATTTCTATTCTTTGACCAAGGAATCAGCATCTCCATTCAACGTAGCAATGCTGCCAGCGGGCACTTTTCCCATTGACAGCAATGCTGACGAATTTTTTGATGCCCTGTGATTCTTTTCTCTCTGTTTTTTGTTATATTTAGTAATATTAAACACGTGTACATACTATTAATATTACTTTTAATTAATGAGAATTAAAATTCCTTCAAAATGATTTCGATTCTGATTAATAGTTTGTTACGCAATTAAAGCGCCGGGATGTTTCAGAAATGTTTTCAGCTACATGCGGGCGAAGCCGCAGGCAAAAGCCAGTAAAATTATAAATACAGAAAAATGCATCAGCCTAGGCAGGTTACTAGAACATCGCCTTTATGGATAACTTAATAACCAGTTTAGTGGTATCGTTGTATCGCAGGATGAAAAACCACTTATGTAACGGTTTTTCAATCGATCAAGACGGAAAATCTTGGAACATGATCGTAAAAAATAAACGTACAATATAAAAGTTGCGATAAACATCGCGGTTATATAAGTAGGTAAACAACATGATTTATATAAGTAGGTAAACAACATGATTTCTTGCGTTTTATTTTTATGTTAAGTATTTGTTCCGTGTGGTGCCGGACATAAAAGAATAACACCATCCCATTTCTTCCTGTGGGTGTCGTAGAGGGCGACTAAGGGACTTACTAGAGAATGGGCAGCAGGGTTCACTATGCATTTGACCACCATACTGCGATCGCCAACCCGCCTGACAAGCGTGACGATTATGGCAAATCCTTCCATTTCGGGGAGGCTTATGTCCAGTTGTGGACGTCTTTTGGCTGATATGGTATGGTGGGAAGCATTTGAGTAGTACCTATTATTTTGTGAAAATAAGAATTTTGATGCGTTTTTGCTGTTTGATGTGTGATTCATAGTCATCGACCAGTTCTGCGCTTCTCGCATCCAGCGGATTCCTGCGGCCTTCGCAATCATGATGTGTGATTAGGAAATTATTATTGATTTTTTGCTATACGCTGTGTTTAAACGAAATAACTATTTACTATGCATATTAAGTGGGAAGAGCAGTGGTGGTCCCGCTTTATTTTGTGCAAATTGTTTCATCACGGCTCTCAAAACGGTGAAAAAAAATATCGTCAGGAAACTGGCAATCCTAGAACCAAAAATTCGAAGACATCTAGCATCTACCAACTGGGCTCGCGTGGTGGATTATGGACCACTCCCTCTCACAGGGAGGAGACCTTTGTCCCAACAGTGCGAACATTATAGGCTGCTTCAGAGGCGTAACTATGGTGGGGCAGGTAGGGCACGAGCCTTGGGCGCCTATCGAAGGGGGGCGCAAAAAGTCGCCAATTATTAAATTTAAACAATAAACCGTTTCGTACTGTTACGTATATCTCAGAAATCTGAAGAGCTACATGAACATTATGCAGTATGAGTATGAAAGCATATTTACAAATCTGCTTAATTCTATTCAAATTCTCATAAAATTGCAGCATTACAAGCGACTTTTTAGCAAGTTGAAATGAATACCTTAGTTATTGAAGGCTATAATTGGTCAAGAAAGATTATGCGACCTAGGTTTGCTCAGTATAGACGAAGAAGTTAATTTATGAAGGGGCGCAAATGTGATGCCTGCCCTAGGCACCATTTTCTATTGGTACGCCTCTGAGCTGCTTATACAAATAACATAGGAATTATTGTGACATGATACCATGTTGCAATACACTCAGACTTGTGGAGCAGTAGGTTTTTGTACATTTTCGAAAATTTTAACGTTTTACCTGTACAATTGATTTATTTTCCTATTTTTCATATACTGAGATTTGAAGGCTAAGTATTTCCCTGACATATCAAAGCGACCAGGAAGACTGTCTCATCCTTAATTTGATCACCAAGGTACCCTATTCTTGCAACACTCGTTCAAAAACATTAGTTAATTTTCAATCTCGAACGCACTTCGTCCGTCCTTTATTTCACATTAACACTTGAAATCGTTCTTGTTTGGTTTACAAGCTGTCCATCAAAGTAATTAGTAGTCTATTACTGGATGAAGAGAAACCATGAAGAACGCTAAACATAAACCATTGTGTACGTCAACCTCAATAACGGATCATGTATCTACAATGATTAAAGCGATTCAATTTGTATTTCGAAGAAAACATTTTCGTAAGCTAAACCGAAACTAGGAAGTCAAAAAGGTTTTTGTTAGGGTATTTTGTTTTGTAACGTCTGCATTTTATTTTACGTATATAAAGTCCGTTGTATGTAGCATGCAAGATACCATAAGACATAACTATACGGAACTGGTTTAGTTTATTTCAAAGATTTTCTAAATGACTTTCCTACCATTCTCATTTCAATTCCTTTTGTTTGTTTGCGGTTTTTCATTTAAAGTTCCATTGCGTGGAAACTTGACATTTCCAGGATATAAAGTTTTCCTTCCTTAAAGTGGAAGCGCCAGGGTCTTTTTTAAGGCTAGGAAATTATCAAATAAGTTCTCCCGGTCTGGCTGGAGCAGGAGGGCGTGTCAGACTTTAACTGACTAAAACCCACCCGTGTTCCCTTAGTTGCCTGTGTGCCAAAGGCCACGGTATCTCTTTCGAACAACCCGCATCCCTGGCAGGCATCGGCCTTTGCGGACCCCATCAGTTGGTGCTGACATCTCTTTGAGGCGTGCGTGGAACACAACGCGCCGTCGACTCGGGCTTGGTCCTTACCGGACAGCGAGCTACCCATTATTCGCCGTCCGCAAGCCCGCGTCTGCGGTGGCCGGGAATCAGCCTGGGATTCCCGACACCCAGGGCCTCTCCTATGGCGACTAGGGCCGATAATACTGCCTAAGCACCAGGGTAGCCCCCGAAAATTAAATTTTCTTACACTTTTTGCAATATGCAAGTCTCTGTCAGGCTGTGGTGAAGATAATATAATTCGCGTCCTTAACACGTATGTATAACTATTTCATGAAAAGTCATTCAATGGGATTTTACAGGATAAGTTTTTATCCAGTGCGCAAACTGTAACCATGAATTCAGCATATCATTCTAGACCCCCAGCGCAGAAAATTTTCGTCCGTACCGTAGGTATTGCAGTTTTCTGTGAAACAGCTGATTTTTTTTATAAAACCGACGTAAAGTTTCTGCGCTAGGGGGTCTAGAATTATAAACTGAATTCATGGTTACAGTTTGCGCACTGGATAAAAATGTACCCAGTATGAACTTAGAACCTGTATTGATGATTTTAAGGATTCTGTAAAGCCATATTTGTTACGGTCGCGAATCATATTTTCAGCATAAAACCCTTACACTAAAAAAGTAACGGTGGAGTTTCTAGCTCATTGTTCTCCATACAAAACTACATTTTGGTAACCTGGGCGACTAGAATCAATTCTATTTTAATGTAAATGTTGACGTTCAAAAGTGCCTTTAATGTGCTTATTTGAAATAAATGCTTGACTTTGACACTGATCTGCAGATTTAAAAAAACTTAACAAAATTTAAATTTCGCGGGTTATGTTAGAGACTAGAGTATTTCCCATCAGTTTAGCAAAAGCCTGCTTTTTGCAAAACTCTTTCACCCAAAACCTTGTTGCTCGATTAATGAACAACATCTTCAAATACAGTATTCAACATGCTTTTTTCCGCACAAACCTGATTGTGGCATCTAGTTAAGGATAAAAGTGTGGCCACAAGTTTAGGTACGGAGCCACAATTGGTCGAAGGCCGTATTATGTCAGACGGCACGTCATGGCGCCTTTCCACCGCTCGAACCAGTCGGGCAGCTGCCTTGTAAATAAATATGATATTATGAATCTTTCCGATACGGTTATGGTCTCGATTTATTTTCATTTTAGGAGAGATTAAACTTGTTTAAAAAAAATTAGTAATACTTTTTCGTATTGTGAATCGAGATACAGTTGGTTCGAAAACATGATACAGGTTTCTTTTGCGGAAAATATGTTATTATGTCCTTTTTTAGGGTTCCGTAAAAAGAAAAAGTGAACCCCGATAGGAGCTCTTCCTTGTCAACGTCCCTTGGAGCTCTATAAAATTAAGCCTCTAAATCAACGTAATAAAAAATACGGCCATTTACGAGTATGCGACATGTTTTGATACTTACTCACAAAAAAATTAAAACGTAAAGGGTATTTCCCGTTGACCTAGAACCATGAATTTTGGCAACAAGCAAGGTGTCACAGGAAAAAGTCAACTTGTAAATCAAGTCAAAGTTGGGAAATTGATTCTAGGTATGGGAAAACATCAACTACAAGTTAAGTTTGTTGTTAGGATAAAAACCCTTTATTGTACGTGGTCTGACACACACTTGGCCGATTTGTTACCCCAGAAACATCCCTTTTTAAACAAATCGAGTGCCAAAATCACGTTACAGGTATATTCTGAGCTTGACTTATCAAATACAATCAAAACAAACGGACTGAATGCCGCCTAGTCTACGTTGGTACCTAAACCATAGACATTCTGCCTCCTTCGCCTGACCCTTACAAACGCGTGGGATTACCAACAAAGAAACAACATTGTTTATCAAATTCAAGAGCAACATGGATTATGGATACAACACAAATAATCCTCTGCCTAGCCTTTTCTCAACCATGTTGGGGTCGGCTTCCAGTCTAACCGGATGCAGCTGAACTCCAGCATGAAGCGACTACCTATCTGACCTCCACAATCCATTTATTGGGTAATACGATACTCCTTGGTAACACTGGTAGTCAAACTGTCGGGCTTCTGACGATCTGTTTCGCCACTTCTTCTTCCCAGCTAAAGCACTAGGAAGTGGTGAAGGGCGGGCTTTTTGGGGGGACTGTCTTATGTAATTTTGACGTTCAAAAAGTGCTGACTCTCAGCCTAGTTTGAATAAATGACTTTTGATTTTGATTGATTTGATTTGTTTCGATTGTCAAGGATCCACGAATGACACCCAGGACCGACGTAACGTGCTTTCCGAGACACGGAGAGGTCTTAGTATATAAAGATGGTCACCCATCCACGGACCAAGGACCAACCGCGGCAAGCGTAGCTTAAGCTGGCAGTCGTTACTACTTACCGACAAGCCCCTCTCTAAGTAAAGTTAAGTTAAAACAAAGACAAACAAACAATATTTGCCGATGACTTTCCAGTATAAGACTCAAGCTGTTTTGAATGACTTGGACGGCTTGTTTAAGTTTGATGTTTCTCCGAAGTAAAATAAGGAAAGATAAAGGTAAACACACCGTTCATACCTACTCTCTTGTGTACAAAGTTATAAGGATATAATGAAGGCTACCAGTTTATGATCAGAACAACGTTATAGCATATTCATGATCATTCGATCAGATTGTCGAATCGAATATGACTGCACTCGGCACAAAATACCTCCAAAAGAAAGGCAGTCTATTTGATTATACTCACCAATATTTCGGGTTCCGGATTTGTAAATAATAGCATTTAGAGAACTCATTTAGAGAACTATTTGATAACATTGATTGATGTGCATTTCGGCACGGAAGCGCATCGAGCGGTTGTGAATGGCATGCTGATCAGACTCAAGAAAAGTAACTTAGCTGGAACTTTGGATAAAATGGCAATATGGTATCTGGTTTCCCAAACAATACCTAGCATAATCATCATAAATCATGTAATGGTCCAAAGCTCAGACACAGGCCTCCTTTCTGTGAGAGGGACTGGGCCAGATATGGCTTGATAAGAGAAAATCTGTTTTATTTTTTGCCAAAGATGTAGCAAAACCGGAAAGCAGTAAATAAAGGCAGTGACATTAAAGAAGAGCTAAATTTTTGGAGAAGTTTAAATATGTAATAGTAGAAGCATAATCATCTTATCCCGCCGGGCCAGCGCGGGCTGGAGATGTCACATGCTTTGAAATTTTGAATTTCCAGGATATTTTCCTTCACCGTTTAGAAAACAGTGATGATTTAATAATGTACGCAAAGTAAAGCGCTTGTGTAGGTTCGAACCTACGATCCCCGACCACCGACCGAAGTCTGATCGTGATCTCTTGATATCCTGTGATCAAATGTTGGCGACCATAGATTGCTGTTAATGATGAAGCGAAGTGTTTATTTGATATGATCTAATAAAATCCTCGTCGATAAACTAACAGCACGGGTCTATATATTAAGTAATAAACACAAATTTTATTTCTTGCGTAGGATTCGTTGGATAACATTTGATTTATAGAACTAGACTCAACACCAGTTTTCGTGGTGTCGAGTGCCATTAAAAAATAGCTAGACACTAACCAATATGGCGAACAGCTTTGAAATTAGAACAGACTAGTTTGATCGACATAATCAAATCGTGGAACAGGAAACTTTTACAAAAATGCAGGCCCAAAAATTGAGATGGGGCAAAAACATTTAAATTTTTGCCCCATTATCATTTATGAATACTCCACCGACGGTACTGACTTCTTTAATTTTAATTACGGAAACATCACGTTCGGACGGACGTTAATTAAATTCGTCATTCGTTTTAAACACGTGTTCTTTGATAGCTACGGATATTTTCATAACACGACATTTTCCACGCGTGACTTTTATTTTTATAAGGTGCTGTGACGAATTTAATTTTGCTTAACGCGGCTTCTGGTAGGAACCGCCTGGTAGAACTCGTCACTAAAGGAAAAAGCGTTATGCCCCCTCCGTGCCAGTTTCTATCTCTCTCTCTCCGACTCCTATTATATACGAGTGTGTATGTGTGCGAGTATCGCATAAAGAACTTCGTTCCTGATGGGGTCCTACGGCCGCACAATTTTTTGTCTTCATAACGTTTAATTTTGAGCCAATTGGACAACGAACGTCTCACAGTTACAGAGTGCGGAAATTCTCGATAAATCCAAAAGTCATACGGCACACCAAAATACAATTTAATTATTTTATAAACGGTTATTATGACGCCATCGTATTCAGAACAAAGTTTTATGCTGACATACAAGGCCGAATCCTTATTTTATAACAAGTAAAACGTGTTTAAGAGAGATAGGTAATTCACGTCATTGTGGCGCTAAGTTGGGTAACCTTCGGACTGGTGGCAGCAAGTTGAACGTCCACAATTACGACCCTTGCTCAATGCTAACTCATCTCACCGAACTTGACCGACTGGCCAGCTATGAATTTATTTTTAGAATACAGAGCAGAGATAATTTGGACGACTTTCCCGCGAAATGTATAACGTGTTCCATGTTTGAATATTCGGGGATCCTTTTACGAGTACGTAATCTTTTTTACTGGCCGAAAATGTAAAGGGATCTAGAAATCAGAATGCTAATATTATCGAATGTAATGTGAATGTTTGATTCAAAATCTCATACCAAATGAGGTATAACATAAAGCTAGCAAATGCTAAATTGTTTATAAAAACTAAATTACTTAGCCACAAAAACCAGTTTCCCAAAAAAAAGCCCCTAAATTAGTTGACTCGTGACTTTTTTATAGGACTACCAAATCACAGAGATTCGACTAATACCTACTTACATGTTTTAAGACTATTATTAATGACGATCATTAAGACGAGTTCAAGTAGGTTCAATCGTGCCTCAATTTACTTACCCACCTCCTTTGCATCTACGAGGTCCGGAATTACTTTCGACGAATTGATATCTCAGGAACCTACTCTATGGCCCTATATCAGAATTATTATGAGTTGTGATTTCGGACTCGCCACGCCCGTCGATATAACTTTCCATAGACTGCCATACAAGATTATTTTTAGTACCTATATGCGAAACCTGAATATAGTTTGTTCAGAACAAGTAACTGAATTCGCATAAACTAAAACTAGGGTTGTTTATACTGCCTTTCTATGTAGTGATTCTTGACGCTTCCGGGTTCAGGTCAGAGTGTCAGAGGAATTCGCTTCTATAGACGTCTGAGGTCTATGGTCTAGCTATAACCGCTTTTTTAAACATTTTGTAGAAGTTTACTTGTATAAAACTGCTGTATAGTTAGAAGGTTAGAAGTCTCTACTAATTGACAGTTGATCAGCCAACGTTGATCATTTTACACAGGAACTATGACATAATATGCGAAGCAGCGAATTAAGATATTACATTTCCGTTACATCACAATATAAATGCATATTATGACAAATTACCGATTTAATTACGAAGAATTTTAAGGAAATATCGTATCTAACAGACTGCATTGAAATCAAAATAATTAGCATATAGGAAGATAGGAAACTAGATCTAAGTATGTAACTTAATAAGTAAACCAGATCACTTAACAAATGCTTTAGTGACTAGCACAACTTTCGAGGTCGAAAATTTACAAGTCAATGTAAAAATATCGATGTTTTTAACTCGATTTTTATTATTGTCCATAAAGTTTGTAAAAGTGCATCGTAAGAAGTTTTAATTGAGCGGTTTCTCGATTTTTATTGTGCAACAACTTTACGTATCTGACTTTGTGGAAACTTTTTGTTATTGAGCTAATAATTTACGTGATTATTGAGGTTATAAGCAAGTACCTAAGATTTATTTCAGTTATGATTATTATGGTTGGCCATTTTAATTTTAACTTAAAAATGAAGTCTAAATTCAAGAAATCGACAGTAACTTGAGGAGGCTAACTAACTAAACCTACTGAGGAGAACATGTTTGAAACATCCATCAACCGAATAACGTCACTAAAAGTTCGATAATTGAAAATCAAACTTTTTAATTCATAACCCGGTTTAGAACGCCCACACTGATATTCTAAACCTACTCACTGATTAAAAAAAAACAATTGGCGCGATTTTTTCTGACACACAATTTCACATCCTACAAGATACTTTAAGAAGTCGACAATTAAATAAATTGTTCGCGATCAATACAAAAGATTCGTGTTAACCTATCTGCTATTAATATTAATGGTCCGGAGCTGTTGGCCGAACCGGTCGCCATAAGGTCATGATCCGACTGATCTAGCCACACGACATTAGGTTGGTCTATAAATATCTGCGAATAAGTAGATTTCCTTACGAACTTTTATACTTTAAGGATTTAATTTAGTTTTAAAGTTTGTTTACAAATACAACGCTTAGGTAAGTTTGTATTGCGAAAAGCCATAATAATGATCATGGGCGCTGGGTGGTCCCTGGCTTCAAAATAAAAAAAATCAGTATAAAAATGTCTAAAAACGCCTAATAGAGAACTCCTATTGGAATGGAATGAAATGTTTATTTATGTAAGTGGATCTCAAAAAAAAAACACCTTTATACGTCAATATTCGGGGCTGGATCACAAAATTTTCGAGTTAGCTTTGTTCGCTCATGCATTTTGCAATCTCTCGATTCTAAAGACTTTGTGCATTAGTTAATAATTAACCCGATTAAAATCCTCAATCCCCGATTCTCGATTTTATAATCGACCCTAGGTGGGGTGATGGGGTACTAACATTATCGAGCTTGCTTCGCTCGCTCCTGCATCTTACTCTGTCTCAATTTTTTATGTTAATCGACACGGTTAGTCCTGTTTCTTTTTGTATGGGGATTATACCTAATAAAACCTATCCCATTCGAGACGAGATGCAATAATGATCGAGCTCGATTCGCTCGATCTTGCATCCTACATTCCTGTAATTGTTAAGCTTTTCTGCATAAGTCGACAAAATTACTTCTTGTATGAGTAGACAAACGGTAACCTTACATAGCCGAAGTAAAGTACAAAAATGATCGAGCTCGCCTCGTGGAGCTGAAGATGCACCCTTCTGAAAATAAACTTGCCAGAGCCCATGATAATGATGGTCCTTGCTAAAACGATTTTGTATTAAACAGAGATGTCATATTTTCTGCAAGTGAGAAAAAAAAATATCTGAAAAGTATTGATAAACCTGGTAACCAAAAATAAAATAAAAACAAATAAAAATTAACCCATCAGCGGTCAGATGACTCAATAAGGACGTCATTACACGCGTCCGATCTCTGCAAGCATATTATAAAGAGCCCATCCGCCCATGGGCGTAATTTTGTTTCTAGCACGTGCCGCAGTTCACACGTGCCTTTATTTTGACATGCTCCGTTATTTACCAAGCTGGTGAAGATTAGTTTACCTATTGGCTTTTATATCAGATTTCATAACATCAGTAATTTAATTCCAGTATGGTCCGGTTTTAACGATTGATATTCATATAATCATAAGTCTATGTTGTTGCTGCCTGTTTAAAATAAGCTTGTATTCTGTTAATGAGCTGAAGCAAGTATAGGATTCGAGACAACTTTTTTGCAAGTTTTTAAAACAAACGCGATCTTTTTTCCCCGGATCTTTTTTTGAGCCCTAATAATAAATTGTCTTTTAGATCTATTTACTTGACACCGATGCTCCTACAACAAACTACTGGAAAATAAGCAAAATTATTAAGAAAAAGTAGAAAACCTTGGAAAAAACCAAAATGATTCGTATAGAAAATACACAGAAGCAATTAGGTAGGTAGCAAAACGAATTCAGTGACCCCGTGTTAAGGTCATATCGCAGAATATAATAACAATTTATGACATAACTACGTGCTCTATGGGTGACCCAGTCATTATGGCTATCATCTGACATCTGATAAGTGGTGGTATTGGTGTACTTATCAAGGTTTTTCCGTGATTATCCCACACGGCCCACATTACAAGGTTACACCTAGTGTTTGTAATATATGGTACTGGCTGTCAATAAAAAAGAAGCAACAGTTTTTATGTCATAAACTCATAAACTAAGTCGTTCTTTTTTTGAATGTCTGTTAACTTCACAAATTAATTAATTATTGAGTAAAAGTAATCTGTTTTTGGAAACAATGGAATCAATTGTAACTGTTTTTCTCTGCACTGAATGTCAAATGAATTTGATAACAATGAAATTGATTGCGTGCGATTACCATACCACCATGAAGACATTACATAATGCAGATTACAGATTATATGAGTATACGTGGGTGAATACGTTTCTACAGATAAAATTAACGCTGTGCTTGTGAGTGCAATACTAAATGAATAACAATGGGTTTAAAAACTGATATTTACTAATAATAAAGTTGAAGAGTTTGTTTGTTTGTTTGTTTGACCGCACTGAACTCTGAAACTACCAGTTTAATTTGGAAAATTATGGGCTCTAGGCTACTTAGCATTACGCTAGGACTATTAGGAGTATAAAAATAAATTTAAAAAAAGTCGCGAATCATACTTTGTTCAACGTACAGTCTGACACTGACCTGCCAATCGCAAAAAAATGTAAGAATATTTGAATTTCACGGGCTACCCAGGCGTTTCACGCTAAACATGGCTGACTTTTTAGACTATAGTTCGATTTTTAATTGTATTCATTCAGTAACTTGACAGCTCAAAGAAAAAAAAAATTCCATACTAACACTGATAGTGTTGGGGTAGTGAACGATTTTGCGTAAAGAACGAATGATAAAAATGTTTTAATTTAAATTAAACCATTTTTAAACTCAACCCAATAGAATTAGTTTGGGCGCAGGTAAAGGGTCATGTCGCAAAAAATACTAAATCTTTTAAGATGAAAGAAGTTAAAAAAAAATATTTGAAGAAGGGGTTAGTAATGTGACCCCTTCGTCATGGAGTGTTTGCGTATCTCACGTATTAAAAGTAGAATGGTGTGGTATGGGCCATGTTATTGATAACATCACTGTTACCTTTATAATAAATACTAGCTTTTGCCAGCGGCTTCGACCTCGTGGAGGTCGGAAATTATCCCACGGGAACGTATTACCGCGATAAAAAGTATCCTATATGTTAATCCCGGTTATAAACTATCTGTGTGTCAAAATTCACCCCAATCCGTTTGGCCGTATTTGCGTGATTGAGTAACAAACATCCAAACACTTAAATATCCAAGCATACAAACTTTCTCATTTATAAATACACATCTCTAACTAAGTTGTTTTATTCTAAATTACCGTACTACTGCGAAACAAAATATATTACAAATTTTACAATTTTGAATAGTGCATGTCATGTTTTAAGATAATAAATAAAAATTGTGCTTGTAAAGTACATTATTTCAAGTTCATTCAATTTCGTTCATTCTTACACCACCTCACTTTCTTTTTTTCAATATAATACAATTATTAATACAATATCTCTTTATTTTTAATACAATATCTGGTGACCCTTAAACTGTCAAGTTACTGAACACAATTAAAAGTCGAACTATAAACCTTACAGTCTTCATTACTGTTATGATATAATGTAGGTATGTGACTTCATCTCAGCCGTATGACTGGAGAATAGTTATGCTCTTAAGTTCGTAAAAACAGACGCGGTCGGTTTAGAAAGCTCAGTTGACCATATCAAATCATGGCTACTATAACCATAATAACCGCAACAATTAACAAGTGGAAAATCGCATGAAAGCGAAAGAGTGTTTACTGTGAGTAAGTGAACTTTTAGCTATATGTTCTGAACGACATAACAGCCCCTAACGTTCCCACTGCTGGGACACACGCCTCCTCTCGAGTGGGCTGTACATAAAAATCCACCGCACGAGCCCAGTGGGGGTTGGTAGATGTTCAAAAATGATCGAATTTTTGGTTCTATAAACAAAAATTATATTCAAGGGTACTTGCTCTAAAAATGCTCAGTATCGTCAGGAAACCGGCATGTCCTATGACATTCCGGTTTCCTGACGATACTGAGCGTTTTGAGATCAGTAGTGATGAAATAAATAAAATAAAATAATTCGGTACACCTTAAACAGAAACATATCTCGTAATTATTAACTAACTATGATAATGAAAGGGCCATACAACACTGCCGTCAAAATCGAGTTAGGTTCCGGTAGCGATCGGTTTAAAAAAAACACGCTTTAAAAACCAAACTAAAAAGTAGAAAATAATTTAATTCTATTAAAAAGCGTGGGGTGCTTTTCGAAGTATTTTTATAATCAATTAATATCGAGCACCCCACGCTTTTTAATATTATTACTTAAATTATTTTCCACTTTTTTAGTTTGGTTTTTAAAGCGTGTTTTTTTAGTTTTTTAAACTATTATTTATTTTCTATGTTTTAGGTCTGCTAACTACAAAAGCGTGATTTTTTTTTTTTTTTTTAATTATTGAATTGTCATCGGTCCTCGATAAGTCTACAAAGTTTAAATGAAATCTGACCGTTTGAAGTGGGTCAAAATCAAGTCCAAAAAAGGAATCGGTTACAAACAAACAAACATACAGGTGAAGCTACTAAAAGCGTGTTAAAAAGGTCAACGTTACCTTGACATTTTAGGGAAACCACCTGTACTTAGGTATTGAAAGGCAAACAATGTCTTCAGTTGCGGTTTCTTCAATCAGACTTTGAGGATTAAGATGGTGTATTTTCCTTCTTTGGTATACACAACGGGAAAATAAATGAAATCATACATATTAGTACGCTATCATACGAATTCGTTCGGGGAAGGACCCGACATTGACACAAAACTTTTCTGAAATCTTCAAACCTAACCTACGTTGGATGTATGCCCAGAATTTTTGCTTTTACCTATACATACATAGGTACATACATAATCTGCATATAATGTTCACCCTGCTGAGACACAGGCCTCTTACTTGGTGAGAGAGAGTGAGCCGTAATTCACCACGCGGGCCCGGGTTGCTAGATGTCACATGTCTTCGAATTTTCGGTTCCAGGACATGCCTAGGGCCTAAAATCATCAACAAAACAAAACCCAAAAAGTGAAACAACAAAGAAAGCAAAAACAAACACCTACTAATCGTATGTCGCGGCCATTACCACTTGGCCACCACTGCTTACCTTTACCCCTTTACCTGTACCCATTTTTTTTTCTAATAAATAACATCCTTCATTCAACCTCCCTCAGATCATTATCTAAATGTAACCTTCAAAGTTAGGTTTCTTTAATAAAAAAATAATAAAAAATATATAATTAATGCTTCCACGCATGTCAAGTGGTTTATTCAAATAAGTACTTAGACAGGTAATTACTTTTTTGTCAGCATATCTATCATACTTTTTAAATGTTGATGCCCCTCGTTAATGTAGCCATTTACGATCGTATTATTCTTATAAAATAAATAAAAATACATATACTAATGAAAGGTCCTGCTCATAATTTTATATTTAAATACTTAATTAATTCCTCCTATTCTATAAACAATTATTCTTCATTAATTAAATTAAGTACATTACAAAATTTATTAAAACGTATCTGCTGTACTAATCAAATTAAATTATAATTTATACTTAGATACTTAGATATTTTAAGCCTCTTCAAGTTGCCTGTATAAAAAAAACACTTCGGCACAAAGTATGGACAAACTTTGAACAATGACATGTCACGTATCTGTATTTCCCCAAACGTTTTTCAAGATATGACCTTGTCGCGAGGTAAGGTAACTTTATACACTGCATCGAAGAACGTTCATACAAGTTGCAGGCGCGACTAAGAAACTGTAATGTAATCCCGAAACTAAAGTACATTGCATCAAGCGGTTCCGTGATAAAAAAAGCTTATTAATTTTGAACCTTATTATTATGGAATAAAGGCGTGTAATTTAAGCTCAGAGGTCAAGTTGGAGTGGTCGAAATTGTCGTGTCTATTGAAGATTCGAATAAAAAGGTTGGTTGTAACATCTTGGTCTCGTTAGGAAATCTCTGAGGATGGCGATTGCTTGCTTCGTTGTGCAAGTTCGGAGTGTTTGTGTTTGTTGCTAAGTTTTAATGAAACTTCATGATAATAATGCTGTCTTTTAAGTACAATTTGCTCGTGTTTGTTAAAGTGTATTGTGTGGTATACGCCAAAGCGCGAATTTTGCGCACGGCAAAAGCTTTAGGTACGTTAATAAGATCTTGTCTTAGTAAAATAAAACCTAGGCATTAGGCAGACAGCTAGGTTACTTCTAGGTTTCTTCTTAGTTCTTTAACGGTCTTCTTTTAAAAACTGAAAAAAAAAACTAAATTATTATGTGACCAAATCTTCGCCAAGATTGATTTTTGAATTCTTGGTTCATTCAACTCAATATTGAATGAATGAATTTTTGAACGCAATGAAAAAGTCAATTGGATTGCACAGATTATTTAGCAGTTCTCCCAGACGACATAAAAGTAAATTTTGCCGGATTAAATATTTAAAACCACTTCGGTCTCGATTCGGTCCCCCTTTAGGTTGTTTTATTATTACTGCTCGGCTGGCGTTTGTACAGTAAAGTAAGAAGGCTTTAGGCGCATGCGATCTTAAGGTAGCTAAAATATTTATTTTTTTAAAGACTGTAGCAACTTTTTGTATTCCCAGGTAGGTAATACTTTCTGTAGACTTCCTTTTTGAAGGCTTTACTATCTGAAACACAAAGGCAGTTTCAAAATGACACTTCTTAAGAGTGACAGCTAACGTTAGCCATCTTTATTTTCATAAACACTTCATTTGTTTTATGACAAGCAGCTGTTATAATGTTGTCTCATAATTAAGTGAAAAAGCCAGCCTTTTATCATCGTATGCCAGATAAAAAGCGTATTTCAATCATAATAAATAATCTCACGCCGTCACGGTATAATTTGCTCGACGCCTGTAAGTGTAGGTTGCCGTGAACAAATCTGAAACTGATTATTCTTGTATAAAAAACTATAACGTAGACGATAATGGTTGTGGCACACAGAGAGCATAGAAAGTTAAAATAAGTGCTTGTTTTTGTTAAAGCAAATTATCCAGAATGACACCTAAGATATATACAGGTAACTGAATGAACTACACACAAAATAATTGCAAATTCTGTAAAGTATCTTGTAGTTTTTTAGCCCGTGTGTATGTCAGAAAATATTTCACGGGAACGTACTGCCGGGATAAAAAATAGGTACCCTTTGTGTTAATCCAGGTTATAAACTACGTGCGTGCCAAATTTTATATAACTCCGTTCAGCCATATTTGCGCCAATCCGGAACATTAATCCAGACAAACAGATAAACGGGCCAAAATTATTTGTTACTATTTAATTATTATGTATAGATTATGTTTTTGAGACGTACAAGATTAAGCAAAGTCTAATAGGCCAGTCAAAAAGAAAGAACGGTTTCTTTGAAAAAAATGTCTGTGTAGCCACATTTTTTTCTTGTACATTGTCTACAAGCATCTATCACTCATATATCTCGGTAATTACCTCTGATGTAAGCAAATACGTTACCAGCTATGTAGTCATATAATCTCTGAGCAGTGACTAATCAAGTTTGAACAGCTGCTCTGTCATCAACTGATCGCTTTTCATGCTATGCTTAGAAAATATTCCACCACTTCATACCTAAGTAATAGAAATTACGGAAAAATAATATAGAAAAGTTTGTTGGTTAAAAGTAGGTATAGTAATATTTAGACTTTAGTTCCTATTTGTGATACAACCGAAAAAGATAAAAATGGCTGTGTTTCATAGACACCGCCAGAGCTTGAATATCGCTTACAGTTTTCCGAGATTAATATTGATGATAGAAGATGAAATCATAACTAAAACTTGAATATTAGTCTACAGAGGTCACACAAAGTTCTTATGGTAGGTATTTCTTAAAATAATAAACCATTTTTCATTAACTACAGAGTGTGGCATTTCAGTTGGCAATATAATATCATATTATTATTATTTATTTATTTCCTTAGACAACAGTGATCCATTTTTACACGCTTTCAGCTTCACTTATACGTTTGTTTGTATGTAACCGACTCCTTTGGACGCTATTTTAACCCACTTTAAACGGTCAGATTTCATTTAAACTTTGTAGACATATCGAGGACCTATGACAATTCAATAATTAAAAAAAAATAGAAAAAAACACGCTTTTGTAGTTAGCAAAACTAAAAAATAGAAAATAAATAATAGTTAAAAAAAAAACTAAAAAAACACGCTTTAAAAACTAAACTAAAAAGTATAAAATAATTTAATTATATTAAAAAGCGTGGGGTGCTTGATATTAATTGATTATAAAAATACCTCAAAAAGCACCCCACGCTTGTTTTTTTTATTTTTTTAAACTATTATTTATTATGTAAGTAAGTTAGGTACAAAAATAAAACTTAAAAGCTATGTTAGTGTGTTACATATATAGCCGCGGTTCACGTTAAGTACTTCAGTGAATAAAACCTCTTTCGTGGCTTTCTGTCGCCTATTAGAAAAAGATACAATCGACTGCAAAGTTGGAAATAATGGCCTGGTGGTTAAGTACAGCTAAAAAGTCAGTTCGTGATTCCGTAATTTATGTCACAACTGTAATTTTATATCAGGAAACGAGTGATAATATTCACAAATAAAATACGCAGTTATAAAAATAACATGATAAATTATTACATAAAATATTTACCGTTCATTACTGTACGGAATTACGATCAATTTCTCACTGACAAGCCGAGCGATAAATTGTAATGTTTTCTTCAATTTGCTGTAAAATTTTATTGGTCGTTATTACCTTGATTAGTTGGACACTGTTTTGATCTTTATTTTAGCAAGAACACAGACGTAATAAAAGTTTTTTGGTACTAAAATTAATTGTTTTAGATAAGATTGGTATTGGATATCTACCTACTGCGTTATTGGGAAAACTCACTTTTTATCCACTCATTCAATAATTTATTCCAAAAAGTTGGCAGCGCAAAAACTAAACTATAAATGAAATATCAATACAACAACTGATTGAATTATCCTTATACATTTCGTCGTTATAGTTGATAAAATAAAACACTATGAAAGACCTATCAATTGATGAAAGCATGGACAGAGCTTTATTCAAAACACCTTTCCTTGTCCCCAAAGCATTCAGCCTTTCAATTGAACGCAGTGTGTATTCAACCTAACGCCTACACCTATTATTATAATGCCAGTAAAAATGTCTCGGCTACTCGAGCACTTTCACTGAAAGACTTGCCTTTTTTCTTTCCCCGTTTAAACGTTTATGACGTCATCTCGATCATAGCGATTGTCGTATAGTTATCGAGACAGATCTCGATGGCTAAACGTTTTTCTAGGTCTATAGTATTGGCTTTTGTCTCGCCCACCACCCTTTGTTCGATAGAAAGTGCTGCAACGGTTTGATTCTAATTGTAATTTAGTCATTGTTAATCCTTTGTGTTTGCAATCAGCGTGAAATATATGGGAGGCTTTTAATTTGACTGTTTGACTTGAATTTGTAGTGAGCTTTGACGGGATAAAGCTTAAAGGTAAAAAGGAGATAATAATTTATTTAGTAAAAACACATTAACAAACAGTTTACGTTTAGCCAACAGAAGTTTTCCCATACAGTTATGGAGCCTAAGAATAAACTTAAACTACAATATTTTTATTACAACGGCAAGTAATGATGGTCTGGAATTAGAAAGTTAGGTAGCGACCCTTCTGATCTAGGTTTATTCAAACCTGAGTTTCCGCCATCATTTTACATTTGAATTAAATTAAGATGTTAAAATTCAAGAAAATTCATCAATTAATAATGGATGAAGAATTGAAGAAGCTTGCAAGGGTCTCATTAACTCATAAACTCTTTAGATAGTTGAACAATACAAGTTTACACATCAAGCAGAATCTATATTTTCTTTTTCTAAATCGCTCTCAGTTTTTTTCTTCTAAATGGCTAGCTTTGAAACTATCCACCAAGGAAGAGAAAATAACGAAGCTGCAGCACGTCCATTAATAATATTAATAGCCCTCACTCCGCGGAAACGTCACCTAATTTTTTATACGGAACACGGAAATTCTCTACCAGTACTACTTAGCTCCATATATAGAGAGTTTGCACTCGACTGACGCTTTGGCTAGCCCTTACTGTCACCGTGATTTGTGATGCGTTAGAAGAAATACAATATAAATGGGTACACAGAAGCACTACTACATACAACGCATACAGAAAGCTTGATCAAGTCCCTCATTGATAAACTAGCTGTCAAATCTACGCTGTAAACCATTGTGATTGGTTTAACAAAATAAGAAGATTAGCCAGCCAATCGTGACACTAGATTCGAAAATCAAATTTAAATGTTTTTAATGCCTGCATAGTAATGAGCAAAAATATAGGCTTTTAAGAAAACAAAAAAGAATCGGTAAAGAGTTCGAAAATTACTGCAGCAATGCCAAATTCAATGCAACCTTTTTTCAAGCGTCTTTTGTGAATTCATGTAGTTTTGCCAGTAATGGATATTCTGTACCTCGTTATTTCGTAGAGGAAGTGAGAGGTCGAGATGACACGCCAAAATCCGCATCCGCAACTTTTATTATGTAAAAATGACAACTGGCAACCGTTGTACAACTGCAAAATGTCTCGTTCGCAATAAAAGAGAAAAATCTTAAGTTCTTTTGGGAATTTTGCTTGCAGTTTTAAAGCCCTTAAATAAGGCTACACAAGGCATCGTATATGTCATAATGGCAGGGTTATATTTTCCAATTATTATGCCATACTTAGTTGAGATTGTGTTGTGTTATGGGCTGTATCCATTCTTATGTTCTAATATGGTCTGGTATGTAAAACACCACTTTTGGCAGATTCGTGATCGCATAATATTGTAATTGTACACCATTGAGTGAATTGAGATACTTCAATCATTGTTGATTTCGTAAGTATACGTTTAGAAATAGAAAATCGGAATTTACGGCTCTATTTGGCAATTGAATGGTATTTTATAGATCGATATTTAATAACTTTGTAAGAAGATTAGTACGTACGACAGTTGTTGAAACATTTTTGCAAATAATAATTGCATAATAAATGAAGAGAATACAGGATATTGCAGACATTGATTGATTAAGTGCAAGTGAATCTTCGATTTTATAGTTGCTTCTTTTTGCATGATAAGTTTTTTTCTAATACAAATAAAAACATATAGTTATTCTGAAATGTATTGCCAATGTTGCACATTAATACCATTATTAATTTTAATTTAATAGCCGTCTTCCGCTACTTGATGATATTACATTTTATATTAGACGTGGTGTTGCAAAAAAAAAGTACGTAGTTTCTGCACGATTTGGCTAAAAAGGTCACGAATATAGTTTATATTACACACGAAATTGTAATAATTACACCAAATAGGCTACCTTATTACCCAATGTATTGATTTAAAAAAAAAACCGAAATATTTACGAATTAATAAAAAATGTAATTATGTCCAGAAAAAGTTAATTTATTATATATCTACAATGAATTTGCATATGTCCTCATAACGTTGTTTCGTTAATTAAACAAATGATCAAATGAGTTGAGAAATGATATATTTTGCGTTTGTAGTGAAAGTTTAATAAAGTTACTTTATTATCATCCTCATACAAATAAGTTTAAATGGTGCAGTTTTTAAGGAAAAAGCTCAAGTAAAAAGTTGTACCTAAAACTCTTATAGTTCATATTAATTCTCAGGAAAATGTAATAAATCTCACGTTCCCCTTAATTTATAGGCGGTTTTTCTCTTTCACAATACGATAAGGAAAGTCAAACGGATGCGATACGACGCATTATAGGCTTAGTTATAATATACTTTAATGTTATCGAAATGAAAGATCTTCCTACATAGTTGGAATGGTGTTACGAAAGACCGGTTCAACTAAGCATGACCTAAACATATGTTCGAAAAATGTGTGTGCTCAACAATGGAAATAACGTAATGAATGTTGTTCAACTGTTACTATGAAAGCCATTCCTACTCTTAGTGTGTAAAGGAATAACCTCGTAGTACATCTAAGCACGACCCATGACCTAGTGAGTTTCCTGGTCGAACTGTAGATACTAGTATACAGAATAAATCTTAAACCAGTGCGTAAACTATAACCATGAATTCAGCATATCATTCTAGACCTCCCAGCGTAGAAGATTTCCGTCAGCTATACAAAAAGGAATCACCTGTTTCATAGAAAAGTGCAATACCTACGCAATAAAAATGTATGGAACAGCTAATTTTCTAGAATGGGTATGGGAATGATATGCTGAATTCATGGTTACAGTTTGCGCACTGGTTAAAAATTTACTCTGTAGAATAACCAGAAAATGGATAAACCTGCATTAATTGAAAAGTGACTTCATTAAATTTTTGGATTAAATTAATGACTTTATTTTTTTTTTTTTTAATCTGTTATTGACTGACTCATCCTCAATATTTTAGGGCAAAATGAAAGTTACGTTAAAACAATTTGCAGGCACAGAACTTGTACTACAAACTGTATTTCAAATTGTGAAGTACTCTTGTCATAATTATAATTGAATTTACCCCAACCCTTTTAGCTCTTAAATAATAAATTGGAGGGTTGTTTTCCTAACTCGTTGTTTTAGGTTGATTGAGAATTAATAAAATAATCGGATAAAGTGACGTAAAGAATTTCTATATATACGTGAAGCTAAAATGTTGTAACCTTTTTTACGAAAATTACGCGGACAGAGGAGTATGACATTTGGTACAGTTATACTTTATATGGACAAGGAGTGGAGTTTATATGGAGCTAGTATTTTTTGATTTTTATAATGTATTATTTTTATTTAAATGAATTATGATCGAATTTCGATCGCCGAACGACCACAACTTTGAGTAAATTGCTGAATTTTTAGCCGGTCGTGCCGTGGTGTAGGCTGGTAAGGGGTTTGAAATTCTGCTAAAATCTAGACGGACCAAAACCTAGCATAGACGAAAAAATAATGGTGATATTTTATAAGCATTCATATTGTTACGATTACAAGGAATCTCGTAGCGAATTCGTAGCGTTTCAGGATATCGTTGCTACGAACGGCGTAGCGGATTCGCATAATATCGTAGACCCGGGTTTGAACAAAGTTTTCCCGTTTTTCATCACTGAGTATATCTAGACTACCTAATGTGGTACGGACGTTCAAGAATATCTTATTAAAAAAGTAGGAATTTTGATGCCCTAGTACATTATAAAGGGCAACAACAAACAAAGTCATGGAAAAAACCGTTTCATAACAATTAATTATGAATAAACAGGACATCCTGAGATAAAACATAAAATAATTGTTGGTAATTAAACCTTAAAAGCATGAACACCTGAGTCTACTTAACGGAATGGAACAGTATTATAATGAACTCATTACTCATAATAAAACATAACGCCATAAATTAAATGTATTTGAGTTTTTCTTTTCTCATATTGAAACGAGCCCAAAGTCCACTCAGTCTATTGCAGTCTTCTGCTGGACATTGGCGTTTCCCAGTCTGCGCCACAACACCCTGTGTTCCGTGTTCCGCATCCATTCTGTCCCAGCCACCATTTTAAGGCCGTCTGTCCATCTAGCTGGGGGCGTCTCATAGCGAGTAATGGGTAGCTCGCTGTCCGGTAAAGACCAAGCCCGGGTCGACGGCGCGTTGTGTTCCACGCGCGCCTCAAAGAGATGTCAGCCTTATTTATGGGGTCCGCAAGGGCCGATGCCTGCCAGGGGTGCGGGTTGTTCGAAAGAGATACCGCCGCCCCTGGCACACAGGTAAAAGTCTGACACGCCCTGCTCCACCGGGAGAAGTTATTTGATGATTTCCCAAACAAAAAAAAATATTCTAGCTTGCCGATACTTGGTCTCCACTCCAAGACTTTTCTACTCCACCGGCCATCGGTTCTATGCCCCTTCAGCTTACTTACCCTGCAAGCTATATCGGTAGCTCCGGTACAAGATTAAACTCTACTAAGCTAATATCTCATGCCGCGACCGTCCCGTTGTATAAAAGCCAGTCAGCATTGTAGACAGCTCAATAGACAATAACTATATCTAACGTGGATACTGAATTCAAGGTTAATACGGATTTCCGATGCGCTCTTCCTCTGAAGAAATCCAGTTGAAAACCAGCGTCAGGCACTAGTTGTCTGGCATTTTTGCTGACCTGGGCCTTTTTAGCGCAGCCATGAGGCACACTTTAATGCTAGTTTCTGACATCACACTTTACACTTTTTGTTAATTTTTATTTTTATTTAAGATTCTTTTTTTGCTGTTTGTTGTGTGCCTTTTTAGTCTGTGCTAAATAAATGTATTTTCTTTCTTTCTTTTCTTTCAAATTCACAACCAAAACTAATAATTTTCAACATTTGTACCTTCCATCTATTTATCAACTAACTAGGTACCTAAGTACATCTATACATTTAATCTGCTTTAGAAGTCAAATCAACGCAACACAACACATTTACAAACACAACAACACGCCAATTAGCCGTACTTACATTAATTACATAAGTTGCGTATGCGCACAGTCATATGTTGCAACTCTATGGCACGCGCATTGCCACATAAGTATGCTCCACATCCATGCTATGGTGGTCATTATCGCATAGTTACCGTTGTATAATGTTATGTCATTAGATTGTTAATTACCTATTATTTATTTGTAGAGCATCAGAACAAATATGATTAAATGTTTCTGATTAAAGGTACATTAGAAGAGCCCGGAGTCGGGATTTGTGCCTGGGTGATGCCATAGACTCGCCGTCTATTACATGGGACTTAAACGTAACTGGCTAAATGTAGCCCCCTAAAATCCTACCTTACGTCCAAGCTGAACACCTGGCTACGTGGGGGGCGGACACGCGTACTGTACAACTGTACAAAAAACTTATGCGGCTAACAAGGAAAGGTAACCCCTTTATGGAGTTTTGCGAAAAACCTCAACAAAAAGACAGTGTCCGTATCCAATCGCAGATACTGTTTAAAAATATAACACAAACATATACTTAATCTACAACAAAACAAAACCCAAAAAGTGAAACAAAAAACATGACAAAAAAAAAAAAAAACTGGCTAAATGTGGGTTTACTGTATATAAACCTCTGCCCACCTGTTGGAAAAACAAGGATTGATTTTTTGTATGGGTATTGAGTTCTGTTTACGTTTATTGATTTGTTTTTATTATTTATATCTGCTTGAGTTTAGTTACTATGTTTTGTTGGTATATTGATGTGTGCTAGCTGACATATGGCAAATAATTTAATTTTATGTTTTGTGTTTAGGCATGTTAATTACTTACCTATATGGTACAGAATCAAGTTCTTCTAACTTAACAGACAGTTGTGCTGCTGGGGAGTTTGTTGCGCCACTTCTTCTTCCCAGCTGAAGCACTAGGAAGTGGTGAAGGGTGGGCGTTTTGGGGGATTGTCTTATGTAATTTTGACGTTCAAAAAGTGCTGACTCTCAGCAATAAATGACTTTTGTTTATTTTTTCATTTTGATTAGCAATGGATTAGCCTAGTAATTACGCCTGATGTGTAAGAGAGCCTCTACCAGAGATGGATAATGTCCATCTCTGGTAAACGTTTTGGGGGACTGTGTTATATAATTCTGATATTTCAAAAAGTGCTAATGATTATCAGCATTTTTTTGTTTTGATTTGCTTGCCAATCTTTACGATATCTTTTTGTTAAGATACCGACACGAGAACATATAAGAGTTATAATAAGTAGGTTTGTCTACCAAGGCTTCTAATTTAAAACATCATCATGCCAATCCCAATTAAAACTATTTACAAGCCAAAACGCATACAAAAAGCGTGTTTTCATCAAATCCATTACAAAAACATCAATCATCAGATATCCACTGCGCATCCGTGGGTGACTTGCGCTCGCGCCGATGACGTCACGCGCCGTGATCGATCGATCGGAAACAGCAACACATTAATCAGCTGACACTAGGAAGTGATACCGCTCATAAAAGCTTATCTTAATCTTAGTAGGTCGAAGCTGGATATAAATAAACATGGTTAATCATTGTTAATGACAATGGGGATTTGTCCTTCTAATGGAGAGGAGAGGCAAAGGAGAGAGTGATAGAACAGCGCGGTAATTGCGAAGCATTGTAACATAGCAAGCAGGCATTGTAGCATAGAAATGGCATTTATTATGATAGTATTTCTTCTCCTTTTGAAAGTCCTAAAAGATTCGTTGTTTTTAACCGAATTCAAAAACAAGGAGGTTATTAATTCGAATGTTAAATATATATATTTTTTTGATGTATGTTCGGGCATAGCTCCGTCATATATAGACGGATTTGCAAAATTCTTTTTTCGTTCGAAAGGGATTTATTTTGAAATGGTCCCATAAAAATTTCATATACATTCATTCATTTCATTAGATCTGATGATGCGTTTCGGGGACAGACAACAGAACTCCTCAAAAAATGACAGCAAACAAACCGCGATTGCTGCTATTGCCTAGATATGCATTGTTTTGACCCCAAGGATGATGAAATTTCGAATTGTGTGGGGTAGGTACTGTAACTAAAAAGTAAAAAAAAAACTTTTTTCAAAAAAAGAAAACAATTTTGTTTTTGTCACCGCCTTCCGAAATTAAAGTTACTTTTCACTTAGTAGCGTTTTTTGGAAGTCGGCTTTTTTTTTTTTTTAAAGTTTTTTGTTTACGATATTGAGCAGACAATTTTCTTCGTACCTATCTGTGACGCAATGGTATAGCTTTCAAGTTCTGATTGATAGTGTGTAACGCAAATAGGGTGCTGACTATAGTTTATCTAATATCTGTTCATTTTAAAGTTGAAGTGATTGATTACAAAGCCGACACTACCCTTCTACACTGAAATAATTAATACCTAATAGAATGCAGTGGCGAAAGCACCATAAAACACGATTCCTACCGGCTTCCCTTCGGAGATTCGCATCGCAACTCTATTGCTATAAAAAAAATGGCACGTCAATAGTGGCTACTATTGCCAGTACAATTAAATACCCGTAGTGTATAGTTACACTACGGGTATTTAATTCATCATTACATTCAAACAACAAAACCGGTTATTTTTAGCTTGGTATTACAACAAAAAAAAAATGTTCTAAATTAACTCGGCTACAAAACGTCATAATCGGGATCTAACTTACAATAGCGATCCCGTAATGATGTCACTTTAGGTCACGTGGCACCGCTTTCTATGGACGAGAGGAAGCCGCTGTACAACGAGTTATGACAGAGACAGAGAGATTTATAGAAAAATTCGTCAGCGAGAACGAGATTGAAGAATATTGCAATTTTTTTGGGTTTTCAGCTGTTATTGTTTTTATTTCTTAACATTCTTATATTAATTTTAGAATGATAGTAGTTATTTTTATTGATAAGTCAGTGAAAGACTTCGCTTCGGCTTTTCTCTTAGAAAAATTGACACCTCGCCGCTGATAGAATGACCACAAACTTTCAATTTATCTCACAACTCTATAAAATCTAAACATTTATCATTGTCTCATATCGATGACATCGCAATCATCAAGTTCTCGCATTCCGTTCAATCACGCTCAGGAGCAGTGGTGGCTCAGTGGTAACGGCCACGACCAACGAGATGTATGTCGTAGGTTCAAACCCAGACAGGCGCTTTACTTACATGATAATGATTACCTCAGTCAACTTTTAGTATTAATCAACTTTATTGCGATGGTCATTAGTCGGCTATAGACTTGATGGTGATAATGAAATTGTCACTAGTAGCAAGATGAAATGAATGGTGGACATAATTCACTGTCGTTGGATCTGTGGACGGCCGGCAAACATGAAAAGTCAGGGAAAGTGACAGCTGGTATAGATAGTTGGTAGTACTTCTCTACAAGTACTACCTACTATCTAAACCATCTACAACTACAAGTTGTAGTTTCCCATTATGTACGGTCACCAAAAGGGATAAGTAACCAGGGTCGTAGTTTAGTAAGGAACCGATGGATGTTTTTAAATAAAATAATATAATATAATACTAGCTTTTTGCAGCGGCTTCGCCCGCGTGGATGTAAAAAATTATCCCACAGGAACGTATTACCGAGATGAAAAGTCCTACGTGTTAATTCAGGTTATAATCTATCTTTGTGTCAAATTTCATCCAAATCCGTTTAGCTGTTGTTGTATAATTGAGTAACAAACATTCAAACATCTTCACAAACTTTCACATTTATAATATTAGTAGGATTAATAAAAATAAACAATTCATAATTATATCAAACTAGCTGCTGCCCGCGGCTCCGCCCTTGTCAATGTTGAAAATGATCCAAAGGTAATATGGATAATTTTTTCAAGGGATGAAAAGTCTCATAAATAGCATTGCATAGTCCGGCGAATACAATTTTTCATGCAAATTTCCACCCCCTATTTCACCCCTTAACGGTGAGAGTTTCTTAATCTCTTTTCTTAGCTGACGTCTCCTACTCATAATCTACCTCTGCGCCAAATTTAATCTTCGTAGGTCCAGTAGTTTTTGAGATTTATTGTTTAGTCAGTGAATGAATGAGTGACCTTTCGATTTTATATGTATATATAGATAGATTAAATTTCAATCGAAGACATCCATCGGTTTCTTACTAAACTTCAACCACATCCGACGACACAGGCTACTTATTTCTTTTGGTGACCGTACTTATCTTCTTTATAGGGATTGTTTATCTTCCGGCTTTGTATGTAAAAGTTGACGGAACAGGAAAATATGAATTATGACCTAACACGTAGGTACTAGAAGGCGATGTGCCAACAACGCATTTATTTTCTTTGTGTGATATTGATATAAATTCAACGCCATGCTTCATTGATAATAATGATTAACAGTTTTTTTATAGTTATGCATTATGAAACAAAAGTATTTTTTTTAATATCCTAGCAGGAAACACATATTGCAATACAAAGCTAGAAATTATAGGTACCTGTCACAAAAGGACAAGTATCGAGGCTCGCTTGATATATTAACCGTTTGTTTTCTTTAATTTAATTAAATTTGATTCGAAAACATCACTCGCTTTCTTACTAAACTTCAACTATATTCGACTACCCTGGTTACGTCTCTTTTGATGACAGTACCTACTTCTTTTTCGTCATCGGAGCGAATCAGCTTACCTCAACTTTTCTATGATTGTTGTGAGGTTAGTTTACTCCAATTTACTTATTGTAGTTTTCTATTTAGACTAGGTATACTAAAACACGTATAAAATTTGTTGCTGAACTGAGAATCGGAATATTTGACTTAATGGTCTCGGATCAATAAGTCGAATATTCCCATTTCAAATCTAATCACATAAGGTGCCTTTTCCCCTGAAGCGAAATTACTAGTTAGGATCCGACGCCAATGACAAAGCGTATGTCGGCAATGATAATATTTCACATTATAGCTCTATTTATTTGCTTTTCAAAGCACGTAAGACCCATAAACGATACAGCGGACATCTTGAGATTAATCCCCAAAACCATATCTTTGTCAAAATGTTAGCAACACTGTCTGAAGCATTGTTTATGGCTTTATAAACTCCACTGGCAACACAGATGCGTGATGATAAGATACCATAGACTAGAGGCCGTGTTTTGAATGTTTAATCATAGACTAAATTCATGCGGAAACTATTATAGATAAAGACGGCTTGAGGAGTGATTTGAATATTTGCATAGAAATTCTCCTAATCCCTGTTGAATAGCTGTTAAGCGGAGCAAACTATGCAGTAATAATTTTAATTGGTGCTTTTGTAAATAATAGTCTAATTTTGTTTTGTAGATCGTGATAAGATCTCAATTTTGCTAATGTCAAGGTGCCATTTAGCTACATTTTAGGCGGTTAGCTGACGGAAACAATCGATTATAACTTACAAAATTAAATAGGATGTTAAAAACGGTTAGTTTGTAAATAAAACAACATTATTTTAGTGGCTAGAAAGAAAATCATCTATAAATTGATGACTACGAGGCAAGATGAGTTTTCTTGAAAAGGAAATGCGTTCTCTATACAAAGTCTATTCACAACTCCTTCGGATTATTTTTTAAGTAGGTATCCGACATTTTAGTCTCAATGAATAATAGAAACTAAACTGTTTCAACTTATTTCATGCCACTTAACCCTAAAATAGTTCAGTAAAAAGTGAATTAAGGCACGTCATAATATTCACAAACAAGTTAGTTCCCATGGCATTTATCTCAATAGATCTAAACTGAAATTTGGGTCTGACGAGTGACGATACCTTCAAGATACTGCGTTTGCTACTTTTGTTGCTACTCAGAACAAATTACTACTATAAACTAGTAGGTTTGACTGGCTAACTGCTAAATTCTTTTTGTACAAGAATCTGTCAAAGAGGAATCTTAATCCTGTGTCTTTAAGAAAGTCCGCATTCTAATGTTTGTCTCAATATGTCCAAAAATACTCCTAATTTCCATTTTGAACCTTTTTAATTACGGGAATTTGCCATCTGAGAGATCAATATCAACATCCCCTTTATGCTTTGACAAGCACGATTACCGCTGGTCCCGGTTTCATTTGTGGATCTTTGACAGTCGATAAGGGTCGTCAGAAGCCCAAAAGTCTGACAACCAGTCTTACCCAAGAGGTGTCATATTACCCGGGGTTGTGGAAGTCAGATAGGCAGTCGCAGTATGTAAAATACTGGTATTCAGCTGCATCCGGTTAGACTGGAAGCCGAACGCAACATAGTTGGGAAAAGACTAGGCCTTCTGAGAGATTTCTTGATCTGTTTTAAATATTGTTGACGACTTCTTTGATTGTTTTAAATACTGTTGCCGACTTCTTTGATCGTTTTTATACGCTGCAGAAGCCTGCAAAAGAAAATTAGTTAATTATTCCATCGATATACTTACAGCCGGCCTATCGATTTGATTAGGCACCCTCCCTCTATCTCTTTATCTTTATCCTATCCTTTAAAAAATTATTGCTTCATCGCACATAACAACTGGAACTAGCTCTACAAACAAGTTGAGCGCGTAAATTACTTAAACATACAAATTATAATATCGCAGTCTAGTTATTAAGGCGTCTGGCTACAACCGCTTATTAGAAGTAATTGCTATTGGACGGCGCCGCGCCGCGTTCAGATTGAGAGCTAACGATCTTGGTTGGATGAGCTGTGATGTCGTAATTAGAGGTATATTGTAGGATAATTAGTTGTGCGAAAGTGGTTTGAAAAAAAAAAAACGATAATGAGAAAATTGTCATGGGACTTTAGAAGAAATAGAGACATCAGAAAAGAGATTCGACATCTATCTTTTAGCTTTTGGTGTACGGGGTAAGCCAATTAGGTAAATCTTTTTGCAGAACTAAAATAAAATAAGTATCATATTCTTTAGAGTACTATGAGACTGTCATACGCGTCGCGGTCATATCTTATATTAAGGTGAACCTAGTCCACATTTTTCCCATACAAACTTCGGGAGTGTATTACTCTACTGTTGGACAATGTACATGAAAAATTAAACATGGCATGGTTTTGTCTCATTATTAATATTGTCTGTACGGAAACAGAATACTAAAATAAAAAGCCATTCAAAAGTTAGGAGCCAACAAAGATTCGTTTTTCTTGCTAATTTAACATAACTTTGGGCGTGTTTTAGTAATAAAATAAGTGTAAAATGTGAAAAACCAAATCGGTACCGACAAAGCTCAAATATTGAAAAGTTCAATAAACTTTATTGCTTCTTGATTTATGCAGTGGTTTTTTCATAAAACCCGATCTTCCGAAGAGCTCTTCGGAAGATCGGTTCTTAATTTTTTACGCGCCTGTTGTACTATAAATGATCCTGCATCTCACACAATAATTTTGTGCGTGTAGACTAGCGTTTAACTGCTCATCCCTGATACTACCTCTGTCGGACACGATTCCTGGTGAGACAGCGTGCTTTTTAGCCAGGCCCTTCAGTGAGTTCGAGCCCGCGACTAGGTTCCCCTTAAGTACCTAATTAGAAATTTTAAAAAAATCGTCATGTATTATAGTATACACGCCTCTAAATAAGCCATCGGAGAATACAGTCGTGATGTTATATAATGTGTTATTATATTCGAATACCAGTGATAAATATTATAATATGTATTTATAAAAATAATTTAAAGTTAACAAATAGGAAAACGATAACTTCATTACTCATTAAGATTTATGGGATAATTAACATAATTAAGTATTAAGCTTAACATTATATATTTAATTAATAGCAAAGTTATTCGATCTAAATTAAGAATTTCATCATTCATTCGGTAGGTAGGTACTGTAGCTAGAAAAACATCAAAATTATATTTTTAGTTGAAATTTTGTCGATCTTAAAATCTTACCGAGAAAACTTAGAAAGCTGTCCACAATGTCAATTCCTAGTGTGAGGTGGAAGGACAGCTCACTCAAAGCTCAAGCTTACTTTTTTTTTCTTGTTTGGCAACTGAGCTGTTGTCGACTACTTTGCCAAAGTCTTCACTTAAGTTGCCACGTTGAGATTTTTATAGAGTACTAGCTTTTTCCAGCGGCTTCGCCCGCGAAGAGGTCGGTGTATTATCCTACTAATATTATAAACGCGAAAGTTTGTAAGTATGGAAGGATGGATGGATGTTTGTATGTTTGTTACTCTTTCACGCAAAAACGGCTGAACGGATTTGAATGAAATTTGGCACACAGGTAGTCCATAATCTGGAATAACACATATAATACTTTTTAAGGTACTACGTTTCCGTGGGATAGTTTTCGACCTCCTCGTGGGCGAAGCCGCTGGTAAAAGCTAGTTATACATATAAACCTTCCTCTTGAATCACTCTGTGTTTTGATGAAAACCACATTAAAATTCGCTGCGTAGTTTAAAGATCTAAGCGCACATACACGAAAAGCGACTTTGTTTTTTTACTATTTAAAGAAAACAAGTAACATTAATGACTCAAACGTGTTAGTAACAATATTTCTTAACCCTATGTTAGTAAATGTAACCTACACACTTAACCTACACTGCCATATAGTTACAATGCAAATCCCTGTTACAAGCTCAACACCGAAATGGAAAGTTTGCAGCAGCGATTCACACACAAGCAGTCCAGTCTGCTCGCGATACACCGCAGTATAATGTTGGGGCTGGCCCGCACCCGGCGCACCAGGGAAACTCATCTTTTCGCATCGTAGCGTAGAAGCAATCCACCCGAGTTTCAGTAAACATCCCTGATGCGCTACAGGGGCAGAACAGCCCCCATCAGCACTCGGAACGCATTATTATATTGAATGCGAAGGGCGCTGTACGATTTTTTAGTGTAATCCACCCACAGGCTGCACGTGTAAAATGAGGTGCAATATGCACGAAATAAGGTCTTTTTTACATCTCTAGAACAACGTGCAAACCTGCGAGCGATCATATTAGCTCTCACCGACAGCGCCCTTCTATCTCTTTCAATATCGTCATTATCTTTGAGGTCAGCGGTCAAAAGATGTCCTAAGTATTTCACTTTAATGCTCTTATAAGCGATACTCCGTTTAACTTAACCGACGGTATACTATCGGAAAAAGAAAGAAGAGGGGTAAAGATCCCTGCTGTTGTATAAATGTGCAATATTGGTTGTTGTTATTTTAAAGGTTGATGTATGGAGAGGGAGAGGACGGCCAGAGAACAGATGGATGGATTATGTGGCGAATAATATGAAAAGGGAGAGAAAGATAGCGCGACGGGTGACAGGGCGGAGATTAGAAAAAAACAACCGACTTCCAAAAAAACACTACAAAGTGAAAAATAACTTTAATTTCGGAAGTCTTTGGATATGTATTTTATTTTATTTTTTGTCATCGCCTTCCGAAATTAAAATTACTTTTCACTTTGTAGTATTTTTTGGAAGTCGGTTGTTTTTTTTTTTGAAAAAAGTTTTTTATTTTTCACTTTTTAGTTATAGTACCTACCCCACACAGTACAACATTTCATCATCCTTGGGGTCAATACAATGCATATTTATGCGATAGCAGCAATCGCGGTTGATTTGCTGTCATTTTTTGAATGGTTCAGTTGCCTGTCCCCGAAACGCATCATCAGATCTATATGACATTTTTATGGGACCATTTTGGAATAAACCCCTTTCGAACAAAAAATAATTTTGCAAATTCGTTTAAATATGACGGAGTTATGCCCAACATACATTAAAAAAAAAATATATAAACATGTCGAATTGATAACCTCCTTCTTTTTGAAGTCGGTTAAAAAAGTGTCGCGCCTATATCAAGTATGAGGGTATAAGCATGATGATAATTGGCTGTTGTTATTTCAGTCAACCAATCACAGAATAGTGTATTTTTGTCTCGAATTTGAATCTTTATTTGCAGTCTTTATTCAATTTGACAGAAAACTTTTTCCTATTCGTATAATGGTCCATTTATTTTATCTGTGGCACAACAAATAGTAATTTGCATACAATGCTGGTAATTACCGGTACAATACGTGTATATTGACATAACACCCACGGTGAGGCGATTATAAAAAAACTAACAGTGTGCTCTCCAAACAGCCTTTGACTTGTCTGCGTTTACTGATCGTGTATTTAAAACTTCTTTTACTGGTGACTGGTCAGTCAGTTAAAATAGGTTTTGATTTTCAAATTAAATAGTTGTAGATTTCGTAAAGACTAGACTAGTCTAGACTTAGAAATCGGGATTTTTGGTTATATCCCCAAAAATCGCGCTGTACCTAGGTGTTTGGTCTCGCGACATACTTTGATGTACTTATATGGTCTCTAGACTCTAGAGATCATATACCTAAGTACCTACATCGGTCTGGGCTACCAAACTGCAACCTGGTAAGTGCAATTCCATTGCCAATCTGCCAACTTGCAATTCACTATTAAAACATATAGGTATCGTATAAGTAGTAGTAATCATTTTTTTTTTTTTTTGCTGAATATTTCTTAAGTTTGAATCCTATTTAATCTGTGAACTTTTCTTTTTGGCTATAGGAACCTTCTATCTTCTAACCTTTTAAAGCAGGACCATTGTTGTTGTCCATACCGAAATAGTTCAATGTTAATTATTATTATTTGCCACGGTTCCATAAATAATTTAAATTATTCAAAGTCCTAAGTATTCACTACGTATTCTTAGCGAGATAGCAGGCATCTGCTATTGTCGGCAACATCTCAGATCTCAGGCCATTGTACTTAGTGCCTATTTTAGTCAAAAGCTTGCGCAAACGCAAGTGGGCGCTTAAAATGAGGAGTTAAGACTTTTTGGAAACGTCTGACACTTTTTGTGTTTACAGGAATAAACATTTAGAATGGCTGGTTGAATGAACTACGCGTCTTGGATGTTTAAGTAAGGGTATTCAGACTTAACTATACACAAACCTACTACTTATAGCGTAAAAATGGATTGATGTGTTCACAAACCGATATTTGACGTTAGGCAAAAATTATAGGTATTAAAGGGAAAAGGTCTAAGTATCGGATATTATGTAATAAGGAGTAGAGCTGATTTACAAACTCATCATCTGCCAAGCCCTTTCCCTACAATGTTATATTTACAAATTCTTCATCTGCCAAGCCCTTTACCTACAATGTTAGATTTACAAATTCACCATCTGCCAAGCCCTTTCCCTACAATGTTAGATTTACAAACTCATCATCTGCCAAGCCCTTTCCCTACAATGTTAGATTTACAAACTCATCATCTGCCAAGCCCTTTCCCTACAATGTTAGATTTACAAACTCATCATCTGCCAAGCCCTTTCCCTACAATGTTAGATTCGGTTTCTGTTCTAACCGGAGTCCGGACGCAGTTGAATACCAGTATTTACATGGAGCGACTGCCTTTCTGACCTCTACAACTCAGTTACTGGGTAATACTATAAACTCCTTGGTAAGACTGGTTGCCAGACTTTCGGGCTTCTGACGACTCAAAGATCCACAAATGGCAGTCAGTACCAACGGCTTAACGTGCTTTCCGACGCACGGTGGGACCGTCCTAGGTAAAAATGTTCACCCATCAACAGTCTGATGCAACAAGCTCCTCTGACTGATTTACAAACTATGTCGTTGATGATATTTCGTAATAAAACACGCAAATATTTTCCTGGTAAAGTTTATATTATAAAGAAAGCCGTAATGGTGTGTTAAATAACATGACCAAGCGTATTCATATTGACCCAACACACGCCGCCGACACAGCGAAATTAATAAAATACCTAGCTAAGTAATCATATAATAGGTAACAATAACATAAAATTCGCTTATGCCCACAGTTTTTGCACAAAGCGGATGTTAAGAAATCTGCGAATCAGATCAGAAGAACTAGGACGCTTCGCAGGATGTCTGCTGGCATCTAGGGTCGGCAAACAAAAACAAACAAATATCTGGAACAAATACTTACTTCATAAACGACTTCTCAAAACAATTGTTCTCTTTGATCTATACGTTTTGCTCTAAACATTGAAGTGCTAGAGTTTAGTGCGAATTATGTAGGTGGCTCCCAAAATAAAGTGCAACACACGTAGGGGTCAGGCCTTGTCTATGTCTAATCATAGTTCAGTACGTACGTATGTCTTTGGAATCAGTAGGTACCTATTGCATCGTTCGGCGTTAGTGAAAATGCAAATTGGGGATACTTATCCACAAATAAAATCTCCAAAACACGAATAAATTCAGGGTCCTGATATTCTTCTTTTTTAACCGACTTCAAAAAGGAGGAGGTTCTCAATTCGTCGGAACATTTTTTTTTTGTTTTTTCTTTTTTTTATGTATGTTCCCCGATTACTCGAAGATGGCTGGACCGATTTGGATTTTGTTTTGTTTGAAAGCGTATACTTTCCAGGTGGTCCCATGGTCATCAAGTCAGGATCTGATGATGGGATCCTGGAGAAATAGAGAGAACTCTTCAAATTTTATAGGCTTATTTGAAGCGATTTGGATAGTTTTTGGAAGAGTACTTTGTCGGAGTGGTCCCATTTCAATTTGGTGAAGATCTGATGAAGAACTTCGGAGATAGGCAACGGAACTCCTCAATACATATATTGAGGCGCTATCATAATAGCAAATGGTCTGGAATTGCTGTCTATTGTTTACACCAGTTTCATAACATAACATCACGCCGGGACGCTGTGAAGGGGTAAGCACATGTGGACCACTAAAAAGTGAAAAATAAAAAACTTTTTTCAAAAAAATAAACAACCGACTTCCAAAAAAACACTAAAAAGTGAAAAATAACTTTAATTTCGGAAGGCGGTGACAAAAAAATAAAATACATATCCAAAGTCACCGCCTCACAGTGGAACGAATGTATGGGAGCGGTTGGACGTAGACATGTCCGAAAAAAAAGAGTAAAATTATGCCAAACTAATGATGCCATCTTATTCGATTACTTAATGCCTTCATAACTTGTGGTGATGAATTTCTTCATAACTCCCATATTTCGGGAGTAATTTGAGAAAATGTGAAATTTTACTATGAAAATGAGTGTATCGAGCTCTCTCCCTCCTGATTCCGGGCTTGTTTCAAGTAGCGGTCTCTAATATCATAATGCTAATACTAAGAGCTATATTTAATACTAAGACACATAGTGCGCCAAATGTGCACTTTCTGGGATAAAGAGTGATGTTTATTTTATAACACAATTTTTTTATTTTTTGTTTATTTTGTTGATTAAAACCGTTTTTCTAAAGGTTTACCTTATTACAATAACATTTCTGAGCAGCCAATTAGAGAAGATATAAGCTAATTAGGATATATAATTAGGGACTTAAGGTTTACATATAAAACTGATGCACTAATGATTACTGATAAGAACATTGCTATTATTTAATTACTAAATGGCTCTTAATACACTAATTTAGCATGCATCATTTACTAATTATCACAATAACTAATTACCTTGCAATATTTAACAAAGGATACCTGGGATACCTGGATTTTATATAAATAGGTCACTATTAGTAACTTTAAAATCAGTGTTGATTTACACCTCGTTGTATCCAAGCTAATCTCGCAATGTATTTTCCAAATTTTAATACAAATCTTGATATTCACGTTGCTTTATGCGCACGCGCACATAAAGATTTACGCGACTTTAACTATTTGTTCAGTGTTTTAAAAGATAACAGTTGTGTTCAGTTATGTGAAAGTGCTGAAACAAGTTTAAAAGACTGGTGTCGTCGATTTTGCTACCGCATTTATGCAAAATGGACACAGTCTGGAAGAAGCACAGATAAGTTTCGGAAGAAACATGAGATTTGGCTACAGGCTGCAATTCAATGGCCGGAATTACAGAATGAAAATATGGAACCTTCTACAGAAAATATAAGTGACGTCATCGAGCCCATAATTTCTCCTGCTAAATCTGATGCTTCAACTTGTACACATCCTAGTCCTCGTAAATCTTTTGAGGACCTTAGTAACCGGCAAAAAAGAAGACGCACTGAAGATAGTCTTTCATGCAGCAGTAGCAGCGCTGAAATTATGTTTTCGGCCGAAAGGGCGCTTCAAAAGGCAGGACAAAGCGATACAGCTTATGTTATGAAATACTTGACGGAGAATCCAGAAGAGGCCTCAAAAATCAAAGCCTTCATTGAAGGTAAATCAATTCAGGTACGGGAAATATCCCCTTTGAAGGCATTGGCTCTTTATGTATCGATGAACTTATCGAAATGGCGCTATAACACTCTTCGGGATTTCAACACTCAAGAAGGAGCTCTTCAATACCCGAGTTACTACATGTTGGTTAAAGAAAAAATTAAGTGCTATCCGGCCAAAGAAGATCTCACAGTTACAGAGAGCTCTGCAAAAATCAAATTACAAGCCTTGATGGATTTAACCTCAAGAAGACTTATTAGGTCGTTAGAAACCCCTGTTGATCCCAATCAACAGCTCGTATTGACCAGCAAATGGGGTTTTGACGGATCATCTAGCCAAAGCATTTATCATCAAAGGACGAGTGAAGATGAGCAAATCGATCTTGCTAGTAATTTTATGATTAGTCTTGTACCACTGCGGCTCGTCTCAAAAGGTGTAACAATTTGGGAAAACGAGCGACCATCTTCCACTTCATTTTGCCGGCCAATATTGTTTAAGTTTATAAAGGAAACCAAAGAAAATGTGCAGAGAGAGATGGCTGAAATCGAAGCAGAGATTGAAGCCTTAACTCCATCCACCATCACTGATGGAATTAGTGTCAAACACCAACTGCTGTTGACAATGATTGATGGTAAAATTCATTCCATTATATCCAATACAGCAGCTTCAGTGTGTGACATATGCAAGGCTTGTCCTAAAGAAATGAATAATTTAGAGTTAATCAAAGATAAACACGCAAACGAGGACATGTATAAATATAGCTTAAGCACCCTTCACGCTTGGATTCGCTCAATGGAATGCTTATTACACATTTCCTACAAATTAGACATAAAATCATGGCAAGTAAGGGGTGATATAGCAAAAAGGCAAGTTGATGACAGGAAGAAAAGAGTTCAAGAGGCTGTAAGAAGAGAAACGGGCTTACTTCTCGATGTTGTGAAACAAGGCAGTGGATCCACCAACAATGGCAACTCGGCAAGGAGATTTTTTGAAAACTACACTAAATCTGCTGAACTGACCGGAATAGATGCTATGCTTTTAAGAAAAATCTGTGTGATCTTGCAGTGTATTTCATCAGGAGAGAAGATCAACGTAACTAAATTCCGAGAGTTCTGCTTTGATACTGCTAAGCTTTACGTGGAGTTATACCCATGGTATTATATGCCTTCTTCACTTCATAAAATTTTAATGCATGGGCCAGACATAGTTCAGAACATGTCAATTGTGCCCATTGGTTTTCTATCCGAAGAGGCATCTGAGGCTAGAAATAAAGATTTTAGAAAATATAGAGAGGGGCATTCTCGAAAGCATAGCAGTATCTCATGCAATGAAGATATTATGCACAATCTTTTACTGTCTTCTGATCCACTTGTTACAAGTATCCGTCCAAAAGGAAATAAGTTTGTAAAAAAATCTTCTTTTAAGGAATTTTATGAGCTTACGGATTCTGAGAAAAGTGATATCGAATTTGTTAACATAAATGATTTAGCGGACATCGATTCTGAATTTGAATTAATTGATGATGATGATGATGACGAAGATAATTAAATGATGTTATTGTTTTAAAATGTGTAACTTAGTAAATTAGAGCTTACATCTTAATTATTTATTGTACTTTTAATGAAACTAGGTAATTTATTATCAACTTACTTAAAAGTCATACTCTCATCAGTTCTTGTGAATATTTTTGTTAATATATATTTCTGTATATATATATAATATATTTATAGACCTCTTAATAAGTCTGTCTGCGGTTTAAAGTAAATACAAATGGGGAAAAAACGTTTTTTTTTTTTAATTTTCATTTCCTTTTATCCCAGAAAGTGCACATTTGGCGCACTATGTGTCTTAGTATTAAATATAGCTCTTAGTAATAGCATTACGATATTAGAGACCGCTACTTGAAACAAGCCCGGAATCAGGAGGGAGAGAGCTCGATACACTCATTTTCATAGTAAAATTTCACATTTTCTCAAATTACTCCCGAAATATGGGAGTTATGAAGAAATTCATCACCACAATTTATGAAGGCATTAAGTAATCGAATAAGATGGCATCATTAGTTTGTCATAATTTTACTCTTATTTTTCGGACATGTCTACGTCCAACCGCTCCCATACATTCGTTCCACTGTGCGCCTTCCGAAATTAAAGTTATTTTTCACTTTTTAGTGTTTTTTTTTGGAAGTCGGTTGTTTTTTTTTTAAGTTTTCTTATTATTACTGAAAGGGCCTGTTATTGATCTCGATCACAACTGATGGAAAGCGGTGGATGAGGTCTATGGTGGAACGAGCATACTCATCACTCTTGATTTGAAGGTAGAAGAAGGGTTAAATGTGGAAGGAACACAGACGCTGGCAGACAGCAACATTTTAATCGCTATCCATAAGTGAAATTCGATTTTGTTTGTCATATTTTCATTATCTTAATATCTTAAAAAAAAGCCTAGCCTAAACTCTAAAATACTCTACTTAAATCTCCTCAGACAAGGAAAACGGAAGGTAAACATGTATATTAACTATACTACCTAGATAATAATATTATTCTCGTAAAATGTTTGTCAACCCTATCGTTACTCATTGTTTGTTATTATTTTCTTAAGCATTTTGTTTAGTTTGACCACGGCAAAGTCGTCAGCATGTTAGTACCTAGTTTGTTTTTAAAAACATTTCTACCAGTTCGCGTCACATGACATAAGGCTTTATAATGTTTTTATTAACGTTACATATTAAATTTGTAATCTCGTGTCATGCTTGGTAAGTATGCAACAACCAGCCAACCTGGCAACTTTTTATGCGTAAACACACGCAAAAAAAGTGGCTTTTCTCAAATTAAAAGCTTGCACGGACAGGTGTGACACGACTTTTGTAGAACAATTTCGTTAAATACTTCATGGAGATTGATCTACTAAAGTCGCATCGCGCTATCACGTCGCGCTGGCCTGTGAGAGCCTTAATTCGAGTTGTTATTGGATTCCAAATAACAGATGTTACCGCAGCTAACTGAATTTACAGCAAGGACATTAATTGAACAAAACAGTCCAAGGGAATAAGCCGAATTGTCCATAAAACAGATATAAACCCTTCCGTACGCCTTGACACATAGTAATAAACCTAACATTAGCTGGTATCATTGGCACATAATAGCAACACCGGCAATTAAAACAGCTGACGTATAACAGTAATTTCGTTATCAGATCTCTTTTCATATTCATTATTTTTTGTGTGGCAACACTGCAAGGTTGCGTCGATCTTCGTAGGAATTGTTAAGCCGAATTAGATTTTGATGCAAATTACTGGTTTTCCGGGCGCCATTGTTTTGGCCTGCTAAATTAGTACGCATAAATGAATTGTAATTTGTTATATTGTGATTCATATTGTCCTTCTAGTAACGGGGAAATAATACATTGTTTGGTTTGTGATAAAACTTAATTGGTTAGTGGAGATAGTTTTGTAACAAGTTTATCTAACTATAATATGAATAATATGTAGATAAAAAATAATATGAATATAAAAAAGGGAAAATAATCACAGGAAAAATCGTCCGCATCGCTGGCAACAGGTAAAGTGTCCAAAAGGCTGGTAGCATTGCCACATTGTATGGCGATGCTGATTCTTTGGTCAAAAAATTGGCCACCCCTCTAGTCACGTGAAGAGTCGACCAACTGCTTGACAATCAACGTCTCGAAAAACCAAGTGGGCACTCAGACCCCATGACTCTAGTGTTTTAACCCCAAACGGCTCGAATATTTAAATTCCAGTAGGATTGGAATATTTTCGCCGTTAGAGGTTTTCCACATCTGTAGCAGCCGCCCCAGCCAACCCCGCTATACTAGAAAGTTTCATTTAATTTATAATGTGTTAATAGTTACCTTAACTTTATTTAGTTTTATAATAATCAATGCATTATCAGACGGTGGGTCCGTGAATGGGTGACCATCTTTACATACTCAGACCCCTCCGTGCCTCGGAAAGCACGTTAACACATTCCATGCCAAGCACCCAGCATATGGGTCGAAAAACCACCATATGCTGGGTGCTTGGCATGGAATGTGTTAAGCCGTTGGTCCCGGGTGTCATTCGTGGATCGTTGACAGTCGTTACGGGTCGTCAGAAGCCCGAAAGTCTGACAACCAGTCTTACCAAGGTGTATCGTATTACCCAGTAACTGGGTTGTGGAGGTCAGATAGGCAGTCGCTCCATGTAAAATACTGGTATTCAGCTGCATCTGGTTAGACTGGAAGCCAACCCCGACATAGTTGGGAAACGGCTAGGCAGATGATGAATGCATTATCATGAAATTGCGGTCCTTATCCTAAATATTTCTAGATATTATTCACACAATTCCCGGAGGTAAACTCGTACAACAGCAATCCTACGCAAATGGCCAGCCATCCATTCCGGCACCATCTGCCTGATTCATTACTTACTTCATCCACCCACACAGTAATTAATGTCCAAACAAGCAGTCATTAATTTAAATTAACTAGTCCTATTGAACTTACTCGCTTTGACAATGCCATTACCGAAATGCAAAGTTAACTTTACAACAGACGTCGTTTCTGACAGATTCGGCCGCCATTTGTAAAATCATTTAACTTTGCTGACAGTTGGCTTGGAACTTTTGACAATGCTTCAGACTTGTTGTTAATGACTGTTAGCTTTACAGATAAAAGCTTTTGTAAAAGCGCAGATTTGGGGCGAGGACTTCTGGCCAAAGATAAAGTTAAAAGATTTGATCATTTTAACCCAACTCTCCGGAGTTGGGTTAAAATGATGAGTCTGGCTGTGGTTTCGAATATCACAAATTGCTGAATTTGTAAACACTAACACAGATTAACCTTTAGTTTATTCGTAAGCAGACGAAAAACTGCAAGTATATTTTTACCTTCCATAAATGCAAAACCCCGTCCTGTGAAATTCTAGAACAATTTTGAGTCCAGTGATTTCCGACCATCTAAGAAATAACAACATTTTATATACCTGTATGTATTTTAAAACGTAAAGCTCAAGAGTTCAGTGAAAGGGCAAAATAAAGTACTTAGCTACGTGCTTTTATTTTGACTAGGTATTTTTTTTTTAAACCAATTACTGATGAGGCTTTCTGCATCATCCTTTAATGGCAAAGTTAGATAACGGCAGAACAGTACCAAAAAATCATTACGCGAGAGTAAACTAAACATTCATTAACTTTATCTAACGACTACCTGCTGCGCCCGGTTTCGCCTGCGTATATCAATAAACACTAGCCTATTTCCTTCTTTCGGTCAAGCTATTTCGTAGATTACCCCTAAATGTAAATAAATTTATACCTCTTTATAATATTAGTAGGTATACCAAGAAGTATTCGACTAACTCCTATTCGAAGACGTCGACACTCACAGAAGGTCACAGCAGCCCAACTCTACTATCTCTGGTTGACAAAAGCATTGTAGTCATGATCACACGTCTCGCCTTGACTTGCGCAATTCAATGAACATTGGTTAAGTAACGTGATTATCCAACTCGAGTCGTGGGAATCGTCACAGCTTCTGTAACCGACATCGACACACTGCTCTTTTGAGTTTTGTTTTGTTATTAAACCTTTGTGCAGTGTGACTTTTTTAGATGCTGTTGTGTAGTTATCCTAAGGCTGGTGTACAGGGCCTTTACCGCAGGTCGTCAAGTCTTCTTGTAATGGGCCATCTCCTTTATACATTTGACCTTTCGTTAGTCTAATCAGCTTTATCTCAATCTTAATAGTTTGACGTGTTTTTGAGATGTCACTTTTGAATATGTAGTTTAGAAGCTGCGAAAAATAGGAAAAGATGGTCAAAAGAATACCTATACAGGGTAAGTTTTTATCCAGTGCGCAAACTGAAACCATGAATTCAGTATGTCATTGTAGACTTCTAGAAATTTTTCGTGGGTACTACAAAAAAAAATCAGCTGTTCCATACATTTTGACCGCGTAGGTATTGCAATTTTCTATGAAACAGCTGATTTTTTTTTGTAAAACAGACGTAAAATTTCTGCGCTGGGGGTTCTAGAATGATATGCTGAATTCATGGTTACAGTTTGCGCACTGGATAAAAACGTATCCTGTATATTAATACGTGAAACAAAAACTTATATATTATAATGCATCAGAAAAACATTAAGTTTTTAATGAATTCTAGTCGAATTTTGACCACCAGTAAATGGAAAACCGACATAGAGTTTTATCAGAGCATCTGTCTCTTCTCTGTCCTTTTATTTTGGGACAACATACCTATAGAGGTGGTGTTTAATCAAAATAATTATTTATATTCCCATCGGACAAACTCAACCCTGTATATAATATAATGTATACAGGTTGAATTTTTTATGGTAAACTTGAGAACGAACTACGTGTTCCCATTTTTTATTGTTTATGGTCGTGTAAATGGGTTATGATGCCTCTATGAGGTAAACAATTGCCGCCGTCGGGCATGTCGCAACGTAACATGTGTAGATGTCTTGATTATATTACAGCAGTAGTAAGTAGGTACTCGTGTGGGAATTGACAGATGGAGGGATATGTTTTGTAGTTTTTAAACAAGGTCATTTAGAGCAAGATCATTAAATTGAACTTCTTTAAACATTACCACCAAGAGTTTTTGATACACCTCATCGTCATCATCTGCCTATACAACGTGTAACGGAAAGGGTATGTACATACCAAGGGCACGGCTTCTTTGGATGATATCAAACGATATTGGAAGGGTTTTTTATCCTATCTCTAGATGTTCGGAAGTGATGAGAATTTTTAATACATTGATACCAGTAACTGAACTTTTCAAATTGAAATAAAATCATCACTCGGAAGAGATTTATAGTGATATTGGCAAGTAACGTGGAAAGTTATTGGCCTACGTAGTGCGGTGACACGTTTGTTATGATTTGAATTCAAGAAACATATGAAACCGAAAATTTGGTATCAATTCTTAGAGTATTTTATTTTGAGCTGAAACTATGTGTAGTGACTCTATACGAGCTTTTATCTTTAGTGCTTAAGGGTAGCAATAGGGTTTCTGTTACACCCTGTATAGCCTTTTTCTAACCATGTTGGGGTCGTCTATCAGTCTAACCAAATCCAGCTGAGTACCAGTATTTTACATGGAGCGACTGCCTATCTGACCTCCACAACCCAGTTACTGGGTAATACGATACCCCTTGGTAAGAATGATTGTCATACATTCGGGCTTCTGTCGACCGGTAACGACTGTCAAATATCTACGAATGATAGCCGTGAACAACGGATGTACAGAGGGGTCTTGGTATGTATGTAAGATGCTTAACCATCCACGGACCCACCGCGGCAAACGTAGCTTAACCAGATCGATCGACCCGTTCGGCTGTTAGTACATAGCCAAGAGTTTTTGATATACCTACCGTTACGTATATCATTTACCTATTGTTACTCTCTGAGACTCACTACAACACAAAGCTAAGACTACTGAACCCTTTCTAATTGTACCACCATATTGCATCATTTCAGGTCAGTTCACATCTAAACTTAAACATCATTTAATCACTTAGCTGGTATGAGTCATTAGTTATCTAGAAACCTGTAAGACAACGTAATAGCCCCGACATAAAGAAAAACTAACTAAACAGCAAACATCATTAATAATTGAATTAACTTTTTCTTTGTAACATCAAAGCATAATACTTAACACGTATCAAAACCAAAACGAAAACCATACTTAGGTACGATATTAGCTTAGCGCAACGTTTAATTGCGATTTACAAAAAAGGAAATAAAAGTGATTTGGATGCGTGTACGCAACTTCCTGCGGGCTGCCGCTCGCGCTGACGTCATTAACCCTAGAACCGTACCCTGGGGTACAAATCAAAAATAAAATCATAAATTTGCGATAACTTTTTTGTTGTACAACGGATCTTTTCGCGCGGCCACGTATTCGCACGGTGTGGGGCGTTACGTCGAAGCGTTAGTCGGGTGGCAGTCTTGCTAGTGTATGATCGTGGCAAGGTGTTAGTGGGGTACTCCAGTACCCCTGGGTACAGTTAATGTAAGTATTGTATATACTTACATTAACTTACTTTATTAACATATGTGCCTCCAAAGCTAAGCAAAGGATAAAAGAAAAACGTGCTTATGCTATTCTTTATGCACTACCAACCAGACCAAGATAAATCTGTTAATTTACCGGAAATAATAAGTTTTTACAACCAAACGAAGGGGGTGTGGATACTTTTGATTAACTTTGCCATACCTACAGTGTGGCTCGTCGCTGGAGCCTTTGTGTCTTCTACGGAATTTTGAATATTGTCGTAATCAATTCTATCATATTATTGCATTCATCTAACGCCACTGGTAAACAAGTTTTCAAGAATAGACGAACATATCTAAAGACTCTACCTTATAAAACCTCATTTGGAGGAACGATTTCAATACAAAACTTTGCCGATGCATCTCTAAAAAGTATTGACGGTATAATAGGAAATAAGCGGTCTTCTGAAGCTCCAACTCCTTCAAATGCCAATTCTGGAAGATGTTTATTTTGTCTCAGGTCAAAAGACCGTAAATCGCGCACTCCATGTGAAAAATGTAAAACTTTTATATGTTTAGAGCACCAAAAAAAGATTTGCCAAAACTGTTAAGAAAAGTACCTTTCATTTAGGTTTAATTGTATTATGTGAGACTGAAATAAGTGCCATTAAAGTCTATGTAAGTTGATTATTAAAAAATGTTTATGTTAATGTAAAAAATGTGTTTTATTTACTGGGGTACTCTAGCACCCCTGGGTACTGTTACTTAAAGTCTAGTATGGGTACGGTTCTAGGGTTAAAATAGGGTGACAATCAAAATCAACAGATTGTGTTGGCATACTGATAAAACTGAACCCTCCATTTACAGTGACCTAAAATATGTGTCCCATTTAAAGTATTGATCTACCTGAATGGGACACAGATTTTAGGTCACAGTTTGGACACCGTATGTTTTGTGAAATTTAGTAGGAATATAAAATTGAATGCCTTCGACTAGTTGCATCAGTATTTATTTTGTATGTCACTCATTTTATACAAATACTACACGAAAGTCAGGGTAACAACAACAGCACCAGCGATGTATGCGACTTTTTTTGATTCTCTGTGTATATTTTCCGGAAAACTTAATTTAATTCCGACCTTAAAACGAAATTTTTTACCTCAACGTTTTCTAATTTACAACACAAACTCATAATCCCGACGCCATTCGAAAATAAAAGTAATTTTCACAATTTTCCCGCCGCGTGGTGTTGCCAGCGCGTGCGTGTGACAATTAGGGCGCGACGCTTCACCATTCCTCTGTGAATACATTAATTAAACAAGATAAATAACTGTTGGAACACGACAGATACACTTTGTTTGTGATAAGTGATAATACAGTCGCATAGTTTCACAATTTTTTGCTTGAATGCGTGAGAAAGTGGCAACTTTCTGTGCGGTGATATTGATACTTCGACGTGATTGTGAGACTGACTGATGTCTTGCTCAATAGATACATACATAACTACTTACTCTATAAAGGTAACTGCGTAGACATATATAAAGCAACGATAGAGAAGTGCGATGGATCTGTTTAGAAAGATTTTCTATCATACTTTTAGAGGAACTCGATATTTAAGATTAAGAATACGTAAATGAGAATTAAAATATGATGGAGTTTTGAGGTAACAAACAAAAAAAAAACAACGAATTGAGAAACTCCTATTTTTGAATTCGGTTCAAACAGTGCTTGAACTGCTACTGCAGCTTGTATGCAGACATGCTTTCTAAACAACTTTTATCTATAAATTATCTATTCTCTATGGTTTCGAATTCCTGACTAAGTCATGTACAAATTAAAGTGAGCGTTATGTTAGCATTTGAGGAAGCTAAATGTCATGCCCACTTTACTTTTCGCTATGGTATCTTTTATTAATTTGCGTGCATACAATTTATTTACAACAACACTAAATAAAACCAATTATTCCGTCTACCTTCAGTCATATTTACGTCATTCTTTGTTCTGTTATAATATTTGTAAAGAATTAAATGGTTCGTCGTCTGCGGCGATAAGCCACACTGTTGTTATGGCCACACTTGTACAAATACAAACAACATTATACTATACTTCTGTGAAAACCCACAAGGACGTAAAAGTTGCTCATGCAAATGCAACGTACATTTTCGAATCAGGTAGGTATCATATTTTATTTCAATATTGAATATAGCAGGACCAGTATTTTTTGGCTCGCGGATATTATAGTTGACATTGTGATATGTGATTTATGTTCCTAAAATTAAAATATACAGAATAAGTTTTTATCCAGTGCGCAAACTGTAACCATAAATTCAGAATATCATTCTAGACCCCATAACGCAGAAATTTTACGTCGGATATACAAAAAAAATCAGCTGTTTCATATAAAAGTGCAGTACCTACGCGGTCAAAATGTATGGAACAGCTGCTTTTTTTGGATTACCGACGAAAACTTACCCTGTATGTAACATTAGGTTTCCTAAAGTATTGATGTTTCCCAAGCACATAAAACAAGAAAATACCATTTTACAAATTCTATAATATATCGAAAGATTCAGCAAATTTAAATATCTTGATTACTTTTTAACTCATTTGACTGATAAACTAAAAGTTCTTTACATGGCTAATTTAATATTAAGCTATTACAACGTAAGTAACGCATATTCTGTATATTTTAATAGAATAAGTATCTATTAGGTAATAAACAAAATTAATTTGCAGGCCCAAATTAATCAACAACATAAATAAGGACTGTAAGTACTACACAACACTATCACTATACTTATTTTCTGCAAATAAATTATTCTTATTTCAATGATGATATTTTGTTATTATTTCAATGATGTCAGTTAGTAATTTGACATCTCTAAACTATCACTTTTCCACTATTTATGTTAAATCGGAGTTATGTAATTTGCCTTTTCAACGATATTATTATGCTCCAACCAAAATATCCGGTATATTTTCTTCTTTTTCTTCTACTTAACTTAAAAATATTTCCTGTACCTACAAATGCTGGTTTTGCGATATTCTCGATTGAGACGTTTTATTATCTCGGTGCGGCAGGCATTCGCTTCCAGTTTCGGTCTAGACTCAAAATGCAGTCGGATTTATTCGTTCCGAGACATATTTTATGTCCTACTTTAGTATAAAAGCTAGAATATTTTTCTGTCCAAGGATTATGTGGTTTTAAAACTGTTGTTTAGTGGTAAGGCTGACTCAAAACTGTTTGCATTTATGAGACAAAAGCATGTCTGGAACGATTGTCGCTTGTTTAATTCGAAATCATTCCATTTTTAAATAACCAAACTATTTACAAGAATCCACAATGTCAGATATTATGATGATTGTCATAGACAAGGAGTAGTATTCACAATACACCATTATCTAGGTCTGGTTAATCAATTAAACCGCAAAGTTGATTTAATTAAATGACATTACGGTATTCACGAGTACCTAATTATATAGATTTTATACCTACACGGTGGGGTATTTTTATACCGAAAGTCTGACAACCAATCTCACCAAAGGGTATCGTATTACCCACTGACTGGGTGTGGAGGTCAGATAGGCAGTCGCTCCATGTAAAATACTGGTATTCAACGGAGGGATTTCAACTAAGTTAAACCGTGATAAAAAGCTGGCTATAGCAAAGTGGTCAAAGGATTATCGGTATACCAGAAGCACTATCCAATGTTTTAGCAAAAAAAAAATTACAGCTCTTGTAAAATATTCTACCCACGGGGATATATTTTTTTCCAAAGCTATCTTCTACAAGCTACTAAAAATAAAGATAAGTTTTCCACCAAAATCGGTCTAAAGGCTCATTTGACCATTTTTCTCTATTCCACTCTACTTCATTTGTGTTCAGTATTCACTTTGAAATCCATCTCGAAAATTCATCCTCTAAACTCTAAATATCCAGGCTTACAGGGTTTATTATTGATCCACCCTGTGTGTCCTTCATGTAACCAGACATACACTACACTATTCGTGTGTACCTAGGGACCATTCAAGTATTACGTAAGGAGATTTTTTGCAATTATTAACGCCCCTCGTCAGCAAAAGTAAGCAAAGCTATTACCACCTCCCTCCCATGCTCACGTAAACATTGGTACATGCATTTTTCAATGTGTTCTGGTTTATTTATTGATTGATGAGCAGCAGATAAAAGACTAGAAATAAGGAATAGGCTTGGAATATAACTTTTTTTTTAAATTCAGTTATCGAACAATACAATTTTTTTTTTTATTTATCGGAATTATGTATATTAATTCAAATTAGCAGTCTTCACTCCATGACACATGAATCCATGACTTTAGAGTCATGGATTGATGGTCTTCGATGCCATTGGATGTTTGCTGCTCAATTTTGTGTGTATGCTCACTTTGGTGTGATTTTGGAATATCGACATCGTTTTCTTCGAGCCATTCATAGACAAATAGGGTTGCCATATGTGATCAAACGAAAATCGACTAAATTTTGTAGATAATCCAAAAAGCAAAAAAATAAATACTGCTGACGTAATTACTATCCCAAGCCCTCCCCCATGTCATCAAAAAAAAAAAAACAAAGCAAAGACCCCCCGCCCCCTGTAGTGCTTACGTAATACTTGAATGGCCCTCTACTTAAGTGCTTAATTTTTTTTCTTCTGCAAATTGTTTATAGAAAACACTTTTACACGTCAACAAAAGAAAATTATCATAAAGCAAGATAAGGTCGTGTGATACCTAACCAATCCAATAACTACCTACTCTAAACTGAATTCTGAATGTGCAAATAAGTCCCACAACGCCTCATGTCATAACACAGCGTATATTAGTGTAATTCAAGTAAAATGCACATGTAAGGCTACCCAGTAATTATTGCAGACGAAGCGGCTTACATCATGAGTTGGCCATACACATCCCCGAGAGTGCAATTATGCAATTAGTTTTATTAGCAAATCTAAAGTTACCATACATGCTGGCTTTGTTGAACTTTCGTGTTACCAGTGTGTTACGGTTGAAGTGTTATGGATAAAATGAAGAGAAACTGTTTAGTTGCAGACCATCAGTTTACTGCTTATACTGTCCCCCAGCTGGGCAAAGGCCTTCCCCAAAGCCTTCCAAGAACTCTTTTCCTGCTCCACCTCGAACCAACCCTTGCGGTACGCGTCAGATCACCTTATCAGCTCTTTCTGAGATCGAAAGCGCTATCCATCTTCAGGCACCGTTTGTTGGAGACTTTTTCCCAGCGGTGCATGCGGCTGATGTGACCTGCCCAATCCCTTTTGAGCCTGGTAGCCTTCTTTCCTTCAACAGATTTATCCGGATAAAATATTCCAAAATGAGTAATTTTTCTAGCCTTTACCTTCCCAAAAACAAAACTCGAATTTGACAAAAAATCACGAAAAATGCTGAATAATGAAAATACATGACAACACCTACAATAAAAGGCCCTGTATGAGATGTTCAGCTGTTCAGAATGTGTTCAGGTTGCTACACAGAAAAAATCAAAATTAAATCAATCAAGATACTGAACCTTTAAAAATAATTTTAATTAGAAACTCAGCAAATCCGATGCCAAATACCAATTCCAATTAAAAGAAATAAAACATTGTTTAAATTCGGAACGCAGAACGAAAACAAAAGCGGATTTAAAAAAAAGTGTTCTGATTCGGATGAAATTGCGTTCCCTGATGGTTGTCGACAAACAATCTGTGGCCCAGTTGCCTACGGGCCTACATAATAAAGCGTAATAATCGTGTCACCGATTCGGCGCGTTTACTCGTCGCGGCTGTTGTAAATTGCTGAGCACTGTAACCACTGATTAACGAGAGATTAGGCCGCGAATAAATCCAACAGCTTGACGTTCTGTCCACTTTTGAACGACGGATTATGCATACTAAACGTCTTGTTTTCCGGTCGGACCAAATATAACCAAAGTTTAACTTGATAATTGAATAAATGTTTACGTTAAGCATAACTTCATCCGATTGACATAGACCTTTCATTTAATGCCCCAAATAAACATAATTAAACTAACCAAAGATAAACAAGTCGTTATCTTGCTCTTGATGTTATCTTTAAATACAAAATATCAACAAAATGAATTCACAAGACTCACAAGCAGAGTTTACATTGTACTCTACTTAATCCAAAAACCTTTTTAATATGTATACTAAAAGGCTGTCTGTAGGTACGTTAAAAAGGATATAAAAGTTCCATTTTCAAAATGCATATTTTCCCTGTGAGCGTGGATTTCCCGCGTCAGACATAATTTGCATAAAAGATAACCTTGCAAGGTAGAACATGGCAGTAGTCTGAGAAACCATGCTGGGACTTATTGCCAAACTCATCAATTGACGGATATCAAACCATCAGGTATAAGTAATAACTTTTAATAAGTAAGTATTATGATGAATAATGCAATTTTTATGAAAGGGTCCTCCAAAAAGATAAACAAAAATAATCTTTAAGAAAAATGGAATTCCTAGAAGTCTCATGATGCCATCATAGCCATCACTCCTGAAAGAAAATCATTAGGGCAAGACAACCTGTCGAAAACACTTATGTTACAAACAAAGAGACAACACTACCAACATCAAAAGTCGTTGACCAATTTGAATTACAAAACGAAAATTATAAACAAAAAATCTCAACACAAAATATCGTAACTGGCGTGCATGACGTCACACGCACAAGATGGCGGGCCACGACCATGTGCGGCTAGAGTTAGGTAAAGTGCAGTGACCCCGGTCAATGTTAATGTCAGCTGTTACGAGTCGCAAGCGAGATGTATTGACGAGCCATGGATTTATTGTAGGATGCCGGCAGTAAACTTGACACACTCATATTTGTGCTAGCTGTTTATTTTGTATTTTTTTGGAAAACAGAGAACAATACTGTTAAAGCAACTGACAGAATGATAGTGAATTTTCGTCAGAAGAAACTAAAAAAAAGAACATTGTTATCAATAAATTCTTCGATCTTGATTCCAAGTTAACAGCGCTGACTAATTCACAGATCGAGTACATTCCTGCTCGCAGTGATGACTCTTAAAATAATGAAACTTAATATACTGACGATGATGTTAAACAGAACTTCCTTTTGAAGTAGTTCAACTAAATACCTATAGATCTAAACATTTAGGCTAATGCCCTAATGTTAGTGTAAGAAACGAAGATTTCAAACAACGAGATTGTTAGGCATTTCCGCAGGTGGCAGCTTTGGCACAATTAGCTAGGAAAGTAAAGAAAGTGTTTCATTCACGAACAATTTGTGGAAGAGCTGTGCTCTGTATTATGTTAGAAAATATACGAAATGGCGCTAAACGATACGCATTGTTTGATGGCGGACAGGGCTGCCGATTTTTCTTGTTGCTTCACATTTATCATAATTTCGGGTGGCAAGGGACGCCCTGAACGGCTTTTTTTATTAGGAAGATCTAGCCCATCCATAATTCTTTTGATTTCCCTCGGGCAGAATTCATTACTTTCATCTTTGTAGATGCAAAAAAGTCCAAAGCTTGGGTTGCAAATAATAACATAAATTTTCCGAAAAGAAACATGGCAATTTCACGATATACTCCAAACCACTCAAAACTGAAATTAACAAGACTTAACATCGGTACTTGCTAGAACCACTTACAATAAACAAAGCACATCACTACCACTTCGTGTGAATCTCAGCTCCCTCACAATGTCATAAAGTGGAGACGTTTCGAGGAGAATATGACAGCCCTGTCAGTGAGCGGCGCGTTGGCGAGGAGGGTGCAGTCAAGCACACTATATTATATTCTTAACACAATGCAGTCTACGGATGTCTGTACACGCGAACGCAAAACGCTTCCGTGCCAACGTTTTAGCTAACTAGCTTGTGTGGAGTAGTTGCGAAAAGATTGATTATTATATTATGAGGGAAACAAATAGCTGTTGCTTATTAACCAAGTAGAAAATTCCACCTCTCATAAGATAGATTTGAGATGAAGCTTGGCTTTAAACTTTAAAAGATGGTCAAGATTTTTTAAAGGCCTGCTACCTTTCAGTCATTGGCCATATTGTGGCGGACATCTACAATGCCCCACATACGAAACTTAAAATCAACAAATGTGGAAAACACAAAAAGTGAAGTGGCGCCATCTATAATGCTATATGCGAACTACTCAAGAGTTGACGTCACACCGCAACTACATCAACTACATCGCGCAAGCAGAGTTTACCGCGCGATCTACAAATTTACAATATCCCGACATCAATCGTCGGGCAGTTGCCCACCAGACACAACAACCGTCTGGTCGGAGGATCCTTCCTTTACCCATAGAGTACGAGTGAACTTTACACCCTGTTCCTCATACCTCTATAATATTATTATTGGATGAAATTCTATGAAGTATTATTATCAGTAGCTACAAATATAGATTCTTCATCATCATCATTCACAGCCCGACTTCACATACAGCTGGCCTCTCTTTTCTTGTGCCACTCCCGTCACTCCTGTGTCAGCCTCATCTAGGCTCTTTCCACGCCCCTCGGTCACTCGCTTACTGCACCTGACATCACTGCCCAACTCCATTTGAGTTTCATAATTTATTTTTCCAATGTCGAAAACTTTCGTACGTCTTCGGACGTCGACGTTTATAGGTATTAATCTAAAATTACCCAGCTACTTCTTTGCTGTAGCAGTATTTCGAGAGGTGAGAATCGGCGTTCTCCTCCATGAGTTCGAAGTTACATTTTAATTACTTTACTGACTACGCAGAAGTTAGTTAGCAGTCTATACAACTTCTACCCACAACCACAAGACTGAAAAACTTTGTAAAAGCTCTTTAACTAGGTACCTGTTGTTCGGATAACTTTACTAATTTATCTATTCTCAAGTTACCGTTTTCAACTACAAAGCTATTAATAACTTCATATACAAGTTTTCCATTAAACTCATTAACATCAACCAACGATTATTCCACAGTTACACATAATTAATACCTCTGCTTTAACGTTTTCTCTCGCAAGTCCTTACCAAGAAGGGAAGTTGTTACCCTAGTCACTGTACATCGGTTACGGACCGCAGCTTCTGTTCTTTATCATCGCCATTGTTACGAACAAACGCTACACAGAATTTAATATCTGACGTACTCGGCACTCGGCTCCTACAGACTTGAGAAATTCACTTTCACGAAAATGTTCGGCTAGATAGTTTCTAAAATGCAAGCGTTAAGTCATATAAATGTGGCATTTACGAGTTGCTCGCTATTATTATTATTCAATTCAACTGTTTCTAGGTTCAATTCAATTGTTTCTTTATTTGTCTCATCTTCTAAATGTATTCCTTCATTTATCTATAGACACACAAGAATCGGCAATTTCATTTTAGGGATACGCCGAGCAAATACAATCTATTTTGTATTCAAATTGTATTTCCAACCAAATTGGTTTCCTCCTGTTTGTTGAAGATGGGTGATTGTTTAGTATACAATTGTCAAATGTATCGGATCGTATATTATGTAGACTGTGGCGGTTGGTGTTTGCCATGCTCTATATGTGTATTCACAAGTAAATGTCAATTAGCGAAGAGAAGTGGGACAAGTTATTTATTTTACGAGGTGATGTGCTTGTTACTTAGGTGCTGTGTCTAGAAATCTGCTCAGCTTGTGTGACAAAAACGTGGGCGATATCGTCTATTGTCCTATCATTGTGCACTACTCGCTTTCTGTGACAATTGACATATTGGGCTAAACTGCCTACTACCAAAATGATTACTATGTTTAGCATAAGAATGATAAATACATATTTCACATTTTAATATTCCTTTTTTTTCCCATTTCCAGATCTCATGATGAGGTGTCTGTGATCTCACACATCGGGCGGGCGCAACGCCTTCGATTACCATGACGTCAGAGCGGGCCATTCCCCACCTGAGGGATATCTTCGGTCTCAACCAGCAGTACGATGCCAAGACTTTCGACGAAACTGACGACAAAACGAAGAAGTCCAAGAAAAAGAAGGAAGACTACCGCACGTACCCCAACGGCGATGTCAAGACACTAGAGAGGCACCTCAGTATGAAGAAGACTATCAGGAAAAAGATCATGCGCGACCTTCAGCAGGCGTTCGTTGAAGACCCTAACGAGTTTAAGGTCGAGAACACGAGCCCTGAGAAACTGAAGTCTGAATTGAGCGCGGAATCTATGAAAATCGAGAAGAATGTTCGTAAGAACGACCCGACGTTCCTAGACATCCTGCGAGGAGAGACGAGGGGCGAGGAAGCGCGGGAGGAGCAGGCTCCCGCAGAGAAGACCAGCTTCTGGCGACGTCTCACCATGAAGAACAAAAACAAGAGATAAGGCACGAGCCGAGCGCCGGGTGCGCGCCTCGCTCCGTACCGACTGACTCCACACGCGTCATTATCAATAAGTATTTATTGTACACTTTTTGATCACTGTATTACCGCGTATTTGGAACCTTTTTGATCATCTTTACATAACATTTATATCTGTACGCATAATAATCTATTGTTGTATTTCATGTATTTGCTTATGAATCCTTCTAGTTGTTATAATAGAGTCAAATATTATAAGCTTACGAGAGATTTCTGATAGGCGCTAAGTTACTTCTAAGTTTTGGTGGGAACGGAGCGAAGTGTTACAAGTATACTCGGCTATTGTTACTTATTAAAAAAAAGATATCTCGTTCTACATGTGATGTAACGTTAAGTCGACTAAGTTAAGTGTAAGTGAACTTAGGCTAAGTATTTCGTAAGTGGCGATTGTGTAAGGTAGGCTCGTGGCAATTCCTTGTTGTGACAGTTTTTAATTATTACCTATAATGCAATATAAATAATTTTACACATTTATCTGCGTATGTTTTATTGAAGTTTATAATCTTATCATGATCATGAGAAGGCTTATTAAGTAGAGAGCTTCCTTCCATCCTCACTTTCCTATGCCTCTCAAGTTCTACCGTAGTTCTGTAGATCTTTGCCTCGCAAAGATCACCGCCTTAGTAGCCTCGACAAAACTGTTTTAATGTTAAATACTGGATGGGCTTTTCTATCATAATCCGCACTGTTTACAAGAAAGACGAAAGCATTAGATCAATCTCAGATTTGTAGAAGTCTCTTATCTCAAAACAGTCAAACAAAATACGACTCATGCCGCATGAGTCGTATTTTGTTTGACTGTTTTGAGATAAGAGCATGCGTGTTTGAAATACAAAAGCCAAAGTTTAAAAAAAAATATTGAGACGTTTTGTAAAATTGAAAGGGGATGAAACTTTTTCTTCTCGTGTGAACAATCAGGATCACTACAAGAGTAGTGTTTCAATGGCACGGCCACGGTGATTAAAAAAAATCTACCAAGATTTTGTAAAAAAAAAAAAAAAGTTGGTTCCCAAAACCATACAATTGTGAAAGTTATGGTAAAAAAGTTAGGTATAAGGGTTTGAACTTGGCCACGCCATTGAAACGCGGAGAACCGCGCGGTGGTTAAAAAGTTATAAGAACTTTTTAACCATAATTTTGACAAATTTATTGTTTTGGGAATCAACTTTCAATCCATTAATACCTAACTTTTTAACCATAACTTTGACAAATTTATGGTTTTGGGAATCAACTTTTACAAATTTTTACACAATCTTTTTAGATGATTTTTTCTGAAATATCGCCGTGGTCGCATCATTGAAACGAATACCAAGAGTATGATACAATAGTCCTACTGAGTAATGACTTAAATTATAACTAAGTAGAAAATCTAGTTTCTTACTGGGTTCTGTCAGCCAACTCGGGCGAATGTTATTTGAGAATGACATAGCCATCTATTGACAGTCCCAACGAATTAACTATATGGCTACGCTAGATGGCGTTTTATATGTGACGGATGTGCCTAACAGTGATTCTTTGAAAATATGGTAACAAGGCGTTACCTTTTCTACAACAAAAAAGTAGCTTGCAAGCGCTTGTAGTTCTTTATGACGTGGCAATCAATTCCCTAAAGTGCGCGCAGTGCTATTATCTAGGCGCATTATGCTTCTACGCAATACAACTAGATGGCGCTGTATATTCTTGTATATGCATCATAGTGCGCTATCAAAATTGTACTGTCCTTTAGGCACGTTTTACTTAACGCAGTACAACTAGATGGCGCTGTATAATCTTTATTAGTAATGCATTAAAGTTCGTTTTGGGAGTTTGACTTAAGTTCTGCTTTTGACAATCAACGCCATCTAGCGAGAGACTGCTCAATTTTGATCCACAGTGGGTGCTTTTTTTTCGACAAAACATTTTTACAGATAGCGCAAGTGGCGCTGCGGCTTTTCAAATAGACGGCTAAAGTTACAAAGATATCTCTGCTCAAGTTTACATCGCCTATGCGGCAAGAGGGCATTGAACCCCATGGGGTCATGGCGTTATCCTGAGCTAACCGTAAAATCATCTCATACAAAATATCTATTTCGTTTCGGCACTGGTCACAATCACAATTACGAAAGCCAGCCACGACCCACTCATTCTTACAGAGAGGATGCCTAAGTCTCAACGGTGGGAACATTATTTAGACCGATTGGTTTCTAATAGTAGGTACCTAGGTATCTGTGTGTATAGCTACCTCTATACAGGTTAGGTCAGATAAATCGTATTCAACTATTCATTGATCGCTACCTTATTAACCAGAAAAGGTCAAAAGTCCTCATAAGAAAGACCATTTGGGAATCGAACCCTTTTTAACCAAGTACGTTGCTACTTGTATGGGGGGAAAGCGGATCAGGTAAATTAACAACATTTGTATGTGTGATGGCCATTTTAATTTAATTTCAGCCAGGTCTTTGTTTCAGTCTTCTGAGGCCCTAAGTTGAGTTTCTTAGAACCATCTCTACTTTACGCTTCGACCGCGTCCGGCGCTCTGATTGACCCTTCACCAATCCAGGGTCAATCGGAGTGCCGAACACGGTCGATGCTTAACGGATATCCTAGATCAGTATCAACTCATCCTATCATAGTTTCTTTTGCTACATTAGGTACCTAAACCTCTCTGAACTCGTCTGCTCTAGCGACCATCGGCCCTGAATCAGACACTCGCCATATTTGTAATACTTACGCATGTCACCGACCCTTAATTCTGTCGCCACCATCGCCAGGAACACCGTCACCATCAGCCCAGATCTTGCTTAAGTCACCATGTTTTGTATGCCACTTTGAATGTCAAGCTCTGCTTTGGCATCAATTCCAGAGATACTCACTCTATCGAAGCACACCAGGATTGTTTCCAGGTAAGCACGACTATATGATATGTGTACTTTGTGTATGTACTGTGTTTATGTGTTATTGTGTTGGTAATGCAATTCACCTTTATTTCTGGAAAGGATCATCATTTCCATGCATAGAGCCAATGAAAAATTAAAAATAAATCATGCCAAAGTAGAAATATATTATTCAATTAAAACTTTTAATTAATTGTAGGTCTATATTATTTAGTTTTACATTGGCTTTGTGCAAGGTTAAAGAATATATAATTAAAACAGCAGATACGGTAATTAAATTCATTTATTTATTTTCATATTATTTCATTTACATTCTTTTATTTGTATTATTCACCTTGATGAGGTGTTTTAAGAAATTTACCACCGGTTCGGAACCTACAATCGACTGAGAAGAACCGGCAAGAAACTCAGCAGATTTTTTTTAATTTCGTTTTACAATAAATAGTTAACCCACGCTGTCGTGGCAAGTTACCTAAGTCGGGGACCTATCAGGGAGCTATAATTTTGCATGTTGAAGACATGTGATCACTAAGAAATTAAATGTCAAGAGACATTTTCATTGAAATGATTGCAAAAAGAGAGGATGCTCCTAGGATTTTGTCAGTCCGTCAAATTTGTCATATTTTACCTACGCACCCAAAAAATTGTCATTTTGTTTCAATAAAAATAGTCAACATTTTCATAAAAATGTTTACTGAATTATTGACACATACAAAGAAGTTTCGAAGAGGGAAGATAAAAATGTCCTCTAAAAGTCGTGTTAGTCAGTCTAAAAGTTTTGGAAAAATAAATACAGTAGGTAAGTAAATTTATTAATTAATTACCCTTAACCCCCAAAATCTACGCAGCGTAAAGTGTACGAACGAATGTAAGGCACTTGTGGATTCCTAACTATCCCCCCATTCTAACGAAAAAGTTGCTTTGAAACTTAATAAGATGGATTCCCAACCCAACTAATCAAATAGACAAGTATAAAATTACTCTAAAGATAGTAGCTTCTAATAAACCATATCTATTTTTCCCCTTAAATAAAGTCCCTACAAAAGATGATCGAAAATAAGTCGGGATAGGGAAGAATTTGTTTCAGTCAGTAAGATAAGGTATTCGCATATCAAAACAAAAAAAAAACTGTCTATGAAAACCTTAATATCTCATTTTTGCCCAAATTTCTAATTTTGAATACCCTACCTGCCTATTAGGTATTGAATAGAATAGATACCTATTTGTTAATACCTCGCCAACTAAACTAGATATTTGTTTGTCTAGCTGACGATTAATTTCTTAATTAAAAATAATACAAAACATATAATATATGTCGTACTTAATTATTGTCTAGTATAGGTACCTAAGTATAGTGTTTAGGTTGTCTTAAGTCTTATAGGTATGTGTATCGTTGTATCTGCAAACTATGCAGCCTTGTCTAGCCATAAATGTCATCGTATCTACTGTGTTAATAGAGTCTAGTCGATAATATATTATAGTTAGCATTAATATATAAATGTCTAATTCAATCTAAATAGCACCTTTATTGCTAATGTCATAATCATCGTAATCACGATGTCCGAATATCATAATATTTTTTTTCAATGTGATTTAATTTGTTTATAGAGTTATACCTGGCATGAAATAGAAAGTGGAGTCAAGTCGAAACTAACTATAGGTATATTTATTTGCGAATTCATAATTTTACCAGTTAATATTTATTTAAAATAAATATTAGATATAAATAAAAAAATAATAGATAACAATTTAATAAGTAAGTTTTAAGAAATTATAATGATCACGATGTCCGAATATCATAATCATTATTTTCAATGTGATTTAATTTGTTTTTAAAGTATACCTGGCATGAAATAAAAAGTGGAGTCAAGTCGAAACTAACTATAGGTATATTTATTTGCGAATTCATAATTTTACCAGTTAATATTTATTTAAAATAAATATTAGATATAAATAAAAAAAAAATAGATAACAATTTAATAAGTAAGTTTTTAGAAATTATAATGTATTTATATAAGTGTGGGTTTCTAAAACTTTAAATATTGCTATTAAAATATTTATATAAAATGCAGTTTTGCTTTTAAACAGTAAATATGTAGGTATATTTTGTTCAGAAGTTATACTCAAATGGTTTGGGAAATATTAAGTATTTACACAAAGAGAAACAAAAATAATACTTTGATTACTTATGATTTATTAATCAAATTTACAACGATTTACAGACGTCAATGAATTTACTTTTTCAAGATAGCAAAATTATTATTTAAAAAATTAACATCTATAAAAAATCTTTAATTGAAGTTTGTTCGGGGACAGATACAATCGAGAAATAAAATAATGTTTGAATATGACAGACCAATTTTTAGTACAAAAATATAATATTTTATTAAAATGTACACAAATTATTGATTAAGTGTATGAATTCTAGATTGTATTATCGAGTTCCTTCAAGCTGTTATTTGGCAGAAAATTGCAATCGAGGGCATAAAATCCGAAGCGAATGACTTGACTAAAACTATACATAATTGCTACACTGCTGTGATTTAAAATTACTTAACCTAGCAATTGCAAAGAAAAATATTTAATAGCAGCCAAAAAACTACCTCTAAGTATTATTGAAAGTTACTTCTAAATATATTATCAAGAACAATCCTAATTAGACCTTATCTAACTCGCCTACATTCCTAAGTATAGCTAGGAAAAGCCACGCCTGACAGTTTAGGAGTTTTAATCTAAGCCTGCCAACAAATTAGGCTTCTTCCAAATTCATTTTGTGGAGTCTAATACGGACATCCTGAATCTACGGCCTGTTTAAACCCTAAATACCAGGGGCTACCATCCTACCTAACCTAGGCTAAAACTAACACAAGAATATCATATCAATCGCCTACACCTTAACACTATCATATTTCGAAGAAACCTTAAGTTTACGAGGCTGTAGAAACAGCTGCAATGAGTACATTACTTTATATCTAAGCTGTAATCTAACATACTAACCTTAAGCCGATTTAAATTTAGTATATTGTAAGATGTCAAACACTGAATGTGATAAATATTATATTAAAAGTATCCTATTCATAAAATAACCTAAGTCATCGCCCGGTTAAATGTGCTCATTTTCATACCTATTGTAACCCTATTAGGTCTACATTACAATTATGGAACTCCGTTTTCTCGACTTACATCTCTAATTCATGTACTATAATAACTTAATGATCGAATGAAATACAAATAAACTATGAGAATAAACCATGTCTATAAATATTTTCTGACCCCGTACTAAAATAATTAAAAGAACGCAATCATTTCGATTGTTACGGTAAATTTTAAACATTGAACGACTTATGTGTCCTAGTACATAATATTCAGTTTCAGAAACATTTGAATTACAAAGATATATAGCTAGTGAATATATATAAAGTTATACCTAATTTACCTAGTAAGATAAATCTCATATTCGCCTCATGTGTTTACTGCTGCCAAGTTTTTTTCTTAGACTTTTGAAACTAATATCGCTGCCTAAGTTCCGCTGATAATAAGCCTGCCTGACGCCGCCAACATAATAATAAAACATCTGAAAAATTAAATAAGTTTGCAATAGTTAAATCTAAGTCCGTGTTTCTTAACTTTGGTGTTAGATGAGATTGTTCTAGACTGAAGGCGATAAGGTGAGTTAGTACAATTAATTAACACTAACATTTACACTAAGCATCTCGTGTATTAAGATAAGTGTGTCTATCCTCTAATTGGGTTAACCAATAGATGACGGTGATGCGAGATTTGGACCATTTCAAAAATGGGAGGCATAAAAATATTCTAACATGCTTTTTGTTTCGTAAAAATGAGTGCTAATCTTAAATCTATTAGTATGTGGATTTAAGAACGAACTGCTTTATTCGAATGATTATTTCCTTAATTCTGCTAATAATTTTATTGTCGATTGTAGTCGGTCATGTACTTGTTCAGTTGTTCTAGAAACATTTTGTTTCTGCTGTACATACTAGGTACGTAGACTGTGATGCATAATAATTAATTTAAACACTGTGAGAAAATTCTTAAGAGGCTTTCGACATTGTAACAATTAGCAGAATTGGGCACCAAATAGCAGAAAAATATTGGGGACATAACAAGTGCCCAATGACGTTAGTGAGTTTCGCAAAAAAATGAAGATAAATAAAAAAAAAACTATATTAATACCTTGAACTTTAATTATTTTGTTCTAAATTACGGAGGTGTTATTAATACTGGTGAATATCTAGGGTCCATCCTGCGTCGTCCACGATAACGAGTCAAATTGATGAAACTATGTGTTTATAGTTTTGTAGATGGGACAGGCGGCCATGTTGTAAACGACGGAACCTTACGGGGTCTGCAGGAAAAGCGGTGGCATTAAATACGTGAACAGTTAATTTTAGCTCCTGAAATAATATTAAAGAAAAAAATATATTACATAAGTATTTTAAAGTTAATCTCATCGAGCAGTGTATACATATATATAAAACTTGTGAATCTAATCCGATCCCGCTAGAATTGTGTCGTGTATACTAAATGGATGTAATGTATCATTTCATATTGTATTTATAAGCGTGGAGACAATTACATCCCAATGCATAATATATTAAATTAATAACATTTAAAAAAATGTAAATTAGTGACAATAAGCGTACGTTTTAGAGGAATATGTACAGCTTTACATTAACCCCATGAAGCAAAATAAGATAAAAACAGATTTCACGCCAACAATGGACAAAGACGATATTAAAAAACCAAACCCACATTTCAGAACTGCAATAAAAATAAAACAAACGCTGTTTTAGACTTGACCAGCATGCTACATTTTAAGCACATACAGAAACTAATTTCCACTCATTTAATGAAAAAGAAATAATTAATGTAGGTAACAAAATACTGTTCATGCTCTTCGGATTGGTTGCGTAAAAAGAAATTGGGCAGAGGAGAAATCACTTTTCCACCTGAGAATTGCAACTAAACTAACTCAGTGCTGTTAGGACAATGATTAGGATAGTGCCGGTTCTACCACGATTTTTAAACAAATTGAATATGTGCGTTCGTCTAAGTGGTTTGATTGTGTGTATGTATTACCTATACCTAGAAGTGTTCTTACACCTAGCCAATAAGCGTGAAAATTTGAAAAAAAAAATCCCTAATATACTATCCTAATTATCATTTGGGCATGAAAAGCTCTAAACATCAATAATACCTAATTAGAATTAACTTATTTTTCTAAACGTTTTTCTTAAATCTTATTGTTTAACATATTTGTAGGTAATTATTAAAGCAATTCTTAGACGATAATATTTCTAACGTCTTATTCCTATTAATGTAGTTTTCCTAAATTCCGTAAACATATAAAATTGATAATATATAACCTAATAAAATCGTAATCGACCTAAATTATTTACTTAAACTTAATTTATATTCAATCGTGGAGAATACCTTTTCGCTTTATATTTATCATATTACTTCCTATAAAAACGAGAACGTTACAAATATAAATAACGCAGAATAGCTATGCTTTTATGAAATAACTAACTAAATATAATACTAAATATAATCGTTCCAACTAAAACGTAAAACTAAATATATTTTCTAAATGCTGGCTACCTACTTCTCTTTACTTCTGCTAATTATTCTAGATAAAGTTATTATTTGTCACTTGTATACGCTTCAAAAATTGTAACTCCTATTCGTGGGCCTAGTAACCCGAGTATTCGTAGGTAATATTCTTAAAATAAATTCAAAGCAAACCTACATCTAACATAATATTCGATCATAGGTAGGTATCTATTAGCAGTTCTTTAATAGCCTACCTACATTAGCCTATTACATATTATAATATATGCTAGCGTACCAGTTTTATTACCCCTGAGCTCTGACCTATTCCCTACCTAGATGTGGTTGGTTAAGTTTCATACCTACAACAAAAAAAGAAAAAATAAACCTTAAACTCGGTGTTTTAAATATTGCGTTTCTTATTTGACCTCCTTCGCCTTACATCGATACATGATTGCCTACCGTAGTGTCCTAAAGCCGATTTTTTTTACATATTCCAATAATTATTTCTTACTAAATACGACTTAATTGTAATTATTAGGTTGTTTATATATAAATGTACATTCATGTTGTACAAACCAGTGGAGTACATCTAAACGTATTACTAAAAATAGACGTTGAGTTTGGCAGAAAAAAAAAATACAGCAATACGCAAAAATTAAAAATAAAAACACTATAAAATAATTTAGATTTCAAACATACATAAAGAATATACCTCATAAATGTCAATTCGTAATTTACTCGTTCGTCTATATTTTTAACCATGATATTGTAAACGTAGAGAACAAAATAGGCATGAGACCATACATCACACACAGTTCTTATCGTGGTAACCTTAGTACCCATCAATAGTTACTATTATAGGTTTAATTTGACGTTAAACATTGAACCTTCAGGCAACAGCCGGCTATCAAAGATCGGATCCTAAAACTCTGTTCAGAATTTTGATTACCTGCTATCCTTTCTTTTACTTATTAAATAGTCGCAATATAAACTTAGCAAGATAAATTATGCGGCAAAAAATAACCGTATTAATTAAGGTAACCGTTTGTCAGTCTTTTACTGATTAACAACGCAGACATCATTTGCTAAGCATAATTTGCTAATTTGCATAATTTTGTAAGTGCTTTGGTTTCCGCAAGTGCGTCTCGCAGACTTTTTCATTGTATTGTAAAATAAAATGCCATTTAAAATTAAATTGTAATCATCGTCATTTCACGCATGAATACATATCCTTATTATAATTTATTTTATATCTATTCCATCCCTATCCATAATAATCATTTATATTTTATAGGAATACATTCCTCTTTCGTGATTTTGTTCACGTTCATGATAAACCGCTTTTTGTTAGTATAAATGCGAATCACTATTTAACATGTTTGTATATTTCAACTCCTTGCGAAATCATTCATGCTTATAAATAAATATCTAACTTGCATTGAGCGATTTCTACAAATATAATGAAATTTCGATCAATTATTTTATAACTGTTAATAATAAATTGAGTAGGGATGAACAAATTGTTCCCCTAATGATAATTGGTGTTAATATTTCATTTTATTATAATCCATTGCTTTGTTTATTGCCAAACTTGATTTATTATTGATACGCTTTTAGACAATATAATAAATATATAAATTGAAATAATAAAAAATATATGTAACGCTGCAGCAAGCAAAGTTGTAGAAGTTTTTGTATAAGTAACATCGGAATTATGTATTTATGTCACGACCCAGGAAAGTATATAAAACACGTTTATAAAATAATTCAAAATTATTATCAGTTGTTTGGTTGCTGATAATTAAGTTATTATATATTTATACGAAAACAAATGGATGCAAAAGTTATATAATGAACCTATCCTATGTATTACACACTGCTATTTAGTGAGCAAATTAATATCTTTGTTACTAAGTAATAAACTAAAATAAAATTAGATTTATAGATACCTAGAGTGGCATTTGATATTTCTGATCACGTATAAATATATTTCGTCATTTGTAAATTATTTAAATCAGTTCTGTTTAAAAAGTAGGTACTTGTTCTAAAACGTAGATTTAAAAAAACAGTGATTTTATTTTATACTAATATCAATCATAAATTAATAAATAAACGATCCACATGATTGTTGCAATTATTTTACAAACACGAACATAGGTATAAATAAATAAATGATACTTCCAGAATTAAAATTATAATAATGTAATTGCCTGAATTATTTTTAATCAACTCGGATAAATATAATGAAGACATTTAAATTAAGAAAAAATACTTTCGATGAAGTGAAATAATAACAGATACAACACGGAGCACAAGTGCTTACTGAACATAAGATAAATATAATTTAATAAAAAGAATAATTCGGTTAGTATAATTTGTCGTAAACATGTATCTATGTAACAATTTTACCGCATATTTCGAAACTGCTATAAAAACATACACAAGCCAATTATAACAATAAAAAAATTGGACTAGCATTTCAATCCCCATTATAACTTTTTTTATCCACATCGTCCTAAATGGTGTAAAGTTATACACGATAGGTTATTTTAGATAATATACTACTTGTAATTATTCCAACTTACTAATCATTAAAAAAGTATCTTTGTTTTACTTATACATTTAATTTGTCATACTTGAGGAAAATATTATCATTAAATCAAACAACTTAGCTGACAAAATCCGTGTAGTAAGGTAAAAACTTTGAGACTTAATTGATGTTTAGTTTTGTTAAAACAAATAGTTAAAAAATTAAAACTAAAATCAAGGTTAGTTGTCTCTCAGTTATTGGCTAAATCAATACATTTTGATGTCCAGCGACATGATAGTTTTAAACCTTCAGTTTATTTTCTTACAAGTTTAAATATTAGGAATAACTTTTTCCTCGGAGGTATTAAATACGCAACAACTTAAAATAAGATTTCAGTTTGTGTGAAATTATGCATCTAATCTACCTAGTAAGAAAAAAAAATTTTAAAAATAATCCTATAAATAAAGTACTTAGTAAGACAAAACTTATTCATAATAATCCTTTCAACATAAGTGTCTCAGTCTACAGTCTACAGTCTTGTGTGTATTACCTACTTATTTTTATTTATTCACAGTTAATTATTTTAAGACTTAACAACCTAACCTAAACACTGAACGCGCTAAGGATAAGTCACTTCGATGTTTTTCTTAATCACACGCACAAACACGCATTTTTTATTTAAGTTTACGTTACTTCAATGTTTAAAACAACATTCAATTGGAAACAAACCTCACTACCTTGACCCTCTGGGCTCGTTCTCTGTTGTTACTATTCCGTCTATCATACATCACGAACATCTTATTTGAATATCTACGAGTTATCGAACTCAATAACGTTTACTAAACCTCATTACTTTGATCGTCTCGTCTCAGTCTTTGCTGTCATTACTCGTTCTAGTGTCCCTACCCACTTGAACATGCTATGATTACATCTACGAATAATCACCAGCATAAATCCCACGCAAAGTACCAAATCCACCCCATACCAAGTCTAACCCAAACCCACACTATGTATTTTTTCCATATGTACTATTTTTTTTGTTTTGTATAATTATCGCATACGCTTCGAAAGCTGTGAGAAAACCCCTTACTTACTTAATTAAACACCAAGTGTGTTTAATACTAAGTTGCATAATCTTCTCATCCGAACTGTCTCATTTGGATAGTTACAAACGCAGAAATAACATGATCCAAACCTTTTAAAATATACATGTATTATTAAAACAAAAATGTAACGCTAGTCAAAAAGTAGGATACAATTATAATCACGCCAATCGATTAATGAAGACTCAAACCTTACTTTTTCTGTTATTTTAAATTTGAAAAATACCATCATGCTACCCAAAAAAAAAAGGTTACAATTACCATCACGCCAATTGATAAATTCAGTCAAAAAAGTTACTTTTCAAATATGTCATTTGAAAAATTCCGTCATGGTACTCAAAAAAAGACGTCATAAGTAATTATAATCACACCTATCGATAAATCCAGTCTCAAACCTTACTTTTAAAATATACGTAATCTTAAAAAAATATGTCTCTTCAAAAAAGAGCTCATAATTGTAATCTCGCCAATAGATCAATTTAGTCTTAAACCTTAATTTTAAAATATTATGTTATTTGAAAAATTCCATCATGCTACTCAAAAAGAGGTCATAATTATAATCACTCTAATTGATAATTTCAGTGTCAAACCTTATTTTAATATTATAGATGTAATGTTAAAACCATGAAACGCTACTCAAAAACGAGCTCATAATTGTAATCTCCCCAATAGATCAATTTAGTCTTAAACCTTAATTTATAAATATTATGCTATTTGAAAAATTCCATCATGCTACTCAAAAAGAGGTCATAATTATAATCACTCCAATCGATAATTTCAGTCTCAAACCTTACTTTAATAAGTCTCAAACCTTACTTTAATATTATTGATGTAATGTTAAAAACATGTAACGCTACTCAAAAAAGAGGTATTAACGCCAATAGATAAATTCAGTATTATTAAACCTTAATTTTTTAAATATTATGTATTTGAAAAATTCCATCATGCTACCAAAAAGAGGTCATAATTATAATCACTCCAATCGATAATTTCAGTCTCAAACCTTACTTTAATAAGTCTCAAACCTTACTTTAATATTATTGATGTAATGTTAAAAACATGTAACGCTACTCAAAAAAGAGGTATTAACGCCAATAGATAAATTCAGTATTATTAAACCTTAATTTTTAAAATATTATGTATTTGAAAAATTCCATCATGCTACCAAAAAGAGGTCATAATTATAATCACTCCAATCGATAATTTCAGTCTCAAACCTTACTTTAATAAGTCTCAAACCTTACTTTAATATTATTGATGTAATGTTAAAAACATGTAACGCTACTCAAAAAAGAGGTATTAACGCCAATAGATAAATTCAGTATTATTAAACCTTAATTTTTAAAATATTATGTATTTGAAAAATTCCATCATGCTACCAAAAAGAGGTCATAATTATAATCACTCCAATCGATCATTTCAGTCTCAAACCTTACTTTAATATTATAGATGTAATGTTAAAAACATGTAACGCTACTCAAACAAGAGGTAATAACGCCAATAGATAAATTCAGTCTTATTAAACCTTAATTTTTTAAATATTATGGTATTTGAAAAATTCCATCATGCTACTCAAAAAGAGGTAATAATTATTATATCCACGCCAATCAATAAATTCAGTTTTAAACCTTACTTTTAAAATATTTGAAAAATTCCGTAACGACAAACATCACAAGCCTATCTAAATTGCTTTGCTTTTCTAATGCTGTGCTCGTCAATGGGCCCCAACTTTTTCGCTAACCGTGTCATGAAAGTCAATAATTAAACACTTTGCGCGGCTACTGCACTCAACTAACACGAAACTTTTTAGTTAAAAAGTTAAAAATATCACACCGTTAAAAAATTTGGTCTCACTCTCATTTCCTACGTAGTTTTCTTCTCACTCATCGGCCCTAACTACATATTTTTGCTAACTGAAACTATTTGCTAAAACTATGCCAGTTTATAGAAACACTGTCACTAAGTCACACTTCACTCTTTGACACTCAGCCTTAACACACAACTAACAACATAAATAACAATTTTCATATTTTCGTTGTAATTGATTTACTTTTAATACATCCCGTAGGCTTCTTAACTCTGCGGAATGTGCAATTGTGCGGTCGAAATAGAATTAGGTGTCCCTACGCTCAATAAATCTTCATTTTAAGTATCCTCTTTGCTCTTTGAAATCAGTTACATATACATTTGCTAATATACCATTCCTACTTATGTTTCTTGATTAGCTGTTTTGTAAACATCACTTTTTCACTCGCCAAAACGTAACATAGAAATTGACTTCTTTGGTTCGTCCAGTTGTGTTACTGTCTACCTCGTTAAATATCTTGCTTCATATAAAATTCCTAACCACATAACTACCAGTATCACTTATTAACTTTGTACGTAAAGAGTTCTTCTACCTAATTGATTTTAAGTTTAACTTCGTCATTTCTTAACTCATCAGTTCACTTCCTACTTGTCATGTCACCATTAATTTCGCCATCGGGCGTAATAAAATACATGTATTGCACCATAATGTGTAACTGCGAACAATTGTTTATTTATTTATTAATTTTATCATCTGCATTTATCTTCGTTATTTTTACGATAATTCCTTGACCTTGACATTTGTTGCACCGCTTTCTGATAATATGATCTTAGTATTTCATCTTCATACTTCTTCGTCAATCGACGTCAATTAAAACCAAGAACCTACACAGAAATTCTTTACTCATTAATTTGTAACTGTTATCTCATTATTATCTCTGGTCATGCTTCTTTCTCATTTTTCGATATTTTTTTAGCTGTTGTTCATAATATGTTACTATGATCTAACTCATCATCATCATTGTCTATTCTTTCCCAACTGTGTGGGGGTCAGCTATTTTACATGGAGCGACTGCCTACTTGACCTCCTCAACCCACTTACTGGGTACTACGATACCCCTTCCTATGATCTATCTATTTCTTCTTAATTCCTCTTCTCAACACGTTACGTTCATTTCACCAGAAAATCTTATAGTTTGCACCATAATGCCACTATTGTCTCATTATTGCTTGTTTATGCTTTTCCCTGGTATTTACGACAATTTTCTATACATTCGATATTGCTCGTTTTATAATCTATGCATAATAACAATGCATTACTCACAATTGTCTGTTTGTGAAATATATTGATTACTTAATTTAAAAACCTATACTCTCCGCTTTATACCTACAATTTCTGAATTGCTTCTTTGTGCGTCTTCATTATATTAAACCTCCTTTATCCATCCTTTCCTTCAACTTTTATTGCATAATAGGCTGTAAGTTTCATATTACTATTGCATATTCTCTCTTCTTTATATGTAAGATTCCGATTGGCCTATTGTATTGTCATGCTTCTTCGTTATTCAATAATTCTCAAAAAACATCTGGCATCGTATTTCATCAGCAACTCGGATATTTAATGATTTTCATTTATTGATACACAGATATATTAGTTATGTTAACAAATAACATAAATCGTACTGATGAGCAGTGCAATTATACGTATAAATAATTAACTCATATTTCGCAACATTTAATTTAACCCAGAGTTTTCATTATTAAAGCACCATGTGCAATCCTTGTCCAATACTAAATTCCTATCTCAGAAATCAAATTTGTCGTTATGTACGGATTCCGACGTCACGTAGTTGTGATTTTTCGTTTTAATTTATCCTAAAACCAAAGCGTTTAAAAGTGTCTTAACATCTGCTCTAGAATATAAAGCTTGGAGCTTTGCTTGCTATTGCTCATATCTGTGCAATATATTTTTATCCCTCTAGTGCACTGTCACCTACTACATGTTCACATTTGCATGATATTATGCAAGAATCCTAGGTCTTTAATTACCATTATTCTTATGCCTCTTATTTTAAATAATTGTTTCGCATTGCCGATGATGATGAATGATGCTCCTGCATTTGAAATACATACAAGGTGTAATTTTAATCACCGTTAACCTCATAAGGGGTCATTGTACCCATCATTATAACAACTTTTACTATGGGACCAAACCTGAAATCGCGAAAATAAAATCAAGCGGTCCCTACATTTATGTTCGCATAACTCGTCAAAATGTAAGGAGCAGCTGATTTTATTTTCGCGATTTCAGGTTTGGTCCCATAGTAAAAGTTGTTCATAATGGTAAGTAGAATGACCCCTTATGAGGGGTCATTCTACTTACCATTATAACACTAAAATTACACCTTGTATATATGTAGTTTTTGTTATAATTTAATTAATTTTACTAGATCATATTATAAAAATAAGTAGGTAACATTATTTATAAAATGACAATATATAGTATCCTCGGACTTCGATTTACCGACCTGATACAGAACACTATACTGCCCTCTAATACACAAATCGCGGATGTCAACCAAAAAGCTGCTAAGCTCAAATGGGACTGGGGTGGACACGTTTGCGCATGTCGGATGCATTAAGACCACCACAGCATGGGTCCCTAAAAATGGCTGCCATACCCAAACTTAAACTATTGACCGCCATTTAGAAAGAAAAACTAAACATGTGATTTTCTCTTCTATAATCTTTAGCGAGTTAGCTTATTCGATCAGTATTCTGATATTTTTCTTGATTGTCATAATCCTTATTTTACGAGTACGAACCGTTTTCAAACTGAAAATTACTTTAATAAACTTGTTTTTTGTACCTTGTTTTGGTTATAAGCTAACAAAGGTGATAATGCCGACATATAATCGTAATTTCATCATATTTTGCAACGGTAGATACCTTGTCCTTGAGCAGACTGAATCTTTATTTAACATTCCGTAATATCGTTTTTGTTATTAGCATATGTAAATAGTGCTTGTCTGTCTGGTAAAACAGACTTGTCTTTATTTTTAATCTGACAAATATGACATTTGGCGGTGTAGTCTGTGCTACGTTTCGATTTAATGACGATTATACTAGAAAGCATTGTATAAAATTGTACAATGTTATTTCGCTCCACCACAAACGGTCTGGAATATTCAATATCTCATAAAACGAACAATAGTTTCTTACTTTCTAAAATACGCATTCTTAAAATAATTAGTAAGTATGCAGTTTTCCGAGTACTTACGGCATTTTATAACCATAAAATTATGGGTTTGCTCCACTGAAAAGCACATTTATGTACATACAAATATGATCAAATATCATATGAAAAGAAAATCGCTTAACACAGTATTTTATAAACTAATGGTAATGGTAAGATGCTTTGCCTTGTACGGCCTTTACTCAGCAATGGGTCAGTGTAGCCTAATTTAAAAAAAAATGGTTAGATGTCTTGCTTGACTTAATAGTTATGTTCAATTTCATTCTACGATAATAGTAGCTTCATATTACAATTAAAGTAGTTCCATTTTACGACAGTAGCAGTTTGATTTAACAGTTATAATCATTTCATATTAAGGTAACTGTAGATTCATTCTACAATAATACTAGTCTCATTCTACAAATAATTTGTTCAGTTTGAATCAATTCAATTATTAGTTTGGTCTTATTGTATCGGTTTAAACTGCGAAACATATTCAGAAAACTTTCTGAAATAATTATGCAAGTTGTTTTGATTAATTAGCACTAAACATTGTTTCAAAGATTTAAAATCCATCAAGATTTTATTCATGATCATAATTGTTTAAAAACTCTTCTTCTTCTTCAGTTCCTATTAAATCACTAAGGATTATTGCTAACCATGAAATGGTTCCAAAGAATTAATGAAAATGTTTATACCTTGATTATTTTGCAATCCGTGCAAAATGAAATAATCCTCTTCTTTAATAATAATCTTCACGCGAGTAGCAATTAGAAATCGTAAACGGCCGTATTCCACGTTTTATAATCCGTAAAACATGACTTCATATTTTTCGTATTCAAGGTTTATTGTCATTGCAATTCAAATTCATTCATTTGTTGTATTTTTTTTTTACTTCATGCTCATTTCGAATATATTATTACCAATTATAATTCCCAATTCTGTACTAAGTAGGTACTCTTTGAAAACCTCTTGGGTTGGTTACCATTCTACAATATTCAAACCTATGATATGTAGTGAAGCTTCCTTTTCTCATCGAAGTTATTTTTTAGCTATATTAGGTTCTGTATTCTAACTTTCTTCAGACTTTGGTTTTGTTTAATTTGCTTATACTCGTAGTAGGGATTATATATGACAAAGCTTTCGAAGCTTCTAAATCTCATATGCTTAACTGTTAAATAAATGAATTCTGTCACTTATTTATATCCTCATGTTTAATTAATGTATTGAGCCTTAATGCTTTCTCTGTCTCCATTAACTTTCAGTTTTCAATTTATGTCTACAATAAGTTTTCCATTTTACCAATGTGTGTTCAATTCTTTAATTTCCCGTCTTACTTGATCCCTTCTCTTTAACTTTCAAAGTCGATATTGCAAAATGAGCCTGTCTGTGGTTTCAACGTTTATAAAATAAATTATGCTCGCTCCAGTGGTTTATATTCTACATTTTAGAATGCTTTTCGATTTCTTTGCAGTTCGTGCTAAATCTAATTGAAAGAGGTCGGTTAAAAGTAACCTTAATTGGTTCGTGTTAATCGTTATCGTTCATCATGTTATCAATTAAATCAATTAATGAATAAAGTACATAGTTTCTCTATTCTACCATGTTTGTTATTTTTATATTCTTATCTACAGCTGTTTCTGCGTAATCGATTTTTATCAAGTTTAGTTAGTCAATATATAATTTATCTAATACAGTAATCTACTGTTTCGCTTTTTCATTTTCGATAAATATCGAATGTAGTTTCTCTTTTACGATCTATACAAATTTCTCACTTGTTTAACTTCATTGTTCTTCAAAAACAATACTATGTTGATCAAACTTTCCTTTGTTGTTACTATAATAAGTCTGAGGCATCTGTTGATCTATATCAGGGCTATTGTTCTTTCGTCTACGACTTCATTAATGGTCACTTATGCTTCTACAGCTTTGTCTTCATAATTTGCTGTGCTAAGTAGAAAAACTTCAATTGCATTTATAATTATTTATCTTTCAATGTTTATTTGTGTTTTCCACAATTTATTTTAATTATATAACGCATTTTGAGACTCGTGCAATCGTTCAATACAACAACGCAATTATTTCCGATAGTTTTTTGAACCTAGATATAATAAAATAAAAGGGCTTGGATAAAGGGTTCTAAGGTATAAACAGAAGGGTACCTTCATACCTACAGCTCATGTAAAACTTCGTTAAACATATTCCCAATCACTTGTTAATTTCACGACACATGCAAATTCCAAATTTTAGGCACGTACGAATAGAAAATACTTCTAGCAAATTGTCACTAGCCCATGCAATCAAATTGAAGCCTAAACCGTCGTAATATTCAGAAAGTGTCGATGAAAAGCAAGCTCCGTGGTAATCTTTATTTACTCGTTGGTAAGTACATAATAAAATGACAAGACATCACTACACATCACCCACATGCACTTCACATTGAGAAACAAGAAAACATGGATAGATTTAGAACTTTGAAAACATCCGCCACAATTCGACTCTAATTTCTGAAATTTCACTCCACATATCTTCACTATGAGGAATCTCACAAACACTTGGGAAGCTAAGCAGAAACTACTACACTTTGAAAGATAGACTGTGTGCCTACAGGTATTGTAATTAATAAAAATATATTTCACATAAAACCAACCACAAAAACTAAAAGCAATCACGATCAACAAACACTGAATATTTTGTTCTAAAATATTAATAATTACTGAATTTGATTTTCGTTTTTGGTATTGTCTAATTGATGGATCAGTTTTCGTGACACTTTCAAATCTTCATGGCGATATTCTTTCTAATCCTGTTTATTAATTTGCTGCCAACACCAACTCACCGTGTTAACTTATTCTAGCTCTTAATGTGCTATCATGCTCAGACTCCTAATTCAAGTTTTTACATATCAGTACTACACTACCTACTTAATTTAACATAGTCACTGAATATATATGCACTAATATTAATAAACTGTTCGTTAAAGTTATTCCTACTAGCCACGTGATAAATTATATTAAAATTAAGTTGGGTATAATTAATGTTTTTAATTTAAATCTTATTAAATCCACTTTATCAGTGTGATATTTAAGAGGTCATAATATAACCAGTTGCAGTGACATAACAAGTAAAAAACTTGTCTAGCTGTTTTTGGGTTTAAACTTTTTTCTTCAGGTTTTTAGTATTTCGTAATTTTATGGTTTCTTGTAAGTCTTGTAACACAAGTTTATATTGTAACAGCCAACTATTTTACGGCTTCAAACTAATTCCGTTGAACACGATTCCTACAAAGACATAATTGTTTATTGTTGTAGCACGAAATGATAATAAATTCAACACCTCAAATTCGACTCGGTTAACACGAAGCATTAAAAATTACCAGCTAACAACATACGAGATCTATTCGTAATAAAAAAGAACACAAACGTAAAACAAACGAAGTATTAAATAAACAGGTACGCAAAAGCTTTAAATAAAGCTAAAAATATAGATATCGTTAAACAAAAGGATAATAACAACCTCAAGCTTACAATGAATGCAAGACAAGAATAAAATGAAGTGCTTGACGAGAAACTAGTTAACTTTACGACACACAACACAGACTCGTGATTAGCTTAACCTAACATTCATTGGGGATTGGAATCCTCTCAAGGATCGCTTAGTATTAGTGAGTTGTACAACGCAATTGGACCTACCTACTAATTTAAATAAAGCTACATCAGTGCAAATGGTGCAACAGTCCCAAGCAACGCTTCTAAGTTTCTATTTGTAATCAGCACCCTGATTGCGTAACTCACGATTAATCATAATCTGTTTCAATTTGACAGTTCAACAATATTCATTGCGTTATTCACGTTGCTGAGCAGACATATTTTTCGAACATAATATATGAAGCAATGGTTTAACAATCTGTTTCAAAACGAAACAGATGATTAATCGTGAGTTACGCAATTAGGGTGCTCATCACACAAACTCCAAATGCATTTTAAGTGAAAACCGAAATGGTCCAAAAGCAAATGCTCAATTTTGTGTTAAATATGATAAAGTAGAGTATGTTATTTGATCAAGCAAACTTCTTAATATTATTAACGAATAACCAGCCCCGAATGATATGTGACATTATACATTTGATTCTGTACAATTATTATTGATAATATTATGTTCTTTAACACTGAAATGATTCTTATGAAACTTATAAAATCATGGCAAAACTACGTTTGATTTAAATATTTTACTCAAAACGTCAGCTTTAAATAAAGGTTTCAATACCAGGGGCACTGATAATGTTGAACATGAATACGATCCAAAAGCTTAAATAATGTTTAAAGAAAATGTATAAACAAAGCCTACCATCAACTTTAAAAAAAATTGATAAAATTGTTATTAACAAACTAAACGCACTAGAACTGTAATTGACGAAAACATTATTAACTACAACTGCGCAATTAATTGGGTTACCATCCTTGTATTGGTTAATTACAATAATTATTTTCAAATATATGTACATAAATAGTATCAGTACCTGCTATAGTTAACAAAACATACATATAAATACATATTACGAAAAATGTCTATGTGACCAGCAATATAAAAATACTTAACGTGGAAAATTTTATCGTTACAAATCCCTAACATTTTCAATTATGTTTTGACGTGCAAATTCCTACCCTCATGTTCTTGAAACGAACAAAGAATTCAAAACAAATTCTTTATTACTTAGTAAACATGGGTAACTAGTACATTATTATGTTTATTATAATATTCCTCCATGTTCTATCGTCACATGGGCACGCAAATCATATGCAAATTAAAAAAATATTATAAATTTCAATAATAATTCGGAAATCATAAACAATACCTAATACAAAATAATGTCGAATCGTTGAATAGAATCGTAGAATTACCAATAATTGTATACCTATATTAAAAAGGTAATATCTCAAGTAACTTTAGAATAATGTAGGTATTTCAGCTGACTGAAAATCCTTCAAAATCTTTACAATAAGACCACCATTGCCATACAGGTAAGTACATTATGCTACTACGCTACCTACTTATTATGTTTTTCACATAATGGAAAAAAACCGTTTGAATAGGTAAGTACTAGATAACTCTAATGATTTAAACTTATATTTTTCAATTTAAAGCTTAGACTAAGAAAATACCCTTAGAATTAAAATTGTGAAACTCAATACTCTGCAATCGTAACGGTAACATATTTACTATGTAAAGTTTACGTCATTATTCTTTAAGTTTAGGTTTAGGTTAATTGCAGGTTTTCATAACCTAACTAGGAGAGCAGTGCTCATCCTTAATCTACCTACGTATTTAATAGTTTTTCATAAAACCGTATTGTTTACATGTACCATAATCATAAGTTGTAAATGAATATTATTATTAAATAATTAATATTAATTAGATATATAACATATCAAGATCAGACTGATGAGTGATGAGTGTTCCTGACTTTACTCGCAAAAGAAACGCGAGTCTGAAACCGCTCTTACTTTCGCCTCTATTTTACAGTTCCTACGCACCGGAAGCCACAGTGGGTTTCTTGTCAAACACTTTTATAATCACATCATAGATTAAGTATCTATTATATAGTACCTTGCGTATGTGCCAAAAAATAAAAGTAAAATAAAAACACTGCCTTGCCCGATACGTCATGGTAACATTTAGCGTTAGCCCGGGGTCCTGACTTTACGCGCAGAAGTAATGCCAGTTTGAAACTGCTCTTAGTTTCCCCCTATCCTATATTATTACGTGATCGAGTTTCATAAATTTAATTTAAACCCCGTCTGAAACCGCTCAAACTTTTCCTTCTATCTTATTATACCTACGACGTGTAATCGCATTAATTTCATAAAATCTTTGTTATTTAAGCGCCAATTGAGCTGAGTTTTATCGTTTGTTCAACAGTTTTATTTGAAACTTCCTATACTTGCACCTAATCACACTTGGGTCAATGTTCCATTTGCTCCGTCCCTACGTCCTCCTTGCAACATTGCTTAAATGCATGATTAAATCTTTGGTACCTCTGCGCAATTTTGAGATAACGGTATTCCTCGCCTTTCTAATCCTAATAATAGATATAAACGCTTTGTTACAAGTACTTAACTGAGTAGCTTGACGTGAAATAAAATCTGGTACGCTACCAATAAAACTGATATTCTATTGACTGAGAGCACAAATTCTTCACACCTCATTTCCTAAAATTATACTGCTTCCGAATGATTCAGTTTCTTAGTTACTAATAGTACTCGGTAGGTAGGTACCGTTTCTGCTCCATTTTGGATCATAAGCGACTTTCCTAATCCTGACAATACCTTCGTCACTGTTAAATAATTATTTAAGTACTTAAATTATGTTTAAAACGATGCCAGCTATTACACCGACGGCGACGTTTACAAAGTTTTTTTCACCATATTTTACAGAAATATCCTATTGAGAAAGGGAAACGACACAATAGGCGGTTCTCAAATCAATTACCCAGCCCTTCCATCAGGTTATCACTTAAATGAGATATAGATCTGTTATTTACTTTTTGCCTGTACTATATTTTTGCAATTAGAATTACCTATTCTTGAAACTTTGAAAATATTCTTCAGTTTCTTTACTTTTGAAAGCACTCCGTAGACTCATTACCTACTCCGTGACTCCGTACTATTTATGGTTACATTTTCGGTTACAACCATCTAAAACGTGCCCTCCTATGCGCCCTAATCAATACGTCACTTTGTCTATGGTAGGTACATAGGTACGTCCGAACTTACTCTAGCGATCTTCGTTCTTAGTAAGTAAGTATTACTGACCACAGCATTCCCATTTTTTTTTAAACTGCTGTAACCTAAGTATCTAATGGACTACTTGGAAATTATTATGATATTTTTCTATCATTTTACATGCTGATATTCTAACCTTTCGATTTCGACGCCAGTTCGGAATCACATCGCGACCATTTTCAAATTATTTTAAAATCCGGATTGAACCACTAATCCTAACGATAGCTTTGTCACAGATGTGTAGTTAAGTATTGACTTAAATTCTGGTTCGGGTCCTGCTGTTTTACCGACCTACGGCAACATTAAATCAATAGACCCCACCCTACAGCTGCGGCTGCGCAGAAGACGCCCCGCCCTACGCGTGATGACATCACCCTTTTGGTTTAAAATAAATCACAGATAATAATATGTTCCTTTTTTAGTTCAAAGTAATACATGGAATATAAAAAATACTGATACCTATAACAGTAGTTTTTCAACATACCTAGATTCTATTTAAAATAAGGGTGGTTTATTTTTAATATTATGATTTCGAATTTAATATTATTAAAACCTATCTATACTTAATCGAATAATAATATAAATTTCGGTAAAGACTAAAGTGTCAGGATAAATGCTTGTGCATTTATATTTCATGTCCCCGACAAAATATCCCATCTAAGAAAATATTATTTCTAAATGCAATTTTAGCTCGTGGCAATTTCATTTGCGGTCTGACCCGTAAAATAATATACTTAGATATAGGTACAAACTAATTGAAAACGATAACAGAGTTGATTGTTGACCTTAATCTTAATTTATTTGCAACGAATATTTCCTTTTTAACTGCCTTCATTAATTTGTTCCTACTTAGATAATAATTTTCGTCTCATGTTGAGATAACACCTTCCGTCAATTTAATTCAGCTTTTCGTTCAATATGTATCCGATACATTTTATTTATAATTTATATTCTTGCTAAGTTTAATAATTTACCATAAAAGATAATTTTACGTGTAGGGTATCTTCGTACCTAGGTAGGTACCTACCTAGTATTTTCCTAAATTAGCCTTTCCGACCAAAGGATCGTTATGGCAACCGAAAAATATAATCAAATAGGTAAGTATCTAGCAAGGATATGTTACGTCTAATTTCCAATAGAAACCACAATCCCCTACTAAATAAATAATACATACATTTTAAATGATTTCATTTTAAATAATTAATTTTAAATAATTATCTATATTTAAACCGAATTATCCGAAATATTTATTTAAATAAGTATACAGTATATACTTATACATACATGGAAAATTCCAGTGTCAAGTCGTATGCTAAAACAAATATCAGCTGGGATATAGTTGATAAGCGATTAAATAATATTCACAATAAACAAACGAAATGAAGGTCAAATAAGACGCCATTTTGGACACCTATGTTGGCAAATACAAAACACCGGTTACAACTGATCCTACATTTAAATATACGAAAAAACACTTATATTAATCATCTAACACGTAAAATATACGTTTAAAACGACACATCAGAAAGAACTGAAACGAAATCATAAAAAAAAATATAACACAACCACATCATGGCGTTCTGTGACGCAATTTTAAAGAAACCCAATTCCTGCCAATATTATGCAAAACTTTGCCTAATAAAAACAAAAATATAATAAAATAATACCTTACCTTACATCTTATCCTTAAAAAAACGTCTTCCCCTGCTTATACAATCGAAACTAAGAGGAACTACGCAGTACTCGTCAACCGGGCGACGACTCCGCCATTTTATGAGCTAACGGGACTTGCCACCTCTTTAGCTATACTCCGTACATTAATATACATTTTTAAAACTATTTTGTTACTCGGTATATGCCTACATTTTAAAGGGCCTGGCTGGTCCTACCACTACTCAATCCTAAAATACATGGTTTAAACCGAACCTCACCACTAGACTTGGAAAAGGTATCTCAAAGAAACCCCCCCGCGTTTCCGTTTATATAGCCATTGCGTCCGATGCAGTCCCCTCAGCCCACTTTACTATGCGAACAAGTTTGAAAGGCCCGATATCAGCACGCTGGTTCGAGAAAATATTAACACTCTGAATAGCCGGGTAACCGTTCTAGAATGTTCTTTGCCGCATAGTATGAGATGGCATCACAAGAAAGAACGAGATGACGATATGTATTGATTTTATTTTCTAGAACGATTCGTCCGCAGTACCAGCGAGGATGAAAGAGAAAAAGATAGGTATTGCGAGATGGCAATAGACTTAGGAATGTTCTAGAATCAATAAACCCAGCCGGTGTGGCCAGGGCTCGTAGTTTACTTCCCCTTGTGTGAAAATTTTGCGATGACCACGCCTAATGCGTGCTTGTGTTTTATTGTAAACCTAATTCACAATTTGTCATTACCACTATTGTCAGTTTAAACTTAAGTTTTAGTTTTGTTCAACTTATGATACAAAACTGATTCGATTTACCGGTTAATTGTTAAATATTAGAAGGACTGGACATAATAAAAATATTTAGTTTTATCCATGCCTTTTACATTTACAATGCGATCAACCCTGAAATCGTGAAATAAAAATGAGCTGATCCATACCTACATTGCGTCGAGTTATGCAAACATAAATGTATGGATCAGCTCATTTTTATTTCACGATTTCAGGGTTGATCGCATTGTAAAAGTTGTTCATAATGATGAGTACAATGACCCTTTTAAAGGATTAAAACGACAAAAAAATAGCGGTGTATACTTCGACCGGTTCTGTGCTCCCAGCATCTAGCGGAATTATTCTTATTTGTTATTGAACATAAAACATTCATAAGAGTATTTTTCATATCACAAAATGTAACAATAATACAAAAAAAATATAAGAATTATTAACATCGATGTTGATGATGGCAATCTGCTCTCCCCCAATTTGATGGGACTTTAACATAACTGGCGAAATTTGGGTGTACTAGCTATAGATACACCTCTGCCTGACCCTTCAGGATATACAGGCGTGATGTTGCGTTATGTTGCTATCATTATGCATAATTATTTTGCCTTAATATTTGCTGTTTACCTAGTTTTTGAAGATTAATTCAGTCATTCTAGTACTTATTGCACAAAAATGGTATGCTAGTAAGCAATTCAACACTATTTAATCATAAAATACATTAACATAAAACACGACGAATTCCAATCCAAAGAACATCCAACACCAATTTACCACGTTAACAGGGAATTTTAAAAAGCTGGTATTACCATTTACTGCTTACTCACTCTAAATAGCATCGTTCCATCCCTTTCTCGAACCCTGATTGGTCGGCACGAATAAAACTTCGAGAAAATTCTTTCATGGAACGATCTCATTGGAGCATCGAGCTCATTCTAGATTGTTCTTCAATGCTATTGGCTCCATATATAAAGGGCCGACGAGCGCGGCAATACATTCAGTATTTGAAAACACAAACAAGCGAAGAGAACTCAAGGAGCGGTAAAACTACCGAACAAAGTTTACGCAGTGAAGTGAACAAAGTATCCACAAGTGAATTATCATCGAGTTTACTATTCAAGTGTTATAAGAAGAAGTGTATATTACAAGTGAAAATGCCAGCCATCGGAATTGATCTTGGTACTACCTACTCGTGCGTCGGAGTGTGGCAGCACGGGAATGTGGAGATCATCGCCAACGACCAGGGCAACCGCACCACTCCATCGTACGTCGCGTTCACGGACTCGGAGCGGCTCATCGGCGATGCCGCTAAGAACCAGGTCGCCCTCAACCCCAACAACACAGTGTTTGATGCCAAGCGACTCATCGGCCGCAAGTTCGACGACCCGAAGATTCAGCAGGACATGAAGCATTGGCCCTTCCGAGTTGTCAACGACAGCGGCAAGCCTAAGATTCAAGTTGATTTCAAAGGAGAAAAGAAAACGTTTGCACCGGAAGAAATCAGCAGTATGGTGCTGACGAAAATGAAGGAGACTGCTGAAGCATACCTCGGTACCACAGTGCGAGATGCAGTCGTCACAGTCCCAGCTTACTTTAACGACTCACAGCGACAGGCTACCAAAGACGCCGGTGCCATCGCCGGACTGAACGTGCTGAGGATCATCAACGAGCCAACAGCCGCCGCCCTCGCTTACGGACTCGACAAGAACCTTAAAGGCGAACGCAATGTGCTCATCTTTGACTTGGGTGGTGGCACGTTTGACGTGTCCATCCTTACCATCGACGAAGGGTCTCTATTCGAAGTAAGGGCGACTGCTGGTGACACACACTTGGGAGGTGAGGACTTCGATAACAGGCTCGTCAACTTCCTTGCCGATGAATTCAAGCGCAAGTACAAGAAGGATATGCGAAACAACTCCCGCGCCCTCCGCCGAATGCGCACGGCAGCAGAGCGCGCTAAACGCACGTTATCATCGAGCACAGAAGCAACCATCGAGATCGATGCTCTGTACGAAGGCATGGACTTCTACACTCGAATCTCTCGTGCACGTTTCGAAGAGCTGAACGCAGACTTGTTCCGCGGCACTTTGGAACCAGTTGAAAAGGCTCTTAAAGACGCTAAACTAGATAAGGGCTCTATCCATGACGTTGTACTGGTCGGCGGCTCCACTCGCATCCCCAAGATCCAGAGCATGCTGCAGAACTTCTTCTGTGGAAAGCAATTGAACCTATCTATCAACCCGGACGAGGCAGTTGCCTACGGTGCGGCGGTACAAGCAGCTATACTAAGCGGTGAGCAGCACTCCAAGATCCAAGACGTGCTGTTGGTGGACGTGGCTCCTCTGTCTCTTGGCATTGAAACAGCCGGCGGCGTCATGACCAAGATCGTCGAGCGCAACGCTAGGATCCCTTGCAAGCAGTCACAGACGTTCACCACGTACTCGGACAACCAACCGGCTGTTACCATCCAAGTGTACGAAGGCGAGCGAGTTATGACGAAGGATAACAACCTCCTAGGCCGATTCGACCTGACTGGTATCCCACCAGGGCCTCGCGGAGTGCCGAAAATTGACGTCACCTTCGACTTAGATGCAAACGGAATCCTCAACGTATCCGCAAAAGAAAACAGCACTGGCCGCAGCAAGAACATTGTCATCAAGAACGACAAGGGCCGCCTCTCTCAAGCCGAGATCGATCGCATGTTATCGGAAGCCGAGCGTTACAAAGAGGAAGACGAACGTCAACGAGAAAGGGTGACAGTACGCAACCAGTTCGAGTCATACATCTTCAGCGTGAAACAAGCGCTGGATGAAGCTAGTGATAAGTTGAGCGAACAAGACAAGCAGGCAGCACGAAGCCAGTGCGATGAAGCGCTGAAATGGCTTGATAACAACACGCTCGCTGAGAAGGATGAGTACGAGCATAGATTGAAGGACCTACAACGTGCTTGCTCGCCCATCATGAGCAAAATGCACGGAGCCGGCGCTGCTGATGCTGGTGCAGGACAACAGCAGTACAGACAGCAAGCAAACACAGGTCCCACCGTTGAAGAGGTCGACTAAGTGCGTACTTTAGTGAAAACACCTACAGAAACTGTGGTTCAAGTGTTTTTAGAAACTCAGTGAAAACTAGACCTGATCTCTAGTCCCACCAGACTTGCATTTCCATATTGTGAAAGCATTGTAAATATGACTTAGATTGTAAGTTAAATTATTGTAATTTTAAGTAATGTTAAAAAGATTATGTGCTGAAAAATAAATAAAAATATTTTGAAATGAATACTATGTATTTTCTTGCTATTTTACCTTTTACACGACAACATCTTGTGATCGAACAAGTAACACAGAAATACACGTTAAAGTAACTTTTACATTTATGAGTAATTTTGAACCATAATGAGGTAATACTAATAGTACAAAAACACAGCAAGATTGAATCCTCTCTCTTTGCATGCATTATATATTATTTTTAAATTTTTAGTTCTCTTTATTAACAATAACATAATAAAAGCTTGACAAAAACATAATAAAAGCTTGTTTCTATAACGTTATTTTTTCTTTTAATTTGTTTGCCCTTCGTTAATTCGTCATCGTCAGTGCTCGGACGTGGTTTCGTAATGGCTGCAAGCGAATACTGACAGAAAAAATATCTCGAAGCGCTTGAATTTAATATTTATTTTAATATTGAAGCCACGCCCCCTGTCCATTCGGTGCACGCATTTATCAGTAATCATGCAGCTCAACTCAGAACTTGAGAAGCTCATCGATTTGACGAACAATACCAAAGAAAGGATATTTGGGTGGGCCGCATAAAGTACTCAAACTGCCAGATTAACATTAAAACTAACTGAGAAAGATTAAACACAAAACAAAAAACAACAAAAAATAAATTAAAAATATGACCCAACTAGTTCTCACATTCACAATAATTAAAACAATAATAATATTATACTTTTCAAAGTAAATATTCATGTCAAAGTGTATATAATAATTATCAAATGTCAAAGTTTGCAAAAACAAAAAAATAACAACATTTAGTATGCAAAAATTGGAGTAGTGACCTACTCCAATTTTTGCATACTAAATGTTCTTCTAAAAATCTTTGCAATTGGTCTAAAATTAATTTCTCAAAAATTTTACTCAAGATAAGTAGTACTGAAATAGGTCTATAATTAGAGGGGTCTGATGTACTACCTGATTTAAACAAAGGTATTATTTTACTATTTTTCATTAGGTCAGGAAACTCCCTACAGTCGATACGATATTATCACGATACCGCGAGACAGACTATTACACCATCAATATTACCACGGTACCAGGCTCCATCATCAGACCCTGGTTACCATCTAGTACCAAAGTACTCGTCAAGACGAATCAAACGAGCCGAGACTCGATGGGGTTGCTTCGTTTCTTTACTGAGTTCCTTTGACCACCTTCCAGCTCCATCATCGGATCAGACCCTGGTAACCATCTAAAAACAAAGTACTCGTCAAGACGAATCAAACGAGCCGAAACTCGATGGGGATACGTCGTTTCATTGCGAAGTTCCTATGGCCACCTTCCAGCTCCATCACCAGATCTACTGATCTGGTGATGGAGTTGCCATGTTATCATAATATTGCATTGTCACTCGATTTACCTACACACGTATGCAAAATTTCAGCTCAATCGGTAACCGGGAAGTGGATCGAATTTAATTTGCAAGATTTGATGACAAACATCGGGACAGGTTTTTTTTTTTTTTTTTTGGGTGGGAAATCATCAAATAACTTCTCCCGCTCTGGGTGGAGCGGGAGGGCGTGTCAGACTTTTACTGACTAAAACCCACCCGTGTTCCCTCAGTTGCCTGTGTGCCAGGGGCGGCGGTATCTCTTTCGAACAACCCGCACCCCTGGCAGGCATTGGCCCTTGCGGGCCCCATCAGTTGGTGCTGACATCTCTTTGAGGCGCGCGTGGAACACAACGCGCCGTCGACCCGGGCTTGGTCCTTACCGGACAGTGAGCTACCCATTACTCGCCGTCCGCAAGCGCGTGCCTACGGTGGCCGGGAATCAGCCTGGGATTCCCGACGCCCAGGGCGTCTCCTGCGAAGGCCACGGCTGTGAGGGCGCATGTACTGCATCTCCCTCACGTGCGCCGCCTCCCTCTTTGCGAGCATAACTGCTTCGCTGAAGGAGGCGAGTGCCAGCCATGCCCTCTCGCTCCGTACCATGGCCTGGACCAGGGTCGGACGCGAGAGATCGCTGCCGCCGATCACCTCCACGAGGACACGGCGGTGCTCCGCCCAAGCCGGGCAGACCTCCACCGTATGCTCCACCGTGTCCTCTGGGCGATCTTCGCAGTGGAAACACCCGGGCGTTTCCTCCCGCCCTATCCGAAACAGGAACCTCCCGAAACAGCCATGTCCGGTGAGGACCTGTGTCAGGTGGAAGGTGAGGACGCCATGCCGCCTCTCAAGCCACTCCTCAAAGAGGGGACTTACCGCCGCAATCGTGGCGTGCCCAACATCGGGACAGGTGAAACTGAACAAAAGCTTGTAATATATATTGATTTCGTTTTGAAATCCAGTCTTTCAACCAACGCTTTCGCTTTCTACGTTTAGTTTTCAACGCCCATGGGAGTTTTATTGCTATAGCTGCCTTTGTATTAAGTAGTATCCATTATTTATTTCGGATTTATTTAATTTTAATCTTGTACGAAACACAACTTCACTCTAATATATTCTACTGCGTACTGACTACTGATGATGATATTATTGACAATGTAATAGCCCATTTCAATAATTGCGATATTGCGATATTAGGATCATGATATTATTGACCAATGTAATATGCCCCAATAGAAAATATTCTATCACTACATATTCTAAAACAAACTCCCACCCGCCGCGTCCGTCTGTGTGTCTGTCCAAACAGATTTTCATAAGGTAGTAAGGTGTTTAATTATAAGGTTTTTTGTAAATTTGCTGAAATATGACGATGGTTGCTGAAAACGGCAAAAAAATATGGCGACTGGGAGATTTACTAGCGTCCGCCATGTAAACATTTAATGGAATTTGGCACAAAGATGGCTTAGGATTAACACATCTTCATCATTTCAGCTGAAAGACGTCCACTGTTGGACATAGGTCTAACCCAAGCTCCGGAACTTCAACCGGTTCTATCCTTTCCGAATCCATCTGTTCTGCAAGCAATGTGCCCTGCCCACACTGTTGTAACACATAGGGTACTTAAAATCCCGGTAGTACATTCTCGTGGGATATTTTTCGACAGCAATGCGGACGAAGCCGCGGGCTTAAGCTATAGTATACGTATGTATAAATAATAATTAAATACCAGTCATCCATTCATTTTGTATTAGGGTAATAGGTACACAACAACTTGGCTAATTATTTACCTACTTAGAAAAAAACAGTGGCACTCCGGGAGTGCTAACAGAAGCGAAAACTTGAACAATTACGTGTGTATTTTTTGAATCGTCAAGAAATATGTTATTGTTCAGGAAATACTTTTAAATGAAGTGTTCTTTTTATTCATTATTATTTATTTATTATTTATTTATATATGCTTTATTGTACACCAGAAAATACATGACAAAAACAAAATGAACACTAAAAACATACAATGGGCGGCCTTATCGCTTTCTGCGATCTCACGCACACGTGCGTCTCACGTTTCTCGATTTTTTTTATTATAAACTACTATTACAAAAATTATATTACAATTTTCTCAACTAAAATTATCTTATATACAGAGGTGTCGGTAACGGAGTCGCGAGTTCAATTGTTTTTTCCCATTCCTCCTATTATATACCATTCCTAAAGAAGTTTTCACATAAAAAACTGACAAGTTGATAAAACTGAACAAATCCTAAATCATAAATCCTTTATTACAATTGCTGCAACTTTAGGAAGAATCCTATCGTAAACATAAACTTGATGCTTGTTAACTTTATAGGTAGGTATTTAGATCACCAACTATTCATTGAAACCACTTTGTACTTTCAACAATATAATAACTTCGAACTATATAATAAAGATACAATATTTAATACATGAACCAGAAACGACTGCCTCTTACAGCGGTCTCCCAAGAAGTCCCTCCTAGTCTCTATAAAACACTGGTGGGAATGGGTCTTAGTTGTCTGAGCAGTGGTGGCCTAGTAGTATCCGCCCCCTTACGAGTTGTAGGTCGTGAGTTCGTACCCGGGCAGGCACTTTAGTAAAAAGTAAAAAAAAAAAAGTAAAAAAGTTTATTTCACAGAAAGCATTCACAAGAGTTTGGTACATAGCTGCAATATTCATAATAATGAATACATAAGGTACTGAAACTGATACCCAAACTAAGCCAGGGCTTGTATTTTGGGAGTCAGTCCTCACTCAAACGTGGAGCATTTAATGGAGATCGTGTCTGCGTGAATGTGAATGGCGTGACGTAAATTATTATTTTAGCATAATAAGCACTTGTGAGTGTGTGTGTGTGTGTGTGTGAGGGTGTGTGTGTGTGTGTGTGCGTGCGTGGTGTGGTGAGGTGCAGGGTGGGGGGTGTCAGTATAAATGTGGAAGTGTGTGTTATATGGTATTATTCAATGCGAGCAAGTAAGTCTTCTGTTTTTTGGTAGTCTAATTGCTGGAGCCAGCCAGCTACAATGTTTTTAACGCTGTGTCTGGAAAGTCCCACAATGCTCAGCTTTTGGTTGATTCTGTCGTATAGTCTACTACTCAGGCTGCTGAACTGTCTACTAGCAAAAGCTGTTTATAAGGGGCACGAGGACAAACAGGCATTTTTTTACGTCTGTTTGGGTCGGGTAGGGGCACAGATGGATGTTTCCTTAGTATGGATTTGAGCACAAAGAGCTGACGAACTGTTAGTACTTGACAGTCCGAGTACAGTTGTGCTGTAGAGTACCTGTATGGTTTCATTGTTATCACTTTCAGGACCGCTCTCTGTGCTCTTTCCGGACCAAGCAGGTGCGTTTTGGCAGCTCCTCCCCACACGGTGGCGCAATATTGGATAACGGACTGACATAGGGCTAAGTAGACCAGTTTAAGTTTGTCGGGGGGTGCAGACTCCCTCAGCGATTTAAATATGTGGATCAAACGCCTCGTTCTCGAGGTTACAACATCTATCTGCTTGTCCCACCTCAGTCCACTATCAATATGTACACCAAGATATTTAACGAATTCGGCACGGTTGAGTACTTGGCATGTGCAATTACCCTGAGAACTACAGATATGAGCTCGAATAGAGAAATCAGGTGATGGTTTTTTTTTTTTTTTGTGATGGTAAAGGGCACATAGATGGTTTTAGATAGGTTAAGCGTTAACAGATTTGTTGTTAGCCAGCTCATGACCTGAGATAAGGAGTATTCTGCTCTTTCCTTAACAGTGTGCCAATTCGGACCCCAGACAAACAGAGCAGTGTCATCTGCATAAGTGAATATTTTTGTATATGGCAGAGACATTGAGCAGACGTCATTTATATACAACAGAAAGAGAGTGGGGCCCAGAATGCTCCCTTGTGGAACGCCATAGGAAACTGTATTTTCGTCACTGATGTATTCATCTATTTTAATTCTTTGCTTTCTGTTATTGAGGTAATTACTAAAGATATTATGAGCGATACCTCTTATTCCGAGCTTTTCCAATTTAGCTAAGAGAATGGGGACAGAAACCGTGTCAAAGGCCTTGGATAGGTCTAAAAAAATACATAGACAGCAATTCTTAGCATCTAGGTTCTTGACGACTGCGTTTGTTAGGTCCATCACTGCGTCTTCGGTTGAAACACCAGAACGGAAACCGTATTGGTTTTTGGCCAAAATGTTATATTTGTCCAAGAATGATTTAAGCGCACGGTTCAATATCTTTTCCAGGACCTTTGACAAAGATGGAAGTATGGCTATGGGACGATAATTATTTACACAGCTTCTGTCTCCATTTTTGTGAATGGGATGTATTATTGCTTTTTTAAAGGCATCGGGAAATACACCAGTGGTTATGGCGCGATTGCAGATATGCGTGATAGGAGGGATCAGTACCTGTCGACATTGTTGGATCAACCTGGACGAGATACCGTCCCATCCTGTTGCGCAGTTAGGACGGAGCTGCATTATGATGGTATCAATATCGGTATCACTCATCTCCTCAATAACCAACGAGTTGGGCGGACTGATTAGAGGTGGAGTTGAGGAGTTATCAGTATCAGTATAAGAGGAACTAGGACTAGTGGCGGGGGTCGAAGAAACAACTTTATCAGCCAATTTTTTTCCAATTTCGGAGAAAAAGCTACAAACATGGTTAGCAGCTGTAATGGGGTTTTCTGATGCTTTTAATAGCTCAGAAGAACTGACCCTCACTTTTTGAGTGTGTGTAATGTTTTTAATGGCTTTCCAAAGAGCCCTGGGGTCACTGCCTGCTTCGTCTATTTGAGATTTCTCGTACACTATTCTCAATTTTCGGAGAAGACGATTACAGAAGTTACGGTAGCGAGTGTAAGTTACCTTGAGGATCATATTATCTGGAACTTTTTTGGATTTGGCATGTAGTCTGTCGCGATTTTTAATACAGCGGAGTAGGCCAGGTGACATCCACGGTTTGAGAATTCTATTTCTCTTTGCTACAAGGGTCGTTTGGGTGTGGTTGGCTATAACGCCCGCAATCATGGAAACAAGGTCATTTGCTGCAATGTTGGCGTCAGTAGTTGCTAGTATATGCGCAAAGTTTGCAGATTCTAAATCTTTTTTTACCAGTGAGTAATCCGTATATGAAGAACTGGTGGAGAATTATGTTTTGGGATTAGATTGATCGATTGCTAAAATGATTGGCATGTGGTCTGTTATATAAGATTCTAGAACCAGTGTCGTGGAAGGAAGACTTGTTTTTGTCAAATAGTGGTCTAGACAGGTGTTGATTCTTGTAGGATGGGTATGTGTTGGGAATAGGCCATGAGTTGCGTTAAATGTCAAATATTCCTCACGAAACGGGTCAGAGCTATTTGGGCATATGTCGATGTATGTGTCACCTACAAGAACTATATTACTACATGTCATGTCATTGTATACGTCATTTAGGCTATTTATGAACTTGTTAAATGTATCTTTTGTTTTTGATGAAGGGGAACGGTATACAGCCACAACTCCAGTGCTTTTTTCTACTTGGCAGACCAGACAGCTTGCCTCTCGAAAAATCGGTTCGCGGATTTTACAAGTCAGATTTATATTAGTAAAAATTATGCCATCATTTTGGTTAAGGGTATGCTTTGTGGAGTGAGCAATATATCCTTCCAAGATGGGTAGGTTGTTTACCTTACGGAGCCAGCACTCTGTCAGTACAATGATATCGAATTTGATGTTAGTCTGTGATAGAAGTATTCGTAGTTGATCGAAGTTTTTGTTTACGCTACGAATATTTATGTGGAGAATCTTGACAGCTCGCTTAGCAGGCCTAAGGTAGTTGTGACAGTCCTCTGGGCGGCAGATATGGGTGTTTTTAACTTCCATTCCACTTTACTTCATGTATGTAATTTAATCACCCCTTGTCGGTAGAACGGTGAAGGAAAACATCGTGAGGAAACCGGTATGTCCTCTAGAACGAAGATTCGAAGACATATGACAGCCATTTCTTAATTTAATTAAAATTTTGTTAACAACTGTATTTAGTTTTATTTAATTATCTGTTCAAATTTAATACTTAATAATATTTCATTTTAATTTCCTTTAATTAGACTTCAGTTATTGTATGTTACCTTATGTGTGAATTATTTTAATTTAATTGCTGCAACGTTGTATTGTTTGAGTGCAAGGTGACGTCATCTATTAGTTTTATTTTATTTTGTAACTTAATCTCATTTCTAATATTTCAATAATTCCAAAATTTAATCGAATCGTTAATAACGTTCCTTTTTATAGCCTTTTAATAAGAATGTTGTGCATGGCTTTAAGTGACGTATTTACACAGTACTGAAGATTCGTCATCACCTAATGTCTAATCTTTGTAAATATGTCGTTGGTGTGCCTTGCATGATAAATAAAACAAATAAATAAATAAATCCACCAACCCGCATTGGGCCCGCATGGTGTATTACGGCCGACTCCCTCTCACATACAGATGGCCTGTGTCTGTGTCCCAGCAGTAGAAATGTTAACATGGGCTGATTATGCTTTATGGTCCTCTATTACATTAGTTAAAGTTATGAAGATGTTGCGTCATCAAATTTGCCACATACGAAGTACGTAGGTATCACACTGACGTCACGCAAAATCATACATCATGCCAGTCGAGTTAACCACACAACTAGCATATTATTATAATACTAGCTTTTGCCAGCGGCTTCGCCCGCGTGGAGGTCGAAAACTATCCCACGGGAACGTAGTACCGAGATAAAAGTATCCTATTTTGTTATTCCAGGTTACCGACTACCTGTGAGTAAAATTTCATTCAAATTCGTTCAGCCGTTTTTCGTGAAATAGTAACAAACATCCATCCATCCATCCATACTTACAAGCTTTCGCGTTTATAATATTAGTAGGATACAATGTCTCGACATCGATCATCGGGCGGTAGTCGGAGGATCTTCCCTTTTCTATTGAGGATGAATGAAATTTACACTCTGGTCCTCATACTTCTTTAATGACATTAATCTTCATACATATAAAGAAACATCGTGTTCTCTTAATAAAAGTTACATTGTACAGCGTCAACATTCCCTAGAAATACACTGTATACCTACTTCAGGCGATCACCCACTGCGACTTATGGCAGCGATTCAGTAATGATACAATCGTAGAACATCGCAATACTGCAGGCTTTGCACGAGAACCGTAGAGAAGCGTTTTGTCGACGGAAGAGCAGACAAAAATGACGTTTCCATATAGACAATAGACAGGTTTGTACCGAGAAATGTATACAAGCGATTTCACGACGTTATAGTAGAAATAGACAGCGTCATGCAAAGCCTGCTGGTTGTATTATACCTACTTTCGCCCACGCAACTGCGATTCTGCATCACTACACTGCGCTACATTGATACAGACGTGATGCAGTATCGACACAATATGCAGCAAACGACCTAATGTAGCGATGCAGACGCGCTACCGAATCACTGTAAAAAGTCGCCGTGGGTCGCCGTCACTCAGCCAACAGACGACCATGGCTGGACATATGCCTCCCTCCCTCTCCATTTCTCAGAACCACACTATACCAACATTAATATAATTCTGCCAACCACGTTATAATATCGATGATTCAGAAAAAAGCTTGGAGCGAAAAACCTGCGTACTCAGGGTTCATTATCACCAAAATTACCATAATAACACGTACTCTGCGAAAATGCCAACTGGCTACTGCGGATACAAGTAAAATTTATGTAACAGACAGAGGTAATAGGGTCCCGTTTTCACCCTTTCACTACCTACAGAACCCTAAAAACTAAATAATTCAGTGAGCAATGATTGCTCACCGAACTCAGTCGCCGAGCGACGAGAGTTTTTCTTAGGTTTCATTAATCGTAAACGCGACGTAGCATAATAGATGCGGCGTAGCAGCGTAGATCGGACGTTGGCGCGTGTAGCATCGTAGACGCGGTGTAGGCCTGCGTAGCAGCGAAGACGCGACGTAGGCCCGCGTAGCAGTCTAGACATGGCGTAGGCTTGCGTAACAATGTAGACCCAAAAAGGTTCTTTGACTTCCTAAACAGTAAAAAAGAGGTGTCGTATCACAGAGATGAGGCCTGTGTCCCAGCACTGGGAACATTGTAGGGATTATACTGAATTTAACAAGCGACCCCACTTTTTCCCCACAAGTCTTGTTCCTCCTCTCTGACTTGCTTTTTTTGACCGGCTGGATTGAACCTAAGAAAAGAGCTCCCACTTCATTATTGTCTCACAAGAAAGAGTAAACGCGCTCGGAAAATGAAGTATTCCAATAAGTGCTGTTAGGGATTGGTAGGCGAATGAGCCCGCATCCTCTCCATCTCCGCCAGTGCGTTTGTATTGCATGGTGTTTTATCGGTCAGCTTAGAACAATCTCGCTCTTCAATCTAGAGACCACTAAGTGATTTTACTCTGCTTAGGGCCACATACGCCTGTCCAGCCGCAAAAATACGGTCAATATTTACACTATTCAATATATAATAGGTTTGTTATAACCTTGAAACCTGATCGTGTTCAAAGTTCATTACGTGGCCTTTCTCACAAGTGCAAACACGACTATGATACGATATTCCATCATGGAATGCCAGTGCCTATCTTCCGGCTTCATCATCAGACCTTGAAACCTAATCGTAGTCAAAGTTCATTACAAGACTTTTCTAAGAAATCCAAAACAGCTATGATACGATTTTCCATCATGAAGTTCCAGTTCATATCTTCCGGTTCCATCATCAGATCAGTTCGACAGTACCATATTATTGTATTGTCATCAGAACTACATACAGCTGCTAATTTTCATTACGCTACGACCCTTGGAAGATAGTTAAATAAGTTATCTTAGATTCCATTACATAGTTAGTTACATACAGGTCGACCTAATAAAAGCGTGTTAATAAATTAAAAATGTAAATTATATGCATTTTAGCAGTAAACGTACCTGTGTAAAATCACTAAGCACCGTTGCTTTCTTCTTCATGACAAACTTTCTTCATTTTCAGTTTTTCTTTAGCAGTTTTCCAAATTGCGTTGGCATTTTTTTGGTACTGTTGTGCTGACAAGTTAGCATGAGAGCTTTTATAGGCCAAGAACAGGTTATGATGCAAATCTCCCTGTTTTGAGGACATTACCGTATGAACTCACTTTAACAACACCAACAACAATGTGCTTCCGTGTAAACACTAATGAATACTGACAACGACAAAAACAAAATAAAAATCACGTACAATACAATCGAGGGATGCCCCGTAAAACATAAATGAAAAGGGTTGCCAAATTGGGACATTTTAATTTCCTAGTTTTTTTATAAAAATAAAAAAAAGTTACGTAACGCGTTGTTCCAATACCCCCTTCCGCCCCTGTAACGCACCGTAACGTTTTACAAGACCCGCCCGCCCCCCAAATTGCGTTACGTAATCTTGAACGATCCCTGATCAAGGTTTTATTATAGACACGAAAAAAATGAATTATGAATATATTCCAATATATTTGTTTCTATATCCTGCAATCGTCCCACACCAACCGGGGGTTGCCCTTACCGTGGCCCCTAGCACACAGGCAACTGACGGAACAAACCCGTGTTCCTTCAGTTGCCGATTTTAGGGAGTAAAAGTCTTACACGCCCTCCTGCTCCACCCAGAGCGGGTGAAGTTATTTGATGACTTCCCCACCCAACAAAAAACCGATGGTTGTCCTTGGATGCACTTACATAATGTGTACAGGGATAATCGTCGGCTTATACCTCATTTTAATAAAACCGTCTCATTCACACACACAGTCACATTCCTCGGCGAGTTGGCTTCGGCTCCTCGCACGCCTTCCAAAGGTCCGGGACCCGTGGGATCCGAAATATGTATGTCAAAGCCACTTTGATTAATAATTATTTTTATTACAGAACAACGAATCCAAAATAATGCATTAATGTTTACTGTTAGAACTTTGACTATAACTGTGAATTTCAAAAGATGAGGCTGCCATACCAGTAAATACATAGTTCTAAGTGCAAGGAAATATTGATTTTAAAAAATCCGAGACGGATTTGCATACATTTTCGTTTTAAATTGATAAATCTTCATCAGCAGTTCCCCTTACATTCAACTGGGAAACGAAGCGATAAAATTGCAATAATTCTAAAATATAATCGACTATTTCTTTTTTGAACTAAATCAAACTAAATTGAGAATCACTCACCGCATCACTAGGAAAACCATGACAGCAACTTGACATTCACACTTGACAGTTGACATTACACTGACGACTTTTCGATTTGCATTAATTCTTGCACAGAGTTAGGATACTGCAATAAACGGAGGAAGTGTAATGAGTGTTTGGTGCTCGTGGTCGTGGTATTGTAACGTGTGTGCTCATTTAAAATTAAATGCTGATTTATAATTAAATCGTAAGGTGTAAACTTCGGAAATGGCGCCGAATTTTAGTAAAATTACTTCACGGACTGATGTGAAAATTGCGTTAGCAGCTACTGCAGCGCTAAGTGCCTGGGTAATCAGGAATTCGCTGAAGTCAAGGTTAGTTTTACTCTATAATTGTATGTACCTATTTAGTTTTATTGGTCAATATTTATAAATAACAGACATACCCAGAAAAACTAATTACAGTCTATTGTAAACTACAAACAAATTCTACTTAAAAAAGTTCAGCCGAATTCGCTCATTATCTGATTGTATCAATATCACTACTCATAAATATAAATTACCATTTCTCATTTCTTTTATTGAATAAAAAAAATGGTTAAAACTAGTCTGGAAGACGGTAAAACTTTTTTCTTAGATGAGTATAATAATATCATTAAAGCAAAAATGGAGTGGAAAAATTCCTTTATGTCATTGCTTCTCAACAACATAAAGGTCAATAAAAAACAACTACAGTAGTTTAAGTAACTTTACAACATCCTTTGCTGCGTTTTATTAAATTTTATGGATATGATTGACCTAAGAACTGCTTTTATGTAGTTTTAAATTATTTTGCTAAAATTTATTTATAAAAGCAAAAATTAACATCTTTAATTTAATAAATTTAATAATAGGGTCCACAATTTCTTAATGAATAATGTGAATAGGTATTTAGATATTTTTGTTTTTTTATTAATTTCAGCAAACACAAAAATGTCAAATCAGGGAAGTTATCACCTGAAGAACAAATACAATACATGATAAAAGAAAAGAACAAAAAAGGTCCAAAGGCACAAGTTGATGCACGGTTCATTGCGGAACTGAAGGCACTATGGAAGATCATGATGCCTTCATTGTGGTCAAAGGAGAGTGGCTTCATGGCTCTTATCGCCTTGTCTTTGATCTCGCGGTCAATGTGCGATTTGTGGCTTATACAACACACTACACTTATAGAAGGGTAAGCTTCGTTTTATTTATTTATTTTTTAATGTAATGTAATCTTTTTGACAGTTGGTACAGGTAGTCAGAAGTCCAGTAGTATGACAACCGATAGCCCCAAGGTGTTACTCAGTAACCAGGTTGTAGACATCAGATTGGCAGTCCCTAAACGTATAATACTGGTATTCAGCATCATCCGGTTAGACTGGAACCAGACCCCATCACAGCTGACAAAGGCCTAGGCAAATTGATTGAATGTAATGTGATCTACAAAAAAACTAACTAAAAGAAACTACAGAACATCATGCCTTGTTGCCACAAAAGGTTGGGCAGAGGTGTACTTATAGTATACCCACATTTCGCTATTAAAAGATACAAATACACATTTATAATACATTTTATAGTACAGGCATTAAAAAAAACACCTGGAACAAACAGGTCGAATTACTAAACATTTTCCTGCTCCACTGTACTTTTCCTCCCGCTCGTTTGGAGCTTCACGATTTTATAGCTTATACACGTCTGTATGTAAAACACTTTCGCAAAATTTCACACTTCGAAAACGTCGAGTTTTTGAGTTTTTTTTTTTGTGTTCCCTATAACTGAACTAACATATTATCCAAAAGTTACACACCTAGACGTGGTAAGGCAACAATGTCACTAGGAGAACTGGAATGCAAGAGCGAACGAAGTGAGCTCTGGACTTGGGCCACCCCGACTCGGACAGGTTAGGTTAGAAGAGGATGGTGGGGTCTAGTGAGTGAGCAAAGCGAGCGAACAAAGACCCCACTATCCTCTTCGTGGTTATTTTTTTTTAAACCACGCAGAAGTAGGAGCCCCGCTGAGCGGGGCTCTGGCGACTTTACCTCACTTCATATAATTTTTTTAGTAAAAAAAATTACTTGTCCTTCGAGTTTTGGGTTGTTGATTTTGACCTGAATATGTCATAGACCTCATTATTGCTTGGAAACACATTTAAACTCACCACGTGATCTTCCTCACCCAATATTCCACCAATTCAGACATTTTTTTATTAAAACTTTGAATTTTTTTTTCTTGGCTCCTATGGTTTTGCACAATTTGTGGATTTCAAATTTACCCTTATAGGTAATAGGTTACATATTACCATACTACATATACAGTATTGAGTTGGTTATTGGGTATATAACTCAATATCGCCCAAAATGTTGCTTCAAACAAATAGCGTTTCACCCCTCAATATTATTCTCTATATTATTATTGTATGAATATAAATGGACAAAGTGAGTATTTAAGGATCGTAATAGGTGGGGTTTTTTTTGGGGGGTAGGAAATCATCAAATAACTTCTCCCGCTTTGGGTGGAGCAGGACTGTCACACTGTGACAGTCTGTGACAGTGTCAGACTTGTGCTGACTAAAACCCAGCTGTGTTCCTTCAATTGACTGTGTGCCAGGGACTATATGTAATCATAATTTATTTGCAATAAGTATTGGTACAGTGTTGGTCTTAAAGTAGGTAATTGAGTTCTTAATACAAAGTCGGACATCATTTGATATGCATAACAATATGTTAAATTTATTATATATTATGCTTAATGGCATGCTTTCCTGTGCGTTACCCCTGCAAAATGTTGTGCTTTTGAGAGGTGAGACTATAACAAATAATGAGTGTATCATGAGTAGTGAATAGTTCCGGAAAATCCCGGAAATTTTCGTCGTTTTAGGATCCACGATTTTCAAAACCAAATCCCGGTTCTTTCGGTAATTCCGGGAAAAGATACTTAGCGTTTAAAATATATAGATACAGACAACGTCAACTGCCGGACACACAAACCATAAATCCACCAACCAACCATCATTTGCAAAACCCTGAAATGTAATTCTCTAACGCACATGTTGAAGATTCGTCAGTGTTTACCCGGCTCAGTAGTGATGATATGTGCAGGAAGATAGTGAAACTGCTAAGGCGTACTTTAGGATATTCTTATTGGGAACAGCTCAAGTGCCTTCAGATTCAGATGAAGACATAGTAAGTGAACCTCACTCAGAAAAAGAACAGCTTAATGCAGAGCTTAAAAAAGAAATATCTCACCAATATAAATAGGTATTTGTTTAAGCAAGTATTCCAAATTTTTATTATGTTATAGGATGAGTATTTGTCTTTATACTATTGTAATGATGAATATCTATGTTTAAGTTTAGCAAAATTGAAGTTTAAAGTTATATTTTTGTTATATTTCTTCAAAAATTTAAAATTAGATTCAAGTAGATTTAAAGAATTTGTCGATTGAACATGTTCCACTTCCAAACTATTGTTGATTAATCATGTAAGATTACAAAAAAAAAGGTTAGTTAAGATGATCAAATCAATAATATTGAGACTGATTAATGCTATGCTACAACTCCACTGTTCCTTCTCTTTTGTTCATAGATATTACGTAAGTTTAAAATAATAATTTGTGTATGCAGACTTGCAATAAGAATCATGTTGATTTTAATAATTTGTTTGTTGAAGATGTTTAATAAATGTTTCTGTTTTATATTGTAGCATTAAGTACAAAAATGTTTTAATGTTAAAAAATGTTGGTAGAATATACTTATTTACGGTTAAAATTATACTAAATAAGACTGATTTAGTGTATACACAAGAAATAAGACGTTCTGTTTGATTTGATTTTATTGTTTTTATTCTGTCCTGTCCTTACTTAAAGTATCGAAAGTACCGGGAATCCCGGTTCTTTAGCCAGAAGGTCCCAAAAATCCCGTTGCTTTAAAACAGAACCGGGTCTGCGTACCCCTAATCATGAGCAATTTGTTTACTAAATAAATAGCCAAATTTATATGAATTGTAGTTTTAAAGTTATTTGAGAAAAAGAGATTTTGCTAGAGTAACGGTTTCAAATGTTACCCTGGCAAAATGAATAACGTTTGAAACCGTTACTCCAGCAAAATGCAAAGGCAAAATGGGGTGGGGTCGTCTTGGCGGTGTCTCTAGACATCGCCAATGCCTTCAATACCCTGCCCTGGAGTTACATCAGGGAAGCACTCCGGCATCACCGGATGCCGACCTACCTCTGTCGCGTAGTCGAGGCCTATTTGATGGACAGGGCCGTCATCTACCCTGGTCACCAGGAAGAGTAGAACCGGCGAAAGATTTCGTGCGGTTACCCACAGGGATCGGTCCTGGGGCCGCATATGTGAGACATTGGGAACGACTGGGTGCTGGGCGCCGACCTCCCAAGCGGCGTCAGTGTGGTTTGCTACGCTGACGACACGCTGGTCATGGTGCAAGGGAGGTCGTACCAGGCTGCGGCATCTCATCGTGACATGGAGAGTGCGATTGTCACAATCCAGTGCTGGGCACGCCACGATTGCGGCGGTAACCCCCTCTTTGAGAACTGGTTTGAGAGGCGCCACGGCGTCCTCACCTTCCGCCTGACGCAGTTCCTCACCGGACACGGCTGTTTCGGGAGGTTCCTGTTTCGCATAAGGCGGGAGGGTGTTTCCACTGCGTAGACCGCCCTGAGAACACGGTGGTGCATACAGTGTAGGTCTGTCCAGCTTGGGCAGAGCACCGCCGTGTCCTTGTGGAGGCGATTGACGGCGGTGATCTCTCGCGTCCGGCCCTGGTCCAGGCCATGGTACGGAGCGGGAGTGCATGGGTAGCCGTCACCTCCTTCTGCGAAGCAGTGGTGCTCGCGAAGAGGGAGGCGGCGCACGTGTAAGAGAGGCAGTATATGCACCTTCACGGCCCTAGCCGCACACACACAAATTTTGCAATTAACAAACATTTACTACGCAACAAAAGCTATCTATTTAGGTATTTGGTTCCGGGTTGAAGCGAATTTTTGAAAATGATTTAGCCAGGATAAAGTTTGAAACCGTTACTCCAGCAAAATCTATTTTTCTCAAATAACTTTAAAACTACAATTCAAACAAATTTTACTATTAGTAAACAAATTGCGCCTCACGATACACTAATTATTTGTTATAGTCTCACCTCTCTAAAGCACAACATTCTGCCAGGATAACGCGCACCATGCTTTCTATCATTCATCATTCATTTTTTTTTTCTTTTAGCATTATCATTAGCATATTCGAAATAGCATTACTAATTACATTAAATTGGCATTTATTAGAAGATAACTTATAAAATCTCACAACAGCCATATACAATGAACTGTGGGGACTATGGTATGGCCAGTGTTTTGATTTATTGTTGTAATGTATAAACATTGTATAAATATTATGTTTACACAGAGGGAATGTCAACATTCTCTTAGACTTAACTTCTGATTAAATTTCGGGCTCCTCCGACCCACCCCATTTTAAAACCACCCGTGTTCCTTCTGCTAGGGGTGCGGGTTGTTCGAAAGAGATACCGCGGCCCTTGGCATACGGGCAGCTGAAGGAACATGGGTGGGTTTTAGTCAGTAAAAGTCTGACACGCCCTCCTGCTCCAACCAGAGCGGGAGAAGTCATTTGATGATTTCCCACCCACAAAAAAAAAAAAAAAAACCCGTGTTCCTTCAGTTGCCTGTATGCCAGGGGCCACGGTGTCTCTTTCGAACAAGCCGCACCCCTGGCAGGCATCGATCCTTGCGGACCCGACCAGTTGGTGCTGACATTTCTTTGAGGCGCGCGTGGAACACAACGCGCCGTTGACCCGGGCTCGGTCCTTACCGGACAGCGAGCTACCCATTACTCGCCATCCGCAAGCTCGCGCCTACGGTGACCGGGAATCAGCCTAGGATTCCCGACGCCCATGGTGTCTCCTGCGGCGACTAGGGCCGCGAGGGCGCATATACTGCATCTCCCTCACGTGCGCCGCCTCCCTCGTCGCGAGCATTACTGCTTTGCAGAAGGAGGTGACGGTTACCCATGCACTCTCGCTCCGTACCATGGCCTGGACCAGGGTGCTTACTCTCGGATTGGCTGGACTCAGTGAGTCCACTTTTAATTAAGACCAAAAGTTGTAACGACACTTTTTGCTACATTGTTGTAAGCCGTGCGGCGTGCGCGTGTTTCTCTGCAGACAGAGACACAGACAGAGTGCGATATATATATTATATGTATTATATTATTATATTTATTATTATATATTATATATATTGTATATGTACAAAATTTTACTACAATTCCTTCACTAATTAATCGAAAGGAACTCGTTCCATCCGGGTGTCCCTTGACACCTCTCAAGTGTTTTTTCGATAAGCGTTCTCTTTTAATATTTTTGTTTTTTCTCGGCTCCTAAGAGCCTTAACGTGAGGTAAAGTAGCGTTATAGCCTTCCTCAAGATTTAGGCTATCAAATGCAAAAACATATTTGGGAATTCCAGAGATTAGCGCATTCAAAGATAAAAAACAATAATCTCTTCAGCTTTATAATTGGTATACTTATATACAACTTGTAACGGAAAGGTTATAACATACCAAGGGCACGGCTTCTTTGGATGATATCAAACGATATTGGAAAGGTTTTTTAATCCTATCTCTACATGTTCGGAGGTTATGAAATTTTTTAATACTTTGATACCAGAACAAATTGAAACAAACAGACATATTTCGGAGTAAGACATAATAAGAAGAAGAAATAATTTAATATTTATTTATTTATAGCCTTTTTTGAGAGTGATAGACCTTGTGCTACAAAACTTTTAATAACGGTGCTGAGTCTATGTCTGCCCTCTAAGCTTACTCAACATCATTATATAAATATGATATTATTATACTTCCTTTTTTATGAAACCCAAAGTACTTATAAATAAAAATAAAAAGCCTATAAAATACTACCGAACACGTTTATAAAAAATACCTCAAAAAGCACCCCACGCTTTTTTTACATTAAAATTGTCATGTATTAATCACTCGCGTTCACGCTCACAAATCACGCTTATTTTTGTATTTTTTATTTTATATTCTACTTATTAGTTTGGTTTTTAAACCGTGGTGTTTTATTTATTTTTTCTGTTTTTTAGTTCGGCTAACTAAAAAAGCGAGAATTTTGAAATTATTAAATTGTCATCGGTCCTTGATAAGTGTGCAGTTTCAAATCAATCCCACGTTTTGAAAGAGTGAAAATCACGTTCAAAGATTCCGTTACATAGATACATAACAAGCTAATAAAAGCGTGTTCAAATCAAACTATACTTTAAAAATAAATAATAACAAAGTTGTTTTACAAGAACCATTCAACAGACTTTACTTGTCATCATAAATGATTTTTTAAATTTATAAAACAATAGTAATACATTAGACATGACAGTTTCTAATGTACTTATGTTAGCTGTGATGATTAATGTATTCATAGGTATAACTTGAAGAATGTGTTAAAACAATGATATGAGAATGTGGAAACAACAAAGGGTCAAGGAAATCGATGGTTAGTCATCAAAAAATACATATATTAAGACTAGCTTTTGCCTGAGGCTTCGCCTCATGTAGGTTGGAAATTATCCCACGAGAAAACTCTCCTTATTAAATGGCTACAGGAGTCCACCCACACACAAGCGGAGTGCTGGTGGACCTCGACACCGGGCTGAAGGCAGTCCAGGGAACCTATGCCTTATCCTTAGATGACAGGCTAACCAGACGTTGATTACGCCTGGACAGGAAAGGCGCAGCCTGGTGAAGGTGATCATCACAGGACACTGCTCGCTAACGCACAAAAGATTCCACACAGTAAGCAGAACGGACAGCTCTTTATGCAGGGCTTGCATAGAGGCTGAGAAAATCGTTGCGCATGTGATAATTGAAACACACGTATACACGCACAGGCGTGACCCAGATTAGGACAGAAACTCTCGAGGCACCCAAATCTTACACTGATGTTCTTAACAGCCTAGCAGAAATAATTAACTTCTGGAAGGAGATGGGTTGGTTGATATAACCACCGAGGGCCGCTAGCTATGGCCCACGCACAATGGTCCACCTGAAGGGCTAAGTACGGAAACCAAACCCTCTAAGATCCCTCCTTAAGGGAGTATCCTATGCCCTAACCCAGGTCATAGTCTATCTTTGCCGAATCTCATCCAAATCCGTTCAGCTGTTAAGGTGTCAACGCGTGACAAACAAAGTTACCTGCGCTTTTATATTACTAGTATGGATGTTCTAGAAACTGAGAAGTCTAGTATAATTCCATTCTTAAATACTAATATTTAAAATACGTAATAGAGTCTGTTTATTGAAATTTAACATTTAGTTCATCTGTTTGTCATTTGTATTGATAAACTTCTGAATTGATTTTGATGAGCCTGAGAGGAAACAGGCAGAGCCATGGGGCACAGCTATGTAAGTACATATAAAGTGAATTTGAAAGTCAGTGTCTGAGGAAGTCACATACAAATTGTTATGTCAATATTGTGGCCTTTGCAAATGAATTTCCTTTATCTACTCCATGCGTATTGTATGTGGAATAATGTCTTTCTGTAAATATTTACTTTAAGATGTTTCATTTTCTGGAAAACATGTTCTATTGTTTGCTTTTATAAAAAAAATATACCACATTCATCAAAACCCTGAATAGGTTTAGGTTTCGGTTGGTTCGTTTGGTTTAGTTTGGGTCAATATACACAACATTTACTGTATGACCAATTTATTTTGGAATCGCAAAGAAAAAAGTACACACATTTAGTTTGTCGAGTTATGTGAACATAAACTGCTATTGTTTTTGCTATTTCATAAGTTTATTTTTGTTTTTGTCATCTAAAAAGGTGTTCATAATGGTTTCGGATTTTGAGTTATTTCTAGAAAACGCACTTGTCTCCCGACAAAACACTTGAGATTGAAAAAAAGATGTACGCAAATTGTACACAGTATAGAATAGACGTCTCTCGAATAATTATAACGATCGGTACATTGTATGCAAAGTAATCGATTTTATTACAGCTTTGCCAGTGACAATCCGATAATCGTTTCACCTTTACTGGATTTTAAAATGAATTTGAAAATCTAATTTTATGAGTCATTTTGAGAGTAGGTTGATTTCAATTAACTGTCAGTATTTACAGTTTCTTTAATTATGTGCTGCGTCAGGTAAAAGTTAATCGTCCTCAAAAGTCAGGAGCATTAGTACTTAGTGTCAAGTATACCGGAAGGTTTCCCCGTTTCCCTATAACCAAACGAAAACGACAAATGTCTAGGTTCGGATTAGGAGATGAACAAATAATATAAAAGAAAATAGTTTGAATTATAAATTACGATAATTTTATTGAGGCAAGTATTTCCATGCTGGAATATCAGCTCAGCTCAGCGATAATACATCCTCGATCACTTCCTAATGTTTCAAACTTCAATGTTCTATGAAAAATATACTTTGGTTCTACATCATGAATTTATTTGAAATATGTATCCGGGCTTCAAGTTTCTCTACAGACTATACAGCTATGGAATGCTAGCACTAATACCTACTCAGACCCACCTAAAAAGTTACTAATTTTGCAAATATTCAGCTGATAATGAATAAGCTACATACAGCTTAGTAAGAAAGCTTATTCATTATCAACTTTAAATTATAGTTGTCTCATTAAGATTAGTTAAGAAATTCTCAAATTCATGAAATTATAACATCCTGTAGTTTATGTCGTATTTTCCCGTACATGAAGTACCTGTATAATGTACCTAAACGGATGCATGTGCAAGAAAAAACACTGTCTATTAAGCCAGCAAAAAAAAAAAACCTACCTATTTGAAAAATATTTATCGAAATATAGGTATGAACTTAGACCTTTATTTCTGCTGCTTTCAAAAGAGATATGGTGTAACCATCACGACGCGCATTCCGAAAGTCTCACTCGTCTAATATTTTTCAATTTGATTGGGAACTTTGTATCGTACGATACTTACTATGCTTACGTCATAGTATCTTGTCGTATTCATATGAAACCGGATTTGAATGGTCCTATTTGAACCGAGAATAGCCGGCTACGAACGGTACATAGTTATTGAATTATTGTTTTCATTTCATTTCATTTCATTTATTCAATAACAATTTACATTGTGTCTGAATGTTTTACAAAGAAAATTAAAATACGCAAATAATCAGAATAATAACAAGATAAACACATAAATAAATTAGTTCAATTCAATCTCAATTTCTACATAGACTAATATTATTTACATTCATAAAAGTTCAAAATTAAAAACAAAGTCAACGAGGATAAAAAAGAACTAAATATATGTCACTAATACCTACCTAATAATTTCATTTAATTTCCAATAAGTGATGTTAGGAGACTACTATGCGATCTGAGAATATTAGCAGTCTGAAATAGATGTACTGAAAAGCTGGAATTATCGTATAATAGAGAATTGAAACCTCCCCTTGTCTAAAAACATTATGTTTCAAGCTTTAAATGGTTTAAAACCCGTCCCATCCACCTTCAGACTATCCTACTTATCCAACTAATATTATACATTTGAAAGTTTGTATTCATTATTATTTTGTGGGAGACTGGTGCCTAAGCTAGGAGAAATGTCTGTATTTCTGGACACCAGGTCTCCACCCCTTCAGAAGCAGTTACATTTAAATTGTATTATGCACTCGCACGTATATTTAGTTGTTTGAATGTTTGGTGCTGAATCACGCCAAAACGGCTGAATGAATTTGGATGTTTGGCACACACATAGATTATAACCTGGATAACTGGATAACACATAGGTTACTTTTTCCCGGTAGTACGTTCCGGTGGGATTATTTTCGATACCCACACGGGTGAAGCCACTGGAAAAAGCTAGTCCTAAATAAATTATACCAATCTGGATAACGTAACTAAATTTTCCAATCAGAGGTAGTACATGCGGCCCACTCTGAGTCTAGTAGTAGTACCACATTGATCACGCTTGGTCAAGGCGGATTGCCGATTTCAGTCATAATTATGTTTATATGAGTCGGCATTTTCATCACCATGATTCTGACCACCTTGTTTTTGTTTTGTCTTATCGCCTTATCTTTCATTAACCTAACCTTGTGGACTAGCTATGGCTTTGTTGCGAAAGTCACCATCTTCATTGCGTGCCAGCACCAGCCATGTGGTTCTGAAAAATCTGTAGAATAACATGATGAACAAACGAACTTCTATAATTGCAACATTCTGCTGAAATGAATACCAATCCAACCGGGATGGTAGGAAAATTTGGTAGATTTTCATAGCGACGGCGATCGTAGATAATAATTGATAGAAAGGTTATTTGAGTTGCAAACAAGCTACCGGTCACGTTGATTGATGAATTATTCAATAATGTCAACAACCTACCAAACTGCGGTTTAGGATTTCGATATTGTCTGTGAACCTTCCAAGGTTTCATAATCCTATCATAGCTGAACGAGGTTACATCTAAATGTTAGTAGGTGAGTTAAAGCAACACGTTATGTAAAAAACCTGTTATGAATTTAAGCTGACCATAGAATTACCTATTATGTAAGATGAAGTCATAATATAAGAGAATTTACGTTGCAAAAAATGAGATAATAATGGATGCTAGCGCGACTAGGCAACGTTTAAGTATGTCTGTAATTCCGTAGAGAATACCAGTTGGTCTAGGAATTTCTTATCGAATACCTTTGCTTGTTTGCCCTTCAGAGTCGAGGTGCGAACGCTGGAATCTTCAAAGCTATGTGAGGAGAAGCATTTCGAACTTTCCCATTTGCAAGAATGTTTGAACGAGTTATTAAATTCCATTGAACCTAAATTACCTTTGAAATTGAATTGATATAGCGTTAGATCTAATCCTTTCTTTATATAGGGTTTCGTGTCTCTTATACATGGACGTCTTTCGGCTGAAATGATGATGATGATGACGAGTATTCCCACTGAGACATTGAGACCCCCCCCTCCTTCATTGCACCTTTATATGTTTTCAACACATTGTCAGTTTCAAGTACAGTCACCGATCAACTGTGACAACACTTGCACTACTTAAATGGCCCTTACTGCTACGACATAGACATAAAGGCATCAAACGACAAATAATAACATTTCTGTGCATAGGTCAACATACTCATCGTAACATACGCGGAATTCCTAACCTAACACACCTTTTATATCGTTAAGTCACTAGAATAATTTTCCCACAGTTAACATTATGTTTTATGTAAAGAGTTAATTATTAACATTAAAAACAGTTGTTTTACCTTAATTATTTTTCTTAGAATGAAGTTTTTAGCCACTGAGTCACTTCTTTAGTGGCATTTTATAAGATTTTCATATTGTACAGTCAGCAAAAGAGATAAGTAACAAGGGTCGTAGGATATGGTTTTTTATTGGGTGGGAAATCATCAAATATCTTCTCCCGCTCTGGGTGGAGCAGGTGGGCGTGTCAAACTTTTACTGACTAAAACCCACCCGTGTTCCCAGTTGCCTGTGTGCCAGGGGCCGCGGTATCTGTTTCGAACAACCCGCACCGCTGGCAGGCATCGGCCCTTGCGGGCCTCATCAGTTGGTGCTGACATCTCTTTGAGGCGCGCGTGGAACACAACGCGCCGTCGACCCGGGTTTGGTCCTTACCGGACAGCGAGTTACCCATTACTCGCAGTCCGCAAGCCCGTGCCTACAGTGGCCGGGAATCAGCCTGGGATTCCCGACGCCCAGGGCGTCTCCTGCGGCGACTAAGGCCGTGAGGGCGCATATGCTGCCTCTCCCTCACGAGCGCCGCCTCCCTCTTCGCGAGCATTACTGCTTCGCAGAAGCAGATGACGGCTACCCATGCAGTCGCTCCGTACCATGGCCTGAAGCAGGGCCGGACGCGAGACATCGCTGCCGCCGATTGCCCCCACGAGGACACGGCGGTGCTCTGCCCAAGCCGGGCAGACCTCCATCGTGTCTTCAGGGCGACTTTCGCAGTGGAAACACCCGGGCGTTTCCTCCCGCCTTATCCGAAACAGAAACCTCGCGAAACAACCGTGTCCGGTGACGATCTGCGCCTCTCAAACCACTCTTCAAAGAGAGACTTACCGCCGCAATCGTGGCGTGCCCAGTCGTAGGATATTGTTGTAGTTTAGTGAGAAAACCGATGGATGTTTTCGGATGAAATTTAACTTTATAAATTAACTGTTTGTTTTCTATTAATTTTATTTTATTCGAAAAAACCCATCGGTTTCTCACTAAACTTTAACTATATCCTACTACCTTGGTTACTTATCTCTTTTGGTGACCATACATAATAAAGAGTATTCTATTCTAATCAAAAACAGTTGTTTTAGTTGATTATTATTCTTTTAATTATGTATTTAGCCACTGAGTCACTTCTTTAGTGGCATTGTAACTCAATGTATAGTTTATTTATAAAGCTACAAAATACTTAGACTAAGCTAATGAGGACCATATCGTCGCTGTGGAATGATGATGTAGTTTTTTAGGTTTCCTGTAAAGTTTGGATCTCTGGACATACGAGGTTATCGTTGTACAGCGACGATGTTTTTTTTGTTGGGGTGGGAAATCATGAAATTACTTCTCCCGCTCTGGGTGGAGCAGCAGGGTGCGTCAGACTTTTACTGACTAAAACCCACCCGTGTTTCCTCAGTTGCCTGTGTGCCAGGGGCCATGGTATCTCTTTCGAACAACCCGCACCCCTGGCAGAGCGACGATATGTTGAGAGGTCCTCGTGAATTAACTTTCCTGTATTTACCATTTGTAAGGAGGAAGCAATTTTTGGAGGGGCTTATGGCTAAGTCGTTACTGCCGTACAGGTCGATCGATAATGTAAGCTACGCTTGTCGCGGTTGATCCGTGAATAGTTGACCATCTTTACATACCAAGACCCACCCCTCCTTGCCTTGAGCCAGTTCGGTTTCCGCAGGGGGCGCTCTATGGTGAATGCAATCATGCGCGTGCGAGCCATCACGACGGGGGATGCTGTAGCCCGGGGTGGAGTCGTTTTGGCGGTGTCTCTAGACATCGCCAACTCCTTCAATACCCTGCCCTGAAGTTGCATCAGGGAGGCACTCCGGTATCACCGGATGCCGACCTACGTCTGTCGCGTGGTTGGGGCCTATCTGACGGACAGGGCCATCATCTACCTCGGTCACCAGGGAGAGAGGAACCGACGAGAGATGTCGTGCGGTGACCCACAGGGATCAGTCCTGGGGCCGCATCTGTGAGACATCGGGTACGACTGGGTGCTGCGCGTCGACCTCTCTAGCGGCGTCAGCGTGGTTTGCTACGCTGACCACAGGCTGGTCCTGGCGCAAGAGAGGTCGTACCTTGCTACGACTGACTTATTGACACACGGGGTTGCGACACCGGCACCGGTGTGGGCGCCTTCATTGAGGCGCCTACCAGCCCGCCGGAAGAACGCGTCCCATAGGGTCATGGCCATCCGAATGATCCGGGGATACCGCACGATATCCGGTGAGGCGGCGGGACTTCGTGCCGGATTGCCGCCATGGGATTTGTAGGCAAAGGTCCTCGCGCACATTTGGGAGTGGCGCAAGGAGGTAAAAGCCGGGCTGTAACTCCGATGCCGCGAGAAATCGCGGCACAGCGTAAGAGCTCCGGCGGGATCTCATGGCGACATGGAGGTTGCGATTGTCGCAACCCAGTGCTGGGCATGCCACGATTGCGGCGGTAAGTCCCCTCTTTGAGGAGTGGACTGAGAGGCGCCATGGCGTCCTCACCTTCCGTCTATCCCTTTCTTCTCACCGAACATGGCTGTTTCGGGAGGTTCCTGTTTCGTATAAGGTGGGAGGAAACGTCCGGGTGTTTCCGGCGGTCGGTGGCGGCGATCTCTCACGTCCGGTCCTGGTCCAGGCCATGGTACGGAGCGAGAGTGCATGGGTAGCCTCACTTCCTTCTGCGAAGCAGTAATGCTTTCGAAGAGGGAGGCGGCGCACGTGAGGAAGAGGCAGTATTTGCGCCCTCACGGCTCTAGTCGTCGCAGGAGACGCCTGGGCATCAGCATGGCTGATTCCCGACCACCGTAAGCACGGGGTTGCGGATGGCGACTAATGGGTAGCTCGCTGTCCGGTAAGGACCAAGCCTGGGTCGACGGTGCGTTGTGTTCCACACGCGCCTCAAAGAGATGTCAGCACCAGTTGGTGGGGTCCGCAAGACCTAATGCCTGCCAGGGGTGCGGGTTGTTCGAAAGAGATACCGTAGCCCCTGGCACATAGGCAACTGTAGGAACACGGGAGTGTTTTAGTTAGTAAAATTCCCGCTCCACCCAGAGCGGGAAAAGTTATTTGATGATTTCCCACCCTCAAACAAAAAAAAAACCCCTTGCCTCGGAAACCACGTCATTCATTGATCCCGGCTGACATTCGTGGATCTTTGACAGTCGTTAGGTACGGGTCGCCCGAAAGTCTGACAACCAGTCTTACCAAGGGGTGTCGTGTTACCCAGTAACTGGGTTGTGGAGGTCAGATAGGCAGTCGCTCCATGTAAAACATCCGGGTATTCAGCTGCATCCGGTTAGACTAGAAGTCGACCCAAACATACATAAAAATAGTTCTTACCATTTATATGACTGGCTAAACCTTGATCCCTGCTTCTTTACGACGTCACTCTTGGATCGAAGTCCGTCCCATCGCAATACTTATCGATTTGCTAAAGATAAATAATTTGCTAGAATGACCGCAAAATGACTATACTTTGGTGTCAGGCAAATCATCTCAATCATCACAATCTTAGCAAAACTCAAAGTCCACATGATTCACCTTATCTTTAAATAGGTGGTAACAAACGATTTTACAGCAAAAAAGTAAGTAAATAAAAAATATTAACAGGTTCTTGCTATTGATGCTTTGCTGGTAAGAAGAATTCCCTGTGAAGAGCGGGCATTTGGAGGACTGTCTTAAGTAATTTTGACGTTCAAAAAGTGCTGCCTCTCAGCATAATAATTTGAATAAAATGATTTTTGAATAAAATACACCGTGAAATTTTAATGGTTGTTTTCCCGCAGCGAAATGGTTTTGTCTTGGTAATGCAATCGATTTATAAACAAATATAATAGGTACTTAACTAGGTAGGTACCTATTCATAAACATTTTTCAACTTATCTTTACACAATCATGCTAATCTTAATTCTCTTCATTTATAGATATGAAACGTAATCTTAAGTCCAATGTCATATTATTAATTGCGAATGTCAATAAAAAATCCTGTAATATCTTTATAACACCCCCCACCACCACCATATCAGCCGAAAGACGTCCACTGCTGGACATAAGCCTCCCCCAAAAGGGGGGCATTTGCCATAATCGCCACGCTTGGCAGGCGGGTTGCGATCGCAGTATGGTGGTCAAATGCATAGAGAACGCTGCTGCCCATTCTGTAGTAAGTCCCTTAGTCGCCTTCTACGACACCCACGGGAAGAAATGGGATGCTGCTATTCTGGTGGTTTTTAGTTAGCTAAGTCTGACAGACCCCTCCGCCCTCCCCCCAGGGCGGAGGATATCCCTGAGAAGTTTCCACCCCGAAACAAAAAAAAGAGGTCAACTCAAAGCTGGCCGGATGGTTTTAAATAAACGCCATTTTCTCAAAAGACCAGATGTCGCTCCTATGTACTTACCTACTATGTGTCAATTGACAATAATCACGTCACACGATTTCTAGTCTATGGCCCCCATTTTCTAACATAGAACCATCCTCCATAATTAATTATAGAAGTTGATGAAATATTTACTTTTTCAAATCATACAAGGTGTAACAAAATAGATGCAAGTCCTGAATATAGTTTGTTGATAATTGACTACTGAATCGATTTCAGTCATTTTTTTTATTTAAGTATTTTTTTTTAAATTATGTGTGTTGCCATACCTACCGCCGATTGAGTCAAAGAAAATTCAATCTTATCTAATGGTAATAAGACTCAATTTTAAATGCATAAAGTAATGCAAGGGTCAACACGATTCTTTTAATAATAACGGACAGCTATATTTAAAAAAGTTTTGATCATTGTAATATGCTTTTAACTCAATATTCTAATTGGGGTGTGTGAGGTCTTGCTTTAATTCTGTTACTATACCTATGTTCTGCCATTACTTCCTGACTACGAGAACCATACGATGTTAATCTAGACTACGCACGCTGGCTTTATAGGTGGACTTTGGATTGCCATCGTGGTGAAAGGATTAGCCAGTCAGCGTGGAAACTCGCTGACTGCCCAGAGTGCGCCGGACGTATAATGACAGATCTGGGCGATAATCGATAGTCCAGGGATGTGTGGCCGACTCTGTGGTTCATCTCGATGGGTCTCTTGAACGCAAAGATTGTCGCACTGAGTTTTACGGTAGACATCGGAAAGAATTTCCGATTTATCTTGTGAGAGCCCTTCGATGGGCCAAATTCTGGGCTAACTGTATTAAGGTTGCTATCGACACTAAGAAGAAGACTTCCTGACTGCCTCGTTGGTCTAGTGGTCGCAAGCGCCACTGCTGAGCAATGAGGTCCTGGGTTCGATTCCCGGGTCGGGCAAAGTGTTATTAGGGTTTTTCATTCTGGAATTTCTCAGTAGCAGCCTGGAGTCCGGATCAGTAATGATGGCAATAGGCTCACCCCCTATCACATGGGACTTAACTCGCGAAATGTTACTATAGGTATACTTCTGGCCAACCTTTCGGGGAAACAAGGCGTGATGATGTTATGTTCTTCCAATATCGTGTGTGTATAATATGTGCCTTACTGTTTAGAAAATAAAATACTATTTTATTACTAGTTAGATTAATGCTTTTTTATTATTATGTGAGTATAACTGTATATTGTTTGTTCCAGATCTATAATCACAATGAACCACAAGGAGTTTAGAAGGTTATTAACACAATTCTTCATTGCCATGCCTGTTGTTAGTATTATTTTATAATTTTTTACATTATGGAAAAATTGTTTAAAAAAAGTTAACAACTCACATCAAACAGGCATAGTTACCAAAGACAATGCCCTTTTGAAACAAAGGCCTTTCAATCCCTGTAATATGCATATTTTCCTGAATCCTGCTGATTTTCCTGCCATCATCACCAGTTTACCCTAAAAACAAATTGAGAACCTTTTTGCAAATTAAAGGATCCTGCAGACAAAACTTCAAGGAAATTGTTCTACAAGAGTCACGTCGTCTGCGGGAGCCTTAAGTTTCAATTAGGTTCAGTCTGTAATTTTAAGGGCGAGTAGGCCAGCCCAGAAACCATGACAAAAGACCATGGGAAAGATTAAGCAATATAAACAAAGAATTAACTTATTCTTGGTCAACTTGCTTGGTATTTTTTTATGCAGTAGGTAAGTCTTCCATGCTTCAAATAATAAAATAATGATTTACAAGCCATTCATTATTTTTAGTCGTAATAAAACTATCTAAGATAATTATCTAGCTATTATTAGAAACACGTCATAAATTAAGTACAATGACTCAGACACGACGTTAATGTTACGTTATTTCTGTTGCAGATATCGATAGTAAATAATGTACTGAAATGGAGTATAGGAGAGCTGAAGCTTAAATTAAGGACCAATCTTACGCTGCATTTGTATCAAGAGTACCTGAAGTAAGTATTAATTTCTTACACCATGGTTAGATTTATAAGCCAGCAGACATGACCAATTCTATCTCTATCTACCAAGAATAGACTAAGTTCTTTCTATCCAACTTGACATCTGCCCGAGTACGGGCCGACCCGTCGACTCGCGTTTCCATAACCACGAGACATTTTTATTTTTTCCATAGCAACGGGGAGGTAGCTAGTGATGTAGTTAACGTGGATACGCTAAGGTATAAGATTTTCTCAGTAATTACTCATTTAATAATATAGGCTTGACATTGTAGACTTTTGTCGTCTTACGAATAGAAAATTCCTGCTCTTCAGGTTTAGCATCGCGATTATACTTTTGCTTAAGACGGTAGGAATCTTTCTACAATTTGTAATTTTTTCTGTTCTTCCGTCGCCCGTTTAGTTTAGTTCCCCGCCCAAAACCCGTTTAGTCTAAGGTGGTCATGCTACGCGTGCGGAGGAGATACTGATTTTTCAAGGCTAAGAGTACTGTAGAGGTTAACTGCAACAGATGACCTTACGTTGTACAGGATGGTAATAAATAACTTTTATGACTTTCGAACAGTCAAACTTATTTAGAGACTAGCAGCGCTCCACAGTTTCACCCGCGTAGTTCCCGTTCCCGTAGGAACACGGAGATAAAATATAGCCTATGTTACTCAGTGATAATGTAGCTTTCTAACGGCAATTTTTTTTTTTTAATCGGTCCAGTAGTTTTTAAGTTTATTCGTTACATACCAAAAATACAAATCTTTCCTCGTTATAATATTACTAGCTTTTGCCAGCGGCTTCGCCCGCGTGGAGGTCGGTGTATTATACATATAAACCTTCCTCTTGAATCACTCTATCTATTTAAAAAACCCGCATCAAAATCCGTTGCGTAGTTTTAAAGATTTAAGCATACATAGGGATATAGGGACAGAGAAAGCGACATTGTTTTTTAGATGTTGATTTAAGATAGAACAGCAGAAAGTAGGCAATAAATAGATTGGGCTGACAACCCAAAGAAAGAAGTTATAAATATAATTCGTAGAACGATTATACAGAATAATAATCGGTTAAATCAGCAATTTAACCTTGTAAGTTCATTTAATTTTAATCCCACTGAATGACTTTTTCATGAAATAGTCATGTGCGTTCAACACACAGCCTGACGCTAACCCACAAAATGCAAAAAAAAAAATGAATTTCGCGGCTTCCCCTTTTTTTTGGGATGGAAAATCATCCATTATCTTCTCCCCTGGAACACACCGCGCCGTCGACCCGAGCTTGGTCCTTACCGGACAGCGAGCTACATTACTCGCCATAAGCAAGCCCGCGCCTACGGTGGCCGGGAGGCCTACTCTTAAGCTTTATTTGTTGATGTAAAAAAAAACTCCCAAAGTAGCTCCTGGACAAGTCACATGCGGCTCGAAGGACCTAACTTCCCTGATATTACCCACGCTTTAGTTCGAACTTGGAACGTAAATTAGTTTTATTTTTAGTATTAATCTAGAAAAAGCCTTAGATATAAAAGTTATCAATGTTATCATTGAGCCTTCACAAATGACCGTGTTGATCTTATCACTTATATAACATGTGATATTATTTAGTGGATATTTTCGGCTGATAAAACAAATTAATGAAACAACTAGACAGTTTCGGTTACCATACATTTGCATAGAATTTTAATTCTTAGGCAAAATGTATGGAACAGTTGATTTTGTTTTGTATAACCGACGAAAAATTTCTACGCTAGGGGGTCTAGAATGATATGCTGAATTCTTGGTTACAGTTTGCGCACTGGTTACATTTTTTGTCCTGTATGTCTTACGTAATTATTGTACAAGCTTGTCAAGCTAAGTATAATGCGCATTTCATGCGAATATGAACCTCACTTGCATATAGTTACTGTCCGTATTCCTATACGTGACTTTGATCAAGTGTTCATTGTCATACAAATATAAATATTAAGTGATATACTTAAGGTTAATTTTCGTGTGACCCGCTTATTGTACTTAGCTTTATTAAAGTCTAAGTTCGTCTTATAAATCTCAGCTTAATTTTACTAAAGTACAGACGCGAGCACATCAAGCCAATCTGTCAAATTTCTTTGATAGTTTTTCAACTTTATTACAAAAGTATAAGGTTCATGGTCAATTGGGAAAATTTGACAGTTTGGTATAACTTGATGTACTGGCGTCTGTATGTACAATAATTATGTAAGACTTTTACAAGAATGCTGACTCATCAGAACGTCGTTAGTGTAACTGCGGTCAAGGCTATTATAATTATTTGGATTGTATATTAAGTACTCGTTTCACTCATTTTGCTTGTTAAAGCTAAGCTAAATATGCTTTTGCTTGTTCTACATCACTATAATAATATGCTCAACAATTAACATCTGAGGTGTAGAGTTTTCTGCTTGGAGTTTTTATGACAGCTGAGCCCTAAATGTCACTAGTTCGACATTTGAACAAGTCAATCCTGTTCTCACCTGGATTGTTAAACATAAATCATTAAAATTTCGGTATCTACGTCTTTAATTCCTTTCAGAAAACCTAAATGTCAGTGTTATTAGCCATGATCACTAAAATCGGTCTTGCCGTTACGAAGATTAGCCGGAACGGAACAGACAGACAATAATTTTAAAAATTGTTTTTGTTTTTTGTTTTAAATGCATTTAGTAAAATTATTTTGACATTACAAACATGGTACAGATAATGTTTCATAAACCATACATCATAGGTTTTAAAGTCCGATAAAATACGACAAAGCATGGTGAAAAATCACCTTCCACAATACAAATTACTTTTGAATATATTAAATAGGTTTTACTTGTAGTTGTTTTAGTAATTTACCTTAACATTTATACCATGAATTTGAGCGTTAGTTACACCACTTATAAAACAAGTAACCTATCTCAATTACTCATACATTCCGGTAACACCAGACTATCAGCCGATAGACTTTGCACCCAGACTTTGAACCTTAAATTCACGCAAGTCACTGCCTGCATGACGGTATCATTTTGATCAAGTATACGGAATTTATCTTGAACATTACTGACATCGGTGAAGGAAAATATCGTGGGAAATTAAAAAAAAAATCATACAAACTTTCACCCGTTTCCTAAACTTCTTTCTTAGCTGACGTCTCCTACTCATAATCTACCTCTGTGCCAAATTTCATCTTCGTAGGTCCAGTAGTTTTTTAAATTTCGTGTTTAATCAGTGAGTGAATGATTGAATGAGTGGTCAATCATTCACTCGGATCATTGATTCTTTTATATACACCGTGACATTTTAGTCGTCTTACAACGGCAGCCTACTTCATGTATCCAATGACTACTAATCATTGACAAAAAAAAAAAAATTTTTTTGAATATTTGCATACTAAAAAAAAATGAAAATATCATTCACTAAGACTCATGACGTTGTTCGAAACACCCTGTTAAGGAGATGGAATTAATGATGGAATGTAATGGTAGATACGTAGTAGATATCTTCTACCGTTTGATACGTAAACATTATTAACAGGGAGGGTGTTTCATAATTCTAAAGCATTATTTATTTTTCTTTGTACCTATTATCTTAATTAATGGTAACAATGTTTTAATCGCGCCTAGAGGTATTTTATAACGGATACATTGAGTGGACTCCCGTTGTAAGACGACTAAAATGTCACGGTGTACTATATATAGATGAATTGGCGATTTCAGACTTAGGTATATCTAATAATTAAGCCTGAAATCGCCAGTCCGTCTTGAGCAAGCGTGCTAATCAATGCTCGCGCTTTTTCGTGTTACCCAGTTTCTGGGCTGTGGAGGTCGGATAAGCCGCCGCTCCATGTAAAGTACTGGTAGCAGCTGAACTGCTTCCGGTTAGATTGGAAGCCAATCTTAACATTGTTGATAAAAGGCTAGGCAGATTGATAGACGTTATTTGTTGCTCTTCAACAAATTATACTCTAATGTTTGAAAGTAATAAGTAGTAATAATATATATTAATTAGCCCTAATTAACAGTACAAAATGTAAATGTAATGTCACTATTTTGGTGAAGCAAATGATTTTTTTTTAAATGAATGAATATTCCAAGCTGTCTAAATCTGGCTTCAAAATAATTGAACGTTGGTGTCGAGAACCGGTTTTCTAACGTATTGCATTAATAAATAACTATGTATAAGGCAACGATAGTGACCTCTGCTGACATCGCCGCTAACCTAGGGAAAGCAGTACTTATACATATTGTAGAAACATCTGACATCGTGGTCAATGACTGTCTATTATTTTGATGTAGGTGGTGCTTAATTGCATATTTAACTATTTTTTGTCAAGCACCAATAAGTATGCTACAATTTTTTCAAGCCGCTTGTTTTGTTTTTCTTTGAAATACTTGTACTTTTTATTTTTTACTTTTTGGGTATGGTACTTATCCCCACTAATTCGTATACCTTCATTTGCTAAGTAAATAGCATTGCCAGGAAATAAATTTAAAATCATCAACATACGCTAAATGGAAAGAATTCTATCCTACTAATAATAAAAATGTGAAAGTTTGTGAGGATGTTTGGATGTTTGTTACTCAATCACGCAAAAACGGCTGAACGGATTTAGATGAAATTTGGCACACAGATAGGTTATATCCAGGATTAACATATATGATACTTTTTATCCCGGTAGTACGTTCCCGTGGGATAATTTTCGACCTCCACGCGGGCGAAGCCCCCTGGCAACAGCTAGTACGTAAATACGTAATAACGTAATAAATTGAAGCTAACTCAAAAACCAGAGCCGGCGGATACAGCCGAATTGAGAGCCTCCTCCTTTTTTTAAGCTCAGTTAAAAATAACAGTCGAGGACTTGATACTTAAAAAAAATTCTTGACAAATTGTATCCAGAAAAACAATAGGTATCACAATGATACTGTTAAATTACAAATTAGGTGCCAAATGAAACCTACAGTTGAACTATTCAAATGATTACTACTTACTAGACAATGTACCTAGTAATTATCTAAATTATTGTGGCACCTTATCCAACCTTTTGATTATACGAGGATATCTAGATTCTACCTAGTACCTAACATCGTCCAGTGTGTATTTGGTGGCAGAGAAATGGACGCGCAAACTGTAACCAATAATTCAGTACATGATTCTGAATCCCCCGGTGCTATAATATTTCGTAATAATATTAAAGTAAAATTAGCTGCTCCATACATTTGACCGCGTAGGTTTAGTACTTTTTAGTGATGTACCGACTAGTCGGCCATATTTGTAGTCGGCGACTTGTCGGCTCATTTTTACTCGTATTAATTAATATGCTTAAAAATTTAAAAGACGGTGATTGAGATGAACTCTGTACTGTTATATTTTTTTATTATAAAATCAGTTTTACAGTTTACTTTCAGTGCAATCAGGAAATTAGGATATTAAGGAATAGAAACCCTTCGTTTGGTCCATTAATTAATTAGACTTAGATCCAGAAATTAAATACCGAAAGTAAAATTAATTAATACTTCTAATAAAAAAGAAGAAACTCTATAGCAAACAATTGGTAATAAGTAGGTTTGCCATTTGGAACATAGCCGATGTCAATACTCGAACTCAACCGAAAACAATGATCGGCCAAAGTCATAGTCGGCTCATCTCTACTACTTTTGTTTTGAATCAGTTGATTTTTTTGTCTAGAATCATTTGCTGAATTCATGGTTACAGTTTGCGCGTCGATGTCCCGGATGCCACCATGTATAGAACAAATATTTGATATTTAGCTATCGGTCGATCGATACGAAGATAATGCTGGGCCATTGTCTACACAGACCTTCATCATATTATTATTTGCTCAGCAATTAACGTTACACAAAATAATACATCAATATAATTACAAGTCAGTGTATTTCATTGTTCTATATGTACTTATTTTGTATTAATCGTAACTGTTAGCAGAGACAAAAGAAATTACTTATTTAAAACAAATGTTAAGGAAATTGTACGTTAATAGCGTAGTCGTGACGGGCGTCATTAATACTAAATTTCCTAAATTGGTACAAATTTTTGGCGAATAACTTTGAACGATTAAATTGTTGAACGGGACTTTTGCAGGCTAGGGGGTAGCCTGCAAAAGTCCCGTTCAGCAATTTTAACCGACTTAAAAAAGGAGGAGGTTGTCAATTCAACATATTTTTTCGTAAATAAAAATGTTACGTTGTGGCGGGATTTCGAAAATTATTTTTTTAATATGGTCCCATATAAATTATACTATGCAAATTTATTTAGGAGGTTTTAAAGTTAGCTTCAATTATGTGTATTTTTTCCACTTGTCATGTGACTTCTACCAACCCGCACTGGGCCCTCTCGAATGGAGGAGGGGGCACACCGCCCCAGCAGTGGGGACAGTAGGGAGGGGGATCTTTTGCTCCTACCTTCAATGGCTTGTTATTGTCTTTATTTATTAGGTACTTGTTTTATGCGTAAATTTGTAGTTAATTTCTTTTGAGTAAATGAAGATTCTTTAACCGCATTATGCAGTGCGCGAATGACAGGGTTTGGGACTCATCAGTACACTCTCTTCAACACCAAGCAGCTTTCCTGTAGACCTATTTAATTTTGAGCTTAGCCACCCTTCTCGTGTTGGTAATATGCCTGCCCTATTGCTATTTGGAACAATTTTCCGCAACATGAAGACAAGCGCTTTGAGTGCAATAAATATTCAAATACGAACCCAAAGTCCGAAAATAATAGCTTATAATCTTCTTAGATAAGCGCTGGATCTAGATTACCAACTATCAATGTCCATTTATTTATTGTTATGACTGTAAATGTTGTACATAATATCTAGTATGACTGATAAATTGCAACCGTGTCTGTGTCAGGCGGAATTCTCTACCGGAATTACGATTGCCATAAAATGGCTGGCAAATTGATTTTCGTATTATGGCATTGCGTTATCAAATTACGTGACAATTTTCTTGGCAATATTATTCATACTTCACAATTATGGATAGTAGAATCGAATACCAGAATTAATGCTGGTAAAAAAAAACTTATTAGTTTTAAACAACCACATAAATATTAAAAAAACATGATAAAATTTTGCCTTGTTAGTGTTATTATTAATACTCTTGTAATACGGGGTGGTAGGGATATCGTAATAACTCTTTTTCCCAAGAAACTAAAGATCAAATTGCCATAAAAGAACATTCCTTATTTTACTTACAGGGGCTTCACATACTACCAAGTATCGAACTTAGACAATCGGATATCAAACGCTGATCAGCTGTTGACGACAGATATAGAGAAGTTCTGTGATACCGTCGTTGATTTGTACAGTAATATCAGTAAACCTATGCTGGATATTAGCATATACTTGTACAGACTAACTGTTAATCTTGGGGCATCGGTAAGTGGATTTTAAAGCTTGTTTTCAGACTAGGAACATTACTTATTGCAGTATGAAAGAACTATGGCGTTTGCTATCGACATTTGTATTACCTGAAATATGTGTTCGACATGTCTAAATATAGAAGTCATTTAAATTTTCTAGACCTAATGCTTTAATGGTACTTGTTCTTTTAAGCTTTTAAATTACCATTTAGACAAAAAACATAAATGATTTTGCTAATAATTCAATCAGATCAATAAAAATATGTTACTAAGCTAGTTTTTTTACATGCTTATGAAGTACTAAGTATTAAATCAAAGCATGTACCTAAATAGGTTTTTTTTTAAATTCCAGACTCCTGGTATAATGATGGCATATTTACTCTTGTCTGGAGTACTGCTTACATACCTCAGAAGACCGACAGGTAACACTTTTTTTTTAATTCAAATGTTGTCTTGGTTTACCTACACGCTAGCATAAAAAAAAATAGCCTAATCTATACACCGTGACATTTTAGTCGTCTTACAAAGGTGGTCTACTTAATGTATCCGACATAAAATACCTCTAGGCGCGATTAAAAAATTGTTACCATTAATTAAGATAATAGGTACTAAGAAAAATAAATAATGCTGTAGAATTATGAAACACCCTCCCTGTTAATAATGTTTACGTATCAAACGGTAGATGATTTCTACCTACCTACCATAATACCATAACATTTCATCATAATGAAGGATCTCCATTTTCAAAACTACATCATGCGTCTTTGTTTTGTGAATGATATTTTTTTTATTATTCATATGTCAAAAAATATCATTTTTTAAATAAATTATTAGTAGTCATTGGATACATGAAGTGGGCTGCTGTTGTAATACGACTAAAATGTCACGGTGTATATATAAAAATGAATCCCTATTTCTCTTGGTCACGGCCACACGTGAACGGCTGGACGAATTTAGTTTTTCTTTTTTTTTGTATTGGTTATTATCAGGAGAAGGTTCTTATGAAAGAAAAAATAAATAAAGTTGCAGGTAACATATATAAAATACGAATTCAATAGTCATAGTTAAGAAACGACAATGTCTGTTGGGTCAGTTAGTTTATAATAAATTCTATTTCCACAGAAAAAACGCATCCAAAGGTGGTAGATGTGGAAAATATTTTTTTTTATTGACTAAAGTCAACGTAGTGTTCTTATTTTATATTATCTATACATAATCCATTTCGTCATTCAATGACAGTACTTTATGTTTTATTCCAGCTAAGATGACAGTCCAAGAACAGAAACTGGAAGGTGAATTCAGATACGTGAACTCCAGGCTGATCACATACTCAGAAGAAATTGCTTTCTATCAGGTGAGTTACCAAAATATGTTTTCAATATACAAAAAGGACTCAACACTTACATTTACAGTTCTGTTAAAAGAAAAGGTGTTTAATTCATTCTTTTATGGCATTTCATACCTTTCTGAACTTCACACACACTGTTTTAAGTTCTACTGTAAAAGCCATTTTTTTTTTCAAAGTAAGATTTTTATTTAATTTTCTATTAGAGTATAAAATACTGCGCATTTTGATATGAGTAGGTATGTATGTTATAAGATTTTTTGAGTAGTTTTTTTTTTTTCAATATATGAGTAACTAAAATATCCCTAGATTGTGTTACATTAACACAATCTAGGGATATTTTAGTTATTCAATTAGTGAAGCTTATGTGCAAACTATAGGTGTACCTATGTTCTTTCTGACAATGGTTACCAGAAGTTGTCCCTGCTGGGACACAAGCCTCCTCTCTGTGAGAGGCAGCGCCCCATAAACCACTCAATGCAGATTCAGTAGTTAAATAATTTCTATGTCACTGGTAAAGGCTTATCGCGCTTTATCGTGCACATGTTTATTATAATTGCATTCTATAATCACGCGTTTAGACTCCTTAGGTTAATCACTACAGTTATAAATAAATACTTAATTATAGTTGCTATATAAACTGTAATGCTATGGCAAGCATAGATAGTTCCTTGCCAGGGTCGCGGATTTGTGAGAAAGAGATACCGTGGCCCTGGCACAGGCAACTGAAGGAATACGGGTGTGTTTTAGTCAGTAAAAGTCTGACACGAACCTCCCGCTCCGCCCAGAGCGAGCGGAGAAGTCATTTGATGAAGACCCACTCAAAAAAAAACCATAGATAGTTCTATGGCTGGTTATCAATTCATCACCTGATGATGTAAAGTCTCATTCTAGACTTCAAATTAATATGTACATGTACGGAAATTAAATCCTGTTACCATCTTATAAATTGATTTTAAAGTCAATGTAGATCATGGTCCTATTAAGACTGCATCTTTATTGTTATTTTGATAATGACCCTTAAATAACAACCACTAACTAATAACAAAACTTATGGCGGATCCAACAAGGGCAAAAAAACCATCTGCTGTCAATCTATTCCGGGGTCGGCTTCTAAACTAACTGGATGCAGCTCAATACTAGTATTTTACCTGGAGCGACTGCCTATCTGACCACCGCAACCTACTTACTGGGTAATACGATAACCCTTGGTAAGACTGGTTGTCAGACTTTCGGGCTTTTTACTACCCCAAACAACTGTGAAAAATCCACGAATAACGTGCTTTCCGAGGCAAGAAGGGGTCTTGGTATGTAAAGATGTAGGTAGCATACGAAATGTTGGCAAATTACAGTGCCTTAACATGATATCTGACATACTGATTCAGCTAAATAAATACATAGGTTTTATCAACATCATCATCATTTCAGCCGAAAGATGTCATCACTCATCAGTCTACTGGACACTTCCCCCAAGCGTCGCCATATAGTAGATAGGATTACTAACAGTTTGTTTTATTCGACTCTAAATTTGAAATATTGTTTGTTTTGGGTTCCAGGGTAACCACCGTGAGCAACTCACCCTGTTGGCCAGCTTCTACAAACTGACGAAGCATCTGCGGAACTTCCTCAACTTCAGAGTGTGCATGGGTTTTATTGACAACATTATTGCTAAATGTAAGTATAACTAAACATACACTCCTGGGCAAAAACCTCTAGCGCAGCTATGTTCTCGAAAATTCAAGACAAATCTTCATGTAGCACTTGAAAGAATAAAACAGACAAGCACATGGACTTATTACATATTACATATATATAACTGCTGCCCGTCACTTTGACTGCGAAGTTTCTTGTTTTAACAAAATAAAAAAGTCATATAACGTTATATCTCCCGCGAGCGATATTGCTTCGTTTTGCTCTTAGCGTTCTTTTTGACTTTTTTACTCAACTCCTTAGGGTCGCAGCGTGATTTTTACTCGACTCCTTAGGGTCATAGCGTGATTTTTACTGCACTCCTTAGGGTCGTACTGTGATTTTAACTCGACTCTTTAGGGTCGAAGCGTAATTTTATCCTATAACCTCAAGAATTATTCCGTCCGGTAGTTCCAGAGATAACATACAAACAATTTTTAGCTCTTTATAATAAGTTTATATATTTATGCACGTACACAATATATGAATGTACTGTATCCATCAATCAACTCAGCCTATCGCGGTCCATTGTTGTACATAGGCCTCTCCCAAATTGTTCGCTTTTAAAGGTAGTCGCAATGTTGTTTAAGCTGTATTTGCTCACTAAACTATCTTTATATTACAGACATCGCCATCACAGTCGGCTTCTACGCGGTATCAAGGCCCTTCTTCGCAATAAACCACAACCTGCTTACCAACGGAACAGAAAATGATAGATTTAAGGTACAACACCAATATTATTATAATTGTGTAGCGTCATCTACATCACCACATCGAACTATGCATCACACTGACGTCACGCAAAAATCCTGCATCACGCACCTAACATATAAACAGTGGACAGCTGCCTAATACACACAACACCCGTCTGGTCAAAGGATCCTCCCTTTTCTCTGGAGGATGAGTAAACTTCACACCCTGTTCCTCATGTCTCTTTAATTTAAAATCAATCGTGAATAATTGATTGAAAGATCAGTCCAAATTTTATAAGTTACCTTGAGATTTGACTGGCGGCATGTCTTGCAGTCAAATCTCAAGGTAACTTATAAAATTGGTCCTAGTATTCGAGATATATGTCTCAATAAAATAATAGTTTAATTCACTATCTACTCTTCAAGTAATGGAGGGAATGTAATACAACTATCAACCATGCCTATTTTTGCCGTGTTCCGATTTGAGAATTGAAATGGTTTATTCTGTAAATATTATATCGGAATCAGTTTTACACGTCATATAATTAAAAAAAAACCTAGATGAAGTCGACGTTTCCTATCTGACTACCCATGAGAAGAAACGGTGAAACAAATAATTCTAGGGTCGGTCTCTTTAAAGAGAAATATCGAGAAATATCAATCTGTCTCGTGTATCATAATCTTGGTCAGATCATGCGAAGACAAAAAAAATGTCGTCCCTAAAATGGTATTTTGAGGAAAGGACCACATAGATTTGTTTGGATAGGTCCACGCATTTGTCAGTAATCGTGTAGCTCAACTCAGAACTTGAGAGGCGTAGTGGGTCGTTCAACTACAGGCGATGAGACATCATTATATTTCTTGCAGCACTACTACACATACGGCCGTATGTTAGTCAAGATGGCGGAAGGTATCGGCCGCCTCGTGTTATCTGGTCGCGAGCTGAGCAAGCTGGCCGGTCTGACGTCACGCGTGACGCAACTACGCACCGTACTCGATGACATAAACAAGGGCAACTACACCCGGACCATGGTCGAGAGGAACACGCAGAATGGAGGTGGTGAGTGTTTTTACACGCTTTATATTAGCTTCACTTGTATGATTGTATGTAACCGACTCCTTTGGACGCTATTTTGACCCACTTCAAACGGTCAGATTTCATTGAAACTTTGTAGACTTATCGAGGACCGATGACAATTCAAAAATTAAAGAAAAAAAAAAAAACAGAAAAAGAAATCACGCTTTTCAAGCAAGCAGAACTAAAAAATAGTAAATAAAGCGTGGGGTGCTTGATATTAATTGATTATAAAAATACCTCAAAAGCACCCCACGCTTTTTAATAGAATTAAATTATTTTCTAATTTTTTAGTTTGGTTTTTAAAGCGTGTTTTTTAGTTTTTTAAACTATTATTTATTTTAAACAATTGATAGGCTCGCGTTTGAATTTTGATCATTTTACCACCCGGATATCATCATCTGGCCTAGCTTTTTTCCCCAACTGAGTTGTTTTGGGATTGGCTTCCAGTCTAACCGAATGCAGCCGAATGCCAGTATTTTACATGGAGTGACTGCTTATCTGACCCCCTCAATCCAGTTACTGGGTGACTCTATATCCTTGAAAAGACTGTTTGTAACTTTTTGCCCGTAACGACTGCCAAGATCTACGAATGACAGCCGGAACCAACGTACTTTCCGAGGCTTGGACAAGGCTTTTTAAAGTTTCATACAACTTGGGGCCGATTTTTTTTAGATTGCCAAATAGGCCTGCTCGAGACCTCGATCAAGCCTGAGGGAAAGCTTTGGATGAGGTATATGAAGGAACGAGCGTCCCCAAAAGATTACAATTAAAGCTTGCTCATTGTCATTACTAAAATACAAAAATGTTAATGGTTACAGTCGATTATAAATATTACAGTTTTCTAAATCTATAAAATAGTTTTTATGAAAGCGTTTATTTAAACATTGACTTATACCTATTTTATTTTGATAATACTAAACTCATGCAAGTATGACACCGAAACTGTGATTTTGATCAATCCTCATGAATGTGTGACACCCGAACAGTGTGATTTTGAAGCGTATTTATTAAATCGCTCCTTCTACCTTCAGCGGAGGTCCCAGCCTTGCTAGCACCGGGCGCGGGCAAAATCATCTACCAGGACAAGATCATTCGCTTCGACAAGGTGCCGCTCGTGACTCCCAACGGGGACGTGCTCATCAAGGAGCTAACCTTCGAAGTGCGGTTAGTATCACACATTACACACAACATGACGGCAACCCTTACCTTATTTTTGGTCCCATTACTACTAATAGGACCAAAATCTGCCCCAAAGGACCAACACATTTTTAAATCAGTGTTATTGCAAAAGTATTAAAATACCCTACAATGGCTTTAATGAAAAGTAAAAAATAGTCTTAATTATGTAAATTAAATATTTGAAAATTAAATTCTTTTAGCCTTTGTCTGTTTTTTTAGTATGTCTGCCTAGGCTTTTCCCTAGTATGTCTACTATGCTTTTCCCTGGGGTGGGTTATCCATTGTAACCGGATGTAGCTGACTACCAGCATTTCATATGGGGTGTCTGCTTATGTTTCTGTTTTTTTTTCATTAGGTATTTTTTATACAGGTGTAATATTTTTGTTTGTCCATTTGCCCCTTAAGTATTTATTACTAATCGTTCGTATATTTCCTTCTAGCTCCGGTATAAACGTGCTAGTGTGTGGTCCTAATGGCTGCGGCAAGTCGTCCATGTTCCGTCAGTTGGGCGAGCTGTGGCCGATCTTTGGCGGCACCCTCACCAAGCCGCCTAAAGGAAAACTGTTCTATGTGCCACAGAGACCTTACATGACGCTGGGAACGTTAAGAGATCAGGTTAGTAATGGGGTAGGTAGGAGTGGATAGCAACTGGCTCCACATTTCGCCAGTTACCTTTCAGTCATCACCTACCAAGCCTTTTTCCAACTATGCTGGGGTTGGCTTCGGCTTCCAGTCTAACCGGATGCAGCTGAATACAAGTACTTTACATGGAACGACTGCCTATCTGACCTCCACAACCCAGTTAGTGGGTAATACGACACACCTTGGTAAGACTGGTTGTCAGACTTTCGGGCTTCTGACGACCCGTAACGACTGTCAAAGATCCACGAATGACAGCCGGGCCCAACAGCTTTACGTGCTTTTCGAGTCGGAGCGGTCTTGGTATATAAATTTGGTTGCCCCTCCTGGTGTCCCTTTGGTGGACCTTTTTAATGCAGTTTTATTAAATTTATGTTTTTTCTCAGATAATCTACCCGCAAACCCGCGACGAGATGAACCGTCGCGGTCGCAAAGACGACCAACTGCACCGCTTCCTCGAGATAGTTCAGCTGTCGTACCTCACCAGCCGCGACGGAGCCTTGGACGCGGTGGAGGACTGGATGGACGTACTGTCCGGCGGGGAGAAGCAGAGGATAGCTGTGAGTTATCTTAGTTATAACAATGTGCTACCTCGAGACAGCGCAGCTGTCGTGCCAGACAACCAGCGAAAAAAAATTACTGCAGTGGCTACACTCGGGACAAAGTCGACTGACGACCGACGTGGTGAAGTCAGGTGAGGGTTCCAGAAATTCGCTGAATGCGAAACCCACAGGACTGATGGTTGTCACAGGCTTATGTCCACAAGTAGACATGTTTATTATTAAATTATGAAGATGTTTAAACACTACTCACTAAAATCTTCACAAATAGTAGATTATGCACTAAGGGGATAAAGTAGTCTTATGTAGCGGGCGCCGTATTGAATCCCGAGCAAAACGAAGGATTCTAGCGTTAACTCCCGAGTGGAGCGAGGGAATTTAGAGTTAGTTAAGACAAGAATCCTGAGTGCAACGTGGGATTCAAGATCGCCCAAGACGAAGACATCTTTATCCCCGAGGAAAATACTCTACTTTACACACCATCTACGAGACAATAAAAAGCAATAGTACTAGAATCAAAGTATTTATTAAAATTACAATTACAGTTAGTAGACCTATTTAAAACAATTAAATGTTAAATGTAATGTTTGATACATTATACCAGTTGTGGAATGACAAAGTTATGTTTTTATTCGGTACATTTGTTGAAGATAAAATAGTTTATTTGAGTATTACTATTAAGTAAAGTTTCAGAAACTTGGGTCTGCTGAGGACCATTTTGGATCGCGAAAGTTGGTGAAGGTGGTGCTTGAGGCAGCGGGCTAGATGAATAGTGTTTTGATGTGGAAGGTTGTGGTGACAAAGGTCCAGTTCAAGAATCAGTTATCAACGGTGTTTTTAGTTTACTGTTGTCACCAATGCGGCAGCTTATTTTATCCTTATTTTGTAAAGAATTTTCAATGTAGCCCTCTGCTACTACATCAGATTTCCAGCCACCGTGTCTTTTAATCTGAGTCATGTGTGCTCCTGAATCCAATACAATACAGTAGCCGATGTTCTCCTAAAACAATGGCCCCTGTAGAGCTCGGCATTTGTCAATTTCCGGTATTTCGCAATGTCTTTCGGCATGCTTCTGATCTTATTTTTTCCAATGACCTTCTTGGTGCACTTGCCCTTATTATAAGCTACGAAAAATCTGTTAGTGTTTATATTAGAGGGGCGTAGAGCTTGGTACTTTTCGATAATTCTTACGTATTCGCCACGGACTACGAATTACCGTTCTTTCTTATTTTGTATCTGCAAATTTACCAGCAACAAATCGTGAATGTTTTCGATATCTTCGATTTTAATGTTTACGACTTCATTTCCAAAACAAGCGCCATTCATGTCAAAAATTAATGCCACTTGTGACAAAAATAGGTAGGTAAGTGTTCGCGACGACGCGTCACTACATAGTTAATTAGTTTGTTTTTGACATTAACGTAGATTCATAGTGATAAGAGTGATAGTGAAACCAATAAACAGTAGTGACTAAGCGGCTAGTATAAGATAACCGTAAGTACCACCCCTGCAAACCTCATTTGAGTGGGCTATATGGCAGTAACTTATAGTTTCAGTTGCGTCCAGGTAACCTAGTACCGAGACCTAGCCCTGGACGTAACTTTCAATAATGTAAACCTAAGATAAAGCCCACTTAATTGAGTTTGTATGTCGTGTTACTTTAGTTAAGTAATTCTTAAGATTTGTGTTTTTGCTAACCCTCTTTCAGGGCGCGTCACGCCCTGAAAGCCATAGTTGTATAGTTTTAAATATCAGATTGTTTTAGGTCTACAGACCAGCCTGAGATATCTATAATTGGATTTGAAATCCGTTCAGTAGTTTTCGAGGAAATCAACTTATAAAATAAATTTATTAACATTTTTCAGAATTTTTTTGGGTTTCCTCGAAACATTCTTTCAGTATGGGAAGATATAGTTGATGTGGGTATCTCAGGAGACGGGGAATTTCATGGGGAATGCAACCATATGTAACATGCCTTGTATATTTTAATAAATTGAGATGTTATACGCATAATTCCGTCATAAATGTAATGAAATCTAGAACAAATAAAACTTAAAAACAGGAAGCAATTTGCGGCTCTCGTTACGGTAAAGATTCATAGTACGATAGTAAACGTGTAATTTCTAGCAACTTGTAGTCATCGGCAAGATTTTATTTAATTCTTAAATTAATTAATAGATATAGTTCAAGTAGTGTTCTGAAATTGCTTCCTGTAAAAACATAAAACGTGTGTTATTAATCAGGTAAGGCACCCCCCTCCTTTGTGGAGTCAAAAACACCCCCTTTTCTAGACGAAAGTCTGGAAACTATTTCTTTGAGACGAGTCGTAACACTGGTACATATGGTAACGTCATGAAGCCCGGAAGATAGTAGCCGCCCTGAAGATATCTGGAATCTATAGGTGCAGGACGTCAGCGCCGCGCGGACCGGGAGCCCTACACACACAGAGGGACAGGCATACACCCTCACCACACACCCCTCGCGTCCAAGCGATCACGCCCGTCCGGCACATCTGCTGGTCCTTCGAGCCGGATCTCTTCAGGAGAGATACATGAAGACCCGTCCGGGAGATGCCTGAAGCCTTATTCCTGAAGGATTATTCCTGAAGACTTATTCCTGAAGCTTTATTCCTGAAGAGTTATCGGATTCCTGAAGACTTAATTTTGAAGTTTTATCACTGAAGAGTTACGTCAGAGCCTGAAGCCTTATTCCTGAAGGATTATTCCTGAAGACTTATTTCTGAAGTTTTATCACTGAAGAGTTACGTCAGAGCCTGAAGCCTTATTCCTGAAGACTTATCCCTGAAGAATACTTTGAAGTACAGAAGACTGATTCTGATTGAAGATCCGTTTTGAAGATCTGTTTTGAAGATTCCGTTGAAGATCCGGTTTTGAAGATCCGTTTTGAAGATCCGTTTTGAAGATCCGTTTTGAAGATCCGTTTTGAAGATTCCGTTGAAGATCCGGTTTTGAAGATCCGTTTTGAAGATCCGTTTTGAAGATCCGTTTTGAAGATCTGTTTTGAAGATTCCGTTGAAGATCCGGTTTAGAAGATCCGTTTTGAAGATCCGTTTTGAAGATCCGTTCTCAAGATCCGGTTTGAAGATTCCGTTCAAGATCTGGTCTGAAGATTCCGTTGAAGATCCGGTTTTGAAGATCCGTTTTGAAGATCCGTTTTGAAGATCCGTTTCGAAGATCCGTTTTGAAGACCCGAATTCAACATGCCGGTAACGAGATCGCAAGGCAAGGCCCCTGAAGCCTGGACAGTGGAGGTGAGCAGAGGCCGCAGCAGGTCGGCCATCTGCCATGAGCGGCCACCGAATTCACCATCCACCACTGAAGGAGCCGAGCCACCGCCGCAGTGCCCCCTAGTTCCGCGGACAAGTAAAGACTTACCTGCACGGGCGCGGTCTGAAGAAGCCGAACGGCTATCCACGGTCAGGAAGGGAACCAGAAAGGAAGGAACTTCAGATAGAACATTGAAGCCTGCAGATAGAACATTGCAGTCTTCAGATAGAACATTGCAGTCTTCAGACAGAACACTGAGGCCTGGAGACAGAACACTGAGGCCTGCAGACAGAGCACTGAGGCCTGCAGACAGAGCACTGAGGCCTGCAGACAGAATAGAAAGAACACTAGATGAAACGTACAGCCGAACCTTACCGATGACTACCCGGGGTGACGCCCGTACCGAACATAGCAGGCCGCAGTCGACTACGAATAGAACGACGCGGTCACATAGAAAAATTTCAAGAGCACGTGAAGACTTATTGAAGATTAAGTTGGAACTTGCTCAATTAGCACTTCAGAGAGCCGAGGAAGAAGATTCCGACGGTTACATGGATGATAGAAACTCAAACAATGAGTACGTGCGCTCCTGGCTTGAAGAGGCACCTGAGCCTGAGCCGGAGAAGAGGGACAACGCCGCCGAGGGGGACAATAGTGATATAGGCCATGAGCAACAGCCCCCCCCTGTGGACTTCGAAACTATAGTGGACCTCGATAAGCAAGTACCATTGCCGCATCCTACAGCGAATGAAGTGAAGAATCGAATCCCACCAAGGGAAATAGAAGCCAAGGGGGAAGACTCACTCCGTCCGTTCATAACGGAGTTGACGTCCGCTATAGCGTCGCTAGCCGACAGGAAAACAGAACAGGGGACACCGAACCACCCCTCGGCGTCGAAGGTCATCATGACCTTACCGAACTTCAATGGGGCCCATACAGAATGGCTTTCATTTCGCGCCATCTACGAGACAACTCGAAGATACTTCAACGACGTTGAAAACACAGCAAGACTTAGAAGAAGCCTACGGGGACGAGCGCTAGAGACAGTGAGCTCAGAACTCATCGGACATGCCAAACCAGATGACATCATGAGGGAACTCGAGCTGCAGTTCGGCCGTCCAGATTCGATCGCGCAAGCGGAAACAGACAGACTGCGCGGATTGCCGCGCTGTGGCGAAGCACCTAAAGATATCTGCAACTTCGCAAGTAGAGTCAGAAGCGGTGTGGTCACTCTGCGCGCGCTGAAGAAGGATCACTACCTGATCAACGCTGAGCTGATGCGGTCGCTCACCGAGAAGCTGCCGAACTCCCTACGTGTACAGTGGTATAGGACGTACACCGAAAAGTACCAGTCGCTGCCGGACCTTACGCTATTCAGCGAATTCATCACAGAGCAAGCTCGTTTCTGCAGTGCTTTCGCTCCACCTGAGAACATCGGCCCTGCTGAGGCAACAACGAGCAAGCGTGTCACACAAAGGACCCATACAGCTGTAGACAAGTCGGCCCAAAAATGCCGTATTTGCGAGAAGGAGGGACATCAAGCTCCTGATTGCAAGAGGTTCAAAGAGGGATCCAGTGACAAGAGATGGGAGCTCGCTAAGAAGTTTAGCCTGTGTTTCCGTTGCCTGCGAAGCCGTCGTCCCGATCACAAATGCAAACCGAAGAAGTGTGACGTAAAGGGGTGTACAGCCACGCATCATCAGCTTCTTCATTATAATAAGAAGCCCGCTGCAGAGAGTGAAAAGCCCGTTACTCAGGAGCAGTCTAACAACGTGGAGTCAAAGGAGACAGTGGCCAGCTCACGAACGACTTCAAGCCACGCCTACCTCAAGATGGTTCCGGTTCGAGTAATTGGACCGGCGGGAGAAGTATCGACATTCGCACTTCTCGATGATGGATCAACCGTTTCCTTGATCGACGAGGACATAGCGAAGCAAGTCGGGGCAGAAGGCCAAATAGACCCTCTGAAAATAGGCGCGATCGGCAATACCACGATCGACACTCCATGTTCGCGAAGAATCACAGTCACTCTTGCGAGCCAGCTGAAGAATAGGGTGCCGTTCAGAGCGCGCACCATACCGAAGCTAAACCTCGCCCCGCAAACAGTCAGTGAAGTGGACGTCGCGCACTGCAAACATCTGGATGACCTAAGGCAGCAGCTGATATACGACACTGGCGCGCCGAAAATACTCATCGGTCAAGATAACTGGCACCTATTATTGGCCAGTGAGATCCGCAGAGGTCCGAAGAACCAACCCGTTGCATCACTTACGACGATGGGATGGACTCTACACGGCGCACACACCAGAATCCTGGGTCAGCAGGTGCATTACGTCAACCGTCTCACCGCGAGCAATGAAGACATAGATGAACAGCTTCGCAAATTCTTCGCCTTAGAATCACTGGTCATCAACCCGAGACGACCAGACTCCGATCCCGAGAAGAAAGCGGAAGATATTTTGACTCGTCACACTCAACAGTTAGAAGATGGTCACATAGAAACAGCCATGCTGTGGAAAAATGAAAGCATAGAAATGCCCGATAGTTACGGGACAGCCCTCAAGAGGCTCGTCTCAATAGAGAAAAAACTCGATGGCAAACCCGCCCTTCGAGATAGATACACAGAACAGATGGACTCTCTCATCCAGAAGGGTTACGCAGAAAAGGCGCCCAAGACGAGCACACCGGGTAGAACGTGGTATCTACCCCATTTCGACGTATTCAACCCCATGAAACCTGAAAAGCTCCGCATCGTGCATGACGCAGCTGCCAAATCAAGAGGGCTGTCACTCAACGACTTCCTTCTCACTGGACCGGACTTGCTACAGTCCCTGCCCGGCGTCATGATGAGGTTCCGAAGACACTGCATAGCCATTTCTGGTGACATAGCGGAGATGTTTATGCAGGTGAAGGTGCGAAGTCAGGATAGAGACGCGCTCCGATACCTATGGAGAGGCAATAGAAGAGAGGGGGCGCCGGAAGAATACCGTATGACGTCCATCATTTTCGGTGCGGCAAGCTCGCCGTGCACAGCCATTTTCGCGAAGAATTGGAACGCGAAAAGGCATATAGATGAGCATCCAGATGCCGTGGAAGCCATAATTCGGAATCATTATATGGATGATTACCTCGATAGTTACAAGACCGTCGAAGAAGCGACGCGCATTGCAACTACGGTGAAAAATATTCACCTACAGGCGAAGTTTGAACTCAGAAAGTGGGTGTCAAACAGCGCACAGTTAACGGAAAATATAGATCCGAAACAGATCCGAACAGAAGTCGTCAGCATCGGAAACACTGATGACACAGAGAAGATACTCGGCCTAATATGGAGACCGAATGAAGATACGTTGGGCTTCAACCTCACGCTCGCACGCCTACCAAGAGGCATATTAGATAAAGAGGCGCCCACAAAAAGGGAGGCGCTGAAAATAGTGATGTCTCTATACGACCCGCTCGGACTCGCTTCACCAGTAACCATTCGAGCCAAGCAAATATTGCAAGAGGCATGGAGGCGAGGAGTCGACTGGGATCAGCCGTTAGACCAAGACCTAGCGACTCAATGGAAAAGTTGGGTACAACACCTACTACAGCTCGGAAACGTCAACTTACCAAGATGCTATCCGGGGTACAGCGACGCGGTAGAGACACAAGTCCACGTGTTTACCGACGCGAGTGAGATGGCATATGCGACAGCGGTGTATTGGCGAACTACAGCAACAGACGGCAAGCAACGAGTCAGCCTCGTCATGGCAAAGGCGAAGGTAGCTCCCTTGAAGCTGCAATCAATACCCCGCCTCGAGCTGCAGGCAGCGGTGATGGGGACCCGCGTGGCCGCAGCTGTCATACGTGAACACGACATCAAGCCCGCATCGGTAACCTACTGGTCAGATAGCAAGACCATTTTGACGTGGATCAGAAGAGGAGCGCGAGTGTACAAGCCGTTCGTAGCTCATCGTATAGCCGCCATAGAGGAGAACAGTAGAGTCGAAGACTGGCGATGGGTACCTACGAAAATGAATATCGCAGACGTAGCTACTCGTGACGTGCCACACCACTTCGACTCGCAACATGAGTGGTATCGTGGCCCCAATTTCCTGTATGAGGAGCCATCATCATGGCCGTCAGAGACTCCTCCGGTCGCAGAAGAGACGGGAGAAGAGAGAGCACTCACCGCCGTCGAAGAAACAGACGATCGAAAGCTAACAGAAGCCATACCAGACCCGACAAGGTTCTCCAGGTGGGAAAGACTTCTCCGTGCGACGGCGAGCGTTCTACGTTTCGTATCTCTGTGCAGAGTATCAAGGGAGAAAACGTTCTATAAAAGAACTAGAAAGAACGCTGATCGAGATCCTGACTGGCGACAACAGAAGAAAGCGGCGCCCCCTCTTCCGAAGCGAACCGAAAAAACATCCGAATCTCGACCAAAAGGGCAAATAATAGAAGCAGAGTTCCTCCACGAAGCGGAGAAATTACTAGTACAGGTCGTGCAGCAGCAATCTTTCGCTCTAGAAATGGCGAGACTGCGAGAGCAGAAGACGTTAGACAAAGATAGTCGACTGCGGCCGCTGCAAATTGAAATCATAGATGGCGTCATACGACTGAGGAGCCGTATAGCCGCTACTGAACAAATAGCAGACGATGTGAAGCGTCCGCCGATACTACACGGCGACCATCACATTACCCAGTTATACATAGACTGGACACACCGTAGCCTGCAGCATAGTGGGACAGAACTCACTATCAACGAGGTACGACAGCATTATTGGGTCGTGAAGATGCGACCAACAGCGAAGAGGGTGCTGTCACGATGTCTGCAGTGTCGCATTCGCAAGGCACAACCAACCGTGCCTGCGACCGGCGACCATCCGAGAACGCGCCTGGCACATCACCAGAGGCCGTTCACGTACACCGGGTTAGACTACTTCGGCCCACTGTCCGTCACAGTCGGACGGCAACATCAGAAGAGGTACGTAGCCCTGTTCACGTGTCTCACCACCAGAGCCGTCCACCTCGAGATCGCCGCCAGCCTCAGCGCAGACGCCGCCATACTGGCGCTGCGCCGCTTCGCTGCTCGTCGGGGCTGCCCCGCCGAGATACACTCCGACAACGGCACCAACATGCACGGTGCCGACAAGGAGCTCCGAGAGGCCTCTCGAGAGGAGGCCAGTCGCCGAGGCGTCGTATGGCGCTTCATAACGCCCTCAGCGCCTTTCATGGGAGGCGCCTGGGAGCGCCTTGTTCGCTGCGTGAAGTCCGCGCTGTGCACTGTGCTCCTGGAAAAACACCCGCACGAAGAGGTGTTGTCCACACTGTTGTGTGAGGCAGAGTACACTGTAAACAGCCGACCACTAACACATGTTTCCGTAGACAGCGAAGACGACGAGTCGATCACACCGAACCACTTCTTGCTCGGTGGATCGGCGAGACTACCATCACCCGGCGTGTTCACCGAGCGAGACGTGGACAGCAAGAGACTCTGGCGACGATCCCAGATACTCGCCGATATGTTCTGGCGTCGCTGGGTCAGAGAGTACCTGCCGGAGCTTCAAAACCGGCGGGAGCCGCACACCCGCGGGCCCGAACTGCAGGTGGGCGATCCCATCCTCATCGCAGACGGCCAGCTGCCTCGCAACACATGGCCGCGAGGCCGTATAGTTGCCCTGTTTCCCGGGGCCGACGGAGAAGTCCGGACCGCTGAGGTGCGCACTGCCGGCGGCACCTTGAAGCGTCCGGTGAAGAAACTCGTCCCACTACCCAAGTGAGACGGCGAGCGCCCCGAGGCAAGTGCCTTGAGGCGAGCGCCGTGACGGCGAGCGCCTTGGCGCGACGAGCGCTGTGGCGGGCGCCTTGAGGCGAGCGCCTTGAGGCGAGCGCCGCGACGGCGAGCGCTGAGGCGGTGAGCGCCTAGGCGCGACGAGCGCCGTGGCGGGCGCCTTGAGGCGAGCGCCTTGAGGCGAGCGCCGCGACGGCGAGCGCTGAGGCGGTGGGCGCCTAGGCGCGACGAGCGCCGTGGCGGGCGCCTTGAGGCGAGCGCCGTGGCGGGCGCCTTGAGGCGAGCGCCGCGACGGCGAGCACTCAGGCGGCGAGCGCCGCGAAAGCGTGCGCTGAGACGGCGAGCGTCGCGGCGGCGAGCGTCGTGGCAGCAGGCGTCGCGGCGGCGAGCGCCGCGACTCCAGTCATCGCTCACCGGTGCGATGCAGCGCCGCACCGACATCGCTACGAGTCGTCACTGCACTGCACGGCGGGAGAGATGTTCGCGACGACGCGTCACTACATAGTTAATTAGTTTGTTTTTGACATTAACGTAGATTCATAGTGATAAGAGTGATAGTGAAACCAATAAACAGTAGTGACTAAGCGGCTAGTATAAGATAACCGTAAGTACCACCCCTGCAAACCTCATTTGAGTGGGCTATATGGCAGTAACTTATAGTTTCAGTTGCGTCCAGGTAACCTAGTACCGAGACCTAGCCCTGGACGTAACTTTCAATAATGTAAACCTAAGATAAAGCCCACTTAATTGAGTTTGTATGTCGTGTTACTTTAGTTAAGTAATTCTTAAGATTTGTGTTTTTGCTAACCCTCTTTCAGGGCGCGTCACGCCCTGAAAGCCATAGTTGTATAGTTTTAAATATCAGATTGTTTTAGGTCTACAGACCAGCCTGAGATATCTATAATTGGATTTGAAATCCGTTCAGTAGTTTTCGAGGAAATCAACTTATAAAATAAATTTATTAACATTTTTCAGAATTTTTTTGGGTTTCCTCGAAACATTCTTTCAGTATGGGAAGATATAGTTGATGTGGGTATCTCAGGAGACGGGGAATTTCATGGGGAATGCAACCATATGTAACATGCCTTGTATATTTTAATAAATTGAGATGTTATACGCATAATTCCGTCATAAATGTAATGAAATCTAGAACAAATAAAACTTAAAAACAGGAAGCAATTTGCGGCTCTCGTTACGGTAAAGATTCATAGTACGATAGTAAACGTGTAATTTCTAGCAACTTGTAGTCATCGGCAAGATTTTATTTAATTCTTAAATTAATTAATAGATATAGTTCAAGTAGTGTTCTGAAATTGCTTCCTGTAAAAACATAAAACGTGTGTTATTAATCAGGTAAGGCACCCCCCTCCTTTGTGGAGTCAAAAACACCCCCTTTTCTAGACGAAAGTCTGGAAACTATTTCTTTGAGACGAGTCGTAACACTGGTACATATGGTAACGTCATGAAGCCCGGAAGATAGTAGCCGCCCTGAAGATATCTGGAATCTATAGGTGCAGGACGTCAGCGCCGCGCGGACCGGGAGCCCTACACACACAGAGGGACAGGCATACACCCTCACCACACACCCCTCGCGTCCAAGCGATCACGCCCGTCCGGCACAGTAAGTTAGTATTTAAGTAGGAAGGTAACTTACGTAATATAATATTTTTTATGTATTACATGTTATAAACTTTCTTAGATTTGACTGACACACTCATGTGTATGTCACTCAAATCTAAGAAAGCTTATTAATTCTAATAATTAAACATATACCTTACGAAGGTTTACAATAATAACAATTATATAACTTAGAGTCGAAACATCACATCAGTAGATCGCACACAAGCGATCGATTCATGAGCGGGTAGCTAGTATACTTCGCGTCAAACTTTATGGCGGCTCTGAAGTGCGCTACTGGCTGCGCAGTACCCCACCCCTCAACCCCGCTGACCCATGAATTGGTTACTGCGCAGCGACTCGCCTCGTGTTCCGAGCCGCCATAAAATTTGAATCGACCTGTACTTATGCTTACCTATATAGTAAGTATGTAGCTGTTTTAGTTACTAAAAATTGAGTCCATAGGTAGGTACTCACTTTTGCGGCAAGAAAGCTGTAGTCAGGGGCTTCATTTAGAAACGTTTCAACATTTTGAGCTGTGAAAACTTTTGAACTTCTTAGGACGATGCCCTTCTGATTTCCTTTTTTAAAATACCAGTAATTTGGTGTATGTATTAATTTTTATATTTATTTTAGATGCTTATTGTTGACCTGAGCATCGAATAGATGTACCATAGGCTACTTAGCTTCTTTGTACATGATATGTGGTGAAAATAGACTAAAAGCACTGATTCAGATACCAGACTTGACGCCCTTTGTACTTTCCCATTTGTAGAAATCGTTGTAGGCTTTCATGTACGATTCCTAGGACTTTTCTGGGAGTAAATTGTTGGCAATGCCAATGGCTTCGGATTTAATGTACTCCGGAGTCAAATCACTATCGTCACTCGATATTTTTGTGAGAATTTGTAGTTAATTAATTAGTTGTTCTATCAAAGCAAGGCAATTTTCAGTATTAGCGCCTTTTTTAAATTTGTGTTCTATTTTTCTTTTATTTATCTTCTAGGTATTTGTGGTGGCCAGTTCAATTTTCGAACAATTTATTTTTTAGTGCAGTTCATAAAGGTGAATGCATGGAATTAGTATGTACCTACTACCTATCGTAAATGTTCGTATGCGATTTCTACTTTATGTTCCAAATTCAAATCACATTAATGACCAGCGGGTCATAATGAAATTCAGTCCAATATTAATACCCTGCTAGACCTCAAGTCTTAATTAATATATTATAACTCAGTGATTTAATAACGTAGATGGCGCGCCTGTTCTACCACGAGCCACAGTTCGCGATCCTGGACGAGTGCACGAGCGCTGTGTCTGTTGACGTAGAGGGACAGATGTACCAGTACTGCAGAGAGGTAAGCACGATTAAATGAAATTGTTTATGCTGTAACTAGGATTTGGGAGTCACTGTCACATGGTACAGTATAAAATATATATAATAACCTAGATGGTGTCAAAATTTCCTATTATCATATGGAAAACTCAAGGGTCTAAGTCTCATTTAAAGTCCAGACTTAATAAGCTTATAATGTTCTCACCCACTGCTGGGACCCAGGCTTTTACTAAGCACCTGTGCTCCACCGTTATTATGAAATTGTAGCTTTATTTGAAAGATGGTAAAGAGGAGAGTAGAATATTAAGGAGGAGCCTTCTGCTGTGGGTTGATAAAAGTTATGGCTCACGTCTCACGTTGCGACTATATTTTGATATAGATCTTCGAGTGGATATCTAAGTGTGAAGGCCACCTAATGTTTGCTGTTCGGTCTAAGTTTCTTAACTTCATTAATAACTAGTGCCATTATTAGTATCACCTCATTTTTTTAGACAGGGAGCCATTTTGTAGAGACCAATTTCGAGTGATATCACCCCTTATTTCGAAAATTCTAGTACGAAAAAAACAGAGGTGTAGATGTGAAACTGTCTTTCCCTTATCCAAATTTATTGGGGAATTTATATAAGAGTAGGTGGAGACCAAAGAAACGATGGATGGACTGTGTGACTGATGATATGGTGAGAAAGGGTGTGACCACCTAGAAGACGACTAATAGATAAGTATGGAAGAATAAGACTTGTTGCGCTGACCCTAAATAAATTGAGATAAGGCAGTAGAACGATGATGATGTATAATTTCTTCCTGTACCCTTTTCTAGCCATATCATCATTCAACCCTTTTTAAGCAAAAACTAACCACCCTTATCCTCCAGGTCGGTATATCGCTATTCACGGTGTCTCACCGCAAGTCCCTATGGAAGCATCACGACCACTACCTGCAAATGGACGGCAGAGGTGGCTTCGTCTTCGAAGAAATCGACAATGAAACACAGGAGTTTGGATCGTGATCAATAAGATTGTAAACTAAACTTAAATCTTAAGACAGCTAGCGTTTAAGGTGGATGCGGTAAGATAGCCCCGAAGACTCTTACATGAAATCGTCATTCAATGAGGGTATTCTGAAATGACGTTCACTAGGTGGCAGCAGTGAGACGTCAGGTCCGGGCACCTGACAAAAGTGTCAAAGCGCCTACGGACTGAATGGTGAGCGGAAGAATGAAACGAATGACATTAAATATTTTAAGTTCATTGTCGAACTGGAAGACCTCTTGTCAAAGTGGCGCCAACTGGTGGATTGAATATTCATGAAAACCCTCGTTGGATTAAAATAAATGAACGTAGAGGGTTGTATAGTTGATTTTTTCGCGCAATGGATTTTCAACTCTTGGTGTTGAGCCGAGCATTGAGACTCCGAGTGCAGCTCAAGTGAGTCTCAGCGTGTTGAAAAAACAGTGTTGGATTTTCAACTCTCTGAGACTAGCAGTGCGTTGAAGTTCCAGTGAGCGAAAGAAATCCCGCCGCGATTTTTATACGTCCGTAGGAACGTGGTTGCGAATCATATTTTAAACCTTTTAACCGCCCCACTTCATATCAGTTGTCGTGCCCCCAGCGCCCGGCACAGTGAATCGAAAAATAAATACCTACAATAAAGAGGGATGTGCAATACTTAACTTTTTACTACAGATCAAACGAGCTTTATTTTAGTCGTAAATATACGACCCTGGCGAAATAGACCCGAAAATATTTGTCGGATTAATCCGACGTAAGCGGTTAAAAGGTCAATCAACATATAACTAGACACCTGACACTTACCGGCAAATTGCAAACAACTAAAGAAAGTTTGTTTTTTTCAAAGTTTGTTTTTTTCGGTTTACCCCGGCGCTTCCACCTTAATGCCTTCATAGAGCTATTGCATACAGAACGTTGGCAAAGCAACAAGATACATGCATGGTACAAAGAGCGTTTGACGCTCGAATTACGTTAACAAGGGGGCGCTGTTGGTAAACATTTGTGCAATATTGTTCCGTGAAATGTAATGAAAGAACAAAATGGCGGCTTTAGTAAAGAGCCTTGTAGCGCTCTATATAGATAAGTCACCGAATAAAACAAACACAGTGTACCCCTTATTATAAAAGATCAAGTTTAAATCACAAAGCTCATAAGATAAATTTTGAAGGTACCAATCAAATTGAAATGACTTATTTATGTAAATTGTGAATGCAAAATGCATTATAGGTTATAATCAGAGGTTGGAGTAGGTATATTGATTTTATATACTTGCGTCAAGATATTATAATATGGACATGCCATATTATCCATAATGTGCGGGAAGTACCGGAAAAAGTTCCGGAATAGGAATTATGGAATAAAATAAAATAAAAAACATACAGATAGGCTAACAAAATCGTTTACTATATGAATGATTGATTGAATCCAATGAACAATTATTTTCATCATTAGCTAACACTGGTAGCGTAGCTAGATTGATATTATTAATACGTTTTTCACCTTAAACACAAATTCGTGCTAATTTCAAAATTCCAGAACAAATATCACAATAAATATGAAGTTCCGGTATTTTGGAGGCATATCCATATTATCCTTTACGTTTGACGTCAACGACCTTAAATCAATCTACCTACTCCGACCTCTGGTTATAATACTTGTATCATGTAGAAGCTATGAGAATAGCGTAGTTCGTTTAATTTTTGGCTGATCCTGGGCAGTTAGGACACCACTATTTAGATATTTTCTCTAGAACGCTCAACTAACTTTCTCATCTGTCTTTTTTATGGCTGGTTTGTGAGGTTTTCTTAAGCCTTCCACAGACAGGCGCGACGCGACGGTGCGACTCGATTCTGGTAGAACAATTTCCATGAAGTTTTCACACAAATTGTTTTAACACAGTCGCGTCGTTCCTGTCTCCGGGAATCTTTAAATGGTGTTTATCTAAAGTTCTATTAGATAGTTATAATCGATCAAAATCAAAATATTTTATTTCACATAAACCTGTAAGGGCACTTATGAAACGTCAGAATCTAGGTGCACGGTTCCAATTTGTCGCTTCCTATGGAGAATAGCCGGCAAAAATCTCCACGTTTACTCGTTTAAAAATAATTGGGTTTTACAATGTTTTCAAATTACGGTTATAATAGGTATGGGAGGACAGTGCAGGCCTGTCAATAAGTACCAGGTACTTAGAGGAATGAAAATAAAGAATAGAAAATCGTCTATAAATCTATGTCTGTGAGGCCTACAACGTTCTCCCATTCACAATATGTAAAATAATCTACATTAGTAAGATCAACCTAGTAAGATAAACAAAGTGACATGATTTTCATGAGAATCACTATTATATAGTTGATACTGGAAGTGATGTATAATGTCAAAAATGACGAGAATATATCAGAAAGTGTAAAAAAAAATGATAAAAATTAACATTGTCATTTGGGAGCAGTTATTAGACGCTCACATAGTTATGGTGCTAATGAGTTACCAGGGAAGCCACATGTGCAGAAGGAATGAATGCCAAACTTCCCTGTCTTCAATGTAGTCTTTTATCTTATAATATGCTTTTTTGACAAGGACATGTTTGATGTGAGTTTTAAACTTTCCATCGCTAAGTTCTGTAACCGACTTTGGCAACTTGTTATAGAAGCGGATACTGTTTATTAGAAATGACTGAGTTTTATTTAATCGAAATTTTGGAATCACAACTTCATCTTTACTACGTGTATTTAGATTATGGAAGTTCCATCTTTTTTTGAAAAGACCTAAGTTTTTGCGAACGTACAAGATATTTTCTAGGATATAAAGAGAAGGCAGAGTTAGTATATCAATTTCATTGAATTTGTTTCTAAGAGACTCGCGAGGTCCCATTTTATAGATTGCGCGGATTGCCCTCTTTTGTATAATGAAAACTGAATCTACGTCAGCTGCCGATCCCCTCAGCAGAACGTCATAAGACATAATACTGTGAAAATAAGCAAAGTATGCTAACCTAGCTGTGGCTACATCAGTCAACTGCCTTATTTTTCTTACTGCGTAAGCAGCTGAGCTTAATCTACTTGAGAGAGCTCTAATGTGGGCACCCCATTGCAATTTTGAATCTAAAGTAATTCCTAGAAATACAGTTTCGGAAATAGCATCTAGTTTCTTGCCATCAAGTTTTAAATTTAGACCTACTTGGGGTACATTTGGTAATGAGAACTTAAGACATTTAGTTTTGTTCGCATTGAGTAAAAGATTATTAGCCGCAAACCATTTCGAGAGAACAGAGAGATAGTTTGTGAACACTCAGCTGTAGAAGATTTTTTCTTCATTAGATAACTTTATTGAATCGACAGCTATCTATGGACCTCAGAAACCGAATATTAGTTGTTTCATTTTCAAAAGTAGGTATACAAAACAACGCTTTGTGTGCATTAGTCGTTATAGATAATAGCATTTACGAAAGTAAGAATATATCTTGTTGACCAGTTGTTGAAAGCTGTGGTGGACGTGAGAAAACTATATCCTTATATACAAAAACAAGTGTTCCATACATTTCCACTTTTCTATGAAACAGCTGATTTCTTTTTTTTAAAACCGACGTAAAATTTCTACGTTAGGGGGTCTGGAATGATATGCTGAATTCATGGTTACAGTTTGCGCACTGGATAAAAACTTATCCTGTATAGCTTCATATTTATACAATTTGGCTCAAAGCCCAGCGCATGGACTCAACACATCATCATTTCAGCCGGGGATCAGCCACTGGTGGATATACTCCTCCCCTTTTTTTCCACCATACTTCTCGGTTTCGTGCGTCCCTCAGGCTGCCTGTCCACTGGAGCGTAGAAGGGAGGTGAGTAGCGGAGTTGTGCCAATTTTAACCAATAGAATAGTTTCATCCATGCGGAGCATGGTTTCTATTGGTTAATATTTGCACAGCTCCGCTCTTCTCTGCTCCAGTGGACGGGTAGCCTCATCCAAGTGTTTCCAGCGACTTTGACGTTATCTTCAATCCAACGCACTTTTGGACGGCCCTGGTTTCTTGGGCCTTGACCACCATTCGGTCACAGCTTTATTATAAGCGACTGATCAAAATTATAATGTTACTAAGCGATCAAATTAAGTAATGGAATGTACTTTTGTTTAATAGTACCGTAAAACGAGTACGTGACAACAAACATCACACGCCTTTTAACAAACCAGCGGATTTCTGTGATTTCACAATAAAAATTACTTCATGTATTTAAAGGTAAAAATGATCCTAAGTACCTACTTAAATGTAAAATCTGTGTGCAAAATTTTATCCAAATCCCCTCGATGCATGATTGAGTAACAAACGTTGTTACTCTTGTTGTGCCGACTTACTTATCCATGTGTCAGATATTATGGTAAATACGACTTAGGGCCAGTTACTGGAACGAAAAATATCAGTAAATGTATGTGACAAATTGTCAACCAGGCGCTAACTGCAAAAAATGTCGCAGCTTATTCTTATTTTGTTCGCATGGTGTGTGTAAAATAAAATCTCAAGATTTATTATACACCCAGTAGTACATTTTTCGTCAAAAAAGTCTTTGTACAGCTTTATCATTAATGTAGTGACTTTTCTCAATCTTTACAATATTAAGGGAATCAACTACCTGTGTAATTAATGTGTGTGCACACAATTTAATTTATTGTTTAAAAATAAAATAGAAAACTAAAATTATTTGTAATGTTAAAAGATGCGGCTCGATATTTATGTGTTAAAAATATTTTACTTGTCTGTGGCTAAATGATTAATTATTACATATTTTGATGTTTACATATTTTTCATTTGCGTTAACGCTATGTTACTGATATAATAAGTCTTATACTTATATGTGTAAATGAATAGCATAATTTTAATACCAGACCAATTTTAATAACAAATCAGAATAATACTTTAGGCGTGACAATATTTTTATGACAACTTAAATAATTATGTAAAAATTTTAATCTCTTGTGTTTTTTATCTACATGCACAGTTATTAAATCCATTTATGATGAAATATACAATTTAATTTCTAGACATAGAAAAACAAGTTACCATTCTGAAGAATGTTATAAAATAAGAAAAATATTATAATATTATAGGTTTTTATGTAATTATACAGGGTTATTTGTAAAACACCGGTAACCTCTCAGGACTACGTTACTAACATCATAATCAACAACTTTTGTTCTATGACTTTTAAAAATTCATCATATTTTAATTCATCAGATTTACATACAAAAATAAAAATATTTAAATTCAACGCTCTAAATGTTACGAAGTCTATGCGAAGCAAAAGAAAGCGATAGGTAGTACCGACAATAGCGAGGGGAGCGGGGGAGGGGGCGGCGGGGGCGCTTGAACTTGACCTATTTACGGGCGGCCTTCAGTCATTCGTTTGCTTTGATGCGCTTGCGTCGCGTCATTACGGGTCCTTGTAGTGAAATTCGGCAGTGCAGACGTATACGTAATTATCTTTACATGATGGCGTATCAATATTCCAATGTCGAGTACACGGAAATGGTGCGAATGCTAGCTAGGTGTGATGACAATGTTTCGGAAGCGTGTCGCCAATACGCCATACGATTCCCAAACGTACGTATACAAAATACTTTTATCAAGTGCTATACCGTTGTAACTTTACAGAAAATGTGAGATGTCATTGTTAGTTTGTTTTCATTACGGTGTTTAGTGCATAGGTACCGTGAAATATCAAGGTTATTTCCATGTCAAATGTTCGATTGTAGGTATAATTTGGCTTTTGCGTAAAAAGGCGGGACCCGTAGCGTAGCGAGTTACTAACCCAAAAGTATTACTACGAGGACATTGCGCGGCAATGTATGTAGGTAGGTACAGCAAAATACAGAGTTGAAATGTGTTACATAGGACAACGAAATATTTAAGGTTTGTTTTTGGTAAATGTATTATGTTTTGTAAAAAGTCGTAGAACAAAAGTTGTTGTTTATGATGTTAGTAATATAGTCCTGAGAGGTTACCGGTGTTTTACAAATAACCCTGTATAGACGCACTCTTATTTATTAATAAATTGTTTTGTGATGGTTTACAAAAGAAGATGACACAATACAGTTAAAAAAGGATGATAAATATCGTTGTACTATATTCATCATTAATTCTACACGAACAAACTGTTTTTTTAAGATTTTAGTGAGTAAATCTATGCTATAATCTGTATAATTAATAATAAATTAAATGTAAAATGATCAGGGATCTGTAAAATGTTGAGCATATTATTGATATTTTATGTGTAAACCTACTGTCTTAGTAAGGCCCGTATCATTCTTGTGATTTGTAGTACGCAGCTTTTTATACGGCCGCTCTGGAATGCTAAAACAATTGACGGCATGATTGTAGCACCAGAACGCGGCCCTCACGCACTAGACACGCTCGTGCACTAAAACGCCAGTGTGATAAAGGCCTAACTAGTCACATAGACTTAGAACAAAAGTGACAATGAAATGGCCTTGATACTAACAATAGTTATTTGTCTTCTGTCAACACGTAATCAACGAATATTGCATAAAATTAACAAGGTCATCTCATTGCGACTTCGTTTTGACTTGAGGCCATGGCCTATTACTTGTGTAATTTACTGTGAAAATGTTCTTTGATGTGACATTGCTGTGATAGATGTTAAGTTTTGTTCTTATCGTGTTGGTGGGTGCTGGGTCAATAAAGTGGGTTCAGGAATATATTATTCTGGTTTTTATTCATTATTTTGCCGCTCGCGACGCTCGAATAGACGCTACGTAGCCGCGTCAGATACGCACTTAACTTTTTCCAACAAAAAAAAAACAACCGACTTCCGAAAACACTCCAAATTGAAAAATACCTATAATTTCGAAAGGCGGTGACAAAAAATTAAAATACATATCCAAAGACAGACACCGACTTCCGAAAAAGTTTTGTCTTTGGATATGTGTTTTAATTTTTTGTCACGCCTTCAAAATTAAAGTATTTTTTTCACTTTCTAGTCTTCTTTTTGAGCTCTTTTCACTTTTTAGTTATAGTACCTACCCCACACCAATTCGAAATTTCGAAATCCAATCAATCAATTCGAAAACATTCGAAATACTTGGGGTATTCTCAAAGTAAATGAAATCAAAACAATGCATATGCGATAGCAGCAATCGCGGTTGATTTGCTGTAATTTTTTCAAAATTTCCGTTGTCCGTCTCCGAAACTCATCAATCTATATGAAATTTAAATTGGGCCGTTTCGTAATAAACCCCTTTCGAACAAAAAAAGAATTTTTCAAATCCGTCTACATTTGACGGAGATATGCTGGAAAATACATTAAAAAATATAAATAAATATACCGAATTGATAACCTCCTCCTTTTTGAAGTCGGTTAAAATGCTTGGGTTGATTTTGTTCGCCTTTTTCTTTAGCATAACGCCTGTAGCCTGCTTGTCCATTTGGTCAATCTGGACTCGACATATTATTAAAATTATAATAACAGTCTTTGCAGCTTCGTTGGACTGAAATGTACCTACTGCCTGATCAGCTGTTCTCAGACTGTTCTCAGACTAATTATTACAAACTGATTATAATTAGGTAAGGTTCGACTCTTCCGAATGATAAAAGTTATATTTTCGAACTGGGTTTACATTCTACTATCCTATCGGATTAGCGAACAATCGTTATTAATAAGAATTGAGTTGTCCTTGTTCATTTTCTTCTCAATGATATTTTGATGGTAGCTGGTAGCTACAATCTGCAACCACAAATTGTAGCTAGTTTCAAATCAAAAGTTCAAATGGGTAGGCCTGTTTAATTATTTTTATCAAATGAGTCATTTACTCGGTGAAAAAAATTTGACAGTGATTAAAAGGATTGAAAAAATTATGTCTTGATTATTACTTGGCTGGGCAAACACTAAGAATAATTTTATTATGATATGACGCCAATTTAAGTTTACCGCTAAATTGATAATCAGCATGAGCAAGCGTTGCATGACGTCATGTGACGTTTACCTTTTTAGGCGTTCGTATTGTTTAGCGACGAGCATACTGCGTCACTACATCCTGATAACATCAACTCTCTCTAATGAATAGAAATGTCACTTTACGTAATGAAATATGATAATTATATGCTTACTTATCTCGGGGCGTTTGTCGTATCAGTTCAAGTAACATTTCAAAGTGTAAAATTATTAGACTTTGTATGAACAAAGACGTGAAACAAAACGCATTATAGTAAGCGCTTCGCATCAGCTGTTGTAAAAAAAAATTAACGGGATATTGCGAATGAAAACTGGTCACACCGACGGCCACATCAAAAAACTGGGGGTCTGGCGTGACCCTGTTATTTCTATCCTGCAATAAAATAGCTGTGTAATTTAAGATAGTTCGTGTGTGCTTCGAACAGTGTTATATAGCAAATTCTAGTGTAATTTATGAAGAAATTATGGAACGCGCGACGGGAACAGAGGTATACGGGTGTGGCTCGCCCCAAACCTCGGACATAACGCTGAATATACAAACTACTACGGGTGGTAATTTCACCATCAGTTTGAACCCGAAAAATACAGTGGAGCACCTCAAGAAGTTGGTTTCAAAGAAACTAAAGGTGTCTAAAGATAGAATATGCTTGCTGCATCGCGAAAGGTGAGCGTTTTATGTCGAGACGCCAAGCTTCTATTGTCAAACATATCACGGAAATATGTCGATACGATGACGCATCAGTGTTATTTGACTCGCGTATTGAACTTGAGTTTTGTGTTTGCAGACAACTGAGGGACGGCACGCTGGAAGAGAACGGTCTGCTGGACGGATCGCGGGTGATCCTCCTGCCGAGCGTGGAGACTGGTTTGCTGGTAAGTCTCGTGCGTCACGGCGAGCTGTGGCGAAACCCCCCAAGTACCTCCTGATAATCACGTGTTTCACAACTATGACAAACTAATCAATACACTCACATATCTCTAAAACCATTGTTGTCTATTGACTAATTAATTCTTTCATTAATATTATCATTCTGTCCTTTCCAGAGCCATAGGCCCGAAAATTCTGTGATGCAAGCATTAGAATCCCTAAATGACACTCAGGTTAATGACTTTTTAAGTGGTAAATCTCCACTGAATTTGACAATGAGGTTAGGTGACCATATGATGCTGATCCAACTGCAGCTGTCCACACTTACCACAATTACCAGAAGGCCCAGGAACCTAGGCCAAGGAACATCCACACCAAGCAAGAGCTCTTCAACAACAATACGGACTACTAAATGTGACGCCAGGGAATCAGCCAGCCCTCAGACAGCAACTCTGCCTACATGTACACCTGTGCCCATGGACCACTCCTACATCAGCAGTGAACCTCCTAAATCAGAACCTACAGCACCACAAGCTCTACAGAAGCAAGATTTTGAAATGCTACAGAACTGTTTTGACTTGTACAGGTCAATCGCTGAAGAGAAATATGCCGAAAAAGATATTTGTGATGACAAAGAGGAGACAATGGACACAACTAATTGTACGGTCTCAGATCTCTCTGATGCATCTACAGAAAATGAACAGTCCCCTATAAAATCCTTGTCCAATCTAGTGTCTAGTCCAATAGATGCTGATACTGCTGCAGAAATCAGAGCAAGAGAGAAAGCTAATCTCATTAACACTGTAAAAAACAACTTAAAAGATTTTCTAGCACAAAATAATATAGGTGAAGGTGAGGTCCTAATACCTGAAAGAATTGTCAGCTGTGACAAGCAGTGCCCGTCAACATCCTCGCACACCACAGACAGCTCACTCAGTGATGACAGTGACAACTTTACAGACCAGAGTTCATTCCTAGCTGAAAGTACTATAGATGAATACCCCATGGAAAATCTCTTTAACAGTGCTGTTGACAAAGGATTGTTTGAAGACCAAGATGAATCTATGATGGATAGGGAAATATCAAATTTGGCTACAACTAGTCATGGCAGTCAGGACGCTAACTCGGGCACACTACCTTCTTTCCAAAGTTTAAATGAACCTTTGAAAAACAAGCGATTCCAATATTTATTGCACAAGACCTCCAAATTTAAACATCCTATAGGTCAGAATAAGCAGAAGGCCTTTATGCAATCTGTTGTTAACAAACATAAGAAAAGGATGCAGAATCGACAAGACACTAACTTATCACAGCCCTCTACCTCTAGAACTGAGCCTTATATAACAAATTCTAGAAAACTCATTCTGCAACCCAGCACTAGCAATGGACAGGCTGAAGACATTGCCACACCGTCCACATCTAAACAGGTTATATTTAAAGCTCCTGATGCTCCAAAGAAGCCACTGAGAGCATCACCTCCTCCTCCTGTGGATACCAAAGCTCTCATTGAAGCCTCAAAGAATTTAACACAGAAACTTAAGAAGTTATCTAAAGAGGTTCTGACTAATAAGATTGAGTTGAGGGGAGCTGAGGAGATGACGCTGTGCCGGAAGATTGGTCCTGGAGCTGTGATAGAGTCCATGAAGCATCATGGCAAAGGAATTTACTCTGGGACATTTTCAGGCACACTGAACCCTGCCCTACAAGACAGGTGAGAGTTTATCTCTTTAATTAATACTTTATTTTGTAATTTCAAACAAAGATGTTCAGAAAGATAATAGAATTCTATAGAATGTATGTCAGTAAGTAAGTACATATTTATTATTTGCACATGTGCCGACACATTTTTTTTAATCAAAGATGGCGGCGACATTTCATGGTAATTTGAAAGTAGAAATGTCTATAGCAACTTTATTTGATGCATGTTTCATAAAGTAAACTTTAGATTTCTCCTGATGGAGATTACAAATACAAAAGTTAGATATGATAAAAAAAAAAACCGTTGTGTAATGTGTATTTATGTGTGTGTACTGTGTTTACTGTTGTTATGTTATCTCCATGTCCCATTACTTACTGTTATTTATATTTATATTTCAGATATGGCCAACCAAAGCGAGATATATCCACAATTATTCATATATTGAATGATTTGTTATGTGCTGCGCCGCCAATGGCCATTGCACAGGTATGTTTATTTTATGCATAAAACTGGTAATTTTTTAGGGTTACAGATTACTGACTGAAACTAATAGAATACCCATTGTTATTTCCTACTTATCTATTACATGTTTTTATCTTGTCTACACTAGTGTTATCGCTAATCATGCTTTCTACGCATTCTGAATAACAGTTGAACATTACAGAAGGAGGTGGGCCACTCCTGCTCTACAAGCACGGAGTGCGAGTGCTCAGGCTGCAACCGGTCGTGCACGTACGGACTGTGCGACGGCCACGTGCCGTCCACGTCGGCCGCGCCCAGCAAGCGCTGCACCTGCGAACCTAAAGACTGCCAGTGCCGCTGCCTCGAGCCCAAGCCCTGCGCCGCGTGCGCCAACAACGCCGCCACCGGAAAGATGTGCAAGAAATGTGATACAGCCAAGACTTTAGCCCTGGAGAACTCAAAAACTAAATGCAAACTCGAGCAACTGAGGCTTGTGATGCAGCAGAAGAAACAGAGGCGTGAAGCGCGGAAACTAAAGACTTTGCCTTACACCAACTCGCCGTCGAAGGTGATATCGTCGCCCGAGCAGACGGCCGGCTTACCGGAAGAAATAGAAACACTTGCCTAGCACTCAGTTACATCCCGCGTAAATTATTAACTCGCGCTTATAGATTTGTAACGGTACTCCGCCATCTTGTCTTGCTTTTGTATAGAAATTACTAATTATTTCAGTTGTCTCATTAAAGGTATCATATTATTTACTTTATGCACAGGATGTATTCCAACTGCTGATATTGGCGACTTGATAACTAACAAATTGTTACACTGTGGTATCTTTGAGTAGTCAGTGTTGATCGTGCACACCTAAAGCTTTGTTAATGCGTGTTGACAATATTTGTTTATCACGTGTGCATTTCAAATGTTTTCAAAATATACAAAATGCGTATTTATGCTAATAGTATATTGTCTTACGGGTGACTCTGAATGGGTTGCGAAATATTCATTCTTGCTACTCTGAGCTGAACTGAGTTCTGGTCAAAAATCTTTTTTTTTTTGAATATTTCACAAAATTAGCAAAGCTTGAGTATGTACGACGACGCAAAAGCATGAGGCGAGTGCGGATATATTATTCTAAATTACCATTTTAACTAAGTTTGGATAATAGTATACCCAATAACTTTAAGTGCTATTATACGCATGTACAAATGATAAAGATTGATTAGCAAAATCACTAGTTCGTAGCTAATGTAACCAGTTTAGGTCCACAACACACTTGCCTGGAACGGCTTAAAATTGATTTTTGTTGTTATATTTTAGATTATATTTTATCGGTTCGAAGTTTTAGACACTTGTGTACCTAGTTTAATTTTTTGAAAATCACTATTGATTGATATTCGACATTACGGGGTTTATTAGTAACTAACGCATTTTATTCATTCATCCTCTAAGAAAATTTGCAAAATTTAGGACAAGTGATCTTATATCCCATTTTTTTTAGTTAATAATTGGCACTGTTATTCTTATAGTTATTTTTCTTTGTTTTCCTTTTCTCCTTTCACGGATATGTTGTTAAAAGTAATAAAAATGTTTTCTGGATTACAACTGTTTTGTTTAGTTTTGTTGTATTTTTTTAAATGTCATTTTTGGTTTACATGAACTAGTTTATTATGTAAAGGACTCCAATCCATGTAATAGCAATATTATTCGTAAAAACGATACCGACATATATATCGATTATAGAGACACTAGAGCTAGCTTTGTACATACATAATATGAAAAACTTAGTAGCAGTAAAGTGCTTTTTGACTATAATTCATCAATCTATAAAAATAACTTTATCGTTAAATTGCCTAGACATAATTTAGGGGTTTATTGTGAAATATCTCTGTGAATACTAATTAGTACGTATAACTAGTGACCCACTAAACAAAATAATGGTAGGACGGAAATTCTTAGTACTTATATAAAAAATGAAGATCAATATTATAATGCTATTTATATAAGATTACATTGGAGATTGCCCAATTCACTATTTTCTTGCATGTAATGAATGATATGAGACCAAATGCCTGTGAGTTAATGTCCATGGAAAACGTTAAGCTATCAAAATCACTTCGCATGTCTCACGGCTCGCAAGACATCAAGACTATACGTTATATTGGGTAATGACCTGTCTTCCAAAAGAAATCCAGAATGAAATTATAACTTTTCCTCAACCCAATGATGGCAACGCACCAAGAGACCAGACCATTATTACAGTGTCTTCAAATAAACGAAAGCAATAATTGAATTCCTAACGTGCCGTCGGTACCATCTTACCCAGGCCAGGTTGTGGTCATGACTGAACAGCGACTTATGTGCAACCGAAGTTTTGGAGGAGAATGCAAAGGAAGTGTGATGTGTTTCTTAGATTGTCCAAAATTCCTACACATATATTTTTATTTATTCAACTAAGGGTTCTGGTACACCTTTATTCCATTTAATTCTTTGCACTGTACCTCATAGTGTTTTAGATTATAGAAGCTAGTATTCTGTGATGATGATGTTGAGACTTGTTGCTGGACACTTTTGTTTTGGTGTTTTCCACTAATAGGCAATGTCATGAAGGCAAAGGCAATTTACCTTTGCTAAGGCTATCTGCCTCAGACGTTAGTGGGTAAATTCGCTCTTCAGTCGTGACAAAATCTTTCTTTCCAAAGTGCCTCTTAACTGTAAGGTACATTGTACCTATTTAGTGTTGTGCCATACATGTATACTATTTAAGTTCCATAATTTAAATGTTTATGGCACTATTCAAAGTTCGAATGTTCTGTTCGATTTCTTACCAATCATGTTCCTAAGATCTCAATTTTTCCGACAACTTGTAATGTTTTGGCGGCAAACTTATTCGGTCTATTGTTTTTGTAAATACATTTTGTTACCGTATAATTTAGTCGTGATGAGTTTTGTTATAAGGTTTTGAGGGAAAGCGTAAATTGTTTTTTTTTGTCCTTGTATTTGCATGTCTAGTGAGGAGAATAAAGTTACATAACAAAAGTATTTCGTTGTTTTATAAACCTCTTACAAAAACCTGGTAATTAAAATAATGTCTTCTGATCGTGAGTGATGTAAATAAAAAATAATTTGATCCAAAACAATATAAATGAATTTATTCGAATAATAACTACTGATTCTGCGGTGTTATAATGAGGAACCTATAATAGTAACTTAATCACATATTATTTCTGATAAATTGGACGACAGAATGAATATGTGAATCTAATATTCGCGATCGAACAGTATAACAAAATATACATAATGTATTACAAACAATCCAACGCAAACATAATAAACATAAGTTTCGGTAAGTTATTCTTAACAAAGTTGGATACTAATCATTTATATTATAAATTACAATTACTGTCATTTCACTTATATTTTCAAGAAACTGATAAGATAATTAACAATACTAAGTTGAGTTAAACTGAGACAATGTCTTATTTCACATCCTTTTTTCAGTCTTTACATCTAGACAATGTTGCAGATGAGAGTGAATAACATGCAGTTATCATCGACTTGAACTGAGTACCTACTTCTCGTGAGGAATCTAAAGCTATCGTGTACAATGTTAACAGCAAACTAATACAATATTGGTAGGTCTTTACTTCGTGTCTTACGGGCAATGAACAAAAACAAAACATGTATCCTGCTTAGGGTCTACAAAAACAAAGTCTGTACTTGTAAATTATTTTATTATAAAGTTCATTTATATAAATTAGCACATAACCCACACACGCGTTGCCACGCACACTACAACGGCGTCGTAGAGAGCGCTACGGACCGCGAAATCAAAACTGTGACCACAGCGCTGTCTGCGGCGACGACTATTATGATTTTAGAAGAGCAATGTACTCATGCCGCCCATCTCGGCTTGCTCCTTGACGAAGATCTCGAAGTACTGGTAGATGATGGTAACGGCGAGCAGGATACCAGTTCCGGAGCCGATGGCGCCGAGGAAGTCGGCGAGCACCGACAGGGCTCCGATACACAGGCCTCCGAACGCGGCAGCGGTCGGGATGTATCGGTTGAGCTCGTGGATCATCGAGTTGTCTCGATGACCGCGCATCACCATCTGTTGTTCCTTCAGTTGCTTGGCGACCTGCGAAAGTAGGTTACTGTAAGTACTTACAAGCAACAAATCAATAGTCATTTTCATGCGATAATTTATTCAGCTGCAGTAAATAGGGCGTGCTACACAAAGCGAGCTACGTAGACTATCGAAACTACTCGATCGAATACCGAATTACTGAAATAAAATGGCCTAAACGGTTGCGCTATTTCTACGGCACAATTTAGTAATACACTTTCACTAATTGGAAAGTTAAGTGGCGGCCGTCACTACAGCCGTATCATAATGTTAAAGGCATTGATTAAGAAGTTCTAAAGTTCGTTCACCTCTACCGGGTTACGAAGATAAATGGAGCTTTACGACTGAATACAGTTTGAATATTTTTCCTTAAATGCTGAAACTAGTTTTTGCATATTGTAATGACGTACCGTTCCTCGTGTAATCGTAAGCAAATTAATGAGTAATTTGTAGGTCAAGTAACTTTGTAATACCGATCATTTTGACCACACCTGACATGCTACTTTTAAATGAAAACGCACAAAAACTCTGCTGTTCAAGTGCTTTTTTTAAAATTAATTATGCAATAATGTCATTTATGCACTAAAATTTAAGATGCATTAATTGGTAATTTTTCCTCAACCAGCGATGCGTTTTTTACAAGCTTTTATTCAACTTGCAATGTTTGTATGTATGTTTGTTTGGGTCAAATATTGCAAGCTAAATTAAAACCTCTTCCTCTTAACCTATGGAGCTGAAATTTCCCACATAGATTATGTATAGAAGACAATGCACTTTTATGATACGTGACATTATTTTTTGTGTATTTTTTTGGTTTATCGATTTTTAACTATTTTCTATCACCCTTATTCTTCTTCAATCGACATTTCTGGTTCTAAACTTCTTATCGTTAACTAAATCCGCTCTGTGGCTTATGTTAACCAATAAACCTGTTTACTATATTACAGGAAAATCAAAAGACAATTTCACATAGACACATGATCTGACCAAGATTATGTCTGGACTTTTAAAGAGACTTTGAACTGCGAGTTTGTTTCTTTAAACAAAAATTGTTGACGTATAAACGTCTTTGTACAAACCTACTTACAGAAATAAAATCATGTTTATCACTGTTTTCATTTTACTTCTCATAAAGCAAACTTACATCCTTAGCCGAGGATCCGGAGACATCGATCCAGGTCTTGGAGAAGAACGCGCACGATCCCAACATGAAGAACATGTAGAGCAGCGCGTGCACGGGGTCCGTCGCGATGTGCGACAGCGACTCCGGCGGGCTGAAGTAGTAGCACAGGCCGCCCACCGGGTAGGCGCGCGCCGGCCCGCCGCCGCCCACGTCGGCCCACACGCCCAACAGGTTCACCAGGAAGTTGCCGCTGAATTTAACAGCTAACATCTGCGGGGTGAATGGTCGTTAGTTTTTTTTTTGGCAGGTTTAGGGTTGTTCATCAATGAGCTCAGTCTATTCTAATGGGTATGTGGTTAATAGGCCTTCGATTCATGCTGTTTATTTTGCAGAATCTACTATGTTTTGCTTTTAAGCTGTTTGCTAGTAGTGATTTTTTTTTTTAATTTAGTACTTGGTTTTAAAAGCACCAATTTATTAAGACAATATTAAATATTGAAATACTGTGAGTTAGCTTCTTAAAGGTGTATTGTATTAGCCCAACCCAGTAACTGGGCTGTGGAGGTCAGATAGGCAGTCACCATGTTAAATACTGGTAATCAGCTGCACCTGGTTTGACTGGAAGCCGACCCCAACAAAGTTGAGAAAAGGTCAAATAATAAATAATTTATTTTCTCTTCACAAACAAGGGTATAAAAGCTTAAAAACTAAGTGACACTAGCTTGTGAGAGACTGGTGTCTGCACTAGGAAAAAAGAAGAAAAGGTATCTCTATTATGCTGCCTATTCTAATTCCCACCGACCGAAGTCTTCAGTAAAGTGAAAATTCTATTAATCTACACATTAAATGTTGTTAAACATATCAAAAGTAAAGTTTACAAACCTGTGAGATGACGTAGAGATTAGAAACGAGTGCAGATTGCAGAATGATAGGTATGTTTGAGGTATAGAAGAGTTTGATTGGGTACGAGGAGTACTGTCCGCGGTAGCGCGCCGACTTGATGGGTAGGTCCACACGGAAGCCCTGTGGAAGAACACAAAAAAAAACATAAAAAGTGACCTCAAAAAAGGTAGGGCGGAAACACACGACGACTATTTGCAGCGATACAAACGCGCGATAGCATCGCAATCTTCGCGGTGAAAGTAGCGACTGCAAAAAGTGGCCGCCTTTAGGTTAACGGAAATACATGACGTATAGTACAGCAAGCAGATAAGCTTGCTGCAAGGCAAACCCACATTGCTAGTAATCTTAAAAAAAAAAGCAATAACGACATTGTTCTTCTTACGATACCATAGAAGGGAAGTTGACGTATTATCCGTATGTTAACTACATGTAGCATGTCGGAGATCTACAAAGGTCATCATTATAGACACGTGGCCCTACAAGTATTATAGTATAGTACAACGGTCTTACAAGTTACTATCATTGTTTGCATTGAGACTATATTATAAAGTTAGTTACTATATACTTCAATATATATTAAATGGTTTTTCTTTCTTTTAGTAAATCAAATTTTATGAATATCTCAAATAGATTGCTAACTATAGTTTTGTACAATTTAGAAGCATTTTGTTTAAATTTTGTAAATGTGAGTACCATGCATCCGTTTATTGTGTTGTTACGTTGAATTGAGAAACCATGGCAGTTGAGAGGATGTTATGCTCACATAAATGTCTCACTGGTGGTGGCGCGTGTGTTGGATCATTCGGTTCCCTACAAAATGGTTGAGCTGGATGGTGCTGATCCACGCGTCGAGTTCGTGAATGGGAGCTGTCGGTTGAGACTGGTCATCTCCTAACTTCCAAGGCTTATTTTATCTTGTATTTAGAATTGTTTATAATTTTTTTTTTACATTGTTCTCACATATAGAAGCAACAAGAATAATGTTCCCAAGATTTTGTAATATTCAACTTGATTTTAAAAGAGTGTCCGTGGAGTTTCTTGCCCGTTCTTCTCCATAGAGATCTACGTTTTGGAATGGGCAACTAGCTTCAACTTTCCAACTGATCGACTTTTTGACAATTCAAAAGTGCCTGTAAAGGGTTAAAATTGAAATAAATGCTTTGAGTTTGAGTTTGAAAGAGGAATTATACGGAAAATACGTCAATCCTGTCAATTATGTAAACACACTAAAAATCAGATTTAATTTTATAATCCTCTTACCTGGAAGTATATGACGATAGCAAACACGAGGACAGTGGCGAGGAGGTTCATGAGGTTGGGCAGGTTCTGGCGGTAGAAGGCCTCTCGGAGGGCGCGCACCTTGTCTGGTCGGGTCGCCAGCAGATGGAACAGGGCAATGACTGCACCTTCGAACTCTGTACCGCGACCTAGAGGACAATTGTGATGCTGAGTAACTGTCTAATGGCGGTAATGGATAATGCAGGGCTGTTGGTGCCATGTAAGGCAGATCTTTCTAAGGATTTCAGTTGAGAGATTTATATATTTTGAAGTCAACCCATTCACGATTGATTTTTCAATCTTCAGATAGCTTATATCAGAGGAATAAAAATTGCGGTTCCACAGCTTTAGAATGGAAAATATGTCAATCCGATTTTTTTCAAGTATCAGTAAGTAATTTGACGATTGAAAAATTGGCCCATAATATGAAGAACACAAACAAAACTTTTAGTGAGCACTAGCACTAGCACTGACAATGTTTTTTTTTTTTAATTTTGATATGAGGTTAGGAAAGATAATTGTACAAAATAAGTTCATAATAATTGTGTTTTAAAATTTCGAATATGAATGACTGATAAAAATATTTATTCAACTGAATAAGTGGGCCCATAATAATTATTTTCCTCTTTGTAATTGTTAAGTATACAGTTCTTGGAAGGAAATATTAAAATATAATGTCCAGGTAATCAAAACTATTTATTAAAACTTCTTTTTTCAGAACGAACATCAAATTCTAGCTAGTTTAATCTTCTGAAAGTAAGGTATCTATGCTACACTTGTGTCCTAATTATTAGAAAATAATCTGATAAGGATATTTTATAATCATTATTATTTAAACTGGTCCATTAACTAAATATTACATTAAGTCATGCAATTATATATTTTATTACGTGTGCAAACTGGTTTCAGACTGCAAATTAATATTGCAAGGTTATAAATTAAGTCAGCTTGCGTAAAATTAAAGGGAGTTTCAGAAAATGTATACTTATGCAAAAATATGTATTCAGCAGTTATATATATACTCATATGAGTTCCTATTGAGAAGAAAAACATGACTGAAATTGATATTTAATAGATTTATGGCTTTCTTATGTCTAGTGTACTTACCAGTGTTGACGGTAGCAGGGGAGAATGCCTTCCAGACGATAGTCTCACAGATGTTTGTGGCAATGAATAGTGAGATACCGGAGCCAAGACCATATCCTGTAATAAAATAAGTTTGCTTAGTTTGTGACAATTTAAAAAATCAATGGATACCCAGAATTACTTCAGTGTTATCAATGCCCCCTTGTAGTAAATTTTACTTAAGTATTTCAGAAGTTTTTTTGATGAGCATTAAAGTTTCTTAAATGTCACAAAGCTTTTAAGCGGACGCGTAGTACGCGCGACAGTTGGTCGTTGACCCCGTAATTATGAGTTAGGAAAATCCTTTTTATATCGCGATTAGATTTCGATAGCTGTCATGTTTGTGAAGTTTCGCCACCAAAATTAAAATGGCGACCTCAGTATACTGACCTTTTTGTAGCAACTCGTCGAGCAGCAGGACGATCAGACCAGCGACAAACAGCTGAATGATGATAAGCAGACAGACTCCCGCGCCGATTTCACTCGGTTCGCCGTACATGCCTGTCATGACGTAGACAATGGCTTGACCCACTGTTATCACCATGCCGAATACTGCAGACAAAAGTATGGGTTAAATGGGGTGTTTTGTCTTGATATGTCAGTAGTTCTGTCACTGCCGGACATTACAGGGACAAGTATTTAGAAAGATTTGGAGAAACCATTTGTTAAAGCAAATTTAAACAAATTGGATTGGATTGGTATGATGTGGTCCTATGAAATACCTATTCTATTAGAAAAAACCTGTTCCATATATTTTGACTGTTGTATTGCACTTTTGTATAAAACAGCTGCTTTAAAAAAACAACCACAGCAACTAAAAATTTAATGTCAAGTGAGTCCAGAATTATGTACTGAATCAAGGTAAGAAATTGTGCGTCAATGTCCCTGTCTACAAAATGATTTGATTAATTATTACTTTTGGAGTCAATAATTCATGCTAACAAGGAACAGGGTGTGTTCTGTTTGTTAATAGAATAATAAGTTAATTACTCCAATTGATAAAATCATGGCTAAATATTATTTATAATCTGCAAAATGTGGGAATTACCAATCATAATCAAGAGTACAAACATGAACTATAAGCTTAACCAAAAGATATTTTTTATCAATGGATATCTTTATCCAAATCATCATTATTGCAACCCAAGTATTTGTAATGACATAAAATATTAAGAATTAACATAAAAAAGGTACACTAGTAAATATTTGAAATTAAAAAGCAGTTCCTTCCTTTTGCTAATGTATATAAAAATTGGCAATTTGCCTGACACTTAAGTCTATCATAAAATTGGCATTTTGCCCCTTAAACAAGGTTTAGAAGATATTTAGTAAATATAAACACTGAAAATATCTTCATTTTGTAGAAAATTCTTTGAAAGTTGTGATTTGCTGTTGAATGTTCCAATTAATTCATTGTTGTTTTCATTTATATATTCTAAATTTTTTAGAAATTCTGGCAGAATGTTTGGTTACATGTCAAGTTTTAAGACTTATGTATGCAAGGGTAACGTTTGCAATCTGTTTGGATGATAACCTAAAAGAGAAAGGCAATATCAAGATCCACTTACATTTCTGTGCACCATTGAACAAAGCTCTGTCTTTTGGTGTGTCACCGACTTCAATGATTTTTGCACCTGCTAACAGCTGCATGATAAGGCCAGACGTGACAATGGGTGAGATACCGAGTTCCATGAGTGTTCCTCTATTTGACGCAAGAATTACACGGATCCAGTAGAAGGGATCTGCGCTGTCTGATGACATTATACCGAATAAGGGGATCTGAAAAATAATTTTAAGGTTAGAATAGATAGTGATGTGTCGACTATGAAAGAGCTAAGGAGTTATCAGAATTTTTAACCATATGCTAGAAATTTTATAAAAATTTAAGTCTTCTGAAGATATAAAACATGTTTTTATTCTAATAAGATACTGCAATCTTGTAGTGTTTGAATGTGTGTTTCCCATTACATTTTTGTGGGTAGTGGCAAACTTTTTAAATGAAAACATGAAATAAACTATGCAGTAACTTACAAGTTGATTGTATTGTTACTAAATTTGGATCAATTCACTCATAATTTAAGCAGAATCCATCTTTATTTCAAGTAGCTTATGGCCACATCACAATAAAATATCAAAAATATAACACTCACCTGACAACATACTAAGAAAATAAATAGAGTGATTGCAGTCCATAATACTTTCTCACGGAATTGGATCTGAAATACAAAGCATTCAGTTAGAAACGTACCAAATTATACACTCCAAAATATTCAACATGAAGTACAGTTACCTATCCTACATACATTAACATTAGGGTTAGGTGTGCACTTTCACTTACGTTTTAACACATAAGTAAGCCCTAAATCGCTGTAACACGTCTACAATCACAAATAGATGCAATTACAAACACAAATAACGTCAAAAGAATACACAATCCTGCAAAATATAACCATGGCTTACCTTTCTTTCTGGTTTTGCTATTTCCGGCAATATACTGCAAAACGGCTTTATAACTTCGAGGAATTTGACTGCAAGCAGAACATTTAGATTAATACATCACACCTTTAACACACAACACACAATTTTAGAATAAAATCTTAGGATAATGTGGAAATACGTGTCCGAGGTTTATCACTATTTTTAGTTATAAATATGAACTATACTCACTTCCCATTTTGATTTATTGCGAATTAACTACCCTAACTAAATTATTAACTGATCAATCCGGCTAAAACCATTCAACTTTTGTTCATTAGTAACACTCCAATAGGACTTTTCGCGAGAAAGAGCCTGCGCAACGCCGCCAACGAGCTGTCCGCGAATGACACGTCCACAACGTCACGTCACGTGACCTGTGATGTTGGCGTGTATAATGTTGCTCTCAACAATCTCCAAGACGAATAAAATATTTATATGATAAAATGTTTGAAATTCCGATAATTTTAACCACATCTAACAATTCTGGTTATTTACCGTGAGATAAATGTAATTATTTTCAGCTCATAAAAATGGGTTCACAGATTTACTCACAAAATTCTACTCAATTTTGGATACGATTTCGTAAGTGTAACATTCACTTTAGAAACTATAATCATAGGGTTTAATAGATTTTTCAATTCCACGCTCACTGTTTCGCTTTTTTATTTTATCAGGAATTTTATCGCAAAGCTAGATTTTTTGTAAATTTTTGCTAACTGGCAATTTTGTACTTTTCTTCTGAGTTTGTGTTCTTCTAGACTGCGGAAACTTAAGTTATTCTCCCAAAAGTTAAAAGTGTCGGTATCAAAAATCCTCATCATCTCAGTGCATCATCTGCCTAGCATTTTCGCAACTATTTTAGGGTCAGCTTCCAGTTTAACTAGATGCAGCTGAGTGCTAGTATTTTACATGTAGTGACAGCCCATCTGACCTCCTCAAACCAGTTATTGGGTAAACGATATCTCTTGGTCACTATTTGGCAGCTGGCGTCTGACTGGTTCTGACGACCCGTAAAGACTGTCAAAGATCCTCGAATGACTGCCGGATCCAACAGATTAACATGCTCGCCCGTCCGTACCTCGGAAAGCACGCTAAGCCATTGGCATTTTGGTCTTAGCACCCACGAACCACCCGTGGCAAGCGTAGCTTATCCTAATTGATGAAACTGTGTGGCTATTATTACTTAGTCACAAGCCAACCGATTATCGGCACTGATGGGGCAGTACCAACAATCAGTCGGTGTCGGTAACGAGAATATCAGACAAGAACAAATAATTCCTGTTTTCCTTCCGTCACATTTGTATCGCAATGTCAGTGTCACTGCCAAAAACCAACGTCAAATTTTCATTTGAAACCATAGCACCATGTGCTTGTATTTGTAAATAATTTCAGTTTTATGCATTTCTAATCAATAAAATGCAGCAAGCACATCGTGCCGGTAACCTAAAGCAGAGCAATAAAGCTCACAAGTCGCGCCACCGCTCTAAACGTGGTATTTCAGCCGCTGCAAAAGGTTAGTAAAAATCGTTCTCATGGATCATGCCTCTTTCATTTTAGCAAGTATTTTAAATGAATAATATATTACAGGCAAAGTAAATGTGAAGGAGTTTGTTCGTCGCAATCGCCATATACTGAAAAAAGATGAGCGTCGTCACCAAGCGCTTCAAATTCGAAAGAACAAACGCGAGGAAGTGTTGTCTAAGAAGCGTGCGTTAGGCGGTACTCGCAACCCTCCGTTCTTGGTCTGTGTAGTGCCGTTGAACGCACAGCTTGACGTGCAGTCCGCCCTTGTTATCCTGAAGACATGTTCTGAAGGAGCTGTTGTTACTCAGTCTTCTAATGGAATCTTACATCTTGGGTATATTTCAGTCCTGTATTTTTTTATTACAATAACTTGATCCAAACATTTTCTAATTTAATTTGAATTATTGTAGCTTACCAAACTTCAAGCAGAGATTCTCTTTCATATCCCCAGAAGTGGGCAATGACTTTGCCCTCTTAGATGCACTTAAAGTGGCCGACACAGCTCTCTTCATTACCTCAGCACTTGATGAACCAGTGGACGAATGGGGCGAGAGAGTTCTTGCCTTATCCATGGCTCAAGGCATGCCAACACCAACAGTAGCTACAATGGACATAGAAGGAGTAAATCCTAAAAAGCGTACAACTGAAAAACAAAATGTACAAAAGCTTATATCAAAGTGGCTCCCTGAAGAAAAAGTTGTGCAGCTAGACAAAAGTTCAGATGGACTGAACCTGCTACGTAGAATTGGAAACCAAAAACGTAACATCATCCATCATAGAGAAAAGAGACCATATATGTTGGCCGAAGAGGCTGAATATGTGGCTGACAGTGAAGGTGATAGTGGTACTCTTAAAATCAGTGGGTATTTACGTGGTATGCCATTGAATGTAAATGGTCTAGTGCATATTACTGGGCTGGGTGACTTCCAGATGTCAAGGATTGATGGATTAGAAGACCCACATCCATTGAACTTGGGAAAAGAGAATGCTAAACCAGATGATACTATGGACGCTGAAGTAACAAAGGTATCAGTACTGCAAGTTGCTGACCCAGCCAAGCAGGAGAGTCTTGTGTCAGAGAATGTTCCTGATCCTATGGAAGCTGAGCAAACTTGGCCCACTGAGGAAGAAATAGAACAAGCTAATTTAGAGGTAAAAATTATTAATAAATTATTAATTTATACTACATACATCTCATGAAGTAAATAAGCTTCTTATTAGGAATAACTAAAGTAATCAGAGCAAAAAGGCCTTTTAAATTAACCTTCGCCCAAATGCGCATTACTCAGACATACCTATTTCTTTTGTTGCTTATTTATTTGCTTAGTATTTAAATTGTCCATATTAATTTAAATTTCCATATCATGCAGACTAAAACGAAAAAAGTGAAAAAGGTGCCAAAAGGATGGTCAGACTACCAAGCAGCTTGGATCGTCGAATCTGACGCGGAAGGCGAAGGCTCTGACGACGGTAGCGAAAGCGACGCCGATGATGGTGATGCCGACGAATTTATGTCCTGTGAGGAAGATCAATCTGACCAGGAAGAGAATGCAGAGGACAATGACTTTGAGTCAGTAACTGAGTCTGAAGTAGGACCCACAGATGAGAAGTACGATGCTACCATTGATGCAGCTGAAGAACATGAAATGCTGCAAAAGTTAGCAGCTGCAAAGGAAGATCGCCAGTTCCCAGATGAGGTTGATACTCCCCAGGATGTGCCAGCTAGGGAAAGGTTTATGCGGTATAGGGGATTAGAGTCCTTCAGAACATCTGCCTGGGATCCTAAGGAAAACTTGCCAGAAGATTTTGCTAGGATATTCCAGTTTGAGAATTATGATAGGACAAGGAGGAGGGTCTTCAAGGAGTTGGAGGATAGCTTAATCAATATGGTGAGTGATTATGGTGTAGATTAGGCAAATTATAAATAAAAGCAGTATTAACACTGGTTGCACTGATGTCTTTTTTGCCTAATGTGGTTCAGTATAACAATATCAAAAAAAGAGCAATTATTAAATTAATTTGAAACTATGGGGTATTCCAGGGTTCAATGATTGGCCCACTGTTTTTATTTACTGTTAATGTATTAATTTGAAGAGGACTTGTTGTATTCAGTGTTGCCTCTTTGTGTTGACTCCATATAATTTGTAACCAACTCCAAATCTTTCTTTGCAGTACGGTTTCTACATTACGATCCACGTCAAGGACGTTCGCCAAGACTTATGGAAAGCGTTCACTACAGCCAACGAGAATACCCCCCTTTCTATCTTCGGCCTTCTCCCTCACGAACAGAAAATGTCAGTCATGAATGTAGCACTAAAACGTACGGGCGCTAACGACGAGCCTATACAGAGTAAGGAAAGGCTGATCTTCCAAGTTGGGTATAGACGGTTTATCGTCAATCCTATCTTCAGTCAGCATACTAATGGCGGTAAACATAAGGTTAGTAGCAAGAAAAATCTGATTCAGTAGAAAATACACTTTATCATAAAGTCTATATAGTAAAAAGTTGAACGAATTGATGCAGACATCAAACAGCTGGCACTACCGCTCTTGTGCAGTCTTGTATACATTACACTGAAATCAAAGTTTATTATTTAATGACATTAAAACTGTTCTTTTTTGGCCTAGCTTAGTCTTATTTTTATATTGTTTGGAGTCCAGGTTAATTGCAGCATCAGTGGCAAATTTTAGGTCATTGCAGGTGCAAGTGAAGAGTTACTTGATAGACTCCAGCTAGTGTGATCAGAAGCACCGCACTCACTGGATTGTGTTTCTAATATGTGTTCCACATTGTTTTATTTCAGTATGAGAGATTCTTCCAACCCGGATCGACGTGTGTTGCATCTTTCTTTGCGCCGATACAATTTAGTCCGTCTTCAGTACTATGTTTTAAGGTACGATTCTTCTTTTGTTTAGTATTTATCTCCATTTCTAATATTTTCTTTGACATTCTTTTTATTTACGCCGAAGCGTTGTTTATTTTTCCTTACTCACTGAAAACTGTTTTATAACTTCATTCTTCTTTTCACAGTAACAAGCATAAAATGAAATAAAGAACATAAAATAAAATTGTGAATGTGTTACAACTGAAAGTAAAAATCTTAAGTATTTTTATGTTATAGGAGAAGAAAAATACCAAGTTACAATTGCTAGCCACAGGAGTATTATTATCATGCAACCCAGACAGGTTGATTATCAAGAGGATTGTGCTGTCTGGTCACCCATACAAGGTATGATATTCTATGCAAATAATATTTGTGATATTAATAATAATTATATGTGTATAATGTCTTTTGTTTATCGAATCGTTGAGCTCTGTAAGTTCTAAATTGAGCTGCATGAAATATTTGCACTGATTGGACAGGTCCACTTAATTTGTGATTTCCCTACATGTTCTTTTCATGATCTGACCAAGATTATATCTGAACTTTAAGAGACTGTGACCTCTCAGTTTTTTTTGACCTTTCGTATCAGGACAGACGGATAGGAAACGCCGGTTTCATCTAGTTTTACAATAGGAATACTCTAACAAAAACTGCAAAATAGAGACGGGAATATATCTCTAACATATCAACACGTTCTAAGTGTTTTTATGTTTATTCATTTCAGTCTGAGAAATGTTTTTACATTATGCATTCACAAAATGTGCTGTATAATCATAATCATACTGATGTTTTTTCGTTTCCAGGTTAACAAAAAATCAGCAGTGATAAGATTCATGTTCTTCAATAGAGATGATGTTCTATACTTTAAACCTTGCAAACTGAGGACGAAGTATGGCCGCACTGGACACATCAAAGAAACTTTAGGTATGTGTATTGTTTCTGTATTTGCTTTCTTTCAAAAAATCACTTGTGACTGAAGATTTCATTGCTTGAATCATCATAGATCTAAAACCAGCACTACTGAAAAATCACACTCTCAAAAGTATGAAAAGAGAAAATATTCTCATCTGAAATTGTTATGTACAAACTATTCTAAATATTCGGTGTTAAGATATTAATGATTGCATTTCATAATCAATATTTTAGGTCGCTAGTTAGCGATGTTTCATATTTCCATACAGTAATATTGCCAAATTAATCAAAACGGTGAAATATTTGACCGCTATTTGCGACGTTGCCCATTTTCAGAATAAACGCTCTTAATAGCCAAGATCTTAAGAGCGTACATCCCGCGCGGGGTGGCAACGTCGCATTTATAGTGTTTTCGTGATTATTTAATTCAATATAAACAAAAGTACAATTTTTTTCAGCCAAGCACTAGATCGCTGGTATTTATAATATTTTTTTTACATAATTATTATAAAAATATTTAATCGCAAATAGAAAATAAGTGACGGTATGTCGAGATTTATCAGTAAATATGAAATTACTGTGAAAAAATAGAATTTATACTTATAAATTTAATATCAACGATCTAGTGCTTGGCTGAAAAAATGAAATAGTACTTTGATTTAAACATAATAAGATAATCACGTTCCGTGTGGTGCCGGACGTAAAAGAATAGCACCATCACATTTCTTCCCATGGGTGTCGTAGAAGGCGACTAAGGGACTTACTAAAGAATGGACAGCAGCGTTCTATGCATTTGACCACCATACTGCGGTCGCCAACCAGCCTGCCAAGGGTGGCGATTATGGCAAATTCCCCCTTTTGGGGGAGGCTTATGTCTAGCAGTGGACGTCAATCGGCTGATATGATGATTAATCACGGAAAACCACGTGAAATGTGACGTTGCTAGCTCGCGCCGTATAAACAGACTTAGGCGATTCACGCACTAAGACGCACCACGCGACGGGGCGCAGATAACGCGCTCCCGCGCAGGATTATTTACATACAAATTTAATAACAACGCTGGAAAAGCACTGAGAACTTGGCTCGTTTCGCGCACCCCGGAGCGTGGTGCGTAGCAGTGTGTGATCTGCCTTAAATTTGTCTAATTATTGTTCAGAGCGGCCCTGAAACATTTTCTTCAACATATATATTTTATGTGCAGGTACTCACGGCCATATGAAGTGCGTATTCGACGGTCAGCTGAAATCTCAAGACACGATACTCTTGCACATGTACAAACGTATGTTCCCGAAGTGGACCTATGAAAACTGTATCGTTACTGATAGAGATAATAAGGACGCTGATATGTTGGATTAGATATTTAAGTAGTTAAGTTTAATTGAATAAATGATATTACAAACATTTTGTTGGTATTTTTTTATACAATAATAATCCACCACTTAACTCTATCCTGAGTCAATATGGACCAATCTTTCACAAAAGCGTCAAGTTCGTCCATCTACGCCGGGGTCTCCCGCGATGCCATTGGACGTTTTCATTCAGGGACCCACGCTGTGCCGGTGTCAGCCCATCCCACATGCGGCAAACGTGTTCATTTAACCGCTTACGTCGGATTAATCCGAAAATATTTTCGGGTCCATTTCGGCATCTCGTATATTTACGACCAAAATATCACAGCTCGTTCATCTGTTGTAAAAAGTTAAGTATTGCACATCCCTCTGTTGTAGGTATTTATTTTTCGATTCACTGTGCCGGGCGCTGGGGGTACTACAACTGATATGAAGTCGGGCGGTTAAAAGGTTAAGCCATAGCATAGAGGAGAGTAAATTTATGGTTTAAGCTTTGCTGCTTTATACCTAATTGGTGGTTGAATACCAATAATGTACTCTGTGTTGAATACTTATAAAATAATTGTCTGCTGAACCGAGCATGGAGTCGGTCTAAATTTTTTGATCGTTCGGCTGCATTATGTCATTGAAAGCAAGATGGAGGCCATGATACATCTGCTTCAGTCATTTTCGTGCCTAAGTTGAGAGAGACATCAAAGTATGTTAGGGATACTCTTAAAGGAGACAAAAGGGACGATACTAAACTGCTGCGTCTCATTATTGGCACACTTCCAAACCTGTTTCTAACAGCATTCCCCAATAGGCATATCTCTGCGAGGTGTGTGTGAGATAACTTCAAGGCATATGGCAACAATTTTTTTCCTATGAGGGTAGGTAAAAACTAAAGAACGCTTCGTGTCACAACATCTTCATACTGCGAAGACATGACTGTGCGTATTGTTGACAAGGAAAAGAAATAAATAAAATCCACGTTACGTTTCCACATCTTTATTGACACATGAAGCGCGAAGGCCTACTCAGTGAACATCGGGGGTAGCAATCTCTTCGCCACTAGCCTAACATTAACCGTAATCTCTTATGAGGCAGTGAAATAAGGGAAATACTGCGATCCAAGTTATCGTAAGTCGACAAGTTACAACAGATTTTATGGGTAGGCATAGGAACAGAAATACTACTTCGTACATAAGTAAAACTGCCGCTTTTATTACGTTCAAAACAACGCCATTAGCGTATACCTTTAGTGCGTATGATGCGCAGCTTTTCTTCTAAAAGTACTGCGTTCGTGATTTTGTTTCCAAACATGTAAACAAAAATCTGTCGTTGAAAAAAAAAAAAACAACTTTAATTTCCACAGTAAAAGTGTACTACAACTTTAAAAGAATTATAAGTTTCAATAGTACAGTCAGCCTCAAAAGATTTATAAATCGACAAGAATTTATTTCATTGTCTAATACAATCTTCATTGAATAATATAATATCAATGTGTAGCCACAAAACATATTAGACTATATTAGTACTAAATTGTACTTACTTGAGTAGGTATTATACAAATTGTAGACACTCAAATCAATTCTTGTGAATGTAGTGACTAAGTTGACTGTAGTGGTCATTATGAAATAAACTTCATTTGCATTTACATAAAGTTAATGGTCGTTTAAGTTGACACACGGATTTGAATCGACAGTCGCAGTTCACGTGGCTTAGGATGGGACCAGATGAGCGTACCATGCTAGCCTGTGTCTCAAAAAGTAATTTAAGCGAGTTAATTTGAACGTGCGAATTATGGTAACACTCCATTCGGCCCCACCCTAACGCGTAGGCTTGCTTCGTATATTACAAGGGTACCTCATAGAAAACTTATATAAAGTATAATTATAATAACAAAGAAAATCAAATTAATTCCATTAAAATGACCACTTCAAATAGACAATTTTATTGTGCCACTATAGTTTAAATTTTAACGCACAAAGCAACGCAAGACTACTTTTAAACTTTACAGAAAAGTTGTGTAATGTTTTATAATTATCTTGTCGACTTACCACAACTTATAATCTAAAAAAAAGTTGCAGAAAATGTCACAAATAATATTATTAAATAGTACACAAATTAGTGAGTTATTACGACCAAAAAAAAAAATGATTTTGCTGCATTCTCTGCAATCGTGCGAACATTAACACGAGCGAATTATTATAATACAAGTATTAATAATAACAACTATTAATAATGTATGAATGCAAACAAATTGTACTATTCGGTGATTAGTGATAAGTGGAAAAAAAAGATTACTTAAATAACGTACATTAAATTTTTTAAGAGTATTTTCTCGCAGTTCCTGCTGCTTTGTCAAATTGAACCTTATATGCATAATACTAAAACACGTAATGTAATGTAGAAAGGTGTTTTAATAGGATCTTGTGTAGAAATAAAGCGTTCAGATATTAATGTATTAACAAAATTAGTGTTGCTTTGATCGGCTGAAATGTACTGTCGCTAATTGCATTGTCTTGGCTGTTGCTTTTAACAGCTGAGTCCTATTGAGTATTCCATAGCTTTATAAGTAAATGTAATCTATAGCCGGCAATATCTGAATGCATTATAAATCTCAAGGATAGTCATCTAATCGTCAAACGTCAATTTATTAAAAATGGTTATGCCATGAAAGAGGACACGAAAACATATATTTCTAATGACTCGAATGGTTTCAATTGACATAAGTTTAATCGAATTCGGCAAGTTAAATGTTTCATAATCACGAGTTAGCAGTAATCAAGACTCATTTCCAACCTGCCGACTTGCATTAGAACTAGGAAATCTATACAAAGTGTAACAGAATAAACGCAAGACCTGAAATTAATTTGTTTCTAATTGAGTACTGAATCGATTTATGTAACTTTTAACATAGGTATTATTTACAAAAATAATGTATTTTGCCATAACTACCGCTGATTGAGCCAAAGAAAATTCAATCTTACATCGAGGCAATAAGGGTCAATTTTAAATGCATATAGTATTGCTAGGGTCCATACATTTTTCTTAATAATAACAGTAAGCTTTAAAAAAAGTTTTGATCAATGTTTTATGCTTTTAACTCGATACTCTAATTATGTATGAGGACTTGCGTTAATTATGTTACATGTTGTATAAACGTAACATCAAAATCTCATGTATCACAAAATCAAGCAAATTAAGAATGATAGAAACTAATGTAAACTAGCAAAGACTTTAAACTTTCTCATCAAAATTGTTAACTATCTAACCTAAGTAGGTACGTCAGCGACATCTCATACACATAGTTATTTAACGCTTACACAATCTATCCTTTAAGCGCCATCTTAGCCACACAATATTTTTTTTATTTAGAAATTATTATATAGATCAATCAGTATTTAGGTTTAATATCGGTTTAATTTATAATTCTCTATTTTAAAAGGCAAGTGTTTCACAGTTGGGTACGGCAGGCGTGACCAGCTCATGTCAAATGAGTTCGATATTTGAATTGCGCGCGAAAATTCACGTCCATCTATTTTGACAGCTCGGTATTTTTGTTTTCTTTTTCTGGGAGGTTTGTTGTGTTTATGCTTTAGGTTTTTTATTGCGTCGCTTCTTGGCGTCCGCGGCGTCGGGAGGCGATTGCTTGGCGCTGGTCGTGTTGGCTGGCACACCGGACTTGCTGTACAGGTTGTTGAGGAACTCTTCGAGGTTGGGATCGTGACTGCAACGTCGCAAATGTTACATTACATATTTTTATTAAAATCGTCAACTTTTAAGAATCCGAATTCCAAACATTAATTATCTGTCCCAAAAGTATCATACCAAAATGTATTAGAAAACGTACCGGTGCGGTGGTGCGAATGTAGGGTCAGTAAAAAATTGAGCACTTTGATATGATTATTTGAATACTTAAACCCGAAATTCTAATTTAAAATCACCTTATTAGGTGTTTTTCTTTTGACAATGATTGAGGTTAGTTTTATAACCTCAATTTTCGCTATGTATTTTCATTTAGGTACAATTGAATAATGTAATTGAAGTCGGAAGCGCCACGGTAGACTGCGGAATTCAAATTTTCTTCTGTTTTTTCCAATATGCACGTCAGTGTTAGGTTGTATGTTAATTAAAGTATGATTCGCGATCGTAACAAATAGGGCTTTCATCATCATCATCATCATTTCAGCCGAAAGACGTCCACTGCTGGACATAGGCGAGGAGGCGAGGGAGCTAAAGCACCGCCATTTCGACCGATTTTGTGTTTCTCGCATCCAGCGGATTCCTGCGGCCTTCACAAGGTCATCGGTCCATGTTGTGGGAGGCCTGCCACCGCTACGTCTTCCAGTACGCGGTCGCCACTCCAGAACCTTTCGGCCCTATCGTTAATCTGTTCTGCGAGCACTATGCTCTGCCCACTGCCACTGTTTGGCACTTCGTCGGGATATGTCGGTTGTCTTGGTTGTTCTTCGGATATCTTAATTCCTGATTCGATTAAGTAGAGAAACTCCAGTCATAGCCCTCTCCATTGACCTTTGGTAGACCTTAGCCTTCTAATAAGGCCCATTGTGAGCGACCACGTTTCAGTGGATTCCTGCGGCCTTCACCAGGTCATCGGTACATGTCGTGGGAGGCCTTCCAACGCTACGTCTTCCAGTAAGCGGTCGCCACTCCAGAATCTTCCGGCCCCATCGGCCTACTGTTCTGCGAGCAATGTGCCCGGCCCAGGGCTTTACAGAATAAAAGTCGTTATAATCATCAATCAATCCTCAAGTTCATGAAAAAACCTTTAATGGAATTAAATGAACTTACAGGGTTGTATTAATGATCTTAATGACTAAAATTCTGTAAATACATACGTGTTACGGTCGCGGATGTCGCCGCAGGAGACGCCCTGGGTGTCGGGAATCCCAGGCTGATTCCCGGCCACCGTAGGCACGGGCTTGCGGACGGCGAGTAATGGGTGGTTGGCTGTCCGGTAAGGACCAAGCCCGGGTCGACGGCGCGTTGCGTTCCACGCGCGCCTTCAAGAGATGTCAGCACCAACTGGTGGGGTCCACAAGGGCCGATGCCTGCCAGGGGTGCGGGTTGTTCGAAAGAGATATAGCGGCCCCTGGCACACAGGCAACTGAGGGAACACGGGTGGGTTTTAGTCAGTAAAAGTCTGACACGCCCTCCTGTTCCACCCAGAGCGGGAGAAGTTATTTGATGATTTCACAGCCTCAAAAAAAAAACGGTCGCTGATCATATTTTGTTCAACATACAACCTGACGACACTGACTGCAAATTGCAAAATAAAGTAAGAATATTTGAATTTCGCGTGCTACCCGGGTGATACCACTTAAAACAATTATTGTTGGAAAAGTGATGCTATAAAGATGAAACTTTATAATTCTCCTTAGTGAGTTATTGCGTAAGGGTTTTCTTTACACTTTCATAAGATATTTTTGGATGGACGGTACGTGGTTGACTTACCCAGTGGATGGTCTCTGGTTGAGATCGGAGGCTGCGGCCGCTTTGTTGCCGAGCACGATCCGGTACTGTACCACGTGGCAGTCCGGCCTTAGTTGCTTCAGGTTCTTTTTCTAAAAAAAAAAAAAACAATCAACACACATTGACAATGTGACACATTGGCTGTCAAAGTTTAGTCGTTGTGGTCCTTCCGCGTAAAGGAAAAAAGTAGGAAGGGGAAGGTATGTGCTTCGGTAATCTTCGTGTTTCCGAACTTGGACGAACCGAAGGTTGACAAGGTACTGGAGTACAAACTTAAAAGCTTTGTCATTGTGGCGTCAAGGTTTGTACAGCAGTACTTTGTAGTAGCCCACCTATCATTGTTATCTTTATAGTTAGTACTATTTTGTATGAAGTTTTCTCTCTGTTACCTACTTACTACAGTCGTCATCCGTCTGTAAAAAATTTTGAAAAGTTTTTTGTAATTATGTTAATCCTAAAAATCAAGTATGTACTTCCATGGTTGTAACAGCTCTACAACATGTAACATTGACGCAAAACCTCATACACTCCTATTAGAGTAATAGGTAAAAAGCCTAATACAATGACCAAAACTACCTATTATTATTACAAAGAAAATCGTGTTGACCCTTGCATTACTTTATGTATTTAAAATTGAGTGTTTTGCCTTGAAATAAGATTGAACTCTCTTTGGCTCAATCGGCGGTAGGTATGGCAAAATACAAAAAAAATAAACCCATATTAAAAGTAACTGATATCGATTTAGTAGTAAATTACGAACAAACTTCGTTCAGAACTGTGTTACAGAATAATCGTTATTAGATCTCATCATAGCGCGTTCGTAGGTATTTCCGAAGATAGACGATGATTCCCGAAGTGCATACTTTTCATGGATATCTGTATGTTACCTGGCAACTGGCCCACTGCGTGATTTGGTATACGGCGCCATCCATACACGCGTAGTACATCACGAGCAGTCCCATCATACTCGACTCTGCCCATATGTCGCCCTGAACACAATCACATATATTATGAAATACTCTTAGTTAGTGAAGAATAAGACAGGTTTTTGGGTTGGGAATGGGTTAACGCTTTGTAGTAGTCAATTCATTCCATAATACAGAGTGGCGGGGACATCGACGCACAAACTGTAACCATGAATTCGAAACATGATTTTAAGATACCCGGTCGGCTAAAATTTGCTGTTTCATAGAAAAGTGCAATACCTACCCGGTCAAAATGTACTGAACAGATACTTTTTTTCTTAAATTACCAACAAAAATTAAAATGCAGGGGGCTCAGAATCGTGTACTGAATCACGAGAGATACATAGTTGCCTCATGTAAAATGTTAATATGGAGCTTAAAGAACTTTGAACTTGTATGACATGCTTCAATGTGGGTAAAACGGTGAACCATTCAATCTGCGATTCTGGCAGATATGGCAGAAGTAACTCACAAGACTTACACATCGCTGGAGCGATCCGATGGGATCGTTCCAGCGATGTGTAATACAAGTTTGTCGAAAAATCGTTACCGACAAATGCCGAATTTGGGTGTAATCGACGTTCGGTGGATTTTGGCTAATTAGATAGTCCCTAACCGTCTTATTACAAAACGTGACCCAACATAAGTTCTAGCCTAAAGCTCTGAACCAGTTTTAGCATTTCCTGGTTTATTTCTATACGGGTAAAGTTCTTAATGCAAAAATGACAAACTTAGCACCGAACTAAGATATCTGTTACGTTCGTATTTGAAAAACAGGTTCGATGGTTTAAGCCATACCTAAAGAAAATCTCGAATTGTAATATATGTCCACTACTTAGGTCAAACATGAAACGTCTAAAAGCTTGAGATTTTACCTCTTTAGCGGAGTGTCGTATCTTGCACTGCACGCAGTACCGCGCGGCGTAGCACGGCCGGTCCGTCAGCACGCGCTTGTGGCGCCGGCCGCAGTTCGTGCATCTGATACAAGTCATATGGCATTGGTTTGGGTACGCTAAGTTACCTGTTGAGAAGGTCGGGAAGGATTAATAGATTGGATGCTGGAAAACCTCGGATTTAAGGCCTTAGAGGAGGAATTAGACTTTGATTGTAGATAACTGAAAAAACAAATCAACAACAAAAGTGACGAATTCAATGATGTCATTGAAAAAATGAAATGATCTATGGTGAGTTAAAGCGATAATCCCTAGAAGTTAGTAAAATATACCTATAACGTGTTGGATAATAAACGCACGACCTCATACACCCCAATTAGAGTAATTGACTTAAAAGCGTAATACAATGTCCAAAACTTATTCGACACTCGACAGTTTATTATTAATAAAATCGTGCTGACCCAAGCATTACTTATGTATTTAAGATTAAGTCGTATAGCCTTGCAATAAGATTGAATTTTCTTTGACTCAATCGGCGGTAGGTAAGTAGGGCAAAATATATAATAAAAAAAAATACATCTTGTATAAAGAAAGAAAGTGCTCACAGAGTTAAACTTGACAGAGTTTCACCTTTATGGAACCTTTTGACTTTTATTTCAAATTCCAGCTCTATTCAAAATGAACATTCGCTTGTCGTCGCCCTCACCTGATGGTGTTGGCCGCGAACTCCATCTTGTCGTGCAGCTGCGCCAGCAGCAGGCTCAGCTCGCTCCAGGCCGCCTCCACGTGGCGCGACTCCAGGGCGCGGCGCTCGTAGGCCTCGCGACGCTCCTGGGAAAACAAGCACATTGTATATTTTCCGAAAGCAATACGAACCTTATTTCAGTACAATAGGGTCGAAAGCTAGCTTTGTGTCCAAGGGTATTTCATCTGCATAACTTCTTTAAATGAAATGAATGCGACTACAATAAGGTCGAAAGTATGTTGAATATTTTTTTGCGTGGCTACCGTCTTCAACATCTAAGGACAATAGCAATATGAACCTACCGGGTCTCAAATAGAGTTGAAACCATTCTGCAGAATCTTAAAACCTTGCTTCGCTTCACTTTATTTACTTTGATAAGTAATCCTACCCAAACTAATATGAACCTTCCACGTACCAAAGAAAGTCGAAAGCATGCTGCAGTATCTTAAATGCCTATTTTACACCATCCTGCATACTTTACCTACTTAAACTAAGCAACTTTAGCCAAAGAAATAGAAACTTACCGGCTCTCCAATAAGGTCGAAAGCGTGCTGGAGTATCTTGAAGGCCTCTTCGGCGCCCGGCTGTTGATTCTTGTCAGGGTGAACAAGGAACGCTTGCCGTCTGTAGTATCGCTTTATTTCCTCGTCTGTACATGATACGCTTACACCCAGTATACTGTGGAAGAAAAGCGTCATTTTAATACAGAACGATAAAAATGTAGCGAGCGCTAGTTTAATATCTAAATGGCCTACAATCATTGATATCCAAAAACCCAAGATACACAATTAGCGTCTCAAAAAGCGCATAAATGGGAGCAATGTGGTGATTTTGGTATCAGTAGTATCATCAGTCATGTTTCAGTCAGTCTTTTTGGACGTTGCTTTGTAAAATCAAAAATGTGATTTATCATAACAGACGTATAATTAATTGGGTACAATTTTGAGTGTTACTTTTTTTCGAGACTGTGCATTTTGGGTGTTTTGTATATCTATCATCTTCGTCATCTCAGCCGAAAGACGTCCACTGCTGGACATAGGCCTCCCCCAGGTTCCTCCACTTCGACCGGTCTTGTGCTTCCCACATCTAGCGGATTCCCGCGACCTTCACAAGGTCATCGGTCCACCTTTGCATTTTAGGTTTTTCGGTACGCGGTCGCCACTCCAGAACCTTTCGACCCCATCGGCCATCTGTTCTGCGAGCAATGTTGCTGTATATCTATACCCACAACAATTGTCTGTAACTGAACAACCAGAAAAAATTACACTCATCTGGTGGGCCAGATGTCTGTGTATTTTAGTTTTCTCGCGATTGTACAAAGAAAGTATATGTTAGCCTGGGGTGGGTTCCTGACCTCAGATTTCTGGCCAGCAGGAGTTGTGTACAGACGTTACAGGGAAGCACGAGTGAAACCAAGCTCCCAAGTGTAGTATTATGTTTTGTGGTTTTTATAATTATGTTAGTCTATAAGGTATTTATGGTATGGGTAATTAAATGATTAAATAAATAAATAAGTCGTAAATTGGGGCCGTTATCGCTGGGCCTCCACTACTACACGTTCCATACAAAACATGAATAATATTTTGTATGATCTCAGAGGGGCAATTCTCATATTTTAAAGAATGGCCGCATTCTAACCTCGCTGTCAATAGTGTCAATGATACCTCGTATTTACCTTACAAGTTCACGACACCAAATTGTCGCTGAGTTGAGATCACGACTAGATTTTGAACATGTTTAAATACGGAAATTAGCCTTCAGATATAACTTCCGCATAGCTATTCACAACCATTCGAAATTACACATTAAGATGGCCTTATTTGCGTTGCCCTCGACACCAAACGGCTGTCAGAACAACAGCTGTCGTCTATTTGTTATTGGAAAAATTGGTGAACTGCGTTTCTAGGACTCCTACAATAACATTGATTGACGTTTGATTCGGTACGGAAGCGTATCGAATGGTTGTGAATAGCTATGCTGATCTCAACAAATGTACAAAAGCTTCTTTATTTACGTCGTCAGAACGAAATAGTGCTAAAGGCTACGGCCCTGTCACTTCATTGACATGAAAACGATAAGGACATGTTGTATTTACAAATGCCAAGATTTTATGAATAAAGGGGTTAACGTCACTTATCATCACCGTTCAGTTTACTTGAGAGTGAATTAATTAGCTCTCACGTTTGTATTGTTATAACCGTCTTCACAAATCAATTTACAAAAGAGCGTTGTTCGATTTTCAAAACTCGGCACAGAGGAGCCATTCAAGTATTACGTAAGCACTACAGGGGGCGGGGGGGACTTTGCTTTGCTTATTTTTGATGACATTGGGATGGGGATTACGTCAGCAGTATGGGGATCGGGCTACCTCTTTCCTTCAAATATGGCGAGGGGGGTAATGGCTGATCTTTGCGTTATGCTCGTGAACGGGTGCTGCTTGTGGTGACTGGTCGTCTTGATGACCATGATTTTGTTATTGTTGCTAATAATTACCTACCTGTTTATTTATTTTACGTCGATGGTCCTAGGTTATCATTTGTAAACATAATCCAGCATTGCATATGTAAGCTATCACGCCATTTATACCAGGAGGCTTTTATTTTGGTATAAGCTTTGTTTACTTTTTTTTATGCTTGAATTAAGTTTTCATTTTATTTGTTGGTATATTGGCATGGCTAGTTGACATATGACAAATTATTTAAGTTCTGTGTCTCATAATGTTGATTACTTTGCCTACCTATTTACAGAATCAAGTCTATCTAACTAAACAGACAGCTGTGCGCCACTTCTTCCCAGCTAAAGCACTAGGATGTGGTGAAGGGCGGGCGTTTTGGGGGACTGTCTTATGTAATTTTGACATTCGAAAAGTACTGATTCTCAGCCTAATTTGAATAAATGACTTTTGATTTTAATTTATTTATATTTTTACTTTTTTGGATTTTCTACAAAATTTAGACGAGCACAAAGATGTTGAATTGCTCGAAGAAATCGACGTCGATATTCCAAAATCACACGAAAGTGAGCAGGCACAACATTGAGCAGCAAATATCCATTGTCATCGAAGACTTAAGAGTCATGGATTCGTGTGTCATGGACTGAAGACTGTTAATTTGAATTCATATAGATACCAAAATGTTAAAAGAACTTTGGCTTGTTTGTTAATATATAAAGATTATAATAATCAGGAATACCATCTTATTCCAAGCCTATCCCTTCTTTCTAGACTTTTAACTGCTGCTCACATTTGAGCACATTGATAAATGCATGTACCCCATGCTCACGGGGGGGGGTTAAGAGCTTTGCTTTCTTTTCCTAACGATTTGCAAAAAACTGCTTACGTAATACTTGAATGGCCCTGCCGAAGGTAAGCAGCCCGGGGTAAGGAGAAACGGAAGTAGGTACCTACACCACCCGCTACGATCTTTGCGTACCTACTCCTTTTGCTTTGTTTAAGTGCATAATGCTGCGGGGTAGTTGCGTAATACACTAAAGGCCTCCTACACACATGCCGGCGAGTTTTTGCCTTGCGCACAGTGGAACGAATGTATGGGAGCGGTTGGACGTAGACATGTCCGAAAAATAAGAGTAAAATTATGACAAACTAATGATGCCATCTTATTCGATTACTTAATGCCTTCATAAATTGTGGTGATGAATTTCTTCATAACTCCCATATTTCGGGAGTAATTTGAGAAAATGTGAAATTTTACTATGAAAATGAGTGTATCGAGCTCTCTCCCTCCTGATTCCGGGCTTGTTTCAAGTAGCGGTCTCTAATATCGTAATGCTATTACTAAGAGCTATATTTAATACTAAGACACATAGTGCGCCAAATGTGCACTTTCTGGGATAAAAGGAAATGAAAATTTAAAAAAAAAAACGTTTTTTCCCCATTTGTATTTACTTTAAACCGCAGACAGACTTATTAAGAGGTCTATAAATATATTATATATATATACAGAAATATATATTAACAAAAATATTCACAAGAACTGATGAGAGTATGACTTTTAAGTAAGTTGATAATAAATTACCTAGTTTCATTAAAAGTACAATAAATAATTAAGATGTAAGCTCTAATTTACTAAGTTACACATTTTAAAACAATAACATCATTTAATTATCTTCGTCATCATCATCATCATCAATTAATTCAAATTCAGAATCGATGTCCGCTAAATCATTTATGTTAACAAATTCGATATCACTTTTCTCAGAATCCGTAAGCTCATAAAATTCCTTAAAAGAAGATTTTTTTACAAACTTATTTCCTTTTGGACGGATACTTGTAACAAGTGGATCAGAAGACAGTAAAAGATTGTGCATAATATCTTCATTGCATGAGATACTGCTATGCTTTCGAGAATGCCCCTCTCTATATTTTCTAAAATCTTTATTTCTAGCCTCAGATGCCTCTTCGGATAGAAAACCAATGGGCACAATTGACATGTTCTGAACTATGTCTGGCCCATGCATTAAAATTTTATGAAGTGAAGAAGGCATATAATACCATGGGTATAACTCCACGTAAAGCTTAGCAGTATCAAAGCAGAACTCTCGGAATTTAGTTACGTTGATCTTCTCTCCTGATGAAATACACTGCAAGATCACACAGATTTTTCTTAAAAGCATAGCATCTATTCCGGTCAGTTCAGCAGATTTAGTGTAGTTTTCAAAAAATCTCCTTGCCGAGTTGCCATTGTTGGTGGATCCACTGCCTTGTTTCACAACACCGAGAAGTAAGCCCGTTTCTCTTCTTACAGCCTCTTGAACTCTTTTCTTCCTGTCATCAACTTGCCTTTTTGCTATATCACCCCTTACTTGCCATGATTTTATGTCTAATTTGTAGGAAATGTGTAATAAGCATTCCATTGAGCGAATCCAAGCGTGAAGGGTGCTTAAGCTATATTTATACATGTCCTCGTTTGCGTGTTTATCTTTGATTAACTCTAAATTATTCATTTCTTTAGGACAAGCCTTGCATATGTCACACACTGAAGCTGCTGTATTGGATATAATGGAATGAATTTTACCATCAATCATTGTCAACAGCAGTTGGTGTTTGACACTAATTCCATCAGTGATGGTGGATGGAGTTAAGGCTTCAATCTCTGCTTCGATTTCAGCCATCTCTCTCTGCACATTTTCTTTGGTTTCCTTTATAAACTTAAACAATATTGGCCGGCAAAATGAAGTGGAAGATGGTCGCTCGTTTTCCCAAATTGTTACACCTTTTGAGACGAGCCGCAGTGGTACAAGACTAATCATAAAATTACTAGCAAGATCGATTTGCTCATCTTCACTCGTCCTTTGATGATAAATGCTTTGGCTAGATGATCCGTCAAAACCCCATTTGCTGGTCAATACGAGCTGTTGATTGGGATCAACAGGGGTTTCTAACGACCTAATAAGTCTTCTTGAGGTTAAATCCATCAAGGCTTGTAATTTGATTTTTGCAGAGCTCTCTGTAACTGTGAGATCTTCTTTGGCCGGATAGCACTTAATTTTTTCTTTAACCAACATGTAGTAACTCGGGTATTGAAGAGCTCCTTCTTGAGTGTTGAAATCCCGAAGAGTGTTATAGCGCCATTTCGATAAGTTCATCGATACATAAAGAGCCAATGCCTTCAAAGGGGATATTTCCCGTACCTGAATTGATTTACCTTCAATGAAGGCTTTGATTTTTGAGGCCTCTTCTGGATTCTCCGTCAAGTATTTCATAACATAAGCTGTATCGCTTTGTCCTGCCTTTTGAAGCGCCCTTTCGGCCGAAAACATAATTTCAGCGCTGCTACTGCTGCATGAAAGACTATCTTCAGTGCGTCTTCTTTTTTGCCGGTTACTAAGGTCCTCAAAAGATTTACGAGGACTAGGATGTGTACAAGTTGAAGCATCAGATTTAGCAGGAGAAATTATGGGCTCGATGACGTCACTTATATTTTCTGTAGAAGGTTCCATATTTTCATTCTGTAATTCCGGCCATTGAATTGCAGCCTGTAGCCAAATCTCATGTTTCTTCCGAAACTTATCTGTGCTTCTTCCAGACTGTGTCCATTTTGCATAAATGCGGTAGCAAAATCGACGACACCAGTCTTTTAAACTTGTTTCAGCACTTTCACATAACTGAACACAACTGTTATCTTTTAAAACACTGAACAAATAGTTAAAGTCGCGTAAATCTTTATGTGCGCGTGCGCATAAAGCAACGTGAATATCAAGATTTGTATTAAAATTTGGAAAATACATTGCGAGATTAGCTTGGATACAACGAGGTGTAAATCAACACTGATTTTAAAGTTACTAATAGTGACCTATTTATATAAAATCCAGGTATCCCAGGTATCCTTTGTTAAATATTGCAAGGTAATTAGTTATTGTGATAATTAGTAAATGATGCATGCTAAATTAGTGTATTAAGAGCCATTTAGTAATTAAATAATAGCAATGTTCTTATCAGTAATCATTAGTGCATCAGTTTTATATGTAAACCTTAAGTCCCTAATTATATATCCTAATTAGCTTATATCTTCTCTAATTGGCTGCTCAGAAATGTTATTGTAATAAGGTAAACCTTTAGAAAAACGGTTTTAATCAACAAAATAAACAAAAAATAAAAAAATTGTGTTATAAAATAAACATCACTCTTTATCCCAGAAAGTGCACATTTGGCGCACTATGTGTCTTAGTATTAAATATAGCTCTTAGTATTAGCATTATGATATTAGAGACCGCTACTTGAAACAAGCCCGGAATCAGGAGGGAGAGAGCTCGATACACTCATTTTCATAGTAAAATTTCACATTTTCTCAAATTACTCCCGAAATATGGGAGTTATGAAGAAATTCATCACCACAAGTTATGAAGGCATTAAGTAATCGAATAAGATGGCATCATTAGTTTGGCATAATTTTACTCTTTTTTTTCGGACATGTCTACGTCCAACCGCTCCCATACATTCGTTCCACTGTGTTGCGGGTATGCTGCAGGTGATATTAGGCCGCCTGCACTTGCCGCAGAAACCGAGTATGCCGCCGGCATAGTGTGTAGGACCCTTAATAGTACCAATCGCTTGCTGTCTGACACTTCAACAACATTCATTGCGTTATTTACGTTGGGACTTGTGGCTAAGTTATAACAGCCACACGGTTCGATCGATCAGGTTAAGCTACGCTTTCCTCGGTGTGTCCGTGGATGGCTAAGCATCTTTACAAACCAAGACCCCTCCGTGCCTCGGAAAGCACGTTAACCTATTGGTCCCGGCTGTCATTCGTGAATTCGGGTCGTCAGAAGCCCGAAAGTCTGACAACCTACGCAAATATACGGTAATATATATGGTAAATACCCTTTGTTAGTCGCTTTTCATTCATCGTCTCAACATGACCATGGTCTATTGAAAACGGGCATTAGTCATTTCAATTCTGATAAAGCTTGTGGTTGACCACAAATGCGTCTTAAAAATTTACAGAATGACCCACAAGGCGCCTATTGTATTGAAATAAAAAGGAAAACATATTTCTTGGTATGACATAATGTATGGTTAAAATTAGAATAGGACTGGCCTTCATATTAACTGAAGTTAGTTTGGCAGCTAACATTTAATGTAAAGTGTACACAAAAGCCAATTGTGAGCAGGTTCACTGTCATATCTTTACATATTATAAAACATAGCTCCCCGCCGCGGCTGTCTGTTCGCGATAAAAAGTACTGAACCGAGTTTTCATGCGGTTTTCACAAATAGACAGAGTAATCCATGAGGAGAGGTTTTGTTTAAATTAACGCGGGCGAAGCCGCTGGTAAAAGCTAGTTAGAAATATAAACACTTCACCAAATAAAATAGTAGCTTGTCTATCTATGCACATTTAGGTAACATCCCCATAGTACAAGACCCGTTCTGAGGGGGGGGGGGGATTAAAAAGACACCACGCTTGGTCACAGTTGGGTCTTAGGATTTCGTCACCCTCTAGGGAAATCCCGTGCTTTTTCGAGCTATATTTAAATTTGGCGCGCAGCGTTTAGCGCAGTGTTTCAATATGTTTTACATATGATTTTTCTTCTTGATAATATTTTTTTCACTTGTTATGCTGTGTACACAGTTGTTGTTGTTATGTTGTTAGGATGTACGCACTCTTGGCGTCACGACGCAAGCGCTGTATTAATAAAGACAAATAAAAGTCAAATTATTTATGAATTACTACGTGAAAACTAGAGGGGGGTCTTGGCATATACTACGGGTGGTCACCGAGGGAGGGAGGGCGATAAAAAAAAAAATGGGTCACGTAGTATGGGTACGTTCCCTTAGAATACAACGTCATTCATTACCCATCATAAATAGCTGATAATGAACAATAGCGACATTATGTTCACGCCCATTTACGCAAAACGACATAATATCAAGCTATACAGGGTGTAAAAAGACCCATCACCCGCACCACATCACTACGCATCACTACGCATTCTGATCAAACTACGTCGATCAAACAACAGAGCAACGAAAAACGACTTTTATTTTTGGTGTAAAAGTCGCTGTTTCAAAAATCAGAGTTATCGATCCACCCACAAATAAACTAACCTCGTGTAAATCGACTTCAGTAAATAATATATTATTTAAAAGGGTCGCCCCGTTCCCGGCCAGCAAATTCGTGCGAATCGACCAATAAGACGGAAACACAAAGCATTTATTTCAGTTAAACCATTTACAGGCACTTTTGAATTGTCAAAAAGTCGATCAGTTGGAAAGTTGAAGCTAGTTGCCCATTCCAAAACGTAGATCTCTATGGAGAAGAACGGGCAAGAAACTCCAAGGAAACATAAAGTTTGTTATACAGGTGTTTGGCAGAACGTTGAACATACGAAAATGGTGGATAGGTGGGGTCATCTGCTACTAACTCAGCCCTAATTTATGTGGCCCTGGCCCCCTGGATATTAAAAAAAAATGTTTTTTGCTTTCTTCTAGTTTCACCACTTTCTTAACTTTAAAGTGTAATTTTTATTAAAAATGGGTAAAACAGGCAATATTTTTGTTAGATGTCAGCTAGAAAAAAGTTGTGAGTCCTCAAACTTACAGAAAGATGTAAAAAATACTTAAATCTTAATTTCAACTTGCATTTAAAAAAAAATCAAAAATTACTGAGGAGTTCCAATTTTAGCAAAACATCCCTTGTGTGTGACCTTTCTAATGGTATGTAATTTGCTTTTATAAAAAAAAACCTTTAAGAGTTATTTCATAATTTTTTTTTTTGGCCAGGGCCACATAAATTAGGGCTGAGTAAGTAGCAGATGACCCCACCTATCCACCATTATCGTATGTTCAACGTTCTGCCAAACACCCTGTAATGGCGTGTGTACACAGCTGCACAACACTGCTGCAGCTGCTGCTACCAGCAGTCAGCCCCGGATCTACGACTCTTTCGAACCGGGGCAGAAACTTGATAGTGGCGCCCCTCTCTCCAGCGTTTGAAATAAATCAAGGCCTGTGTGGCGCCTTTTTCTCACAATTTGACGAGGAGCCAACCAGGCTTCCGTATGCTAGGCTCTTTGTGGAGCAAGTTTTTATTTTTAATCATACTATATTATGATTTTGGCGCCCCTTGAAATAGCCGCCCGGGACGTGTGCCCCGTGTTGCCCCCCTAGATCCGGGGCTGGCTGCTGTGGCTGCACAGAAGTGGTAACAAAACAAGTATACACTGGCATCTTATTCTATTGAAACTCCATACTACTTTAGGCCAGGTCAAGGTCAAAGTGTTACTAACCACGTGCTGTCGACTGTGTCTATGTGAACCAAGGACAGTTGATATAAGACGCGCGGTTCGACGCCCGAATGTACATATAGCATTGGCGATGGGTTTAGCAGTATGTTCAGTGTATTGACATTAAATAAATGATAAATAGGTGCAGAAAATTCATTTTCACACATGCCTGAAGTAAAGTTTGCCTCGTAATTGGTTTGGTACTTTCGAAAATTCCCAGAAAATTAAAAATAGGCTCGATGGTTTAAATCATACCTAAAAAAACCTTATCTATACTAATAATAATGTCATAAAGCCGAAGAGTTTGTTTGTTTGGTTGAACGCGCTAATCTCAGGAACTACTGGCTCAAATTGAAATATTCTTTTATGAAATGAAATGTTTATTTATGTAAGTAGATCTTAAAAGACACTTTTACACGTCAATATTTTGTTGGTCAATATTTTAAAAACTAGATGGCGCCGGCATTTCCTTGCTGACTGTTCCCTGAGAAGATAAGCCGAAACAAACTCAGAGGTCATGGTCTCTTTTAAAGCCCAAACATTATATTATTTGAATTTTATGTGAGTCTAACAATGCAGGGCAATGTCTGGAAAGGCCTTTTGAAGAAAGAGCCATTGCAGCTTTGAGCTGACTTGTCTCAACAGACGGCATGTATGTAGCAGGCACCGTGTAGCTCAACCCTATTTTAGGGAGCTCATCGACCCGTCACAAGACGCTACCAGATTTGCAGGACATTTGCGTAGGCCATTTACAAAATGCTCAAAACCACCAGACGAGTTATAAAGTCATGTGTTCAATCTAGCCTGCATAGTACTCACATTCACATTTAGTTTTTTTCTTTAAATGTCATCAAAATAATGTCACGTAGATCAATACTTGATATATAAAATGTCAGCAGTACTCTATTAACACTTAGCTTATATAATAGTTTGTTGCTTGAGGGTACATTGGAGCAACTTAACTAGTCCCAAGCTTTTTTGTCATCCAAGTAATCTTTAACTTTGTAGAAACCTTTTTAACAGAGTTTCTGTTTAATAAACAATATAAATTTATTGAAGCTTAGTTCTTTAACATGGCTTGGGAGTTTGTTGTAAAAACGAATACTTTGGCATTTAAATGAATTACTAATTTTTTGGAGCCTAGTCGTGGGCACAATAAGTAAATCTTTATTTCTAGTATTTATGCTATGAACGTCGCTGTGTTTAGAATATAGATTAATGTTCTTTTTAACATAAATTAGATTCTCATATACATATTGAGATGGGACTGTCATTATATTTATTTCTTTAGGGTTGGATAGCCCATTTGTCGAGGAAGGCTATAGGCTATATAACATCACGCTAAGACCCTTAGGAGCCGAGCAAAGAGAAAAAAGTCACGAATACGAAGTACTCGCACGGGCAGGCGATTCGTAGCGACGGGGTGGGTCGGGGTAGCAAAAAATTTGATACGACGGAAAGAATTCGCTTACAGTCCGAAATCGCCAAAACGCAGAAGGTTCGAGCAATAAGAGTTGTGACTTCTGCTTAAGTTTTCACTGTTGAAAAGAGCCTTTACTTGCCGTTACAGCAAGGTTCTCCGTCAAGTATTGTATAAAGTGTGTCTTCTGTAGCTTTACTGTTTAGTGGCATGTTGATTGTAAAGAAGTGTTATTGCCATTATACAACTTATGACACAGATAGATTACAGCTCATTGATAACAATGATACGTTCAATAATAATTGTATTGTTACGTCAATGAGCAAGGTAAATGAACATTAGGGCAAGCTTCACAACCTCTGGTCAAGGTAGAAGCGCCAGGCTAGACCGTGAAAATCTAAATTTCCTTACGTTCAGGTCAGTTTGTATGTGAAATATGATTCGACCCCGTGACTCGATGTAATTCAATTAATCTCATTAAATAGTAATTTAAAGGGATTAAAGAACTTAGAAGTAGCGGTGGGCGATTATGAGATATACTAATGAAATCATTGGATTATGAAGATGTCTCGAGATATCTCGATTATAACAATTTAGTTAGTAGTCAACGCAATAAAACAAATACGTCCATTTATGCGAAACATTATGATACTTCCAAATAAATAAAAACCAGGAAATACGATACTTCCTGCTGACCTAGAATAATGATATTTGGCAAGAACCAAGGTCTCATGTGTATAATTTGTAATTATGTTGCGATAAGGTCTCACAGACAAGTAAAGGAAAAAGTCTGAAAATCTTGAATATGTTTTATCACATAAAATATTTCTTTGCGATTACAAAGTGACGTAAGTATGTAGATGTATGGTAGTACATTTTGTCAACTACGAATTTAAGTCTATTCATTCCTACTACGCAACCCTTCACTGTGGGTGGTCCGACACGCACTTGGCCTGATTTTTTTTTAAGATACCTCCGGAAACATTATTATATGTAAGGTTTTCTTAATTAACGTGACCAACCTGTAAGGATCTTTCCCCTTGCATGCTAGTAGTCTCTTCATGGCCTCCTCTCCAGTGGCTGGCAAAGGTATATTCGCGTTCAGCTTCGTCGAATCATTTCCATTGTCCGTTTCTATTTCCGCTGTAATCAAATTACTTTGGTTAGATTTAGAAAATGTCTGGCAAGAAGAAACTTAAGGGGTTGTTACACACTTGTTCGGGTCGGCACATAAACGGCACAGTCGGACGGCAAGATTGAATAAAATATGTAGTTATATCGACCGTCCCTACATACAATCCCCTAAGTGGTAGATACGTGATTTGCATGTTTTGTTTTCGTGACCTTCAGGCCAGCCTATACTATCGTTTAGTTTAACAAAATTAAGTCTAAGATGGCAAAATGCACTTTAAATCCATCATGACATTACATTAACTAGAACATGATATACACGTGTTTGAAATTTGAATGAAGCTCGCTCCTGTAATATGTGTCATTTGTAGTTAGGGGATTATACGTAGGGACCGTCGATATTATGTTCGGGAAATAGCTGTTTGGTCTGGCCCGAGTTGTGGCGAGCCGACCCGAACCTGAGTAAGCGACGGTAGCAGAACCAAGTTTGCCGATCGGCACAAGCCGAATGAAAGCCGGATGTGTACTTATAACTTCGGGTCCGTTTTGTTGTTCAACAACAAATACTGTGCCGAGTTGCCGACCCGAACATGTGTTTACCACTTCTAAGGCATAAACTAACTGCAAAACATAGCTGTATCATTGATCCCAACCACTTAACTACCTACAGTATCTATCGCACATACTACCTCCACAGTATTGTACCAAATTAAATATTAGCAACATGTGCAAATATGTATTTTACTATAATAATCTTACTGTACTGTAAAATAAGATACAAATACAACTACAAATAATATAACTTTCTATGTCAAGCCTAGAAAGTTATGATAATATAATTGTGTTTGTATGCTAATTCCAGCTTAGTAATTAGTAAGTAAAACGGTGTATCTAGTGCATGACTACCATAATACTACTATTCAGTTAAAATAACAGTATTCACTTGGTATTAAAAAAAATAAACTGTACAGGGTGTGACGGATTTGTTCGCACAAACTGTTACTATGTTTTCAGTACCTACATGATTCTGAACCCTACGTTGAAATTTTTCGTTGGTTTTTTTTTAAATAATATTTAATCTTGCAATCGGCTTCCCAAGCCTTTAGCAGATGCGTCTGTTCTTGTTGGCGTTTCGAGTACGGTCCTCCAGTGGGGACTGTCCCTCTTGGTGTTCCTTGCCTAGGTCAAGCTATGTCCCATGTGTGCTGCCTTATCAATCGACGGTGGTCCAGTGGGTTGGTCAGTACTTTTCAATGCGTATTTTGTATAATTTTGTTGTGGTTATTTAAAAAAAAACATTGCTGTAGGCCAAGAATCCTGTGCTGAATCCATGGTAACAGTTTGTGCGTCGATCTATACCACCCTGTATTCTCCTGACTTCGTTATAGCGAGTTTGTGATAATCTCAAGGCCCGAAATATAAATTAATATCATGAAATAACCCTCAAACACTATCCATACATAATATTTTTTTTTTTTGCGAGTGGGAAATGTATCAAATAACTGCGTGTCGACTTTTACTGACCAAAACCCACCTGTTTTCCCTCAGTTGCCTGTGGGCCAGGGACCACGGTATCTCTTTCGAACAACCCGCACCCCTGGCAGATACATAATAACATAACACATATTTTTCACTATTGAAAATGGGCCTCAAAGAGGAAATCATTTATGCTGATTACATTATTTTGTTGGTGAAAACATCATTATGAGTATCACTCTAATTAGTGATCGAAATAATTATAATTAGTTGGCAAACAAATGATTGGCAGTTAGTTGTCCTCTTGATGACAGAGACAATCGCCATACTTAATGATTTATTAGTGACCATAGAAGACAGTACCAAGCCATAAATACAGCACATTCGAGTTTTATACAAATCTCAGCTTCATACCAGGTCAAATTAAATTAGATGTGATTGGTATATAAGACAAAATAAATGGTTAAATTAAAAAGAAGTACTCATGATGGCAATAAACTACACTAGGCACCAGTGGCTGTTGACCTCGTAGTCAGCTGTATTACTTACTGTTATTTGAAATAAAGAGTTTACAATTTTTTATTGATTTACATCACGACTGTGGGCTGCGGAGTTACGCTAGCTAATTTTATGTAACCCTGTAGGTAGACTCTCTTCTTTGTCACTCATTTCTATGTGACAGTCTTTCTCTAAAGCCCAATATGTCATATTTAAGCCTGAAAACAATTTACCTTTCTTAAACCACTTAAGCTTCCTCCAGAATCCAAGCCTAGTGTGTCCAAACTTCCTATCAATGTATAGAAAGTATTTGTTGTCGCTGAGTTTGCTCAGCCAGTCCTTGGTACTGCGCCATACCGCCTGGGAGCTCACGTATGTTTGTGTGAACACTGATGTGCATCTGTAGGGCAATTTTGGTTTGTTTGTATGTAGAGCCTCGTTTTTATTAGGAGACAGAGATGACGCTAGAGATGTCAGGCAATGTTGCACTATTTTTCTGGCGACATCGAAAACGGTAAAAAAGGTTGTTTGACAACATGTTTGGCAATGTTGGTCGATGTCCCCTGATATCTCTAGCGACACAGGTCGCGGAACATTTAACATAGTGAATACGACGTAACGTCATTGATAAAGTTTCTGAAGATGTTTCAATCAAATGCATCTATTTACAAAGTACTTTCGTCTGTCTGGGGACATAAATTAGTTTCCCTAAGACTCAAGTGGAACTGTGCAACTGCTAGTATTACAATATCATAAGTGCAGATATCCAGTATCTAGTTATTGATTATTATGAGGTAGCCTTGCAACTTCGTCAGACAAGAGGTATTATCACCAAGTACAAAATTGTGCATAGTAAGAGAAATTAGAAATTGCAGATTTAAACTGGATAAAGTAAATAACTAGGTGGTTTGTGCTTTAGTGGCAATCAATTTTCAGTAAAAACTATTTGAAAAACTAGAGAATGCTTTTATATAGATTTTCAACAAATGTGTTCCTCATGCATGACATGGTTGAAAAGGCGGTGACTACCGAGATGTGCACCGACCCCTAAATCGAGATAAGGGCAGGTGAAAGATCAAGTGTTTCTCATGAATATAATGATATAATACTACTTGAATCACACGTAAAGGCATTTAGTATATTGTTGTTAGTTTTCCTCCTTTAATCCTACTATTGCAAGTAGCTCCAATGAATGATTCTCATAATATTACTAATTATTGTGCAATTTGAATGTGTAGAAACTGCTTAAGTACTTTTGGATCAAAGCATTTTGTAGCTCAAACATAATGACAAAAACAATTTAACCAATATTTTGATAAACAACAAACTACAGCTATTGAGTTCTTATCACAATAGAGGTTTGCCTTGGCTACTGTTAGTTATAAATAATTTAAAGTTTGAAAATAAACTTACAAGTCAAACGACAAATGGAAGCTCATTCGGCATATATCAGAGAGTAGATACATGAACCACACAAGTGCCTTCCACGTTGCTCCACCCCAATGCTCTAAATAGTTTTGAGCCAACCCCAGGTATCCTGGTTTGTTCCTCCTGAACTTTGATAGATTCTTCTTCTTATCCTGAACAGGCTTTGCCACTTTATGATAACTACGGCCATCCTTCTTCTTTTTAGCCTTTGTTTCACTCTGTCCTTCCTGAATGAGAAACTGTGACTGATCATCTTCCTCATCCAATTTATACTCATCTTCTGTAGTAGCGCTCTTGTCAGAAATCTTTGATTTATTGTCCAACTTCTTCTCCTTCTTAGATGGTTTCTCTGGGTTCTCAATGAATACAAACTGACTTTCACTATCGTGTGTGTAGCTTGATTCTTCTTCATTGGTAATGTCATCCAGAGACGACCATTTACGGGAGATATTATTGCGTTTGTTCTTAGACTTTTTGTTAGGTTTCTGGCGTTTTTCATTGTCATCAGTATTGATGTCTCCAGACTCACTTCCTGAAGATATTGTATTTGTGTTCTGTTTTTTCTCATTCTTGTGTTTGTTATCATCTTGTTTAATGTTGGTAGGTTTCTCTGGTTTTGAATTTGTTTTGTTATTCATTGGTTTAGTGTCAATGTTCTGCGGTCTTACTTTACGTGTATTTTCTGATGTGGGAGTATTTTTAGTATTCTTGGCCAGAACATCCGAGTATGAGGGACGCATTGGTTTCACTTCAGCCACTATACGCTTCTTGTTGCTTGTATCAGCAAGAGGACTGTTTTCATTCCTTTTTGGTGAGTTTTCAACTTTTAAAGGCTGGTTCTTTGGAGGTTCAATGACAGGGTTATTGGTAAGTAGATTCATATTAGAAGCATCTGGATGATTCAGGGGATAGTTCTGTCCAAATGGAGAGTATGTGCCAGTAGAATTAGGCTCCAAATTTCCAAGCAAATCTTTGAGGAAATTAGATGTAGGGGACTGATTGTTCACATTTTCAGAATAATTTGTCTGATTGACAGTTGTTGGTGGTATGTGAACATTATTATTGTTCATAGGAAAGTCCTGGTTGAGTGTAAATAGGTGTGACGGCTGGGGCATCTGCAGGGGAATGTCGCGCACTCCCTGGTTGTGATTAAACAATTCATACTGACCAGACATTGGGAAGATAAGCTGTTGATTGTTCTCGTCGTAGAACACACGCACTAACTGGCCGTTGCTCAACTTCAACATAGCATTGCCGTAGTTCTGATTGGCGCGAGGAACGTTAGGCATGTTGTTGAAAGGTATCTTCTCCTCATTATTGGCGGCAGTATCGCCCGTCTGTGCGTTGTATGCGTGTTTGTTCAAATAAACATCGTTGCCGAAACTCGGGCTGGCGTAAATACTATTATCGTTCATGACAGTCGGGTTAGGCGAGATCTGTGGTGGTTTCCTCTCATTCAAAGCACCAGGAGCGCAGTTTTCAGCAGTTTCCGCATGATAGTTCCATGTATTGTGCTTCATATCGTTGTATATCGGATCATCCTTTGGCGACCTTGCCATTTTTGGTTACTTTTCAATGAACACAATTAACATGAATACTATATCAGCGCACTTAAAACTGCGGTATATAACTCAAGGATTTAACATTTTATTATTTTATAGATAAAATCGGAGAATATGTTGTTAAAACGTGGATTTTAATTTTATTGACGATTTGACGCTTTTCGCATTTTTATGCACAGACTATACATTTTTAATTTGACATTTGAGATGGGCGTACATTCTCGCTATCTGACTAATAGCTACATTTGTAGTAATAGGAGATGGTGTCCAGGTAGATATCCATGTTTGTATTTGAAAGGAAAATAGTAAAATGTAGCGGTAGCGTGCAGTACGTAAAACTCCCTTAGATTTACGTACTTCAAGTGTTACCTACCACTGATGTGCAGTTCACTTCAGATATAAACGGGATTGTGAGCTGATAAGAGGCGTAACTATTTACGTCTAAAGGCCTTTATGCTGTAGCTTACATCTTGGTAAACATGGTTTGGGCTTGCAAGGGGGGTAAAAAAATAAAAGCTCGCCGTAGGTGGCAGCACAGTTCAAAGTCTACAAATACTTTTTGTTTTGTTTAAGTTTACTTTTGTGTCGATCACAAATTTGACGAAAACTAGATAAAATGTATGAGATCTATAGGTCTTCACTATAGTGAAGCACTATCAAAAGAGCTAGCTAAGGAAAAGGGAAGTGTCTGCCATTGGTAAAAAGCACCTTTAGTCTAGAAGACAAAAAAAATATGAACGTTATATAATTTATCTTGTGTATGCTAACTTGAAGTTCATGTTTGTAGGTAGGTAAAGTCTGGAGGCGTACGGTCTAGCGGATAGTGCCCGCTAGCTGACAAATTCTAGGACTTTGGATAGCAGCGACATCTGCAGTTGGCAAGTGGTAGTTTTTTCAGTGGATTCCCCATTCGCTGCGTATAGGCGGCAAAATGTTATAACATGCAAAGGGTTTGCTATGGTGAGGAGTTGAGGACGCCACATCATAGCATACCGTTTGCATGTTGTTTGCACTAACTGTTAGTGCATGCAAGTCGCTGCGTGTAGCCAGCCCATAATATCACACTAACGCAACGTTTATTTCTGATTAATGGACAATAGAAACACAAAGTAAGTTCTAAAACAATGAACTTGGTATAAAGTATTTGTTTCTGATTGAAGAGCCAGGAGTGTTTGTCAAACTAATTTTATATCGATCGAGTTACCTCCTATAATAATAATACTAGCAATCAGCAGTTGAGGTGCTTAAAAGTCAATGAAATCATAACAGTCATTTATTTCCAAACAACACCCTGGCGCCTTGGCTCTGTCTCATCTTCAATCAAAATCAAGTTGTTTGCTTTAGGACTTAATTTGTGTTTTTAGGGTTCAGTACCAAAGGGTAACCAACGGGACCCTATTACTAAACCTACGCTGTCCGTCCGCCCGTCCTTTTGCCTATTCGCACTCAGCAGGCTGTATCTCATGATCCGTAGTAGGTAGAGAGTTTAAATGTTTTCAGAATGTGTATTTATGTTGCTGCTATAACAAGAAATAAAAACAAAATTACAGCGATTTTCAGACAAGAAACGTGTCATTTTTTAACTTGTGGTAGGTACGGTTATTGTACTTATTGTTTCGTGTGCGAGTCCGACTCGCACTTGGCAGGTTTTTATTATCCTTCAAGTTCAGGCTAATGCAGTCGACTAGACGAAACCTGATAGTCATTAGTCGTCTTATAAAAACAGTACTACACTATATCGAGGGGTGAAAGGCTATTTGTTTGAAGCGACATTTTGGACTAAGTTATAAACCCAATAACTAACTCAATATTACTGTATGTAACTCAGTATCGTCCGCATGTCGCTTCAAACAAATAGCTTTTCACCCCTCGATATCTAAGAACCTACTGTTTTTTATAAGACGACAGTGTAGTTGTAGTTTTATTTTAGATACATTCGTCTACAAGTGAGACCGTGTAGCCTACACTGTCTCACTTGTTGACGAAATTATTGGATATTTACATAGTATACCTATGCGATTGATCGAAGAGCTACTTTTGCAAGAAGATTGATTGGCCTAATGGTCACAAAGGCGTTTGCCAAGTGTGTCGTCCTGTGTTCGATACCTACTCGGGCAGTGTTGTTAGGTTTTGCAATAAAGCTGTTTAGTTTTATCTATATAAATCGCTTTGTAGTTGCATTGCTTAGCGTCAAAGCGATTTGATTTTTTGTGGGCATTGTATTTATTTTTACGCATGATCTATGCTCAATGCAACTGCCGCACACACTGTAGGTAGTTATGGAGCGCGCAGCGATTAGAAGTGTTCATGGTCCGTAAGAGAATGGGGAAGAGAATAGTTTGGGATCCTGCCGTTTTGCCAAAATTATTTTGACAAAATTTCATTATCACACAAACTTTAGCAACCTTTTTTATACCAATGCAATATTAGGATTGATTTTAGTACGCACATTTTCTTTTGGTAACATTTTTTTTTTACTTGGAAGAATATTACCTAAGACTAGGATAATGACAATAAGGCATTTGGTCTTTATTCAAATGATTTATTACAGCAAACAATCATAAGACATTAAACATTTAGTCAAGTTATGTTTTTTTGTAATGTTGTAAATGGGCAACTTTATAGATTTTAGATATTCAACATCTGACTGCTAATATATTTAAATTCCAGCCATTCCTCTATTGTTGGTGAATCAATTGGAGTAGGTTAGGTTAGAACTGCGACCACACAACGTGTGACCAGAAACATATTTTTGAATGTAAAATCAAAAACTACTACCCGAATCTATTCATATTAGGTACCTGTTGAGAATTTGTCCCTAGTGGAAAAAACACTATTGTAATAAAACGTCGTCGTTGACTGAATATAAATGATTTAAATTGAAAGTTGACGGTACTAAATATTTGGCTTACCTATTTTATTTTACGTAAAGTATTAGACCAACTAAAATACTTATTTGACTGCATTAAAATTGATAAAAGTACTAGTTGGTAAGCAAGTTATTGCATAAACGTTCACTTGCCAAACCTAATGTTTGGGAAGAGTTTTTTTGCTAAGTAATAATTTGGCAAATGAATTTAGGCGGATAATTGTTTGGGAAGTGATAATTTTTCAGTTTTTTTTAATGAAACTAGGGTAATCCCATTAGGTTCTGCCAGGGATACGGGTTGGTCGAAAGAGATACCGTGGCCCCTGGCACGCAGACAAATGAAGGAACACGGGTGGGTTTTAGTCAGTAAAAGTCTGACACGCCCGGCGCGGCGGCGCGGCGCTCCGCAACAGAGCGGGAGAAGTTATTTGATGATTTCCCAACCTAAAAAGAAACCCCAATAGGTTATGCGTCGGTAACTTACCCAATTACTTACTTACTAATATCATAACCTTATACATATAGCCTTGCTATAGTATAGCTAGATTACTTATGGCGTAGCACATCTCCATGGCCTGCAGACCCCGTTGTGGTCTATTACCTATAATTTACGTAGATATTTGTCGGCCGTGTCGATGTGGTCCACTTTTGCTTCAATTAGTTTTGTCAAACCTTGAGAGCAATATATCAAATTGATTTTCCAGTGGATTAAGTCCAAGTATATGAAAGTATCTTTGATGTTCTTCGCGCGCGAGAGGAGCTCGTGGCTAAATAATAACAGCCGCACGGCTCGATTGAAGGTTAAGCTACGCTTTCCGCGGTTAGTTCGTGGATGACCATTCATAACATATCGATATTCCTCCGTGCCTAGGAAAGCTGTTGGTCCCGGCTGTTATTTGTACATCTTTGACGGTCGTTACTGGTAGTCATAAGCCCAAGAGTCTCATAACCAGCCTTACTAAGGGGGACCATACATCTCTACTCTCTCTCTCTCTCTCTCTCTCTAAGTCAATTGCTTATCCACACAACGTAAAAAAAAAACTTAACCTTACGTTAGGCAGAGACAACAATCAGTAGGCCGAGTAATATAATTGATTGCGTTTTTTCTATCCGTCCCCAAGTGCCAAATGAAAGTGAAATTGATTGTCATTGGAGTTTCTTAACTTTGTGTTAGAATGGGAATTGCATGTTCTAATGTTGCATGTTTATGCTGCATTTTACTATTTTAGTGACCTTGTTATCTTATGTCATTTTACCACGAGTTTAGATGATGTCAAGGCTTCGAGAAAAAATACTAAGGTTCATCGATTAGCGACCGAAGTAATCAGCATCGGCCTATACCTACTAAAACAAAAACAAATAAAAAAATATTTTAGAAGGCGCTCGAATACCAACAAGAGATAAAGAAATAAACTGCTCGATGGTTGATCTCACAATGTCCAATGTTAGTCGCCATTCACACGGACGTAATAAAATCGAAGCGGGATTTTTTCGCGCCCTGCACCTTTCAAATGCTTAGCGCTAGAGTTAAAAAACGAACACTGTTTTTTCGACGCGCTGAGACTCACTCGCGCTGCACTCTGTTGGATTGCAATGCTCGGTTTAACACCGAGAATAGAAAATCCAGTTCGTAATAAAACCCATCGCGATTTTATTACGGCCGTGTGAATGTCGACTTAGAATTGAAAATAATCTAGCATTCATTGACCCTTTTGTAAACTATTCGATCGAGATATTTCGTTCTTACAGAGCAATGGAAATAAAAAACGCTAACTTAACAACTATGCGTTGGACCAATTATGTTAGGTACACCTATTACAATTAGGCCATACAATTGAATAATTGAACTGCATAGTAGATATAAGAAAACCGTCGATTGCACCACTGTTTATTTCATAATCAGTAGACTGTGACGGAGGTCGCAAGAAAAGTTCCCGTTTTGCCGCCAACACCTTCATTATGGTTGTAAACTGTATCAGTTGGAAGACGTCAACCGCTTTTTAAATTTCGAACAACTAGGATATTAAAAAAAAAATTGATTAAGGTGTTACTTAAAAAGAGGTTTGTGTTTGTTGTATTTTTGTTTTTGTTTTATTCAGTTTTAAAGTGTTTGAAGCTACACGTGTTTAGTGGTTTGGTGTTTCGTCCGAGGTTTGGTTCTAGCTCAGTTAAATTTTAAGATGTTCTTGCTTGTCAATAATACATAATTAGCTAGGTGTGTAGGTGGGTGCCCATTCACAAAGTTTTCAATTTAACAGTTATAATCTCCGGGAGAAAATTAGGTAACTCTTCCTGCGTTTTTTTTGGCATCTTAACATCACATAATTTGTAGTTAGGCGGAACTGTATCTGTAGTACACCCATGTATATAACACCCATATTTGGCCAATTATGTTTAAGTCCCATGTAATAGGTAGCGAGCCTATTGCCAGCAACCGGGCACAAATCCAAACTTCGGACTGCTACTGAGATCTTCCTGATAGAAAAACCTAATAACACTTTGCCCGACCTGGAAATCAGAGCCAGAAACTTATGTTTAGCAGTAGCGCTTGCGGCCAATATAACAACCAACCTACTTCTTGATAAATTTTATGTCGGTGAATGTTGTGTAGTTATTAAAAGCCTGTGGTATCCCACTGCACGACGAAGGCCTCTCTACCCTCCTTCCTCTCTGTTTAATGCTGCTAAGGGCCAGTTCTTAAGGTGAATCTAATCCACATTTTTCCCATACAAACTTCGGGAGTGTATTACTCCACTGTTCGACAATGTACATCAAAAATTAAACATGGTATGGTTATGTCTCTTTATTAATATTGTCTGTGCAGAAACAGAATACTAAAATAAAAATCCATTAAGAAGTTACGAGCCAACAAAGATTCGTTTTTCTAGCTAATTTAACCTAATTTTGGCCATGTTTAAGTAAAAAATGAAGTGTAAAATCTAAAAACCAAGTCGGTACCGACAAAGCTCAATTATCGAAAAGTTCAATAAACTTTATTGGTTATTGATTTACACAGTAGTTTATTCATAAAACCCGATCTTTCGAAGGACTGTTCTTAATTTTATACGCGCCTGTTGTACTATAAATGATCCTACATCTCACTCAATAACGTTGTGCCTGTAGACTAGCTTCAAACTGCTCATCACTTGATACTACCTCTGTCGGACACGATGCCTGGTGAGACAGCGTACTTTTTAGCCAGGTCTATCAGTGAGTTCGAGCCAACGACTAGGTTCCCCTTAGGTCTGTCAATATTTTTTTTTTTTTGTCTTGTTTTTTGTTTCACTTTTTGGGTTTTGTTTTGTTGTAGGTTAAGTATGTTTGTGTTTTATTTTTAAACAGTGTCTGCGATTGGATACGGACACTGTCTTTTTGTTGAGGTTTTTCGCATAAAGGGGTTACCTTTCCTTGTTAGCCGCATAAGTTTTTGTACAGTTGTACAGTACGCGTGTCCGCCCCCCACGTAGCCAGGTGTTCAGCTTGGACGTAAGGTAGGATTTTAGGGGGCAGGTCTGTCAATATTATGACGTTAATTTATGTGTTATCTAACTGGCTTACTCTAAATGGGCAAGGAATTTTAGGATGTAGATAATCCCCGGGTCGGGGATAGTATTATTGAGTTTATTCCATCAGGAACAGTAGCAGTGCAGTATGCTCGTCTGCGATGGCATTGAAAGAAGTCGATGTCAAACATTTCTGCCAAGGTGCAAAGGTGAAGTGTTGATGTCCTTTAGAACATTTTGAAACCTAAGTACTTGTTTGCAGCCAGTCCTAAAATCAAGTCTTATTTGAGTCTTGAGTAAGATATGTTGTTCAAGCAAATCTGATCTAAAGATCATTGAGTAAGATAGGATTGAAGTGAACGTGCTAAATTCAGGTCCATAAAAGGTTCGCATTTCGGAACTGAATAACTGGCTTGACTGGTTTTTTATTGTAACGCACTAATTATCCATGAGTAAAGGTTCCCACAGACCGGCGTGAGGCGACAGCACGACGCGATTCTATAGTTCGACTTTAAATTGTATTCAGGTAACTTCACAGTGTAGGGTTACTAGATTTTGCCAAAAAAAAGATAGTGAAGTGGTGCAAGAATGAATGAAATTTAATGAACTTGTAATAATGTAGGTATTTACAAGCAAATTTTTATGCTATCAGTGATGTTTTCAATAACATGGTCCATAGGACACAAATATCTTCTACTTTTCATACGTGGGATACGACAGCACTGCATGACGAAGGGGTCACATTACTAGCCCCGTCATCAATATTTTTTAACTACTTTCATCTTAAAATATTTATTATTTTCTGCGACATGCCCCTTTACCTGTGCTTGAGTTTAAAAATGGTTTAATTTAAAATTTAACCATTTTTATCATTCGTTCTTTACGCAAAATCGTTCACTACCCCAGCACTATTAGTCTTAGTATGGTAACATTATTTTTCTTTCAACGGTTTTGCAGTTTTTATAGAAATTGTTCTATTAGAATCGCGTCCCGCCTGGCTGCGGGAGCAATATTTGATGTCATTGGTTTCATTCTTTCGTTCACCATTCAGTCCGTAGGCGCTTTGACACTTTTGACAGGTGCCCCGACCTGACGTCTCAGTGCTGCCATCTAGTGAACGTCATTTCAGAAAACCCTCATTTTATCGCGTTCTGGATTTTCGACTCTCGGTGTTGAACAGAGCATTGAGAATCCAATAGAGTGCAGCACGAGTGAGTCTCAGCGCGTCGAAAAAACACAGTGTTCGAAATTCAACTTTCGGCGTTAAACAGTGAAAATCTTGTGGGCAAAAAATCCCGCCGCGATTTCATTACACACACATATAACATAGCATAATCAGCCTATAATGTTCCTACTGCTGGGACACAGGCCTCCTCTCGGTGAGAGGGAATCAGCCGTAATCCACCACGTGGGTCTAGTGCGGTTTGGTAGATGTCACATGTTTTTCAATTTCTGGTTCTAGGATATGGTAATAGTAGTAGTAGTTTCCTCATGATGATGTTTTCCTTCACCGTTTTGAGAGGAGTGGTGATGAAATAATTTACACAAAGGAAAGCGCCTGTCTGGGTTCGAACCTACGACCTTACAACTCGTAAGTCGCGGCCGTTACCACTGGACCACCACTGCTCACACATAAGTACTGCTTCATTTATCTCGGGTGAATTAAGTTTTATTTTATTGTGCTTGTCAGTTGCATAGGGATAATATTTTTGTTGTGTTTTTCAGACTTGCTGGCAGCCTAGAGGCAGAAGTACAACAGATTCCAATGTCAATGCTCGATTAAAAACAAATGAAGAATTAAACGCATCACTTAGACAAAACAAAGTGGTTTTAAAAATGTTACGGCTGTTGTCTTTGGTAATAATGGCGGCAGTTACTGCGAAGGTACAAGATGATCCAGCGGCTAATCAAATCCTTCTATTTAAAGAGAAAACTAAGGTGAGCCATTTATTTTTCTTCAACAGTTTCATTTTAATCATCTTTCATATTTTCGAGTTGAGGACAATATAAAAATATTTTTATGGGCCCACCATTGGGTGGCCACGCCCACCATTGGGTGGCGTTATTTACGTGCGTGTCGTCCTCAGAAGTGCAGACGTATGGACTACTTTGGACATTCCAATCTCCAACATTATGGGACATGGGTTTGATCAGGAATACCGCATTCGCACTGGGTGTCGGGTCAATAATCATCCCCCATTTCGCAAGATTGTGCTTGCAGCGGCCTACTTGTGTCCGCAATCGATTGGTTGCTTTATAAATAGACCACTATAGGCCATGTGCGGGCGGCAGGTGCTCCTGGGGCTGGACGAAGTTCTGTGGTGGTGGGTGCAGTTTTTCCCACAAATCTATTCTCAATTTTGTCGGTTGGTCCTGAATGATCTGAGTGCAACTAACAAAGCTCTTCCGGCTCCTGAGTCTACCCGGGGTTGTTGGATATTCGTAGAGAGGATGTCGCTTTTAATTATATCAATTTTAATTATTTCTGTAGGCAGAGTGCTTTGACATACTTGCGTCTTTTTTATCAAGCCGTTAATTAATTGATTGGTGTCAGTAATTAATTAGAACCGGCATGAAATACGTACCGAAAACTAAAAATATAACCAACGTTCTTTTGGTTATATTTTTGCACTTAATGAGAATGACTAAAATAAAAACCGAATGAACTGAGCGAAACCAATATCCTACAATATTTTTTTAAACCACAATTATAATGAAAGGGTTGTTCCTACTTGGGTACTTAGTTTAAATCTTATTTGAGCAGAAACCTGTTATGCGTTTAATTTCCACAGTAAGTATTATATAAATTGTGCTTAAAGATTTTCATGATTTTTTCCCATATATTCCAGGGCCCCATAGCTATAATGACTACCTCTGCAGGCGCACCCATCGAACAGAAAGAAGCAACAGTAACATTAAACGAGAGGCTGATATTCAACGAAAATTTCATGGACAGCATGACCCACTTGGTGAGAGAGAGAATACCTGAACGTCTGGTCCACGCAAAGGCTGGTGGAGCATTCGGTTACTTTGAACTCACTCACGATATATCTGATATTTGTAAAGCAAAACTATTCAACAAAGTTGGCAAAAAGACTCCCATCGCAGCCAGATTCTCTCCAGTAGTCGTTGAACGTGGTGGTATCGATACATCGAGAGACGCCCGAGGATTCGCAGTCAAATTCTACACCGAAGACGGAAACTTCGATATAGTTGGCTTCAACACCCCTATGTACGTCTACAAGGACCCTCTCCTGTTCCCCACTTTTGTTCGAGCACAGAAAAGGAACCCGGCCACGAATGTCCTGGATCCAAACATGCTTTGGGACTTCCTAACGCTACGTCCAGAAAGTTTACACATGTTTTTGTTGGTGTTCGGCGATCGAGGAATCCCCGATGGCTACCGACACATGCCTGGTTTCGGCATCCACACTTACCAAGTGGTCAACAAGCATGGTGAGAGTAACTTCATTAGATTCCACTTCAGGCCAGATGCAGGAATAAAAAATCTGCGCTCTAAAGAAGCTATGAAAATTGCAGCTTTTGATCCCGATTACGCAACTAGGGATTTATACAGAGCTATTGGCAATGGAGATTTTCCAAGCTGGACCGCCAGTATTCAGGTCTTAAGTGAGGATGACGTCAAAAATGCAGGATTTGATGTCTTTGATGTAACAAGAGTTTTGCCTTTGGACAAGTATCCACTAAGACCGTTGGGACGGTTCGTTTTGAATAAGAATGCTGTTAACTATTTCGCTGAAATTGAACAGTTGGCTTATAATCCAGCGAATTTAGTGCCAGGTATTCTTGGAGGACCGGATAAAGTGTTTGAAGCTAGAAGATTAGCCTACAGAGACGCTCAATATTATCGTTTGGGGGCTAACTTCATCAACATACCTGTAAACTGTCCTATTCAAAGCAAGGCATTCGCGTACAATCGTGATGGAAAGCCTCCTGTTAAAGATAATCAAAGAGACATTCCTAATTACTATCCTAACTCATTCAATGGGCCTGTTCCTTACAAAGAAAAAGATAGAGTTGAACTAATTGAGATATACCAAGATCAACCAGATAATTATGAACAAGCTCGAGAACTGTACGAGAACGAAATGACTCCGGAAGAAAGAAAGAGATTAGTGGAGAACATTTTGTTTAGTTTGGGACCTGCGACCAAGTTTTTACAAGATCGGGCTGTGAAAATGTTTGGGCGGATACATTCAGATCTTAGTGAGAGAATATGGCAGGGACTGCAGGTGAACAGAACTAGAACTCCTTACGGCTTTGAATGGGATGATTGAAGTATGCATATTAGAAATACATACCTACTTAGTGTATTCATAATAGTGCCAATACAGTTATGACCCAATATTACGAAAAGTGTTTTTATTTGTTTTTTGTTATGTTTTAATATCTGTACAGTTTCTTGTTCTTAATTTAATCGGTTGTGCTGTATATTACACTGAAAAATAAAAGCGTATGTGTTTAAATTACCATCCTTTCTAGTTTATATCTCACCTAGTATCTACACGGACATCAGTATCGCTATAAACCAAGTCTGTTGCCTAATTTAATTGCAAACTCGGTTTAGTAATAGATTGTTGTTAAAATAATAACAACAATACAGTATTTATTACTTACTTATTTATTTAGATTTCACGCCTTTCGTGGCACGAGCATTTGAGAGCTTAAAATTATTGTTAACTGGATAATAAAACCACTTTACAATATACCTCCAGTGACTACAAAGAATTTAGTGCGAGTATAAGCAGGACATGGTTTTCATTACGGAGAAGATACACATACAAACAAAAGTTTTAGAAGAATAAGGAAACAATTGAAGATAGTACTTACTTCAAAGAAAAATATATGTTTAAAAAAATACTAGAATTGTTGTGCTTGGCGATGATAGCAGAAGGCACTGTAATGATGCAAGGTGTTCCGGCATCGGATCAAACACTCTTATTCAAGGCAAAAACTTCGGTAAATCGTATATGTTATTTTTTTAAATAATTTAACTAAGAGATAAGGTTGAGTGCATTGATGAATACGTTAATTAGTGTTTATATTGTTTTCTTCAAATAAATACCTTTTAATTAATCCTAAATGGAATTAAATAATTACATTGGCGTACTTGACTTCATTAAGTTGTAATCTTGACTCTTGTTTACGACTATACCGTTTTAATTCATGGAATAATACTTAATGGAATATTTTATGACGAAAAAAAACTTTTGAACAATATGACGAAAACAAACAATAATATTTAGGATTTGGTCAATTTCAGGGTCCTATCGGTATAATGACAACTCAAACTTAAACTCAAAGCATTTATTTCAATTAAAACATTTACAGGCACTTTTGAATTGTCAAAAAGTCGATCAGTTAGAAAGTTGAAGCTAGTTGCCCATTCCAAAACGTAGATCTCTATGGAGAAGAACGGGCAAGAAACTTCACGGACACTCTTTTAAAATCAAGTTGAATATTACAAAATCTTGGGAACATTATTCTTGTTGCTTCTGTATGTGAGAACTGGAGCTGGAGCACAAATTGATTACCAAGAAGCCACAGTAACTTTGAACAAAAGACTGATATTCAACTAATACTTCATGGACAGCGTAACACACTTGGTTCGAGAAAGGATACCAGAAAGAGTGGTCCACACTACGACAGGAGGAGCATTTGGATATTTCGAAGTTACGAAAAATACAACAGACATATGCAAGGCAAAACTCTTCAACAAAGTTGGAAAAAGGACTCCCATTACCGCAAGGTTTTCTCCTGTAGTTATTGAAAAAGGTGGCACAGAAACTACCAGATCCTCAAGAGGTTTTGTCATCAAATTCTATACTGAAGATGGAAACTTCGACATAGTTGGTAACAACTTCCCCATTTTTGTCAACAAAGATCCTCTTCTTTTCCCCACGTTAGTTCAGTCACTCAAAAGAAATCCAGCAACAAACTTGTTGGACGAAAACATGCTTTGGGACTTCCTTACTTTACGACAAGAAGGACTACACATGTTTTTGTTAGTGTTCGGTGATCGCGGAATCCCCGATGGCTACCGGCACATGCTTGGGTTCAGTATACACACTTACCAGGTGGTAAATAAATGTGAAGAAAAACACTTCATCAGATTCCACTTTTCGCCAAATGCAGGAATTAGAAATCTACGTTCCAAAGAAGCTATGGCGATAGCAGGTATGGGCCAAGTTATGCGACTAGGGATTTGTATTAAATAGGCAATGTGTTCAATAGGCAATGGTAATTTCCCGAGTTGGACGGCCAGTATTCAAGTATTAAGTGAGAGAGATATCAAAAAAAGCAGGATTCGATGTCTTTGACATAACTAAAGTGTTGCCTTTGGATCCACTAAGACCATTAGGTCGTTTTGTTCTGAACAAGAACCCAAAAAGTTACTTCGCTAAAATCGAGCAATTGGCCCACAATCCAAGGAATCTAGTGCCAGGTATTCTTGGAGCACCGGATAAAGTCTTTGAAGCTTGACGTCTAGCTTACAGAGAGGCTCAATTTCACCGACTAGGCGGAAACTTTTTCAATATACCAGTGAACTGTCGTCAAAAACGAAAGGCTTTCCCATACAATCGTGATGGCCAGGCGCCAGTTAATGACAATCAAAGAGACATGCCTAATTATTATCCTAATTCTTTCAGTGGACCAGTTCCTTACGTTGAAAAAGAGAAAGTTGAATTAATTGAGATCCATCAAGATCCACCAAATAATTTCGCGCAACCTCGGGAATTGTATGTGAATGAAATGGCACCAGAGGAAAGAACGAGATTAGAGGAGAATATCGTGGAAAGTTTGAGTAAAGCGGCGAAATTTTTACAAGATCGTGCTGTGAAAGTATTTCGGAATATTCATGCAAATCTTAGTCAAAGAATATGTGAAGGCTTGCAGGTGAATAAAACTATGTATGGATGAGTAGAACGTCTGATTTTAACAATAGAAATTCTGATAATGTAATTTTAACATTTATGTTTATGTTCTTGGTTGAAAATATGAATTGTAGGTATTTGACTATTGATATTACTTACCATAATTAAAAGGATACTACGGGCGTTTTAATTATATACCTTATTCCTACATACTGCATAGAAAAGTGTAAGACAGATCTTAATCAAGATCTTTTGTCGCTACAATATCAAAGGGGTCCTTTCTAAGGAAGATAAAGTTAATGTGGCTAAAAACAGGGTGGCAGGGACCTCGATGCGCAAACTGTAACAATGAAATCACTACATAACTCTGATCCCTCTTCGTTAGGTTATGAACCTTAGAGGGGATAAGAACAGGATCATGTATTGTACTGAATTCATGGTTATAGTTTGCGCGTCAATATCTCTGCCACCCTGTATGGTCTGATATTTTTATAACCAAAGAGGTACTTACCTGACGTCACTTTTCCTTACTGAACTTTTTACAAAAGTCTTGTTAAAAATTAATTTTAAAACAGTTAGTGGGTCCGAGTATAATTCGAAGAAAAACAGTATAAATCGGCTTAGGAGATAATTAATTTGTCTGATCGATAAAATATACGTATTTATATCATAATAAGTAATTCAACTATATGCCCAGCGTATACTGGCCTTTAGTGAGGACGCTGGTTGCAAAGATAAAGACCAGCTGAGTGAAAAATTAAGTACAATTTAATAATAGTGCCATGTTCATCGTCTGCCAAGATAAACTGGACGCACCGTAGTCAGCAAAAAGTTTTATAAAATTATTAGCATACCATTTTCTAGTATTTAGGAAATACTAAACCATCTAGGTCATTCGCAAGGGCGTGATGCTTGGCTAGTGCCTATAAAACCGTAGCGCTTTAGATGCTGGTGATTGTTCGCTATTGTAAGTGGGGATGAAGGTAGAATGGTGTTTTCTACTGTTCGGGGTAATGGTGATTGCGGAAAAATATGATGATCCAGCGGGGAATCAAATTGTGTCGTTTAGGGATAGAAATTTGGTAAGTTTTTGCTAACTACTTTTATTATATTTCGTTATATCTTTCATCTTTCGGGGTCAACTCCCAAAGTCAGTCAACGGATATACGGGCCTGTCTGTAAGTAATAAATCCGGCAAAACTAGGTCAAATTCAATTTTCAGGCCTTAAACAAAGAGTAAGAACAACTGTCAAATTGTGTTGCCATTCATTCTCAGATCGAGCTTAGAGGCCTTAGTGCGAGTTTCATTTAACCATCTCGATCAAACGCATCGAGCGCGTTTGGCACTTGGATTGGCCCTGATTTGGTAACGGAGCAATCGGAGCGCCGAACGCGCTCGATGCTTTTGGTCGAGATGGTTAAATGAAACTCACACTAGGGCCACAGAACTAATCTTAAGTTCGTCGGTGACACGGTAGGTACTCGCCGTATCACCGAGGATACGCTAGTAACTTCGGTCGAAACTACGGATATGCTTGGGGTGTAGACCACCTGCTACGGTAGATTTTTGTATTCTAAGTAAATCCTTTCGTTTCGCGTGTGTGACTAATATGTTCCAATTTGTAAAGACTTTTTTGTTATAATTCAATGATCATATCGGTTCGTTGAGTGAACATAATATGAGCCTTACTGGGAGATCTAACGATTATGATTGAATTGCCGTACGTTTGGTAAGCATAAGAATTTGCGTTCACCGTTTCATTATTAATTAGGTCAATAATCAAAGTAAATCCAGTCCTTTGGAGAATTTTATTTCGAGAATTTTCGTATTCCTTGCCGCGTTAATAAAATAAGTACCTTTGAGTTTACTTAACATCATGATCATTTCAGACGAAAGACGTCCACTGCTGGAGAGCTGGAGATAAGACACCTCAAAGGGGGTAGAGTTTGCCATAATCGTCACGCTTGATGAGCGGGTTGGCGATCGCAGTCTGGTTTAAAAAAATGTATAGAGAACGCTGCTGCTCATTTTCGAGTAACTCCCTTATTCGCCTTTTACGACACCCACCGGAACCACACGGACGTTTTTACTTAATATAGTATTGACCGAACCTAATATAGTTTTCAAGGCCCAGTTGGCATCATGACAACGTCACTTGGTACACCGATCAACCATGACGATGCAAGCAGCACTTTAAACAAACGACTCATATTCCATGAATTTTTTCATGGAATCAATAACACACTTAAACCGAGAGATATTACCTCCAAGAGTAGTCCATGCTAAGGGTGGCGGAGCTTTCGGGTTCTTTGAAGTGACACACAATATGAAAGATATTTGTAAAGCTAATTTTTTTTGTGAAGTTGGAAAGAAGACTCTAATAGCAGTTAGATGCTCCCTTATAGTCCAAGAAGTCGGTGGTATAGATACTTCTAGAGACGCTAGAGGATTTGCAATAACATTTTACACTAGAGATGGTAACTTTGATATGGTTGGATTCAATACACCCATGTTTGTGATAAAGGATCCTTTATTTTTCCCAACTTTTGTTCATTCCCGGAAAAAGAACCCCCAAACTTGTCTATATGACTCCGACATGTTTTGGGATTTTTTGGCGTTGCGTTCGGGGCATATTTAGCGATTTTGGTATTCCTGATGGCTATAGACATATGCCTGGATGTGGAATTCATACTTTTCAAGTCGTAAATGAAGAGGAAGAAAAGTATTTTATTAGATTTTATTTTAAACCTGATGCTGGTGTGAAGAATTTGGAAACACTGGGGGCTCAGAAATTTGCAGCTTCAGATCCAGATTACGCAAACAGAGATTTGTTTAAAGCTATAGGAACGGGAATGTTTCCCAGTTGGACAGTCAGGGTCCAAGTTTTGAGTGTTGATGACGTCAAGAATACTGGGTTTGATGTTACCAAAGTTTTGCCTGAAGATAGATACTCCCTGAGACCCGTGGGACGATTTGTTTTGAACTATTTTGAAGCCTGTGAACTATTTTGCTGTTACAGAACAGTTAGCGTTCTGCCATGGTAATTTCGTGCCTGGTATTGTTGGAACGCCTGATAAAATCTTCGAGGCACGTCGTCTAGCGTATAGAGATGCTCAGTACTATCGTTTAGGAGCAAATTTTCAGAACATTGATGTGAATAAACCTATTGATGAAACCCATACATACAGTCGAGATGGTGGACCTCCAGTTGGACACAATCAAGGAAATACACCAAACTACTATCCTTATTCTTTTAATGGTCCTGTTTCGTATTTAGAGCAAAATAAAGTTGACTTGATTGAATTATTTGAGGAACTTGCTGATAATATTGAACGACCACGAAAAGTATACAATGATATGACGTCAGATGCAAGGGCGAGATTGGTGGAGAATTTTCTGTGCAGTTTAAGTTCAGTAACAGATTCATCTTTAAAGGACAGAAGTGTCAAACTGCTTAGGTCAGTACATCCGGACCTCGGTAGAAGAGTGTGGGAAGGTTTACTTGTAAATAACACTAAATATTACTGGGATGACTGAGATATTTGTGAGAAATATTTGAAAGACTGAAACGATAAACGTTGTATTTTAGTCCAACAACAAAATGATGATATTTATTTCTTTAGTTGTTGCTGCTGTTAAACAACTTAACAACTTTTATGATAGTAAAGGTGATGCTGAGTATAAAAATACACAAGCAACAATTTTGAAGACAGCGTCGCAGAGCTAAAATAAATTCAGGCGATTGTATAACTTGAGAGTATACTTTCAAATATTATAATCGTGTGAATTATTATACACCGTAACATTTTAGTCGTCTTACAAAAACTTGAGTGGTCTACTCAATGTATCCGACATAAAAAACCTCTAGGCGCGGTTCAAAAAATGTTACCATTAATTACGATAATAGGTGCAAAGAACAATAAATGATGCTTCAGGATTATGAAAACTCTGTTAATATTGTTTACGTATCAAACGGTAGAAGATATTATTTTATAAAATTCCATCTTCATTACATTGCATGTTTCGTTCCATCTCCATAACAGGTTGTTTCCAACTACGTCATGCGTTTTAGTGAATGACATTTTTTTATTCATGTTCATTTTTATTTTTAATAAAGGATTATTACTCATTGGCTCATTGTTCCGTGTGGTGCCGGACGTAAAAGAATAGCACCATCCCATTTCTTCCCGTGGGTGTCGTAGAAGGCGACTAAGGGATTTACTAGAGAATGGGCAGCAGCGTTCTCTATGCATTTGACCACCATACTGCGATTGCCAATCAGCCTGCCAAGCGTGGCGATTATGGCAAATTTCCCCCTTTTGGGCTTATGTCCAGCAGTGGACGTCGCTCGCCTGATATGATGATGATGATGATGATGATGACTCATTGGATACATGAAGCGGGGTGTTGTTGGAAGACGATTAAAATGTCACGGTGTATTTACTAGGTATCTGAATTTACTAAAAAGTTATTTAACTAAGAATGTAGCACATAACATCACGCCTTGTATCCCCGAAGGGTTGGGCATAGGAGCACTTACCTAAGTACGCCCACATTTCGAGAGTTATGTTTAAGTCCCATTTAATAGGAGGCGAGTGTATTGCCAGCAACCGAGTACAAATCCAGACTCCGGACTGCTACTGAGAGATTCCAGATAGCAAAACACTGGCCGACCTGGGAATCGAACCCAAGACCTTTTTTTTTTGTTTTCGGGGGGAAACCTTCAAAAGGCGCCCAGACTTTGGGGATAAGACCGGGGAGTGTGGGATTTTTACCTCACTAAAACCACCCCGGTGGTCATCTTTCACACATGGAAGGGGCATCGTTACCTCTCAAAAGACCGATCCGAAGCCCCTTCTGTGCAACGCCTATTGGGGCACATCTCTGGGTAGACTGTAAAGGGGTCTACCCGAAACCGAACTCTGCAAGTTCGCGAGGCAGCACGTGACCACTGTGCTCCGTCATCCCTGAGGTTACTCAGTGGGCGAATAGAATCCCCACTCTGAGCGCCCGCGACCTCAAATTCCTGCCTGCCTTTAATTATGCAGGCGGGGTTTCGGCGTTTTAGGCGTCGAGGCGGTTACCTCTCCGACGCCTTCTTCTCCGAGTGGGATCAACCCTCTCACGATCCCGCTCAGCAGCCTCTTTCTGGACCATCACGGTCTCACAGAAGGAAGCCATTTCCCCACAGTTCTCCGACTCCCTCAGCATAGACCCAACTACTGCTGGAAGCGACAAATCTCGCCCGATTCTGGCGACTAGGATCTGTCTTTCAAAAGCCCACGCCGGGCACGCCTCTAGCGTGTGCTGTGCAGAATCGAAACTGCCATCGCAATGGTGGCAATTTGTCGTGGCCTCTCGCCCAATCTTGTTTAGGTACTCACCGAAGCAACCGTGCCCGGTCAGCACCTGAGTGAGCCTATAACTGATGCGGTCCCCTCTTTTCATCCAGGCTTCGAAATGCGGTAGGACGGCTTCGACAACGCGCTTACGTGAATATTGCGGCTGTTGTAGCCGCTCACGCCACCGCTCGAGCGCGTGTCGCCGTTCTTCCCGCCTCACGAACCCAAGACCTAATGCTCAGTAGTAGCGCTTACGGCCACTAGACATCATCATCGTCTGCCTAGCCTTTTCCCAACTATGTTGGGGTCGGCTTCCAGTCTAACCGGATGCATCTGAATACCAGTATTTTACATGGAGCGACTGCCTATCTGACCTCCACAACCCAGTTACTGGGTAACACGATAGCCCTTGGTAAGACTGGTTGTCAAACTTTCTGGCTTCTGACGACCCGTAACTACTGTCAAAGATCCACAAATGACAGCCGAAACCAATGGCTTAATGTGCCGAGGCACGGAAGGGTCTTGGTATGTAAAGATGGTCACCAATCCACTTACCAAACGCGGTAAGCGTAGCTTTACCTGAATGATCGAGCCGTACGGCAGTTATAACTTAGCCACAAGCCCGTCGACCACTAGCTAGACCAACTTACAAAAAATACCCAAGATGTACCAGACAACAATTCCAAATTCCTCAGGGAACCCGAAAACCAATTCACCCTAAGTAATTTCAAACAATTGCACTTAGCTCTCCAATTGCCCATTGTACCTTCTACATGTTTTGACGCACACACTCCGCAACGACCCACACTTGACCATTCCAAACTTTTTAAACTGTACACAGAATACAAAAATCACCTACATATAATCCCAGTTCTCCAACAAGGTCTAACAGGCTGTCGCAGTATTGTTTACACTGTGGTTGTTTATGGAAACTAGCAGTGAAATGTTGGTCGAAGTAACTTGAGTAAGCTGTAAAGTGCCCTTTCAATTCATGTCGTGGGAAAGTACTCGTGTTGGTTACTTGGTTATGTTTAAAAGTGGTCCGAGGTGACCCGACCACGCTGGAATGTCGGCTAATTTAATAATAGGGTTTATTTGAAACTTGATTGGAAAAGTTCTAGACGTACTAACGTTTAAAGAATAGCAAACAAGTTACCTACGTAAATTTACTTCACCTACTGTTTACTTCAAGGTACATCCTAGATCGATGACCTGGTGACGGCCGCATGAATCCGCTGGATGCGAGAAGCGCAGAACTGATGATAGTGGCGGTGCTTGAGGAAGCCTATGCAGTGCACGTTTTTATTTCTGAGCGAAATGAAAAATGCGTGGCACCGAATTCTTGTGTGTAATCGGCGGATGTGGCAAAACTTAAAAAGTGAAGAAAGAACAAATCATCATCGCTCCTGTACTTTCTGCAGGCTTAGCACGAGCACCGATTTGTTGACGGAAGAATAAACATGACTATTAACTAAATGATGTATATACAATAGTGTTGTAACATCACTATTTAGTAATTAATTAGTGTGTACACCACTAGATAATAATCTATGGTTCCGGTCTGTATCCGTCGGACACTTCTCTGTCTGATCTCATCTGTAATACCACGACTGAACGTGCTCTGCAAAACTGTGATCCTAGTCTCATTAAACCAAGTCTACTCAACATTATCTTTCATTTCTATAAACACAACATGGTGTCAGAAGTCGTGTAAAAAAAAGAAATAAAGAAGATCGGTCCAGAAAATGCCGAACCAAGCCACGAGTGACGACAATGATGGCGGACATGACCAAACTATAAGCGCGCGCTTGAAAAAACTCCATATTTCGTCGGATCCAGCAAATAATAATGCGGAGGCGTGGAAAAGATGGTGGCAGCAGCTGGAATTATATTTGCTAGCCACAGGCCTAGACAAGTCAAGCGAGAAGCGGAAAATTGCCATTCTACTCCATTTAATTGGAGAACGTGGTCTCAATATATTTAACACATTCAACGTAAAGATTGATGGAAGCACACTCCAGGAAGTCAAGTCCAAATTCGACAAATTCTTTGAACCAAGAAAAAATGTGACGATGTGTAGATACCTATTCTTCACACGTAGGCAGGAAAAATCCGAGAACATCGACGAATTCCTCACGGATTTGGAAAATAAAAGCAGAGAATGTGAGTTTGGCACGCTCAGGGAGTCGTTAATTAGAGATATTTTTATAGCAAACCTCAATATAGATTCGTCACATGTACGTCAGAGGTTACTGCAAGAACCTGATTTGACATATCAGAGAATGCAAGAGCTGGCGAGGACACTCATAATAGCTCAGCAGGATGCTGAAAAAATCGTCAAAGGTACCAGTGTCGCCAGTGAAAACGTCATGCATCTCAGTCGGAGGAGCCGTAGTCGACAAGATGGTCAACAGCGAGCTTCCAGTCGCAGGTCGAGCAGTCACCAGCCAGCTTCGAGCAGTCGCAAGTCAGCATCAGCTTCAAACAGCGACCACTTCAGCAACTCGAAGACATGCAGCCGCTGTGGGCAGTCTCATCGCTACAAATGTCCAGCTAAAGGCGTTCAATGCAGGTCATGTAAATCTTTTGGTCATTTTGCTAAATATTGTCTCAAGAATAAAAAAGTCAGTCAGTTGCAATCGTTTAATTCAGATAATAGTAGTCAAGAATATTTTGTTGGCATGTTGAACAGTCAAATGGTCAAGCTGAAAGTTCAGTAAAAATAATAAAAAACATGTTAAGGAAATGTAAAGAAAACAAAACAGATCCATACATAGCTTTATTACAGTATAGAAATACACCAAAAAATAATTTGTCATCACCAGCTCAATTGTTAATGTCAAGAAAATTGAGAGACAACATTCCAGTATCATATAAGAGATTAAAGCCAAAAGTAGTAACATTTCAGGATTACAAAGAGTCAGTCAAGAAAAATGATGAAAACAAATCTAGGAATTATGATAAAAATACTAAGTCAATGTCGATGTTACATTACAATGACCATGTCTATTTTAAAAGAAATCCAAAAAGTAACTGGGAACAAGCTGTTGTCAAACAAAGATTGATGAACAATAGGTCGTATGTTGTTGAGGATGTCAATGGTGTACAGTATAGGAGAAATAGAATACACTTAAGACATAAGTATTCCCAAAACTATGCAAACCCTCCTATGCAATCCAACTCGTCGCAGGAGAGAGAGGAAGGTGACAGACAGGAGTCAAGACTTCAAGAATCCTCATCTCATATATCCTCAAGCGTAACAACCAGGTCAGGTCGAATTGTAAAACCACCAAGAAGGTTAATAGACGAAATAGATTAACTATTAACTAAGTAGTATTAAGAAGGTTGTCTAGATTAAATGTAACTCAGTATTAATAAGAATGTTGTCTAGTTTTAATATAACTATAAGTATCATAGAGCATGTTGTCATGTAGGTAGAGTCGCTTGTCAATGTACATCTTATTAATTGTTTGTCAGGGGTTTAATTTGAACTCAACAAGGGGGATGTTGTAACATCACTATTTAGTAATTAATTAGTGTGTACACCACTAGATAATAATCTATGGTTCCGGTCTGTATCCGTCGGACACTTCTCTGTCTGATCTCATCTGTAATACCACGACTGAACGTGCTCTGCAAAACTGTGATCCTAGTCTCATTAAACCAAGTCTACTCAACATTATCTTTCATTTCTATAAACACAACAAATAGGAGAATATAGCTATGTTTTTCTATTAATTATCGAATCATGATTTTGTAGATAATCGTATTACTTTGTGGCCGTCGAGAAGAAAGATTTTGACAGTTAGGGAAGAAATATTCCTCTGAAATAGTCTACATTTATAAGGACCTAGACAAAGATTGTTAGAAATGAAAGACAAAAAGACAGATTGTAGGAGGATATCTACGGTGCGATGTCAAAAATGGAGATACGAAATGTCACTTTGTATTGAAAAAGCACTGTCTATTCTTCGAAGAAATAGAAAGCGTCATGCTAAGTCTGCTGCAGGGTTAGAGTTTATTGCTATCAAACGGACACAAATCCAGATTCCGGGCTGCTACTGAGTAATTCCAGATTAAAAAACCCAATAACATTTTGAACGACCCGGGAATCTAATCTAGGACCTCATGCTTAGCAGTAATGTTTGTGACCACTAGACCAACGAGGCAGTTAACGAAAGAATACCAATGACATAATTATGGGTAGAAAGACACCATTAGCACACCAATATATTATTACGAAGTAAAACAAGTGAATGCTAAGCGGCATAGCTTTGAAATATTATGCAGAACCACGTTTAAGTCAGTATTCATTAGAAGAAACCTATCTCACTGCTCTCAGTATAGTTCCTAGAAGATCCAACAATAAACACCATTAGCGGGCTCTTTAACATCATAGATTATGAAGCAAATTAACCGAAACACTTGTTGATCGTACTAGGCCTTACATTGTCATTGAAACCTCCTTGCTTTGCTGCAGGGCTGGCGAAGCTTATATCAAGTCTCAATGTTTCTTTTCCAATTTTGCTAAAAAGATATAGAATTACTTACCAGTAGACGTAAAAAAGGAAGTATTTTTTTAACCATGTCGTTATAGAACTAGCAATGGCAAATCAACCATATATCAGCTCTGCCAGGGGCGCGGGTTGTTCGAAAGAGATACCGCGGCCCCTGGCACACAGGCAACTGAGGGAACACGGGTGGGTTTTAGTCAATAAAAGTCTGACACGCCCTCCCGCTCCACCCAGAGCGGGAGAAGTTATTTGATGATTTCCCACCCAAAAAAAAAAAACAAAAAAAAACCATATATCAGCTCTACCTAAATATATTTAAAAAATGTGAGAATAGGAACCTCAAGAAGATAGGAACGAGGCAGCGTCCATACCTCTACTGTTCTCTGCTGATGCTAATAAAAAAAAATGTTGGTTGACGGCAATTGACGGATCTTCATTTTGATGGTCAATAAACCATCAGGGTGGAGATTGGCTGGACTCAGTGAATCCAGCCAATCCCTGACGTTTGAGTGACAATTCCAATGTCGATCTATCGGAATTATATTCGAGAGTATGTCCCAGGTATGCCCTAGATGGTAGAAAAATGCGACTATGTTTAGGAATCTCAAGAGAAAAGTAGCAGCGGGATTCTTGTGCACATAACAAATGGCAATGGCGCGATGATTCGTCAAGACTGTGGTCGTTCATAGGAAAATCCTTGTCTAGCACTGAGTTCTGCACACTGAAATGATCAGCGATTGCTAATTTTCAACTGGAGATCAAGAAAGAAAAACATGACTTATTGACGTTTAACAAACGCAAACAGTTGTAAAAGCTTTGCGAACCGTTGCCATCCCTACATTAGTGATACAAATCGTAAAATCTACAAGGCATTGTTAGTTTGCACTAACGCAGACACCACAATGTGGGCACACAGTCGGGGGCCTATTCCTGTGTCAATCAGAGCGTCGCGACGATATTCGATACCACGATACCACGCATTCGATACCAACTTTCACGATTGTACATCGTCGCGGCTCTGGGCCGATGAACAGCAAACTTTTTAATTTGTGGAGACTTGCTGATTTTTCCCACGATAGCTTTATTTCAATTTTATTTTTGCAATGTTACATATTGGTTGGAATGGTTCGTTTTTGTGGGTCAGAGTTATATCACAGAAATACTGGTGTTCTCTTTTAATCTTTGCCGGTATCTACACGATTACTCAGAGATTAGTTTTTGGCCAATGTCCATGATAGTGGACATCATTTTGTATTTTTTTAGTTTTTTCACGATTTTCTAATGTACGTCCTCATGGATAAGGTATCAGGAATAATTTTCTGGGTCAAACGTCATACATTGATTCGTATTTTTCTAAAGATGATTGTGATGGATCCTAGCTGAACACCTCCTTTATCTGTTCTGTGGGCTGAACAGTCTTGGCGTCATAATATCGAAGTTACTTTAAGTTCTCCATAAAAGTATTGAAAAAATAATTAGCCTTATCCCATTTTATATAATATCTAGAAAACTTGCAGCCAGTTCTAAATAAAATTATATAAACAAAACTATATTAAACTGGTAGAAGCAAATGTCTTTTAAACTGAACAGTTTATATTGCCGTGGGAACGGCCTGGCATACTTCTGGTACTTGTTCCAACAAGGATACATGGACATTGTTAATGTGACTGTATTAACTGCCTGCCTCATTACCTATTACATCATGAGTTCTCGATTATTATAATATGTTGTAGATTTGACGAGTGATAAACAGGTCTCTTATAATTATTTGTGTTTGATTGTTTGTCTTTGCATTCAGAGACATTCTCGTGTAATTAATATGCTTGTTTATTACAGTAATTACATTTCGATTCATTATTTTATTTTGTTGCGTCATTGTGCATTGTCAGTCATAGGATTTAGTAGATTGCGAGACTTGTTAAGACTGACTTATAATTTCTAGCAAAATTCCAAAAGCCGTGTGGCGTCGAAAATCTTATTCCTTGGTAATCTTCTATCATAGTTACTCAAGTTACTACTGAGATAACGACTATAAACTGCATAAAATCCAAGTTAGGATTACCTAACCGCTGTTTCGAAAAGAGCCTTATCATCGAATTAGGTAATAAAACGTAGATAGCTAGCTAGCTAATAAAATATTGCATTAAATAGATAGGTCTACCGTCAATCACGGGGAACTATAGGTGAACGCGAGTTTATCCAGTACAAAAAAAATATCCTACTCCACCGAACGAACCCAGAGACTATATCTAGCTCATTCAGATAGTAATCAATAATAAACGCGAGGAAGTGCACACGATAGAGCTAATACGCTAACCCGCGAAACAGTTGACAAGGCGCTACGTCCACTCGAGCGAAATAAATAGCTAACGACACATCGGTAATGTATCGCTACCAATTAGAAACTATTACATGAGTCTTAAGCTCATTAAAACCACTTAAATGATGGAGAAATAATCGCCGTAATTTTATGAAGTGCAAGGACTTTTTTGCCACTGATGTTTGATAAAGACTTTTCCTCGGAAAGTGAAGCTCCTCCTTAAATAACCAAGAATGTCTTGTGATAAATAGTCCCCTGGCTGGAGGCTTTGAGTTTTCTTAAGGCAACCACAGGATAGTCCGGCTAAGCTGTCACGGTCTCTCTAGGTCAACTGCGAGATGCCATAGAACATAAAATGATAAATAGTTGGTCCTGATATGAACTCCTCATAGAGACCCCTCCTCCCTCCTCCCTCCCTCTCTCCTGGTAATGCAAATCACTTTACAACCACCGTACATAGCCATCAAGTAATACAGGATAAGTTTTTATCCAGTGCGTAAACTGTAACCATGAATTCAGCATATCGTTTTAGATCCCTGTTGTGCTGCTGTTTCATAGAAAAGTGCAATACCTACGCGGTCAGAATGTATGGAGCAGCTGATTTTTTTTTTTTGTATTACAGACGAAAAATTTCTGCGCTGCGGGGTCTGTTTTCCAGTTTGCTTACTGGATAAAAACTTATCCTGTATAATCAAGAATGTCTTTTGATAAATATTCCCCTGGCTTTGAGTTTTCTTAAGGCAACCACAGGATAGTCCGGCTAAGCAGTCACGGTCTCTCTAGGTCAACTGCGAGATGCCATAGAAAATAACATGATAAATAGTTGGTCCTGGTATGAACTTCTCATAGAGATCCCTCCTCCCTCCCTCCTGGTAATGCAAATCACTTAACAACCACCGTACATAGCCAGAGGCGTAATTAGGGTTGGGCAGGTAGGGCACGAGCCCTGGGCGCCTATCGAAGGTGGACGCGGAAAGTCGGCAATTATTAAATTTAAAAATAAAAAAAATGCTTTAATAAACCATTTCACACTGTTACCTATATCTGAGAAATCTGAAGAGCTAATTGAATATATTGCGCAGTATGGCGATAAAAGCGTATTTCCAAAACTGTCTACTTCTATTCAAATTCTCCTTAAAATTTCGGCATTGCAAGTCAAAATTAATACCTTCGTTAATTTAAGACTATAATTGGTCAAGAGAGGTTATGGGACCTAGCTTGGCTCAGTGTAGACCGAGAAGATAATTTACGAAGGGCGCAAATGTAATGCCTGCCCTAGGCGCCATTTTCCATTGGTACGCTCCTGTACATAGCCATCAAGTAATATATAGCTGCCATGCTTCAGTTTGAAGTATAGGTATAGCCATTATACATACATACATAAACTCTTCATCCCATGGGGGTAGGTAGAAACTACAGAGCACTACCTGCTGCGATCCTTACATAACTACCCCTTTTGCCTAGTTCACGTTCTTACATCTGGACATTAGTGGTCATACACGCTAATAATAGTCTTCATGTGGGTACCAAATAGCCTATACAGGTGAAATTCTATTTACTTCATGACTTCCCTGGTATTTGTGTTCATCCAGAATTGTATCAACACAATTACACACAAGGCTCGTGTCAAATTTGAATTGTGAATTTGACCTACGAGTAATTGTCTCCGTATTAAGTGGAAGTCACCACTTAACATCAGGTGCGCCATCTGCCAGTACAGGTGAATCTAGTCGATATTTTTTCCATACAAACTTCGGGAGTGTATTACTCCACTGATACACTCCCGAAGTTTCTGAGTTCGAGCCCGCGATTAGATTCCTCCAATAACATCGTCGCTTCATACTATTTCATATAAACAGAGCAGTGGTGGCCCAGCGGTAACGGCAGCAATTTACGAGCTGTTCTCAAAACTTTGAAAGAAAACATCGTGACGAAAACGGCATGTCATATAAACAAATATTTCAAGACATGTGACATCTATCAACTCGCACTGGTCCAGCGTGGTGGTTCACAGCGGCCCACTCCCTCTCACAGAGAGGAGGACTGTGTCCCAAGTCAAAACAGTGGGAACAGTATAGGCTGATTATCCCAAACAGTCATGAACACGAAAGCGGTGAGAACTCATTCAATATTCATTGATTTATGACATAATTGATTTCAAAACGGCTCGATTCAATTGCCTGTCACTAATTTAAGATCTAATCAGAAGTATGCAAATAAGAAGTGTACCTGTAACGGCCTGTATCCGTTTGTAATAGTCGTAATGATATTACATGGGTACCGACGTACGTAATAATGTGGGTGATGTTTTCGGTAACCTAGTTGTTGCCACTTTAATCAATCATTGTAGCTTGTTGCAGGTCTGAGACAGAACATAAACGTTGACCCAACCAATATCGATAGACAGTATATGGTAAGGTGGTATCATCCTATTAATATCCTACTGGAATATTATGAATGTAAAAGTTTGTATGTTCGGATATTTAGATGTTTTATTGTTTGTTACTCACGCAAAAATGTGTGTACGGATTTGGATGAAAATTGGCGCACAGATAGTTTATAACCTGGATTAACACATGGGTTACTTTTATCCCGGCATCGAAAGTACTTTCCCTTGGGATATTTTTCGACCGCCAGGCAGGCTAAGCCGCTGGCAAAGGCTAAAAGTCTATACAGGGTAAGTTTTTATCCATTGCGCAAACTGTAACCCTGAATTTAGTATATCATTCTAGACCTCCCAGCGCAGAAATTTTTCATCGGCAAGACAAAAATAAGTCAGCTGTTCCATACATTTTGCTGCTAAACTAGCTGATTTTTTTGTAAAATCGACGTAAAATTTCTGCGTTAGGGTCCAGAATGATACGCTGAATTCATGGTTACAGTTTGTGCACTGGTTAAAAACTTATCCTGTATAAGAAAGAGGTTTTACTAAAACAGTTCTATTATGTTTCCTTCAAAACACATAGCATTGGTTGAAGAAGTGTTTGTTATCTCCTAGTGAGAGCATAGTCTATGTGGATTATACGTATTTCATATGGTCAGAACAAATATTTCGGTCTGTATTCATTAACTGCTCAAACCAAAACTTAAGAGTTTTCTATCTGTTTATCAACGAAAATAAAGAAAAATGGGACAAATAAAGCTTCGGTTTTCTACGACAGCGGTGGCCGCCACTTATCGGCCACAGTGACGGCAGACGGTACGATCGACGGCTATCATGAAAGTGATGGTATTGGGGTTTGACTTTACGGTGTTATAAAACGCCCTCTAGGAAAACGTAGTAACTTAATTTCGTAAATAATGTTTCAGTGACGTCGTTCGACAGAAAATTGCGGACGCTATGTCGCGGACAGCGCAGTTGTAAGAAACCCTAGCTTAGATAGGTCTTTATGAAAGTCTTTGTCCAGTAAGATCTGATTAATTCATAATTTATCATGAAGCAACACTGCTGTGTTCCTGCTGCTAGGTAGAGATTCCATATTTTTATGTTCAATCAGATTATAATGTTTCCTACTGTTGGGACACAAACCTCTTCTCAATGAGGAGCCATCATTGCTCACTGGGCCAGCACTGCTCGTATTGGAGTATCTTTTTTTGGAAACAGGAGAAATATACACCCTGACGTTTTAGTCTTACAACGGCAGCCCACTTCATGTATTCAATGACTACTAATGATTTATAAAAAAAAAACATTTTTGAACATTTGCTTAATTAAAAAAATGAAAATATCATTCACTAAGACGCATGACGTAGTTTGAAACACCCTGTTATGGAGATGGAATGTAATGGAAAGTAGGTAGATATCTTCTACCGTTTGATACGTAAACATTGTTAACAGGGAGGGTTTTTCATAATTCTAAAGCATTATTTATTTTTCTTTGTACCTATTATCGTAATTAATGGTAAAGTATTAACGCGCTTTGAGGTATTTTATGACAGATACATTGAGTGGACCACCTTTGTAAGACGACTAAAATGTCACGGTGTATAATTTACAATTAGACTTTTTAACTTTGCCTTTCAGATTGACAACTCTCCGGAAGTCCCCTTGCTGTTGCAGGTGTCCATGGTTGAGTGTAACGTTCCATCAGGGAAATCGTCGCTCTGTTTGCCATCCAATACTATAAAAAAAATTGAACTGCGGGCATAATAATAAAAGGAAATCCGAGGCATGAGGGCTTAAGATCTGTCGAACGGTCATCGTTACAAAGTGCCTTGATAGTACCAACTTAAGGTGCCGGCACAATTTAATGAATGAGATCTCACATAACCACTGTTATCGCAGCTTTTATAATAACAGCATTTGTGCTTTATCGAGTGTTATAATCAGTGTTATCAAAGTTTCTAATAAATGTTTAATGTCCAAGGGCTAAATGTTGGAATGCTACACACGCTTACATAAGTGTCTTATTATTACGCAACATATGGATTCCATTACATAAATTCAAATCGACCATTTACATTATCAGCAATCACCTAAGCCATTTAAAACAAACATATTGCAGGTTATGTTTTAACAAAGTTATATTTGCCGTCGACAGTGGCGCCAGTAGCTTCCACCTCTTCATGAATTACTTGAGTAACTTTTAGTTCAGAAGGTAACCACCAGTAGAATTAAGTTGGTAAATAGTAAGGAAGTCGATGGCTGGTAGATAGTTTAGCATTATCAAAAAATAGATCTGTAATTATTCATTGTCTAGTGCCTCGGCCGATTTTATTACGAATGTAATTACTGTAATTTAGGTAATTAGATTAAGATATCGATTTGTGATTGGTAAATACTGTGATTATTGATTTATTGGCTCATTTGTCTGTATGTTAGGTATTTTGGAGAGTTTAATTGCACCATCCACGCTATCTTTTTAGCCTAAAGCGGTTAAAGTAAGAGGAATGCCAATTTTGTCCAAATTACTGCAACAGATTGCTTGATAGCGTCTTAAAGAATATCTGATGACGCAGTTACCATCAGTCTTATCTCAACGATGGCGAATGGCTGGCTACTTTAGGATGCATTTCCAGAACTCCTCGTATCCCTATCCTGCAAAACTTTACTTTACTACTTAATTTTTTTTTTTTTTTGGTTTTTGCCACATATTGCCACTTAAGAAAATTGGAATGTTCTCTTTGCACTCGGTATCGTGTTCCACCATTTTTAATTTTTAATTTCTATTTGACTGTTTATTTATAAATTTTAATGTTCAATTTTGATTCTAGTATTAATTTTGATTATTCTCGATTACGATTTTGTTTTTTGATTGTTTAATTTTTCTTATTCTGATGTCGATTATGATTTTATTTTTTGATGTTTAAGTTTGATTCTAGTAATAACTTATATATTTAAAAAAAAATCTTATTTCGATTATATGAATTTGTTTTTTTTTTACTAAATTAAACTAAGGACTTTTTTCTAATTAATTTCTCTTTTTATGTGTAAGTGCTGTGTACGCCTTTAAGTGACAAGTTCACCATAATCTAATGAAAATGTTATTTTTATCATATCAATGTTTCTAGTGAATAAGTCGTTGGTGTACCTTTTAAATAAATAAAAAGATCCCATAAATAAATATCACCCGTCTCTCCACTAATCCAATTACTACTTTAGAATGCATATCCGGTACGGCTCGCAATTCTTCCCTATCTTAAGGGCACGTCTTCCCTACCATTACAGCGCTATCCGGTATACTCCTTGCCTTGATATGTAATGACCTCTGTAGCACCATGAATTATGAGGCCTCCGGGGCTAGTGCAAATCTTGGAGTTCATTCGATTAATCGAGTCTGGTCAAAACACGCTGGGGTCGGTGTATTTCATTAATTCATTTGCAGCGATCAGCTGCAGTTAGAACTTAACTGCAGCTGATCGCTGCATCGGCTGAATCAGCTGAAGAGGTGACTACCTATTTAGCGGATTTCAGACCCAATACGCGAAGGTGGTTTACACAAATAAACATTGGGTGCAGCAAAGAAAAGCTCCATTATCTACATGTAATTGTCTTTTACCTTCTAACACCGATAAAATGATCGTTAAGTCCTAATTTCTCTGCACATTAATAGCAGCTGAACAATGGATGCATACGATATGATTGCGAGATTGTACTCTATCGTCTATGAGCAACGACCCGTAACGTGTAAACTGATTGCTATTAGCAAAACATTCTACACAGTTAGTATGACAGCGCTCATTGAATTCTTCCTTTGTATGTCTTCTGTTGAAGATGTGTAGTTAATGTTCTGTGTCTCGTAATGTTTATTACTTTGCCTATGTGTGTATAGAATCAAGTCTATCTAACTAAACAGACAGCTGTGCTGCTGGGGAGTTTGTTGCGCCACTTCTTCTTCCCAGTGAAAGCACTAGGAAGTGGTGAAGGGGCGTTTTGGGGTACTGTCTTATATATTTTGACGTTCGAAAAGTGCTGATACTCTGCCTAATTTGAATAAATGACGTTTGTTTTTTTTTTGATGTGTGTATATGTATTTAAAGGGTTATTTTAAATTGACTAAGTAAACTCCGCAAGTGCAAATAGTTTCGTTCAGAAGCCAGCAAGATTTTTCCTCATTGCCGCTAAGACCATCCCTGCCTGGTTTTCTTGTTTATTCAATGCTAAGCTAATTCTTATACAACGTATAACAGAATAGACGCAAGTCCTGAAAGTAGTTTGTTCATCATTGACTACTGAATCGATTTCTGTTTTTTTTTTAAATAAATAGGTACAGGGTAAGTTTTTAACCAGTACGCAAACTGTAACCATGAATTCTGAATATCATTCTAGACCCTCTAGCGTAGAAATTTTTCATCGGTTATACAAAAAAAAAAACAGCTGTTTCATAGAAAAGTGGAATACCTACGCGGTCAAAATGTATGGAACAGCTGATTTTTTTTGTCTAACCGACGAAAAATTTCTACGCTAGGGGGGTCTAGAATGACATGCTGAATTCATGGTTACAGTTTGCGCCCTGGTTAAAAATGTATCCTGTACAGGTATTTTTTTCAAAATTTATCTATTTTGCCATACCTACTGCCGATTTTTTTACACGCTTTATATTAGCTTCACTTGTATGTTTGTTTGTTTGTATGTTTGTATGTAACCGACGGCGACGGCGCTATTTTGACCCACTTTAAACGGTCAGATTTCATTTAAACTTTGTAGACTTATCGAGGACCTATGACAATTCAATAATTAAAAAAAATATATATAAAAAAACACGCTTTTGTAGTTAGCAAAACTAAAAAATAGAAAATAAATAATAGTTTTAAAAAAACTAAAAAAACACGCTTTAAAAACCAAACTAAAAAGTAGAAAATAATTTAATTCTATTAAAAAGCGTGGGGTGCTTTTTGGGGTATTTTTATAATCAATTAATATCAAGCACCCCACGCTTTTTAATAGAATTAAATTATTTTCTACTTTTTAGTTTGGTTTTTAAAGCGTGTTTTTTTAGTTTTTTTTAAAACTATTATTTATTAGATGTATAACGCAATGCGAGGATCAGCACTTCTTAATAATAACAGTTAGCTTTGAAAAAATAAAGTTTTGGGAATTGTATTATGCTTTCAACACAATACCTACCTACTCTAATTGGAGTGTATGAGGTCTGGCGTCAATTATGTGTCACGTTGTATACGAGTATTTGATACAAGATTCAGTCACACCATTACCAGCACATCATTCAAAACACTCCTCTCGGATCTATTTTATAACTCTTCAGTCGTTACCAATATCCTCAATTATAATCAGCGGTACTTCAATCTGTCAATAGCCATCTGTTATAGCCAACAATTTGAGCGGAAGTATGATAATTGCCTCGCTAATTGCGATCTAGCAGGTGATACAACGATCTGGGAGTATATTTACTAGATTGTGACGTAATGTGTGGAAAGCATTGGACATGGGAACCGCGGATACAATGGTGGCTTCTCGGAAATGTTTCTGCTTTTATTAAGCTGTTTGTGGATTTACAATTATGATGCTGTATGTGTGTTGCTTTGTAAGAAAATGTTGACTTTGTACCGAGGTATTTTGGTTTTATCATTTTAAAATCTAAAGTCATTTATTAAATTCAAACTAGGCTGATAGTAAGCACATTTTGAACGTCAAACTTATATAATACAGTCCCCCAAAACGCCCGCCCTTCATCACTTCCTAATTATTTAGCTAGAAAGAAGAAGTGGCGCAACAAAGTCCCCAGCAACACAGCTTTCTGTTTAGTTAGCAGGCTCTTGGTCTTTGGAGAGTCGGTACGTCTCAATGAACTGACGATGCGTAAGGTCAAAAGCATTATTGGAATCTCTTGACGCAAAATTTCTTCTTCTTACACTTCCATTGTCAACCGTATGGGCAAGTTGAACGAAATCCATAAAACATCATTTTGTAGGGAAGAAAACGAGAGCAATCCTAGAGCGATCCGGGAAAAACTACACTTTACCAACCTATGTGTAACCGCGAATTTTGACAGATGAACGGTTACGGTTTGGCTTTGTTTCGATTATAACAAATGTCAAAATATTAGTAGAATGAGACTAACATCACGCTCAGGTTACGTTCATGTTCGACTTTGTTAGTAGAATAGGGTTTTGACATTGTTTCGATCGATCGTTGGCGTAAACTGAAACGTAACCGCAGTTGGATCGTTGTTTAATTAGTAGAATGAGAAAACGCTTAGAAGTTGTGATTCGGTTGCGGTTCTATTGCGATTTTTTTACAATTTTGTTAATCGGCCCCCAGAACGTGATTCTATATAATAGTAGTTAAGTAATGATTATTTAAACATTATTAAGTTACTGGATATTATGTTTCGATGTTCCGCATTGAAAATAGTTAAATTTTAGTTTTATTATCGTCTAACAACTTGTGCTATGACTATGTTAATAAAAAAAGTACTTGTTGTAAATTTGCTTTTGGTAAGTACGTTTAATTACACAACTGGCGAGTAAACGACATAACTGGCCAAATGTGGGTGTACTATTATAGGTGTACTTCTGCTAACTCTTTGGGGATTACAAGCGTGATGCTAAGTTGTGTGTGAATATTTCATTATTTTAACTATTTTATCAGTATGATTGAGAAACCAATACAGGTTGTTTGGCTAGCTAAACTCGAAATGTTTTTTGGGGATGCACTATGTGTTTTGTATTGCAGTAAAGGCAAGAAAATAAAGAACCTGCACCCTAATTGCGTAATACACCATCAATCATAATCTGTTTCATTTTGATAGTTCAACGTTATTTACGTTGTTGAGTATTTCGTACATATGAAGAAATGGTAAAGCAATCTGTTTCAAAATGATTCAGGCCACCGTAGGCGCGGGCTTGCGGACGGTGAGTAATGGGTAGCTGGCTGTCCGGTAAGGACCAAGCCCGGGTCGACGACGCGTTGTGTTCCACGCGCTCCTCAAATAGATGTCAGCACCAACTGTTGAGGCCCGCAAGGGCCAGTGCCTGCCAGGGGTGCGGGTTGCTCGAAAGAGATACCGCGGATACTCGCACACAGGCAACTGAGAGAACACGGGTGGGTTTTAGTTAGTAAAAGTCTGACACGCCCTCCCGCTTCACCCAGAGCGAGAGAAGTTATTTGATGGTTTCCCACCCAAAAAAACCCTTTCTTATAGTTCCACGTCAATACTTAAATCATACTTTCATGAATAGTTACATTAATATCCAGGGCTAAAGATAATTTAATCTTCTAGTGTTACACATATTGGATGCAGCTTTCTAGTGAAAACAGATCGTTTGTGGTATGTTGTGCAACGCACCGGAAGACACCAGTACGGTTAGCAGAAATGGCTTAGTATAGTCGGTGCTAAAACATGTGTGATATAATGTAAACATAATTTATTTTAAGGAAAACTGTTTTATTGAACGCATAATTATTGTAATTACAAATTTACAATTCAATACTATACTTTAAACTAACTAACTAAACAAATAAATACAAAAAGAAAAGGACACTTAGGCGTCGAAGTATTCGTTCGCATGAGTTTTAACTGACTTCAAAATGGAAGGAGGTTATCAATTCGATATGGTTTTTTTTATGTAAGTTCGGGGGTTTGCAAAATTCTTTTTTGTTCGAAAGAGGTTTATTTCTAAATGGTCTCATTTAAATTTCATATAGAATCTGATGATAAGTTTCGGAGACAGACAACGGAACTCTTCGAAAAATGACAGCAAATCAACCGCTATTGCTGCTATCGCATTAATATGCATTGTTTTGAGACGCTAACGATGATGAAATTTCAAATTGGTGTGGGGTAGGTACTATAACTAAAAAAAAACAACCGACTTCCGGAAAAACACTACAAAGTGAAAAATAACTATAATTTCGGACGGCGGTGTCAAAGAATTTAAAATACATATCCAGTCACCGACTTCCGAAATCAAAGTAATTTTTCAGTTTGTAGTGTTTTTACGGAAGTCAATTGTTTTTTTGGAAAAAACTTTTTTTTAATTTACTGAAGTAACGAAAATCAAGACTGAACTTGTTTAGTGATTAGTTTGGGAGCCAAGAATGTAGTTTACTGGAGTCAGTTGCCTCTAAATCAAAATCAAAATCAAAAGTCATTTATTCAAATTAGGCTGAGAATCAGCCCAGCACTTTTCGAACGTCAAAATACATAAGACAGTCCCCCAAAACGCCCACCCTTCACCTCTTCCTAGTGCTTTAGCTGTGAAGAAGAAGTGGCGGAACAAACTCCCCAGCAGCACAGCTGTCTGTTTAGTCGGATAGACTTGATTCTATACATACATAGGCAAAGTAATAAACATTACGAGACACAGAACATTAATTAAATAATTAGTCAAAATGTCAGCTAGCCATACCAATATACCGACAAATAAAATGAAAATTGTCGAGGCCAAATAAAGCATAAAACAACTCATCAAACAAAATATTGTTATGAGTAGATCATGTAAACAACTAATGACATAATAGATAATAATAAATAAAAAATTCTTAGACAGGCAATAAAAAATAATATAATCATTATATACCAATATAACATGGCAGTAGATACGGCAATTATGGAGAAAGAACATAAAATGTTGTCTTGAGTTCATCACAGCGACCAACTATTCTTGTCATTTAAATAGTCGTTGATGGAATAGTAAGCCTTTAAACAAAGGATGGATTTTACTTGAACTTTAAACGCTTTATTTCCATTGTACCTGACCCTGTAAGGTCGTTTATCCTTTAATCTCATTTTTCGATTCGATCTCGATTCATTCAGAAGCTTAGGTACACATAAGTACAAGAAGTAGATGTTTTCTCATGAAAAGGAAGAAGAACGTTATGCATAAGTAGCTACTTTTAAAAGGCAAATCTAGCAAAGAAGAGGGAAGCTTGTTATAAAAAGTTTTACCAAGTCTTTCAAGTCTCATCATCATCGTCATCACCCACAACCCGACTTCATCCACAGCATAGGCCTCTTTTCTTGTACCAATCCCCACGCTCCTGTGCCAGGCTCATCCAGGTTTTGCTCGCGATGGCAGCAATTTCGTCTGCCCATGTCGTCTCCCAGTCCTTGGACGCCAAGGACTGCAAGTTTTGTCATTATTTATAAATATAATTACTGTTTTCTTTGGGTTTTAGCTCTCAGACTTTCTTAGTTTTTTCTGGTCTCTTTTCTGCCTTTGAGTTCTGTTTGCTCCATTACTTTAAAAAGTTCGCTGCGGTCTTCAATCTCGCCTGATCCTAATTACTTTTGGAAGTTGGGAAGGATATGGTCAGCTCCAGTAGCTGCAGTCACCTTGTTCTTCACCTTCATGATACCTACTGTAACCTTTTCTAATTCATGGCTTCTATTCGTTTATGGAAACAGTACTAGAGTATGTTTTTTGCAATTTTAACTAAGAAAATGCTGTCTGATATGTTTAATGTTGGAGGTTTGTTTTTGTTACATATCGTTCGGAACTAGTTTTTATTGCATTGTTTTTATTGATATGTGTTAATGAACTTCGAGGTGGGTTGTTGTCCTACCTTTCATTACTAGAGCTACGCTAAGTTTCCAATAGTTTCTTAAGATATCTGTTGTTCATAATGTAGAGCTCTACTATAATACTGCGGATTCTAAATGACTTTCTATTGAAAATCTGACTTCTTTCTTCTTTTCTCTTGCAAACTTGCCATTCCTAGCTTCCGCCATATTGGTTCCCAGCACAGGGAACCCTAGTCTGTGTTCCAGGGCATTTGTAATTTTTTTACACCAAATGTGTTTTTTGTATTGTACCTACTGTGTATTTTCTGAACTTAACAATTTTTTTATTTATTTCCATTGTACCTGACCCTGTAAGGTCGTTTATCCTTTAATCTAATTTTTCGATTCATTCAGAAGCTTAGGTACACATAAGTACAAGAAGTAGATGTTATCTCATGAAAAGGAAGAAGAACGTTATGCATAAGTAGCTACTTACCTAAATGTTATGTGTTATCGAAAACCCTTCCTTTTTGGTTTCATCATCGAACACAGCCCGAAATCATCCACTGCTTCGGATAGACCTCTCTATTTCTTGTGCCAATCCCCACGCTTCTATACCAGCCTAATCCCGGCCCTCCGCGATGGCGTCAACAATGTCATCCGCCATCTCTCCTCAACATTGTCTTCTAGTTCTTTGACGCCACTCGTTCACTTATGCTGACGGTACATTCCCAAGGCGTCCATGACCATTGTTACATTTTGACGACAGTCTATTTACGACGGAGCTCTCCGCCCCCTTATCTAAGCGATGAAGTGAGATACTGCCGTCATTATTACACATAACAGCCTTATGTATTGTGTAATTAAAACTAAGCATTACTATTAGACACCCATTCATAGCCAGACGCCAAAGATTAGAGTAGTTCTAGCGCCTGCAAAGATTAATGCTGTTGTTGAAGAGAAAATTGCTAGCTGTATTTACGTGAGTTAGTTATAATTTTTTGGTAAATTGAAAGTAAATAAGTCATAAGAACTTTAACTGTTTTTTTTGGTACTTATTCAAGAAATGCATCGATGATTAGATGGCTTTTTTTTGTGGTCTCACTTCTCATGGACGAGGTGCAAATCTAGCCGGGCGAAGGGCGGGCGTTTTGGGGGACTGTCTTATGTAATTTTGACGTTCAGAAAGTGCTGCCTAGTTTGAATAAATGACTTTTGATTTTGAGCCAAAGGTGTAGTTGCGTAATACACTAACAGTAGGAATGGCTTTAATTTTGACAGTCTAACAACATTCATTGCGTTATTTATGTCGTTGAGCAGACAAATATTTCGAACAAATGTAGCAATGGATCAGCAATATCCTTCAAAATTATTCAGATTCTGATTGATAGTATGATACGCATAGGGAGTGCAATCCTGCAGCTCATTCAATTCCGCGGGATTGACATAACGAAATTGAAACTACAGATTTTTTGTAAAAATCTACTTTTATTAAACATTGTAAATTACTAATTAATTATACTAAATTAATAGAAAATAAATAATTTATGTTGTTTAATGTAAGAAATGTTTAATAAAAGTTGATTTTTACACAAAAATCTGTAGTTTCATTTTGATTTTATAACATAATTTCAAAGATGCGGGATCCGCGGATCCGCTCTTTGAAGGTGCGGGATCCAGCAGATTAATAAAAGCAACGGGATCCCGCGGGAATGCGTGATCCCGTTTTGCGGAATTGCAATCCCTAGATACGCAATTAGTTTGCAGGTACTAAAGTGACTTTTCCAATTGATACCTATGTACATCATCATCGCATTGTTCACTGCTCTCAAAACGGTGAAGGAAAACATCGTGAGGAGACCTGCATGTCTTAGACCCAAGGATTCGAATACATCGTCACTAACCCGCACTGGGCCTGCGTGGCGGATTATAGCCCACCAGTAGCGGAATTAGGCTTAGGCCCGTGAGGGGCGCCAAAATTTTTAAGGCAACTAAAATTTTAAATCGATTGGGTTTTCTGTAAACTGTAAGACCAAATTGTTTAGTTTATTTTCTTGCGCTCTTACAATCTAAACATAGTACCATTTTGAGGGTAGAATTTCTTTGTTAAAATAATTAATCAGGAAAGTAAGAAATAAAGAAAAAGGGCGCCATATCGTCTTAGCTAGGCCTAAGGCGCCATCAAATCTATTTAGGTTTGATAGCGCCCTAGGCCCAAGACGATATGACGCCTTATTTCTTCGCGCGGATTTCTGCTACTGTGGCCCATTCGCTCTCATAGAGAGGAGACCTGTGTCTCAGCCGTGGGAACATTATAGGCTGATACGCTTATGTATGCTTATAAATAATGATATTGTCAGAAGTAATACACCAACGAAATGAATATAAAATCGCAGAAAACAACGACTAATCGCACGTGAATAGCGATCTTTCCTTCACGTATGTACCATAGGGGCGTTTTCATAGGCGGAGTTTGTAACGACAAGAGTAAATCTTATTGTGAATAGACAAAGAAAGTGCACGTACCTATAGGTACTACAATCTCTGCGTTTATTTCGTTGCACATTTTCTTAGCTTAGGCCCATCGTCCACGACGATACTCGAAGAGCCTTCCTGCCAGTACCACGTTATAATATAGCTTGTGATTGGTTGCATTGTGTACCTATGGACTACCATTGGGTTGTTTTTCCACCAGAGATGTGCTACGGTGCGTTGCTATACAGGGGCGTACCAATAGAAAATGGCCCCTAGGGCACCCATTACATTTGCGCCCCTTCGTAAATTATCTTCTCGGTCTACACTGAGCAAAGATAGTTCACATAACCTTTCTTGACCAATTATAGCTTTCAATAACGAAGGTATTCATTTTCAACTTACAAAAAAATCGCTTGCAATGCTACAATTTTAAGAGAGTTTGAATAGAAATAGGGATTTGGAAATATGCTTTTATCCTCATACTGCGCAATACACCGTGACATTTTAGTCGTCTTACAACGGCAGCCCACTTCATGTATCCAATGACTACTAATCATTTATAAAAAAAAAGATATTTTTGAACATTAGCATAATTAAAAAAATGAAAATATCAGTCGCACTATTATAAGACATTATTATAAGACGCACGACGTAGTTTAAAACACACTGTTATGGAGATGAAATTAATGATAGAATGGAATGGTCGGCGCGTAGATATCTTCTACCGCTTGATACGTAAACATTATTAACAGGGAGGGTGTTTCATAATTCTAAAGCATTGTTTATTTTTCTTTGTACCTATTATCTTAATTAATGGTAGCAATGTTTTAATCGCGCCTAGAGGTATTTTATGACGAATACATTGAGTGGACCACCTTTGTAAGACGACTAAAATGTCACGGTGTATATTCCAGTTCTTCAGATTTCTTAGAAAGGTAACAGTATGAAATGGTTTATTGATGTTTTTTTTAAATTAAATATTTGGTGACATTTTGCGCCCCCCTTTGATAGGCGCTCAGGGCTCTTGCCCGGCCTGCCCCACCCTAGGTACGCCCCTGTTGCTATATGATATCCACCAATCATACATATTGGTCCACACCAGGAGATATAATCAACTTCTGGAGAGAGGTAGGCTGGTTGAATAACCAACGACGCGACGGCCGCCATGGCTCACGAACAGCGGTCCACTTGAAGGACTAAGTGTAAAAATGAAACCCTTTAATAAAGACCATAGAACATATATTGGTTCACATAGCATGGCACAATTATCTTTTTTAAATGGAAGGATGCGTGCTATGGATGCGAGTGGTGTAGCTATGTGCAGAGGCCCTAGTGTGAGTTTCATTTAACCATCTCGATCAAACGCAGTGAGCGCGTTCGGCGTTCCGATTGGTCCTTCACCAATTCAGGGCCAATCGGAGCGCCGAACGCGCTCACTGCGTTTGATCGAGATGGTTAAATGAATCTCATACTAGGGCCTCTGAGCAGCGTACTTCTTTCTTTCTTTTTTAATAACGTTGCTCCACACTAGGAATTACTCCTGTATTGTGGGTGCGTTTACAAACATTTAAATTCACATACACAAACAGCCAGACTATGAACAACTACTTGTAGGTCATACAAATATTTGTTCCGTGCTGGAATCGAACCCGCTACACGCAGCACAGCAGTCAATCGCTTAACCACTGCGCCAACCGTGCTGTCTAAACTACAGTAAGCGGGCGTTTGTCACCGAAAGTAGCCATACCATTGTGGAAGCATAAAGCTATTTTATATCTCGCAACGTGCTTTTCAATTGTAGATTCTCGCATTGCTCGAGCTGTGCATCTTCCTCGTACAGCTATCTCAGGACCGTGCATCTTCACTGGCTTCTCATTGGTGAATAGAGTTTGTAACCGCACCCTTATTGCGTCCCATCATAATCCGAGGGTTTTAAAGAATATTGCAAATCCATTGCTTCATGGATTTGTCAAATTCGTCTGCTCAGCTATGTAAATAACGCAATGAAGGTGGCGGAACTGTCAAAATGAAAGGAATTGCGATTAGTTGTAATTTTTGACATCTCGTAGGTCGCCAGGAGGTTTTCGGCTGCTTAGCCGGACTTGCCTATGATGGCTGCCTCAATAAATTAAGGCCTCCAGCAAGGGCTTCAAAACTAAGTGACTACACGCTAAGGGCACCTTCGGCTTAGGGTGCCACTGGAAAATGATGGTGGTGATGTTACGGAATATCCCGCTGGTTACTTATGTCTCGTCTAAAGTGGTTTTTTTTTCTTTCCTAACTTTTCATTCACATTACTTTTATTATTGATCTCTTATGTTTACTGTTAGTATGATTTTCGTGTTGTTTTATTTTTTTATATTTTAAAATTGTCAAACTTAATGTACCTACTTACCTGGATTACAAGTAAATGATGTGTTCTCCTATAATTGGAAGCGAACACTGTATTTTTCTCGGCTCAATGTAAACTTGCATTTAATTGTGTATAGCCTCTGTTGGAGATCCAACAAATAAATAAATAAGCAGTGTCGTGGACATGAGGCCTTAGTGAGAAATGAAAGTTCCTAAACACTATTGTCTGGACTGTCAATAAGCTTTTAATAAGTAAGTGTGAACAAGTTAACGGTTTAATAAATAAATATCTTTATGTTTTGTTTATTATGCAAAATAGAGAATGTTTATTTTATTATCTTGCTTTTACTATTGTTTTAACAAGTTCCTATGCTTATTGAGTTCGATTTGAGCTGTAAAAGGGTCTGATTAGTGTGAATATGGCTGGTGTTATAGGTGTGATAAACTTAGAGACTGTTAAAGGTCCTTTATGGGCTGTCCAGTTTATGGCCTGTTGATGCCTATTGAAATGATAATCAAAAGTTAATTTTATCGTATTGTAGTACTATGAATATGGATGAAATCGTGTAGGTATAGGCGTACTTGAGTTAAGCATTTCTAGTCATTATCTATAGGTTTTTTATTCTTGTTTTTATTTAGGCAGGTTGGGTTAATTTTGAAATCTTTATCTACAGCAGAGTAGAATCAGTATGGTACACAGTGCAACTGTCATTAATATTATTACAGTATTGATGAGATTGTCAAGTTTAGTTCTTAGGTATCTACCGCCTGATTTGGCTTACTATGTGTCGTTTCGAATTTACTCGCCCGAATCGGGGACCATTTAAAATAATACATTATTTTCTACAGGCGACTCGCTCGAAGTTAATTTATTTGTAGGACGAATCGGCCCCAGAAATAGAAATTAGCCAATTGGCACGTATCCAATTTTCGTGCGAATCGACTAATCAGCCGATTTAACGATGATGCCTTCTGTGTCTTGTAGTGGAAACAAGCGTCTTTATTTTAGGTAAATATCAAAGTAAAATGCATTCAGACAATAGAATACACAAAAAAACACGTTTGTACTCACGGCTACACATCAAGCCATAGATTTCCAGTATGAGCTGATCTTGCATTATATGGGATTTCCGTACAGTGCGAGATCAGCGTAAACTGGAAAAATGTATAGCTTGGATGTGTAGCCGCGTGTACACACATTTCAATATTCGAATGGGAATTCGCAACCCTCAAACTTCGGCAATTTAAAAAAGCACAATTTACTATTGTGTTTCTTTTTGAACGAAGTTGCCTATAGCAAATATTACTATATTATTTAAAAGTGACGATTCGCCCGAATTGCGAGGCGAGTTAATTTGTGCGAGTCGACTAATAAGCTAAATTAACAACGTCAAATCGACCCAACCGTCCTTATAACACCATAACAACACGGGGTCAGCAATTACTACAGCTAATTTGTTCAACCAGTAAGGAAATGTTCTGGAATAGGTTCGTGAGGATCAAACTGCAGGTGCTCGGTGCTAAGGTGAGGAGAAAGGGCTAGCTGTTGACCCTGAAGCCTTATTCTGAAGCGAGTTAATGTTAGTGTAGTATTTCTAATTTTGGTTCTTTTTAGAGGGTACCTAACCGGATTTTTTATTTATCGAAAACAAGTTAATAAAAAAAAATCTTAACTTAAAAACTATGCCCCACAAAACCTTTTTCACGGTTTGTCTGTGAGAACAGACATGTTTTGCTCCAACTAAACTAATCGATATTATCATCACTTATGTACCTAATGTTGCCCTTCCCGAAATGTAGTCGTCGGACACTATTCAATACATACAATAATATTATATAATTATCCATGTTTTCGATAGTGATCGTTTTCTTCATTTTGTTTCATTGTACCACGATTTTGCACAACCGAAATCCTCCAACATTTTTATAAACTGTCCCCCAAAAAACTATCTAGGTCCCGTCATTCTCATTCATCATTCACATCATTCATTCTCATTTTTTTTCTCATTTGTCATTATTGTCATTTACTTAAATTAAGGTGGATCTTGTTGACATTTTCTTCATACAAACTTCGGGAGTGTATTACTCCACTGTTCGACAGTGTACATCAAAAATGAAACGTGATATAGTTTTGTCTCATAATTAGTATTGTCTGTACGGAAACAGAATACTAAAATAAAAAGTCATTAAAAAGTTATGAGCCCACAAAGATTCGTTTTTCTTTCTAATTTGACCTAACTTTGGACATGTTTAACTAATAAAAGAAGTGTGAAATCTCTAAAACCAAGTCGGTACCCACAAAGCTCAAATATCGAAAAGTTTAATAAACTTTATTGGTCAGTGATTTATTCAGTGGTTTTTCCATAACACCCGATCTTCCGAAGGACTTTTCTTAATTTTTTACGCGCCTGTTGGACTATAAATGATTCTGGATCTCACTCAATAACGTTTTGCGTGTAGACTAGCCTCTAACTGCTTATCACTGATACTACCTCTGTCGGACACGATGCCTGGTGAGACAGCGTGCTTTTTAGCTAGGCCCACCAGTGAGTTCGAGCCAGCTACTAGATTTCCCTTAAGACCATTTAATGTAGGTACCATAATCTGACAAGCAAATGATTATGACTATCGTATTTATCTTCAAGTCACCGTATATTTTGCATTCTTCCAGTTTTTGCTGCCCTTTTAGAATTTTCTGTCTGTTAGCAGAGTAATAGTTTTATCAATGATCTTATCAATTTCTTTGTTGTTTCGTCTTCATTAGAAAGTTGTTATAATTCTCTTACGGATGTGGATGATTTTGGAGCATGGTAAAACTACAATGAGTTTATGCTTACATCAACTTAAGTGGTGTACTATACTACTGAATTAATAAATAAATAAAACTACTGAAACTAAAGGTCATTCTTTAAGTTTCAGTATAATTTGGAGAAGAATAACCTTCCAATTATTCCTCTTGTGTCATCAACTCAACAACTGAATTGCTTCGTTATTTTTTCATCTTCATTTAAATAATTTTTCCACACAATTTCACATTCTCCAGAATACTGCCTCATTGAATAAAAACAGTTCGTGCGTGCTTTAATGCTTTTGTCGCTTGTAAGTGATTACACGCCGAGTGGCGAAGCCCTGCACTGGTGAGGAATGTACACGGTATGTACATAATAACATATAGCAGGGTAATGTTTACAAATAAATAAAATTGAATTGTTTGTTTGTAATATCGAAATTACTGTTACAAAAAACAATAAAAAAAAGTCTGTTTGTTCCGACTAATCTCCGAAACGCTATGACTGATTTTGACGGGAATTTCGATGGCAGGTAGCTGATGTTACAATGAGTGATATAGGCTACTTTTTGTCCATGTAGTACGATCTCGCGGGTTAACTTCCGGCATCCACGCGCGCAAAGCCGCGGGCTCAGCTAGTACATACATGAATGTGTAGGAGTTTGTAAGCGATCGCATGGCTAGTGGCGATGTAGAAGTGCGGAATGCGTATTAGTTTTACTGTAGTAAACAATTGGCAATAAATTAGGTCTACAATAATGGGAATAGGTTTGTTTTCTTACTGAACTTATTTTATATCGTTAGGACCGTGTGAATGCCACAATACGGCTGCCAATTATGGCCAGTCTGAACATAGGCTCTCTGAACCTATATTTCTACCTAGACCCTAGAACTAGACGTTTAACGTTACACGTGCTATGTTGTATGCGACATGGATGTTTATGGTGTAAATTATTGCATAAATTGTTAACTACACTACCGAATTGGGGACACTGTAATGGTAGCGTATGTGTATAGACATTTAATATATGTAGACATATAAATAAATTTAAGTTGAAAAAAAAAAACAAACGATTTTTTCTTAAAATAAAAAGAAATGTTCGCAGTTTTTTGCATAAAGCTCACAACGGCCAGGATTCAACGGCCGTATTGCACCGCCGACCGCTGTAAGCTACCGTCCACGTTTGCTATTTTTACCAGCTCATTTTGAAGAGTAGCCTCTGTTGTGACAGCTTCAATATTATGTGTTATTCAATATTATCAGCCTCAAATATCGACTAATAAAATGTACTAATAAAAACTCTGGCGCTGATTATGCAATCCTTTCTGACCGTAGGTATTTTCAAAGAGCCCAGAGTCTGGATTTGTTCCCGGTTGATGGCAATAGGCTCACCCCTAATTACATGGGACTTAAAAGTAACTGGCGAAATGTGGATGTACTATAGGTATACCTCAACCTAACCCTTTGGGGATTACAGGCGTGATATTATATTAAGGTGGATGCGGTAAGATAGCCCGCGAAATTAAAACTTTCTTGCGTTTTTTTTGCAATTGGCATATCAGTGTCAGGGGACCTACTTTCTAAGTACGAAATCCGTAATCTCGGTCGAAGTTACGGGCATTTCCTTCTCCATATTATTTACGGACCTTTGATTAGTTTGGGGCCCCAACTAAGAATGAATTACCACACAATTTGTCAGTTGACCCCACTCCCTGTAGGGTATTACCCGTCCAAAAAAGTTAATTCAGCTGTAGGAGTGACTTTGAAGTTTCGAACTATTTTCGGACGGGCCCGTATTTTCGTTGACGGAGTTAGAGAGTAGCCGCCAGGTTTTAATTTGAATAAAATATTATTCGCGACCGTAACAAATATCGCTTTACAGAATTATAATCATTAAAATCATCGATAGAACCCTCTTAGTTCATTTGACAATTTGACATATGACAAATTTTTAAGTTCTGTGTCTCGTAATGTTGATTACTTTACCTACCTATGTATAGAATCAAGTCTATCTAACTAAACAGACAGCTGTGCTGCTGGGGAGTTTGTTGCGCCACTTCTTCTTCACAGCTAAAGCACTAGGAAGTGGTGAAGGGCGGGCGTTTTGGGGGACTGTCTTATGTAATTTTGACATTCGAAAAGAGCTGATTCTCAGCCTAATTTGAATAAATGACCTTTGATTTTGATTTAATCTCATTGAGTGACTGCTTTATGAAAAATGAATTTCGCGGGCTACAATTTTTGGGATAAAAACTAATGACTCCAGTCCAGCACCCTAATTGCGTAACTCACGATCAATCATAACCTGTTTCATTTTGACAGTTCAACAATATTCATTGCGTCATTAACGTTGTTGAGCAGACACATTTTTCGTACAGATGAAGCAATGGTTTAACAATCTGTTTCAAAACGAAACAGATTATGATTAATCGTGAGTTACGCAATTAGGGTGCTGGATCTCAACAATGACTGTTAGAACGATGACTCTCAGTTTTGCTATCGAAATCAAAAGAACTTGACCCATAAAGGTCACACTATTATTTGCATATCACAACACTGAGAAAGATAAAAGAACTCTTATACCGTTCTTTTCAAATCTTCATCAAAAGACTTCATTGTTTTCATATTATTTGCCATTTTATTGAACTTTGTATTTTGAAAGCTACCTCTTTAAACATAAAGATCGTTTCTCTTTGCTAAACGGTGGTTTGTCTTCAGATTTTCATCACCGCAGGCAATGTTTGGGTATGGGTTTAAAATAAAAGAGATTCGCGGGTTTAGCACTGACTCTTGCGAAGTTCTTTGTGCATGCAGTGAAATACCTAACATTATCTACTTCTACTGCAGAATAAGACTTGTTAAATTATATGACTGATGTAATTATGTCCAATACAGTCCACTATTAATTGTCAAACCATAGAAGGTTCTTTGATTTAGGTTTTCTTCACCATCAGCCTATAATATTCCCACTGCTGGGACACACAGACCTCCTCTCTGTGAGAGGGAGTGAGGCGTAATCCAACACATGGGCCCAGTGAAATGTCTTCAGATTTTCGGTTCTAGGACATGCCACTCGCTCACGATATTTTCCTTCATCTTTTTGAGAGCAGTGGCGATGAAATAATTTACACAAAGTAAGCCTGTCGGGGTCCGAACCTACGGCCTACAACTCCTAAGTCGCGGCCGTTACCACTGGGCCATCACCGCACCACCAGGGCCTCAAGTCTGCTATTACAATAGTGTCAGAATGGTCTATCATTGATTTCATAATTGTTGATTTTGACAAGTTTGGTAATCTACTAACATAATGGCGTCATTATGACTTTCCAATGATCCGCCACTGACACTCCATTGAAAGAAATGGCATTTATTGATAATCTCGTACATAATGACAAATGAATGACTGACTTTGGCGGTAATCTGCTATAATTAAACACTAATAAACTATTATATAATAATAAGTAATATGTAAAAATATATATTTAAATGAAATGGCAAGAATAAATGTTCAAATTTAGTAGTCGTTTTTGGAAAATCATTTCTACTAACGGGTTTTATAATAATGGCAATACGACAATGTCATTATGACACAATTCTATTACGACACCATTGACCGACCAATGATCGATCATTATGAATTTAGCAGATTACGAACTTTTAGCAAATTGACAATGGGATCGTGTTGGAATGACGAATTTATAAAAATAGCAGACTTGGGCCCCAGGAGTCTTTACAAAAAAATAATCTTCCTTTCTTAAACGTCAAATCTTAAATGGTAGTATGTCATACTAATTTCTTGATACTTAAATATTTATAGCAATTATTTATTTACAGTACAGTACAGTAACACTAATTAAGAAACGTCGCAATCGGCCACTTCATCGCCAGCACCAGCTCCTTGGTCGTCGCTCTCGACTTATGACTTGGACCATCCACCTATTGACATGCATCGAAGTTCGACAACGGAATGCTGCCCTTTCCGAGGTCAAGTTGAGGGTCCCACACTAGACCACCTACAGATGGGTTTCCATTGACAATCACACACATTTTACGGTTCGCACGCAAATCGATTATAGTATCGTATTGATTGGAAGTTTCTAACTTCTATCGATCTTTTATGCATTGTGAAAAGCGTTTAGTTAGCGATTAATTGTATGTATTCTATGTTCGAATTAAACGGTTTTCGATTACCTGTCAATGGATAGGTTGAGAAATGGTTTGAAAAAGTTTACTAAAAAAATAATCGACTTCCAAAAACAGCAATGCAAAGTGAAAAATAACTTTAATTTCGGAAGTCGGTGTCTTCGGTTATGTTTTTTTTTTACTTTTGGTGTTGCCCCCCACAAATTTTTACCTTTACTTGCTATTAACAGTGACTGGACAGTTATTATAATATCATAAAAAAAAATTAAATAGAAAAAATAAGTATTATTAAAGCTAACTTAAATATCACTAGTCACACTTACTTGATCAAATTTATGTGGGAGCACTCTGCACTACTAGATTTGGAAAAACAAAACAATAAAAAAATCGTGACATGAACATATAGGTACATATTACCTACTTGAGCAATATAAATAGGAATTGTCAACACAAATCTTTTTAAAGGTAGCAAGTTTTATGAAGGCTGTCTATGAATTAATTCTAGATACTTTTAAGTTACGTGAATTTGCTACTAATAATAAAATTTGTTTGTGCAATGGGTCTGACAGTGTGTTTGAAACCGTAAAGTGTGGTGTGGTGTCTGCTTAGCGCCTTAATGTGGTGTCGCGTGAAAACAATGTTTGTTGACGATTATGGGCGAATTTCACCAATGTAACTTAGTGGTTGTCATGGCAATCATGTCATAGCTTTTATTTATCTAATACTAGCTTTTGCCAGCGGCTTCGCCCGCGTGGAGGTCGGTGTGGAAGGTTTATATGTATAATACATATAAACCTTCCTCTTGAATCACTCTATCTATTAAAAAAACCCGCATCAAAATCCGTTGCATAGTTTTAAAGATTTAAGCATACATAGGGATATAGGGACAGAGAAAGCGACTTTGTTTTATACTATGTAGTGATTTAAAATACATGTAGATTATTTTATAATTTTGTGAATGTGAGTACGGTTTAGGTCTTGTAGACTAGATTTGTAGACTATTTTCTATTTTATTAAGTACCTGGTACTTGTTGACAGGCCTACACTGTCCTCGCATACCTTTTAACACTAATTTGAAAGACATGTCGCGGCGACTTCAAATAAATTAAGATAAGGGTGGAGAATGATGAATTATAAACTAGCCACCACACTACAGAAATATGTAAACGTTATTTTTTTTTTGAAATGAAAATGGACGGAACATTTGATTTCGTCTCACTATAATCTAATTCAAGCTGTGGGCGCGTTATTATCAGCTTGAGGCTCGTCGTCGAGCCCCAAGCTGAAAATAAAGCGCTCAAAACTTATAAGCGAAAATGCGAACTTATCTACTCATTTTCGCTTATAAGTTTTCTACTTGCACCGACTACTATCTTCCACTAACAAGCCCACACCTTGACGCGAGGCTCGTGAGAGTAATCTCTCATACATATGCAAGCACAAGACCTTGGTGAAATGATTTGTAAAGTAAAAGCGAAACTAATACCTTATCTAACTGCATGGACACTACAATAGCTGCTTTCATATGTGAAATTTTCCGGGCAAAAGTTGGTTCGCAAGTAACCGTTTTCTTTTATCTAATGGCGTATCTTATGGTCGGTTCCTGTAAACAAAAACGAATCGTTTTGCTTACCATTAGTTGCATTCTTTATTGCCAAACTGCATTTAAATAGATTCGTAAGAACTGTGATGAAGCTACTTACGTATAGGAGGGTCTAAAAGCTATGAGGACTTCATTATTGGTAAATATACAAGAGTCTTATAGTCTATTCGCGTTAAGAAAATAGTGACACATCGATGTCACTCAGCTTAACTAGCCCCCTTGACCAATTAGATTATAGTAAATTACAAAGTAGTGTCCACATTGAGCAGTTAAAGTAACCTCTTCAGAGATACACTATAATTTACTATGATCTAATTGGTTAAGGGGTCTGGCTAAGCTGAGTGACAACGATAAGTCACTAATTTCTTAACGCGAATAGACTATAGTTTTAACCAATAATGGTCCGTAAATTGTAGGAATCGGCCATTCGTGGACTTTTGATTGCCATCCAGTTGGCTGGAGGAAGACAAACCTGCTCAGATGGAGAAGACCGTAGATGACTCCGCCCTGAAGTGTTGTGGTGCTGTTCCACAAACTGTGGGACACGTAATATCGTGTCTAGTATCCTGTTGTCTGCAGATTACAGGAACGCTACAGAAGACGCCAAACTTTTAGCTGACTCAATTTAGATTGTCATCGACAAGCTCAGAAGACGTAAGACTAAGCAACATATTCCCTCATGTACGTTTAGCCAGTGTTTAGCCCATGAATTGTCAGTCAGTCAGTCAGTTAGACACGGAACTGTTTAATATTGTTAAAGATTGCAGACATCGGCATGCGGGTCCATTTCTGGACCACGCAGATTAATTACGAGATTGTGACTGACACAATGTGTGTTATATAACACACGACACGTAGAAATTAAGTTCATTGTACACCGAGAGCATTTATTGGTTAGTGGAGGTGAGAATATTGGGACAGGTCAGTTAGAGGGCCATACAAAACGTGGTGGAATACCGTGACCACCTCTCATAGAACACCTTTCGGATTAGTTATCCATGCAAACGAAACTTCAGAAGAGTGACATAACCTGAAAAAATTTCTTCAGTAAAGGTCTTTGACCGACGTAAAGTTTCTGATGACTCTAAACGATAATCAACGAGAAAATAAAGCGAAATTAAGTTGGAAACTATCATCAAATTTGTTACATTTGAACGAACACAAAGTCGAACACACTTCTGCCGTGATCATCTGTGAGAAGTCACTAGCTATCTGCATAAATAAAAAAATGAAATGTTGTTTGTTGGTAACCCCATCACTTGATAACGGCTGGACCGATTTGCCTATTTTTTTTAAATGTTCGTCATAGTCCGAATTAGGTTTTTAAGAAAAAAACAAAAATTGGAAAAATCGGGATATACTGAAGGTGCTTTTTTATGGGATTTTTGTATCGACCAATATAGTCTTGAGTCGATTTTTAACAAGACAACGTCTATCGGGTTAGCTAGTTCATTAATTATTTGAATAACCAATCCACAAAGCATTTCTTATTTTTTACCTACATTGCATACGCTTGTTCATCGCTTTAGTTTTTCCTAGATAAACGCTCAGTGGCAGTAATTTAATTTAAAAACCTAACTTCAGAAAAGTGACATAACCTGAAAACCATTCTTCAGTAAAGGTCTTTGACCGATATATTAGGTTTATGATTACTCTAAATTATAATCGACTAGAAAATAAAGTGGAATTAAGTTCAAAAGTATCACCACATCGACATTTATATCATTTAAACGAACACCAAGTCGTTTGAAATATACTTTGGTCATAAATTAATAAAGACAGTAGGACTGCATCGATTTTAAATAGACAATGCTCATTCGACGTAACGGGTTCACAGCCATGTGAAATATGATTGGATAGAATTGGCCGCCCTGGTTTCTTTCATTATAATAGTTTTTGATTTGAGTACTAATAGAAAAGCTAGAAACACAATGAATGTCTGGGCAACGGTAAAACAAAAGATAACCTAGATTTTTTGCTTAGTCAATTATTTCTGGCCTTTTTCCCAACAAAGTAGGTACATTGGGGGTTTTTTTTTGAGGGTGGGAAATCATCAAATAACTTCTCCCGCTTTGGGTGGAGCAGGAGGGACTGTCAGGCTTTTACTGACTAAAACCCACCCGTGTTCCCTCAGTTGCCTGTGTGCGAGGGGCGATAATATCTCTTTCGAACAACCCGCACCCCTGGCAGGCATCGGCCCTTGCGGACCCCACCAGTTGGTGCTGACATCTCTTTGAAGCGCGCGTGGAACACAACACGTGTGCCGCCTCCCTCTTCGCGAGCATCACTGCTTCGCTGAAGGAGGTGACGGCTAACCATGCACTCTCGCTTCGTACCATAGCCTGGACCAGGGCCGGACGCGGGAGATTGCTGCCGCCCATCGCCCACACAAGGACACGGCGGTGCTCCGCCCAAGCCGGGCAGACCTCCACCGTATGCTCCACCGTGTCCTTAGGGCGGTCTTCGCAATGGAAACACCCGGGCGTTTCTAAAACAGGAACCTCCCGAAACAACCGTGTCCGGTAAGGATCTGCGTCAGGCAGAAGGTGAGGACGCCATGCCACCTCTGAAACCACTCCTCACAGAGGGGACTTACTGCCGCAATCGTGGCGTGCCCAGCACTGGGTTGCGACAATCGCACGCTTCATTTCGCTATGAGATCTCGCCGGAGCTCTGTCCGCTGTGCCGCAATTTCCTGTGGCAGCGGAGTTACGCCCCAGCGTTTTGCCTTTTTTTGTCCTCGCGCCACTTTCAAGTGTGCGCGAGGACCTTTGCCTCCAGATTCCATGGCGGCAATCCGGCAAGGAGGCCCACCACCTCACCGGAGAGGTATGTTGGGGTCGGCTTGCAGTCTAAACGGATGCAGCTTAATACCAGTATTATACTTGGAGCGACTGCCTACTGGTAAGACTGATTGTCAGACTTTTTTTTTTGGGCTTCTCACTGCCCGTAACGACTGTCATTTACGAATGATGGCTTAATGCGCTTTCCGGAGCATGAAGTGGTACTGGATGGGCACCCATCCACGAATCAATTGCAGTAAGCGTAGCTTAACATGTGATTGACCCTCGCAGCTGTTTTTATTTAGCCACAAGCCTTCTAACCTCTGTTTTCGCAACTAAGTAATTATAATGAAGGGTCTTACGTCCCCTAAAAAAAGATCTAACTCGTTACCAGGTAGAGCTAATGTGAATACTATAGGTTAGACTCTAGATAGCAGCATCCTGCTGTATTTTAATAAAAACAAAGTGCAAGCATCTACCAGCCGACGCGATTGAAAATTTTCCCTCTAACAGAGACTTTCGACAAACAATTTTCAATAATGCAACTTGTATTAATATCGAACCCAGTGTATACCCAACCTCTTTCCATTGTGAAAATAACCTCACGATCCTTGACACATCCAATCGCGGTCTCACTGTCATCAATACACTTCAAACTATATTTGTTCAACTGAAAGTACATTTTAATATTTTAATAACTATATCGTTCGCGACGTTCAAATTGAACGAATGATTTATACGTGGGAACGAACTGTTGTGACACGTTCAATCATAACCTATGAGAAAATAGCTAATGATTGCTGGACTTATGAAGCTTATTGTCAGGGATCATGAACGTTTTAACGGCTATAAAGCACAATAGGTTGTCTGAAACTTGGCTTGGGGTTGTTTAGAATGGATTTATGATGGTTATTTATTAATCTGACAGTATGGGTAATCAATAAATCAACTATGAAGATTTTTTAAAATTTCTGTTTCATTTGAAAAGTTAAAAAAATGCAACAAAAAAAATCTAACAATTATTACTAACCATGATGTGTTTAGTAATACTTAATTGTTTTTTTTTTTTTTAAATCGAAGTACTTATTTATTATTGAATGAAAACATACTTCCTAATTGAAATAGGCTTAAAAATGCGCTCGCCCTACAAGATTAGTAAAATTGCTTACAGGGAGGAAATGTTTGTAACTATGACCCCTGAAAAAAGGCCTGTTAGATAATCTATTTGGTCCAGTCAGAATGATTATATCAATGTGATAAATATTTAATTTTGTCCGTCCACCACATGTTTGCAAACCCTGCTTAAACAAATAAATGAGTTTTTTTTTCGCAACGGGTCAACTAATGTCACGTTTGACAAGACCTCTTGGCATGGGGTATCATGTTTCATTGTATAAATCAACACACACACACAAGTTGTATATGAGAACACTGTTTAATGAAAATACCAGATTTAATACTTCCTTCAAGCTGCAACGATCGGGTTCGATAATAAATCTTTTGTGGCACACCTATTCTCAATAGAAATCGCATTTACTTGTTTTTATAAGTGTTTGTACCGACTCATATAAATTCCGACGTAAATCAACTGGAAAATCGGTGCTTCAGAATGCAGTGAGCTAAACAAAATAGTTTTTCTTGTCATTTAGAAATGCGTCGCTACAAGTGCAGAACTATTTGTCACCGTCTGGCGGACTCTGGACAATCGGAATCGGCAGTACTGGTTTTATCAAAAGCAATCAGTGACTAGATCATTTTTCAAACACGGAATGAGCTATTCTCGATTAAAATATGCGACGGCACAGCAAGTGGCGCCATCTAGTTTTGTTACGAAGTTAATATTAACCACCGAACAACGCCGGATAAGAATGGCACTGGCTGGTGAGACTCAGTCTAGCAGAGAGAGAGCATCGCATCGATTTTATAGTTGCGTGGCAGCTGTCTTCTGGTAACGGACATAATGTCAGGGGAGTCGCTATTGTACCACGTCCACGACGAACTGCCATGTTCTAGCACAATCCTTACGATATTGAAGCTACTGAGCCACTTATACGATGATAACTTCTGGTAAACGCTGTCATGCGCCGTTTTATGCAAGTGAATGATGTACCTACAAAAAATCCAAAATATTTCCGAAAGACGAAGTGGGACAGTCATCCATTAATGGATCAATGGGCCATTGAAGTCATAGAAAAGTAGCTTTATTATTTAATTGATGGCCATTTACAAGTTTCCACTGATAAATACTAAAAATAAAGACGATTTTTTAATTTTTATTAAATACTACCACTGTATTTGACGGTGTTCTTTTGTTCGTCGCAAGATTTTTCTACCGGTCCGGTTAAATTGCCTAATTTAGTTCGAATTTCAAGCTTCATTTAAACCAAAACGAAAGAGAATAATTGATAATCGTAATTACTTAATCGTGTTACCAGCAAATATCGTGACATAACCTCGTTATCTCGTGCAGATCATATCTCAACCTCGTATTAAGTTTCATTCACATTTCCTCTCCGCTGATGCAATGGCGTTCCCATACCGTTAATTGTTAGTTCTATAAGAAAAAAAAACTACGTCTCGTGTTGTTTTCACTTTTTATTTTTAGTTCCGAATAGTTTGTGATATGTTTTTATTGTTTGTGGTGATGTGAGATACTTTCTGTTCGTTTTTCAAGCCTAAAATATTCAACAAACATTTGGGTAGATAGCGCAAACTTTATAAAGCAAGTGCCCCGAATGGGTGACCATCTTTACATACCAAGACCCCTCCGTCCCGGCAATCATTCGTAGAAGAAAGTCGTTACAGATCGTCAGAAGCCCGAAAGTCTGACAACCAGTCTTACCAATTGGTATCGTTTTACCCACTAACTGGGTTGTGGAGGTCAGATTGTCGCTCCATGTAAAATACTGGTATTCAGTTGCATCCGGTTAGACTGGAAGCCGACCCCAATATAGGAAATGGCTAGGCAGATGATGATGACACAGAGTCAATATTTGTGCAGTCTTTAAAAGTATAGCAACCATTTTGGTCAAACATAACAATCAATTCACCAAGCTTTTGCGGGCAAAAAGAATATTTATATGCACTAGGCCTAAGGAAGGAAGCCAAGGTCCTACAAGTATTGAACAAAAAGTAGAAAAGAAACCTAATACAATAAGCCCATATGACTTCTGATCCTGATGGATTTGTTGTACATTCAGAACGATATGCATCTCTAAAATATACTCCAGGATTACTTATTGCTATTGATAAACTTATAATACGCAGGGATGTCCAGATGTGCATTGCATATGCAACATGTAGTTGAGTGTAAAGAGTTCTTAAGTTTCAAAGCGTTGATTGTCTCGAATTCCGCTTTAAATATTCTAATGAGAGTGTTCATAACTCTATTGTATATCAATCATGTCACTAGCAATAATGGAGAGGTCATCGTGATGTTGTCATCTGATTAGCACATTGAGGAACTAGTTTTTGATACGACAAGAATATACCTAGGTGTTTAATTCGATTGATAAAGAAAATGTCCAGAGCTTAATTGAAATAGACTCCCCTCTAAACGTTTTTCATTTGCCCATAAAATACCTATCATGCTAAAGTAATGTGGACTTTTTAACCGCTTGCAAAAAGGGAGGAAAAAGAGGGTGTCAAAAAAAATACAGATGCAAAGACACTGACTTCCAAAATTAAAGTTATTTTTTGAAGTTAGTTTTTATCTTTAGAAGCTGTAGTTGTCAAAAAAGGCTCTACAGTCTAACAATGGGCGAGTACTAGCAATAAAAATAATATTAGCGCACCAGCGAGTTTTTTTTTCCAATCGTGAATAAATCACGAAGTTCTATTTAACGCAACCCACAAACATTCCACGCAATGCCAAAGTCTTTGAGTTGTGCCCGAAGTGTTTAAGAGCTACTCTTAACCTGTGCCCTTACACACGGAGGTACTTCGGTTTACAGTTCGTACTCAAGAGTCAAGCTGATGCTAAAGGCACAAGCATGACGAAAATGTACCGACAATGTGTACCGTTCAATGGTTGGAGACGGTGACAAAATTACAAACAACTGTGGAAGTCTACTAACTACTTAGTGGTATACCTAAATATCAGAGTCCTTTTCAACATGGTGGGTGTCATGTTCAAAGAAAGTTATTGAAGAAGGAAGAATGTTATTAATGCCTGAGTTTTTTCTGCCCAATTTGACATGGACTAAGACGAGATTTTCTATGTTTATGTTAATTCTAAGCTTAATACACTAAGCTTTGATATGATATCGCTTTCACAACTCCCCAAAACCAACCACCAATGTATGCAGGTGTTTTGTAACAATGATTGAGTCAAACTAATGGCATAATAAGCTAGGGTATAATTTTTCTGCTATTCACGATTTAGACAACGCGACGTAGGTGTTAGAACATCGTTTGGGCGTGTTTTCCTATTAGCTGGACAAGCTTTCACACACCAACGTTACAGTGTCAGAGAGTATTGAAAGCTGACCATCGTAAAGTATCCAGGTGTGGCATAAGTCACGGCACTACTTTGATTGCCAATCTTCTACATACTTCGTCGAATTTATCACTGACATTATAGTGACAGATGACAGATAATTCAAGATGGCGCCCAGTATTTGATCCTTTAATACATTGTTATGACGTAACGGCTAATCTATCATTCTAATGTTGAAGCTACATCGGAAATTGAACACGGGAGCTGATAGATCGACTTGTCTGTATTTGAACAAGATATAATTAAAATTAACTGTTGATTGGTAGTTCACGAGAATAAGGTAACATCCTTATCTAACACAGTCTTTCATAACAGTACGTTAAAGTCAATTACTCTGGAATGTAGACTTCCGATTGCACTATGAAATACTAAGTTACGAAAGTCCGTTTCATAATCAAAACACAATAAATCACAGCAAAAATCATCTTCAAAACCCATAAAAACCTCAATTCAATTAAAACAAAATAAATTTTCACCCATTCGGACGAATAACAACGCAATTTGCGTAAAGAAATAGTTAAAAACTTGGAAAGTAAAAGTGAATCACTTGCGTACGCACATACATTCGATACACTAAATTGATCCATCGTTAGAAGTATAAGTTATAATGATAGATTGATCGGATGCTCAGTATGTAGATAGATAATTGGGCAGTACTTGTGTAAGTGAAAACTGTAACTACTGCTGACGTGCTGACACTCCTTGGTTGGGAGTGTCGCAATTGGTGGATAGGTTTATAAGTAAGTTTAAATAAAGCTAGATAAGTCTGTATGAAATGTATTTTTATTTAGTCCTAGCAGTGACGATGACGTTATGGAATGAATGGGCAGCGGTATTTCCCGGAATTCTGTCCATTATCGCAGTTGGTTCATTCACTCTGCTTAAATTAAGTACGCCACTTTACTCATTCACAATCATGGAAAGCCTCGACAACGCATAGGAGCCAAAATTTAGAATATGGGTAGTGAGTTATGACAAGTTTATTTGTTACCTTCGCTAAAAACCTTCTTGTCTAGTGCACTGGCAAAAAAGGCTGCTGTGCATTTAAGGGCATAAGGTTCACCGTTTACTAAAGCTCATACTGCTCATAGCAAAAAATTGATTGCAGGATATTGGGGAAATATCCTATAACTATAACTGCCTTGTGTTTGTCCTACACAGTACGAGGTCATATTGCCATCACATTCCTCTCACAGAGACGTCCAAAAACGAAGCTGCCGGCAGCGGCTGTCCAGTTTCTACCAATTACTGAGCCATTATCGAATTATGTTCCTCTATGTAATAGTGGCCAGAAAAAGTAAGCGGCATAGATTGAGCAAATACGCACAGATGTGAATGTTCATTTCATGAAATATTTTTATTGAATTACTTCCCATATTTTTTACTTGTTTTGTAGGTTTTTTAATTATGATTATATGATTTAATAAAAGTTATTTTCTCCAAAGATTTGAAGACCAAATCTCTTAGTTAAAAATGTTCAAAATCTAGTCGCAATTTCATCTCAGCGACAATCAAAGACAAAAATGTAGGGAAACTCGAGTTATTTTTGACAGATTGTGACTGAGATTAGACTGTGAACGTTTTTCAAGTTAGTGGAATTGGCTCTCTGATATCATTCTTGTGTCCATATTGTTGATTTCTTCTTTTGACGACGAACGATAACATCTATGATTATCTAGAAACATACTCACGCGATTTGGTAACAGAAAAATAATCACGCTTCTTTTAGAAGAATGTGTTGAATGAGTTTCCACAATGTTTTCTAAAACTCCAGTGGCGCTCTGCATCAACTTCTTGATCTTTGCACCAAGGTTGTCGACGGCACAGCGCGAATTGATTTCTTATAACGAAGACAGATGACGATTGTTTATCGAATTTATTGCTCAGCGAAAGTACCAAGTACTTCACATCTACCCACATATGGGCAAGAAAAACAAAGTAAAAGTGTTTTTTTATATCAATCACTTGGTTCTAAAGCATGTTAAGAAGTCGTTGAGAGAGATTTATGTTCTTAGGAAGGAAGTTGAGTATGTCAGACGTATCGAATTGATTTTTTAGTTTAGATACATAACTAATCTAATATTGTATCAATAAAAGTTGAGGAGCAATAGTTGAAACATTTCCTGGAGATAATTGGGTACTGTTTGAAGTTTGAGTGACCTACATGTGAGGCTTACAGTGATTTCTCTTATGTAATAAGTTTTCGGAGCCTTAATTTGAAGAAAACATCATTATTAAAATTAACTATACGTATGTGTGAGAATAATTAAAAAAAAGTATGTTTGTTTTTTTAAGGAATGCAACAGAATGCAAGAGTAGTTTTAACCTAGGTGAAAAAGTGTCATCATAAAAATTAAGTGTTAGTATTTAGATAGGTACAAAAGTGGAGCTGCGTCTGCCAATAAACTGCTATGCAGTTTGGCAGAAGTAAATGTAACCTGCAAAGAAAATCCTGTGAATAAAACACTTATTCATTTAATTTTTTTTACATACCAATACCTCTTCGCGGTTCGAAAGTAGATCCCGGCTGTCATTCGTGGATCTTTGGCAGTCGTTATGGGTCGAACCCGAAAGCGTGACAACCAGTCCTTACCAAGGGGTTTCGTATTACCCAGTAACTCAGTTGTCAGTCAGGCAGTTGCTCCATGTAAAATACTGGTACACAGTTGCACCCGGTTAGATTGGAAACTGAACCCAACAAAATTAAGAAAAGTCTAGGCGGCAGAGTGTTTTATGTAAAAAATGTAAAATCACTGCTTGGGAGAGGCCTATTTAAGCACTAAGTTTCATGGGATGAGTTCATCTTATTTCGCGTTCAGCGATTCGTAGGTATTGAGGACGGTACAACGTTGAATTTTGAAAGTTAGTACCATAACTTTATTCAGTTATTCCATCACCAAACCTCAAGAAAGCTCATTTTCGATAACAGCATCCTAATAGGTACCCCTCTTCTGAAATTATCAGATCAACAAGGAAACTAACTTTACCTAGGAAATATCCAACATATTATTACAGCTGTAAGAACTAATTCTTAAGGGGTATTCACAAAACCGGCGAAAGGCAATTTTCTTACGTTTTTTGCAATTTCTGTGTCAAGACCAAAATATGACCGTAACAACTATGGCTTTGCATTATTATAATCGTTAAAATCATCAATCCATCATTATCCGTATATGGTATTATACAGGGTGTAAGGGAAAAGCTTCCGAAAACGAAGACAGGTGAGTGATTCTCGATACAGTCCATCATTTTTTTTTTTGTTTTACAAGTTTTATATCATTTTTTTTTTGCATTTTTTGTACACCATCTTGTGAGAACAGTTAAATGAACAATTATTTGGGATTAAACACATTTTAAAACGACCCTAAGTCCAGGCGGCGAGTGTAGGTTTAGGCATCCTTTGTAAAGCGCCGCCAAAATAGATTAAGTAGAAACATGACAGCAGTGTCAAACGTTTTAAATCGTTGCAAAATAACTAATTTAAAGCGAAAGGTTATTTGTATCCTTTTGCATTTAGGTTGTATATAACCTACGTTCTGAATTCGGAAGCGTTCCTCTTTCACCCTATATGTATGGAATTACTATTTTATGAATTGGTCATTCAATTAGATTATATGAACATAGAGGGTTGTATTGACAATTTTTATGATTATGGGTTTTTCTATCTAAAAATTCTCAGTAGCGCTACGGAGTCTGGATTTGTGCCCGGTTGATGGCAATAGGGTCGCCCTCTATTACATGGGACTTAAACATAACTGGCGAAATGTGGGTGTACAATGGGTTCACGTCTGCCCAACCCTTTTGGGGAACCAAGGCTTGTTATGTGCAATTCTGTAAAGTTATATTTGTGACGGTCGCGAATAAAATTGGTTAATTTACAATCTGACACTGTCCTTGCTCGCGAAGAGGGAGGCGGCGCACGTGAGGGAGATGCAGTATATGCGCCCTCACTGCCCTAGTCGCCGCAAGAGACGCCATGGGCGTCGGGAATCCTAGGCTGATTCCCGGCCACCGTAAGCGCGGGCTTGCGGATGGTAAGTAATGGGTAGCTCGATAGCTGGCACACAGACAACTGAAGGAACACGGGTGGGTTTTAGTCAGTAAAAGTCTGACACGCCCTTCCGCTCCACCCAGAGCGGGAGAAGTTATTTGATGATTGACAAAAAAAACTGTCCTTGCAAAAACCGTAAGGAAATATAAAATTCGCGGGCCGCCTTCGTGGTTCCCCTTAAGTAGTCTGGTTCACTGTGTTATTAAGTGCCGCGGTGGTACCGCCAACTGACCGGTGTGTCCTCGGGCTAATAAAACATACAGTTTAGTGTGCACTGAGCTTGTTTGTCGGCAAGCTGTCTACACTTTCAGTTTTCAATTTCAATTTGTGGTGGGGACTTTATTTTTTTGAGGTTTGTTGCACAATTAAAATCAGCCTTCGAAAGAGATACCGCGGCCCCTGACACACAGGCAACTGAAAGAACAGGGATGGGTTTTAGTCAGTAAAAGTCTAACACGCCCTCCTGTTCCACCCAGAGCGGGAGTAAGTTATTTGATGATTTCCCACAAAATAATTAAAGTATAATCAGCTTAAGTATGATGTTTCCACTGCTGGTACACAGGCATTAACTCAGTGATAGCGATTGTGCCGAAATCCACCACGCAGGCTCAATGCGTGTTGGTAGATGTCACATGTCTTTGAATTTTTGGTTCTAGGACATGTCAGTTTCCTCACGATGTTTTCCTTCACCGTTTTGAGAGTAGTGGTGATGGAATTATTGACACGAAGTAAAACGCCTGCCAGGGTTCGAACCTACCACCTACATCTCGTAAGTCGTGGCCATTATTACTGGGTCGCCACTACTCTGCGTTTCATAATTACTCCAGGCTGTTTTTTCTTTTTATGATGGTGGGATATCATCAAATAACTTCTCCCGCTCCGGGTAGAGCAGGAGGGCGTGTCAGACTTTTACTGACTAAAACCCACCCGTGTTCCCTCAGTTGCCTGTGTGTCAGGGGCCGCGGCATCTCTTTCGAACAACCCGCACCCCTGGCAGGCATCGGCTCTTGCGGACCCCACCAGTTGATGCTGACATCTCTATTACTCCAAGGTTTGAGTGTTAAAGCTAGCGTAGTAGCAACAAATATTAAATAAAAAGGGAAACCAACAAAATTATGTACTGTAGATAATCTGGCACGAATTTACACTATGTGCATTGTTCACATAGACACTGCTGTTTCGACACCGACCCTTCGTATCTTTCAAAGTATTGACGTTAACAGCATCTTAATATCTGTGGTAAATCGTTATAGAAGGTGAAACCGAGCATAATCCAAATTAAGAATAACTTTTGAACGGTCGTGGGCCACTTGCCCTTTTAACTTTTCAAGGCCTCGATCGTTTGAATATCCGCTTATTAACGAGTATTGTACGAGTAGGTATAATGTTGAAGACACTTGTAGAGTTATATGATTATACTCGTAAAAACTTGGTGTGGGGTAGGTACTATAACTTAAAAGTGAAAAATAAAAACTTTTCCAATAAAAAACAACAACTGGCTTCAGGAAAAACACTGCAAAGTGAAAAATAACTTTAACATCGGAAGGCGGTGACAAAACATTTAAATACATATCTAAAGTCACAGCCTTCCTAAATTACAGTTATTTTTCACTTTGCAGTGTTTTTCCTGAAGCCAGTTATTTTTTTTTATTGGAAAAAGTTTTTATTTTTCACTTTTAAGTTGTAGTACCTAGGTACCCCACACCAATTCGAAATTTCATCATCCTTGGGGTCAAAACAATGCATATTTATGCGATAGCAGCAATCGCGGTTGATTTGCTGTAATTTTTTGAAGAGTTCCGTTGTTTGTCTCCGAAACGCATCATCAGATCTATATGAAATTTAAATTAGATCATTTCGGAATAAACTCCTTTCGAAGAAAAAAATAATTTTGCAAATCCGTCTAGGTATTTATGACGGAGTTATACCCGAACATACATAAAAAAAACATATTGAATTGATAACCTCCTTCTTTTGGAAGTCGGTTAAAAATGAAAATCGCCTTAAACACTGAATGTCTTAAAACACTTCTGTGACAGACATTGGATGTTAGGCCAGACCAGTCCCCTTATTGCATAACACAATCAATCAGAATCTGAATCATTTTTAAGAGTATTCCTAATCCATTGCTCGAAAAAAATTCTTTTCAACAACTCATAGATATAAAACAATCAATGTTGTTGAACTGTTAATTAAAATTGAAGTCAAAGTAAAAGAGTTTCGACCAGAACAATCAGTCCGACTTGAAAGCTAGGGCAAACTCCAATGGGAGTGGTGCCCCACACGCTGACGGAGCCATCTCATTTGCTTATAGTCTGGAGGACTGATCGCATGATAAAATTGGAAAAAGAAAGAAAAGAAAGAGTAGCGTGGAGTTTCTTGCCGGGTCTTCTCCGTAAGAAACAACCATTAGGGTATTACACCCATTTTTGAAAAGTGTCATAATTAGATTCGAAAGTGCTAATAAACCACTAAAAAACACAACATTTTTATTTAATCGATTAGTGCTGTAAAAATGCATTTAAATTTTACATTTTCAAATTTCGCGCGTAATTTGACGCTGGACGCAGTGGACGCCATATTGCTCTGTGGGTATGACGTCAGTTTGCTGTACCTGTTGACAAATGCCCATTGTTTATAATTTAAAAAATGAGTTATTATTCTACTTATCGTTGGTTTGCTGTTCCTGAATGCAAAATATTATTTATTTAAAATTACTTCGGTTACGAAAATAATAAAAGCACAAAGTTCAATTGACACGCCGTATGACGTAATAACATTGCGACTACTATTTCATGGTGTTCTAACAGATTAAAAAAACTGAAATCTTTGAATGGAATTTAAAAATTTATTTGGTTATTTCATGAACTAAAACTAACATTTTCCGACTGCATTTTGCCTAAGCTAATCAATAACATATTTTGCCTAAGCTAATCAATAACATATTTTTAGATTTTTTCTCATATAGAGTAAAATACCCTATTGGAACCGTGCATTCAGCTTCTGACTTTTCATAAGTCCCCGGGAAGGTTTATAAGATTTTTTATATATTTTGATTTTGAAAGCATTACTACTGTTCGTGTTTTACGCAATTACCGAGCAGAACCATTTGTAAATAAATAATAGTTTAAAAAACTAAAAGACACGCTTTAAAAACCAAACTAACAAAGTAGAAAATAATTTAACTCTATTAAAAAGCGTGGGTTGCTTTTTGAGGTATTTTTATAATCAATTAAATACCACCTACCTATATCTATTATTTTAAATAGGTCAAAAAGCAACTCACGCTTTTTAATAGAGTTAAATTATTTTCTACTTTTTTAGTTTGGTTATTAAAGCGTGCTTTTTAGTTTTTTAAACTATTACTTATTTTCTATTTTTTAGTTCTGCAAACTACAAAAGCGTGATTTTCAGTATTTTTTTATTTTTTTGAAATTTTTAAACTGTCATCGGTCCTCGATAAGTCTACAAAGTTTAAATTAAATTTTACAGTTTGAAGTGGGTCAAAATAAGTTCCAAAGGAGTCGGTTACAAACAAACAAACATGCTTACAAACATACAGGTGAAGCTAATAAAAGCGTGTTAAAAACCTCTTCGCTTGCTTAATAATACATCCTTTGGGCGATCAATGAGACTTTTGATTACTGTCAATGAAGAAGTGAGCGTTGAAGTTTTACTGTAGGTACTTATCGTACCATCATCATCTGCCTAGCCTTTTCCAACTATGTTGAGTTTGACTTCCAGTCAAACCAAATATATCTGAATACCAGTATTTTACATGGAGCGACGACCTATCTGACCTCACCACAGCCCATTTACTGGGTAATACGATACCCCTCTGTCAGGGGTGCGGGTTGTTCGAAAGAGACACCGCGGCCCCATTGGCATACAGGCAACTGAGGGAACACGGGTGGGTTTTAGTCAGTAAAAGTTTGACACGCCCGCCCTCCCGCTCCACCCAGAGCGGGAGAAGTTATTTGATGATTTCCCACCCAAAAAAAAAATACACGATACCCCTTGGTAAGACAGGTTATCAGACTTTCGGGCTTACGACGACCAGTAGTGACTGACAAAGATCCACGAGTGAGAGCCGGTACCGTACTGTATAGTTATAATATCAATTGAGAGATAGAATGTGTGAGCTTACACTAAAACACTACCAGAAATAATCGCAACGTTTTAATCTACACACAAATATACTCAATCAGATTTCAATTTACCATTTGCCATCTACAATATACGTCATAAGATCAAACCATTGTTTTATGTAAGCGCCGCCGCGAGGCGAAGCTAGCTCACGATTTAATATCGTATTTACAAGCAATGTGTACTGTTTAGATGGCTTATAGGGATGGTAAACCTTTTTGCATTGTTGTGGCAAGATTTTCCGTCTGAAAAAAGTTGGGCAATATCTAAATAAAAATTACTTCCTTTTCGTTCTCCTCTATTAAGAACGATTCCTGACACCAATAGATACATGATACTGAAGTACTGTGTATATACTTAGGTAGGTAAAAGTTGGTAAGCGCATCACTTGAGAACAGCTGGATCGAATTTTTTAAAATGTTCTTATTACTTACTTCGAATGAGGTATAGGGACAGAAAAATTGGAAAGTTGCCCGGAAAATTTGGAAAAAATTGAAAGTGTTTTTTTTTTTTGAGAGTGGGTAATCATCATATAATTTCTCCCGCTCTGGGTGGAGTAGCGTGTCAGACTTTTACTGACTAAAACCTACCCGTGTTCCCTCAGCTGCCTGTGTGCCAGGGGCCACGGTATCTCTTTCGAACAACCCGCACCACTGGGAAAGTATTGATTATTTTTTTTGTCAGGACAACGTCTGTTGGGTCAGTTAAAGTTCGTTTTTTAAACCAAGATACTAATTTGAGAGGTGTTACTTCAGCAGAATAAAAAAGAAAACACAAAAGACTTGAAATGTCAGATTAGTATCTGGAATTTAAAAATGAACTTTAGTTTAATACCTTTAAAATAGACATGTAAATTATTGCACGGGAATTTAAGAATATGATGTACTGTGTCCGGAATTTAATGCCCTGCCATAAGTTCGCCATCCCTGGTGTAGGATTTAGTTTAGTAATCGTATTGATATTGTTATGAGGAAGGTTTATTCCGTCCGGCGAAGTGTGTCAGTGAATGTAAACATTTTTTTTTAACCAGCCTTGATATTATGAACAGCTTTTGCCAGCGGCTTTGCCCGAGTGGAGGTCGAAAATTATCCGACGGGAACGTACTACCTGGATAAAAAGTATCCTATTTATTAATATAGATTATAATCTATCTGTCCTTCAAATTTCATCCAAATCCGTTCAGCGGTTTTGGCGTGATTGAGTAACAAACATCTAAACATACTAACTTACACATTTAAGTACAATATTATTTAGATTAAATTATTAATCATGTTGTATTTTTAGTTTTATTGACCCATTGATTAATTGAACACAGCTTTCTTGTGTGCTAATCCTTTCAGTTCTTACAATTAACTAAGAGTCATAAATTGAAAAAAATGGCATTGTGTTGAAAAAAAAAACATTGTTCATGCAATGAAGATAAGACCTATCAGAACTATAATTCAGAACGATCGGTTTTTCTATACCTATAAAGAACCAGGCTTTACCTACCTAAATAGTCACAGTAACCTACATTACATAACATACAAATGAAACCTATTTGAATAAACTCCTACTAATTAAATACATCATTGTAGTACATAAAGTTAATTATATTGCAGCGCTCGATAATCTCCGTTATGTCAGCGTACGCGCAATATGTTGTGTTACATTAAATGGTTTTTGGCATGTATTGTAGACGTTAGGTCACGGATTTCCGGAGCTAATCGAAACAGCACATGCCTGTCTTAATTCTCTTGTAATCGGTTAATGAGTAAGCTGAAATTAAAGTGAGTAAATATTTCTAAAGATTATAAAATCACTGGCTCGTTGGTCTAGTGGTCGCAAGCGCCTACTGCTGACTCTGAGAGGTCATGGATTCGATTCCCAGGTCTGGCAAGTTGTTATTATGTTTTTCTGGAATTTCTCGGCAGCAGTCCGGGCCCGGCTGGCCTTTGTGCCCGGTAGATCGCAATAGGCTCGTTCCCTATTACATATCATAGTACTTAAACATAACTGGCGAAATGTGGGTATACTATAGGTACACCTCTGCCCACCCATTCGGGGAAACAAGGCGTGATGTTATGTTATTTTGTTATAGTGATTGAATATATTTCGAAGGCGACGACCTACGTCAAGAGTATAAAGTTCGCCTGTTTGCTAATTAGAAAATGCATCTTAAATTGGTTTTAATACAACATATTATCGTCAGCCTTCACAGTCCACTGGTATCTGAAAAAAGGTATACAAATGCAAGCTACTAAGCTCTATGTGTAAGAGTGATAATGATGGCAACTTTTTTCCAGGTTTGTTACTAAAATTTTATTAGGAGTCTCCATAGGGCGCAGGAAACTAAAGTCAACCTGTAATCAAGAAACAAATGACTGTACTGATCGCGGTACGTAAGTTGAATCAAAATGGCGGATTATGATTCAACTTACGTGCCGCGATTTATAATAATATGTCATTCTACTTATAAATTGTTGTATATTTTTGAACTAATAAAATTATACTTATAATAAATTGGACTAGGCAGTATTTTTTTTTTGGTTTTCGGTTCAACAAATGACACAAATATAATGTACTATGCTATTAACCTGTGGGTTATTTTTAACGGAGAAAAAAATTGTACCTACATGTATCCTTTTTTATGTGTTACCCTAACTTTTTACTTACCATAACTTTTTAGAGTAGTCCGATTTGGTAATCTTATTTTATTAGAAAGGGTTATACTTCGAAGTAAGTCATATTTAAAAAATAACAAAATTTACCCATAAGTGTTCCGACCACTGAATTTTTATTAGAGAATTGTAGCTGAAAACTTTTCTGTAAAACAGGAGGGGAGACTCAGAGTGACATCGAGGCAGAATTTCGTTTAGTAGTGCTTCAAAGTAATATAATATTTACGAATGTTTGGACTTTGTTTACTGCGTAAGTCAGCAGAAAAGTTTGTCAACTTCGAAAGAAATAGGGGAAATACTCGAAACTACAGGTTCGATCATTACTAAGTAAGTAAAGGAGCAAGGGATCTCTTGAATATCGACAGTACGATACATATATATACCTACATATAACGATGGTCCTGCTCCATAGGACAATCTAGAGTCTAGACAAAATCAAACTGGTTGCTAATTGAATTATGTAATTAATTATATCTATGACATTGATTACACTCAGTGATTACTTTAACTCACACACTGACTGATAACATACTTGTTAATATTCTAGTAAAATTGTGTATTTACTTTTACAATGTTTGTAAATGTGTGGGCACCATGTATCTATCATAAAATTTATTTATCTGTAATTGTTTCAATTTCATTATTTTTACCTATTTTGGTACAGTAATTTTGTTCTGGATGCATCGTTTTCACACATAATTATACAATGAATGTATGTTAAATATTGTAGTTAAATCATTTTAAAAGAGTAACGGTGGAGTTTCTTGCCCATTCTTCTCCATACGAAACTACATTTTGGAAGGGGCGACTAGAATCAATTCTATTTTAATGTAAATGTTGACGTTCAAAAGTGCCTTTTAAGTGCCTATTTGAAATAAATGCTTTGACTTTGACTTTGACATAGAATATAAAAATATCATGCTGCAACGTTCTGTAAAAATGGTGTCTAGTTGTCCTGCACCGTCATTGCGTAGATCATCAGAATCTGAATCATATTGCAGGTTATAGCTAATCCATTGACTCATATGTTCGATAAATTTGTCTGCTCAACTACGTAAATAACGCAATGAATATTGTTGAACTATCAAAATGAAAGCCATTCCTAATGTTAGTTTGTTACGCAATTGCCGCTCTGAGAAGTAAGACAACAATCATCATCATCTGCCTACGCTTTTCCCAACTTTGTTAGGGTCGGCTTCCAGTCTAATCGGATTCCGCTGGGTACCAGTATTTTACACTAGCTTTTGCCAGCGGCTTCGTCCGCGTTGAGGTCGAAAATTATCCCGCGGGATCGTAATACTGGGATAAAAAGTATTCTATTTGTTAATCCAGGTTATAAACTATCGGTTAAAAAAAAATCATCCAAATCCGTCCAGCCGTTTTTGTGTGAAAGAGTAAGAAACATCCATATACAAACTTTCGCGTTTATAATATTATTAGTAAGAATGGAACAACTGCCTATATAACCTCAACAACCCACTTGTTGCGTGATACTTCTTGGTAAGACTGGTTGTCAGACTTTGGGGCTTCTAACAGGTCGTCAGAAGCCCCAAAGTCTGAAAAAAAGCAAGACAAGACAAAAATGACTGTGAACAGTGATTTTTCTAAAACAATACACTAGCAAACCATACCTAATAATCAATATACTCGGTCGGATCTACACAAAAAAATTGGGTCACGTCTAATCATCTTACAGACATAACCCACAATCAAACTGCGAACTAATAAAAGCCAAACATAATTCGAAAATCCGTCTGATATCCGTTTAATAAGATGACTTAACATTAATTTCTGCTAGCTTTATCCAGTGGCTTTGCCCGTGTTAACCAATTCACACAAATTATACACCTTCCTGATGAATCACTCTGTCTATTAGTGAAAACCGCATGAAAATCCGTTCAGTAGTTTTTGAGTTTATCACGAACAGACAGACATAGATGCTGCGGGGGATTTAGTTTAATATGTAGATTAACTACTGTTTAACTCCTTACATAACCTATTCAAGTCATCTAGTTTAAAGTACACAAAAAAGGCGGGAGATAGTACTTATTGGTAGGTTACTGGTGGTTACTGACTCGTATTTGTAATTCATTAGTAATGGGTTATTGTTACTATGAGTATGAATAAGAGATATAGAGCGCTGTTATGTTGTACTATTTACCTTCTTTCAAGATGAGCTTGAAAGTACGCAAGCGTTGAAAAGAAAGAAGAGACAGAGATATAAATTTACCTCCTGCACATACGCAACCATGGGTTATTGCATTATAATCTGCCTAAAATGTTCCCACTGCTGGGACACAGGCCTTCTCTCTGTGAGAGGGAGTGGGCCATAATCTACCACGCAGACCCAGTACGGGATGATAGATGTCACGTGTCTTCGAATTTTTAGTTCTAGGTCATGCCGGTTTCCGCACGATGTTTTTTTCACCGTTTTGGGAGTAGTAGTGATGAAATTATTTACACAAAGTAAAGCGATTGGCTGCGTTCGAACTAAACATGGGTAGCTCGTGAGCGAGTGATAGAAAAGAGATAGCCCTTTTCGATTGACGTTGCTCCCGCTCACTCACTCGCTCGCTTAGTAGCTCAGTAGCTCAGTTAGCGCACTCAGACTTACTAACTCAGACCGATCGAATTCGCCGGCCGAACGGCTCATTCGCCACCCTTTGGAATACTTCAGATCGCATCATTCGTTCTTCCAACAATAGGCCTCCGGCACATTACGTCAATGGTGCCGATTCTCTTGTCACAAAATTCTCTAAACTAAACTAAAAATCACCAAAATTTAGTTTATTCCTGTCAAACGACGATTTCCCATTCTGAAATTGACTAAACTGACACAACATAACTATATTTCAGTTTGACAGCACTAAGATTGCACTGAGTTTTTAATTTAGTGAAAATAGTAATTTTGCTATTCTGTTGTTGTCAATTTTATTATTCTATTCAACATAAAAATTTGATTGTCTAACTAAATCTGACTATTTTTAATCGCGATTAAAAAGGTGTGGAATAAAACAAGTTGCCAAGAACTGAAATTCACACCAACATCTCGACTTCGGGCGCAAATACAGTACTGTATCATTTTTTTTCTTTTCTTTTGCTTATATCTCGAAAATGGTGTGTCCTATCGTAAAAATAATGAAAATTTCGGCCCACGCACAGATCTCTAAAACTCTACATGTAGGTAATAATTTTTCATATTTTCTATACAAAAAGTAAAAAAATCCATTTAAAACACGTCGAGGCTGCCTCCCTGCGCGACTCCGGCTCTAAAAATAATCACGGGGTAGGACAAACAAGTACAACGTTGCAAAGCCAAAATATACCACGTGGAGTCGCGATTGTCAAATTCGATTTTGGTTGTGTCAAAATTATTTTTAAATTTAGAGATCTTTTTTAGCAGAATAGCTTTATGATTCTCATAGCCAGAAGTAAGGAATTTTAGTGGTAGTTTAGTTAGTGTAGTTAGTACAAGAGTATCGGCACCATTGTATACTTATCTATCTTTATGGTTATTGACTTTAAGTAGAAAGTACTTTGGCACATTATAAAAAGGAACCGCAACGTCTGAGTTACTGAGCTATAGAAGAGCTAGTGAGTAACAAAGAGTCCAAAACATCCCGTACTTTCAAAGAGCTATTGCCTATTGAGCGAGCCGAGCCGTCTCCTATGACGCGCGTGCGGCGTGAGTCAAATGAGGTAACAGTCGGCGTCTGAGTCACTGAGTTATAGCAGAGCTAGTGAGCTAGCGGAGTGATATATCTCTTTAGAGTGGAAGAGCTAATCGCTCTTTTTCTTTTCAGTGAGCTGTTTCGCCCATGTCTAGTTCGAACCCACAACCTACTCGTAAGTCAGGGCCGTTACAACTAGACCACCATTGGGCCCGCGTGGCCCACGCCCTCTCAGTGCGGATTATGCTAAATGACACCACAAATATTACCCACAGCTAGATTTTGTAGATTGCATAAATTGGTATACGGTATGAAGAAAGCCGATGATGATAATCTGTACAGTGTACGTACCAAACTTTCCAAGTTTGTTTTGTACTTTGTCTTATTCATACTCTGGCTCTCAAAAGCCTAGAAGGTAGTAAACTTCCAACCACTGTAAGTAAAAGTGACTCAAAGGTACATAATGGTAGGCAATTTGTATGAAGGCGTGTACCAATATATTACCCAAACATTTTAATTAAATTAAAATTGATTACTAGATTAAGAAGACAAGTAGAAATGCCATAAGGAAAGACAAATACTTCAAGTGCGTTTTATGTAACAAGTTTCTCGTCTTACAGTCGAGAAATTGCGTTTCGTAAGAATTTGATAGAATTCTATGGAAGTTTATTCAAGTAGGTAAGGAAATATGTTGAAGACTATAAACTGGAAATCGATGCTGTTGATTATTATCCGTTTTATAATACGTACTTATGTTAAACAAACATTTAATTGAGAGCACATTTATTACACCAGAATAATAGTGTCCCAATACAGAGAAAGGCAAGAGGTACAGAGAGGGCGCGAACATTGATCACCACGCTTGCTCAAAACGAGTTGGCGGTTTAGACTTATATTTACTACTAGCTTTTGTCCGTGGCTACGTCCGCATGGATGTCGGTTATCGCGTTACATTAGCCGATGTCCTTCTCCATATCCCAGGCTATATCTCTGCCAAATTTCATGACGATCGGTTCAGCGGTTTAGGCATGAAAGCGTATCAGAAAGATAGACAGATAGAGTTACTTTCACATTTATAATATTAGTAGAGATTAGTAGGGATTGATAGCATATTCATCATCATTATCGTCCACAGCCAGACCTCACCCACAGCTGGGTTTAGGCCTCTTTTTTCTTGTACCCATCCCCAAACTTCTGTGCCAACCTCATCCAGTTTTTGGCCGCGATGGCAGCAATGTCGTCCGCCAATTTCGAGTCCTTGGGCGCCACTCTGTCACAACCTTACTTCATTACCTGTCATCGCTGCGTCTTGCCAGGGGCCTAAGTCTGCTATTTTTATAAATTCGTCATTCCAACACGATCCCATTGTCATTTTGCTAAAAGTTCGTAATCTGCTAAATTCATAATGGTCGATCATTGCTCGGTCAATGGTCTCGTAATAGAATTGTGATATAATGGCATTGTCGTATTGCCATTATTATAAAACCCGTTAGTGGAAATGATTTTCCAAAAACGACTACTAAATTTGAACATTTATACATACCTGATTTGATTTATATAAGTATATTTTTTCATATTATTTATTAGTTTATTAGTGTTAAATTTTAGCAGATTACCGCCTAAGTCAGTCATTAATTTGTCATTATGTACGAGATTACCAATAAATGCCATTTCTTTCAATGGAGTGTCATTGGCTGACCATTGGAAAGTCACAATGACGCCATTATATTAGTAGATTACCAAACTTGTCAAAATCAACAATTATGAAATCAATTATAGAAAAAAAAACTATTTTGACAGCAGACTTAAGCTTTAATAGCAGACTTAAGGCCCAGGTGTCCTGCCCAACTCATTTGAGTTCCACAATACGCATTCCGAAATCAAAGACCTCCGTACGTCTTCATATCTCGACGTTTAGAACTCGGTCTATTAGCCTATTGTCAAGCATGAAATATAAAACGTAGGTATATTACGAAGGTATGATTTTAAAATGGCTTAGTAAAATTAATGGTCACAGACGAAATGATTGTCATTGAAATCTTGGCAGGTACCCATGTTCTATCTGTTCTATGTTATTGGGTTTGGTTTCCACACTTAGTCCTTTAAGTGGACCATTGTGCGTGAGCCGTGGCGGCCATCGGTGGTTATTCCACCCAGCCCACCTCCCTCCAGAAATTAGCAATTTCTCCTGGTCTATTGAGAACATCCGTGTAAAATTTGGGCGCTCCGAGGGTTTCTGTTCTAGTCTGGGCTACGCCTGTGCATTCGAAAAGCACATGCGCAACGGTTTCTTCAGCCTCCATGCAGGCCCTGCACAGGGGGCTGTCCGTTATGCCTATTGTGTGGAAGTGTTTGTTTAGTGAGCAGTGTCCCGTGATGGTCCCAGTCACCAGACGCAGATCCTTTCTGTCCAGGCGTAACAGACGTCTGGTTAGCCTGCCATTTAAAAACGGCATTGCTTCCCTAGACTGCCTGCAACCTGGTGTCGAGGTCCACCAGCTCTCCGCTTGTGTGTGGGTGTGGTCCTGAAGCCACCTGCGTATCTGGTTGAATGGGATGGGCATGATGGGCTCGGGTCCATAGGCCGGCGCGCTGGATGCCCTTCTGGCCAGTTCGTCAGCAGCATCGTTACCTAGTGATCCGCTGTGTCCTTTTATCCATTGCAGTGTCACAGTGTTGCGGTTAGAAACTGTTATTCGTTCTAATGCATTGTGACATTCTAGTATTAAGCTCGATGTTATGTATTTTTTTCCTAGGGATTGGAGTACTGAAGCACTGTCGGAGAGTATACGTATGTGGGTGTCTGTGACTCTCCTGGCTTCTATCGCGTATGTAGCTTGTATAATGCCCACACATTCCGCCTGGTAGACTGTGTTGAACATTCCCAGCGGGCTGGATATGTTTATGTTAAGATCGTGTGAGAAAACTCCGACTCCGGTTCCGGAGTCAGTCTTTGATCCATCTGTGTAGACTCTTAGCTCTTCCGGGCCTGAGTGATCATTCTGTTCTTCGGTGAGTGCCACGTGGTAGTGCTTTTGGAAGAAGTGCAGTTTCGGGGTTTTATCGCAAGGTGATGTCAGCATTTGTTGTCGTTTGATCGCATCTTCCTTAATGCGTGTGTGTTTGACTCTAGAATCTCTGCCTAGGGTTCCTGCTATGTTGAGCCTGAAAGCGGCCAGGGCCGCCTCCTCTCGTACGATGAGGTGTAGTGGGGGCAGTCCCAGCATTGCCTGCAGGGCAGCGGTGGGTGTAGTTCTCATGCAGCTGGTGATTGCTACACAGGCATACCGCTGCAGTTTCTCGAAGTCTTTTTGGGCTGTGCTCAAGTCCGTCCTGGGCCACCAGACTATTGAGCCGTATGTGATAATTGGCCGAATAACTGCGGTGTATAGCCAGTACATGACTTTGGGGCTAATGCCCCAGTTCCTGCCCAGCATTCGCTTGCACTGCCACAGAGATATGCTGGCTTTTGTGGTTATGTAATTGGTATGTTTTGCCCAATTCAGCTGTTTGTCCAAAAATATGCCCAGGTATTTGGTTTCAGTTGATAGGCTTAGGGTAGTGCCAAACAGACGTGGAAGTTGTAGTTCCGCGAGTTTCCTCTTTTTTGTGAAGAGGATCAGTTCTGTTTTCGTGGGATTCACTGTTAGTCGGTGTTTGTTGCACCAGTCCTCGACTATTTTCAAGGCTTGGCGCATGAGGTTACATAGGGTATTTTCATGGGTGCCATTTATTATTATGGTTAAATCATCGGCGTAGCCTACGGTGAAGTAACCTTTGTCATTCAGTGTTTTTATGAGGCTGTCTACGACAAGGTTCCATAGCAGTGGCGAGAGGACGCCCCCTTGCGGACAGCCCTTCGCCACTACTGCCCTTGTCGTGTGATTCACTGTGACTTGTACAGCTCTCAATTTGAGCATATTGGTGATCCACCCACTCAGGGTCGTGTCTATGCCGTGTTCGTCAAGGGCCACGTTAATGCTAGTGAACATGGTCTTATCAAAGGCGCCTTCGATGTCGATAAAGGCAGCCAGTGCTGAGCATTTGTGGTCCACTGCACATTCGATTTTGGATACCACACTGTGGAGTGCAGATTCTGTTGATCTGCCTGTGGAATACGCATGCTGTTGCTTATGGAGTGGTTTTACCCGGAGAGGTCCGTCTCGGATGTGTCTGGCAGGTACCCATAGTATCTATTTCAAGAAATAAAGAAATATTTTTGCTTCATTAGTAATTCAGACAAAATTAATTTTTATTTTTTCTTTTAAAGAAAATTGGAAGGAATTTAAAAAAAAAAGTGAAAGAAATAGGTCACTTTAACTAGAAGATAGGTTTATTTGCAAATATCTACAACCAATTTGGACTTAATATAACTAAACAATCATTGCTAGAATTCCCACAAATTTAACCCAATATTGCTGAAATTATACCTTTCAACAGAATAATAAAACGTTTTACATAGGTCATTCAGGTTAATATCTCAAAACCTTTGGCATTTCCTAGGTAAACGCTGTGACCTATCATAAACTTCTCAGTAATCAGATTTAACTTCATTTGATTCAGAGAATGTCAAATAAGATCCGTTCCCATTACAGTTGATATATTAACTAAGGGCCTGAACACACGAGCCACAATCACACCACAGTGACATAACGTGGACGGGCGCCTATTTGTGTGAAAATGAATAGAAAGTTTATTCACAAGGACCATATTTGACCGTCAAAATCAACCGTGTGGGCGATACCGACCACATTAAGGCCACGTCACAGCCACAACGCAACCACTGAATTTCGATCCAGTCCGTCGTCGCTGTAAGCCGAGGACAGTACCCCACAGGGGGTGCGCTTAGCGTATAGTCCTTTAGATTGTAATATTTTTAAACCCTTGCTGGAAGTCTTCATTTATTAAGATAACCATGGGCAAGTCCAGCAAAGCAGCTGACAACCTCCAAGGTTGACCTGCGAGATGCGATTCATAAAAAAAGAAACAACACAACCACCAGCGACACAACGATCTGTCTGCACAACTACTAGCGACACCGCAACCACAACACATCTGCATAAAGATGCAGCGACACTATTCCCACGTAACCACTGTTTGCCCACATTCTGCCGATGCGATATGGTGTGGTTGTGGGACGTGTGAAAAGGCCCTAAATGACAGATGAGAATGAGAGGATTCTTGGGTTTCTGGCATTTATTGCATCAAGGACGAGAGATGGGTTAAAAATGGTTTGATTTTGTGGAACATCGTTGATGACCTACAGCTGTTTGATTTGCAGTTTATAATCTGATTTGTTTTGTAAAGGTCTTCATGATCAAAGGAATAGTATTACCGTCTGTGTTTCTTTGGATTTGTTGCAACGGCCCTCAATGTGGGAACTGCATGAGACAAACTGGCATTTGAGAAACATTTATAGTCCTGCTGAATGACTCTTAGTTTCGTTAGAATGCATCGCTACATGTAAGTTGTCTAAGATCCAAAGTAGGATCAAAGTTCACCCATCTGTTTTATTATTTTTTTGTATTCAGTCTACAAAGTTCCCACTGCCTCTTTTCTGGGAGGGACACAGGCCTCTTTTCTGTGAGAGGGAGTAGGCCGTAATCCACCACGTGAGCCCAGTGTGGGTTGGTTTGTTTGCCGGATGAAAAATATTTTTCATCGAATATAATATATTAACGAATATTGCAATAATTCTTGCAAATTTATTAATAAATAGTTATTTAATTCAACTTGTTCATGTTTTATTTAAATATTCGACAGACTTGTATACCAAACGAATTGAACTCCAATCGAAAGTCTAAAGCATACAGAACATGTAATTAGGTTGCCTACCTTTTTCTGGTGCCTATAACCGGGTTGCCTTGCCAGGTATAAACAGGTGAGTCACGTTCATCATTATCGTTTCAGCCGAAAGACGTCCACTGCTGAACATAGGCCTCTGCAAAACACCGCCATTTCAACCGTTTCGGTGCTCCTCTCATCCTACGGACTTCACCAGGTCACGAAAATTAGGTTCGGAGCAGAAAACGTCGATCTTACTTGGGATCCAGTACTAATGCATTTCATTGCAGTAACCTGATCATTTCTTATTGTGTTTTTACAGCAGTGCTTTTCCAAATAGTACAAGTATTGTGGTACCACCGGTTTACTACCTTAGTAGCAAAGCAGGGCGGTATCACAATACTTTTATTAAAGTTCTCTATACTTATATAGGTAACTTTAATAAGCTCAGATATCATATAGGTACCAAGCCTATTTGACAAGAATTCTAATAGTGCAATTCGAGGTGTTCATTTCGAAAGTACTTTCCTACATGTTAAATTGTAATACGTATATAAATGATACTCTTTTCATCGCACAATCTAATGTAATATATCAGGATGTCAAAGGCCACAGTGTGAGAAAATGCGAAAACAAATAGATAAAAAATGAAAGTGTGGTCACAATGGCGTGTGCGAAGTTTTGACATAACTCCGACACCCACGGGGCCACGGGGCGGCCGATTATAATAACTGTAATAATGTTATCTACTTATGACAAATACCAACTTCAGCGATTGTTTAAGATGAAGTACTTTCTTGTTACAGATTTTATACTGAGGTCAGAAAAGGCTTCGGCTGATTCTTTTATCAACAATTTCGCATAATGTCGATGACGTCTTATAAGTAGAGATCGGTTAATCGGATGCATATTTACCTAAAGTTAATTTTTAGTTATGAAAGTATGGCAGCTTAAAAAATATTTTATGATAAAAAAATCCCGGGATGCCAGGAACACCGGGAATGCATAACTAGTCAGGTGTATAGTCTGGAAGCGACTTCTAAATTATTAGGATTGCATAGCTATTCAGACACATATTTATATAAAATTAATCGCGATGCAAATATGTGTAAGTAGGGTGTATAAAGTCTGTAAGATTGGCGGTGGTGTGTGTTAGTTAAAACATTTTTTTACATTAAATGAAGATTTTTTCGATACAAAAGCGCGTTCCATATTAGCCAACACCGCAACTTTAGGTGAATATGCATCCGAATATCCGATCTCTGCTTATTAGACATCATCGAAATTATGCGAAATTGCTGTTCTGTAAAAGAATCAGCCAAAGCCTTTTGAAATACACAAACACACAAATGAAACACAAAATATTTTGTTTCATTTGTGAAGTTCGTAACTGTTGGAAGCGTAGGCACACCGCACGTAGTATGCAAGACGAAGAGATAAATTACGTTATTACATTTTTCTGGAAGATGGACCAGACTGTGACAGTGTGACTATGAATGATAGGCTGAGGAATGGTGTGATAAGGCAACGGTTCGGTATGATTATGTGGTTTTGTCTTGTTGGGAGGATGAATGAAAGGCGACTAACAAAAGTATTTACTAGGCAGATGTGAATGGTAACGCCGAGACGGGACGCCCTAGGAGAACATACTGACCTTGTTGGTGGTGTTCTTTAAAATCAAATTAAATCAAAATCAAATCAAATCAAATCAAATCAAAATCAAATCAAATCAAAATCAAATCAAATCAAATCAAAATCAAATCAAATCAAATAATTTTTATTTGTGTAACATAGGTAGTGTATCTAGTTCTTAAATTAGAGTCATAGGTCGCTATGTTATGCCAAGAGGCGTACAAATATGGTTGCATGCGAAATAAAATAACGACCATGCGGTAAACATAAAATATTTGGTTGGTATGTCAAAATTAATAGAATTATAATAAAAAAATAAAAACAACAATTAAAAATGTCACTATGTGGAATGATTTCTACGGTCAATGCATAAATGAATTATCATAAATTACAAATTAGTCCCAATATTCAGTCAAATAAATAATTCTACATTAATTTATCATTTAGGAATTCATCAGTCGTATAATGACATTTTTCATTTAATAACAGTTTTTTTTTTTGAATTGTGTAACATTCAAATTTTTTATGAAACCTGGTAATTTATTGTAAATGCGCGGTGCCATGCCTAAAACGCTCTTTCTCACTAAAAATATCAGGTGCACGGTATTCGCAACCAGCGTGCTTATATGACCAGTGGCCCTATTGTGGGTGTCGTGTAACCACCTCGATCGAACGCATCTAGCGCGTTCGGCACTCCTATTGTCCTTGGATTGGCGAAGGACCAATCGTCGACACGTTAAATCGAGTTGGTTAAAAGAAACTCACACTAGGGCCACAGATGTATGAACGTAAATTAGATAAAAGGACCTTCCGCCTGACACAGGTCCTCACCGGACACGGTTGTTTCGGGAGGTTCCTGTTTCGGATAGGGCGGGAGGAAACGCCCGGGTGTTTCCATTGCGAAGATCGCCCTGAGGACACGGTGGAGCATACGGTGGAGGTCTGCCCGGCTTGGGCGGAACACCGCCGTGTCCTCGTGGAGGTGATCGGCGGCGGCGATCTCTCGCGTCCGACCCTGGTCCAGGCCATGGTACGGAGCGAGAGTGCATGGCTAGCAGTCGCCTCATTCAGCGAAGCAGTTATGCTCGCAAAGAGGGAGGCGGCGCACGTGAGGGAGATGCAGTACATGCGCCCTCACAGCCGTGGCCTTCGCAGGAGACGCCCTGGGCGTCGGGAATCCCAGGCTGATTCCCGGCCACCGTAGGCGCGGGCTTGCGGACGGTGAGTAATGGGTAGCTCGCTGTCCGGTAAGGACCAGGCCCGGGTCGACGGCGCGTTGTGTTCCACGCGCGCCTCAAAGAGATGTCAGCAGCAACAGATGGGGCCCGCAAGGGCCGATGCCTGCCAGGGGTGCGGGTTGTTCGAAAGAGATACCGCCGCCCCTGGCACACAGGCAACTGAGGGAACACGGGTGGGTTTTAGTCAGTAAAAGTCTGACACGCCCTCCCGCTCCACCCAGAGCGGGAGAAGTTATTTGATGATTTCCCACCCAGAAAAAAAAAAAACTAGATAAAAGGAGTATGTAGGTAACGATAGTAGCAGGTGGCGTTCTGTAGTTTCAGCCTACCCCCACTGGAATATAGTGTGAGTTTATGTATCTGTGGACCGGAGCAGCACAAAACAGAGACTGCCGTGAAAGAGAGGCACGAAAAAGACTGAATGATAATGATTATGGGGAAACTCTGAGGCCTTTATCAAATACTAGTCCTGTATTGAGCGCAAAGTAAGCGGGACCATTTGTACACAGCTATATACAACATAGCCTATCGATCATGGCAATATCCTTCCCGCACCGTTCATTGTACCATTGAATGCGGGTGGTCCGTTTACCAGCAGCCTTATAAAGGCAGCTCGAAGGCACGTGACGCCACGTATTAATATTAGATAATGTATAGAAAATAATATAAAACAACGGGACTAGAACATATTTGGAAGGTTTTACCGTAAACTTCTACGTCCCAAATATAGTGCTTAAAATCTAGACTGGTACTCGTAAACAGTGACTAGTTTTGTGGTGTTATGAATTTTAGCTTGAAAAGCAAAGGATGATAAATTGGCGTGTATCGGACATTGCACAATTTGTTATGTTACATATATCTTGGTTATCTGTGTCCAAAATAACGGATGAACGCGTCTTTTATTTGTGTTTTTTTTAATTGTAAGTGTCTTCTAGGCATTTCCGTTTTCCTACATTCAGTAAAACAGCTTTAAGTTATTTTTAATCAAAATTGGAGATTGCATTAAAGACTGCATTTTCAGTAGGCAGAAGAATCGGTTAGTACTGGTCATTTCTTACTAAGGGACCTAAATCATATTGATAAACAACTTAAACAAACCCTCTACGAAGAGCCTTCGCCTTAAACTAAACAAATATCAATCACCTATGTCGGTAATATGTAGATAAATAGTAATGGCCATTTATCGGGCACTCGTCATTAATAGAGAATGCTTTCAATATGTTCTGAATGGCGGTTACGTCGCCATATTTGTCATAGCACGGATAAGATTATATGCTTGATTGATTACACTAGAGTTTGCATAATGAAGGGAGGGGTTGCGTAAATCTGTTTTATGTAATTTGGGTTGGTTATCAATTATCATAAGCCTATCGTTGTTAACGACTTACCTACCTGCTGTAGGCCTCTTGTAAGCTATTAGCGTATTGCTGAATGTGGGTTTACTGAAGGTACAATTAATATTGTGAGAATGAGTTCCGTGTGGTGCCGGACGTACAGAATTGCACCATCCCATCTCTTCCCGTGGGTGGCGTAGGAGGCGACAAAGGGATCTACTAGAGGATGAGCAGCAGCGTTTTCTAAGCATTTTAGCACCATACAGCGATCGCCAACCCGCCTGCCAAGCGTGGCGATTATAGCAAACCATCCCATATTGGGGGAGGCCTAAATCCAAATGATGACGATTTGAGGAAGACAAAGACAAGGTAATAGGTCAACTCGCACTGGACCCGCGTGGTGGATTATGGCCCTCTCATAAGAGGAGGCCTGTGTCCCAACAGTGGGAACGTTATAGGCTGATTATAGCTAGATGAGGTTGGTGGAAAACTGTATTGAATAATGTAAAAGGACGAATGTAAAGTGAAAAATATCTGTTTGAACAGTTTTGGACTCATCATTTCAGCCGATGGACGTCCACTGCTGGACCCCTATGGGTCTCCTAAAAAAAAACCGGCCAAGTGCGAATCAGACTCGCGCACGAAAGGTTCCTTATAATTATTCCGTAAATTTAGATTTTCGCGAATAATTAATTGTACCAAAATTTACCTTAATTTTCAATTTTTTTTTTTTTGATTTTTCCTTTATTTGTAATGTAGACCTTGCTCTTTGCCAAATTTCGTGATTATAGGTCAACGGGAACTACCATATAGGTTTTCGGCCCAAAACCTATAGGGTACTTCCTGTTGACTTAGAATTGTCAATTTTGGTTAAAACCAAGGTCTTATAGCACAAGTAAAGGAAAAATTCTGAAGTTGAAAATTAAGGTAAATTTTGGTACTTACAGTTTTCGCGAAAATCTAAATTTGCCCATATCTTTTTATTGTGTTGGCTCAGGATCTTGTGTTGACTCAAGACCTTATACTACTAATAGGGACTATAGACCTCAGTATATTGTATGAATTTCGATTTGCTAGGTCCACCCGTTTCTGAGAAATTCGGTGGTGACACACGGACAGACAGACGGACAAGAGAGTGATCTTATAATGGTTCCTTTTTTTACCTTTTGAGGTACGGAACTCGAAAATTGGGGGGGTTTGCCATAGTCGCCACGCTTGGTTTTTTGTCTTGGACTGTTACTTGTAAATTATGCAATACAAATTATTGTTGACTGTCGAAGTCATTTGGATTGGATGCCCAAGTAGACAGAGAACGGACTTGCATGTAGATATAATTATATACAGGGTGGGAGAGACATCGATGCGCAGTCTGAGTCTCCCAAACGATAACATATTTCGTAGGTTATTAAAAAACAACAATAGGTACATTTTGACTTAGGTATTTTACTTTTCTATGAAACAGTAGATTTTTTTTAGTAACCGAAGTAACTTTTTCATCCTATGGGGTAGAAAAGTCATGTGCTGAATCCATGGTTACAGTTTGCGCATCGATGACCCTGCCACCATGTATACGTCGATGATTAAACCTAACATACGACCCTATTAGACATAAAATTAACGATGAAACATGACACCGATGACCGAAGCTTGTCTATATAAAGCCATATTTATCATTAAGGTGAATCAATCCACATTTTTCCAATACAAACTTCGGGAGTGTATTACTCCACTGTTTGACAATGTACATCAAAAATTAAACATGGTATGGTTTTGTCTCATTATTAATATTGTCTGTACGGAAACAGAATGCTAAAACAAAAAGCGATTTAAAAGTTAGGAGCCAACAAAGATTCGTTTTTATTGCTAATTTAACCTAACTTTGGACGTATTTAAGTAATAAAAGAAGTGTAAAATCCGAAAAACCAAGTCGGTACCGACAAAGCTCAAATATTGAAAAATTCAATAAACTTTATTGGTCATTTATGCAGTGGTTTTTTCATAAAACCCGATCTTCCGAAAGACTGTTCTTAATTTTTTACCCGCCTGTTGTAATATAAATGTTCCTGCATCTCACTCAATAATGTTGTGCGTGTAGACTAGCTTCTAACTGCTCATCACTGATACTAACTCTGTCAGACACGATGCCTGGTGAGACAGCGTGCTTTTTAGCCAGGCCCATCAGTGAGTTCGAGCCCGCGACTAGATTCCCCTTAAGTTCTCAAGTCAAGAGGCGCCAAACAAGTGTGTTGCTAGTCAGTTAATGCCTTAAACGTACGATCATGATACATTGACTATAGGCTCATAATATTAAGATAGACGTGTGTAAACCGTCGCCGCGTCGCGTGCGCAGATTTTAGAACCGTGCGTCTCTATTTAGCTGTAAAGATGGATTGCTGTTTCAAATTATGTTATGTTATTTCAATAGATATGTTTTGTCGGCTTCTGATAGCGTTTATTAAGTAAGTAAGTTAACATTTTTGAAGTTATTGTATTTTATGCAGTAAGTTACACTGTAATCAGCTCAATATAACAGCAGTGCTTTTAGAAGACTTACCTAATATAATATCGGGTGCTGAAAAGGTATACCAGTAGCTAGACGAATGTGGACACAACAGGTATATGCTAAGCTTCTGGGCAAATAGATTTCATTATTTTAGATGTCTGCGGGTCTATAAAGGCCACATTAAGCAAATTAAGCAATTCCTCTAAAATTGATTAATTTCCTGAATTCCCCTATGGTTCTGCTATTTGACATTTTACTTTAATAAAGTAATTCATAATTTGGTGACCATTTTACGAATTTCCATACAAAAATGTCAAATAGATGAATTGCGTGCTGTCTACGCAGATAATATTATGAATTGTCAGTTTGTGACCATTTTACGATTCTAAATATGATCATATTATGATTCTGCCAAAGTGGCCTTTTTGGACCCTGAACTAACAGCAGGAACATCTTTAAGCAGTAATCTAGAAGGCGGATTCTGTAGGATCAAGTTCAAAAGTGAGTGTTTTTGGGCTAATACGGTAATATATTATGATCATTCAATGTTGCGGTGGTGGCCCAGTGGTAAAGGCCGCGACGTACAGAGTTGCAGGTCGTGGGTTCAACGCAAGCAGGCACTTAAATAGGTGTAAATTATTTTCATCACCACCGCTCTTAAAACGGTGAAGGAAAACATCGTGTCGAAACCAGCATGTCCTAGAACAAAAAATTCGAAGACATGTGGCATCCGCCGACCCACATTGGGCCTGCGTGGTGGATTATGGCCCTTCCCTCTCACCTAGAGGAGACCAGTGTCCCAGCAGCGGGAATATTATAAGATAATGTTTATGAAATGTTTTCTTCTCAGAGCTAAGAGGGAAACCTTCAAGTTCCCATTAATTTCTGAAGAAACTTTCAAATACCAATCTATAAAGTTCAGACTGATCAATAAATTGAACAAAATGGATGCCATTACTGCACAAATCCATCTTGTTTGTAAGATATCCTATTAACTCTTAATAATCCGGTCGCAGCAACAATAGTGAAGCGAAAGGTATAACGCAACCATTTGTCAAATGTCATATCGCTGTAAAAACAACCAGTTTTATTTGACCTGTCAAGATCCGTACTGATGCCCTTTTCTCTTCGGAAATCGTAAGGAGGAAGGGAGGCAAGGTAGGTCATGGTATGGTGGTGGTAGGGATTACAAGTCATCGATAGGGTGTCAATAGGATGTCATAATGTAAGTGAGTATTTAAGTTGCTTAATGCGATTATCAGTGGTATTCAATCAGTATACTTAACCAGCTATTTTGGGTTAACGAGATGAGTAGTGTTGTTTTAAGATACTCGTTTTCTGAATTGCAGAACCTCCTCAACTTGAGTTGCATGATTCCTGATAAATGCGTGCACTGATTAGACAGGTCCACTCCATCTGTGTGGTTTTTTCCTCAAAACACCATTTCAGACACCAATCCACATGGTCTTCACATAATCTTTTTTTTGGGTGGGAAATCATCAAATGACTTCTCCCACTCTGGGTGGAGCAGGAAGGCGTGTCAGACTTTTACTGACTAAAACCCACCCGTGTTGCCTGTGTGCCAGGGGCCGCAGTATCTCTTTCGAACAACCCGCACCCCTGACCATCTGACCAAGGTTATGTCTGGAGTTAAAGAGACTGTGACCTCTGAGTTTGTTTCGGCCTTTCTTCTCAGAGGAGTCAGATAGGAAATGCCGACCTCAACTAGTTTAAAAAATATGATTGACGTGTAAAAGTGTTTCTACAAAACTACTTACAGAAATAAAATTATTTATCATTTATCCAGGAGTATAGGTATCTACTTGAAATTGTGTCTGACGTACCCTGGAAAGTCCCTACCACGTTACTGCTTGAGTTTTTTTCACAATAGCGCAGAAAGGAAAAAACCGCGTTGTGTTCCCAAATTGACACCACCCTTGATACGAAACGATTCGACATAAAGGTGCTCTTACACGGGCAATTTTTTGACCAATTATTGCTCGGCAACACTAATGTATCAATCTGGATCAATCTGGATCAATCTGGAGCAACAACAAGAAATTGCCGATGTGTTTCGGCATTATTGCTTCTGATTGCTCAATATATTTCATGAGTTGCCGAATATCCAATCGGTTTGGAATTTTTAGTCAATTTTCTTTCTATCTCGTTTGTACGTATAACTACGTCACGTTTTTACGAGAGGAACCGGCCGGCGGCGGAGGCGGCGGGGGAGGAGCATTGCCTAGTTTTTTAAGTTGCTTCATATTGCTCCATATTGTGTGGCAACAGGTGGCTACATGTTGCCATTGCCCCAAAATTGCTGGATGTAGTCGTGACGTCATAGTTGACGAGAATTGCCCAAGATGGAGTAATTTTAGTTGCTCGTATAAGCGCACCTTGAGTAATACTTAAAGACTCCTTTGGGTAAAGAAATTCAGTCAATTTCAGCTTTATTCAGAACTAGCTTTTGTCAGCGGCTTCGCCCGCGTGGAGTTCGAAAATTATCCCAGGGGTACGGACTACCGGGATAAAATGTATTCTATATGTTAATCCAGCTTATAAACTATATGTGTGCCAACTTTCATCAAAATCCGTTCAGCTGTTTCGGCGCGATTGAATAACAAACATACAAACATCCAAACATCCAAACATGCAAACTTTCACATTTATAATATTAGTAGGATTTAGGGGCTAAGTAATATTAGCCGCAAAGATCGATCGATCAGGTTAAGCTACGCTTCCTGCTGTTGGTCCGTGGATGGGTGACCATCTTAACATACCAAGACCTCTCCGTGCCTCGGTAAGTACGTTAAGCCGTTGGTCCCAGCTGTCACAATAATAGTTGGTCGCTGTAATTAACTCAAGACAATGTTTATGTTCTTTCTCGAGAATTGGCGTATCTAGTGACAGGTTATATGGGTTCATATAATTATTTTATTATTTTTTATTGCCTTTCTAAGTATTTTTTTATTATTATCTATTATATCATTAGTTATTGACATGATTTACTCATAGCAATATTTTTTATGATGAGTTGTTTTATGCTTTATTTGGCCTCAACAGTTTCATTTTATTGGTATGGCTAGCTGACATTTTGACTAATTATTTAATTAATGTTCTTGGTCTCGTAATGTTTATTACTTTGCCTATGTATGTATAGAATCAAGTCTTTCCGACTAAACAGACAGCTGTGCTGCTGGGGAGTTTGTTGCGCCACTTCTTCTTCCCAGCTAAAGCACTAGGAAGTGGTGAAGGGTGGACGTATTGTGGGACTGTCTTATGTATTTTGACGTTCGAAAAGTGCTGATTCTCAGCCTAATTTTAATAAATGACTTTTGATTTTGATTTTGATTTTGTCATTTGTAGATCTTTGGCAGTCGTTACGGGTCGTCAGAAGCCCGAAAGTCTTTCAACCATTCTTTCCAAGGGGTATCGTATTATCCAGTGACTGGGTTGTGGAGGTCAGATAGGCAGTCGCTCCATGTAAAATAGTGGTATTCAGCTGCATCCGGTTAGACTGGAAGCCGACCCCAACATAGTTGCGAAAAGGCTAGGCAGATGATGAGTAGGATTTACTGCATGACATAATTATATTAAACCAAAACACGATATTTCATTGTAATACGTACCTATCAGTTGGTAGTTTGCCAATACAATAACTTAGTTGAAATGAAAACCTACATTAGGCCACGATGGAAGCTTCATAGCAGAAATACTAATCAGTGTTAGTAATATTTTGGATACAGTCTCTTCTCAAGGACGGACGGTTGAACTAGTAAAGAAAAAACAAAAGTCCAGTACATTAGAGATAATATTCAGGACTTATTTGATACTAGAATGGAAATGCATCAAAAACCTGACGTCAAAGTTATCAGCGTGACTAACATAATATACAACATCTTGATCCCGAAATATACACCGTGACATTTTAGTCGTCTTACAACGGCAGCCCACTTCATGTACCCAATGACTGCTATGTACTACCATTTATTAAAAAATAATTTTTTGAACATTTGCATAATCAAAAACATGAAAATATCACTAAGACGCATGACGTAGTTTGAAACACCCTGTTATGGAGATGGAATTAATGATGGAATGTAATGGTAGGTAGGTGTAGATATCTTCTACCGTTTGATACGTAAACATTATTAACAGGGAGGGTGTTTCATAATTCTAAAGCATTCATTATTTTTCTTTGTATCTATTATCTTAATTAATGCTAACAATGTTTTAATCGCGCCTAGAGGTATGTTATGACGGATACATTGAGTGGACCATCTTTGTAAGACGACTAAAATGTCACGGTGTATATAAATACCACTTGCTGTCAGGCGAGATCGAGGTCAAGAGCAAGCCGATTTAGTACCTAATATAAACATCAACCGTCAGACAGTAGCCCACCAGACGCAACACCCGTCTGGTGGGAAGATCTTTTCTGAAATGGTGGATAAGGAACTTTACATACACCCTTAACCTCTATAGCGATTGATTTTTTGGGAGTGGCTCATCATAAAAAGATACGTGAAGTTCATGAAGACTATATAACAAGTGTTAGGGTCGCCGACGCTCTGACGCGTCCCTACACTTCTTGGAATCACATCTCAATGCAGTACAACTAACCTGATTAGACGCCGGAACCGCAGAGCTGCCCTGACACCTACACATCACAACTAACCTGATTAGACGCCGGAACCGCAGAGCTGCCCTGACGCCAACACAGTACATCTAACCGGATTTGACGCCTGAAGCGCAGACCTGGCCTGACGACATTGCAAGAATTTCAATACTACCTCCCTCATCTCTCCCATGGAGTGCTTTTTAGGCAGGTACCTTTATTTAAAACTTCTGTATTTTTGTATTCCCCTTAAAATTGTCTAGTCTACTTTTATTTGTTAGGGATGGGTAGACACAATACGACACACACAAAAAAAAAACAAATAGGAGGAAAATATGCGTCACATCGACGCAATACGGCCATCACTCAGCATAATGTTACGAAGCTATGTGAGACAGAGCCCCAGCGCTGGTTCTGACCTCTATAAAACTTTCTATGGGTATCTTCGCTTCTTCAGCCGGATGAGAGATCATGTCAAGAGTACCTATGGCTAACAGCATCCTGCCATGACATAATAGCAAACTGTCCATCCGTTTCTATAACTGCTCTTCACATAAGAGCGGCATATTATATGTACATACAAACATCGGTAACATAGTATCTCTTACTTCATATTATATAACAGGAAATGTCTTATTAGACCGTCTCACCAGTCCGCATACATAATGTTAAAAGTATCAATTACTTCGTAGTGAGTAAATCTTACGAATTGATTGATGAGCGCCCCTCAAATGAAAGGTAATGATTAATTATATTTATTTATGTGTTAGGTGCTTTATTTTTCTGCAAATGTACAAGTTAGGCCAGCGACTTTGTCTCAGTTTGTTGCTTGTTTGTATTTTATGGTCTGATTGATAATCATCATTTCAGCCGAAAGACGTTCACTGGACATAGGGCTCCCTCAAGCATTGCCAATTCAAACAGTTCTATGTTTCCCGCATCCAGCGGATTCCTGCAGCCTTCACAAAGTCATCGGTCCACCTTGTGAGAGGTCTTCCAACGCTACGTCTTCCGGAACGCGGTTGCCAGTCCAGAAAATTCCCCCCATCGGCTATCTGTTCTCCGAGCAATGTGCCTGCCCAGTGCCACTTAAATTTAGAAATTTTTCGGGCTATGTCGGTTACCTTTGTTGTTTTGTGAATCTCTTCCTTTTTTTGAATTCGATCACCTCTCCATTGCCTGATCTGATAAAGCACCAATTTTCAGTCAGGAAGCGATTTGGATGTATACTGCTCGATAAATGATTTTTTTTTTTGTAAGGGCTGTCTTTTCAATAGTCAGATAAGTTTTATCTGAGGAATAATTATGTCAGTTTGACAGTTTTTGTACAGGAAATAAGCCAAACTGTAAGATTTATTCTCCAGATAAAAGTTATTAGACTATTCGGCACAGCAGATAGAGCTCCGGCGGAATCTCATGGCGACATGGAGACTGCGATTGTCGTAACCCAGTGCTTGGCACGCCACGATTGGATGGAGTGGATTGAGAGGCGCTACGGTGTCCTCACCTTCCGCCTGACGCAGGTCCTCACCGGACACGGTTGTTTCGGACGGTTCCTGTTTCGGATAAGGTCTGGGTGTTACCATAGTGTAGATCGCCCGGAGGACACGGTGGAGCATATGGTGGAGGTCTGCCCGGCTTGGGCAGAGCACCGCCGTGTCCTCGTGGAGGCGATCGGTGCCAGCGCTCTCGCGTCCGGCCCTGGTCCAGGCCATGGTACGGAGCGAGAGTGTATGGGAAGCCGGCACCTTCTTCTGAGAAGCAGTAATGCTTGCGAAGAGGGCGGCGGCACACTTGAAGGAGAGGCAATATATGCGCCCTCCCGACCCTAGTCGCCGCAGGAGACGCCCTAGGCGTCGGGAATCCCAGGCTGATTCCCGGCCACCGTAAGCGCGGGCTTGCAGATGGTGAGTAAAGGGTCGCTTGCTTTCCAGTAAGAACCAAGCCCGGATCGACGGCGCGTTGTGTTCCGCGCGCGCCTCAAAGAGATGTCAGCATCAACTGGTGGGGTACGCAAGGGCCGATGCCTTCCAGGGATGCGGGTTGTTCGAAAGAGGTACCGTGACCCCTGACACACGGGCAACTGAAGGAACAAGGGTGGGTTTTAGTCTGATAGTTATTTGTTGACTTCCCTAATATCCTTATGTTTGTTATGACTGACTAATGACTATTAGCAATTAAGCTAAGTAAATAGACTAAGTAGAGATTTATAGTTGGTTACCGAGGCTAATTGGAGGACGTAAATTGCACTAAACTAAATACATTGTATGTACCGATACAATAGTTATAATACAACACTAGTTGACTTTTACTTAACTAGTTATGATGAGCTTTGGATTGGCAATTAATACTCTTAATTGGATAGGTTAAACGTAAATGTTAATCGGTTGGTATTATTTTATATAATATGAAGAAGTTATGGTTTAGTTGCTTTTGAGCCCCTAACGGAAACAGAGGTGTGTCATACATAAGTTTAACATGTGTATATGTGTGTCTGTCTGTGGTATTGTAGCTCCCAAACGGTTGAACCGATTTCGTTTGTTTTGGCTTTGTCAGAATGGTGAGAGGTAATCAAGAGTGTTCTTAACTATGATTCAAGAAAATTTGTTCTGCCGTTTGAAGATTATCAGCTCTTTTCTAATTGATGAAGGGGTGTGAGCATCATCCACAGGTCTGATCGAGTCGATATTTGGTATTCAATTATTTCAATGAAATTTGAAGAACAACGTAACCTTTACATCACCTAGAAATTACACCCCTCTTTTTGCGTTGGGGGTTAAAAATCACCAACAAACAGCAGAAGTATCGTGTTTAGGCTCATTGGAAAGGTCTCAATGAATAGGTTATAGATGGTGATCAGGGTCTGGTGATGGTTAGTAAAGAAGAATGAGTGTTAATTAGTCACTAGCTTTACTGTGAGAAACATAAGTATTTAAAGCTGCGCAGATTTAAGCGAGGCATGTTGATCGTAGCGTGTCTATTATTAATAAAAATTTAGGAGGACTCGGTTGTGCTAATAATAAGCAACATCGTTTGTCAGTAAACTTTAAATAGAACGATTACCTATCTACTGTCTCCACACTTTTCTAGATCTTCGTAAGTTAGTAAAAATAGAGTGTACCTCAGAAAGTTCTCATAAAAGATTTACGGCAAAATATTAAGTAGCCTTTGAGCCTTATGGCCATATCATCAGGTATACACATAAATTTGTTGATCTCTAATTGGTTTCAGAGCACTGCAGATGTAGGTAAGTTCCTAAAGGCGAAAAAAAGAGGAAGTAAGCTTCTTTTTCGTCATTGGATGCTTTCGTCTTGGATATTTAAGAAAATGAGTACCGTTGTAAGAAAAGTAGGTAAACATTTACACGTGTATGTTGGTATGTGTACGGAATTACGATGTTAATTTGTTTACATAAGTATTGGGATATGTCGTTAATCTTTCCACAAACATTTTAAGTACATACAAAAATAAATATTTACGATACTTAAGTACAACAAGTAGGTACATGTGCTTACATGTACATTTTGTCAGTTTTTTTGTTGTTATGCATGTTGAAATATTGAAAAGCTCGCTCACGATCGGTAATATGACGTTTTACTTGTTTTTACGAAATCGTGTGTGGATCTTTAGTTTGTTGGGAAAGTGCAATAAAATTGCATGTCTACATTTTAATGCACACGATCGCCATAAATGTAGGTTTTGGTTACTCTTTGGCCCATTGGGATGCTGAGCTCACGATCAACAATCATCTTGTACAATGAAAAAGCACCAGCTGAAAAAACGAAGCATCTCACTCTCATAATCAAACGATGAACCCAATAGTTCCGGTTCAAAGATCTAACCAGTCACCTCAAAGAAAAGTTCAGTCCGAAAAAAAAAAAATCGTGAAGCAGTCTTTGTTAACATAACTGACAATGCCACATATTTGTAAGAATATTGCAAAATGACATAACTAATAATAATACACAACATACACAACACACATAACACACACAATGGCACTGGCAGCCAGCACTTGCTGCCAGTACTAGCCCGAGCACTTGCCGCCAGCACTGGCCCGAGCACTTGCCGCCAGCACTGGCCCGAGCACTTGCCCGAGCACTTGCCGCCAGCCCTGGCCCGAGCACTTGCCGCCAGCACTGGCCCGTGCACTTGCCCGAGCACTTGACCAAGCACTTGCCCGAGCACTTGCTGCCAGCACTTGCCGCCAGCACTGGCCCGAGCACTTGCCCGAGCACTTGCCCGAGCACTAGCCCGAGCACTTGCACGAGCACTTGCCCGAGCACTTGCCCGAGCACTTGCCCGAGCACTTGCCCGAGCACTTGCCCGAGCACTTGCCCGAGCACTTGCCCGAGCACTTGCCCGAGCACTTGCCCGAGCACTTGCCCGAGCACTTGCCCGAGCACTTGCCCGAGCACTTGCCCGAGCACTAGCTTGAGCACTTGCCCGAGCACTTGACCAAGCACTTGCCCGAGCACTTGCCCGAGCACTTGCTGCCAGCACTTGCCACCAGCACTGGCCCGAGCACTTGCCCGAGCACTTGCCCGAGCACTAGCCCGAGCACTTGCACGAGCACTTGCCCGAGCACTTGCCCGAGCACTTGCCCGAGCACTTGCCCGAGCACTTGCCCGAGCACTTGCCCGAGCACTTGCCCGAGCACTTGCCCGAGCACTTGACCGAGCACTTGCCCGAGCACTTGTCCGAGCACTTGCCCGAGTACTTGCCCGAGCACTAGCCCGAGCACTTGCCCGAGCACTTGCCCGAGCACTTGCCCGAGCACTTGCCCGAGCACTTGGCCGAGCACTTGCCCGAGCACTTTTTGCCAGCACTGGCCCGAGCACTTGTCGCCAGCATTGGCCCGAGCACTTGCCGCCAGCACTTGCCCGAGCACTTGTCGCCAGCACTTGCCCGAGCACTTGCCGCCAGCACTGGCCCGAGTACTTGCCGCCAGCACTGGCCCGAGCACTAGCCGACAGCACTGGTCCAAGCACTTGCCACCACACTGACCCGAGCACTTGCCGCCAGCCCTGGCCCGAGCACTTGCTGCCAGCACTAATTTTGGAAAAGATTATCTGCTAACGGAAGTTGGCAGAGCATATTTTCATTCGACCTATTTTCAGGCAAAAACTCCCGAACTATTTTTTTAAGTATAAGGAACTCCAGAACTCATGCGCATGCGAATAGAACTCACATTATATTTTGCTCTACTGGGAAATGATCTGCCAAGTTCACCCACATCTAATGTTCCTGGGCCAGATCAATAAAATTTCCATTTCATTTAACACATGTCGCATTCAATTAAAAATCTGAGACAATTTAAATAAAGTTCTGAATACATGACCATAGAAAAGGGAAAACATCGTAAATGAATAACGAGGAACTGTTTAGAAATAGTAAGTTAGAAATAATTAATTACAGCTATTCGTGGTTACTAATTAGCAGCTAATGGATTTCCTCTGAGATTGCCCTGCTTTGTGTATTAGTTGTATGTTGATATTTTTCTTGACTAATGAAACTAGGTAGTCTCCTTTTTAGAAAATATTACTAATACCACCATACCTATCGGCTATTCTGAGGATTTGCAGGTTGGGTATCCTTCAATTTGTTAATAAGTCAAAATGAGATTACGTGGAAAAGTACGACGCGCTATAATTTTGACGTTTCGATCTATCTTCAGCAGTGGGGATGTTTTCATGCTCATGAAATTGGGCAACTGTATTTTTTCCTTACTGACACAAAGAATTACAGAAAGCCATAAAAATAAGTACCTATTATAAAAACAACTAAGAAGCTTTTATAATTTACTACTCACCGCTAGATGGCACTGTTTTCAACTCTCAACACGCTATCTTTAATTGGCGCTCCTTTTACTGCACTGTCCAACGGATTTGCCTTAAAAGTTACCAACATGATAACTCGTGTTAACCCATCAATTTGCCCCATGTTATGTGATATAATGACACGTCGGTGTATGTCCGTCTCATGAAAAATATCTGGCGATAAAACTCTTAATTCCCTACCGCTGCCGGCGATTTTGTATGGTAATTTAACTTTCTGATGATTGTATGTAATTTCTTTTAATTTATTGGTTTCATTTTTGCTGGGGAGGGAAAAGTTTTGATGTGAAGATGTTTGGATACTCACAATTATGAGGCCCGTGCTACTTTGCCCCATGCTTCAAAGGGCAAAGTTGTAATATAACTCATCACTATAATTAGATCTCTCTACTAGTAGATTCAGTTTTTGCCTTACTTTAAAGCATCTAATGATTTCAGGCTTTCTTGATCGAACTTTTAAGATAGCAAGAGTTTAAAAATATCGCGACACAGTTTAAAAATACATCTTCAAAAAATTCTGATTATCAATCAGAATTATTGTTGTTAAATTCTGATTATCAATCAGAATTATTGTTGTTAAATCTGATTTTCAATCAGAATTTTTTATCTGCTCAACAGCGTAAATAACACAACGAATGTTTTTGAACTGTCGAAATAAAAGCCATTTCTATTGATAGTGTGTGACGCTATTACTCCTCTGGTGTTACAAAACATAAGGCGTATAACCAAAAGACGTATAGGCGTTTTTCATATAGAAAATTGATGTTCTTATTTTTATGTACATCTTAAACTGCTTTGGTAGCCCTTATAACAGGTATTTCTACTTATTTTATTTCTGTCCAATACGTACTTAACTAGGTAGGAAAATAAATTCTGTAAAGGAACTCTAGCTAAATATAAATTAAAAACGTTAATAAAATTACCCAATAAATTACCATCGTTATATATAATTTCACCGCTCTGTTACTGTCTTCCATAACTTAATGGTGACTAATGTCATCGTCTCCTTACCTCAAGATATCCAATAAATAAATTCTGTCCACTTAACATCACACTATCTTCAAACACATTTCACCTTATCTATACTGAAGTCTTCAATATTGTGATTAAAGACTTCATTCACACCCCCGCGGCTTTCTTATACAACTCTTAAATCTATCACAAAGTTACATTTACCATCGGAAAAGCACCCTTCAACCTTAAAATAAGACTTCGTACTTCATAATACGATGGGATTCACATTGAAATTGACTTCCTCGGCATAGCAGTTAAGTATGTCATTGATGGAAATAATAAAACATATTAGTGTTGCGCGTGCTCAAGCATTCGCCGTCATTCATCATCATAATGGTAGTCATTTGGCGTTATGTCATTGGCTGAGACGTTTTGGCAAATATTTTTAAGTACAAGACAAATCGTTTTGTACGTTAATGTCCATTACGTGGACTGTTATGTGGTACATAGTACGTTAAGGCGTTTTGTAGTGTGAAGTATAGTTTATTTTTGGTGTTTGAGAGAAAGGCTTATGGGGCCTAAAATGATCTATATATGTTTGAATAATTACCATAATCCACCGGAGGATGTTCATCACAGAGACTTCTTTTTCGCAGAGTTTAACTCTACTTATATAAGTGCCAGCAATTTATCGTTATTACGGGCTGTTTGTGATGAGTCCTAAAAGCCAAATTCAAAATCGAATCTCATCTTAACAACAATCAAAGTCAAAAACTTGTCAAAACGAAAGTAAATTAGAGGTAGATAGATTAAGACTGAAATAAGAAAGCGAAAATTCCTTAAAATACAGGAATTGCCCCTTTGAGCACCATCATACGTTGCATTACATTTATTGATGAACTCAAAGAACATTGTTGAACCCAGTCCGAGGGCTAATCCGTTGATTTCGATGATTATTAACCTCTAGTAAAGACTGAATTCAATTAATGTTAAAGAAAAGGTTCACCCCGAAGGGCATCGTACTGAATCGTACACATACCTTAAAAACATACTTATTTACTGGTTTCGTAGTACAACATTAAAATTCGTAGAAGGCTTTTAACCGGTCGGTATTGTGTGCTATGTTTTTAGCCTTAACGGTCATTGAGGAATGGGAATCCATGAATGGGACAAATATCAACATGTCTGACAAGATTTGAGGCAGTTCTGGGACGTTGGAGACTTCATTTGTTTTCTTAACATAGTTTCGGGTGGAGACGAGATTTCGTATGAAGCTGCATTGTGAGGTCGTGTATTTTAGATAACGATTTGTTGCACTGTAACTTTTATCAATATCTCGTCTTAATATTTATATCAGAAGGATAATCATAATTGAAATGTTTCTTCATTTTAATCACCACGGGTACTTTTACAGCTATTCTCAGATCCCATTGTGCTATTCATATCTTATAATATTTCAGTCAAACATTTTGAATATTGCTATTGATTATATTCATGAATATATTAATTTCAGAAATGGAATAGACAAAAATAGATAATCAGAATAATCGAATATTGAAAGTTTATGGTGCTGCATAAGTATACAGGGTAGCCGGGACGACGAATCTGATACCATGAATTCAGCACATGATTTAAAACCCCCTGTGAAGAAATGTTTCTTTAAAAAATCTGTGGTTTTATAGAAAATATCTATGCTGTGAGAATGTATGAAGCAGCAATTATTTTTTTATAACCGGCAAAAAATATCAGTGTAGTGGTGTGTAGAATCATATACTGACTCCGTGGTAACACGTCGCGCTACGATGTCCGTATCATCGTGTATTTGTAGGTCCTTGGAAACACTTTCGCATATTTATATGCCAGCATTATCAACATTGAGGACACGGTGGAGCATACGGTGGAGGTCTGCCCGGCTTGGGCACCGCCGTGTCCTCATGAAGGCGATCGGCGGCGGCGATCTCTTTCGTCCGGCCCTGGTCCAGGCCATAGTACGGAGCGAGAGTGTATGGCTAGCAGTCGCTTCCTTCAGCGAAGCAGTGATGCTCACAAAGAGGGAGGCGGCGCACCTGAGGGAGATGCAGTACATGCGCCCTCACGGCCGTGGCCTTCGCAGGAGACGCCTTGGGCGTCGGGAATCCCAGGCTGATTCCCGGCTACCGTAGGCACGGGCTTGCGGACGGCGAGTAATGGGTAGCTCGCTGTACGGTAAGAACCAAGCCCGGGTCGACGGCGCATTGTGTTTCACGCGCGCCTCAAAGAGATGTCAGCAACAACTGATGGGGCGCGCAAGGGCCGATGCCTGCCAGGGGTGCGGGTTGTTCGAAAGAGATACCGCGGCCCCTGGCACACAGGCAACTGAGGGAACATGTGGGTGGCTTTTAGTCGGTAAAAGTCTGACACGCCCTCCTGCTCCACCCACAGCGGGAGAAGTCATTTGATGATTTCCCATCCAAAAAAAAAAGCATTATCAACATACCTGTAAGCTTAAGAAAGCACAAGCCATTCGGCGACCGCACAGCTCTCACTGTACCCCATTCCCCATAATCACCTTCCACTTTTACGGGAACACAAACATTGACCCACTCACCCATCTCACATACACCATAGAAACCTACTACCTTGAAAATGAAGCAAAAAACCTTGAAGCAACTTGAAGACTGATTGACTCGTCCCTCAAGTTCAACTAAACTAGTCCCTGGACGAGGCAATAAATCTCACATTCAAAGAAAGCACCTATAATCAATACTTTATCTTTACCTTATCGAGGACCAGTTGCATGGTTTATTTTTAAATGGTTTTCTAAATGAGGCATCGAAAGTATTGGTTTAATAAGCGGTGGCTTTGGTGACGACATGAGAGGTAGACCGATACATAAGGGCAGTGTGTTTGCGAACGGCCCGACCTACTAAACCTGTTGAGCTGCATGTGACGTGTGGTGACTATGACTTTGTTTACGATTTTGTTCATTAAGGAAACTGTTGAAAATCAATGGCTGATGTTGTTTACGAATCCTACTAGGTAATCCTTCTAATACATATTATAAATGTGAAAGTTGTGAGGATGGATGTTTGTTACTCTTCCCCGCAAAAACGACCGAAAGGATTTGGATGGAATTATGCACCCAGATAGTTTATAATCTGGATTAACACATGATGTACTTTTTATGTCGGTAGTACGTTTCCTGCGGGATAATTTCCGACCACCATGCGGGCGAAGCCGCTGGAAAAAGCTAGTAACATAATATACAGCATTGCTATTTCTCGAACGTAGTTTCATGGGCGAATTGGGAGGGATATTGGGGGTTTTGGATATAGTTGATTAACTAAATTATCTCGTCCATAATCAAATGCAAGCTGCAAAGCAATTGATGTTCAATCTGTCTATATTTACTTTGTCATCTATCGGTCATATCTCTGCATTATCATTTGGTGGCCCAGTGGTCACGGCTACAACTTATGTGTTGTAACCCGGAAACGCTCTTTACTTTATGTCAATTATTTCATCCCTACTGTTGTCAAAACGGGCAACGAAAACTTCGTGAGGAAACCGGCATGTCCTAGACACAAAAATTCGAAGACATGTCACATCTACCAACTGACTGGGCTCATTCCTTCTGACGGAGAGGAGACCTGTGATCCATCAGTGGGAACATTATTTAGGCTGATCAAATCATCATTTACGAGAGGGTTTGAATATACCTCAACCCCTTAAATAGAAAAACACGTGCGTATAATGTGTATTTGAATGTCCTAATACTCAAGACAAGACTACGTTTCGAAAGCTCAAAAAAGCTCCAATGAATTTCCCACTCTAACATACTTGGGATGATAATAAAATAATTGCTACGCTTGTCAGGTATATTGGTGATGTCACTATGATATCATTGGGTCCTACTGGCCATCAATCCTGTTTACTGGGTGATTTAACCGTCTCCGTCGACCGCCTCAAATGATGCAGACAATGAACTATTTGATGTGTTTTACCGATGACTCAATAAAATATGCCTTGTTTTTTTTACCAGGAATTTGATCATCACTTTTGACGACAGTATTGTAAGTTTTTTTTAATCCGCTACAAACTTCTTGTCTAGATTTTTGGAGTTGATTTGGAGTTGCAAAAAAAAGATGAAAACGCTCCAAACGCTTCGTTTTAACCCGTAGGTTAAAACGAAGCGTTTGGAGCGTTTTCATCCTTTTTTTGATCACACTGTCCTTCAAGATACAGGATTCTCCTAGTATGATGGTGAGGAATCTTATACATCTATAATAGCCATACTGTTGTTATACCTATCTCTTAATGAAACAATACTGATGTTACCTTGGCTAAGTCTTTTGGTAACTAAATGATTACTTACTTACTTTTAGCTGAACAAACAGCTAGTTTCATTCTGCTAAGATTATAAGCAAATCGTCCCAAAATCTTAACGTTCAGTATAACCATCAACAACAATAATATTATTTATTTATCGAAGGTATGTTCTTATCAGCCGCAATCCATATCCACCCTACAATGGAACAAGTGCAGGCGGTTCGCCTTGCACGGACGTTTCACTGCGCAAGCGCACACATGTGTAAAATCACGCACACAAACACAGCCAGGCCTGTACGCACGCGCCGCTACATTTGCAGCTTATATCCGATTGATATTGATTTCTCTCCATAATCAATATTGGATATTTCTATATTTTATGATAACTGTTTTTAATTTGCATAAACTGCTACTTATGGTTTTTCTGATGAGGTTTTATCTAAATAATGAAGAAGTGCAATACATTAGTATAAATATAATGATTCATATCTATGATGAAAGGATTAATTTAGTAAGTAATATTAGGTATTCAAAGAAATTATAAATATCATTTTTAACCGACGTCAACAAAGAGGAGGGTTTCAAGTAGTCTCTATTTTTTTAATGTATGTTTCGCGATATCTCTGGCATTTGTGGATCAATTTCAAAAATTCTTTAATAGATAGGTTATGCCTTAGGGGTGGTCCCATATAAACTTTGCTTGGGTAGTTTTAGTGTAAGCTTTGCTAATACGTAAATAATCAACTTTGTGTATCTTGATGATCTTCTAATACCTAACTCCTGCCACTGTTGTTTACATAACAAATAGAGGTATACGAATAGGCGAAACCATAACTAAAAAGTAAAAAAAACATTAAAAAAAAAACAACCGACTCCTAAAAAACAATAGGTCAAAAAACTGCTCAAAGAAAACATTTTGTGTCACCCTAAGCACGAAGCGTTAAAATTCTTGAATATTAATCTCTATGCAAAAGTTGCTGGAAAACAAACAAATAAATATAAGCTCTATAGCCTTGAAAGTAAGAGCAAAGGTTCCAATACATCACGATTTAGATCTTAAACGATAGACACTAGGCTATCTACATAAATCGTTCGTGACTGCTGTAATTTTGTATTAAGTTGTACTTGAGTAATAAATTATATTGGCTACTTGTCAGTCTAGAAGAAGTCATGTGAAATTATTTGCAGTATGCGATTGCTAAGCTTAGGTTATATGCAGAATGGATACGTATAAAGCCATCTACTTTTATGGGAAGACTAGTCGGTAGATAGGTAGTCTCTAGAGGAATGGAGTTTTGAAAACTGCTAGATTCATAGCTGTTACTAGAAATCCAGATTACGAGAAAAATTATGTTGATATTGAAGATGACATATCGGAAGAGACAACAAATATTTGAGCCAATGTCACAGTCATCAATATAAACGTAAATAATGATTCTACTATCATCCCAAATAAAGCTACTAAAGTCAATAAAATTCCAGGATCTACTAATAAAGCCTTTACATCTCCTAACCATATTACTAATAAAATACTCTTAGAAGTTCCAAATATGGCGAAAAACAATAACAATGAATTTGCCACCCACTCCCGGGCGGTAAACATTACAGAAACAACACGGTGTTACAAGTATTTTGCAATAGGCCATGGACTGAGGATTTATATCGAAATGTAAGGCCTGGCCGCGCGATACCGCTTGTTATAATTTGAACAAAGATTATGAATATTTATGTGGAATTCTGAGAAAGATTTTTTGTAAATGGCAGAGCTTTACGACACTTTCATTCATATACATTTGATGGACACTGCAGAAAGCGCCATACATGTGGCATTATACTGTTAAAAATGCAATATAAGGAGAATTTAATTGACATAATCAGCCTCTAATGTTTCCACTGCTGAGATACAAACCTTCTCTCGTTTGAGTGGGAGTGAGCCGTAATGTACCACGCGGGTCCAAGGCGGGTTGGTAGATGTCATATCTCTTCGAATTTTCGGTTCTAGGACATGCCAGCTTCCTCCCAATGTTTTTCTACACCGTTTTGAGAGCAGCGGTAATTAAATAATTATAAAAAATAACGCCCCTGACTGAGTATGAACCCACGACGCATTATTTGTAGTTCGGTAGTACTCTCAAATTTCATATAGGTACTAAAATCAAAACATACATAACAACAGTAGCACGAACTCCAATAAAAGTCAAGTAGGTACTTAATATTTCCCTAAACTTAAAATTATTCTATTTAAATAATATTGATTAGGTATTACATTACATTGGAGAGTATAATTTACAAGAAAAGGCGAAAGAAAGGAAAGTACCTAGGTATTATTTTCATCAAGAAAATCCGTCGCCTCAAACAAGAACGAAAGTTTGGAAAACCGGAGAAATCACGTCATCCCGCGTTGTGCGCCCTAGAAGGTATTAAGTTGGGCGTTGAGTCACCCATCACGAAAGTCACGAATGAATCACAAAAACTTCACTCTTCATGGCGATCTGACTCAGAACCAGACAGTCTCGGAATACTGAGACGTTTTGAATTTAGACGTCTTACTAATAATATAAATGAATTTGTGGAACGGAACGTGTGTTATATGTTTAATCGGAGTAAAATTAAAGTTGAAATGGATGACTGGAAAAAAAGGTATCGGATGTCTTTCTTAGTTAAGAATTGGATCATAGGATTTGATGATATTAATAATTCTATTGCGTATTGATGCAGTTATTTTTCCGAAGATAATATAGCGCCAACCAAAGGATTCTATTTCATCATCCAAGTATTTTCTGGTTTGTACAATTATCCTTGGATTTTTACAAAAAAATCTCACAACCATGAGCTCAATACGTCATGATTACAATCACAGTTATGCATAAGAGATTTGTCCACTTACTTTATTTTTACTTGTACACACATCATCTTGTTTCACGATCCACTTCATCACCATTTCTATCTTCATTCAAATTATCCTCAAGCACAAACCGCACAAACACGCAACATTATCCAGCTATAAGTTTGTCATAATACGTCCGACATATTCCTTGTTTTACAAGCAGTCGGCTATCTGCATGCTGCTCTGTGGCGGTTGACAAAGGTCAGCGCAGCACCGGCACGACTTGAACCCCAGTCGACAGAGTATGGGAACAGGACCTCGGCGACCATACCATTTGTCTGGTCATTATTAGCTTTTATAGGTGAGATGTTAATGCAACTTTGTTTTGTAAAAGAGGGTCGAAGAAAACTTGGGGTCTACTCTCTAAGCACAAAACCGGCGTTTCCTACTCCGTTTTTCCTACGGAAATAAGATTATTTTGGTGCCCGAAGTAAGAATGAATCTCCCTATGTAAAATGTACTCTGTGGAATGAATGACACCACGATTTGACAGTTGTCCTTTCTCTCTCTCTCTCTTTCTCTCTCTCGCTCTCTCTCTATTATATTTTTGCCCGGCTGAAAAACTTTTTGATGAAGAATATAACTGATGATTTACGAATTATCAATGCTGGGAAGAAACCATTGGAGGGACAAAACTAGGTTTGTAAGCCAGCACCGGCACTACTTGAATCCCAATCGATAGAGTATGGGAATAGGACCCCGGCGACCATACCATTTGTCTGGTTTGCATTGCTATTTAAAAGATGGTTGAAGAAAAAGCTAGTAGTTTCAAAGGGAAAAATCGCGAAAACATCTTTCTAAACGTAGATATACACAGAAAGGAGCTCTCGCAAATAAATAGTACTTCTGGATACTAGATGAAAAAATGGGGGGAGCTCGCTAAGGTTTTTGTAAGCTAAGTTCGTCCAGACTTGATTTCAAGTAATTTATTTATTTGCGTAAAACTTGGTATAAAAAGGTCTTACAGTACAAAAGAAGAGCAGACATGTTTTGCCAAGATTAAACATAGCATGCAAATATTTGCAACAACAATTTCCTTAGAAAAATTATTATTATATTACCACAACACTATTTTTGTTACTCCAGACTCCAGTACCATATCATTTATCTGGCCATTATTTAATAGATGAGGTGTTAATGTAGGATTAAGTTATTGTTTGTTGTACAATTTATATTTGATCTAACGTCATGATTACTATACGCATTATGGACCATACCATTTGTCATTATAAACGTACGTTTACTCGGTCAGGTATAACCACTATTGTATTAGGAGTTTGGCGATAAATGAGCTATACACGTCATTTATCGCCAAAAAAAATTTTACGCCCTATTCCTCACGCCTCTGTATACAGAGGCATGAGGAACAGGGGCGTAAAAAATTAAAAACAAGGCGTAAAATTCAGTCAACCTCCATAGAAAAGAGGTAATATTCTCCAACCAGACGGCTGTTGTGTCTGGTGGGCAAATGCCCCTGCAATGGATGTCGGAACGATATAAATATGCCTGTTGCACGGTAAACTCTGCTTGCGCGATGTAGGATTTTGCGTAACGTCAGTGTGATGTAGATGCCGTCACAGGTCTTCTGGATTTTGTCAAAATCTTATCATCTTTGTGCATTAAAAATGTGTATAGTAATGATAAAACTAAAAGACTCACAGTTGATCTAGCTCGAAATTAACTAAAGATAATATGATGCTTGTTTACAGTCCAGTCTAGTTTACACGACAACACAGCTTTACAAAACAAACACAACACAATTGGGGCAAAATAAATCACAATTACGCCAGATATATCAGTACAACTGACTGGTTCAAACTAAAACCTGGTTGTCCTTGCTACCCATTCCTTACACATTAATATCATTTTATCTTTCAGTGAAAATGCACCGATGGTAAGGCGTGAGGGAGCAGGGCGCGGCGCCTGCGCCGGCCGGCCACTCAAGATAACTGCCTTACTAATGTACCAGATAGTATTGAATTATGACGTCTACCAACGATATTGTTCTACGTGAAATTTAGCGAAAGTTTGTGTATCGCGGTCTGTTTGTTTGATGTGTTTATTTGTGTCTGATATCCTGGTGTTGCGGCCGTGGTGGTCTGGAGTGAGACATTCTTTATGAGATGTATCGTTGCGAGGGCCGAGGTAGTCAGACTGCGAAGTTATCTAAAGTTCCTTTCGTAATATGTAGAGCATAAACTGTAGCGTGAATGAGGATTGTATTTGCATTCGTTATAATTGTAACAGACTGTACCACAGTTTTGAAATAAATAAATAATAATGATTATTTATTATATTAGTTATTGATGGTTTGCTGGTGAAATATCAGTTAAGTGGATAAGTTACCGATTTTAACTAATGATGATTAAATATGTAAAATTTGCACTCCGACATTAAAGGCATAATAAAAGAACGACTCAACGATGTTAAGATCGATCCCCGGTGAGGCGGCGGGCCTCCTTGCCGGATTGCCGCCATGGGATCTGGAGGCAAAGGTCCTCGCGCACACTTGGGAGTGCCGCAAGGAGGCAAAACGCCAGGGTGTTACCACTGCGTAGATCGCCCGGAGGACAGGGTGGGGCATACGGCGGAGGTCTGCCTTGCTTGGGCGGAGCATTGCCGTGTCCTCGTGGAGGTGATCGGTTAAATAACTACAGCCGCACGAATTGATCGACGATTCGAGACTTCTCCGTGCCTCGGAAAACCCGCTAAGCCGTTGGTCCCGGTTGATATTTGTACATCTCTGTCAGTCGTTACGCGGGTTAAGAAGCCCGAAAATCTGTGAACCAGTCTTACCATGGGGTATCCAAACCCAATAAATTGGGTTGTGTAAGTCAGATAGGCAATCGGTCTATTTAAAGTACTGGTATTCAGATGCATCTGGTTAGACTGGAAGCCGACCCCAATATAGCTGGGAAAAGGCAAGTCAGATTGAGTTACTTTATGTAGTGATTTTAGAATCTTTGTTTTGTGGGCTGCTTCACGGGATTTTCTATCTTCGTTAAGTATCATGAGAACAGTCAAGAATGTTCCGTGTGGTGCCGGACGTAAAAGAATAACACCATCCCATTTGTTCCCGTGGGTGTCGTAGAAGGGACTAAGGGACTTACTAGAGAATGGGCAACAGCGTTCTCTGTGCATTTTACCACCATACTGCGATCGCCAACCCGCCTGCCAAGCGTGGCGATTATGGCAAACACCACCCCTTTTTTTTTGAGGAGGCCTATGTCCAGCAGTGGACGTCTAGCGGCTGAAATGATGATGATGATGATGATGATGATGATGATGATGATGATGAGTCAAGGATACCATAATCAAGTACTGAACTACACTCTAGTTGTTAACAGTGCTAATTAGCACTGTCAAATTGATTTAATCAAAAGGTTAATTACCCTATGGATTAAATCAGCGTTTACACTCTAGTACAAATTAATTAAATGAAATGTCAACATAGCTTAAAGTTTCTTAGGTCATTGGGAAAATCCAGTTTGTAGCAGCCATTTAAAATCTTATTCACGCCAACGTAACATGCTCCAACGTGCTTCATATACAAAACTTTTGTTATCGGAAGTAAAAACAATGAGATATTTCAATTCTTCGCGGTTTCAAGAATTTTAAGACAAAACGTGCAATGTGTGAATGATTGTGTCCCAAATATTTCTGTGCGTGCGCAAGTTAGTTGGCTTTCGTTACGGTTTTGTTAAGCATAATCTGCTGTTGCTGCTACCGAGAGAGATGACCAATTTCCTGAGTTGTTTTTAACTTTTGTAAATTCTTCTTAGTATTCTGATGGATGCAAGAAGCACAGGACTGAACGATGTTGCAACTTTTGGGGAAGGCATTTGTCCAGCAGTGAACATCTTTCGACTGAAAAGAACCTGATGATGTAGGTATTTTGACGACCTATTTAAACACCTGCGTTTTTTACCATTTTTCAGGTATACCTACAAACAGAATCTTGCTTCAAAGTTGGCGCTTGATTTAGTAGATTGATACAATTTTGATAAAGAGTTTGACATTTAATAGATTCTTAATAGGCCAATAAGGATTGGTCTTTTTAAGTCTAACATTCCGGAGAACATAAAACGTCAATCGCAAGTCCAACTGACTCATGATTCTACTGTTAATACGGTGTTAAGTGTCGTATTTGGTGGTCTGTGAGAAAACTCATGTGTAGCAGCACTAGATACTAATAATGCTCACTATGTAGTCCACGAGTACATCAAAATGAAGATAATAATGCCCGCATTCCTGACCCACTCTCTCTATACCCGGAAGATATTCGAAGATCCCACATAAACACTTAATATAAATCAAAAAGATAAAACAATTATATAACAAAGCAGACACGTCTGACATCAGAGAATTAGATCGAATCGTGCGCAGATCATGCGGCACATTTTCCTATTGCTGTCGTTAACACAATAAGGAACCTCTTCTAATTGCGCCGGATAACCTCAGGGCAATTAGGTTGTTCTTACGTTTTGTGATACACTGATAAATAAAGTGACAAGCAGCAGTATTTCTTTTACATTGTATTTTTTTTTGTCATGAGGCATTTTTTTTAAATTTATTTTAATTTAATTCTAATTTATTTCTATTTAATTTTAATTAACTTATTTCAATTTAATTTAAATACAATTCATTTCCTCACGACCAAGATAGTTTTTGAGATAATGATATACTAACAAAATATGGACAATTTAATTGTCTGAATCCGATTTTTTTTAAATAATTTTGTCATCTATTGAGTCGATAGGGAAGCATTGAAGTGGAGCGTCCGTAAGCATCCATTTCGTTGTTCGTAACTATTAATGAATGAAAACTAAAACTGTATACCTAATGAGCTTAAAAGGTCGCCATTAGTTGTATGTACCTGCATATGACTAATCCTTATATGGTGTGGTTTACTAGTACTCTACTAGTCATCAATGTGTCTGGCCAGGTGTGGTGGCAAAACCTGGCAAGGTTCAGTGATGACAGTTGGAGTAAGACTGACAAAGTGGCGTCCAAGTACTGGACGACAAATGGGCGGATGACATTGTTGCCATCGCGGGCAATACCTGAATGAGGTTGGCACAGGAACGTGAGGATTGGCAGAAGAAAAGAGGCCAAGTATGGCCAGCAGTGGTTGTAGTGGGGCTGTAGATGATGATGATTAATGTTTTCATGGTGCTCTTGTATAAAAACGTGATAGTTATGTAGCTACATGGCGGCATCCACAACGCTTCTTGCGAACTACGCATCATACTGACGTCACGCAAAAGTTTATCGCGCAAGAATCAATCGTCGGGCAGTAGCCCAAGTAGATATTATCGGACACTTTTACACGTCAATATTTTTAAAACTAGATGGCGCCGGCATTTAATAACTGATTGATCCCTGAGAAGAAATACCGAAACAAACTCAGAAGTCATGGTCTCTTTTAAAGTCCAAACTTCATCTTATTCGAATTTTATGTGAGTCTAACAATACAGGGCTATGTCTGGAAGAGCCATTGCAGCTTTGAGCTGATCTGTCCCAACAAATATACGTGTTCGGACGATCCTCCATTTTCTGTAGAGGATGAGTGAACTCTACACCCTGTTCCTCATAGCTCTAAAGTTACATTTAGTCTTTTATAGCCTTTCGCAGCTTCGCTTGTTATATGCAGGTACAGGTATCATAAAAAACTTGCTCACCCACTTGCTTTCCGCATACCATGACTGTATGTCACAAAGAATGCATTCAACAATTAACACACTGTTGGTGCGATTGTCTGGGAACGGGCTAACAATCGTTTGGCAACCAAACTTTACGGATGCGTTGTTTTTGTTGTGCGTGTGTTTCAACACAACGCTCGACGCACTTCGCTCCCGTGTGTATGTCGTAAGGTAATTAGCGGAACGAAGATTATGTTTTACAGAAATCTCCGCGTTATTGTTGTTTAATAGAAACTTGGGGACAATACTGGTTGGCTAAGAATTTTGTGGTGGTTTTTCTAGTATTAATTTACTGTGTATGTTTTGAATGTTTCTTTGTATTACCTATTGCTTGTCTTGTATTAATGTTGTATTGTAATCTTGGTATTATTGCTAATCTTGATAAGAGAAAACAATCAAGAAAATCGTATGGAAACTTTTACAAAAAAAAAACTTTTTTCTAATAATGTACAGTGCGATCATAGGTATTAAGTGCCGTTGATGAAGATAATCATTTCTTTGAGTACTTAGTAGAGACAACTTAAAGTAAGTAACTTAATAAGCATAATAGCACATTATCAGCCTATAATTTTCCTACTCTGAAATGAATAATTGACATTGAGCAACAACAGACGCCTAATGGAAAAGCATAGAGAACTAACAAAACTGTAACATCTCACACACTTATGTATCTGTAACCTATATTTACAAATAAATAATCAGAATCTGAATCTGAAGGGACACAGGCCTCCTCTCGGTGCGAGGTACTAAGTAACAACAATGTATTTTAATTAAATAGATAAAACAAATATAATTACAACAATGAAACAATTGTTTTCAGTGTAAGTGTGGCCAAGTCCCAAATGATTGAATAATATGCTTATTAGACTCGCCCAACTGCTGCGTCTACATCATCTATAGCGGTAATGGCCGAATGGCGTACCTACCTGTTTTCTTTCTTTCTTCTTTCTTACATAGCAACAGCTAATGCTGTGGCCCCGTACGAGCGTTAGAATGCTGGATTTTGCTAAGCTCGGGAACCCTAGAATCCTTCGTTGCGTTCGAGATTTTAAAATAGCGTCCGTGTGACTTAAAAAGACAATGCTTTATCCTCTTCAAGATTATTCTACTAGTACAATCCAGATAATTTGCATATTTAAAAATCAGATGATTATCCAATTATCATAATCATAATCATTTATTTAACAGATCATAAAATCCAATTTGTTAGTAATTACACATCTTAAACACTAGCGTTAGTACATACATTTGCCAAAAATTTGGTAACCTACTAATAATGTCAAAATAAATCTCTATTCTCGATTATCGGTGATGGTCTTACTAAACAAGTAAATTTCAAGTCATCCTGCAGAATTTTCCCTAAGGTTTTATTATTAGCCATAGGCATCAAGCGACCTCATATACTAGCCACTTGTACATAGAGGTTACGTAGGTATTACGTAGCTTTAAAACGTTATTGACGTGACCCAGTTCTAGATTTGTAGGTTTATGAGACTAGACGAAAAATGCGGCATTTTTATTCGGGAAACTTACAGTTAACATAAACGATGTTATTAAACAATATGAAACTGAAGGTCATTTACAAGTTTCCACTGATAAACACTTAACTTAAACAACAAAAAACAGGTCGGTAAGTACAAAATAACTACTAATGACATAACTTAGAAAATAAATAATAAACGATCAAGTAATATTAATTTTAAAAAAAGCATACAGCGCAAACGACTACTTTTCCTTAAACGATTTTTCCACCAACAAATCTCGTCGTTTTGTATCGGCCACATACCTGGGTAGGTATGTGGCCGATACAAAACGACGAGATTTTGCAGTAGCTAAGTTGTGGTGGTCAAATAGGCAGTTACTCCATTTTTATAATATTGGTACTCAGTTGCATTCAAATCAAATCAAATGAAAATATTTTATTTCACATACATCTGCAAGGGCACTTATGAAACGTCAGAAGCTAGGTGCACGGTTCCAATTTGTCGCTTCCTATGGAGAAGAGCCGGCAAGAAAGTCCACGGTTACTCTTTTAAAAATAATTGGGTTTTACAATGTTTTCAAATTACAGTGATAATAGGTATGGGAGGACAGTGCAGGCCTGTCAATAAGTACCAAGTACTTAGAGGAATGAAAATAAAGAATAGAAAATCGTCTATAAATCTAGTCTGTAAGGCCTACAATGTTCTCCCATTCATAATATGTAAAAGAATCTACATTAGTAAGATCATTGCCGGTCAGATTGGCAGCCGACCTCAACATTATAGTTGGATCTTTATCCAACTGGTCGATGACGAGTTTGCACTTATAAAATATACTGCGATTACCATTCCATTGACCAAGCATGGTCAAGCATTATGATAGCATCGTTACGACTTTCCTTAACCTACCCGCTCTCAACTAAGTGTAATTCGACAGGTCTATTAAGGGGCTGTCCTAACGTAACGCAGTGTTGTGTCGCACATTTATTAGAAGCCAGAAAAGACTTATTCAGAAACAATTCAATCAACTAAACAAGTAAAGACATATCTAAGACCCGTGCATTTTTTATTTATTTATTTAAAACTGCTAAATTACATTTATTTTGGTTGCCATTCGATTCAATTAACATCTAACGCTTCGCTATTTTGAGCCTTATTTGTTGTTGCGATTGTTAAATACCTAATGCTTCTTACCGTGCCTTAACTAGATGAAGTGCCAACAACGGCTACTGATACGCTCGTCTCCACTTCCTGGCAACATCTTATTGGCCCTCCATCACACAAGAACTAAACTAGCGCGAAGGTAATAACCCACTAGCCGTACGCCGTATAAACTCGCCAATAAGTAGGTGCTACTTAAGATAACCTTGTTGTGGTCGCGGCCCACTCATCTCACCGGCTTTCCTATCAACCAACTGGCGTATTGTTTTGTTACCAGGTGGAATATTTTGAGTTGAAATGTGGGAGACCGATTGTGGTAGGTGGGAGAAGTATGCAAAAGTCAGTAACTGAAGAAGTCAGGACAATTGATGATCCCAGTGCGGGTATCAACTCGCACTGGCACTCGTTGATTTTTTGGTCCTAAGACATGCCGGTTTCCTCGTGATGTTTTTACACGCTTTATATTAGCTTCTTGTATGTTTGTTTGTTTGTATGTTTGTATGTAACCGACTCCTTTGGACGCTATTTTGACCCACTTTAAACGGTCAGATTTCATTTAAACTTTGTAGACTTATCGAGGACCTATGACAATTCAATAATTTTAAAAAAATATATAAAAAAACACGTTTTTGTAGTTAGCAAAACTAAAAAATTGAAAATAAATAATAGTTTAAAAGAAAAACTAAAAAAAACACGCTTTAAAAACCAAACTAAAAGTAGAAAATAATTTAATTCTATTAAAAAGCGTGGGGTGCTTTTAGAGGTATTTTTATAATCAATTAATATTATATAAACTATTATTTATTCTTCACCGTTTTCAAAGCAGTGGTGATGAAATTAAATACACAAAGTAAAGTGTCTGCTTGGGTGCAAACTCACCACTGCCCCTGTGGTACAGATAAACATAAGTAATGCACTTTTGCCATCAAACCGTATTTTGTCAAAATACTTTTTTAGTAGCAAAATGCCCCACATTACGTATTTAGTAATGAAATGAAATGGAATGTTTATTTATTAAGTAGATCTTAAAAAACACTTTTACACGTCAATATTTTGCTGGTCAATATTTTAAAAACTAGATGGCGCCGGCACTTCCCAGCTGACTGTTTCCTGAGAAGAAAAGCCGAAACAAACTCAGAGGACTCAAAGTCTCTTTTAAAGTCCAAACATTATATAATTTGAATTGTATGTGAGTCTAACAATGCAGGGCAATGTCTGGAAGGGCCGTTTGAAGAAAGAGCCATTGCAGCTTTAAGCTGACCTGTCCCAACAGACGGCATAGAAGTACTTCCATGTTATCAAAACGGTATCGACTTCAATACCGTTTTGATAACGGTGGCTACACCATCATGTTTGACATTCGTGCTAAGGGTACTAGGGATACAGATTCAATGGGGCTTGGACATAAGTCAGATGGCAATAGGGTCGATGACCACAAAACTTACAGGCCAGTTAGCAATATCCAAAGTAGTATGCGGCCACAATAGTCCAGTAAGGATACAATAATTTTTCCACATAACCTTCGATAATTCTAAAGTTTTTTATTTTCTCTAGGTGGATAACTTTAGTGAATCCAGTGCTATGTACAAAAATGCTAACAGTTTGGAGTTATGCAATAGGTATGAAGTAGGTATTTCCTATTATTTCGTGTTATAACAAGAATATAAAACTTAAATTAAAATGCTTTACTGATTCTTTATTAATACTATCTAAACTATATATTAGTGAAAATGCTAACAGATAGGTATTGTGGAACAATAGAAAACTGAAAATGTCCCGTAACTCATTCAATAAAAAATTTAAGTTTTTTAAATCATCTCCTTTACGGGCATAGGTATTAGTTACACCTTACAACAAAAGTTCTAACAACTAAGTAATATGCTGCAAAAGTAATCGTTTTTTTACGTTGCGATATGCGCAATATTGAATTTAAATTGATAATTTTGCGCCTACATATTCGTAATAATAAACTCAGCTTCCACACAAAAGTTTCAACAAATATATGCTATGCCTTTTGTTTAATAAATAAAATACAACTTGGGTATTGCGGGGCGCGGTACTACCTACGAAAATGCGTGCGCCGCCGCGGCCGCGCCTTGCGGCGAATTGTGGTGATACTCGACTGCGGAAATGCAGACGTATTGAATGAGGCACGAAATCATTTAATTATCGTCTCTTCTCAGAAATCACTAGGTACTCTGTTCCGGTCCGTGATTTCGCCCGTGTGTAACTAATTAATTATCAACAATTATCAGAATCCCGTCACTCCCGTCTAAAAAAGACTGTTTTGAAAAATACGCTGTTGTTCTGTTCTTTATTTCAAACAACTTAATAGGTACCTACCGACCAAGATCGTAATAATTATGTACACTTTCACTATGTAGCTACTTGTTATAGTGATAGGGGAAGGGCACAGAGACAGAAAGTGGAGATTTCGTTACAATTTTTTTTTCGGGATAGTTTTCCCGGGAAAAATACATTTATATGTATTTAATATATTTAAAAAAATATATATTGAAGCGGTAAAGTAATTGAATTCAATAAGTAGGTACCTGTTTTTGTTCCATCATTTTAAAAGTACCCTTAAGTGATCTCCCGAAAACCGAAACAAGAAATTCCCGCAAAAAAAAAGATTGTCGTAAGGAAGTCTACACTTTTTGTCTCTGCTACTCGAAGTTTAGCTAAATACTGTCTTCCTATTGTGATGTTTGAAAAACGGTGCTTTGCAATTTTCATAGAACACTAGTGCCTTTGGGTACAATTGTAACTAAATTACAGTTTGACTTTCTAGTATGGCGGCCATCACTTTGTTACGTTAGAATCTACTGCTCTGAAATATTACGTATCATAGTGTGGTATCTGCCAGCCTTCCTACGATATACTCCCAACACTAGTTGACGATAAATTTACTATGTGTAGTAGGAAAGTGTGATAACGGCAATGCTGCTATTATGAATCAAGCTCCTGAATAAGCAGCAATAAAATAATAATGCTATTATAATTTTTTATTATAATCAAAACTATAGAACCAAATCAGTCATACAGCTGCATTTTGTCAATAGCGAAAATAACTAAGACATAATGCACAACACCCGAATATAAATAGACTTACGTATACGAATTAAGAAGACCAACTTTAACTAATATGACAGTATATGTATAACCTATATGTCAACGACCTGATTGAAGAGTTGAGCAGCACAAGAGTCGGATGCCATATTGGCGGTGAATGTTTAAATAAGCTCAGTTATGCAGATGACATGGTTCTGCTCAGCCCCTCGGTCAACGGCCTCAGAAAACTAATTTCCCTTACACCAATTAACCTATAATGTTAAAAAGATAGAAGTAATGATTTTCAAACACGACAATGGCCCTAATAAGGTCTTGCCAATTACTTTGTGTGGTTTAAAATTAAAAATAGTTAGTCAGTTTAAGTATCTCGGACACATCATAACGGAAAATTTAAAAGATGACGATGACCTGGAGAGGCAAAGACGTAGCATCGCATATAGAAGTAACATGCTAAATAAACGTTTCTTCCATTGCTCGAAACAAGTAAAATAACTCTGTTCCAGGCTTACTGTCAGTCGTTCTACACCAATCAACTTTGGTACAAGTACACGAAGAGTGCATACAACACGCCTCGTGTACAATATAATAACGTATTTCGGGTCATGCTCAACCTGCCCTGGCGGTGCAGTGCGACTGAGATGTTTGCTGAGAGTAGAGTAACCGACTTCTTTGCGCTCATGGGGAAGCACAGGGCGTTGTTCTTTTCGCGTGTGATGGCAAGTCAAAATATTATTGTCAAAGCTGTTTTTCATACTGTGCATTTACTGAGGGAGACAAAATAAATGTACTCACCATTGTTACATTTGTTTTGGCTTCCTTGGTGTGAAATGGTGGGTTGCTGTATTGTTATTTTTCTTTACTTTGTTATTATGTTCGTTTGTTTAGTTTATCTTTTGTTTAAATTATAATTATATGGGTGCTGAAGCCTGAAATAAACGATTAATAAAAAATAATCTTAATAAATTAAAAAAATTACAAGTTTCACTATCATAATATAACGAAAAATATTTAAGAAGACTATAAGGGGGATTGGCATGGAAGCTATGGAAGGTTCAGCATCAGCTACAAATAATTGCTTAATGAACCTCTTTGTTATTGAGAAACAATATATACTTTATAAAAGCTTTCGTCTCTTAGTAGAAGTTGTGTTTCATGTTGAATATTCCTGTTCTCCGAGGTTGCACCTGGTTTCATAATCTGTGCATTCGTTTAGTTAGATGACTAATTTGGACCTCGGTTGCCGAGTCCAAATCAGGCTCGCTTGTAATTTTGTGTGCTGTGCTGCATGGTTTATCTATGCAGTAGACGCACATAGCAGAACATTTCATTTAATTTTCTTTGCAGGTTAACTTGCACTTGCAAGATATAACTTTCAGTATATCGTCAGGTGCGGGTTGGTCGAGTGTTTTGATGGGAACTAAATAAGGTGCATCCTACATAAGGTGAGGAGATACTTCACAACTGGACAGCTTTTGAGCCTGTATAAATCTCAAGTGCGTTCTTGTGTGGAGTATTGCAGCCACTTATGGCATGGCTCAGCAAAATACCAGCTTGCTGCCCTTGACTCGGTGGAACGCAGAGCAAAAAAGGCTCAAAGGTGACGAAACGTTGGTGGCTGGGCTTCATGATCCCACTATCGCCCTTTTACTACCGGACTACCAAAAACACTGCAGGGTACCATCCGCACTTGGTTGATATCCCGACCAGTCGTACTCAGCGCTACTTTTTTTTGTTTTTGAAATCATCAAATAACTTCTCCCGCTCTGAGCGGAGTGGGAGGGCGTGTCAGACTTTTACTGACTAAAACCCACCCGTATTCTCTCAGTTGCCTGTGTGCCAGGGGCTGCGGTATCTCTTTAGAACAACCCGCACCCCTGGCATGTATCGGCCCTTGCGGGCGCCATCAGTTGCTGCTGGCATCTCTTTGAGGTGCGCGTGGAACACAACGCGCCGTTGACCCGGGCTTGGTCCTTACCGGACGGCGAGCTACCCATTACTCGTCGTCCGCAAGCCCGTGCCTACGGTGGCCGGGAATCAGCCTGGGATTCCCGACGCCCAGGGCGTCTCCTGCGAAGGCCATGGCTGTGAGGGCGCATGTACTGCATCTCCCTCACGTGCGCTCCCTCCCTCTTTGTGAGCATAACTGCTTCGCTTAAGGAGGCGACTGCTAACCATGCACTCTCGCTCCGTACCATGGCCTGAACCAGGATCGGACGCGAGAGATCGCGGCCGCCGATCCCCTCCATGAGGACATGGCGGTGCTCCGCGGAAGCTGGGCAGACCTCCACCGTATGCTCTACCGTGTCCTCAGGGCGATCTTGGCAATGAAAACCCCCGGCGTTTCCTCCCGCCCTATCAATGATATTAGATGACTAATTTGGACCTCTCCAAATTAGTCATCTAACCAAACGAATGCACTGGGCACGCCATGATTGCGGCGGTAAATTAAAATTAAAATATTTTTTGCTCAACACAATACATAATCATACATTTCTAGATGTCAAGTGAATACGCAGTCCACTGTGTTGCACCAACTCAGGCATGCAAAATTATATTAAACCAATAAAATTATACTATTTCATAAATTCACCTTAATATGTTTTACAATTTCATTAATAACTCAAAATAATACCATAGAAAATGTCTTAAATTCAAATCAATAAGTATGTAATGTCAGAATATATAATGTCATAATTACTAAGTAATGTCTATTACAAATATGATAATTTTAATAAAACTAAAAACAAAACGAACTCAGGTATTCTCCCTAATTACACGTATTATTATTAGTATTACACACACAAATTTCTATCAGAGAGGTATTCATTAATTGTGTAGTATGTCTTACTTATCAGTAGATTATTGAGTTGCTTCTTAAATAAATGGGTATCTTTAATACTTAACAAAGCATTAGGTAACTTATCATAAATATGTGAAGGAATTTCATTCCATTTCTAGGAAGTTTTTACGGAATACTGCTTTTTTGTGTTGCTTACTGCTTATTTTATTTCTATGTCGCGAATTGTGTAGTTTTTCAAAAAGGTGGAAGTTTGTTTTGACAAATTCGGCCACCTCATATATGTATAGGCAGGGTACTGTTAATATACGGAAATTCAGAAAGAACGGTTTGCAGCTTTCCGTGCTTTGAATACCGTATATCGCCCTCACACATCTCTTTTGCGCTCTAAATACTGTCTCCTTGTTGGTGGAGTTACCCCAGTATATAATCCCGTATCGTAATGCAGACGTAACATATGCATGACACGCCGTAACCAAAACTTTTTGATTTACCTCCTTTGAGAGATTACGTAAAGCATAGGAATTCCCCTCTTTGAGGAGTGGCTTGAGAGGCGGCATGGCGTCCTTACCTTCCGCCTGACACAGTTCCTCACCAGACACGGCTGTTTCGGGAGGTTCCTGTTTCTAATAAGGCGGGAGGAAACGCCTGGGTGTTTCCCATTGCGAAGATCGCCCTGAGGATACAGTGGAGCATACGGTGGAGGTCTGTCTGGTTTGGGTGGAGCACCACCGTGTCCTCATGGAGGCGATCGGCGGTGGCAATCTCTCGCGTCCGGCCCTGGTCCAGGCCATGGAGCGAGAGTGCATGGCTAGCAGTCGCTTCCTTCAGCGAAGCAGTGATGCTCGCAAAGAGGGAGGCGGCGCACGTGAGGATGCAGTACATGCGCCCTCACGGCCGTGACCTTCGCAGGAGGCGCCCTGGGCGTCGGGAATCCCAGGCTGATTCCCGGCCACCGTAGGCACGGGCTTGCGGACGACGAGTAATGGGTAGCTCGCTGTCCGGTACGGACCAAGCCCGGGTCGACGGCGCGCAGAGCGGGAGAAGTCATTTGATGATTTCCCACCCAGAAAAAATAAAAACCAAACGAATGCACAGATTATGAAGCGAACTGCAACCTCGGAGAACTGGAATCTTCAACATGAAACACAACGTCTACTAAGAGACGAAAGCTTTTTATAAAGTATATATTGTTTCTCAATAACAAAGAGGTTTATTAAGAAATTATTTGTAGCATTTTTTTTTTTTTTGGGAATTTTTTGTTTCGGTTTTCGGGACATCACTTAAGGGTACATTTAAAATGATGGAACAAAAATTGAATTCAATTATTTTACCGCTTCAATATATTTTTTTTAAATATGTTAAATACATATAAATGTATTTTTCCCGGGAAAACTATCCCGAAAAAAAATTGTAACGGAATCTCCACTTTCTGTCTCTGTGCCCTTCCCTTATCACTATAACAAGTAGCTACATAGTGAAAGTGTACATAATTATTACGATCTTGGTCGGTAGGTACCTATTAAGTTGTTTGAAATTAAGAACACAACAGCGTATTTTTCAAAACAGTCTTTTTTAGACGGTAGTGACGGGATTATGACAATTGTTGATGAATAATTAGTTACACACGGGCGAAATCACGGACCGGAACAGAGTACCTATTCTCTATTTGAAATATAATTAGACATTTAAACAAACCTTTTTACAGTCCGACCAACCGATTTCGTCTTTTATTTCGTATGCATAAGGATGACATTAAAAGTGGTTACAATACCAACTGCTTACTGCAGATGCCATTTATCATGCTACCAAAGCAATAGAAGTCAAAATCAGTTGAATGGACTGTACAAAAGGTTTATTTAAATGTCTAATCTTATTTCGAACGGAGTATAGTGATTTGTGAGAAGTGAGAATATTGAAATGATTTCGTGCCTCATTCAATACATCTGCACTTCCGCAGTGGAGTGTCGTCGTACCTCGCCGCACGCATTATCGTACCTACACCGCGCTGACCGCGCCCCGCAATACCCAAGTTGTATTTTATTTATTAAACAAAAGGCATAGCACATATTTGTTGAAACTTTTGTGTGGAAGCTGAGTTTATTATTACGAATATGTAGGCGCAAAATTATCAATTTAAATTCAATATTGCGCATATCGCAACGTAAAAAAACGATTACTTTTGCAGCATATTACTTAGTCGTTAGAACTTTTGTTGTAAGGTGTAACTAATACCTATGCCCGTAAAGGAGATGATTTAAAAAACTTAAATTTTTTATTGAATGAGTTACGGGACATTTTCAGTTTTCCATTGTTCCACAATACCTATCTGTTAGCATTTTCACTAATATATAGTTTAGATAGTATTCATAAAGAATCAGTAAAGCATTTTAATTTAAGTTTTATATTCTTGTTATAACACGAAATAATAGGAAATACCTACTTCATACCTATTGCATAACTCTAAACTGTTAGCATTTTTGTACATAGCATTGAATTCACTAAATTTGTCCACCCAGAGAAAATAAAAAACTTTTGAATTATCGAAGGGCATATTTTTCTGGCTACTGGACTACAAAGGCCGCAATAGATTTCAATCTCAATGCTTACGCACGTCAATAACCTAATTTCTTCAATTGGTATTCAATTTGGGTTGAATTGATTTATTCTTCGTGGGAATTACATCTATGCAGACTAGAGTTAATAAAGAAGAATCTCAAAGAGGCTAGTCTAGTTATATAGACTGATATTAAATTTGCTTTTGAATCCAGCATCCTTGGCATTGACAGGAACTTTTATGAGAATAGTTAATGCTTTTTCAGGGATAAAACCGCAGTCTTTTAGTTAGCATCATCAAATTTAGGCTTACCGCTCTAGTAACAGCTCTGTATTGCCCATAGCTCATCATAAACGGTAGGTAACTATTGTCAGAACCAACTAGCTACGTAAAAGCTATCTTTTGTTTTAAAGATGAATACAAAACTGAGGCCACTGTTTCCACTTATGAAGTATATCTTCAAATAGTTCTTGAGCGCCGCATAATTTACTATTGTAGTGTAATCTACTAATTTATATTGTTTTGTATATCCCCCTAATTATGCGAATTTACAAAGAAGGGACCGTGTGAATACTGAACTGGGACATTTCGTCACGGCGACTCGGAATGGGCCCGCAGTGGATAAGTGAAGGGGTCCACTTTACTTTGCTCTTAATTTTTTGTTTAAAAAACTGTTACCTTATTTGCCTGCTCATTAAATTAGGCACACTATGCTTGACTAACTGAATGATAGTGCAGATTGTAGGCACAATAGAAATTATTTAATCAGATATTATTAATCAAATTGATGAAAGGTTTACACCCGGTTTCTGATCTGAGAATCAGAAGGTAAACTTGCCAAATTCTATTTTACCTTTGAATAAAGTGATTATTTCAAAGGAGCCCGCGAAGATTAAAATTTCTTATGTTTTGACAAAGAAATTTTGAATATAGCTGGCATTCACTTTGAGTAATGTTAAAGTCGATTTTGAATTCAGAATCCGAGTGTTAATCAATCTCTTTCGAATTGAATTTTAAAGAGGTTTTTTTGTATAAAATTAAAAGTGATTTTGATGTTAATTTCGTTGTCTACATTAATATTGATAATAGTAACAAAAGTTTGCTTCCTGTCTGACGTGCGCCGTCTTGATTAATGGAATATTAAGAACTTGGTAGAGCTTTTGTCAACTGTAATTGCAATATTGGTATGATTAAGTACTCGATTGAGCTTGTGTATTTTAAAAGAAGCGGTAGACTTTGAAGTTTAACCATAACTTTACTGGTTACAATTGCAAAAAGGATACATTAATCACAAGTAAGTGCGTTATTTGTTGGATCATGCTTTAAATCCCGATCAGTGTTTTCGACATTTTCAGCATATATTTTTCTTGGAACGTTGAGTTTGAGTAATTATTAAAAATCGCTAATGATGTGATGATTTTAGTAAAGTTATCTTTTTAATTTCTAGGAATCATTAAAATATTTGGCATGGTCACACACGATCATGATTTTATCGAAATTCGAACGTGCTTTACAAGGAAAACATGGCGGAGATTTGGGTTTATTATTTGCACACATTGCATAACCTATGTCCAACGGTGGAAGTAGTTTAAAGTCGATGAAAAAGAAATAGATGTTGACATCAATAGAATTATTAATAGGTTTAATGATAAGGCGTGCAGAGACTTACGAGAGCATCATGGATAGTCCGCCTACAGAGTTCCCACTCAGCTATGAGAGGGATTGCGAACTAAGTCGCCACCACGCAGACCCAGGCGGGTTGATAGATGTCACATGTCTTCGAATATTTGGTTCTAGGACATGCTGGTTTCCTCACGATGTTTTCCTTCACCGTTTTGAGAGCAGCGGTGATGAAATAATTTTCACAAAGTAAAGCAAGTCGCGACCATTACCACTGGGGCACCATAAATTGCTCTCGCACAAAGAGAACATGCACCTAACAAAATGTTAGACAAACAAATCGAAGAAGATTGATACACAAATCTTGCAACTTAAACTACAAAGTAACAAGACTCCTTAGTTTAGCCATATCTAAGTATAAAGTCTTGCTTAAGGCTTAACTGCAACGACAGAGTCTCCGCTTGAACCAATATTCAGTAAATGTTAAAATAAATCAGACTAGCCCAGCCCACAATATCAATATGAAATTCCTGTTTATTTTATTATTCATAGGTTAGGTTTAATTTGGAGCGTGGGATAGTTGGAACATTTTGTGGGTAATATAATGTAACAGATGTTTTATAGTCACGCCTCTACTGTCGCCTAGTAAGGGACCTATTATGTTTTAAATGTTTTCCTTGTGCGAATTTCTTACGCAAATAAAGTAGGAAAGTTTGTTGGCTATGTAGGTGGACGTGTGTTTTCGCGTTTTGGGTTTATGTTTAAGTAATGGGTTTGTGACGTCTGAATGTAGGTTGGTTGCAGAATATACTGTTTGGTGTCTAGTAGCCTACTTGTTAGTTAAAGTCCTGTGCGTAACAGCATTTGTTGGACATGTTAAATGTCTTGGTACAAATAGATTGTTGCCTACTTCGATTGACTATTTGTTTATGAATGGAGTCTTAGCCACCATTGTGTCTCTTTGACTATTCACTATTGAGTAGGTGAAGGACGCTATGACATCTTGGTTTGCGACTACAAAGAAATAACTTTATCTTTAAATGAAAAGTTTTGTGAACAGCATGAAGAAAAATTCGTAATCTTGTATAGATTACAAAAATTTTCTTCATGCTGTTCACTGAATATTTATTTTTATTAATTTAAGCTATGGGAAATGAAATGACCTATAATTACTTATAGGCTGCGGGACTTCAGCACAAGTTGCTTCTCACACGTCGCTTGCTCTCGCATCACCCGTCCTGACACTCTTCCTATTTTGTCTGCTTAGACTAACACTACAAATGTAATAAACAGGGTGTAAGAGGAACGCTTCCGAAGCCAGAACGTGAGTTATATACAACGTAAATGCAAACGGATACCAATAACCTTTCGCCTTAAATTGGTTATTTTGCATCAATTTAAAACGTTTGACGCTTCTGTAATGTTTATACATATTTAATTTTGGCGGCGCTTTACAAAGGATGCCTAAACCTAAAGTCGCCGCCTGGACTTGGGGTAGTTTTTAAATGTGTTTAATCTCAAATAATGGTTCATTTAACTGTTCTCACAGCTTAGTGTACAAAAAAATGCTAAAAAAAATAGAAATAAAAAAATCTAGATTTTTATTGTACTGTATCGAGGAATCACTAGATCTATCACCTGTCTTCGTTTCGGAAGCGTTTATATATAGCAAAGTTTTATAAAAAAATTAGCTATTGTATATTGTGGTGTCTTACGATTTCTACGCCAACGAAGTCGCAGGCAGAAGCTAGCAGATGAATAAAATCGGAATGTAATTTACAGACTCAAGGCAAAATAACATAAATAATTTTGCACTGTCCTAAAAAGAGATGGCGCCACCAAACAAGCAACTCTCTGTTAATATCTTTAAAAATACGCATGACAATGCAGAGACCGAAATACTTACCATGAAGTTTTAAATAAATATAGAATTCCAACGATTTTAATTGATGAGTTAAAAATGAAGGGTTGAGCATAAGACATATACAAAGTATGACCTTGATTATAAACCAGAAGTGACAAATACATCCATACTCTACTAATTATATCGCCATAAATGAGTGTAATTAGTACTATATGAACGGCATAGGACAAGCTGTCACCTTGCGTATTAACTACCGGCTTATGCCTAAGCCATATTGAATAAGTGTCAATTATTTCCTACTGTAATTTTTCATCGAGTTGGGAAGCATCCGCTGTTGGACATAGGCCTCCACTATTTTCATAGTAAACGATTCTGGGTAGGTTGTAATCTGTAACTCTTGATCTCACTAGTTGTTTATTAGCATAATCAAATTCGCTATTTATGTGTTCTTGTGGGTGTTGAAATGACAACCTTGAAGGTCCTTGTTTAATCAGGGTGAGTTACATTCAATATTGAGTTACAACAGTCTAGGGTTGGGTTTCATTTTAGATCCTAATTTTAGGTCGTTTTCAAATCACCAGGACCGTTATTCATATTTTTCTGATGTATTATGTCATCACTGCTTGATTTAGTAAATTAGTTAACATTACGACACACGGGGTCAACATATCATAGTTTAGTCACCTACCTTTAATATATCAATTAATTAACTAAATTATTTTCCCACTCAACGAAACATTAAGCTATCGATACATTAAATTAAAACACGCTAATGAAAACACGAGCACAGTTCAGCGGCCGGCAAGCCTAATGCGTCTTTACGACACAGCCCAGAGGGACCTGCCAGCCAGACGGTACGAACAAAAAGCCAATTTCATAAAACTATGCACCCGACTGCGGCCCATAACAATAAATGAGCAAACCTCCAGAACCTGATACCTCGCCCGGATATACTTTTCACATGTCCTGTGTCAACGCACACGGAAAATTCATCCACTATCCCCAGAAATTCTCAAAAGTTATGTTTACGAATGCCTACTGAAGCAGCGATGGATAAACTCTAAAGCCAACGAACGCATCGCTGCAATACAGTGGTAGAGGAATCTGCAAGTCTGCCGCACACAAAAGCGTCCATGTGGTGACGAGGAGGCTTCGATTGCACACTGCTGTAGTTCTACATCGCGCGCCAGTCTGCACCGTGCTGCCGCCCGCGACGCTTGTGTTGAGAGGCGCGACGACGCCGAACCTCCGACATCGCGAAAAAAGTTTTCGTCCGACACACGAAACTTTCCTAGTCTTTCCTTTCAACCCGCACATTGTTGAATTGGAACAGTCTATTTTGAACCCGGCAAACGCGAAAAGTGACCTTCTCAAACCGGAATTCGGTATCCTCCGGAACGGGTTTAGTCTCGGACCCCGCCGTGCCAGGACTTTCGTGAAGTGCTAACTTGATTTTCATAGTGGTGTGTTCAGTGTGAGTGACTGGATTCTACGCTTAACACGGAAGGCCGGACGTTGTCCCAACATTTTAAGGTCGGCTTCCAAGTAAAAGTGCTGTTAAAAATTTCAGTAAGTATTGTTTTATGTTGAAGTTCAAAGACCTCGAAACTTATGGCTATAAAACAAAACTAGATGGAGAACATAACATGCGTGACAGGCAAAAAATTGCAAATTGGAGCATAATAAAATTATAGAATAGAATCTTGCAATCGTCCTTGCCCTTGTCAAAACAAAAAGTGAACTAATATTTCCATCAGACGACTTAATTCGACTCGTAGAGACAGCAAAAAATAATTCGGTCAGAGAGTAAACAATAGCCTTTTATCTATTTGAAATAATCAGAGAATTCATTGATTGTCGACATAGCTTTAATCTTGGGCTAACAATAAAGGAAATTACGAAAGGTGTTTAAACACATTCAAACTGCAATTAATTTTTCAATACTTTCTAGATTGTTTGTCGCTGCGGGTTTAATATAGCCAATATAGCATTCGGAAACAAATAAAGATTTTAAATTTTAAGTAACTGGAACAGGAGAAAAACGTTTCGAGTCAGTGCACCTTTACCGGATCTGTAATTAGTTCAATTTGTGAAGCTTTTTTTGCATGTTTGCATATTGAGAAGAATCGCTCGACCTCAGAGTGTTTTGTATCAATCGAAAGTGCCATGTGTCTGTTAGTCTATTTTAGACCGAACAGATGTGCAAAAACTGAACCAAAAAACGACTATTGAGCGCTTTGTGGAGTAAAAAAAAAGCAATGCAACGTTAACTTTATTATTTTTTACTTCGATGCCGAATTCGCTCTCGGCACAGCATTAGTAATGTGTTCTTATTTTATTTTAATCTCAGTGAAATTATTTTTGATATCTTCGGATGCTATATATGTTTTGAACTTTAGAGACCTTTGTCTTTTGTTAAAATGCCGTTCTAATACCGAATTTGTTTCGTCAGAATCAAGCTTAGTTAAGAAATATTAATACAAATACATTTTAGCGTTTCACAAGGTTACATTTTCACAGGTCATAATGCCAAGGCCGAACCTAGCTGCGAGTAACTTTAGAAATTCTGCGGCACCTATTATGGTAGCCGGCTAGTACTTAACTGTTAATTAAAATTTTGCAATAGTTTCCAATTACTTTTGGATTCTTTGACTAGGAAATGGGCTATCGTTCATATTGTTAGCTCTATACTTTATACACATATAAATAAAATTGGAGTGTCTGTTTATAATATTAAAATAACCGCTTTTTGCTACTTGCATATGAATATATATACGGTACATGTACCAAAATACCATTTACAATTTTTGTCTGTCTGTCTGTCTGTTTGATTATTCCCGCTAATCTCTGAAATGGCTGGACCGATTTTGACGGTAGTTTCACTGGCAGGTACCTAGCTGATGTAATAAGGAGTAACTTAGGCTACTTTTTTTAAATTAATATATGCTTTTTTTGTTAAATTCCACGCGAACGAAGCCGCGGGCACAGCTAGTTCTAAATATAATATATATGCTTTCTAATAATATGCAGTGGCTGAGTAAAAACCTAATCAGTTTTTTTTAAAATTGATACTTAGCTACATCATATTTTTGAAAATGTAAGTTTTAATAATATACCCTTAACAAGATAGTTTTCAGTCTGTCTAATACTAAAAAAGTAGTTGACGTACGTTGTTTGACTTCACATATAAAAATGGTGAATGATTTGAATGAACCTTTTTAGCTCTTTTTAAAGTTATCAATATATGATATGCCCTCGTGGTCGTGATTTTAAACAAATTTAAAACTTTTGAACAGATTTTGGTATTTAGTTTACATCATTTGATTTTATTTATTTTACTTCACTTTGTTTTTTTAGCTTAATCCAATTCAGTTCTATTACCAAACAATCTACACATAGTGTTACATGATTTGATAATAGGTGACCGTAGGCCGAATCAGTCGTGCGTTTCCTAAACCCAGGTGGTCGAATTATAGAAAAAAAAAACGCCTTATTTACTTTTGCTATACTATCAGAGCTTACAATAGATGTTTCATCTTCTTTATCTCTATAATCTTTTCCTTTTACGTGGTCTATAGAACCAAACGCTTGATGTAATAGGTGGTTACTGGTTATCGATTTCAGAATTTAAAAGTCATCGCACTTAGCGGATTTTTCTGCTAACCGTAGGCTTAGTACAGCGAATTTGATAGATTTGTTACCGGCTTGTAGTCATATTGGATTTGAGCAATCTGTGATCTCTATGATACATTTTTTGCATTTCATTCATGTATTCTTTATGAACATCAATGAGGCTACGCTGGTTTGTGATTCTTGCTTATCTGAACGTATTTCTAATACAGGAAAAACATTTAACCAGTGCGCAAACTGTAACCAAAGCTGATTTTTTTAGTATAACCGACGAAAAATTTCTACGCTAGGGGGTCTATAATGATATGCTGAATTCATGGTTACAGTTTGCGCACTGGTTAAACGTTTACCATATATAACATCACGTTATATGTATAAACATTTTGGGTGTGTAAGTCCCAAGACTGGACCAAAGGCGTTCAAACATGTGTGCATCAAAAACATTGAACTCACAGCTCGTCCAGTAAATATTGACATTTCGGATGAATTGTCGGCGCAAAACAAAAAAGTAAACAATCATTTCGTCTTTTTACATGATGTGTTGATTGAATATTGACCTCAAATGTTTAAACTTCAATTTTAGAAACACTTTCACAGCATGTCGATAGAGAGATCGTTTGCATAAGTTCATTGACAATGTATTCTGCGGTCTTGTCAATACAATGTAGCCACTAGTTATCTTCGCTTAGTAGCTACTAGAACTGTTCCTACAAACTTTCTGTGAATAATCTTGATATCAATTGGATCAGTCTTGATTTCCGTTATGTGGGCAAAAACCGATAAAATACCACAATGGCCGTAGGCTATGAACCTATAAGTTTTGTACGAGTACATTCATACATTTTGAACTCAAGTTTTTCTGAGCATTGAAAATGGTGCCGCGATGTAATTGTTTGTAAATTGTTTGTCGACTTTGAATATTTCTTGCTTATCATGTGACTAGTTCCTATTGTGATTTTTTTCTGTTGCTTATTCATTTTCAATATTCTACCAGCTGGCTTTAATTTATTTAGAGATCTTGCGTTACTGACATTATTGTGCTTAGGACTTATAAGCAGAGAGATTAGGCTTACTCAAAGTACATCAAAATGATTCATTGGTACCTTATGATCTTTGAGCTTACCTTCAATTCTTAGATCATCACTGAATTCATCAAAAACAAGTTTGTTTGTCAAAGTTTTAGCTTCCTGGTGACGACTGTATTCGTATGGCCGTGTCGATATGTTTACATTAATATGTTTATTCATTACTTAGTATCAGTGAAGGCCATCCATATTGTCGGCTTGATACACCTACTAAACGTGATTGGACTGTGTAACCAGATATTTTGTAACATTAGTCTGTTATGTTTTTTTACATCTGCTACTTCTTAGGACCTAAAAACGGTAATTTTAATGGACGCTGTGTCTAACTTGAGAAATTTGAAGATATCAAGTTTTTAAGTTGATGTGTGGTCTTCCTTTAATCATGCTACCTACTTAGTAGTCTCCTGGTAGTTTTCTCGGAAGTGAGTGAGACTGTATCAATTGAATTATTAACAGGATCTACTACAGAGACTACAGAGACTCTTCACATTATCACCAAATACTGGTTGGGCTGTTTCTAAAAAGGATTCTTTGAACAAAGAAAACTTTGAATATAGAACTTAAAAAAAAACACTAACAAAATCAAGGTAATAAACCAAAAAACTCCGCCCCTAACACGACCCATTGACCAAAAGTAGCCGTTAATTCGACAAAAAAACAAAAGATCCAAAGTTACAAATAAAATGACACACATACAAAGTTATGACCAATCATAGCACAGTAGTAGAATCAATTCCAAAGTTTTTACCATTGCAAACTTTTTTTTGAAGTTTTAAATCTGGTTTTACTGGCTGTTGTACTGACTTGTGAATGACTATCTGCGGTCAACGGCCTTAATTCACAATAACACATAATAATAATATGAAACAAAAAACCATGGTGTGTTATCTTCTTAGCAATTACTGAATATAACCTATGTTTAAGGTGGTCTATGGTGTTAAAGTCACGTCATTGTAATGACATTACGGAACGTGAAAAATTATGCATAACTCAACGGTATTTTGGACCCAATCGTTAGCGGTGACGCCATGATGGTTGACAGAAATGGCGTGAGATAATTTATAATTTTCTAGACGGACAGAATTTCAAAAATAACTGGCAGTGAAATCATACAAAATATTTGAATTTGTAACTTTGAATTTGTCTTCTCATCAATCTGACATTGATAATATATCTACGTCAGAGATTCAATCACCCACATTGATATTTTAATATTATGTGGAAAGTTTGATACATTTTTATCTGCTGCCTCACATTTTAATTAAATTAAACCAGTCACATACATTAAAATTTCCCAATGGATCACACACACAAGAGCAACTCAAATGCATATTGCACTAAAAGGCAATTTTAATTAACATTTGCAAACTTCAAATACTTTCTTATTCGTTTAATTCCATAAACATTTTAAATATCAGCAGTTGCTTTACATTTGATCTTGAGATAACTATCGTCTTGTATGTCACTTTGACAAGATTATCTAGTGATGTAACGATAGCGTTCGGAGCAGGTGTCTAGATCTATCGATAAATTCATACTCTTGCTATTTGAACGTGAAATTTCACAGCTTGTTTTGTATATTTCCACGATGAAGTTGGACTCAATTAGCTTGAATACCACCGATGGTTTTAATGCTGTTTGAAGTTCTAATGACAGCCTGTCAATAGTATGAGATTGAAGAATTTTCTACTAGTCAAAAGAAAGGTAGATCTAAAACTAAAACTGACATATATGAAACTAACTGTGGTTGGAGGTCACAACACCATGAGTTTGCAACCTGTCGACCATTCCTATTTTAAGTCAATGCATTATCGTGACCTGTGGCTAGTAATACCTCTCACCATATCTCACGAGTAGTATCAATGCCTCTCAAAATATCACGATACAATTCACGTTTCTTTTATATTTGAACACCGTTACGTACTCGTCAATTACTAACACAAGTTAGGCACAGGTCATGGACATGGGAACAACAAACAATGCTTCTGTTACCGATGCAACCATTTTCAGCATACCAGCTCTTAAATATTACAAAATCAATGTCGTAACTTGACAAATCGTTTGTCTAATAAACGTTTATTAAGACGGGATCAAACAAAATGCGGCCTTGAGGTTAGACGTAGACCTGCCTATATGTTGTGAAACATACGTTGTCAACTATATAACAGCTTATTACTTCGTCACAGAGATCATGTATCGTCAAATTGTCTATAATACCTTGACACATAGGTAACTGACAACCTTCAGAATTAACGTTTGCTTTGCCATAAATTACGAATCATTCTTTATCATTAATAATAACTGCCAATCGTGCTCCAGCTGATAATTTATCGAGTTCTCACAATTATTTAGTTCGTGTATAATCTCATGTAATAATTTCATCGCATTTGATAAACATACAAAGATTGGCAATTTCGAAATTGAATGCAAGTAATAAATCATTTACTTTATTAAAATCATGTACAGGCTTAAACGAAAACTTTTGAACGCAAGGTACGTGTGGATTAATAGGTGTTTATATTAGGCGTACATTCATTACAGAGAGTTTAGCATTAAGATTGTATTCAGCATGTGTGGCCTTCGTTGCATCGTTTGTGGTCCTATTTGAATAGCTAGTAAATATTGACCGACAACATCTGTTTACGGACTATTGAAGTGGATTGAGTATTATTACGATTTTGAAGAATTATGTCGAGGTCTGCATTGTACAAGGTGATCGATGGTCCTGTCGGTAGCTGGACTGACTGATTGTGCGTTTCTGTTATTTTCTATAAAAGTAATTGGTGAAAGTGTTAAAGTTTATTATTTGTTTTTATGTGCTTGTGGAGGACTTGATTTAAAAATACTGTGACTTTTATCTGATTTTAAACCATATGTTGTTAAAAAAATAAACTTTACTTTTATACCTTTAGTGTGATATCACTATCATTATATCAAAAATATTTCCTTTAATGTTCACACTGTTATTTTATTGGTTATACAAAATGCTGCTATGTTTATATCTTCGCTTAATTAACCTGTATTCAAATGAAGTGTTGCATTAATGTCAATGGTATTAAACAATTACTTGTTGACCTATAGCCGCTTAATCGATAGAATCTCACACCTTTTCATTCAATTAAGATCACGGTAATGATAATTATTTGCAGGCCTTAATTAAAAGCCCCTGCAGCCGCTAATTGTGAATGCACTTCTGTGCCATTGTTTCAATTGTGTGGAGGTACAATTATTCAGATTTCCGTTCCTTAGCACCTCCCTGACCGAGATATGAAAAGAAGGTCTTGTAAGGGCCGTCCTAATTTTAAATGTACACACTTAGTCAAGTTTTTGTTGATTTATACTTAAAAGGAATTCGAAATAGAAATGCTAGTACGAAATTAATATGTACGCCGTGCTTTTTCTTACCGCTGCAAGCCTCTAAGTGGCAGTAAAGTGTGAATATGTATTGTTTGCAATAACGCGTTTGGAATATTAACGATGAAGTTCTTTCAAGACAGCTTTGATGTCCCAAGATTATCTTTCAATTAGATATTTCTAATCTTGCGAGTGTGAGAGTTGTGAGAAGCGAAAGAAAACGATGATGTTTATGACGCGTAGGCGATCCATAGATGATGGCGAAAACCATATTTCATTTTGGACTTACAAGTTCAAGGAAACCGAAATAGATTCGCTTAAAAAAGTGGACGCTAATGATAGTCTTAGAGGAAATTATATTTGGACAACTGTAATTATGGTGACGACGGGTTACCAAATTCGTAAAATCTAGGCAAGTAGAGCAAAAGAATTGTGTGAAACCAAATATGGAAGTTTTTATCTACTTTTAATGTTTTATACAAAAGGAGATGAGTTCTAAGAATGGAGTTTATTCTTTTTGTATCTTTACAAATATAGACAAAGTTATATACGACGTGGGAATATAGATGTTGAATTTATTGGTAATTAAACAGAAAGCTATAGCTTGTGAATGCGTAAATAAAGTATTTCTAGTGCATTCAAATATAAGAGTCGAAAATGAAATAAGCACCAATCACGTCCGACCTTCAGCAACAGTACAAGGATCGTGTTTTAATTACAAATTACTATATCGTTACGTAGCTTTGAAAATTGACCTAATAAGGCCCTAAGTCAATGAGCTAACGAGGTCACGAGAATGAAAGCTAGTGCATTCAGTACAATGGTTATTGTTTTCACTTGGTTTGCAGGTACTTCTAACAATGCCACTCATCTAACAGATGTTGATAGGCCATCTTTGAATTAATATGATTCTGATTCATTATTCACTGTATCTCTGATCTTAGTATAGTTATTTCGTGGCTTTGACTGTGACCAAGTTCTGAAGCTGTATTGGGAAAGTATTCGGTTATTACACTCTTTTTTTCAATCATCGATCTGATAAAGGTGATAAGTTGCTCATCATGGTTTTCTTTTATAAGAAACTAGATATATTCATGGGTACACGGATCGTTGCAGAAGAGTGGAGATGAAGACAAACAAAAATCTATTACTGACATTGAGGTTAAAACTGCATTACGGAAGTGTTGAAAAAATATTCGATTACTAATTGGACATGTGGTTTATACATAGATTCAATTAGAAGTTCACTGTGTTGATGTATTACCTCTACGTCTGCATCCATTCCGACTATTTATACCACACCACTTGGAAGAAGTTTTCTAAGCTCAATGCACACATTTTGTAGCTGCACTTACTATTTTTAGGTTACCCAAACACACTTAGTTTCAAACAAAGTTGTTTACAACTAGCACTTAAGACAGTGAACCCAGTCTGTTTTAATCCGATGATTCGATTACTTGAACCGATACTGCTATACAAAGAATTAAATCGATTATGATATCGAAACGTAGACAAACAATTGAAACGTTGCCTTTTGTTCATAATTTTATAAAATCATTAATATTATTGTTATGAGCTATCGAATCTCTTTCGTAATGTCTGATATAAAAATCTATGAAGTAGAAAATCGTTTTATTTAGACGAAACTCGATTACTTTGAAGTAAAATGCCTCAGTCGGAATTAGATGGCATTAGTTAAGTCATCAGACACGTAACCGTTAAAAGAGAAAACAAATCTGCTTCACTTTCATTTTTGGCTTGTCGCGTTTTCAATATCAAGGTCGTTGCATAGTTAAAATCGGCTCTTTTATCAGATGCAGCGGTTGTTGCGTAGACATTGTTTGTTTTAATATTTGCATCTTCATTGTCATGGTCTTGCGAATTTGCATTTCATACTTCCATCTCTTCGTTTCATTTGCTTTAAGCTTGCTCATCATTAGCGACTATAACAAGATTACCGACATGTTCTGCTTCTGTAATATTTAAAGTGTAGTTGACTAATATTGTTTTCTTGTTAAAATAACTCATAAATCTCATACGTAACTACTCATAAATATGAGAAGAGAAAACGTGTCATTACGTCTTATGGTTATTAATCTCATTGTTTATAAATAGGTGCATGAGAATATGGGAGATTAAGTTTGTTATTTGGAAACAATGAAATCTTTACGTGATTTCTAGAAAAAGCGAAGCTGACATAACTTGACGGAAGAGATAAAGAAAATTACTTAGCTACTTAATTACTAATGAAATAAATTGTCTATTGAGTCATACTTATCCGAAGCCGATAGGCATATTTCCTAAGCGCACATCGGTAGGAACATAAAATTTTGTTCCTGCTGTCCTAAAACAATATCTCTACCATCAAGAGCATATAGCTGTCTCAATAAGTTATGTTCTGATTAAATCTCTCGGAGCAATAACGACGCATTGTATCGAAATATCACTATTAGTTCCGCTCGGATTTGCTGCGGGCGACATTACCAATGCCCTTTCCCTTTCTCTGATTGTTAACACTTCTCTAATGTCCATTGCTTCTTTTACACGATCTCCTGTATCTACATCTTCATCAACGTCGTAATGTAGTTCAAATGATCAATCGTTTCTACTTTGATCTTGACTACCTGGTACGTTATTATGACCTGTCATTAGAGGACAGACCAGTGTGTATTCGTAATTGAATGTTGCGGGTCCGTAATAGAAAAGTATGCACTTTCGATTGTCAAGTTGTACTGTTTTTGCATTCGATCTGTTTATCTGAGAACCAGTTGTGAATGAGCATTTGTTAGTTCTATCTATTGTTACATCACGGTGTTTATGTGAAGGTTGTGATTTCGTATCATGGAATCTCAGAGAAATGTTGATTGAGACATTGATAGTGGCTACTTGTGTTCCGTTTAGATTCTCGTTGGCAAATGGTTTATGTGTTCAAGTATTTGTGGTTGATCTTTACGATACTAATCGTCCATAAAATGTTACTTCATCTTGCTTGACATCAAAATTTGATTAATTTTTGATGGGCATATTTTATTTTTCAATAGGTTTCTCTTTTTGACCGCACCTTTAGTGGTAATCCATCGTAGTTGAAAAGTAATCAGCCATGAACTATGATGATGTTGATGACATACTATTTGGCGTCCTATAGCTAATTCATTTTTAAGTCCTTTGCTACCTTTGTTATTAAAAGTAGCGCGTGATTTATCATTAATCTGACTATCGTATATATTATATTAAATATCAACCTATTTAGACAAGGTTATATTATGTAGTTACTGATAAAGATTACCAGTGCTACGATAGGATATAAATGTATACTCTTTATGATGACACAAAAGATTCAACAGTCCCAAAATCAACGCTCAATTTAACCAAAGCTTTTGTTCGAACAATTATTTTTTGCGTTCTTTTGTTCGAACTTTTTTTTAATTACTCTTTAGTCAAGTCTGCGAGGGTTGAAAATTCCAATTTGCATACAGAGGGTGGAAGTATTTAAGTAGTTGCATATTTTATGAAAAGTTACGGGCAGGTGGATATTAGTTTTATTATGTGTTGAATGTAAATTCTAATTTATTCGTTGTCTCTCCATTCATTTGTGTAAAATAGTTTCGATGAAATTTATGCTACTTTGCAAGCAGACGCAAATAATTATTGATTTCGTTAACATAATGTACATCATTATTCTCCTGATGATATTTTTCCACTTCAGCTATATCCGTATTTCCAGGTGGCTCAAGTAATAAGGGACTAAAGGTTTAGCTATGGAACCATTTCATTTTTTGTCGTTCAAAATATGCTTGGCTTCAAAGCAGCTCACAAACACGCTGACCCGGATCACACTTGGAAATACCCAAATTGGTGGTGACCTTTCGAGTCTAAGGACCATAATGGAACTCTTATCCCTAATAAGGGTTGATTCAAGCAAATGGGTTGGGATGGTAAGATGCTTGACAGTGTTTATTTTAGTCTATCTAACTTAGCTTAGGTACGGCCCTGAAATGAAATTGGCTTTGAGTTTTGGGGCATTTAGGTGCCACAAGACGCTTTATAACTTTACATCAACTTGCAAAGATTGCCTCGTTGGTCTAGTGGTTGCAAGCGCTACTACGATTCCCAGAATTAATGGATGGACAGCTAACATTAATGTAGCTATCGGTTCTCTTCTCTCGCAGACTCGCTGTTTTCATTCCATTTCCACCCACTGGTCGCATTGGTCTCATGAAATTCCCAGTTCCCCAGTTACTGTCAATCCTCAGACCTGGCACCTCATCTCAAGCCTCACTTAACGACAGCTCAGCTCATTGAAGCAAAATGAAAGTGTTCTCGGCATAAAATGGCGGACCCATTCGTCTTGCTGTGTGTCGGAAATTAAACTATTGACGGACGGTTCTCGACTCAACACTCTAATTGGTTTATCTGACGCTTTTTTGGCTGCTGTTCAAGTAAGGAGAATCGGAAGAAAGTCGTGTTTGAATTTTTGTATGGTGTTTAATTATGTTTTTGCTTCTGGTAACTGACAATTATGTAGTTATTAATATTTATAATTAAATATATATGTAGAGGCTTATGGCTAAGTAACAATAGCCGCACGGGTCGATCAATCAGGTTAAGCTACACTTGCCGCGGCAGGTCCGTGGATGGGTGACCGTTTTTGCATAGCAAAACTCCTCCGTGCCTTGGAAAGTATGTTGCTTATTTGTTTAATACTTTAAACAAACAAATATACAGAGGCGAACCTAATGCCACAGGATTTTTCCACCAGTTTTTTTTTGAGGGTTGGAATTCATCAAATAACTTCTCCCGCTCTGGGTGGAGCTGGAGGGCGTGTCAGACTTTTACTGACTTAAACCCACCCGTGTTCCCTCAGTTGCCTGTGTGCTAGGGGCGACGGTATCTCTTTCGAACAACCCGCACCCCTGGCAGAACAACCCGCACCCCTGGCCAACCTTTGGGTGATGCAGAGACAAACAGTTAAGCCCAGTCCTACCAAGAGGTTTCGTATTACCCAGTTTCTCGATTGTGGAGATCAGATAGGTAGTCGCTCCATGTAAAATACTGGTAATCAGCTGAGTCTAGTTTTACCCATACCACAGGGTAAGTGACAAAATTGTCGATGATATGATAAAGGTTGAAGAGCTCATCGAGGTGGATGTTGTCACGTTATATAAATAATCACGGAAATGGCTTACTAGATCCTTATCAGATAATTACTTAAAGGTAAGTGCGCAATTTCTAAGAGGAGAATAAAGAGAGAATGAATTTAGTAGGTAATAGTTGTGTACTTCGAATTGCTATAAATAAGCCTGTTAACATTACTTAAATTAGCATGTTTCGATTACTTAAGATCAGAGGCCCTAGTGTGAGTTTCATTTAACTATCTCGATCAAACGCAGTGATCGCGTTCGGCGCTCCGATTGGTCTTTCACCAATCCAAGACCAATCGGAGCGCCGAACGCGCTCACTGCGTTTGATCGAGATGGTTATATGAAACTCATACTAGGGCCTCTGTTAACATAGGTCAGTTCATAACAGCTGAGTAGGCTTGCTGAACGTTAAGCCTCTCCTAGGATGCTGTATTGCTTCTTACTGTACATAGTTAAGGTAGCTGATAAACACATAGGTACCAGCCAGTGAGTTTATGTCTCAGCTTATTTTATCAGGCCGTTTTATTGAACAAATATACACCATAATAACAAAAACGCAATAAATAGGAAAACAACACGTTTATCGATAATCCTACAGTTTCTGTTATTTCAATATCGAATAATTATACATAACATCACGCCTTATTTCCCTGAAGGTTAAGGCAGAGCTGTAGCTACTTATAGTACATCCACATTTTTCCAGTTACATAATTAATTAATATGTAATAGGGGCATAAATTCAGGCTCCGGGCTGTCACAGAGAAATCAAAGATAGAGAAACTCTGAACGAATAATTATAATCGTAAAAATCAATCAGATATACAAATAGCACAGTCGGTCAAGACTACCTACCAAGTACTAAGCTGACACATATAAATACTAGATACTCGTAGATACTGTATCGACACTTTCTCAGTACAGCTCTAGATAAGAAGTTATCAGGAACTTGATATGAGACCTAAATAGTAACAGTTACTGTTGCATTTATAGCGTTACTTGATATGTTGTTGTTGAAATACCTAATTTCATCGCCAGTGTGGTCTGGGCCTGGCGCCATGGAATCAAGATATACTTAGTTAAAGAATTGTTTGTGTTTCGTAACGTTAATTACGTACCTAACATTGTATAGAATCAAGTTCTTTTAACTTAAAAGACAGCTGTGCTGCTGGGGAGTTTGCGCCACTTTTTCTTCCCAGCTAGAGCACTATGACGGGCGGGCATTTCTGGGGGACTGTCTTATGTAATTTTGACGTTCAAAAACTGCTGACATCAGTTTAGTTTGAATAAATGACATTTGATTTTATTGAGTTGCTTAATTTAATAGTATTTGACGTATGTATGTACCTATGCTTCACAGTGAAGAGGCCTGTGTCCTAGCAATGTCAACGTTTATTGGCCGGGAGCCGACTCCAACATTATTGGGAGTGGCTTGGCAAATGAGGACGAGATCTACCTATGCTTCTTCTACATACTTGGTGTTTGCATTATTTGTGCGGTGTCTGTAGGTATTTATTTATGCAAAATTACTGATATCTGGATCAACGATCAGGGGTCTATTAATAAAACCGACAGACGACAGGTGATAGACCACAAACTGACGATAGCGTAAGTTTGTTTTCATAGTTTTCTGCTGCGCAGCACCTATCCTGAAAATCTGACGTTTATGTAATTTTTTGTGAAATTATCGCATTATCAATTAGGTATATTAACCAATAGGTAATAATATATTTTCATCATGGAACAGGGAATACCCTGTCCCATGATCCAAATACGGTTCAGGTTGACTTTTTAACAATTGTGTCTATTTGTGGACAGTGAAAGTGCTAAATAAGGCCCAGAGGACAGGGACACTCTGCCTAGTGCAAATTGAAACCGAAAAACGTTGTAAGTTTTCTGTGTAGTACAAGCAACTCTACTAATGGGAAAAATGATTCAGTACCTATGGAACACCTCCGTGATATTTTGACTAATGAGCCAAATAACTTAACGTACATTTTCATTGTGAAAATGTACGTTAAGCGGCTAATTGCTGGGTACAAAACAAAGGCAGACATCGCAGTCGATTACATCCCAAACAATATCTTAGTCTCAACAGTTCCCTAAGGACATCATCAACAAGATTCGATACAGGCGGAGCCGCAGTACCAGCCGGCCATCCATAACCGCTACATTTTATAGAGGTAGCCTGCTCGGGCGCCAGCTTTCGCTCCTTGTACGCTCTTATCCGTTTGTAAGAGCGATTTGTTTCCCGATTGCCGCGCAGATTACTATCTAATTGAAGAGTTATATTACTTAACTGGCTATGCCTCGTGGCCTGTAATGTTTACCTTTTAAAACTACCAGTAATAAGCTGTTAATCTGCTAAATTCCATCGAAATTGGTTGAGTAGTTAAGCCGTAAAATCGTTGGTACAGTACATCATCTGCCTAGCTTTTTCCCGACTTTTGGGGTCGGCTTGCAGTCCAACCGCATGTAGCTGCATACGAGTATTTTACGTGGAGTGACTGCCTATCTGACTTCAACAACCCAGTTACTGGGTAAAACTATATACCCCTTGGATAAGTCTGCTTGTCAGACTTTCGGGCTCCAGGTAGACCGTTGCGAGTCGGTAATTTCAACCAGCCCACCTTCCTCCAGAGGTTAATTATATCTCCTAGTCTGTTATGAACATCTATGTAAGGTCTGGGTGCCCTGAGGGTTTCTGTCCTAATACGCGCAACGGTTTCCTCAGCCTCCGTGCAAGCCCTGCACAGAGGACTGTCTGGTATTTCTAATGTGTAGAAGTGTTTGTTTAGTTATCAGTGTCCCTGCCTTCTAAGGATGGCATAGCTTCCCAGGACTGTCTGCAACCTGGTGTCGAGGTCTACCTGCTCTTCGCTTATGTGTGGGTGAAATCCTGTAGCCAGCCTGTTTACGATTTACTTAACTAACACGTTAATTTTCGCATTGAATTTGCAAGGATTTATGTAACATCTATGGATGTAGGTACTTTGGTAGCACGTGTAGAGGCAATACTGGAACGAAAGGTGCTCTATAAACATTGGTACAGTAAACCCGTGCCTAAATGTACGTAATTGTTTTCAAGGCTGCTGATAGGCACGGTGAAAAAATGTTTAATGTTGTAATTATTTTAACGATTTTTTTTGTACATGAATTTGGCTGAGCGATCCGTATTATTGAATCAGTTTATGAAAAATAATCACCTTATTATGAGCGCCTTAAATCTTAGTCAAGTAGATTGGATGGAGTTTCTTGCCCATTCTTCTAAGTAGGCATTTAATACGCGTTGGAATGGTCAGCTAGCTTCATGTAAATTCTGACTGACCGACTCCTTGACAATTCAAAACCTGTAAATGGTTATTTGAAATTAATAGTTTGAGTTTGAGTAGGTATTTATTTCTTTTGTATTATTTTATTGGAAAACAGGTTTAAATACATCTAAAACAACATTAAAAACAAGCTTGACTACAAAACAGAGCACTTTAGCATAGTCTCCACAACAAATCAAGTTATTTTAACACTACACTACTCAACAATTTTACAAGTTGTCACCGTAGTGACAATATTAGGCAAGCTTGCCCGGTCATGCCTCTTGCGAACCGATATTGCCCAATGCCCGTAAAATTACACATTGCCAACGTAATTTCTTAGTACCTAGTACCTACCTAAGTGAATAAGTGTCTACTTGAATTGCTACTGCGCAAATATTAAATGTAAAAACAAAATATACAAAGGCTTCTTGTAGTTGCAAAGTTTGTCTTACAAATATGTTTATACAAGATGGTACTTGTATAATTGTTTTGTAATACGAATATCAGCTGTTGTGCTAGTAAACAATGGTTGACTCTGAAAATCGGCTGTGATAAACAATTGATTTTATTGTTTTGTTACGCTGATTTACAATGGCTTAGTATACCTCTAGACTTAGTATTTTTTAAATAAAATCGTAGTAGCCATTAGCGCGCCGCGGCTTCGCCCACGTGGATATCGGAAATTATCCCTCGCAAACATGCTACCGGGACAAAAAGCTAGCCTCTGTTACTCTTAATAACATCAGCTATCTGCCAATGAAAGCCCCGTCGAAGCCGGTCCAGCCGTTTTGGAGATTAACCGGAACTAACAGACAGACAAACATTTTGTATTTTTTTTTTGTTATGAGCACCGTATTTACTTTCATATGGATTTAGTAGAAAGCTGTAATTTTGAAATTACAAAATAGGTACTTCAATTTTATTTTTATTGTATCGATTTACTGAAAACTGAATAAAACTATTTTAATTGGAATGACCGCTGAAATAACCTTAAAAGCACGTACCGAAACAAAGCAAAGCAAACAAAAAACTCAATGAAAGGCATAGAGATCAATAATAATTTGCGTAATGTAATTAATTACGTCATTACTTTTATAAGTACGTATAGAGGAAAGGATGGTAATTTGGAATACCATTTTGTTTCAGACCTGCAACTTTTTTTCCGTGAGGTATTAAGAAATAAAACCTTGATTAAATTGAAGCAATATTATCTTACTATCAATGTGCAAGCCATCAAAAACAATTAAATATCCCTACAGGTTAAAATTTTAGGTTAAATGCAAAATGGCACAATTTAGTTTTGGAGATGGGGTGCAGGTATTTTGGTATAGGAGTATTCCAAATTATATTCACCATGCTTAACTTAGTTATTTTCGCTATTACTAAGTCAATGTTTAAGAAGAAAGTGTAAGGTTTGTGATAGCAAAATTGATCCCAGAGAGCAACTCACTAAAATCGGTTCCTAAACCGATTGAAGGTAATTTGGCATACTATTTTGGTATTCTAAATTACCTTCACTTAAGATTAGACACCGTGATAGTAGGTAAGTGATTTAAAGGTGAAAGGATAAGTATTCTATAAATAATATAAAATAAAAAAAACTATAATAAACTTTAATCAGCCTGTATCTACCTTTGATCAGTCTTTTAGTTTTATTAACTTTAGTTAGTTTAATTAGTTGAATGACATAAATGGCTAATTTGCAAAATCACAAACATATGATCCAGCTTCATAGCCGGCACATTCTCCGTGCGCCCAAAGCTCACACATAAAACACTGCACCCATTCTTCCCCCCTCCTGTCTTCACTATACTTCCCATTACAGAAAATACACTCTGCATCAGCTGCAGGAGGTCTTTCACCAAAAGAAATTTCTGTTTCTAATTCTCCTGACGTATATGACTTACGACTGGTGTAAGAGCTGGAAGATTCCAAACTTTCGGTGTCATCATCGTCCCCTCCCTTGCATAATAATATTATAGATATTTGTAAGCAAGTTAATACAAAGCATTAAAAAAATACAACTGAATGTATTTTGGAATATTCCAAATTAACATCACATCAGGCATTCCAAATTAGCAACAAGACGTAGATGGACATACCCTCAATTCATGTATTTATAAATATTAAATTTTTTTAAATCAATGCCAATATGCAAAATTAATTATCTAATTTACACTACACATAAAGCTAAACAGCATAATCATAAGGAAATTTAGCGATGGGAATGGGTTAAACACGTACCTCAAAAACTTTCTCACGCGCTGTTTCTCGTTTTAATCTCTGGTCGCCATCTTAGTAAAATGACAGACTATCTGTGCAAACATGTTGATAGATGACGCTACTTGTGAACATTTTACGATCCGTAATACGAGATGGCGCTTTTCATTTTTGTGAAACACTGCTATCCCAAATTAACAACAGTATTCCAAAATACCCTCCTTTCCTCTACATTTTCCATTAATAATGAAACAAAAATTACCTCTCACAATCCAATCATTATTTTTGTGAATACTACAGACAAACAATTCCTAAGTTACAACATACTTCTCCAATTCAGTCATTCATCCTTTTACAGCCAATTAAGACCCTTACTGCCTATTGTCCAAAATATTCCCAACAACTATACAAATGTATTCAATCACTTTGCATAACAGTTCTCACGAGATCCACGTTAATAACTGCTGTAGTCGATAGTGAAAAACGAAGGCTGTTTACGAATTCCAGTCACATACACAATATCTTAACTGGAATGGGCATCATGGCTTTCCTCTGGTGCGCAGTTTACTAGGGAAACGATGCTTTGAATGCTACGGTGCCAGTCATAAGCGAGTAGCGAGAAAATTTGCATGACAATGATCTTGCGGGGTGTTGATGTATGGAGAAGGAGAGGAAGACCAAAGAAAAGATGGATTTTGTGAGGGATGATATGCAAGAAAAAGGATTTAATGATAGAGTGACGGTTGACACCCCATTTGGACGAAAAAAAAAGCTGTGGCGCCGACCCCAAGTAACACAGGACTAGAGCAGAAGATCGCGTAGGGTGAAAATTTTGGTTGATTTTCCGGAGAGATAAGTCTTTTGGAGTGTTACACAGTTCAGTGCTTCGCTTACTGTTACGTGCAACGCTGTGTGTGATTCTGTAGATCCAACGCAATATTTTACACATGCTTTCTCTCTGTGAGATGGACTGTACCATTTTCCACCACGCGGTCTCAGTGTTTGTTGGTAGATGTTACAATGCTTCGATTTTTTTGGTTCTAGTACAGTCCGGTTTCTTCACGATGTTATCTTTCATCGTTTTGAGGGCAGTATAGATTGTTGCAATGGCAGGTCTGGCCCTTAGTACCACGCTGCATGACTATGTCACTTGTTGTAGCTACTGAAGCTCTTGGGACTTAACCAAACGTACATATTTTGATGTGGTTTAAAACATTTTGCTTTCCTAATTAAAATGAGTAAATACCCACATTATGCACTTTTAACACAAATGTGTGATGAACACGTCGTCACAGTACGTCGTGTCACAAATTATTATTAAATCTTTAATGAAAAATGATTAATATTACATAGGTAAACATATCAAAGCATTTTTATGATACATTGCTATAAAATAAATAATTACTTATCAATACAACCATTTATCTACACAACTGGTAACTATAAAAGCAAGTGCGAATAAAAACTTATGCAATAAAATGTTTGAATGAGATACAACTTTAATGTACCTATGTAATGTAATGAAACACTTACAAGTGCAGTGAATGAAATAATTTATTACGCAATTAAGTATTTGATGTACGTATTTCATTTAAGTGTTCTCAAGATTCAATCAAAACACAAGATATTACATTACTTAATGCGGTATGAGTAAAGTGTGACAGTCATAATAATTATTTGTGACAGATGTAGAAAGTAAGTGCCACTTTACTTACAAACTTATGAACATTGATTAAATTATTGACCTAGTAATTTAATATACTAGTGAAATTAAATGACATGTTTTACATAACTTTGAATATTTTTTTTATGATAGCTACATTGAATCCACATGTCAGTACTTCCAGCAAATAAATGTATAAACCTAAATTAAAACTTTACATTTTCATCGCATTCCTGCCATGTTTTTCTTCCTTCGAAAATCTCTTCCGTTTTTAACTTGGACTACGCCCTAAGCCCTAGGCTCCGTTGATGTGGTGTCCTCGCACTTTCACCACTTGCTCGGTATCACTCAAATCTGCCATCTCATTAGAATAACCCTTGGAGGGACAGCAACATGGTGTTTTAATCTGTTCCGATACTATCCAATGGTTTATGGAACAAATATTAGCTTTTAATAGGGAAACCAAATATACCGGATACTTCAGCGGCTAACTTTCTCAGGTTTAACGATAATGGGGTATTCTAGAATGGAAGACTTTTCATTAGTTGGTAATGTGCTTAGGCATAATTTGTGGTTAGAACAAAACGAAAGAGGTTAGGTTACATAGGTCGTCGTGTTTTGTTTTTAGTCACATCGTCTTTTGGATAGTTATTTTTTTGGGGTTCTAAATACTTACAAAACGAAACTCTTGGTGACTTTCGAAAAAAATATTTTTCTGTCTGCCTAAATGGCATGGTCCTTTTTCTCAGTGACTGTAGCTGTACACTTGTACAGGATATTTTGTTGCGTGCCAAAATCAGAATTAAAGCCGCCATCTTGTCATTTCAATATATGACATACGTCATAAAACGGCCAATTAATAAATTCATGCAACGAGTTTTTGGCGGGATCGCGTTGGAACATGTCGCACGAATTTTCATTTTCATGGAATTTAGTGAAATAGCGAATTAAATTGTATAATTTTGATAGTGAATTATTCAATTTAGTTACGTGTGAGTGCACAAGTGTAGTGAAGGTGAAAATAAGTGACTAACGTGGACTTTGCGTGTTCCCCCCAAAAACTCCTATTAGGTTGTTGTAAAGTTACTACCGCTTTACAATAACTCTGACTTGACTGACTAAAGACGACTATGACTGTTTTGTAACTTCGTGCCCGATATCGGGCCATTTACTTGATCTAAAAGAAAAATTACTTGACACTGGCTAAATGCACAAACCGTGTGAAGCCAAAAAAAAAAAAAAAACATGCAACGGGCACGTTTTGTATTTTTATTTAATATAGTTAGTGTAGGTACTTTTCCTTGACATTCCGTTGTTTCCTTAACGTTTTATTGAAAACATGCTAGTTGCGTAATACGAATTTCCGAAATTGACGATTAGCCCACAAATAAATTAACTTAGTGCGAGTCGCCTATAGAAAATATTGTAATGTTTAAAAAAGACTATTCGCCCGATTCGGGCGAGTTAATTCGTGCGAGGCGACTAATAAGCCCATAAAATAACTGCACAGTGCCAAAAGGTCCTTTTTGCGGTGTCGATACTATTACATCATATACTTGGAATAAAAATTTTAAATATAAAATGTAGCTTCAATTTATTGTTTTCGTACTTTCTGCTACCTGTACTAACTGAAAGGGCGTGACCAGATCAACCACAATGTCAGTCACTGATGACTTGATGACAGTGAATGGAGCTTGTATTGCTGTATCGCTTTCCATACATTACAGTAATGGTATCTCGTCGGTCCATTGTCAACGTGAGGTCTAAAATGTATGGAAAACGATACGCAAGTCAACTCTAGTATAATCTAGAGAATAGAAGAACTGTGGTATGATATTAGTGTAAGTTCTAAGTCACGCCTTTTGACGCAAAAAGATCTTGATGATTGTCGGTGATGTAATGTTTTAGTAACATCTTTCTACGTAGATTTCATTCATTTTTCTAATAATCAGTGTTTGTTGTAAACAGTAGTTTGGACAGCAATTATGTTAACTACAGCTACTTAGATAAACGACAGAAAAGTTTAGTTCTTCAGATGAAGTTTTTTACCTAACGAAAAAAAAAAAATTATACTAGTGCTGGTACTTGTGGCAATGATGGGCCTTGTTGTTGTAAGTCATGGGTTTGAACCCAGGGTCGCAATCTATTTTGTGTCATATATTTTTTTTCTATTTCTCTCAATACCGTGAAGGGAAACGTCGTAGACTTGTGACATGTGCCAACCCGCGCTGGGCCCGCGTGGTGGAGAAGGTTCCAGTTTCTCTCACAAGAGTGGAAGCATGGGTCTTAGTAGTGTAAGCGTTGTACACTTATAAATAAGCGTCCAACGCTATAAGCTTGGTGACAACCAAGCTACCGTTTTACCTGTTTACTTAATAAAAGCCACTAAACTTCTTAAAACCTTGACAAAACCAATTAGCGATGTCAACCTTCTAATCTTTCTATGACAAGCCGCTGACGGCCGAAACCATTATGTCTTATGTCGACACCGTTTAGATGAATATCTCGTTATGGACGTTAAGAGACGTCATACGGCGGAACAAGGGCCATCACGTATTTGATGGAACTGTCAAGTATGTCTGTGATTTAACGAGGTCTTTATTAAAGCTTCGACGTAAATATTATGCAAAGTCTGATGTACACGATGCTATTGGTATGCCATCCTATCTTACGACAACATAATAGTATACGTTTAAACATAATCGTGGCAATAGCTGTTTCAGATTCGCGACATATACTGAGTAATAAAAAATGGGGGCTGTAGAAAAAAAAAAATAGATTTTGACCTTATTTTCCAACAATAAGGTAGAAACCCTAGAGTTTAAACAGTGTTGAAGCGGTCCAAGTCCTATGTTGCTTTTATTTTATTGTATGCCACAGACAAGCAAATGGGGCTTAAGGTACCCACTTAATACAGAAGATTGAAAAATCTAAGAACGTTGTTCTTTTAAGGGCGTGGAAGCAAAAAAATCGATGGGAGATTGCATTTGTCTGCGAGAAAAGTTATAAGCTATACAGCTGTTTATAGGTACATAGCTTGTGGAGTGAAATTTTTATAGTTTTGTGTAAAAGATTTCGTTATTCAGGTTTCTTTTATATAAAGTTGAATAGTTGGCAAATGTTTGTTGTTGATTAGCGTTTTGTCACAGATGAGTTACTGTGTTATTGTACAATAACAATATTATGCAAATCTAAAAAGATTGCCTGGGTATTGGGAAAACAGTTTGTAAATTATTTATCCTTAACGTTTAGTTATTTTTACTAACATGATCTACAACATCATAATAGAAGTAATAAATAAATCACGGATTTTAAATCGTATGTTGTACAATCGAAAAGCTGTAAGTGTATCTATATTTACGAAATTATGTTTTAAGGGTAACCTAGTCGCGGGCTCGAACTCACTGGTGGGCCTGGCTAAAAAGCACGCTGTCTCACCAGGCATCGTGTCCGACAGGGGCAGTATCAGTGATGAGCAGTTAGAAGCTAGTCTATACGCACAACGTTATTGAGTGAGATGCAGGTTCATTTATAGTAAAACAAGCTCGTAGAAAATTAAGAAAAGTCCTTCGGAAGATCGGGTTTTTTGAAAAAAACCACTGCATAAATCAATGACCAATAGAGTTTATTGAACTTTTTGATAAATGAACTCTGTCGGTACCGACTTGGTTTTGGAGATTTTACACTTCTTTTATTACCTAAACACGCCCAAAGTTAGGTTAAATTAGCAAGAAAAACGAATCTTTGTTGGTTCATAACTTTTTAATGGCTTTTTATTTTGGGATTCTGTTTCCGTACAGACAATGCTAATAATGAGACAAAACGATACCATGTTTAATTTTTGAAACACATTGTCGAACAGTGGAGTAATACACTCCCGAAGTTTGTATGGAAAAAATGTCAACAAGATTCACCTTAAGGGGCCAATATTATATGCTCGATTAATGGCGATCGCAATTATTGCCTAATACACTATGTTTTTGGCGATATGATATGCCGACTTCTTACAGATTTGCTTACAAAAAAACGTTTTACAAAAAAAAAAACAACCGACTTCCGGAAAAACACTACAAAGTGAAAAATTACTTTAAATTCGGAAGTCGGTGACTTTGGATATGTATTTTAATTTTTTGCCACCGCCTTCCGAAATTAAAGTTTTTTTCATTTTTTAGTTGTAATACCTACTCCACACCAATTTGAAATTTCATCATCCTTCCAGCAATCGCGGTTGATTTGCTGTATTTTTTTGAAGAGTTCCGTTGTCTGTCTCCGCAACGCATCATCTAATCTATATGAAATTTAAATGGACCACTTCGGAAAAAACCTCTTTCGAACAAAAAAATAATTTTGCAAATACGTCTATATATGACGGAGTTATGCCCGAACACACAAAGGTCGAATTAATAACCTACTTCATTTTGAAGTCAGTTAAAAATACGATGTCGATCTCTGTTGCTCGCACATCTTCTTGATTTTGTGTCATCACTAATGTCGATCGTTAAGGGGGGAGCGCCAGGGTACACCACGAAATTCAAGTTCTCTTACGTTTTATGCAATTTACAGTTCGGTGACAGGTTGCATGTCGATTAAAATATGATTCAAAATAAAAATCAAAATTAAAAGTCATTTATTCAAAGGCTGGCGTCAGCACTTTTTGAACGTCAAAATTACATAAGACAGTCCCCCAAAAACGCCCGCCCTTCACCACTTCCTAGTGCTTTAGCTGGGAAGAAGAAGTGGCGCAACAAACTCCTCAGCAGTCGCTACCCTAACAAATATGGCTTTATAATCCTTAAATATCATTAAGAGAATTAAAATAATTAATACAACCCTCCATGTTCATTTACTATCGAGGAAACTTACGTCTGACTAATTTGAAAACAAAATCCCGTGCACACAATAACCTCATCTGTTAGCAAGCGTTACTATAGCGGCTGAGCGCTGCAAGCAATAATAATCCTTACGGTGTATAGATGTTAGTTTCCTCGATGGTACCCACCGTTGAATTATTTTTCGTGAAATAGCCATGCAATGGGAGACTAGTGATGAAGTAAAATCGAGTGTATTCAAAATAGAATTACAATGAAATTATCTTTTTATTATTTTCTTACAGGTCTAAGGAAATATTTATAAAGATAATTTTATTGCAATTCTGCGACTCCATTAGTACGGCTGATTACTATCTTATTATGTCACTCTTTGTGGTTTTTACACCATGATGAACAAACAGTTCTAAGAGTGTCGTCACTATAAAGGTCGCCTCGGCGATTTGCTGAAGAAGGCGTAAGTACTTGAACAGGATGTATTGTCCAAAATGTCTACCATTAGAATGCGGAAATTATTATAAACCACCAAATACTGATTATATTTTTGTCTAAAAATTGCGGTTGTTTATGTCGTCATAGTTTTTTTGCTTTAAATTTAATAAATAGATACGTAGGTACTTACATAACATAATTTCAGGAAATTGAGTGCCACGAAAGTAATGCCTTAAATAAAAAAATAAAAAACATTTTGTCTAATGTAAGCAAAATCAACAATAGATAAATTTGACATTTCCACACTATAATTACTACGTGCCAACAAATGTGTCTAACTAATTGGCACCTTTTAAACAAGTTAACAGACTAAAACAATTACAGAACCGATCAACAAATAACTAAGCCATATTAAAATAAAGTTATAAATAAATAATTGCCTCCAATTTGACCTTAAACACTAGATACTTGACACCAAAGGGTTTGACAAGACCTTGTCAGTGACGTCATGACAATGTCATTTCACGCGGCTTATTAGTAGACTCGCACGAATCGTTGCTTGGAAATAATTTAATATTTTCTATAGGCGACTCGCACGAAGTTAATTCATTTGTGGGCGAATCGAAAATGTCAGTAATGCGTATTAAGCGGCTGGCACGAGTTGGCACTGGTTGCTCATAGACAATATTATATTATTTAAACTAGCTTTTGCCAGCGGATTCGCCTGCGTGGATGTCAGTGTATTACACATATAAATAAATCTGCCTCTTGAATAACTATGTGTATTGATGAAAACCGCATTAAAGCTTATAAAATCTAAGCGTACAGACATGAAAAGCGACTTTGTTATAGATTACAGGATAATTTTTCATCCAGTGCGCCAACTATAACCATTAATTCAACATATCATTCTAGACCCCGCAGCGCAGAAATTTTTCGCCGGTTATACAAAAGAAAATCTGCTGTTTCATAGAAAAGTGCAATACCTACGCGGTCGAAAAGTGTTTTTTTTTGTATAAACGACGAAAAATTTCTGCGCGGGGTCTAGAATGATATGCTGAATTAATGGTTACAGTTTGCATACTGGATAAAAATGTATCCTGTATGTAAAGAAGTGACGGTTTTCTCGAATCGTGCGAGTAAATTTGTGCGAGTCGACTAATGCGCCCTTCACGCACGTCTGTCAGTGTTTTTGTCATTCACATTTCAACCTTGGTGGGATGAAATATAAATTTATTGACGTTTTTGTAAGAAGATGAATGACAAATTGATTGGTTAAGCGATACTTGTTATGTTAAGTGTGTACTTGTATGTACTCATGTATTTAGTTTTTATTTAAGGTCATGTTTTCTTTTGTACATTTGTTGATTTAATTCGTTTTTAAGGAGGTGCCTTTGTAAATCTTACGTCAGTTTTAAACGAACTTAAAAACTGTTTGCATAAATATTTTAAGACCATCATCGTAAGGTGGATGCGCAAAGGTAGCCTTAATCCTTCCAATTTAAAAGTAAGGAGATCTGTATTTGCAGATTTATAATTAGGTATTAAATAGATCAATACAACACTCTTACTTGATTTAATCCCACTGAATGACTTTTTTAAATCTTTTGAAAGGGTTTTTTTGGGGGGTGGGAAATCATCAAATACTTGTCCGGCTCTGGGTGGAGCGGGGAGGCCGTGTCAGAATTTTACTGACTAAACTTAACTTCCCCTGTATGCCAGGCGCCACGGTATCTCTTTCGAACAACCCGCACCACTGGCAGGCATCGGCCCTTGCGGACCTCGCCAGTTGGTGCTGACATCTCTTTGAGGCGCGCGTGGAACACAACGCGCCGTCGCGTCGACCCGGGCTTGGTCCTTATCGGACAGCGAGCTACCCATTACATCTATTGAAACGGTTGTATAGCTATTTTTGTTTGGGTCGCGAAGCATATTATAACCAACATACAACCAATCACTTACCAGCAAATTGGCAAAAAAAGGAAGGAAATTTGAAATTCGCGGCTACCATGGCGTTTCCCCCTTAAGCTGGCTTCAATCATAGAAGGCTGTGGTGCTCTTTGATGTTGAAAAACGATGAACTTTCAACATAAAGGCACAACTATTATAAGCTAACAGATAATAAAACAATAAGTATAGCTGAAAGAGTCACGTTCGTCTAGTAACTAAGGACTCTAATGCATTTAGTACCCATCTACGTACAGTAACAAAAAGAAATAAGTAACCAGGGTCGTCGGATATGGTTGAAGTTAAGTTAGAAACCTATTGAAGTTTTCAAATAAAATAAAATAAATTAATAGAAAACAAACAGTTCATTTTTCAAATTAAATTGAACACAAAAACGACCATCGGTTTCTTACTAAACTTGAACTGTATCCGACACACATATCTGTTTTGGTGACTGTACACAAGTTTATTAAGTCAGTAATCTAAAAATAACTTCAACAGCGTTCAAGAATAAACGACTATTTTACAACCACATAATTGTCTAGTGTAGCATACCTACATGGGCAATATAATCTTAAATCTCAGAACACCCAAGTTTAACTAGTACTGGGAATAAATAATTCTCCCATAGGCGGTACAGAACATCTTATAACAGCCATGGGCAGTTCCATAAAAGGGTATTTTACTACGAGCGCGGTAGTACGCCGACCTTGAAAGCAGACTCCCTTGGCGTGTCGACAACCCCATAGTACGCGCCGTGGGATTACTGCACCATCTCCTTTAGAGCGTACGATTTTGAAACGATTCGATTTCGATGCCATTTTACCAGTCAGTTAGCAAATGTGGATTTTTGAAACGGGGGATAGTATGTTAGGAAGTTTTTTTTTAAGAGAAGAGTTATTTTAATTTGATTTGGTAACCTAAGCTACTATGTACACACGAGCCTCCTCTCTTCGAGAGGGAGTGGGCTGTAACCTACCACGCGGGCCAAATGCGGGTTGGTAGATGTCACATGTCTTCGAGGTTTTGTTTCTAGGACCTGTCGGTTCCCCACGATGTTTTCCTTCACCGTTTTAAGAGTATGGTAAAGACTACGGTTATATTCCTCACATCACAGGTCAAAGGGAATGTTATCTTACTAACACAAATTATAACATAATTATGCTGTCTAATTATCAATTAAAACACATTAGACCTCTACGTAGGTACCTTGATTTGAAACTGTAAATATGATTGTTCTTAAAACAAAAAAAAAACAAAAAGTATACACAGTTACTCCGTATATCATGTCATATCATATGACTCAAATATTGGTCTCACGAATATTATTGACAATGATAACAAAAGTACATAGTAAGCATATAAGTAAGAATATAACGTGACATTGACATTTAGTTTACAAAATGGTTTCTGACTTAGGTAATAAACAGACTTGCATCACGTCACGTGCAAGCGTGCGTGACTTAGAAACACTATTTTAATATTTACAGACATGTCTCTTTTAGATAGTCTATACTTAATTATGGGTTTCCTAAGCGGTTAAGTAAACTACAAACTTAAAAACGACGTATTTTTTTAATTACATTAAGCATCCGTTGCTCATTAAAATAAGCCATTTTTTTTGTGGATTATCTTTTTAAAATGTAATCTTCGTTTCAATTTCGAAGGTCGGTATTCTAGAACGATGATCAAGAAGTATTTTTGTTTTTTCAAAATTGACAGATTCCATAATCGCTTCTCAATTTAACTTTTTCATCAATATTCATGTCTGAGCAAATTACCGTTTCTTTTTTTTAAATACTATTTATGATTGACTCGATTAGGTAGTATTGGACAACCCGACTTTTTGCGCTTCTAATCAAGTAAAGCGTTCTACGTAAATATACCTAAATAACCGATTGATTGACAGGTGTTTTTTGAAGTAAAAACTAAATTGGGCGACAGAACTGGTTATTTAGACTCAAGAGTAGGTAGTTGAAAGAGTTTGTAGGTAGGTATGAGCTTGAAAGAGTTTGTAGGTAGATATGTGCTCGATTTATTTGCGTAATATTCTTTAAAATTTATCCTTGTTTTGCATAAGGGATTTTATTAATAAAAAAGTACTTAATCTGGGAATACCTGTATTCCCCGAATAGTTCGACAGAAGTGTATCTATAAAATTTTGGACAAATTGCGTCGTTACGAAAACTCAAGACTCTTTCTGACTTTGATTCTTTGACCAGTAAAATTTGAGGTGCTTACAGCAATATAAAGCCTGTTTCTTAAAGACATACATTTTGGATTCCGTACTGAATGGTGTATGGACAGGCCACGGCTAAGCTGCGTACGGCGGACCCACATTGTGCCAGATATGTTTAAGTCCCATTTAATAGCAGGTGAGAAAGTAATCCGTTATAATTTTAATAACTATTTATCAAACAGGTTATCAATCAAATACCATTGCTTCTCAAAAACTTTCAGAAACCACTCACAAAAATTGTCTTCTAAAATCGCACACTATAACACGGCCTATATATCTTTCAGCTTCAATTAAACCAACACAGCGCGCTCCATAATCGTATAATCGCAGGATATAAAGCGCGCCACAGACGGGGAGGCGTTCAGACGCGTGGGATGCGATCGATACGCCCGTCTGCAGCCCCCGCACTGCGGGCTGACCTTGCACGCGGCTTACTATCGCAAGTTTGCGTAAACTGCAGTTACGGGACGTCTGAGTTTGGTAAGACGGAAGTAAAAGTAGATGGTATTTGGAAAAATATGAATTAAATTACGTGGTTTTTAAGAATTATTTATGCTGCGAACTATTACCTACTTACTGTTTCTAATAAGAACTAAATCCAAAAAATAAAAATTGTTTTTTTATGAAAATCTTTTGCGTTGAGTAATATTAATAGTCTTAAAGACATTGATATACAAAAAGCTCCGTTTTTAGTACCTACTAGCTTTTGCCAGCGGCTTCGCCCGCGTGGTGCTCGGAAATTATCCTATGGGAACTTACCGTCGGTATTAAAAGTATCCAATCTGTTGGTCCAGATCATAAATTATCTGTGTGCCCAATTTCAACAAAATCCGTTCGGCCGTTTTCGCGTCATTGAGTAGCAAACATCAGAACATCTTAAAATTCAAATAAACAAATACCTACGTTGATAATTTTAGTAGGATTTCAAAGCTCCAGGATTTCGAGGCGTAAAGACAGATAGAGTAGATTAGAATTAGAAGATCAGCTGGTATGGTATTTAAAATAAAGTAAGATGAAGGTACTCGGCCACTGTGCCAATATTGGCATAAACATGGTGTATTTGGGACAAAACACACAACGGAGCTTAAACCGCATTTGGCACAAGCACTAGGCAAGATAAATGCTGATGAAGTGTCTCTTTGTGGTCTGCTGCCTATATCCATTCAACGGTTTTAGGTCCATTAAATTTTAAATACACCTTATGGTTTATTTATCTGCATAGGCCTTAAAAGGTTTTTTTGTCATAGTGTTCTGGAATAGTCCTTTAACATAGTTTGCTTTTCTATTTATTCTATTCATGTGAGTTTTTTTTACTCTCTAGACTCTAGACTTTAGACTCAGCAGTTTCCTATATTTGCTATAGGATAGAATAAAAAAATGATCTCTACAGCACACACTTTTTTAATCAAATAAAATGATCTCTTAGGGGTAAGCATTAATTTAACTAGAGAGTGTTGCAACAGGGTTTTTTGTATGTTGTAGGTAGATATACTTTTACCATTATATACAATTCTATAGAGCAAATATGAGCAACTGCTCAAGATTACACGACACACACAATTCCGGCGTATCTATACTCATATCGGTCAAGAGCCCATAATCTTGACAGCAGAAGAAAAACAAACTAACTCCAAAAGAAAATACAAGAGATAGTTAAAAGGCGTATCTCCTAAACCAGCATCGTTTATTTACCGCGAACTTTCGACGTCGGGCTCGACACACTTAGTATGCCATCTCTGTGCCATCGCGGACACCGTAAAACTAATTACCATGGGAAATCTTACAAATTATACACCACTGCCATTTGCAAGCGAAAAATAGGTTAAGATATCTCTTTTTGTAAATGCCGAAGTGACGGCGAAATTTTTAAGATAGTTGGGAAAAGTCGATTAAGGAACCATGGTGAGATTACAAGGAATGTGTTCTGTTACTGCAAGACTAAACGGCAAAATCTCACTTTACAACTCACTTAAGTACGGGCCAGGAGAAGTGGTGGCCCAGTGGTAACGGCCACGACCTACGAGTTGTAAATCGTATGTTCAAACCTATGCAGGAAATCTGCCTGCTTGTGTCAAGTACATATTTCAAAACCACTGCTCTCAAAACGGTGAAGGAAAACATCGTAAGGAAACGGGAGGGATTCGAAGACATGTGACATCCGCTAATCCGCACTGGGCCCACGTGGTAGATTGCAGCCCAATGCCTCTCTAAGAGCGGAGGCATGTGTTCCAGCGGTAGGAACATTATCAGTTGATATAGAGGTACGGGCTTACGTGTCATTTATACAGGATAAGTTTTTATCCAGTGCGCAAACTGTAACCATGAATTCAGCATATCATTCTAGACCCCAGCGCAAAAAAATTTTTCGTCGGTTATACAAAAACAAATCAGATGTTCCGTACATTCTCATCATGGAAAAGCTCTGACAAATCATTGTCAAAATACTGTTTTCATTATCCATAGTTTGTTTTAACTAAATCTTCTAATGGTTTTCAGAGGAAGCCCACGTTAAGACCAAAAAAGCTTGTAACTTATATGTCAATGTGTCAATGACTATTAACTCCAAAACGGCCGTATCTCCTCTAATTATAGCGCGGTTTCGCAAGCTCCAACATTAAGCATTCTGAGGTATTATTGAGAATAGAAAAATGGAGTAAAAAACAGCGATTGTCCTGTTAAAACAATGGCTGGTCGCGCGTCGGTGGATGCGATTATGCGACCTTGGCAATCGACGTTTCCGTAGAATGAGTCATGTCGCCGTGTCGCGCGACTTTTTTGTCGTGAAATTGACGCTGGTGTCAGTTTACTCGAAAAGTATTTTTTTTGCTTGGTTGTTCTTGTATTTCCATTCTTGTTTGTGAATTAATGAAAATTGTACGTGTTCTGTGATTCATTGTATTTGTAGTGTCAGAAATAAAATCTATTAAGTAGGTATAATGAGTAAACACTTGAAGAAAATACTGTAATTTTACTCAAACAAAAATCATGATAGAGTAGTAGCATAGTATAATGAATTTGCAACTATGACAATTCAGTAATAAAGATTTGTGGAAATAAATGTTGAATTTGCTGACGTTACGACTAATGGAGGCACGAGCAGTTTTAAGCAAAGCGTACCTTAACTTGGCACAGAGCCGGGGAAACGTCAAATGAAAAGTGACTTAAGTATTTTGTATTGGAAGTAAAGTACACATACCTTTACAAACATAATAGTGTGGTAGCTATAGGTTTTTACTTAAAGAATATGGCTAGTGCACAAAATACACGCTTGTCCGTGGAGTTGCGAGCCCTAGTAATCTATACATATCTGTACATATAAATAAAATTAGAGTGTCTGTTTGTAATATTAAAATAACCACTTTTTGCTACATGCATATGAATATATATACGGTACATGTACCAAAATATTTTTTTTTACAATTTTTGTCTGTCCGTCTGTCTGTTTGTTCCCGCTAATCTCTGAAATGGCTGGACCGTTTTTGACGAGACTTTCACTGGCAGGTAGCTGATGTAATAAGGAGTAAGTTAGGCTACTTTTATTTTAGATTTTTTTTCAATTGATATATCATAATAGTAAAAAAACTATTCCGCGTGGACGAAGTCGCGGGCATAGCTAGTTGTATAATACACTAACAGTAGGGAATGGCTTTCATTTTGACAGTTCAACTACATTCATTGCGTTTATTTAAGTAGTCGAGCAGATTTTTTTTCGAGCATATGAATCAATGGACCTTCAAAATGATTCAGATTCTGATTTACAGTATGTTACGCAATTAGTATACAATTTGTTAAAGTATACTGTGACTATAGATTATAATTACCTATGCTCAACAACGTTAATTTTGTAAAGAGCTTTGTTACAACGATTTATTTGATCCTCTTTGCCAGACGGTCTGATAGCTTTTAATCGAATTCACATTCATTGATTCATATCGTTAATGAGTCTGGCAGCATTTTAATCACGTCCCTATTCTTGTTTATGTAGGTACCTTTGTTACTGACGCTAAAAGGTTTATTTTTCATTTGGCAGCTTTTGATGCAGAAGTTACAAGAAAATATTGCTTAAGGCTGAATTTTAGGCTGTGTATTACATATTATGTAATTTATTGTTATCAAAATTTTAACTTTATTACTGATGCTACTAGCTAATTAACGTCCTGCTACTAAAACTCTAGCGATTATAGTTTTATTTTAACCATTATGTCTACCTGTGGACAGCGTTGTGGGTTTTATTATTACCAGAGGTCGGAATTAGGTACAGTTATTTTTGTACTTACACTGATTTCATACAACGAAAAAATAAAGTGGATATGCCCCAAATCCCGTGATCTATTAAATAAAAAGTTATTTACTTTACACAATTTAAACCACTGCACGCGCGACGTTGCCAAATTTACATCAACGACATCGGATGTCTGAAGTTGCAAAATTCCAATGCGCACTTGCGCAATTTGTATCGTAAATTTAATTCTAATAAAAATTGTGTGTTAATTATCTTTGTTTTATTTTGTCTTATCTATCTCTGAGGTTTTTATTATTATTTATTTGTAATATTGTTGGTCACACGGGATTGTCTATTAGAAATCCCGGGAAGATCCATATTAATATCAACATTTCGATGCAAGTACATAAATAACTCAACCTAATTCCGACCTATGATTATTACATAAATCATTTTATTAAATTCGTTGTAAGTTCTTAGAATATTCCTTTCAATAAACAATAAAATAACATAAAACATTAACATTATTCAAAGCATTAACCTGAAACAATTTACATTATTCAAAGCATTAACCTGAAACAATTGACTTATAGGTAGAAAAAGAATCTAACAACTGCAGATCAAAATGCCTGTGGAAAATGAGATAGGTATTTTCCATAGCTGCGTTTTAATATAACATGACATTTGAACGCAAGTGTTTAAAACTAAATGCTTACGACTTGTTTAGTAATATGTTAGCGATGTCCTTTCATAATTTTAGTTACAACTACTTAAAGCCCATTGTTTACGTTAAGATTGCTTCACAAAATTCTATAGTCTGTTAATATTTTATTGCTGTTTCGTCAGTCAGCTTGACAAATCCTAATAAAAATAAATATTATGTGTCAACAAATGTTTTAAATGTTAAACTGTAGGTTACTTGACGTTAATTATCCTTTTCAATATGTGACCTATCCTAGGTAGTTTGGTAACTAAAGGCTTTCCGCAAACAGTCGCGACGCGATATTGCAACGCGACTCTAGTAGAACAATTTCTAAGAGAACTTCAAGAAAATAGCTCTAACAGCGAGATAATTGTGAAACACACAAACAGTAGTAACAGCTTTCATTTTGACAGTTCAACAATATTCATTGCGTTGCTTATGTTGTTGAGCACACACATTTTTCGAACAAATGAAGCAATGGATTAGCAATATCCTTCAAAACGATTCTGATTGTTATTTGTAGTGTGTTATGAAATTAGGGTGTTTGGATAGCGCCTGTCTGCAGGAACCTTAACGAAAAAGTACTTTAAACAGGTTGTCAATTGTCGTGATGTAATAAATAACTAACCCGAAATGATAACGATATAATTTCTTAGTAAAAATATTTATTGACGGACAAAAAAAACATTATTGAGTTCTAAGCAAACCATTGCAGCATCTATTAAAAACGTGTGTTTAAATAAAAAAAGTATATAATTAGAGCCTTACATAATGTCTTGAGTCTGTTTAAAATGTCTTCCCAATACTCTTTCGATAGTTTAATCTTTTACAAGCTCACAAACAAGCTAACCACCACTGACAATATCAAAACTTTAATTTATCGTCCTTTTTATAGATAAAAACAAAAGAATGATCGATAACTATCTGCGAGATTATCACTGCAAATAAAATATGTCTTTTATTACTATTGTCACAGAGACAAGACGCATTTCATTCAACTTTAAGGAATTTAATTTCATTCGTCTCAATACCAGTTACAGACAACTTTTAATCCCCTCAATGTATTTGTCTTACACAAGACAATATAAAACGTATTTATGAAAGAAGAAAAAATTGCATAAACTCAATCCCTGCCAAGACTTACTTAACTAGTCAATTTAATACGTCAAGTTACAAGCCAAGTCTAGATGTATGTCTGGCTATAAACTTAGTCCTTTTATTAAGTTCTATAGCATGAAATGTCCTCTACTGCCAAGTTAAATTGCTGCCATGGCAGTGTGAAACTTTATTACAGTTTTTTTTGTTTGTTTGTGGTAGACGGTAGCGTCGTCTGAACGAGACAGAGTGATGGATATCGATGGGTCATCGTAGATAGCGACCATAAGTTACAAGTGCATTTAAACCTAATGTTCTTTTTTACTAATTGGATGTGATTTGAAGTTCTAGTTTGTTGAGAGATGTATTGTGAGCATTTGTTTCCCTGTAACAAAGCGAGCTAAATGATGATAGCATTTTTGAGAGATTTTTGAGTCAATGTTGCTGGTAGCAAACGTGATGTTATGTAGCCAAGAATGAAATAAAAACGTTTTGCTATGCAAACAAGGAAAAATAAAGGTTATCCATTAGTTTTTCTTTAACGCTGAATGGGCCTGCTCTTGACCTTGATCACGCCTGACTGAAAGTGATGGAAGAGGCATAGACCTCTTCCATATATAGGTATATATAGGTATAGTCTTCTGGGCACGCTTGTTCCATCATACGATCGTCATCGTTCCCAGAAGATGACTGATAACTCTTGATTTGCAGGTAGACGGGTTAAATGTGGAATTAAATGTGTGACACAGACTCTAGCAGAGTGTTCCACACTTTGGCTGTGCGCATAATAAATCGATAATATGATATTTTTATCCAAAAACGTTATCAACAAAGCTTTACCCTGTCACTCATCAAAAATGCGCCCTCAAAATCATTTACAACATTTAAAACTCAACGTACATCCAAGCCACCAGGCAAGTCAACGAACTCCTAAAAAATTCGTCCATAAACAGCTGAGTGGAAGTAAAAACTTCCGCGGTAGGGTGTACGTCCATTATTACATTCCTGACTGTCCTATGCAAGGGGTAGGTTCGGCTGAATAGTTTGCATTCGTAAACTGCTGTTTTTATATTATTATTTGACTGTAAGTAGTTTAGAAAAGGTAAACGATGTTTTGATTATAGGATTAGGACTCGTTTTTGTCTAGAAGTTTTAAGTTCCTACTGAATTAGAAATAATTTTAAGAAAGTTTTTAGACATCTGAATAAGTGTAAGGATATCAGGCAACTGAGGGAACACGGGTGGGTTTTAGTCAATAAAAGTCTGACACGCCCTCCTGCTCCGCCCAGAGCGGGAGAAATTATTTGATGATTTCCCATCCAAAAAACAAAAAAAGGATATGCAAGGAGATCATATTTTTTTGTTATTATAGGTAGTCCATTTCAATTTAGGCTCGTGGCTACGTAATACCAGCCGCATGGGTTGATAGATTAGATGAGGATGGGTGGTCCTCTTAACATACCAAAATCAAAATTGTTACGGGTCGTCAGAAGCCCGAAAATCTGACAGCTAGTCAATTCCCTTCAACTATTACTTATTAAAGGCAGTAGTTGAATTTTGGTACTATCTTGAAATGCCTAATTCTAGTAACATTTTAAGTTTGCAAGTGCATAAAATGTTGCACAAACAAGTGCATAGATCATCTCCTTGCTTCGCAAAATCTTGGCGTTCGTAAGCGTTCAATAAATCTTGCAATAAAATGAGACGAGAGTTATGTAGCGTTATGAAACTTTTATGATTAAAATTACGGGAGACCATAAAATCTACAATAGACTAGTTGTTAAGTTATTGAGTTAGTGAAAATCTTGCTTGATGGGATTTCTAAAGACATATCTACATAAGGTATGTTGGAGTTAACCGTACAAATCAAATTCTTCGCCATTATTCGGCTGGTTGGGGCAGAATAAAATGGTGCAGAACACAATGAAGTCAGTTTTTAAAAACATGTGGGGTCGGGGACCCCCGTCTGGAACGGAGTTCAAAATGAAAATCCAAGATGGCGGCTGCGAAAATTTTAGAACGACGAAAAATTTGAAAGTTCCTCTTTTTCTATTGTACGTGTATATTAAAAAATAGATGGAGGGAAGGATGGATGGACAAGATAATTTCTACCATTTTACCCAACTGCAAGCTACTTTATAGAACTTCGTTTCAAAACTATTTCCGTATTAACCTGGGAATGCAAGTGTTAAATAAGTAAAAGTAGTAAATAATAATATCTTAACGGCTCATCTTCACTTATTGCTAAATAATAATGCCATTCACTTCACATGAATATTGTTACATACTAATATCATGAATACGAATGAGGTGTAAGAAGAAATTATTAATCCTAATCGTGAGACTCACCTCGCGATTTAAGCTCATTATGATCAAATTAATTTGCCTTTTAAATGTATAATCGATGTTAATCTTGGAATTTTACAGGTTAATCAGCATTTATTATAACTTACACCACGAAAACTTACCGATTAACAGTATTATTGGAACCAACAAATCCATTGGCGGATCAGGATTCGGCTATCAATATAAGAACTTCGCTTGTATAACTTAGTACAATTTTACTTACCTAATACAACATCATCGTCTCATTACCTATCAACTTAATAAGCCTATAATATTACCCCTGCTGGGACATAGGCCTCGCGGACCCAGTGCGGTTTGGTATAATTATGTAACATGTCTTCGAATTTTTGGTTCTAAGACAAGCCGGTTTTCTCAAGATGTTTTCCTACACCATTTTGAGAGACGTGGCAATGAAATTATTTACAAAAAGCAAAGCGCCTGTCTCGGTTCGAACTTACGACCTACAAACTCGTAAGTCGCGGCCGTTGCCACTGCGCCACCTCTCCAGAGAGGAGAGATATTTTTTATTAGGTACCAGTCGCGAATTCCATTTATTTCTTTCTATAATAAGATAAGACCCTCCTTTTCTGAAGACGATTAAAAAAGGAACGACAGATTTCAAAATGATGCCAATGTTAACTTTTATCAAAAAGATCGCAAGCGCTTGTTTTTGCCGAATTAATTCCATATCGATATCTTTTTTTCGACTTTCACTGTCGTATTAGGTGATACGATAGTATTGATAATGTCAGATACGCGTTTTGATAAAATGATTATTTAAGTCACTACTTTCTTTACACAGTTGCTTGACACGAAGTCTATTAATAAATAAAAGTAGGTATTTATGGTGAACGTGATCTGTGAAGTTCATGAAGTCAATTTGTGGAAATAACTAGGTTTTATGAAATATTGTTGCATGGTTATATGAATAGCATGCAAAGCACGCGTGCATTATGAAGTAATAAGCATTTCTATACTTATTTCATTTCACGGTTGGCGCAGTGGTTAAGCGATCGACCGCTGTGCTGCGTGTAGCGGGTTCGATTCCCGCACGGAACAAATATTTGTATGACCTACAAGTAGTTGTTCCGGGTCTGGCTGTTTGTGTATGTGAATTTAAATGTTTGTAAACGCACCCACAATACAGGAGTAATTCCTAGTGTGGGGCAACGTTTTTATATTAAAAAAAAATTAGGTCCGTGCACGCAAGGATAGTTGTCAAAGAGACGCAAATAATTCGAGTTTGCTGTACATATTTCAGCGGTTGCATGGGACTTCGTCCCCGATCGAGGATGAAAAATAGTCTATGTCCTTACCCAAAACATGGTCAATCTGTGTGCCAAATCTCATCTAAATCCGTCCAGCCGTTTTTGCGTTATTGAGTAACAAAGAAACAACTCGCTTTCGCATTTTTACGATTAGTCAGGATTGAAAAACGCTCTTAGAAAATTTTCACGACCATTCAGATTCGATTAAGATTGATACGTCCAAACTTTGTCTTGGTTCCTACCGAATAACATCAAATTACAATCCGAGCTAAGATAGCTAATTCTGTAAAGAAATCACACTGTTTACACAATCTCACTTTAATAACACACAAACCACTCCACTTTCAACTATCGATACAAACTCGTCTACGAAACAGGTATTACAAACTTTTTCTAATAATTAATTAAAATATTCACGCTAGTCGCAACAAGTGTGCCGTAGTAGATCAAGTCCTTGCATTTGGCATTGACATTCAGAGCGCCGCCGCGGTCGGATGTATAGCGGTGTTGTGTCCGGTTGCGCAGACGACAAACACACACACACACCCCACAAAGTCATTACCAATAGCACACACACATATGGAGGTGTGCATTTTATGTATTTTTGCCTTATTTGGGGCATAGTGCTGTGTGAGGAAGGCAGAGAGGCAGGTGATGGGACAGGAAAAGGCGTACGTCCTATGATTGGCTCAGATAATTTTATGGTTGAAAATGATATTGAAGTCTTTGTGTAGATGGATGTGGGCATCTGAATTGAATGATTTTAGCTTATTTCAATGCGGTAACAAGAGGCTTCGACAGGAAGAAGACCACTGTTTAGCATTATTTGTCTATGTATAGCAAAATTTAAATCTCAGTACATACTTACCTTAAATCATTGAGATGACATTGTAGATCAGGAAATGTTATGTAGGTCGACAAAAAGTCGTACTGTATGATTTTGGTATTTTTTCTTCCAAATATAACAATTCGTCATTTCTTTGAATACAAACTTACAAGCTTAAGTTGAAAGACTTAATTAAGCCCATTATTTTAGTTATTAAGTGACGAAAAAGTTATTTTTGTTATTTGTACACAATCAGCGTGAAGGGCGGACGTTTTGGGCGCGTTTCAAAAAGAGCTGACTCTCAGCTTAGTTTGAATAAATGACTTTTAATTTTGATTTTATAATTTTCGCACACAAACTCACTCACACACAGTCACACCCACACAATATATTTTATTACGTTTGAATATATTATGATAATTGCCTAACGGTATTCTGAATTAAATACAGATTGGTATTCTAGACTTAGTGTAGTTATCGTTTGGTATCCGTTTATTGGACACTGGTGAATCCGTAAGGTTAGGTCTTTAACTTAATATGGATGATAAATTATTGAGTCGTGCGTGAGAATTCGTGGTGCGAATTTATAAATTTGTTATTTTGTAAGGAGTAGAATTAATGTTATGAAGTTAAGATCAAACAAATCAGTTCCCTCTATCAGAATCAGAAAGATTTTGAATTATATTGTTAATTAATCCATTGGTTTCATATGTCCAAATATTTGTCTGCTCTAAAACGTATAAAACGCAATGAATGTTGTTGAATTGTCAAAATGGAAGGCTTTTCTACTGTTAGTGTGTTACGGAATGATCCCGCAGTTAATGATGAAGCTTAAAAACCCAGAAAATGTAGATTATTAAGTTGGTGTCTAAGGAGAATTTATTCAGGTGGCCCTCTAAATTATATTATTTTGCAATTTTCAAATCGATTATAGTTTGTTTGATTTGCCGTGAGGTTTGGTCCCATTAGTCTTCTTTCCAATACTTTGTCCCGAAATTTCTCTTTCTTATGCCCTACCTGCGTTTCTTCTTACAATCGATGAAATTATTACCAAGAACATGACCCTAGTATCAAATCAAGTATAACAACCGTTACTTCCACACAAAGCATGAACATCTTTACATCAATATTCAATAAACGATGACTTTCATATTACAATGCAATATTTTTACAATATACCCAAAATCCTACTCGTCATTTCCACTATAACTTGAACTTACAACTTGTACTTTAAAAGAGGACTTTATAAAATGGTATCTTTTTAACGCTGTGTGCAAAAGAAAAAGCTGAGTAGACAAATAACTGATTGCGAATACAGTAAATTGACACGATTATATTCATTCTTTATGAATGAATGAATGGCTACACCCACGAGGTTCATTCACATACGGATGTGTGATGGACTTGTGGGCTATTAAGGCGCGTTTACATAGTTGCGTACGGTACGGTTTTTCACTTTCACTTGGTCTGGGATCAGCTGATTTTTGTACGTCAATGTTTTTTTTTTTTTAAAAAAACGTTGCCCCACACTAGGAATTATTCCTGTATTGTGGGTGCGTTTACAAACATTTAAATACACATACACAAACAGCCAGACTCGGAACAACTACTTGTAGGTCATACAAATATTTGTTCCGTGCGGGAATCGAACCCGTTACACGCAGCACAGCAGTCGATCGCTTAACCACTGCGCCAACCGTGCTGTCAAATCAAAAATGTAGTTGAGTTAAATTTTTGTTGTAGCCTCTTATCTACCTACGGATATTAGACTAGATGCATGAAAGATACATAGTGATTAAAACCATAATTAAAAGGTACCTAGACCTACGCAACTCTTTATGTACAATCCGCACTGGACCTGCGTGGTAGATTCTATCCCACTCCCTCTCGAAGAGTGGATGCCTATGTCCCAGCAGTGGGGAAATTACAAGCTGATTATGCCTTTTGTTCATTTGTGAAGAAAGACTTCATCAAATAACTTCTCCAGCTCTGGGTGGAGCAGGAGGGCGTGTCAGACTTTTACTGACTGAAACCCACCCGAGTTCCCTCAGTTGCCTGTGTGCCAGGGGCGACGGTAACTCTTTCGAACAACCCGCATCCCTGGGGGTTATACAGGGTGACGTCGATGCGCAACCGATACCATACCGGATTCAGTCAAATGTACTAGTATAATGGAAACCAACTATGGCTGGTACTTAATAAATGAAACGATACCTGTCGCCCACGATACTTCTGATTTACCGCTGACTCTGATCTAGTTGAAAACGATTCTACTATACCGGTCACACCAGCTGTATCTACTACGTTTATAATGTATGCGTCTGTAGCTAACAATTCGTGGAATACGTTAATTAAAAAATAAAAACTGTTGTTTTGGACTATTCGTTTGTGTGTTCTTCTTCATCTTTAATTATTAGGACATGTAGGTTTTACCAATTTCCTGCTTTTGTTGCTGATTCAAGAAAATATCTATAAATATTTCGCGTTTTAGTCTTCTTCAAAACTTTCAGGCGAAGATTTCCATTTCATCAATTCTTATTTAAAGTACTTGTTTGTCACAAAGTTTCAGAAATGAAAAAAAAAAAATTATAGATCTAATAAACTTGAAAGGATAACATCTTTAAACTCCAAAAATATTACTGCTATTCTTTGATTAAAATGCCTGTGATAAACATACTGACACCGATGATCTAGTTAAGAATGAACTGTAACCAGCCACACAAGTACCCCTGTTATTGTACTTACACTTTTTCGCAGAATCCTAGCGAGTATCATTTACATCGCGCAACTTGAGATATTGTACCACTTTCAAGTAAAGGTCAAAGTATTTCGGTGGGAAAATATTACTTGGTCAACAACATCTATGTGTCAAGATGTAGATGGCAGACAAACATTCTGATAAGACAACCATTTGACAGTAAACAAGGTTTGTTTAAAACGGTACCGGCATTTTATTTGACATTGTTTTGGTTAAGACTGGCAAGCGAGAATAATACAAATTATGATGATGTTGGAAGAGTATTCTGATAGCTCCTAAACTATTAGTTACTGTAGGAAAGATTAAATCTCTATCGACACGTTATTTTAAGAATTTACAGAGTAAATAGTCTTAAATCGTCTGCCTAGCCTTTTCCCAACTTTTTTTATTTGAGGGTGGGAAGTCATTAAATAACTTCTCCCGCTCTGGGTGGAGCAGGAGGGCGTGTCAGACTCTTAGTGACTAAAACCCACCCGTGTTCCCTCAGTTGCCTGTGTGCCAGGGGCTACGGTATCTCTTTCGAACAACCCCCATCCCTCCATCCCTGGCAGGACTATGTGTGTTTTTTTTTTTTTTTTTTTGGATGGGAAATCATCAAATAACTTCTCCCGCTCTGGGTGGAGCGGGAGGGCGTGTCAGACTTTTACTGACTTAAACCCACCCGTGTTCCCTCAGTTGCCTGTGTGCCAGGGGCCTCGGTATCTCTTTCGAACAACCCGCACCCCTGGCAGGACTATGTTGGAGTTGCCTTCTAGTCGAATCGGAAGCAGCTAAAAACCCGTATTTCATATGGAGCGACTGCCTATCTGTTATCCAGTACTCAGTTACTGGGAAACACGCCCTTGGTTAGACTGGTTGTCAGACTTTTGGGCCTCTGAGTAACCGTAATTGTTAAACATTTAGAAATAACAGCCGCTATCAAGGGCTTAACGTGAATTTCGAGGCATGGAGATTATTTATTTATTTATTTTATAGTAGGTACCACATACATTATTGTACATTTAATTCGGTGTCAACATAAACTCATTAGAGTTTTACCGTGCACCACGGTCATCGACTATATAATATCGGTAAAAACCACTTAGGTAGGTAATTAGCTTACAAACAAACAACAAATAAAGCTACTTCGGGTAATCAAAGAAATAATATCTACATAACGCTAGACATCGATCATCGGCGACCACTCACACCGTCCATAGTTAGAACTAAAGTGGTGGTGGAATGTTTTAAAATTGCTACTGGCTGCTCCTATTATTTCAATTTGTGTGATAATTATTGTTTAGTATTGATGTCTCGATATGTAATAGCTGGTAGCTTACCTTTGGAGCCACTCGGGCGGCTGTTTTTATTTTCCCACGAGCCCACACAAATAGTCTTAATACCATTCTGTAATTTATTGTTCCTCTTTAGAGCATAGAATCTTCTCTTGAGGTAAAGTTTAATCAACACATTTGGTCACGCCTCGGGTTTGATTAGGTTTGCCCATGTTTTTCTTCACCTAGCCCTTAGGTCAGTCAGTGGTGACCTAGAAAATATAACCTGTACCTACATGTGATATTAAAATATCGGCTTTACACTGTGTTTAAACCCGTATCTTGTCAACACGACAGTTTTTTGAATGCCATTTGTATGTCAGGAACGTATGTACACGTGGTAGCGATTCACTGGCGCCAACGATGGTTATCAGGTAACCTGATTCCATCATTTGACACCAGCAACCCGTGTGGGTTGATAACCAGCTGACAACAACATTCTAGTTCTATTCCCACGTACACAAGAAATTTAACAACACCGTTATTTTGCGCATTGGTGAAAATAGCGAATAATTTCCATACATAATGTGTGGATGTATAGGTAAACTTTAAACAGTAGGCAAGCATGTTCTTTAAAACGTAGTTGATTTATCAATACGGGTAGGTCAATGACTTTGCTACCCGTAGGTACTTACTCCAGAATAGCTTGATCAATATTGTTGATCCTAGATAAAAAGTCACTACAACTATTTTCAGGATTGCTTTATTCATTTGGTGAAGAACAATGGATAAAATTGTTTAGATTGTTCTAGTGACTGATAATGACAAAATGTCATGAAAGGTTAGTTTGCGTAGATTTTGGAAACTATCCCACGGGAATGTACTAACGGGATAAAAAGTACCGTATGTGTTAAACCACGTCATAAACTATGTGCAAATTTCCCTCCTTGATTGAGTATCAAACATTCAGACATAAAAACTTTGACATTTACAATATTAATACGATCTACAAACATCGTAAAGAGTGTAAAGAGGGTTCGAAATTTACAAAGACAGTCACAAACAAAACCATAAAGGCACATACTCTTTGCGGCAGAAGTGAACACAAAATCAAAATACATTTCGGCTCATATGGAGACGAAACTGTATAGAGCATTATATTTTATGGTGTAGAGTAATAACATCGAACATATTCATGGTGAAAGTTATCTGAACGAAAGCAGAAGATTTATGAGTTGATGGCTATGTTTGATGGCGGATAGAACTGGGGTGACGTATTGGGAACGTGTGGGACTGTGGGATAGGTAGACGGTCTGCGTCGGAAGTAAGTTGGGTTCATGTCAAAACATGTTATGATAAATTAATCTTGGTGACTTTTGATTCGTTCATTTTAACCTACTTAAGGAAACTTTCTTTTAGCCCTTTTGTTGTTGTTTTTTAGCCCTTTTGTTGTTGTTTTTTAGACCCAGTGAACTTTATTCTAAAGAATCTTTACATCTATATCTATGTACTTACATACTACATACAAATAAATTAAATTGAAGTGGCTATTTGTGATGTCAAAATAACAGCTTTTTACTAAATGAAAGTATAAACAAAAAAAACTTAAAAACAAAATGTCTGTTTGTTCCGGCTAAGTTTGGGGATACTTTAAGCCCTGGGAAAGGACTTAAGGTATTTTATCGACATCTACACACCACGCGTTGTGTCTTATGTCCCGAAACTATGTGGTTTTAAATTAATATTCGTATTATTTTCTTTTTTAATAAGGTTGCAACGAACGAAATTTTCTAAATATATGTTCGTTCCGAGGTTCGCTCTCATACATACATTACCTGAAACTATAAAATTAAACGTTTTCGAGATACAAGTTTCACATCACGTCTGATATCAAAATGTTCCAAATGTGAGTACCTACCTATTATTAGATGTTAATTATTCGGTCTGGTATACTCTTTACTTACTCTTTACTCTGGTTTCCTCTTTATTTTAAAATCAAAATAAATAAACTCCACCTCATCATATAGAGACTCCCGCAGACAGGTGCGACGCAGTTTCATGGAGTTTTCATAGAAATTGTTCCACTAGAGTCACGTCACGCCTTTCTGCGGGAGCCTTAACAGTCCAATGCAAGCCATAATTGTGTAGGTCTCCGCCAAGGTACGCTATTAACATACTTCGGTCATTTAAATCAGCAAATCATGTCGTATTTGAGAGTGTCATCATGTCATTTATAAAAACTTCTTATAATTTGTTATTAAGACATCTATTCCAATGTCAGACATACTGACATTGTGACACTTATTAAATTCAAAGAAATTACATTCTATTTATGTTCTCGGAAGCTTATCTTTGATGTGCCAACAAAATGTATGTAGTGTGTTATGTACATATAAAAAAGTGTAACACAGCAACAGATAGACTAGCTTTTATCGACGACTTTGTCCGCATGAAACCCTCAAACCCGCAGTTTGACTAGCACCCTAATTGCGTAACACAGTAACAGTAGGAATAGCTTTAATTTTGACGGTTCAACAACATTCATTGCGTATACTTACGTGGTTGAGCAGACAAATGTTTCGGACGTACGAAACCATGGATCATGGATGGATGGATTAATAGTTTGTTGTGGATGTGGTGTAGGGTTTTGGGGGGACTGTCTCATATAATTTTGACGTTCAAAAAGAGCTTACTCTCAGCCTAGTTTGAATAAATGACTTTTGATTTTGATTTTTGATTTTATGCAATTAGAGTGCAGGATTGAATTTAGAAATCTTAACAAAAATAAGTACAGTCAGCGTCAATAATATCGGGACGAACAGACTTTTCAAAATGATCTGAACAACTATGAAAAGTAAATACCTACCTACCTAAATACAAGGAATGTTTCAGAATGAAGACAGTACACGAAAACTGTTACTCATAACAAATTTACCTAATTGAGATAAAGTTGAATTTTTGTAGTTATTGAGATCATTTTCAATAGTCTGTTCGTCCCGATATTTTTGACACTGACTGTACCTACAACCTGAAGCCCTAGTGTGAATTTCATTTAACCATCTACACCAAACGCAGTGAGCGCGTTTGGCGCTCCGATTGGTCCGTCACCAATCCAGGGCCAATCGGAACGCCGAACGCGCTCACTGCGTTTGGTGTAGATGGTTAAATGAAACTCACACTAGGGCCTCAGGTCAGAGTTGTAGGTACAGTCAGCGTCAAAAATTCACGGAAACAAGGCGTGATATTATGTTACGCTAATCCCTATTGCAAGAGTTTCTTGGCTCCACGAACAGATTATTAATAGTTAGATAGTTCACTTTTTATTATTGACAGATATTAAATGAAGGAAAATTGAATGTACTGGGTCGTAATACCGCGCTACCTTTTATAGATAAAAGTAATTTAACTACCAGCTGTGGGGAAAATCGCGCCATTTTTCATAGTCCTCTCATTTCTTCTATACTTCCTGTATTTTGGTGTTGCAACACAGACGGCGGTGGTTCGTTAGCGGATAGTGCTGTTACGGTTATAACATAAGTCAAATATTTCTATAACTTAATTGCGGATATCCGAATCGACTATCCGATATGAAGGATATTCGTGTGTGTTCACTACCCACATAAAGTAGGTAATGTAGTAAATTAAAAACATTTTAAATATTATATCAAATCAACCAATCTACCTAGCCTTTTCCCAACTATGATAGGGTCGGCTTCCAGTCTAACCGGAAACAGCTGCATTTTCATGGAGCGACTGCCTATCTGACCTCCACAACCTAGTTACTGTGTAATACAATAGCCGTTGATACGACTGCTTGTCAGACTTTCAGGCTTCTGACGACCCGTAAAGATTGTCAAAGAACCAGGAATCACAGCCAGGACATAAGTCATATGAACATAAGTCAAATATTTATGTAACCTTATTGCATATATCCGAATAACTATCCGATATTAAGGATATTCGTGAGTATGCTGCCTGAATAAAAAAATGTGATTACTGATGTAAATTTTTTATAAATATTCAAATTATTATATGCAATCGAAAATGATACTTACTGCCGAAATTCACATGGAGGATTACCGGAAGAGGTGGCGAGACGCGTTTTACAAGGGCTTTTTTTTGGGTGAGAAATCATCAAATGACTTCTCCCGCTCTGGGTGGAGCAGGAGGGCGTGTCAGACTTTTACTGACTAAAACCCACCCGTGTTCCGTCATTTGCCTGTGTGCCAAGGGCCGCGGTATCTCTTTCGAACAACCCGCACCCCTGGCAGGCCCGCAGTAAATTCGAGGTGGCTCTAGAAAAAGATACCTGGAAGGACTTGACGTTTGCTCAGCAGTGGTATAGTGTAGGCTAATTAACAAAAATAAAAGAGTTGTTAGGTATGTCAAAAAAAAACTTAAATAATTGTGTTAACATTATTTATATCTAACCCGACATAATCCAACCATAACATAGCTAAAAACACTAACCAAAACAGTATCTACCAACTAGCCAAAAATCAAAACATCCAACACAAACTATTTCTTTTACTCCATAAAAAATACGAAGACGATCTAAACTGGTGACGTAAAATTACATTCGTAACAAAAGTAAGTTACACAACGCCGAAATTGGCGCTGATGCCGTTATAATGGCGCCAATGGACAGTGTGGCACGGCCTTAATACCTATTCAAAATGGAGTGAGCGCGATTCGTTTGGTGCGATGCCGACACGCGATCTTGTGAAGGAAGTGGATATTTTGTGTTGAATGTTGAACACACCATTTGAGTAGCTAGAAAAACATAAAAGAGAGAAGATAATTCAACACAACCCCTTGGGCTGTGGGTTAGAAAGAGAGTCAGGGAGGGAGATGGATGATATTTTACATAGTACGTACTTGCTACTAGACTACCAGTGCTTAAGTGAGACGATTCCAATTTTGATCCACGATCCTTGAGGCTCTCTAGTAGTAGTAGATGAATTTAGACTAATGTTATATTTTTATTGCATAAAAATAACAACGTGCCAATTGCCTACTAAGTACCTATTTCTACAGTTGTCGATACGCCCACAAATAAATTAACTTCGTGCGTAGGTGTCGCCTACAGAAAATAAAACATTATTTAAAAGTGTGGAAAAAAATAAAATGTTATTTAAATTCACCCATTTCGGGCGACTAATAAGTTTGAGGGCGGATTGTGATTCGCCCTCTAAAATACTCAGATTGGCAAACTCGGCCGTTGATTGGTTTTACAAATGTAGATTAGGGTCAGGACAAAGATTGATATACTTCCATAATTATTTCGGGCGTAAAAGATGGAGTCACTTGTCTAGACGAGAGCAACAGAGACATGTTCAGTGGAGTTAGATGATGTAACCCAATAAATAATCTGAAACCGAACCAGAATAATAAAGTAACAGAATGCTTATCCTGCAACAATATCGATTAATAGCTTTACAAGTAGATAGGCCATTATTTCGATATACAATCCAACTATAAAACGACAACAGATTGAAGTGGTTCTATCAAACACAAGTACCCACACAGGAACCAATAAACAGCTCCCATTTTCAGGAAACCGAACAACTTTTCCATTATTTATGACCCAACAAATAATTCAACGTTATTTACAGTGAATCAACTAAAAACACTTAAATTATATCTCTTCCCGACGTGCTAAATCATTTACATAATATGATGTAAACGTATTGTACTTGCCTCTGAGTTTATCATACACTTAACTTTATACCAATATAAACAAAGTGCTGAAACAAACGAATATAACCTGTAACTAGTACAAATAAAGTTCTGTAGGACCGCAAGTGTGTTTGGCAGCAGCTGAATGGATATGGTAATGCTTTCGCTAAATGCTGTTAGTTTAGAAGTTGGGAATTGCTTCGCTTATATAATTACTCCAGTTCTTGTCAAGTGACAATTTCAGAGCATAACTCAATAGTTAAGTTTATATTTTCTTTAGAAAACATAATTATTTTCTATTTACAATTTAGTGAAATATATTTCTTGTTGTGTATACGACGGCGATTTTTAACTACAGATTGAATTGAAATAAAACATTCGCAGTAAAATACAATATACCTCATAACAACAAAAATATTCAGGTAGATGAATAAATCAGATTGATAATTTTATCTAATTACTAGCTGACCCAGCAAACGTTGTTTTGCCTTATAAATTAATTAGGGGTGGACTACCCCTAACATTTAGGGGGATGAAAAATAGATGTTGGCCGATTCTCAGACCTACTGAATACGCATATAAAATTTCATCAAAATCGGTCAAGCCGTTTCGGAGGAGTATGGCAACAAAAACTGTGACACGAGAATTTTATATATTAGAAAATAATTTCAGACTTGTGCTTACTATAAGATATTTTCCTCTAGAATATTTTCCGTGATTGAGGTCACTGTTACACACACTACACACTTATCTAATACCTTTAAACGAGCAATTCATGTATATATAATCTGAATCTCGGAAACGGCTTCAACGATTTTCATTCAATTTAGTATGCAGGGGGTTTCGGGGGCGATAAATCGATCTAGCTAGGTTTCATTTTAAAAAACGTCAAACCAAAAAAACAACGAGCATAGCTCGGTCATCCAGATATTTAGTCTTTAAGGGAGAAGACACTTACGTACCTATTTGCAAAATTATAATAATTAAATTCATCAAATTTCTTACAAATCATCCAAGTTCAGTTAATCCTACTGAATAACTTTTACAGGAAACTGTCATTTAATGGGATTAAATGAACATTTATGAACTCATTAATATCTAGACAAAACAAGTTTTTTCTAGTACTCAAAACTGTTAGCAATAGATTTTGCAAACAATAGCACAATTAGGCAGCTGATTGGCCGAAAGGTCAAGGTCAGTTGTTGAACCGGTGAACTGCTAACTGCATTGTTTACATTAAAATTAACAACTTTTTAACGATGTATGCTCTATTTAAGTAATAAATATGGGCTGAAAATGACTTTCACAAGGTACCTCTTGCCAAATTTATTTAGCTGTTACGGCTGGATTCTTAAATAAACATAGATAATAAAACCTTGGCATTTACAATCAACTTACTAGGTAATAAGAGGACAAAACAAACACAAATAAACATTGAATGAAGACAAACATACAATATTTGAATAGATAAATTGGCCAGTACCATGTAAATAACGAATCATCGGAATTAAAATAAAACAACAAAATTTTATGTTATTTTAAAATAATATTAAAACTAACGCATACTTGCGAAACAAAAAGAAACTATAAAGTTGAATAAACCGTTGAATTACTTTCTTTTTAAAGTATTACATATAGCTATTCGGAAATAGCAAAAAAAATACAAACTTTATTTTCAAGAACCACAATATGCTTTATCTTAAATTACATAACGGTTTTATTCTAATTTTATTCACTGATTTTACGCGCCAAAACTCATTCACTACATTTATCTGATACCCTATTACGTATCCGGTATTAAGGCAACCGCAAACGCTATTTAAAGGACATTGTAAACAATACCTCTTGTCACCTTGTTCTGAAACTGTCATGTCAAGGGTCTCACACTCTGGCGACCAGTGTCCTATTAGTAGCCGTATTCTTTTCATAAAATAGTACAATTAAAACGTTTAAATACGCAGTTTTAAAAGACAAATAAGATAATCCAGATGACATTTTGCTACTTTTGAAGCTAAATTATTCGTAACCCTATTTAGATTGGCGGATAAGGTCAAACTTAGCTTTCGACATTGATCTGTCTTGTCAATATCCGTTTGGTATTGGATGTAATCTTTCCGAATTTATTTTTGGGGCCTCAGATAATCCTGTGTCATTTTATCTAAAGTTTGATCGACTACCGGGATTTCAATGTCAATAACATATCAATGACAGTATCTATTGCGTAGTAAAAACTATTTGTAGGACATATTAGACGTCATATGTAATAGAAGATGTTTTTCTTTTTTATTTTGAAAAGTTTTGTTTTTTATATCAAAGAGGTTGTGTCACGCATTAGTTTCTTAGAAGTTTTTGTTTGGTATGGCAAGACAACTGATGAGACAGTCCCTTTAGATGTCCAAATTAGTAAAACGAAACGATTGGTCCGAACTTAAAACAAACAAACAAGTTTAGGACGTAAAGCTGTGGTGGGTCTGTGAGCGGAAATGCGTTGTAAATGATAATTTTAATGAGATGTAAAGTTCATTACCACAAGTACCTAATGGTAACTTGGCGGTCGTGGTTGTGTAAAATCATTATTGACATTACGTGGTCAGCATAATAATAATTTTACAGGTTTTTATGGCCAGCGATTGAATGAAGATTTTTAGTTCGTTTAAGAATGATGTAACAATTTCTGTGTAGGTACCGGTGTAAAATGACAATGGACAAAACTATTGATCTTTAACCTACAAACTTTTATAAATGACACAATATCTTCCATTATTACGTATTTTTCTCCTTTCTTTTATAAAGGCTAACAAAGTTATTTCTTAAACAGTATACGTTTACGCATATGCAGAAGCGGTGTCAAGATAACAAAGATGACAAAATATCATAAAAAATATTTTTAAAGGATTTCAAACAAGTGAAAATCACTGCTTTTGCTGCATCACTGTTAAAATCGCAGTGATGTGATCTTTATTATGTTTATAATACGGTTTCTGTTGGGTTGCTACCGCTGACAACTCTGTCAAAACCACAGTCATCTTTACTCTCGTGACAATAAGGTTGCTGTTGGGTTGCTTCTGTCAGAGGTAAAAATCACTGTGACAGGACTGTCACTATCTTCAACCAAATTCTTTCTTTACCTTAGACAAAAGCTATAACCTTTTTCTCTCCTCATCCACAGAGCATGCCACCACCCGTGTAAGGCATGAGCGGTCGCGGAGCGGGGGGGCAGCGCTGCCAGCTCATCCTGCAGCGTTGCCTCGCGATTCAACTCACCAAGCCCGGCAACGCGCCCGATGACTTCTGGATGTATGAGTCTGGATATCTGCTCTTTCAGGTATGTTTTATTAGTTATATAGAAATTTTGCGAAAGCTCTGTAGCTGACTTGAAACGTTAATTTTCACAGCATCATTTTCAAACGACTGGTGACTAATTCTTTAGAATACAATTGTTTAAGATACATCGCGTTTTTTTTAATAATGTTTCGCACAGCATAGGTGAGTGACAGCCTGCCTACCAAGAAGAACTTTTCCGTCTGTACAATATTTATGGCAAAGTACTGTGTTAACACTGTGTAAAAAAGTGACTGGAAAAAACTGTTCATAACAAAAAAGTGTGTTAAAAGAACCATGGAACCTTACTGTGTGTTTTGAAACCGTTTTGAACCTTCCCAGCGTCTCACTTCTCATTCGATTCTCCATATAATATTCCTCCCGCTGATAGTGGTACCACAGCCCCACAACACCTTAACACCAACAAAGCATGTTTACGTTTCGATCGGTTCCCAGCTGATGCGACACGAGCCGCCATAACTCATGCACAGTCCGCCATCGATGGCTTACAAATGGCTACCATGGTTTACCGACCGGATTTAATCTGTTGTACGTGCCTATGGGGCTATGGCGTTTGTTTTGGTCCTAAAGCATGGTTGGGGATTGAGATTTTCAATGTAAATGGGCAAATTAATGGGTCGTTGGATTGGCGGTTATGAATTGAAAAATTAAGGACTAATTCGAGTAGATAGCGTTATAGCAAAAAACCTTGCTTTTGAGACACGAAAACATAAACGAAAGCTCTTGCAATCTAGCCTGTACGTGTAAGCACAGTGAAGGACAAGAATCCTGAATTTTTCACTAAAATCTAGTCTCGGAAAACATTGATTTATCTAGTGCACTACCAGTAAAGTTGCAGTAATTTTAGTGCCAGCCTGAAACTTGCACCAATAAAAGTACCATAAAAACTACACATAAAATAACAAAAATACTATAAAATTATTACCACAGACACATAAAATTCACAGAGGGAAGTTTAAGGACTAATAAACAACGGTTAATTGCATTACATAGTGGTCAGATTGCTTCCTTATCTATGGTGATCAAAGCATAGACTAAAATACCAGACCATATTAGGGCAGAGACCGCCAGACATTAATTCAGTTCGAGTGAACCAAATAACTAATTCAGCTACTCTACTTTGATGTCAAGTTACGGGCGGTGGCGGGGCCTTGAACAATGAGCAATTTATGGCGCCATTTTAAAATGGCCGCCAGCGGATGCAGGTCAATGGCCGCTGCTCGATTCGTCTTATTACTAATCCTTATTTGGTTATTGGAGTCAAAGCTTTGTTTATGCGTGTGTATGGAATTGAATTCGTTGAACAGAAATTGGTATCCTAGTTGTAGGATAAGGATTAGTATCGATATGGATTTATACGTTTATTGGATTAGATACTAATATTTCAAAAGAAAAGATTCCGACATTTCCGGAAAAATTTAGGCTCTCTCCAGTCGCTATTTTCCATACAAGTCACATTTACATGTTTGTATGTATTTGAGGGAAAGATTGAACGAGGAATGTTTCCGGTATTTCGTTTATTGTAACGCTAAAAATAATTTCATAGTCATATACAGGGTGTAAGGGACAGCCCTCCGCAGACTGATGGGGTGAATTCAGTATATCATACTAAGATGACCGGTACAAGAAAATATTTCAGGAACGTTATGGGAATCCAATAAACCTGATTTGTTTCATTTCCTCACACGCAATGTATCGCTACCGTGGCAAAACGCACGCAGCGAGCCTTCGGCCGCCGCGCGGGCCAGCGGAACGTGTCTCGCGCTTTGCGCAATTGCACGAAATTGTGTTGCCAATTACACGAAATTTCGTGCAATAATGTTGTTCAATTGTTCAACATAATAATTATTGTTTACCACTACATTTTTAAGCTAAATGGACTAAAAGTTACGTTATTTTTTGTGGAGAAATGATTTTCTTACAGAAATTAATTGCACAAAAAGATTCGTATTTGATTGTATCATAAAGGAGTTCTTAGATCTAAACCGTAAACTGCAGCATAATTTACCGCAAATAAATTGGCGGCGGACGGCCAGGCTGACGTTGTCTCAGTGGAACCTGACACATTGTCGGGAAATACAAAAATCAGGATGGTGTGTACAGTTCAAGTAAGTTCTAACATTTTTGTTCGGAAATCCAATTCAATTTATTTAATCAGTAACAATTTACATTGCACAATTTAAATTGAGTTTAATAAGTTGGCAATACTTGCAAACTCGTCGTCGGCGATTTGCACAAAACACGATGTAATTTTGGGTGCGTTCCGAGTTAAGATGTAATCGATTTGAGCGTGCTTAAACCCGTACCGAATTAGCGTGAGCGCGATAACGACGTCCCGTGAATCGTCATGGATGACGTCATAATAATATCGCCGTGAGCGCTGTCAAAAATTACAGTGTGTGTGTGAGGATGTGTCAGTGCGTGTTTTGTTTTGAGTTGCAACCTTTAAATTTAACTCGGACCAATTCGGAATGCCACCTTTGTGCAAGCGCCGACGACAAGGTCGGTGAACTCTGTAGGTACACACGAAGTGAACAGCTGATTTTACGCGTCGTTCGTTAGAGTATTTCAACATCCATTGCTGCTTTTTTGATTTTAGCCGTATTGATTACATAAATGGAGTGCTGCTTTCAGTTAATGTAATTTTACATTGAAATAAAACCGAAAAAGCTGAAAAAACTTAAAAAAAATAAAAAAAAATCCTGAGAAAAATTTCGGTGGAATATGATTCAAAATAAGGAGCTGAATGCACCCTATCAGTTTGTGGAGGGCTGTCCCTTACACCCTGTATGATTAATGAAACATTTTTTTCGCGTGTCGTTCTCGCTACCGCTTCTGCCTTAAAAACACATGTAATCGAATGCAAAGCTGTAATGCGATACTGGCCGGTCAGCCGCGACAAAGTTCACACAGTCACACTTATCGTGCTAATTTATGCCATAAAACTATGCCTTTTAAGTCCAGTTTCCAGAGTGTTACGGTAGTCAGACTGTGATATCGAGTGATAGGATTACTAGCCTACATTCAGTGATAGTTTACTGACCCTGTGTTTAAGTTTTATTTCTTTGTCATCTTTTTTTCTTGGTGAATAGGGTAGATTAAACAAGTTATTTGAATGTAATGTAAGTAATTCATTGTCATACCCGTTGTATATTTCCTCCGTTTCTTTTTTGTATAACCTGAAATAGGTGTATACTTAGCAGAGGATATCTTGGGCTTTACAAACTTAGTTTAAAAGAAGGCTACTGAACCTAGTATTGTAACATCCTTGGGGCCGCAGGAGTCCGCTGGATGTAGGAAGCACAGAACCGGTCAAAGTGGCTGTGCTTGGGGGAGGCCTATGTCCAGCAGTGGACGTCTTTCGGCTGAAATGATGATGATGAGTATATAAACAGGAGTCTTTGTGACGGATTATGCCTAGGGTTGCATTGATAATTCGATACACATCTTGGCCGATACGATACCGATACCGATATTTCTGAAGGCTTATCGGCGACATCTATGTGCGTGGTTCAAAGAGTTGAGTATAAAAAAAAAATTAAACAATATTCTCAGATAATATTTAAAATAAACATTATCAAAATTTGTATTGCGGAATAAACAATTCTCAAGTTATTCGGTATGGGTATCGGATGATTATGATCTTTATTACCAAAACATAAAGATTACTGGGCACGCCGCGATTGCGGCGGTAAGTCCCCTCTTTGAGGAGTGGCTTGAGAGGCGGCATGGCGTCCTCACCTTCCGCCTGACACAGGTCCTCACCGGACATGGCTGTTTCGGGAGGTTCCTGTTTCGGATAGGGCGGGAGGAAACGCCCGGGTGTTTCCATTGCGAAGATCGCCCAGAGGACACGGTGGAGCATACGGTGGAGGTCTGCCCAGCTTGGGCGGAGCAACGCCGTGTCCTCGTGGAGGTGATCGGCGGCGGCGATCTCTCGCGTCCGACTCTGGTCCAGGCCATGGTACGGAGCGAGAGGGCATGGCTGGCAGTCGCCTCCTTCAGCGAAACAGTTATGCTCGCAAAGAGGGAGGCGGCGCACGTGAGGGAGATGCAGTACATGCGCCCTTACAGCCGTGGCCTTCGCAGGAGACGCCCTGGGCGTCGGGAATCCCAGGCTGATTCCCGGCCACCGTAGGCACGGGCTTGCGGACGGCGAGTAATGGGTACCTCGCTGTCCGGTAAGGACCAAGCCCGGGTCGACGGCGCGTTGTGTTCCACGCGCGCCTCAAAGAGTTGTCAGCAGCAACAGAGGGGCCCGCAAGGGCCGGTGCCTGCCGGGGGTGCGGGTTGTTCGAAAGAGATACCGCCGCCCCTGGCACACAGGCAACTGAGGCAACATGGGTGGGTTTTAGTCAGTAAAAGTCTGACACGCCCTCCCGCTCCACCCAGAGCGGGAGAAGTTATTTGATGATTTCCCAGCCAGAAAAAAAAAAAAAAAAACAAAGATTACCGTTTCGGTTTACCAGACAGATGCTTCTGGAATCAACTAGAATTATGACAATCGAGCCCTAAATTTTGAAGTGACCTAAGAAACCCAGAACTGTTTATAGAGAGTCTAACAACCGTCAGATTTGGCAAGAATATGACATGAAGATCCACAAAGAAAGTATCAAACATGCGTAGGTCGCATACAAGCAGTTTCACGTACACCCACACACAATCATAAATCTGATAAGCATCACACCGCAGTAGTTTTTAATGTGACCCATAAATTATGGGCAAATACACGTGACCTCACGTCGGTAGCTGCCTCATAGAAAGTTCAACCTACGGTGCGGGTCAGAGGCGGTGTCTTTGTGACTCACACCAAGGAAGATAAGAAGCTTAGCTTTGTTTTTAAGTATGTAGCTTTACTAAGTATTTAACATCGTTTTGAAATAATCCAACAGGAAGATGAAATGCCAAATTAAGTGAATTTGAAATTGTAAATGGTGGATGAAGTGTTTTTTTTTTGGACGAATTTTGTATAGGATTGATGACCCTTATTGCCCTTGAGATAAGAGTGACGATGTATATCGTCGTTTGTATATCGTCGTCGTATTTTCAAAAGAAAATGAGAAATGGATTGATGAGAAAGTTAGAAATTGAAGAGGCTGCTGCAGAAGACCGCTGATGGGCTGACGAGTAGAGTATTTAAATTTATTTAATGCTAGCTTCATGTCCTAATGTCCGGCTCCATTGACAATTCAAAAGTGACTAGTTGAGTCCTTAAACTCAAAAATTCATGTATCCTACATACATAGTTCGATACAGCTCCAGACAAACACTCACCATTCCCCCTGCTTCCTAAAGTTATATTCGAAGAATGAGCAGTGCTACAAACTTCCAAGCAACACAACACATGTATCTGTCATCTCAAAAGGATAGCAACGTTCTCCTGTGTACTAATGCTAACCGGATCATCCGTTAAAGTCTGTCAAGCGTGGTGATAAGGCCATGGTTCTCACGAGCGTTTCGTTCACTGAAGCGATCAGTAAGAAGGCCGGTGTTCTGCGGTGCGCGAAGTGTCAAGTGTGTTTGGTTTGTATTGTGATGGATGGAGAGGGAGTAAAAGACCACAGAAAAGTTGAATGTATTGTGTGAGGAATGATGAATGAAAAAGGATTGAATGATATCGGAACGACTGACACGAGAGAATGGAACAAACAATAAATTGGTGCGCCAACTCCAGGTAACATGGGACGTCTGTAGGAAGATGATGACGATAATTCATATCACATCCATCACCGTTGTTTTTCTCTAGCTAGCGTAAGAGCTTAAGCATTAAGAAGTCTACTTGAACGTACGTGGGTACCAAATTAATCAAAAAAGTAAGTTCAAAAATTAAAACCCGACTAGTAAAATTCACGCTCTAGAAAGTACGAAACACAAAAATGTTCTCGTCTGAAAGCCGTGGTCATGATTTTATGTCCTCTAAAGGATGCCTAATTTAATGTGACGTGTGTGACGACATCAGACGATACCCTTTTTGTTAAATTATGATAAGTAGTTTCGAGTTTACCCAAATACTTACTTTTTTATTATTATATACCCAAATACTTATTTTCTACGCCGGAGTCAGGTAAAAAGTAGCGGTTTTACGTGAGATTTGTTTTCAGTTGAGAACGATTTCAGTTTCAGTACATTTTCCACATTAATGGATGCCTTGGTCAGCTCGAAATCGGCTTTATCATAATAGGTTTAGTAGACGGTTACGTTATTATTTGGATTTCTTCCAGAACTCCTAAATCCAATTCGTTAGCCGAAATGAACCTCAATATTGAGCCAACTCTTTTTCGTTACGCCGCAAAAATTTGCTAGAATTTATTCCCTAATATATTTCATATAACTTATAATACTTCTGCATTAATCTCTTGTATGATTACAATGTTGTTTATTATGATTTATTAGGTAGATTTTTCCATGTCTAAGAAGCTGTACTGTCTACTTACGTAAGATATGACCACGGGAAATGAATACTTAGACTATCTTACATTTCAACGTTCATACTTATATAGTTACTCTATGATACAATGATAGATATGCTGTGGAACATCATATCTTAATGTTAATGCAGAAGCGTGTCTATTAGAGTTGCTATGTTTGATTTATTTTCGTCAATAGTTAAGTAGCTTTTATGGTAAAGGAAAATGGGATTGTCACAATTTGCAATGATATATCCTAATAATATTATAAATGTGAAATTTTGTGAGTATTGATGTATGAAGGATAATGCAATTTGGTACACAGGTAGTTTATAACCTGGAATAACACATAGGATATTTTTTATCCCGGTACTATGTTCCCGTGGCATAGTTTTCGACCTCTACGAGGGCGAAGCCGTTGGGATATATATTGTTGGAAGTCCATAATCAGTCTTTAGTGTTCCCACTGCTGGGACACAGGCCTTTTCTCTTTGAGAGGGAGTGGGCCGTAATCTACCACGCGGGCCCAGTGCGGGTTGGTAGATGGCACATGTCTTCTAATATTTGGTACTAGGACATGCCGGTTTCCTCACGTTTTTCTTCGCCTTTTTGAGAGCGTTGGTGATTAAATTATTTTTACAAAGTTAAGCGCCTGTCGTTCGTGGGTTCGAACCCACAAACTATAACTCGGAAGTTAGGGCCGTTACTACTAGCACTAGGCCACCAATGCTCCCTATTACCCCCTACACTTCCCTACACTTTTAAACGCCAATAATATTTTAAGAACTAGATGAGATCGGTGTTTCCGTTCACTGCTCTGAGAAGAAATCATCTTCTGCCTAGCCATTTCCCAACTATGTTGGGGTCGGCTTTTAGTATAACTGGATGCAGATTAATACCAGTATTTCACATGACCTATCTGACCTCCACAACCCAGTTACTGGGTAACACGATACCCCTTGGTAAGACTGGTTGTCAGAATTTCGGGCTTCTGAGAACCCGTTACGACTGTCAAAGATCCACAAATGACAGCCGGGACCAACGGGTTAACGTGCTTTTCGAGGCACGGAAGGGTCTTGGTATGTAAAGATGGTCACCCATCCACGCACCATCCACGGCAAGCGGAGCTTAACCTGATCGATCGACCCGTGCAGCTATTGTTACTTAGCCACAAGCCCCCTCCGCTGCTCTGAGAAGAAATAACGGAAAAAATCTAAATCAGTCTCTTTTAAAGTCCAGACATAATCTTGGCCAGATTCAGAATTCGTTGCATAGCCATTGTCTAATATAGAAACTGATAAATCTTCAGTACGATTAAAACCAGTTGATTTACTTTTATCTTCCAGCCCATAAACTAGATCTTGATCCAGACCAATTTCCATTCATATTTCCAATACATACCGTATCACTGACACCAAGAAAAAGGTTTGAAATCCAACTTAAAGCTTCTGTTAACAAGTGAAATGATAGAAATAAATCTAGCACCCTTTTGTTGTGGACAATCTCATCGCCGCCTGGGGTGGTAATTTCCGTAGCAGACGTCTGGGAGGAGCAAATAAAACGTTCCAGTCGTTTCATATGATCCGATCGAGATTGATGGCAGATGATGAGAAACGGGGTTTGCGATAGGTATATGATAACCTGTTTTAGAAAAAAGTAAGTGGTGGATAAGTTTTATTAATACTAAGGGCTGATTTTACCAAAGACAGCATCAAAGTCAGCGTCATGTGAGTACCATGTATCTATCATACAGGGTAAGTTTTTATCCAGTGCGCAAACTGTAACCATGAATTCAGCATATCATTCTAGAACCCCCCAGTGCAGATTTTTTTTGTCGGTAATACAAAAATAAATCAGCTGTTCCATACATTTTGACCGCGTAGGTACCTATTGCACTTTTCTATGAAACAGTTTTTTTTTTTTTTGTAAACCCGACGTAAAATTTCTGGTTACAGTTTGCGCACTGGATAAAAACTTACCCTGTTTAATTAATTTATCTGTCGTTGCTTCATGTTCAATTGTTTTACTGTTGTGGTATGGTAATGTTGTTCTGCGTATACTAATATTGGAAACCATTTTTAAAAGAGTAACGGTGGAGTTTGTTGCTCATTCTTCTACATGCGATTACTAGGTACCTTTTGGAAGGGGCGACTAGATTCAATTCAATTTTAATATAAATTCAAGACATTCAAAAGTGTCTATTATGTGCCTATTTAAAATAATGCTTTGACTTCTTTGACTTTGTCAGATATTTTTTATCCGTAAAATAAAATTGACGTTCTGACAATTCTGCTATGGAAAAAAATGTAAAAATAATAAAAAAATATTCTCAGGATAAGACTTATTCTACATATAAGTTTGGTGATATTAGCCGTAAGGCAGATAGCTGTGGCAGATAGTACCTCGTTCTTTGAGACTTTGGTTAATCGTAATTTCTGTCTCTGTCACATAAATATCAAACTACAACTTCGAGATAGAGACGGGAGCATGTCGAACGAGTAACGTTTCTTTAAAAGCAAACTTTATTTTAACTTTCTTTTAGTTGCCACATGCCAGGGACCTTTAAAAACTTGATCCACCTTTTGACATTCCACCTTGGCAAATTTTCCTCTTTGCGTAGTCCAAGATCACACGTAATTTTACCAAATTCAAGAGAGCTTACCGCTTCCAAGGACAAAATTTTAAATTTTCTGATTAATAAGTAATTAAAACATTGTACGTTAATCAGAACACTGTTTACGCTTATAAAGTGATATTTCGTAACTTTTCGTGGTGTATCTAGCCGGCATTGACATTGGTGAGACGAAGTGAAAATGGTAATTAATTACTTGTTAATCGATTTAATTTAATAGAACTGTGAAGGCAATTAGGAATTAATTGAGCTTGGAAACTGGTAGTGGTTTGTCTATGTACCCAATATTGGACTGAGAAGACTATGTAAATTATATTGCATTCATCATTAGGCTTGAGAGACAGCAGTTCACATTAGGAGAGCAGGAGTGGACAAGTGGATCCCAGACAGGTGCTTTATTTTGTGTAAATTATTTCACCACTAGTGCTCCTGAACGGGATGGAAAACGTCGTGAGAAAACCGGCGTCATAGTACCAAAAATGTAAAGGCATGTGACGTCTACAACCTGCACTTGGCCCGCATGGTGAATTACGGTCCACTCTGGCTCACCGAGAGGAGGCCGGTGACCCAGCAGTTCGAATATTATAGGCTGATTATTGTTATTAATATGACTTCAGTCGAAAAACGAGATCCTGTCTGCAAAAACATGGTGTAATATGGCACAAAAAATGTCAAACCATTTATTTCAAATAGGCAATTAAACGTTCCGTGTGGTGCCGGACGTAAAAGAATAGCACCATTCCATTTCTTCCCGTGGGTGTCGTAAAAGGCGATTAAGGGACCTACTAGAGAATGGGCAGCAGCGTTCTCTATGCATTTTGACCATCATATTGCGATCGCCAACCCGCCTGCCAAGTGTGGCGATTATGGCAAATCCCCCCTTTTGCGAGAGGCTTATGTCCAACAGCGGACGTCTTTCGGCTGATATGATGATGATGATGAGGCACTTTTGAACGTCAACATTTAGTATTAAAATAGAATTGATTCTAGTCGCCCCTTCCAAAATGTAGTTTCGTATGGAGAAGAATGGCAAACAAATCGACCGTTACTCTTTTAAAATGTTTTACAATATTTTACATAATCGTAATTAGAAGAGTAATTCGTGAATATCCGTTACAATTGTACATCAGTGATCAGACTGTGTATGTAATACGCAAAAGCTCCTACACTATGGGGTTTATATAAACACGTTGGTTGAAGTTAATAGATGTTTAAACATCAAAAATGTATGGTTAAACAATCGCTAATCATTACTTAACTTTACGCAACGTTTATAAATAAAGGGGTATAAATCCAATTATTGCATTATTTTGTTAGTAATTTGGTATGGAGCTATCCATCAAATAACTATGTTGGTAGATAGTTGTCATTGTGCATAAAAGTCAACAGAGGCTAGGCATAGACAAAATTATGTCATCGGTTACGAATAGACCATAACCTTTTTCACTTGTATTCAAGCAAAGATACAATCTCGAACAGCCTATGATTTAATCGATAACGACAATTCCATATTTCAGTGTATTTAATCGTTTATATCTTTTATAAATAGAGGAGGAATAAAAACTCGATTACAATCTCGATCAAAGGTTAAAGTAAACTTATTGTTAAAGAGTTAACGTCGATTTGTCATAGTTTCAGTTAAATTAGCCGTGGTTAATGATGTATTGTGTGAACGTGTGTCTGTATAGGTAACTGGCACTTTCCAATGTTTTATGCGTGAGAATAGCTGCGTGTTTCTGAAGAGGTTGACAACTCTATTAGTGTGGTTTGACAGCTATATTCATGCGATAAGTGATGTGTCAGATTTCGATTTCTGATATTAGCACCGGTTTTTGTAAAGGTACGGTTTTGCCAGCGGCTTCGCCCGCGTGGAAGTCTAAAATTACCCCACAGAAACTTACTACCGAGATAAAAAAGGCTATAAACTATATGGGTGCAAAATTTCATTCCGAGTTCGATGCCCAAGTCGGGCAAAGTCTTACTGGGTTTTTCTATCTGGCATTTCTCAGTAGCAGTCCGGAGCCTGAATTTGTATTTGGTTGATGGCAATAAGGTCGCCCCCTATTACAAGGGACTTAAACAACTATAGGTAGGTACACCTCTGCCCTTCCCTTCGGGGAAATAAAGCGTGATGTTTTATTATGTTCAATGTGTAACGAAGTTTTGGCAATCCCATTAATGTGAAAATATCCGAAGAACATTGCATTAAGGTGAATCTAGTCGACATTTTTTTCCATACTAACTTCGGGAGTGTATTACTTCACTGTTCGACAATGCACATCCAAAATTAGACATGGTATGGTTTTGTCTCATTAACAAACAGAATACTAAAATAAAAAGCCATTTAAAAGTTAGGAGCCAACAAAGATACGGTTTTCTTGCTAATTGAACCTAACTTTGTTCAAGTAATAAAAGAAGTGTAAAATCTCCAAAACCAAGTCGGTACCGACAACGCTCAAATATTGAAAAGTTCAATAAACTGTATTGGTCATTGATTTATGCAGTGGTTTTATCATAAAACCCGATCTTCCGAAGGTCTTTTCTAAAAATTTTACGCGCCTGTTTTACTATAAATGATCCTGCATCTCACTCGAATAAAGTTGTGCATGTAGCGGCTAACTGCACATCACGATGCCAGGGCCTGAATTCACTATGACCACTTAGCGATTCCTTACTCGTAACCACGTCAATCACACACGAATTCTGCTAATATCGTATTAATAATATCGATACAGAATTGGGAACCTGGTGAGTCAGCGTGCTTTTTAGCTAGGCGCACTAGTGAGCTCGAGCCCGCGACTAGATTCGCCTTAAGGAAAAGCCACTTGTTCAGCTGGTATGTGCCACATCCTGGTTAAAGAGTGAACTACTGTGTTAAATAACCTACACTGATACCAGAGCCTCAATTCACTATGACCACTTAACGATTCCTTACTCGTAACCACGTCAATCACACACGAATTCTGCTAATATCGTATTAATAACATCGACAAATTGTCATGGAATATACAGAATATGACATTTCGATTCCTTACCGTTACATTGGTTTCTAAAAAAAACGATATTGACGTAGTTTGAACGTAGTAAAATTCCTCGGGGAATTATTATAACGATACAGAATTGGGGCCTTGATCGGATCCCAACTAACACGTATCAATAATCCAATCCATTTTAAAATAATTTTTATGTTCATACCATCGACATTTTAAAGCGGTGTCCGCATTTACCGTACGCCGTAAACGGCAGGTATGCAGGCAAAGATAAGCCACATACAGCCACAGCAAATACTTTATGGTCGGTCACACTATAATGGATTAAAACTATCGAGTCGGCAGTATCGACGATTTTACTTTCATTACATATTTTACTTTCGATATTGATACTAATAAAATCTTTAAGAGCCTGTATTTACAATTATGCAACTCCGATAAATATCGATATAGATTTAATCGGGTCCATTAAAATCGATTATTTCTCGCCTTAAGCACTCGTACCGGGGTTGTTAAGGGCATTTGATTACTCGTTATAAAATGTTATCGATTATTATATTTTATTACTAACACCCATCTTCCGGCGATGTTCGCTGTTTATTACAAACTTTCTTTGCGGTTAGTAACCGTTTCTGCTCATCGAATTTGGACCTTATTTCTTTATGATAAAGCTTATGAAGATGTACTTTTTTATTTTTGTGTATTCTAGCGTATCCCGTGAAAACCTTTCATCGCAATCAATTAGTTTTCAATTACGTATTTAACTTTTAATATCATTTCGTGTATTGGACAATAGAAATAACTTGAAATTATATAAGCCGCCCTTTCTAATAAAATAACTCGTTTGATATTCTTTGGGTATATTTGGGAACTGTAGCAACTTTCATTAAAGAAGATTTAATGTGTAATTTCTAATTAAAATGGCGGCAGCTTCGCGTATGTTGGTATCTGTTGCGAGCGAGCTTTCCTTCCTTTTCGAGTAAATTAAAGAAAATACGACTTTTCACTTCTGTTCGACTGTTGATTGGTCTAAACTTGTTTTATTATTGCGTCGAAAGTAACCTGTGTTTGTGATTTTGTTATTTATTTAGTTGTGTACAAAAAAGCGTTGACTCTCTTACCCGGGCTTTCTGTCTGAACAAGTGCACCTCTATACCCTGCCCCTACCTGCCGAAACAAACTCAGAGGTCACAGTCTTTTTTAAAGTCCAGACATAATGTTGGTCATGTGGATTGGTGTCTGAAATGGTCTTTTGAGGAAAGAACCACACAGATTGAGTGTCCTGTCCAGGCAGTGCGCGCATTTATTAGAAATCATGTGCAGCTCATCTCAAAACATAAGAAGCTCAACGATTCAACAAACAGTACCAAAGAAAGGACATTTGGGTAGGCCGTATGAATTACTCAAACTGCAGAATCATAATTAAACATACAACCTCAAAAAAAAAAAACACTGTAATAAAAAAAAAGTTGTCATATGTATCTCGGAACCATTTACTTCCTATCCCGATTTGGTTACGTTTATAATGACTCCACGTGGCCATCATAATCTGCCATACTAGTCCACATTGCACAGTAGCAAAGCAATGTGTTATGCTTCCCATTAGGCATGGTCGATACAAATCTAGTCGATAATGTATTGCGTGAGATTAACAATGTGTACTCGGCCTTAATGACCTACTTCTCGCCCCTGTACCTATTTTTTAAAATATTGTGCTGAGGGAAAAATTGGGTTAATGAGAGGGAAATTATACTCTTGATTGAAAAATGTTGAAGGGAAATGCGTGTACCTATGCATTTATCTACGTATAAACAAACATAGATGCTTTCGTTTATTATTTACTCCGCGTCCGCTTTAAATTTCGTGTTTTAACATAAAATTATATCCTGTAGCATCGCATCGCCCACTGACTTTTTTCTTTTTACACGGCTCCTTAAGGTCGTACCGTTATGTTAAATAGCATAAATAGCCTTTTTCTCAAGAGTGGGACTATCAATTGCAAAAAAGAGTTTTTCCACATCATATTGGTATTTCCATCCTACATTTAAACAAACAAATGTTACCTCTTTATAATACAGTTCGTGAACGGGCACTGTCAGTTGAGACTGGTCATCTCCTAACTTCCAGGGCTTATTTTTATCTTGTATTTAGAATTGTTTATAATTTTTTTTTACATTGTTCTCACATACAGAAGCAACAAGAATAATGTTCCCAAGATTTTGTAATATTCAACTTGATTTTAATAGAGTTTCCGTGGAGTTTCTTGCCCGTTCTTTTGCATAGAGATCTACGTTTTGGAATGGGCAACTAGCTTCAACTTTCCAACTGATCGACTATTTGACAATTCAAAAGTGCCTGTAAATGGTTTAATTGAAATAAATGGAGTTTATAAGTAGGTATAGATTATAAGCCAGTGTTTTTTCACTGCTGGGCAAAAGCGTCCCCGCGATCCCGCTTTCCCATTTTCCCGATCTGCTGCAATTGTGGGCCAATACTTTAAGAAGGAGTTCAGCTCAACCTGCCATCTTTTTCTGGACCTGTCGCGTAGTCGATCTTGATATTAGGGACGCGCTATGGATTATATCGTACCAAAAAGAATATTTACTGGAATACTCAGAAACGATCATACAGTAAGTGTACGTCTCTTATAATACGACTATAAGTATTGCGCTAAGAGGTAGGCAGGTGTACTGTTAAGTTTAGTTCTAATCCTATTTAATACCTACACGGTTGCAGGGACATCGACGCCTGTAACGACTCACGTAAATTTCATGAGTAAAAACATTAAAAAAAAACTACCGGCTTCCAAAAACACACTACAAATTGAAAAATAACTTTAATTTCGGAAGTCGGTGACTTTTGATATATAATTTATTTAATTTTTTGTCACCGCCGTCCGAAATTAAAGTTATTTTTCACTTTGTAGTGTTTTTTGGAAGTCGGTTTTTTTTGTAAAGTTTTATATATTTTTTCTTTTTAGTTATAGTTCCTACCCCACACAATTCGAAATTTCATCATCCTTGGGGTCAAAACAATGCATATTTATGCGATAGCAGCAATCGCGGTTTGTTTGCTGTAATTTTTTGAAGAGTTCCATTGCCTGTCTCCGAAACGCATCATCGTATCTATAAGAAATTTTTATGGGACCATTTCGGAATATACCCCTTTCGAACAAAAAAAGAATTTTCCAAATCTGGACGGATATATGACGGTGTTATGCCCGAACATACATAAAAAAATAGTATAAACATGTCGAATTAATAACCTCCTTCTTTTTGAAGTTGATAAAAAAAAATACACTAAGGAGTTTAGAACCATGCGCTGAATCCATGGTCACAGTTTGCGCGTCAATGTCCTTACCACCCTGTATAAGTAGGTGCGAAGTTCAGACAAATGTCTAGAAATCTCTCTCAAACTTTCACAGAATCTATTAACATTTCTCCACAAAAAGATTAACTTCTAACATTAAAACATTGCTTATTATCAATCGACTTGTATTGTTGAACCGTAAAATTAAAATGCGCGCCGACAACCGGAAGACTAGTCGTTATTAATTATGAGGGTAGGGTTGCCCGCCGTTGTTAATTCAAGTCAAATGATCAAGCACTGTCTTAGTTTTATTTATAAGGAAATATAAATGACGGGCTGGCAGTGTGAAACAGTTTTAAATCTCAAACTAGTGCCTTTTCTGTAATATTTAACATAGACACTGTTTTGTCGACAACGATGATAGAAAAGTCATAAATGAATAAACCGGAGCAGCTACCGAAAAGCTTATGCCAATCCGGTTGATAGTCGTTGTACAAATACACAACGCTTTATACGCACGAATTTACTTTTGTAAATTCGTGCGAATCTACTATACGCTCAGGCGAATTGACACTCTAAAATAGTAAATTATTTTCTAGAGGCAACTAGCACGAATTTAATTTATCTGTGAGTGAAGCGACAACTCCAGAAATTTGTATTGTGCAATCGACTAATAAGCCCATTTCGTCCGGATTTTTCGGGCAGCCCTACACTAATGTCTTCTTATCTATCTCCCAGAGACAATTACAAACGTTTACAATCGTAATTAACAAAGTTAAATAACAAATGCATAACTGAACCGTAGTTATGGTCAATTACGGTGGATTGAATAGAAAGCACCCGCCGGTCACGAAATGAGCATATTAACTAATAGCTATCGTGTAATAATAGTCTAGTTATCGAGTTTGGGCTTTGATCTTGTTTATGGCTTTTTATGGTGGTAAAGTAGTTAGTATAGTTGGGCGGTTCTCAATCACGATAAGGTGGTCCTATCAATTTTTTCTCACGTTCTACAAGGAGCAACGTTGTTACGCAACTTTAGGCCGCCTCATATCCGATCCGCTGATATCCGTATCCTTCAGTTACATTGTAAAAATTCATTGGAAAAAATCTGGAATCTTGAAGTCTCAAATTGTTAGGTACGATACGGAGACAAGTAATCTAAGCTTGCCGCGTTTAATCCGAGAATGAGTGACGATCTTTAAGACCCTCGGAAAGGCCTCGGAAAGCACGTGAAGCCGCTGCTATTCGTGGATCTTTGACAGTCGTTACGTGTTGTCAGAAGCCCGAAAATCCATCAAGCAGTCTTAACAAGGGGTTCTGAATTAATCAGTACCTGGGTTGTGTAGATCAGAAGGCCAATTCTCGTAATTAAAAACGTTCAAAATCTTGTCGCAGTCTCATCTCGGTGACAATCAAATGTCAAAAATGTATGGAAACTCTAGGTATTTTTGACAGATTGAGACTAAGGTCAGACTGTGAACGTTCTTAAAATTACGAGAATAGCCCCTCTGATAGGCAGTCGTTCCATTCGAAATACTGGTATTTAGCTGCACCCGGTTTCACTGGAAGCCGACCCGAACATGGTTGGGAGAAGGCTAGGCAAATGATTAAATTAATGTTATTAAAACCTCTAAATATTGGAAGTGTCACGGGCAATTTAAGACGCTAGTTTTGCTTTTAAGTTCAAGACAACAGTCACCTAAACCAATACATTTCACCAAGTTATTTCCTATTACTATCAAATTCCCAAGCCGCCTCTAAATTACATAACTCCATAGTACGATTGGTATCGGCTTCATCTGACATTTGACTCGGTTGCCCAAACGTCAACCGAAACGAATCTCAATTACCAGCCGTTATGTAGTTACGTTATGTTATAGGTACCTACTTATTCCGTAAATGAATGGGCATACGCAGTTTAAGAATTACGTGGTAGCGTAATACAAGATGTGTAATCAATTAATTTTGATTTGAGAGGATTAATGTCACTTGCTACTTAGCGCGTTTGAATAACGATTTTCAATATGGCGCCGGAGAGCAAATGTCAAAGTGTGCTGTCAAATTGGTGTCTGCTTCTCAGAAGACATCAATCAAATGGGTATATAAGGTTCTCAAGTTGTTTTGATGGTTTGAGGATAGGCCTGAATCTCGAAACGGAAGTCTAGGTTTGGCTTAGGTAAGAGTTGACCCATCTTTCTTTAAGTTATAAGAATTTGTAAATTGTCTGTACTTCATTCCAATTTTGCCAGAAGTAGAAAGAGATGGAGGTCATTTATTTATCACTGATGTTTCTGTCTCTGTCTCTGACTCTGTCAACATAACACTATCATAAATCGTCAAGGAACATTATTTCAATATCTATTCTCCCTTCGAAAAACTCTGACCCTCGAAAACCAGTAACATTTCACTAAAACTCGTCATTAATACATGTCTCCATCCATTCATTGCCCCCCACCGCTCATTGGCACGAGCGTCTAATAAAAAGAACCAAGAACTAAAGATATTAATCATCATCGTTTAGGGGCGACCACTTTCTCGTGTAGGTGTTATGCAAGACTGTTTGTTTGTAAGTAATTATAGCGAGGTTTTCAATTTTATGGTCATAGGTCAGTTACTTGGTTCTTTTTGTTTTGTTTTGATGGTTATTTGAGTAATGTTGTGGTTTAATATCTACTGGTTGATTGGTTGTGTGTCAGTATGTACCTACAAAAAGATAGCAGAGATCAATTAATGTAATCGGTATTTTAACTCAGCCTATCGCAGTCCACTGTTAGTGATAGGCCTCTCTCAGGCTGCGCCACAATGCTCTGTATTCCGCCTTCCGCATCCAGCCTGTCCCAGCCATCGGCGGGCTATCTAGCTGGCTGGAGTCCCACACTACGCTTGCCCATTGGCACGCATCGTGGAATTGAAGCGATATTTTGGAAGATGAAGTAATCTTCTTTAATGTAGCAGCTAATGAAAATTTTTAATCGTGATTCAGATTTGACCCAATTGATTTAACCCTCTGTTAGACAGTCTCTCTCACTCTATTGCAGATAACCATATAATCGAACTCAGGGTTTAGTCCTACAACATTACATAAAAGTTTCAGATCAAGTAACCGCCTTTTTTGATGGTATAGATGTATGAGGAGCAGGGTGTAAAGATCATTCATCCTCCTTAGAAAAGGAAGGATCCACCGACCAGACGGGTGTTGTGGCTGGTGGGCTACAGGCCGACGATTGATGTCGGGACGTTGTTTACATTAATTCCTTATTATTTTAATTTAGTTTAGGATTTTTTTATGCAGTTCTGAAAAATAAAATAAAAATAAAAAATATTTTATTAGAGTTAAATAAAATAAAAATTGAATTACTTTAATTATTTTTATTTATAATTAATTAGTCGCACGGTAAATTCTGCTTGCGCGATGCAGGATTTCTGTGTGACGTCAGTGCGATGCGTAGTTTGCATATGGCAGTGTAGATGACGCCACAATAAGATTATTGTTATTTAAATTAACGGGGCTTTTTGCAAAGTAAACCACAGGTAGGTACTTACGTACGTACTATAATACAATTGGGTAGATATTTTGTTGTATTGCTGCAATTTGCAACGCATGCAACTACTAGGTATATCTAAGCCATTGGACAATGCAACACATTGTTACTATGTGAACTAGGCATAACATGTTACATTCAGTTATGTAGGTATGTTACGCTAACTACGAAACGGACTGTCCACGGTGATTAAAGATAATCTTGGTTTAAGTTAATGTTTGCAATGTTCTAAGTGTGGTTTAATTGGCTGTAATAAGTTGGTGTACTATTCAATTAACATTATTGCAATAATAGGTGACGAATGTGACAATACAACTTATTAAATTATAGTATCTGCACACAAGCCCATATCCAGCTTACTTTAACACAAGAAGGGAAGACGGCGTGAGTTTATTATGTACAAGGCTTAAGGGGAACCTAGTCGCGGGCTCGAACTCACAGATGGGCCTGGCTAAAAAGCACGCTGTCTCACCAGGCATCGTGTCCGACAGAGGTAGTATCAGTGATAAGCAGTTAGACGCTAGTCTATACGCACAACATTATTGTGTGAGATGCAGGATCATTTATAGTACAACCATATGCGTAAAAAATTAAGAACAGTCCTTCGGAAGATCGGGTTTTATGAAAAAACCACTGCATAAATCAATGACCAATAAAGTTTATTGTATTTTTCGATATTTGAGCTTTGTCGGTACCCACTTGATTTTTCAGATTTTACACTTCTTTTATTACTTAAACACGCCCAAAGTTAGGTTAAATTGGCAAGATAAACGAATCTTTGTTGGCTCCTAACTTTTTAATGGCTTTTTATTTTAGTATTCTGTTTCCGTACAGACAATATAAATAATGATACAAAACCATACTATGTTTAGTTTTTGGTGTACATTGTCGAACAGTGGAGTAATACACTCCCGAAGTTTGTATGGGAAAAATGTGGACTATAAGATTCACCTTAAGCCCTCTCAAAGACTACTACTATAAGAGACTCCACCAGTATCGATACTTAGGAAGCCTTAGTCCAGTATAGGTACAGCATCATCTTCTGTCTAGCCTTTTCCCAACTTGGTTGGGGTCAGCTTCAAGTCTAACCGGATGCAGCTGAATACCAGTATTTTACATGGAGCGACTGCCTATCTGACCTCCACAACCGCCCCTCGAAGACCACATGACTGCTTATAATAATTACATTACAAAACTTTATTTTACTTTTAAACTATACTATCAAAGTTACATATTTAAAAAGAAACTCTTATAATTGACAACCGCGTCGGTCTGCAAAGTTGAAACCAAATAACCTTTGCACTTTTCGTTACAAAAAATAAATAATATAATAGTTTAAAAGTAGATACTATTTCAATGATGAGCACCACCTGAGGCAAGTTGTCAGACGAGAATCAGGAAGTTTCTTCAAGATATTTTTAGAGATCTATTTTAAGTTTTTGGCTTTTGTATTTGGAGAGAAGAAAGGAATTTTGTTTTGCATTCGGGGAAGGAATGAGGAACAATGTGTTTGAAGTTAAAATATAGAATAGAAATACTCGTTTTTAAACGATTTTATGAGCTGTAAAAAGCATATTACAAATGCAAAGGTAAGAACATACATTTGTATTTTGTCTTCAAGGGAATTTGGTACTTTTAAATATGGACATAGTGACATAATCAATACGTCAAAAATACAGAAAAGAAATTGAATTCCCGCAAAAATGAATGAATGGCATTCCATTGACAACCATTTTATAATATGTGAAAGGGAAAGTTTAAAAAAAACTACAATATCTTCCTTGCCAAGGGCGACAGATTGATAGTTTCATAATTACCTAAAAAGGATTATGAAATTAGCTATAAAAAATTATAGATTCGATGAAAGTTCTGTTTATTTAAGTCGTTAAATACATTTCGCTAATCAAAACATTTTGTGATGATCATTTACAATTGAATATCTAACAGTGGTAGGAATGGACCGTTTTTTGTGAAGATCGAATGAAAGAATGAATGATTGATAGCGTGTTGATGTATGAACTATAGAACCACGCCCGGACAGTGGTCAGTTGCAAAAAATTGCACGTCATGTCCATCGCGGATCGTTTAAGAAGTAAGAATAGGTTTTTATTATTGATTTGGACAGGATCTGTGAATGGAATGATGTATTAGACTTCCTTTTCGTAATGAAGAACTGAAAATAGGTTCTTATATTTTATTCAACTAGCTATGATTTTTCTAATTTTTCATAAAATGAAAAAATATAAATCGAATTAGATAACTTTGGCGAAAGGGAATCTATCGTAGATTCCTTTTCTCCAAATTTCTGAAGCTAGTTATGTACTTTTGGTTACAATATAACAGTAATATAACCGACAAATTGAACCGACAGTAAGTTACAATAAGTTACAAACTAGATATTCTGTAGTATTCCAAGTTAACTTTAATGGAGTGAGCGGTTTGCAAGTTAGGTCTTAGTTTGGGCTAAGTTTCGGCCTGTTTCTGTAATCTAAGTTTGGCTGTGGAAGATATTGAGGTGGGGAATTGATTTGATGGATAATATTGATATTGTTATTCTACCATATGGGATGCTTCCCTTTAGAGTTAAGTATCGTAGCGATCATAATCGAAAGATGAGTTCATGCTGGATTTCGACCTAAGTAATGAATTTCAGATTCGTTTGTCAGATTTTTTTTATACGAAGGTAGGTACATAATATTTGATTTCTCGTGACGTTTCATCGTTAACGACCAGCGGGGTATTTGCGTAACACACTGCTCGTGTGTTACGCTGTTTGTGTGTTTGACTGTTCAACAACACTCATTGCGGTACTTACGTTGTTGAGCGGACATATTTTTCGAACATTTGAAGCAATGGATATCCTCCAGAATGGTTCAGATTATAATGATTAGTGTCATCTATTACGGGGCTGATCAATTAGACTTTCAACTCAACAACCAAGAACTCAATTCAAGCAACTCTTTAGTTTATACCTTTCAGTTCGCCACTACAAGCACTCAACCTCTCTGTTTAGCTGTAGCTAAAACCGGAGTGGTTTGTGTTAGTATGTTATTGTTAAACCACATGTAAAACACTTGCACACTTCTTAATATTTTGAATACATAAATAAACTCAAGCGATTTTCTCATGGATGTAAACAGATACTACAGAACACAACCTTCTACTATTCTTAAAAAAACTGCTCACTTCATAATCAGCCTTAGCTGCATTCATAATAAGTGCATCGTTTAAAAAAATAACTTAACAATGGCTTGTCTTATCACTCGATCTCTGCTGCAACTCCTCTTCTACCATTAATTCCTTTATTATTAATGAATCCCTGTGAAACAGTATTTGACTGTGCATTATCAAAGTGCACTAAGCCAACAATATATTTCCCACCTTTACGACTTCCTTATTGATCATTCTCATGTAAATCTTGACACTTGTATACTCAAAAAATATCGTTAAGTTTCCGTGAGTACTGCTAATGTATGAGGAACTGACGGTACTTATTAGAATTGACGATTTGACGTGTTGTTATAATCGTCTCGGCAACGTTGATCGACCGGAAAAAGTTATGAAAATATAAATTAAAATAAAGCCTGGCAAAAGGATTGGAAATCACAATATGGTCTTTTGTTGAGAACATAAATTTAACTGCTCATATTTCTTAAAACAGTGGCATTCTACATACAAATCTAATCATTTATTGCAATTAGGCAAGTTTAAGGCACTTTTGAACGTCAAAATTCACAAAAAAAATGATTTTAATTGACCTTTCCAAAAGGTATGTAAAATGTTTTAAAATATTTTGTATAAATTAATTATATGTGAAGACGATGCATGCACCTGGAGTGAAATTACTATACCACAATAAGTAAACAGAATTAAAAACAAAGCAATACAAACATTGTCAAAGTAGATGATTTTACTAAAATTTTAAAAACCAGTCAGTGTGTGAGTTAAAGAAAAGATAAAATGTAAAATCAATGTCATATTTTGTTTAAATTATACAATTAAATCAGATACCAGTTCCATTTGTCTAGACTCTAGATTGTCCAATAGATCAGGAACAGCATCTTTCCAACATTCTCAAACCTGCCAAAAATATTATTATAGATAAGATAAAAAAATTAGAAGGTAAAAATATTGGAAGGCTTTCCTAGAAATCGCTCATGTTTAGTAAGTAACAAAATTTTCCATCTTTATTTACTGTTCATGTTTTTTTCACACATTTCCCACACATTAATCATTATTAATGACTTCCCCGTTTGTTAGCCACCCCATGACCCAAATTAAATTAAGTTTCATGCGCTAATTAAGTGAAATAATAAAATTGTTACCCGTGTAAACTAAGTTCGTGTAGGACCATAGCACTAATGAAAACAACGTAGGATTTATTACTTTTAACGTAGGTATGTAATACCAGTAATGATGGAATTCAGGTATTCTTTCTTCTTCATCTTTTCGTGTAGATGGTACTCGAACACTTTTTTATTTTTAAATAGTTTGAGCCCAGTAGGTGGCCACGTTAATTGCACAGTGGCATTGTTTAGACCATCCGAGGATCAGGTGAACGGGAATATAGGACACTTCAGCATGTCCTCCATGGTCTGATCAGAAGCACCGCACTCGCACTGGGTGTTCGATGGGTCAGTAATCCCCCAGTTGGCAAATTGTGTCTGCAGCGGTCTACTTGGGTACGCAATTAATTCAGGTATTCATTCGTGAACTTAGTGAAAGCACTGAATCTGGGGGCCGTCTCTCTAAGCACGAAATCCGTAATCTCGGTCGAAGTTACGGGCGTTTACTACTTCGTATCACTTACGGACCTATGATTAGTTTGGGGCTCAAACTAAGAATGAATTACAGATTTGACAGTTGTTCCTACTCCCTATACAGTTTTACCCGTCCAAGAAAGTTAATTAATCTAAATTAGTAGGAGGCACTTTGAAGTTTCGAACTATTTTCGAACGGGCCCGTATTTTCGTTGACGGAGTTACAGCGTAGCCCCGTTGATCCTGGATTGGATCCCGGTTAACGGCAATAAGCTCACCAGACGCGACTACCAGGTTTATGGGACTTATAACCTAACTGGCAAAATGTAGATCTGCCTATTCTACAAATATACTTTTTAAAAAAGTAAAAAGAGAGAGCTGGAAACGAAAAAAGTATTATATCTATCTTTCTCTGCCCTTCTAGGAATGCAAGTATGTCGTGTGTAGTACTTACATTTGTACGAACATTTTCCAGACCTCCGTTTACACGTCAGTCTGGTTTCAGGAACGATTCTGTCGAATGCATTTTTAACGAAAGCTCTATCAATCTATGTCGAGCACAGTCAAGATCCATTGCTAACGTTCTAACGTTTTTAGGAAAACGTTGAACCATTCCGACAATTTCCTAGAATGTCGACAACTTTAAAATTGTGTTACACTAGCATTTGCCAGCGGCTTAGCCCGGCTGAAATTATCCCACGGGAACGTACTACCGGGATAAAAAGTATCCTATGTGTTATTCCAGGTTATGAACTATATGTGTGCCAAATTTCATCCAAACATTCACATTTATAACATTAGTAGGATTTTCATTGATAAAGACATTACATTTTTATATTTATTTATTTCTTTGAATAGTTTTATATTTCTTTAATTAGTTTTGTCTTATTATAACTTATTTTTCTTCGTATCAGCAGAACCCAAGACATAAACACATCTATCTAAATCTAAGTAACCAGTATTGTTCCTCTGAATGGCAATGGCTTCCCTCTCCCTTTTCCATACAATTCTGTCTTTTTCAAGTGCTGGAATCATAATCACTATCTACCAATACATTTCCAACTTTGTTGGTCGGCTTCCAGTCAAACCGGAGGCAGCTGAATACCAGTATTTTATTTGGAGCGACTGCCTATCTGACCTGCACAACCCACTTACTGTTTAGTACGATACCTTTTGGTAAGACCGGTTGTCAGACATTCGGGCTTCTTTGCTAGATCTGGAATATTATCTGAAACTGCATGTCCTAGAACCAAAAATTCGAAGACATGTGGCATCTACCAACCCGCGCTGGGCCCGCGTGGTGGATTATGGCCCACTCCCTCTCACTGAGTGGAGGCCTGTGTCCCAGCAGTGGGTACTACGAGTATATAGGCTGATTGTGTGATGGTAATCTATCTATACAGACAGATAAATAAAATTGGAGTGTCTGTTTGTAATATTAAAATAACCGCTTTTTACTAAATGTATACACGGTACATATACCAAAAAAAAATTTTTTTAAATTTTTGTTTGTCTGTCTGTCTGTCTCTTTGTTCTGGCTAATCTCTGAAATGGTTGGATCGATTTTGACGGGACTTTCACTGGCAGATAGCTGATGCAATGAGGAGTAATTTATGCTACTTTTATTTTAGAAATTTTATTTATTTTTATTAATAAATATAATATAAAAAAATAACTATTCCGCGCGGACGAAGTCGTGGGTACAGCTAGTGTTTAGTTATGGTTGGAATGGGGCGACCTGCTCAGGATCAAATCAAAAATCAAATCAAATCATTTTTATTTGTGTAACATAGGTAGTGTAGTGTTATCAAATTAAAGTCTTAGGTCGCTATGTTATAACAAGAGACGTACAAATATGGTTGCATGCGAAATAAAATAATGACCATGCGAGAGAGGTAAAAATAAAATATTTGGTTGGTAAGACAAAATCAATGGAATTATGATTTAAAAAAAAAATCAAAACGCGGGTTGCGAACGGTGCGCTGGACGTACATTTATCTAAGTATTGCCACTTTTTTGTAAATCAATGATTGCCACTCTATAATATTACGCGATGTCGAAAAGCTGCAAATTACTACAATTTAAATTATTGTTCTCAAACCGCAATAAAATGTTAAGCAATGTAGTTTCAGTTTCATTTTATAGCAAGATAAACATAAGCCAATAACATAAACGATCACTTTAATAAAGTTATAAACTTTAACACCTCCTTCCTTACTACACAGCAGGAATAATAAAATCATATCATTCCTATCTAAATGTTCGATCTACACACAACCAATTACTGGTTGCATCTAGAATTAATTTGATTACAACATAAGCAATTTAAATTATCACCACTCGACTACTCATTTATAGGATGTGTACTCGTATGTAACCTCATTGAACTGCAATAAATAAAAAAAAAATATGAATGGTATTCTTGTAATTATACTTTCATTTAATAATTGTGTTATAGATTGTGAAGTCATCATTGCAAGTTGGTTAATACTTCGTTATTTTGAGGCGATTAGAAGAAAGGCGCCGCCACCGTAGCCAAGGAAGGTGGAGAGCCGACCTGGACGCGTATTGCAAGCGTTGGATCGAGATGGCCCTAGAAAAGGATGCCTCGAAGGATTTGCCTAGCAGTGGGAAGGAAGTTCCATTCCCAGAGCAAATGCTATGGGGTTTTTCTATCTGAAATTTCGTAGTAGCAGTCCGGAGTCCCAGTCCCATTTCTTCCCGTGGGTGTCGTAGAAGGCGATTAAGGGACTTACTAGAGAATGGGCAGCAGCGTTCTCTATACATTTGAGGAGGCCTATGTCCAGCAGTGGACGTCTTCCGGCTGAAATTATGATGATGATGAGTCCGGAGTCTGAATTTGTGCCCGGTTGATGGCAATAGGCTCGCCCCCAATTACATGGGACCTAAACATAATAGGTGAACTATGGGTATACTATGGGTAGAGGTGTACCTCTGGCCAAGCCTTCGGGGCAACAAGGCGTAATATTATATTCTGTGAAAATAACATTGTCGATATATATCCCGATGGAGTTTCGTCCATTTTAGCTTTAAATCTGCACCTGAATCCATTCCACTTTCCCATCGACTCCTACTTTAAATAAATAAACATTCCGACTCCCATATAATATCCACATTCTAATTGGCTACCAACTGAACTACCGGCTAATCCGTAAAGGCCGAGGGCCGGTTGCTATGGCTCAAGATGTTAGTGAAACTAGTTTAATTTCAATGCATAATAAGGTATGTTGAAAAGGGTTAGTATGCTAATTAGAAAATACGGGCACCTGACGATTCATGCAATTTTGCAAACGGCGTGTGCTGCGCGTATAATCTTTCCACTGCCGGGACTATTGATTCAAAACGGAATTGGTTTTAAACCGTCTTTTTGGCCCTGCCAGTGGTGCAGGTTGTTCGAAAGAGATACCGCGGCCCTTGGCACACAGGCAACTGAGGGAACACGGGTGGGTTTTAGTAAGTAAAAGTCTGACACGCCCTCCTGCTCCATCCAGAGCTGGAGAAATTATTTGCTGATTCCCCACCCAAAAAAAACCGTCCCTTTCGTTTAAGACAATTTAAACTAAACTTAGCGATTTGATATTGGTTAAACATGTTTTTTATTTTGAACAAAATGCACTGAGGCTTCATATACAATGATTTAGACCACACATACTCCGTGATTTGGGATACAATAGGCAAGTAACAAAAAAACATCCAAAAATATGCTGTGGCAGACATTTTTTTTTAGACTAAATATTTTTTTTCCTGATTGACCAATTATTTTTTTAGTCTGTCTAATGCTAAAAAAGTAGTTTAATAATGAAAGTAAAATGAATTCATATATTTAAATTTTTTAATAATAATGTTGAAAGATTTCAACTAGCCTTATTAACTTGTTATTAGAACAATGACACCCAACAATACAAATGACATCCAACCATTTATTATTTTGGTTTAAATCTTACTTTTAAGTTAGCTTAAAGCTCTTAACTGATAGACTGTTTTTTACCATTGCGTTTTCTTTCCGTCATTTCTCATTATTAATACCAATGTAGGTAAGTAATTTATTTTGGTAAATATAGCACATCCAGTGTTAGAATAGCGGACTACTTGCGTAACACACTAACAATAGGAATGGTTTTCATTTTGACAGTTTAACAACATTCATTGCGTTATTTAAGTTGTTGAATAGACACATTTTTAAACATATGATGCAATGGATTAGCAATATCCGTCAAAATGATTCAGAATAAGGGTGCTGATTAACTTTGTAGAACATCTTCTCTGTCACACATATCTGAGTGACAATCTCCTACTATAGATCAATGTGTCAAAACGTTCGGGTACTGTTTGTAAAGCACAATTAACAATACAAAGGTAATTACATAACGCCATATAAATAAACACAATACTTCGCACAGTTCCTTCCGGTCTACTCAGAAGGTCATAACAGAATAGATTCATTACCTTATAGTATTAATCACAGAGCTGTGGACTAAGGTCAGGGAATGCTGACTCATACTCGAACAGTAGCCGAGCTAGTCTAGTGGGACGTTTGAATGGAGCATCGTTTATTTAGCTATTGTTTTGGTATTAATGATAGTGGCGCCGTTTCTGTCTGGCAAGGTCTTAAGTAACTTTTACTCATCTGCCCAGCCTCAACTATGTTGGGGTCGGCTTCCAGGCTAACCAGATGCAGGTGAATACCAGTATTTTACAAGGAGAGACTGCCTATCTGACCTCTGCAACCCAGTAACTTTATAATACGCGGTACCCCACTGGTGGTCAGACTTCCGGCCTTCTGACTACCCGTCACAGTCAAAGATCTACAAATGACAGCGCACAAACGTGCTTGTCAAGGCACGGAGGGGTTTCTATGTGTAATGAACGGTCACCCATCCGCGGACCGAATTCGGTAAGCGTAGCTCAACGTCAGATCGATCCGTGAGGCTGTTTTTATGCAGCCACGAGCCCCTCTACTAACTAATTTTAACTGACAAGGGAAATTAAGAAAGAGTGGTGACATGGATTGTCTTGTATTGAAGCTGGGGAGGCTCGTAAGTATAAGAGGTAACAATTGAAGTCATTCAGTGAGATTACATTAACTTAAAGAGTTGTATGGATGATTATCATGATTATTATTCTGTAAATACATACGTGTTGCAGTCGCGAATCATATTTTGTTCAACACACAGCCTGACATTGGCCTGTACATTGCAAAAAAAGTAAGCAAAATTGAATTTCGCGGACTGTTTTAGCGCACCCACCTTAATTTGAATGTGTTCCTACTCAAACTACTAACACTGCTTGATCTTTTTCTTCACACTTCATTAGGTTTATGCCCTTGTCCAATATTTTCTTGGGGCATGCGGCATACAGCAAGAAAAATGGGACAAACGCATAGGTAGGTACCGTAAGGGCAATATCGTCGCTAGAATGATAACCTCGTATGTCCAGAGATCCTAACTTCACAGGAAACCAAAAAAACGTGATTTCGTCAATATTTGAAACATTGTTATGTGCTTTTGTCTCATATTTTGAATGATAGAAATTTTATAATTCAAAACATGAGACTAAAGCACATAACAATGTTTTAAATGTTCGAGTGCGGGTTGTTCAACTGCAACTGATGGAACACGGGTGGGTTTTAGTCAGTAAAAGTCTGACACTCCCTCCTGCTCCACTCAGAGCGGGAGAAGTTGTTTGATGATTTCCCACACAAAAAAAAAAATGACGAAATTAACAGGTTTTTTGGTTTCCTGTAAAGTTTGGATCTCTGGACATACGAGGTTATCATTCTACAGCGACGATATGTGTTTTCTTCCATTACTCCCTGCAACACGTCACTGTATATTTCACTCCTTTTTGTTCACATCATCCCCCAAACAATCCATCCATCTTTTATTTCGTCTTCTTGTCACACTAATAAAAAAATAACGTGGTGATATAACTTAAATATTCACACCAAAACAGCTTAGACGTGATTCGAATGAAATCGACCACGGATTATCGAAATTCTAAGTAACCGTGCCGTCATCGTCACCTAAATGATTCCTAACATGCGATCCAAATCATTCGTATGCGATAGCCACTTATCATTCATTATGCTTGAAAGATTTGGCACGGAACGATACCGTATCGGTATAATTTTAGATAATTTGAAATTCAAGGAACATTGGCCATTAGAATTGCAATTCATTCATATAATCTAATCTATTAAAATATAGGTCTTGATGGACGCTGCTGAAAATGCCAAAGCTCGTAGCCAAATTCTGGGCTACCTCTACTTAGATTGCTATCGAGACGCTGAGTAGAAGAAAATCTATGATAATGGTCGCTTGCTTTGTTATCAGAGGGGCAGTTCCCGTATTTTAAAACGACTTCAAAAAAGGAGTAGGCTCTCAATTCGACTGTATTTTTTTTTACATTTGTTACCTCAGAATTTTCGACTGGGTGAACCGATTTTGATGATTCTTTTTTTATTTGAAAGCTGGTGCTTCCCGTGTGGTCCCATTTCAATTTGTTTGTTAACCGATTTGAAAAAGAAGGTGTTTTTATGTATGTTCGGGCATAACTCTGTCATTTAAAGACGGATTTGCAAAATTCTTATTTGTTCGAAAGGGGTTTATTCCGAAATGATCCCATTTAAATTTCATACAGATCTGATGATGAGTTTCGGAGACAGACAACGAAACTCTTCAAAAAATGACATCAAATCAACCACGATTACTGCTATCGCATAAATATGCATTGTTTTGACCCCAAGGATGAAGAAATTTCGAATTGGTGTGGGGTAGGTATTATAACTAAAATGTGAAAAATGTTTATTTTTTCAAAAAAAAAAAAAAAGAACAACCGACTACCGAAATTAAAGTTATTTTTCACTTTGTAGTGTTTTTCGGAAGTCGATTGTTTTTTTAAGAACGTTCTCTTACCTGTCTGATTCTGTCAAAATTACCTCTAATTTTACAAAAAAAAAAAGGCATTTATTGTAGCAAAAAATCTAGATTTTGAACGTTTTCTATTACAGGAATTGGCCTGGTTAACGGATTTTTTTTAAAATTAACGCTGAACATACTGGCATACCAACCCGCATAGGGCTCGCTTGGTAGATTACAGGCTACAGCCAAGACCCTCGGGAAGAGAGGAAGCCTGTGTTCCAGCAGTGGCAACATAAATAGGATGATTATCTACAGAGCTATAATAAATTAACATTGTAATGTGCCCACCTATGAGAAGTACCTACATTTTTACCGTAATTTTAATTATAATATCACTAAAACTAAGATTAGTCATTAGTCCAATTAAAATATATTTACACGTACGTTTGTGATACTTCCTTCGTTTGGTTTAACGGTAGTTAAACGTAATTATTATAATTAACAACTTAATTTAACTGTTTGCGGAGTTCAATAGCATTGATTTTTTAATGACTTAGTTGAGAGATTATTTGGATTATCCCACATTAAAACATGCATAATAAACAGACAATACAGTTTGAAATTGCATGGCTTCATGAATATTCATGAAAAATTATGAAATCGAGCTAAAACGGTAGATGAAGATAGTACAGGTGATGACGTAATTTTGTATTTTTTCTTTTTAATCATTCTTCTTTGCTATTATGCTGACACTTTTTATTGTTTAAACTTTATAGCTAGATTTTTTGTCAAGATACCTTCATTAGAGAGAAAAAAAATCACATTATGCCCACTAGTGGTTTTACAATTAGATTATTATATTATTATAGATTATTACCCACCATTTAGATAAGTACTTATTAAAATTACTGTAGCTTTCTCCAAATATTAATTTATTGCTTTAAAAAAATGGTAGGTGTACCTATAAAGAGGAACAAAAACGTAGTCAACCAAAGATTTGTTTACACAAATTTGATTAAGAAATTTGCATCCAATTCACACGTCCTAACGCTAATGTATGATGTAAGAAGAACCGTGAAAAATAACACCTTTCTAGGTCACTGAATATACTAATTGAATGTTACCAAAACAGTCCCACACAAAAAGGCAGTTCTTAGGTCCCGTCGTCGGTCACAACACTCAACATAACAGTTACAACCTTTTTGATCACTAACCAATAAGGCCAACTGTCCACGACGCTACTCTAAAGTAGCCCTTTCAATAGCGTCGTGGACGATACAGCTAATGAAGCATCAACCATACACAAACTGATGATGCTTACGTGGGTACGTCATAAGCTCCCTGGGTATGGGTAGTCGACCTCGTTCTAACCTTACTGACTTCCTTATCTTTTAGCATAAGATAAGCTTTCTCGGACACTATTGCACGTGCCAAAATGGCTTTAATTAATCAGAAGATATGATAATAAGTAAGATTAACCGTTTAAAAAAAAGCAATGCCAATCTATCTTTCATACCGTATCAGTGACAATGTGGTAATACTGCCCCTAATTAATCATCTTCCTAGGGGAGGTGGGAAGAATCATCTATCCTGATAAAATCGTTACGTTCCTGGAGTTGCTGACGATAGGGTAGGGGTCTGTGTTCAACTATAGAAAGCTGGTCGATATCATTGAATAGAGCACCGTGATTAACGATTTATGTACCCCTAGTCTTGGTTTATATGAAGTTATAAGTATGGTGGGCATCCCTGTTGTCGTCTTCTTTATTATAACTGAGAACCATGTTTTGTGACGCAATTTGCGAGAGGCCTAAGTCCAGCAAGTAGACTGCTATATCTATTAACTATCGTTGTATATTAACATAAACCAAACTACTCGAAAAAATAACTGTAGAGACCGGCCAAGAGTTAAATTCTATCAAACCTGGTTATTTTTCTTGGTTATCTCGTACCTATTGCGTTTCGAAAAATAATAATTACAATTTATCATGCAATATCGATAATAATACTTAAAGACTGCCAAAATTGGTATTTTCAATACGATAGTTTGTTGTAAAATACGCAAAAGTAAAAATAACGGTAGGCATACGTAAGTTAAAGTAAGTTAGCAGACAAATTGCAAGAACCGGCTCCAATGTGCAGGCACCGTTAACTTTTGAGTCAACAATTCTTATATGTTTAAGTAAAGGTTTGCCACACTGATGTCGCGTTGACGCACGATTATTGCAGAGGCAACTCCCGTAATTAAAAGAACGTTTGCATTCTAATCTGGCAAAAATGTCCAGCAGTGGACGTCTTTCGACTGATATGATGATGATGATGATGAATAATGATCCAGGTTATAAAATAATGATGTGTGCCAAATTTCATCCAAATCCGTTCGGCTGTTTTTGCGTGATTGTGTTACAAATAAAACAATATCACTTTTGCATTAGTAGGCTTTATGATATACTTCTTTCGCTCCTGATGAATCTCAAAAGTCTTCAGTGTACGACCTATGGTTACTTATACACACAAATGTTGAGCACATTGCACAAACTCGTCAAAAAAGAACAGTAAGAATCAAACAAGCAAGAATCAAAAAACTCCAAATATAGGTACAAACGCCAGCACATTAAGCTACCCCAATCTGTCAAATTTCTTTGATAGATTTTCAACTTTATTATTTAAGTATAAAGTCCATGTTCAATTAGGAAAATTTGACAGTTTGGGGTAGCTTGATGTGCTGGCGTCTGTACAAACTTCACATTTGTAACATTAGTAATTTTTTATAACATAGGATAGTAAAATAATAATAAGGTATACTGCGATCAATCCTCAATCGTCAAAGTTTGTAAAAGTTATTTGGCACGGCATGTTCAGTAACGACTACTAGTCGACATTTCATCATCATCGCCTTTTCCCATCTGTGTTGGGGTAGGCTTCCAGTGTAACCGGATGCTACTAGTATTTTACATGGAACGACTGCTTTTCTGACCTTCAACTAGTCGGCATTTATGACCAAAAATTAATTAAGTACCTACGTATTATGGTGTGTGGAGAACTCAGCTTCTTTCCTTGGCTTCCCCATTATCTTTTCTCTTAAAGGAATGACGTTACCAAACGTCAAAGTATGGGAAGCCCCATCTTTAGTCAACGTCTTTGCGTCTACAGCCTGTATAAAACATACTTTTGTACCCACGCCATGTTTCATAGTCCGTGTTCGGACTAACAATGCATATTAATGTAACATTAACAATACTTATTAATATAACTACTTAACTAAACAATCGCGATCGTAATATGATTCACATTGAATTAAAACTTAGACGTGTTTAGCTTATTATTTAGCATTAAACATGTAGTTTATTTAGTGTCGTGTAATAATTTAGCAGTCTTGTAGGTGAGTGAGGCTTGAGGCAAATATTTAGTCCTTTATCATGTTCCATTATGTTATTTGAATACAAATTGGGTCGGTAGTGGGTGGTTTACGAGTATTTTATAGGTGTTGTTATTTGAACTGAATTCGCTATAGGTGACTTGTAGTCTGTGAGAACGCATAGTGGAATTTGTATTTACTCTGTAAATATTGACTAGAATACCATACTCGACGGTTATTTTTGGTGTGCGAGTAGGTAAGTACTTTTTATTCGACTTCAAAAAGGAGTTTATCATTTCGGGATGTTTATAAATACTTTTTTATGTATGTTCGGGCATAACTCTGTCATATATATAGAGCAAAATTCTTTTTTTTGTTCAAACGGATACCCCGTTATTACGGATTAACGTTAACGGATATTCCGAAATGGTGGGACCATTTCAATTTCATATAGATCTGATGATGAGTTTCGGAGACAGACAACGGAACTTGTAAAAAAATGACAGCAAATCAACCGCGATTGCTGCTGTCGCATAAATATGCATTGTTTACGAAATCACATAACATAACATCGCGCCTGTACACTCGAAAGGGTTAAGCAGATGTATTCAGTAAATCAGGGTACACGCACATTTTCTAACTGTAGTGGTATACGAATCGGTGTGGGGCAGGTACCAAAACTGAAAAATAAAAACGTATTCCATAAAAAAACAACCAACTTCCGAAAAAACACTTCAAACTGAAAAATAACTTTAATTTCGGAAGTCAGTGACAAAAAACTAAAATACATATCCAAAGACACCGACTTCCGAAATTATAGTTATTTTTCAGTTTCAAGTGTTTTTTCGGAAGTCGGTTGTTTATTTTAATGAAAAAAGTTTTTTTTAATATACAGGGTGTAATAGAAACCCTATTGCTATCCTTAAGCACTAAAGATAACAGCTGGTATATAATACATAGATCCAGCTCAAAATAAAATACTCTAAGAATGATTACCAAAATTTCGGTTTCATATGTTTCTAAAATTCAAATCATAACAAACGTGTCACAGCACTACATGGGTCAATAACTTTCCACGTTACTTGCCAATATTACGATAAATCTCTTCCGAGTGATGAGTTTATTTCAATTTGAGAAGTTCAGTTTCTGGTATCAATGTACAAAACATTCTCATAACTTCCAAATATGTAGAGATAGGATTAAAAAGCCCTTCCAATATCGTTTGATATCATCCAAAGAAGCCGTGCCCTTGGTATGTATATACCCTTTCCGTTACACGTTGTATAAAGTCAAATCACAAATAATTAATGCCTAATGAAAAATGATATATATAAATTCATTGTGTATTGCCCTGCTGCGGGGCAAAGATCGGGATTTCCTTTTTCCATTCAACTCGATCCTGAGCCAATATGGACCAATATAAGCGTCAAGATCCCGCCGTCTACGTCAGGGTCTTCCGCAACGCCGTCGGACGTTTTCAGGGAGGGTATGCTGTGGTGGTCTTAACCCACAATGCATCCGACATGCGGCAAACGTGTTCGGATCTGTCCCATTTGAGCTTGGCTGCTTTTTGGATGAAGTCTACGATTTGTGTCTTAGAGCACAATATTGCGTATGCGGTCGGTGAGTAGAACTCAAAGAATACTATACTGCAACGCTCACTGGAAAACTTCGAGCATGTTCCTATGCTAAACTGTCAAAGACCAGAATGGCAGTTCTCGTAGCTTTGAGAACAATTTGATCTCAGTCTCAATCTGCCGAGTTTCATACATTTTTTGCAAGATTTCGAGATTTGATTATACTGATATAGATTTTGAACGTATTTAATTATGTTAATTGAAAACCTTCAGGTTTAACAGAAATGTACCTATTATCTATAAAATCTCCAATATGGGAACACTGGGAACCCAAAATATATTTCAGTCTTATCGTACGTACGTACAAACATTTTATACCAACAGTAAATCACGTTCCCGTCTGTTGCCACCTTTACAACTACTTGACTTTGAGATAATTACGATAATTCACAAGTTACCCACGTTACGAGTTACGAGGTACGGCACATTACGGCATAATTGTGCCTTTCATACGCTGCCTCGAAAGGTCATCACTCAATAATGTTCTGGTGAGATGTTCGAGAGGTAATGACTTAATTTAGAGTAGTTTAGAGCAGTTTAGAGTGAGGCGGAACTGTATTGATATTGTTTGGTGAATGTTAAATTGTTGAAGTTGTTACGTAAGCGATGTAATGAGTTGTTGGCGCTTTTAAACATTTTTTAAGAATAGCATCCCATAATTACATTTGTGAAATTTTGTTAGGTATTATTACTTCGTATTTTGGAGATTCCGCTTAGTTATATGATTGGTACGCACTCGTAGCTCAATGGTATAGGCGCCGACTTACGAGGGAGACTTGGAGGTCGTGAGTTCGAACAAAACACCTGCGCTTTACTTTGTTTATTTAATTTAAATCAGTACTGATCGCAAAACGGTGAAGGATAACATCTTGAGGAAACTGGCATGTCCTTGAACCAACAATTCGAATTCGACATTTACCAATCCGCACTGGACCCTCGTGGTGGCTATGGCCCACTCCTTTTCACCGACAGGACTGTGTCCCAGTAGTGGCCACATATGAACTAGGTCTGAACCAGTGTTGTGTATTTTTGACCTTTGTATTTTTCAAAGACAAGTTAAAAAACCCATTTAATGCACACACATAGGTTGACCCAAAATATCAGTGTTTCCCGCAAGCTCACAAAGTCACAAGCATAACACAGTAATAAAAATAAATGAAGTTGAGTGAACTGTGAGCACTAAACGCTACTAAAGATTCAGTATGAGATAAGCAACGCGTATACCAATTTAGCTGTAAAACATAATACCTGAAACTGTATTATTTCTTATTAGCTATAAACGTGGCTCCAAGAAAAGTTTTTAATTTTTTGGTCCAAAAGAACTTTATGATTTTTTTTTTTTTTTTTAAATAAATAAATCATTTATTTGGACCAAAACGTGTACAAAATTTATAAACCTGCCAAACTGCGTGACAGTTTGTCGGCAGGATTAGACTTTTGTGACTACCATGCTCAAACTTTCCCAAAAATCATGAAAATCTGTTTGGTAGCTAAGCTTAAAACACGTACCCCTTTATTTATAACCGTCTCTTACAGTTAAGTAACGATTAGCGTCTGTTTAACCATATATTTTTGACGTTTAAACTAGGGATGCCTCGATACGCCTTTTTTCCGATACGATACCGATACCTGATGCTCTTATAAAAATATCGGCGATACCGATATCGATACGCTTATTGATCTCAAAAATGAAGGTAAAAAAATTAAAACACGAGTCAGGTTATTTTTTTAATTAATTTAAAAAGAACAAATAATAGGACAAACTAAGTAAAACCGTTTATAACTATAGACAGGTTGAGATTAGTTAATAGTATATTTAGCATAGTTAGTTCGGGCCTCGTTTGCAACGAAATAGACAAGACAACACCCGCGTTTACATTACATTTTTAAAGCGCATCGGTAGCGGTATCGGATGCATCCCTAGTTTAAACATTTCTTAACATAAAGCAGAGTTTATAAATCAATGGGTAGTGAACAAGCAGACAAACACACACACAAAAAGCCCTTTTTCAGTAACTCATTATCATCTGCTTAGCTTTTTCCCCACTATGTTGGGGTCGGCTTCCAGTCTAACCGGATGCAGCTGAATACCAGTATTTTACATGGAGCTACTGCCTATCTGACTTCCACAACCTAGTTACTGGTCAATACGATACCCCTTGGTAAGACTGGTTAACAGACTTTCCGGCTACTGAATTTTTCAAATCTCACTGTTAGTTCTAGAGATTAGCGCGTTCAAGCTTTATTTTTAGTATATCTATATCTAGATGAGGTAGGTACTATGTAGTATAAATATAGATTACGTGGCCATCTACTGACACATGCTTATTCATGATATTTAATCCGTATATCTCTTTAAATTTAATCACACACTTAAATATTTCATTCGCTCATTTAATTTACTATGTGCATAAGTACTTAAGTATATAGTAATATGCAAATATTAATAAGTCTTAGCCTACTTATGTTGACATCTAATAAACTGCACAGAGCATGACTACATTACTTCGAAGGCAACTTCGTTACTACATAGTTTCTTAATGTGGGCCACATATATACAGGATAAGTTTTTATCCAGTGCCCAAACTGTAACCATGAATTCAACATATCATTCTAGACCCCCAGCACAGAAATTTTGCGTCGTTTTTACAAAAAAAAAAAAAAAACTGCTGTTTCATAGAAATACCTACGCGGTCAAAATGTATGGAACAGCTGATCTATGCTGAATTCATGGTTACAATTTGCGCACTGGATAAAAACTTATCAGAAACCCTATTGCCATCCTTAAGCACTAAAGATAACAGCTGTTATAGAGTCATTATACTTAGTTTCAGCTCAAAATAAAATACTCTAAGAATTGATACCAATTTTCGGTTTCATTTGTTTCTTAAATTAAAATCATAGCAAACCTGTCACCGCACTACCACTTATAACTTTCCACGTTACTTGCCCATATCACGATAAATCCATATCTTGAACTAAATATATAAATATATAAAATATAAATATATAAATATATATAATTCATTGCGTTATTTTCATTGTTAACCACACAATTTTTTCCAACAATTATGAAGCAATGGATTAGCAATATCATACAAAATGTGAAAAAAGAAAAACGAGGAAATTTAATTTTTAAATTTTAAGAACATAGTATTTTGGAACTCATTATGAAATGGATCCTGTCTCGAAGTTGTAATTTAAATTCAAGGAAAAATAGCTTTTGACGTTTTATAAGTGCTCATTGTATATGTGAAATAATTTGTGCATACCTATTTGTGCTTGTGATTTTACTATATGAAATTAAACTTCTCTATTACCTACTATGATACATATTGCAGTTTATTATAACTTCAGCTATCGTTATATAGCAAACCTTGGTATTAAATTGTACTGTCAATTTATCTATTCAGCTTGCATCTATAGAGTTTATTTTTGTTTGATATGCTAATCTATTTAAAGATGTGTCGGTAATTAACGTTGTCGATAGGATTTAGAAGAGTTCCCTTGATTTCTTCAGGATCCCATCATCAGAACCTGCCCTGATAGTAACAGTACCACCTGAGAAGTATACCACTCACTACACTATTAAAAAAAAAAGAATTTTCTAAATCGGTCCAGCCGTCTTCGAGTAATCGGGGAAAATATTTTTTTTGACGAACTGAGTTCCTTTTCCTTATCTTGAAGTTGGATAAAAATGACCGAGAAGCAAGCTTAAGTTATCTTTTAATTAACACAACAAACGACCTTAGCGAAGTGGCAATTGCATACTATGTAACCAGAAACTTGTATCCAATCCGAGGTGCGTCAATACTAATTATATTCACTTATAAACTCGCATAGTTATTACCTTCATAAGTATGTAAATACTGATTATGTGGAAAGTACTCGACCCGTTTGCTTGTATATTGCTAACTTTGTTAAAAGAGACTTGTCAGGAAGAGGTATTCCTTTGCGAAACGCACTCCTGTGTCCATCGGGAAGTGAAATGTTTTATCAAGTAATTTCAAGTCTTCAATATGTCTTAGGACATTCCTGCATCTGGATGTCTACATTCTTATCAGGATGGTTAATCATCTTTATGCTCTTATCTTAATTTATTTAGAATTGACATGGCTTATGTCATCTTCCTGACATCGCTATCAACTGTCAGTCCAGTATTGATTCCTGCAGTGACTATGTACAGTTAAACCAGAAAATGTTTGCGCTTCGGTAATCTTCGTGTTTCCGAATTAGCACGAACGTCGGGCCACAGAGTAATCCCTACAGAGGTAAAGCTTATAAGTTTGGTGCTTCCCTGCTATTGAATGAAGTTTTCTCCCCGTTGCAGATCATCATTTGCCTCTCACAAGTTTAAATTTTTTTTTTTTGGAACTGCATCGAGTTATTAACCTATATTTTGAAATCATGGTAATCCAAAATAGGTTTGTACTTCCATGGTAGTAACAGCTCTATATTTGATATCAACATCGCTCGATCGTTTTTCCGAAGTTAGACGATTATTTCCGAGGCGTATACTCTTCTTGGGATATCTGTATGACTGTACTTACATAGTCACTGCAGAAATAAACATTACACATAACAACATCACGCCTGTATTAATCAGGCAGAGGTGTACCTATACCCACATTTAACCAGTTATTTTTAAGTCCCATGCCCGAGATTCCACGTCCCGAGCCGATTCCCATCAACCGGGCACAAAGGCAGACTCCGAGCTACTACTACTGAGAAAGTTTGATAAAAAAACCTAATAACACTTTACCCGACCTGGGAATCAAACCCAGGACCTCATGCTCGGCAGTAGCGCTTACGACCACTAAACCAACGACCCAATCATGAATACTAGTGGGCACTTAGAGGACGTCAAATAACATATCAGCAAAATCTGCCCAATCTGTTGCATAAATTATTTACCTCTGCTAATTAAAATCGAGACGTGACTTAATCGATACTCTTTAGTTCTCACGTTTATATCGAGAAGAATTGATAATCATTTTGCACATTTGATAGTGATATTTAGTACTTTATAGCTCATTTATTTTTGGAATTAGTACTGTTTCATACATGCAAATCGATTGAACGTATCGATAATATTATGTAGGTCATTACATAAGTCGGTGTCGATATCAGACCTATGTGAACTGGAGCACTCATGAAGATCAGTATTCACGTATGACATAAGTTTATTGTTATAATATTGCATTTAATTATGTAATTAAAACCTTCACAATGTGAAATTGAAACCGAAATGTCAATTTCCAAAAGTAACAGTTGTTTAACTGTGTGAAAAGAAATACGACATATTTAATTAACTTTTTGTAATTTTGTTGCAGGTACTAATTTGAACGTTTAACAGAGTGACATAATCAAGATTTGAATATGTAAATCGTAAGTACAAAAAACTTAAATACACAACAATTGCATTTAGAAATGCATGAAAGGGGTAACAAATTGGAAAACATTTTCAAAACATAGACGAGGTACGTGATATATTTTTACACACAGCTTTGCCACACCATAAGCCACAAAACAAAACAACGTCACGTGAACATATACCTTACTTCCGAGACGTCAAAGTTCAAAATGATTTGTAAGTGATGGTTGATTTGCGCTTTTTGATAACTAAAAGACACAACCGACCCGATTGTGCCGAGTTAGCACGCAAATTCAGAAAGTCTGATTGATGAGCCTACGAGCAGTAGATTGCAGTGTTACGTGGAGGAAATAGCCATGTGGGCGGTAAGGTCTCTTGTAAACAACCGACTCTTTAACTTTTACTTTAGAAGCAAAAAGCTTGTAGACATTTATACTTTCGTTTGATTAAGTTAGGCCCGGAAGTTACGTTGACCTAAGTTTTTACTAACATACGGTTTGTTTAGTGAAGATGAGTTTTTGTACCCGTCTGTACGATCAGAATTTGAATAATTTTAAATGATGTTGCTAATCCATTGCGTCAAATGTCCGAAAAAATTATCTGCTCAAGAACGTAAATAACGCAATGTATGTTGTTGAACTGTCAAAATGAAAGCAATTCCTACTGTAAAGTGCGTTACGCAAATACCCCACTGTTTTGTTTAACACTAGGCAAGGTACAGGTGGCGGCCAAGTAAAATAATTGACTGTTGTCTTACGATCTTTTGAATGTATATCCTTACTTTATTAATATTATAAACGCGATAGTTTGTATGTATGGATGTTTGTTACTCTTTCATGCAAAAACTACTGAATGGATTTGGATGAAATTTGGCACACAGATAGATTATAACTGGGATCGGATAATCGGATGCATATTTACCTAAAGTAAATTTTTAATTACGAAAATATGGAAGCGGCTTCTTAATTTTTTTTTGTACAAAAATCCTGGGATGCCAGCAACACCGGGAATGCAAAACTAGTCAGTTGTATAGTATGGAAGCGACTTCTAAATGATTAGGATTGCATAACTATTTAGACGCATATTTATTAAAAAATTAACCCCGATGGAAATTTGGTACCTATACCTATGCACCTAGGGTGTAAGTCTGTAAGAGTAAGGGTGGTGTGTGTTAGTGAAAACATTTTTTTTACATTAAATTTTTTGGCGGTACGGTTGGCGTAGTGGTTAAGCGATTGGCTGCTGCGCTGCGTGTCGTGGGTTCGATTCCCGCACGGAACAAATATTTGTATGACCTACAAGTAGTTGTTCTGGGTTTGGGTGTTTGTGTATGTGAGTTTAAATGTTTGTAAACGCACCCACAATACAGGAGAAATTTCTAGTGTGGCGCAACGTTTTAAAAAAAAAAATCGAAGCAAAAGCACATTCCATTTTAGCCAACCTCTCAACTTTAGGTGAATATGCATCCGAAAATCCGATCTCTAATTATAACCTAGATTAATATTTAGGATATAGAATTTCCGACATCTATGCGGGTGAAGCCGCGGGCGGAAGCTAGTTTTCTATAATTAAAATCACTAGGTCCACTCATCCTATATCGCGATGTAAGCTGGCAAGTTTGAAAGCGCGACTTGCGTGTTTAAACTTAACAGTGCAAATCAGATGCAGCCGTCACCTTACTCAAGCAAACTTACTTCTCGACGTTCTGCAACAACGTATTACGAATAAACCTTTTACAAAATTAACCGGCTTATTAGTTAAGTCGCACGAATTTAATCGCCCAAAACGGGCGAATCGACACTTTTAAACAATACAGTATAAGTTTTTATCCATTGCGCAAACTGTCACCATGAATTCAGCATATCATTCTAGACCCCCTAGCGCAGACATTTTATGTCAGTTTTACAAAAAATCAGCTGTTTCATGGAAAAGTGATTGCACTTTTCTATAAAACAGCTGATTTTTTTTTCATTCATTTCATTTTGACCGCGTAGGTATTGACCTACGCGGTCAAAATGTATGAAACAACTGATTTTTTGTATTACGGACGAAAAGTTTCTGTGATGGTGGGTAAAAGCTTATTTCTGGAGTTCTCCAGAAATACGCTTTAGGCAATCGGCACGTTTTGAATTGTATGCACTTAATTGCATATGCCTACTTGCCTTAACTTCGTGTGAGTCGTCTATGGAAAATAATACCAACATTATTTTAAAAAGCCGATTCGCCCGATTCGGGCGAGTAAATTCGGGCGAATCCACTAAAAAGCCAATAAAGGCATCGGATTCATTATAATTATATTTCAATATCGAACAACCGTTATCCACATTAAAAAGCTCGCCATATATGACGCAAGCGCAAGTCCTATAGTCCTGTTACGCACACAATGGTTCCCACGGGGTTAGACAGTCTGCACAAGGCAAGACATTCCCAGCCGGAACAATGAAATTGTTTTTACACGTTTGTGGCGATCCTTATCTGTTTGAATGTAGCGTTATGCAGTTTCCTTATTATTCTTGTTAATTGTTTATTTTTAGTTTTGACAATTTTTTCTTTAATATTTTATATTACCAGTAGATAACATAGTTTTGTTACATATTTGTAACTATTAAGCGAGGTGGGCAAGAGGTGATCGCCTATGGTACAGAAACGTGGTCGCTCACAATGGGCCTTATCAGAAGGCTTAAAGTCACCCAAAGAGCAATGGAGAGGGCTATGCTCGGAGTTTCCCTACGCGATTCGAATCAGGAATGATGAAGAGATCCGCAGGAGAACCAAAGTAACCGACATAGCCCGAAGAATTGCCAAACTTAAGTGCCAGTAGGCAGGGCATATTACTCGCAGAACAGATGGCCGATGGGGTCGAAAGGTTCTGGAGTAGCGATCGCTTACCGGAAGCCGTAGAATGGGAAGGCCTCCCACAAGGTGGACCGATTACCTTATGAAGGCCGAGGGAATCCGCTGGATGGGGAAGCACAAGACCGGTCGAAGTGGAGGAGCCTGGGGGAGGCCTATGTCCAGCAGTGGATGACTTTCGGCTGAAATGATGATGATGAAGCTAGAGGCCCTGTAAGGCGCGGTAAGTTTTTTTTTTTGGAAAGGCATCTAGATCCTCATCCTAGAAGGTTGTCAGCCGCGTAACCTGTCTTGCCTATGGGGCCTTAATACATTAAGGCATTCAACCAGGGCTTACAAACTAAGCGACTAAACGCTTAGGGCTCCACAGGGGGTCTGTGCCGTACGGACCTCAGTTAAGGGAGTCGCTGGGAGAGAGCAGCAAGGGACGGGCTGATCGAAATTATATTGGGACGAATTTAAAGCTACAGGTTCAGCGACTATGCCTAATAGTCGTATTAAATTAGTTATTTCGTTAAATATCCGTTAGATAATTGAATAAGCATTATCGTGGTTGTAAAAATGTGATATTAAGTTTTATGTTGGCTATGTAGTTATGTAAGTAATTAACAACAAAATTAGACATATTAGTTAATCACAGTAGTTAATTAAATAACAAATTTTTTCGTTTTTTTTTTTGGAAATATTCAACGAGTTTTTCTTATGATAGTTTTCCTATTACATTTTCTCACCATTTTCCTAATTACCCAACTGTCTTCGTGTGTAAATCAATAATATCATATCTACGACAAAAAAATCTGACGTATCCTAAGTGACCAAACTCCGCATAAACAAACAAATTAATCTTCCACCAACTCATTTGTTAATTGAACGATATACCAAAGAAATTATTATTTAACGGCCATTAATCTTCAGACGTCCAGCGGCTTCTTTCTACATCCTGTTGAACCAATTGATATAGCTCGCAAGTTAGTACTAATATTAATTAGCCGTATTTGCCCCGTCACCCGTTAATCATCATGCTGTATTTATACTAACTAGATTTTCAGGCTGCATTTATGATAACTAGATTTTCATGGTTTCTTGTTTGTGTAGGAGATTGGATAGAAATTATGTCTTAGTTAGTTTTACTAGAGCTAAATCTTCTAGGCTCTTCCCAACTATGTTGCTTCTAGTCTAACCGGATGCAGTTGCATGCCAGTATTTTACATGGAGCGACTGCCTATCTGACCTCCATAACCCAGTAACCGCGTAACACGTTGCCCCTTGGTAAGACTGGTTGTCAGACTTTCGGGCTTTTGACGACCCGTAACAACTGCCAAAGATCCACGAATGACAGCCGGGACAACGGTTTAACGCGCTTTCCGAAGCACGGAGAGGTCTATACAAAAATGGTCACCTATCCACGGGACAACCGCGGCATGTGTAGCTTTACATGGTCGATTGACCTCTTCATTACTTGAATGAGCTAAATACGTAACTTTTACTAACGTAAAGTCAGCATAAAAACTTAAAAATCGAATAGTGATCTTCGAACTTTAAAAAAAGTAGGTAACTATTATTGTCACACCATATTGTTACTATTTCTCAGCTAAACCAATCTCTGGCGTTTTCAAACAGCCATGAAAAGGCGGTTACCCAATATTGTTAACTTTACCTACTGGCATCCACACATTTACTTGGAATATCTTAAGAAACATCAATGGTTTTCGCAATAACTACGACACTTTCCTTAAAAGCTCACATTAAGGTTTGTGTCACGGTAAAACCCTTGCAATTTAAACCAGCAGCGGTAGGTTATTCCACAACTTATTTTGTCATTTTAAGATAGGTTCTGACTTATGGCCGATTCCTATAATTTCCAGACAGTTGTAGGTTAACATTAAGAGTCTTGTATCTTTACTAAAAATTAAGCAAATGCCTCATAGCTTTGCAGAGTAGACCGTCCTATTAGGAAGCTATCTATCACAGATGAAATTAGCGTACGAAATTATTTATCTGCCAAGTTGGGGGAAAAAAAATGCTACCATTGACAAGAAAAACGATCCGTTTTTGTTTATAGGAACCATTAATCTATTTCGGGGAACCCTGACACATGACACTTCAGTTATTGATATACAGTTTGTTTTTAATCTTGAAACTAGATAGGTAGGAACACGTAGGTACCTACTAGTTCGGAATCTCACTCAATATTTTCAAAAGAGGTAGGTACCTACTGTTTATAATCTAATCATCATCATCCATGTCCAGTGCTGGACATAGGCCTCCCCCTAGCACCGCCACTTCGACCGGTTCGGTGCTTCCCGCCTCAAGTGGATTCCTGCGGCCTTTACAAGGTCATCAGTCCACCTTGTGGGACCTTCCAACGCTACGTCTTCCGTTACGCGGTCGCCACTCCAGAACTTTTTGGCCCCATCGGCCATCTGTTTTGCGAGCAAATATACCCTGCCCGCTGCCACTTAAGTTGGGCAATTCTTCGGGCTATGTCGGTTACCTATGTTTGCCTGCGTACTATTGAAATGAAATCATAATAAAATAATAACAGAACGGAAACGGCGTCCATAAATCATACACAGTCGGCTGTTTGCTTGAAATAATTTTACAGAACCAATAGTCCACTTGTCTAGTTTGATCTGTTTGTTAGTTCGGTTTTTATTGAAATATTGATTAAGTTCGTATCTAGTGTTTTACGATGATACCGGAAATACTCGTAGCAGCGTTTTCTTTTGATGAAGGAATGAAAATCGATTCTACAAGAACCAATTTTGATTTATTTATAAATTACTAGCTTTTGCCAGCGGTTTCGCCCGCGTGGAGGTCGGTGTATTATACATATTCCTTCCTCTCCACTCTCTCCACCTTCCTCTTGAATCACTCTATCTATTAAAAAAACCCGCATCAAAATCCGTTGCGTAGTTTTAAAGATTTAAGCATACATAGGGATATAGGGACAGAGAAAGCGACTTTGTTTTATACTATGTAGTGATAAGTCATCATCTGTCTAGCGTTTTCCCAACTATGTTGGGTTCAGCTTCCAGTCTAACTAATGCAGCTGAATACCAGTATTTTACATGGAGCGATTGCCTACCTGATCTCCATAACCCAATTACTGGGTAATACTAAACGCCTTGGTAAGACTGGTTGCCAGACTTTTGGGCTTCTGACGACCAGGAACGACTTTATTGCCGTTCGATCTTTTGTTATCATTTTGTTAATCGAAAATTGTGTTTGTGTCGATAGATAACAATTATACCTAAATAATGGGCTACTTTGCATAAATATTCTCACAAGAATTGTCTTCATTGAAACAATCCAAGGCATGCTTAAGTAACCTCAGTTGTGCTCTCTCCAGTATTTTCTATTTAAATGTGTCACTACATTTATCAATCAGAAATTCAGTTATCATCGTTGGACTAAAATGCAACTGTAGGGCTTTAATCAAAGTATGTATGTGTTGGTTAACCAAGTCTCGTCCTTCGGAAGCTGGCAGCATGCTCGATAAGCACGCGATGGGCATATTATTATGTCCAGACTCTAGACGATCTATTCAGAAATGCATTATGTATTGGAATTTATTATAGAAATTTATTTTTGTCTAGAGCTGTAATGTTGTCGATCTGTTGGGAATTTTTGAAATGAAAACTTCTTAAGGCGCGTTGGGCTTTTTTTGAGATGAGAAAAATCAATTGAACTCGCGACACCGTTACCGATACCACTGACAACACGAACGTACGAACGAGCAACGTTGAACGTACGTTGAACGTTATTTAATCTGACGATTCAAAAATTTTTTCCTGACGATTCAAAAAATAAACACGTAATTGTTCAAGTTTTCACTTCTGTCGACACTCCCGGAGTGCCACTGTCTTTTTTTTTAATTTAGATTAAATGTAGGTACATAGTTTTATTATACATAACACATTAACTCACATCTATTTCCCGTTCGGGTAGGCAGGAACTATAGAACGCCACCTGCTACGATTCTTTCATAATTCTTTTGCTTTGTTCGTGGCTGCTCAATTCATGGTTAATTTGCGCACTGGATAAAAACTTATCCTGTATTGGTAAACAAACCATATAATCGAAATACAAGGATATATGTGTAGTGAGTGACTATATTGGTGATGTTCTATAGAAAAGTCAGGTGCATTACACACGCAACCGGCGTGCATGTATGTTGTAATATAAATGTTCCTGCATCTCACTGAATAATGTTGTGCGTGTAGACTAGCTTCTAACTGCTCATCACTGATACTACCTCTGTCGGACACGATGCTTGGTGAGACAGCATGCTTTTTAGCCACGCCCAACACTGAGTTCGAGCCCGCGACTAGATTCCCCTTAATATCTAAAACAATTTTATCCATGTTCGAAACACCAATTAAAACAAAATACAATCAATCCACTACTAAAACTAAGCCCTTATCCAAACAATCTCTAGTCATTCGTCGTAATGAGACCGCACTTTAAAATATCACCTATTATTATTGCATTAGATCTGTCAATCACTGCGGTGTAACACTTAATAAGAACGTTTAGTGACTATTACGTATTTTATTTGAAATTAATTATATTACGTGTATGTGTTTAATAGAGTGAATTGTATGAAGTGTTTGTTATTGTGTTATTACTAGACAATTGAGTATTAGTCAGTTGTAAGTATAAATTATGTAAGGTAGGTAGATAAACCTACTTACTGATTCTTGTACTGTGTTTGGGAATTGTAGACATACATTCTAACTAACTTTAAAGCAGCAACAGTGCATATTAGGAATCGAAGTTATACAGAGTGGCAGAGAAATTGACGCGCAAACTGTAACCGTGAATTCAGCACACGATTCTAGACCCCCTAGCGTAGTAATTTTATGTATGTTTTCAAAAAATGAAATCTGTTGTTTCATAGAAAAGTTAAAATGTATGGAACAGCCGAATTATTTTCTTTATTGACCGACAAAAAAATCTACTGAAGGAGGAAACTAAAGAGCTTTTTGATACATAAAGCATATTACAGTGTATCTGAATATTTGCAGGATAAAGTATAAGATTTCTTTTTAAACAAGTGTTATTGATCTCATTCTTATTATTTTGTTCAGTTTTCATTTTTTTTAATGTTTTCATTCTATGTACCTACCTAGTTTGCATGCCGAAAGGTAAAATATGGTGTTACTAATAATGTGATATACAACTATTACATGAATGTAAAACATCTGCATATTGTTTACCCATATTTGCAAATAAATTATTTTGAATTTGAAAATTTGAATTTGAGGTTTAAAATCATGTACGTCCCTGTATACCATGTATTTAAAATATTGACAGAAATCTTAAACACTACATTCAACATATGAGTATCGCGCAAGTCATACGGTAGTCGGAAGTGCATAATCGACTCCTGCTACCTGTATGACTTTCCCCTTAGTCAGCCACACTTTGCTTAACCTATCATATACGTACACTCACTTAGTTACTCACAAAACCACAGTTAAATAATAACAGAACCAACACTTAACTAACGTAACTCACCCGGAAAAATTAACCCGTGAAGTTCGGCAAAAATTGATAATGTTCGCCATTTTGGTCCGGCACACACGGTCACTGACCTACCGCTGCAGGTATTCAAGGACGAGCCTTTCTACATATCGTTACGGTATATGAAGCAGTGGAAGAGCACCTTAATACCTGTCTTGCGGTATTTTCGATTAAAATTTCGCGGAAGTTTTCGGTAAAAGTATTGTGGGCGGTGAACTGTGTATGCACGTGGAGAATGTACTGAACCTACATAAAAAAGGGGATTTTTAATTTGAATGTAAAGTAGTCCTCAGTTTAATCGAGGATTATAATGATGCTTATAAGCCATCTGATCTCTCGTAACTATGGTAAAAAAACCGTCTTTGTTTATTATACGCTTTTTATTAGCTTCACCTGTATGTTTGTTTGTAACCGACTCCTTTGGACTTAATTTTGACCCACTCCTTTCATTTCATTCGGTCAGATTTAATTTAAACTTTGTAGACTTATTGAGGACCGATGACAAAACAATAATAACAAGAAATAATAAGAAACATAATCTGAAAAATTACGCCTTTGTAGATAGCAGAACTAAAAATAGAAAATAAATGATAGTTAAAAAAAAAGTAAAAAAACACGCTTTAAAAAACAAGTTAAAGCAGAAAATAATTTCAAAAAAGCGTGGGGTGCTTGTTATTAATTGATTATAAAAATACCTCAAACGGTTTTTAAAGCGTGTTTTTTTTAAAGTATTATTTATTGTATTTTAGATTTTCGCCACCGATTTCCGACGTAATTTTTCACTTTGTGGTGTTTAAAAATAAATTACTTATTGTCTTTTACCTTGAACTTTGTAGTACATACCCTACACTCATTCGCATCCCTTCACTTGCTAAGCAAGTAACAGACAGTGATAGGAAGTTATTTCGTTATCATCAAAATACACTAAGTGGAAAAAATAGTTATGTACTTATTATTGAAGTTAACTCAAAAACCACTAATCAGAACTTGACCAAATTTATATCGGACCACTCTTTATGTGTACCGCTTCAAACAAGAAATTCTAATATCTACTTTTTTTGGAGTCGATTATTATTTGGTGAGATGTTATCATGGCTTCGGCACGCCAAACAAGACCAACTTCCCGGTAAAGGTCAAAAGAAAAGACAAGTTGTGGGAAGCACAGGAACTGTTGATGTGACAATACTTGGAGACGCCTATGTCCAGCAGTGAACAATGTGGACATGTTTGAAGATGATGAAACTACAGTACTTAAATAGTATTCTAGTTGCCACAATGATAGTCGCTTAAACAGAGGTTTCACGCCTCACCGGCTTTCATTCATTGTGAATGCAAAATTTAATAAAAACAATTAAGTAAGAAGGTGTTGTTATTGCAGCCTAGATTTTAAAAGTAAAGCCAGTAAATAACAAAACACAGCTAGACGTATGCCCGTTATGGACCGTGAATCCGGTTAGAGTAATACATTTACATAATATATCAAGAATTCTTTGCGTGTACACTTTATTTCTACAACTACTGTTAAGTTAGGTCAGTGTCCATATTTTAAAGGTCACACACGACGAAGACTGTGACAAATACTTTGGTAAATATCATAGCAATGATAACAGAAGAATTTAAATTAAAAAAAAAACAATTAACGTACGACACAAATAGTAAAGAAGAAGACAGAATTTAACTGGGAAGACATACATTAACACATTCATCATCATCATCATCATATCAGCCGAAAGACGTCCACTGCTGGACATAAGCCTCCCCCAAAAAGGGGGGATTTGCAATAATCGCCACGCTTGGCAGGCGGGTTGGCGATCGCAGTATGGTGGTCATATGCATAGAGAACGCTGCTGCCCATTCTCTAGTAAGTCCCTTAGTCGCCTTCTACGACACCCACGGGAAGAAATGGGATGGTGCTATTCTTTTACGTCCGGCACCACACGGAACCATTGCAGAAAATTAACACATTGCAGAAAACAATTGCATTGCTATCGGAAGAGATGATTTGATGATATAACTAATATATACACTTTTTACTGTATTAATTGCATCATTAGGTTCATCACCTTGCCCGTTATTCCCTACAGGAAATTTCTACGCTATGGAATGGGATACTTCATCTTTCTAAATTACCTCTTCTTTGACAAATAAAAAGTCGAGATTTTGTTTAAGGTCTCAAAGTCAACGTATTTATTTAAATTCAACCGAATCGAAATAAATGCTTTGTGTTTGAGACTGATGCAGAAGAATCATTTTGCGGTGCGAGACACAAATATAAAATAGGACAGCACAAAAGTAGAAAAAATGAGATGTGTGACAGCTATTAAACGGCTTTGGCTTGCTAGTTTTCACAGAGAGCAAGCTAGCAGTGGGAATATTATAACAGGCTATAGTTCTTTTCTGAATGAGATTTCTTGGTGTCCTTATCATCATTCATTGCCTATATCCCAATTTATTTGTGGTCGGCTCAACATGATTCCTTCAATACTTCTCTATTATTCATCATATCAGTAGTCTCACTTCTCACCGTCCATCCATTGTTTCTTTGGTCTTCCCCTACACTTATAGCCTAAATTCTTCCTTGATGTATCTGTGCTTATAATATGTTAATGATTATTGCCATTTTATCATTGGCGCGACACGTCTAGGTAGTCCCTCTTAAGGTGAACCTAGTCCACATTTTTCCCATACAAACTTCGGGAGTATATTACTCCACTGTTCGACAATGTACATCAAAAAATAAACATGGTATGGTTTTCTCTCATTATTAATATTGTCTGTACGGAAACAGAATATTAAAATAAAAAGCCATTAAAAAGTTAGGAGCCAACAAAAATTCGTTTTTCTTGCTAATTTAGCCTAACTTTGGGCGTGTTTAAGTAATAAAAGACGCGTAAAATCTGAAAAACCAACTCGGTACCGACAAAGCTCAAATATTGAAAAGTTCAATAAACTTTATTGGTCATTGATTTATTTAGTGGTTTTTTCATAAAACCCGATCTTCCGAAGGACTGTTCTTAATTTTTTATGCTCCTTGTGTACTATTAATGATCCTGCATCTCACTCAATAATGTTGTGCGTGTAGACTACCGTCTAACTGCTCATCACTGATACTACCTCTGTCGGACACGATGCCTGGTGAGACAGCGTGCTTTTTAGCCAGGACCATCATTGAGTTCGAGCACGCGACTAGGTTCCCCTTAAGACTACAAAATAATCTATTTTACGTAGAAAATAATTCCAAAATAATTTATTCCACAAATACAGGACAGGATTTAAAAGCACCTTAACCATGACACACGCTTAAAAGAGACTTTAGGCTAGTTGCGTCACCTGTCTATGCCTGTCAGTCCAACAGTATGGCTTGAAGTTGATGAATGACATCAGCTATTCATGAACAAACCGAACTGAATGGCTTGATCAATCTAATTGAGTTTGTAATCGGTTATAGACCTGTAGGTTGGCTGCTTTAGAAGTCGTGATTGGAAAATTACTTGTACTGAGCCAGTTGTGAACTTATAGGTAGTTGAGCGTATGTTTATGGTGTCTGCAAAGTGTCTAAATATGTGCAAACTATTCCTAAATACCTACCGTTTAATAACAATATGCGATCTAGCTTTAGTTCTAGCCTAAAGATAAATCTTTAAGTAAGTACGTTTTAGTAGTAAAGTTCTTCATACAAAAATGACAACTTAGCAACGGACTAAGTTGTCAGTTTTATAAAAAGAACTGAATTTCTATACGTATTGGGCTCTTAATTCAAAAACTGGTTTGGTGGTTTAAACCTGATCTAACTAAAAGCTTTGTTTGAAAGGGGGTTTGCAGATTTATCTAAGTTTGGCGTCAGTGTGAAGCGTTTGATTTCCAGAAGTGTCTGCCATAAAACTTCCAGGAGTCTTTTTTCTGACCCTCTTGACGAACCTACTCTTCTCTAGTGTATGCATGAGGTCTTTGAAGGAAGGTAGGTTAGAATTGGTCTGACTGTACAGTATCCCATTTTTGTACTGTGTCTGATGGAGCCTCTTGGTAGAGTTTAATGCACTTGTTGGATGTGATTCTTTTCTATTCTGCATTTTTAAACTTCCTTGGTTTTTCCCAACGTTATCTAAACTGGCAAACCGACCCACATTCGTTTTAGTGTGCGACTTTACAGCCGTAAAGCCAGAACTATCCGCATTACGTATGCGTATCATGTAGTTTAAACACAAAATGTAATTTAAACCTAACATTTTCCACGTAACACTTCCCTGAGAAAACCTATCCCAATTAACAGCGAAAATGTTAATCTAAAAACATATTACGTTGGACACGCTGACACAATTTTTACGTAACGGAATTGAGAACTTAAAATTACTTCCATAATGTTAAAGTTAAAGCCATAATGTGCCCTGTGATAGAAAGTCTGAGTCACGACGCACCACGGGAAAATCGCACGAATAATGCACACTGTGCATAATTTGCACAGTTTACATAATTGCACACAATCGGGCAAACTGTGACATAATTAAATGTTGGGCGCGGGGGGTGGTTTGATTTTAGTGGTGGAATGTGTAATGCATGTAGTTAGGTGTAAATGCATTTAAAATTCAAAATTAAGGTGTAGCATAATCAGCCTCTAACGTCTCCTGCTAGGACACCGGCCTCTTCTCTATGAGAGGGAGTGGGCCGTAATCCACTAAGCAGGCCCAGTACAAGTTGGTGTAGTTCAGTTGTAGTTGAAGTCATTTAGAGACCTTGTCCACTTACGCCTTTATAGTCCACAATAGATACATTTTCTTTTTCTGATAAAGGGACCTAATAAAAGCCTTCTTTTCAAGAACGGTTGTGTTTCCATGATGCCCTTGAAATATGTTTGACAAATTATCTTATTAACACGCAAATTTTACTCAAAGTTGAATGAAAACGGGGTCAATGACTATGTAGGTCAATTTGATATTTTCAACTTTTATTTTTAAATGAATGAATGAATGAAAATAAATTCTTTTGAAATACGTTACATGAACGGACAAAGAGGAACAAACATTCTTTTAAATAATTCATTCGATACAATTTATTAAAAAAAAAATCGAATGGTTCAGTAATGAAGCTACTTTATAAACTGAAGTAATAAATATAAAACTTCAATACGAACTCTGAGCATTCGTCTGATTTTATCTCGTTGCGTGTCGGAGAAAAATGGTGGATAATGTAAATGTTACAAGTTTTTATTGCAATGCGTACATTTTTACAAAATAAAATGGACAGAAGTATGACTCGGTAACAATGCGCGGAAGTGTACTCTCTCTCGCACGTTCGGGTGTCATATACGAGAAAAATAACACTAAATAAGATTAGTGAGTATTTAACTTGTATCCGCGCTTTCAGATGTCAGTTGTCACTCTGAGTACGGATACAAATGTCGATAGCGAGTTTAGCAGAATATTACCTATACTCTTTTCAATAAGTTTTTAGTGCGGATTTAATAGTAGTAACAGTAGGAATGGCTTTCATTGTGACAGTTCAACAACATTCATTGCGTTATTTACGTAGTTTTATTAAAATTTGTTTGCATGGTATGAAGCAATGGATTAGCAATATCCTTCAAAATGATGATAATGATAGTGTGTTACACAATTTGGGTGCTGATCAATCATCATCTTTAGGATAATTCCAGTCAAATGTGGCTTGGGTAGTAGTAATTCTTCGTTCAGAAATCAATGACGTTAACTTTATAGTAAACTGTAAGATTTTAAGTACCGTTCCATCATTGCGCTTGCGTTGGATTTTTAAATTTAAATTCATTTATAATCTTACAATTATATCAGGCCGTTTAAATTCTACCAGTACAAATGGTGTGCAAATATTTAAAGTTATGGAAGTATTATTTAACAAAAATAAATTTAAAAAGTCAGCAACGACAAATAAATTTTAATGCAAGTTGTAAGGCTGTGTGATAATGAAACTTCTTTATCTATCTATTCAGTGGTTTTCATAGCGTTGTTGTTATCATTGTGACTCGTAGGAATTCATTAACAAAGGCCTCTGTACAAGACAATTATTTCAGTCGTAAGGAAGCTTCGTTATGACCGGAAGAGTGGAATAAAATCTATAATTTTGAGAAGTTTCCGGACAAATTTTTGACAGCAAAAAATAATTAGTACTTCCTTGTTATGCCTATTAACGAAATGGCTATTTAGATAAAGTATCCTACTCCTACTAATGTTATATATCGACAGTGGAAAGGCAAAAATAGCTAACCTGAAATCTCGGGAATGAATTTAAAGCCAGTATCCAGACCTTGAACGACAGTATTTGGAATGAAAAGCTCTCAAGAGTGGATAACCCTAGTAATGATGTATGGCGTCTAGCTCGGTCAATTAACCATAATCCCAGTAAGATCCCTCCCCTAAAAATCAGAGGCGATCAAATGACATCCTCAGTATCGGAGCAGTGTGAAGCTCTTGCCGATGCATTTGCTGGAAAGTTGAATGATTTTTAGAAATCATTTTACAATTCATATCGTTTGGCGCTTTAGCAATTTTACCTTTCCACTGTCGATATGTTCAATCACACAACAACGGCTGACCGGATTTGGATGAAATTTGGTAAACAGGTAGATTATAACCTGGATCACCACGCGGGCGAAAGCTAGTTATTCATAACCGTTACCATAAAAACCGAGATGGATATTAGATTTCACATTCGGTGATATCTATACATAATAAAAAGCTGAAGAGTTTGTTTGGTTGAACGAGCTAATCTCAAGAATTACGGGTTCGAATTTAAATGTTATTTTAGTGTTGGATAGCTCATTTATCGAGAAAGGCTATAGGCTATATAACATCACGCTAAGACCCTTAGGAGACCAGCAAAGAGAAAAAAGTCACGAATACGAAGCGACGCACGGGGTGGGTCGGGGTAGCAAGAAATTTGACGCGAACAAAGTCGCGAGAAGGAGCTGGTTTAGTAATAAGACTCTGCTCTCCAATCTTCACACTGGCTAAGCTAGGAATTGTAAGTAGGTGCCTATATGGTATTCTACATGATCTGAATAAGATTATGACGAGACTGTGACCACTGAAATGGAAAAAAGGGGAACCCCCCTTTTTTCCATTTCAGTGGTCACAGTCTTGCTGCCACAGCCTTTATTGTTTATTTTGATTTTTGTTCCAAAATTCGATGTTATATCCTCAAACCCGCACTGGGTCCATGGTGATGTATGGCCCACTCACTCTCAAAGAGAAGAGGCCTGTGTTTCAACAGTGGGAATATTTTAGGCTGATTATGCTATAGTTTGAAACTGACTTCAACAAGGTAGATTCAATTATAATGTACAAAACTACAAGACTGGAAGCCGACCCGAATACACATAGTTAAGAGCATTCATTCCACGTGGGCTGGCAACAACGCATTTACAGTAGTTTTTCGTGATTATTTCATTAAATACAAACAAAAGTACTATTTTTTTCAGCCAAGCACTAGATCGTTGGTATTTATAATTATTTTTAACATTTACTCTTTAATAGAAATATTTAATCGTACCAAGTAATGCAAATAGAAAATAATTGACGGTATGTTAATTTTTATAAGTAAATACCAAAATAACTGTAAACAAATAGCATACAAACTTGAAAATACCAACTATCTAGTGCATGGCTGAAAAAAATGTTTACTTTTGTGATTATTTCATGAAATACAATTTCATGAAATAATCACGAAAAACTACTATAAATGCGTTGTTGCCAGTCCACGTGGAATGAATGCTCTTAAGAAAGGGAAGGCAGATAATGGAAATGGATTTAAAAAAAAATGATGTCGGTTAGAAACAATAAATGCTGTTGTAGGTACTTTATTAGGATTTTAGATGTTCATTAAAGCTCAGTAGAAAAACAATAGAACTAGTTACCTAGAGCTTTCTTAAAAGTGTACCATTTTTTAATAGGAATAGGGGTCAGTTCAAGCCTTGACCCTGTTCGAGGTCAGAGGGTCGTAATGACCCATTACCTTACGACGACATTTTCTGTCATAAAGACGTATCCGGACGCTTTGTTTTATCTTCTAGACTAATTAGTCATTAGTTTTCTTTTCTACGCAGTGATGTCTTGATTCATGGGTCATTATTTTGAGTTAGGGCTGAGTTTGTTACCGGTGTACCAACTTACTTTATGTCGTTTTTACCGTAGTGTACGTACCGTACCTAAACGATTTGTCGTGGGAAAGTTAGTGCTGCAAACGTTATTTGCTAAGGTCGCAGTCACATATCCATATAATATTATTTTATGAAAATACAAATATTCACTAACAGGACATTTGTATTACTGTACTTATTTACATTTATTTATTTTTCTTCTTAGCGTTTCGATTGCAAAAAGTTCAAACGTCTTTGGCTCAAAATTCAGTTGCATGAACTCCGCTAACTGACACAGTAATGAGATCACCAAATGCACAGGTGACAGGTCATGCGGAGGAGGATGGAAGGTGGGCCCTTATCTGTGGGGAGGTACTGCATACGCACTTTAGAGCTGAGCCGTCCGTGAACTCCCATCTGGGGAGATTGTCTTTGCTCCAGCCGACTTGTGTTGACTATTTAGAAATTTCTAAGTCGGCGACTGAAAATGTCTAAAATTAATTTATTAATTGTATGTAATTAAATTTATTAGAGATAAGGCAATAAATTGGAAAGATTAGATGCACTGGAGAACGTGTTTAGTATCTACAACTATATAGACCTTTTATACAATCACCTTCCTCCACTTACATCAGATTCAAGCAATCACGTCCATTTTCGCAAAACAAGAAAACATGTGTAACCCATTACAGAAAACAAGACAACAAATCTTGCATATTAATTAGACATCTGTTCACTACGTAAATCACTGTAATATTACGCGAACAAACTTAATTATGGGTAAGATCGGAATACAGAGTAAAATGTCGTATCTGTAGTGCCGTGCACAAACTTAAGTAATTCTAAAAAGCGGCCAAGTACGAGGCGGACTCGCACATGAAGGGTTCCGTATCGCCGTACAATATTTCTAATTTAATCTAACTAGCCTTTATGGTCCCACTACAGCAGGGCAAAGGCCCCTCGCATTCCCTTTTCCACACAATTCTTCCTTTTGCTAGTGCCGCCAGTCTGGTGGGTACAATATCTGGCATCACATATTTCTTTAACACATTTTTTGTATGAGGACCGGATTTAATTTTTAACTTTAATTTATTTTATTATTTGTTGTTATATTATGCTATTCCCTGCGTGATCGCATCAGGAATGAAGAGATCCGCAGGAGAACCAAGGTAACCGACATAGCCCGAAGAATTACCAACTTAAGTGGCAGTGGGCAGGGCACATTGCTCGCAGAACAGATGGCCGATGGGGCCGAAAAGTTCTGGAGTGGCGATCGCGTACCGGAAGACGTAAAGTTGGAAGGCCTCCTACAAGGTGGACGGATGATCTTGTGACGGCTGCAGGAGTCCGCTGGTTGCGAGAAGCATAGAACCGGTCGAAGTGGTGGAGCTTAGGGGGGGCCAGCAGAGTCTTAGTACCCCATTGTTCATTGATGAAAATGATGATCGCAGGGTTCTATCGCACCATCAACACCCTCAGCCCCACTTCACCCACGGCTGGGCATAGGCTCTTTTTTCTAGTGTCAATACCCACGCTCCAGTGCCAGCCCATACAAGTTTAGCCCCCAATTGCTTCAAAAAAGAAAAGAAAGAAAGAGAAAAAATCATTTATTGGCATTACAGCATAAAAAACCTTAAAACTATTACAAAAAAAAACAGAAAACAATGATAATAATGCCGAAAGGGCCTCAGCTCAGCATAATATCAGATGGCAACACAAGATGCACTATGATTTTCAGCTGCAGCCCACGAGACCATACGCTAGAAAAATAAACACCTAAGGAAGTGCGAGTATTCGTAATAATAAATTACAATTTCGAATGTAAACAACAATGTCGTCCGGAACCCTAAATACTAATGAATTCTAAAAGACTGTGTAAAATGATGTATCTGTTACAAAGACGGTATATGAATAGTCATTTAGACGTAAGACACATTGCGTAAATTAGTGTACCTATGTAATTATTGCATAATTTTAAACTGACTGATATAATTTATTTAAAATGTAGGTGAGACCTGTCGTGCAGACATAATCTTTTGAGTGCATTTGCATTAATTTATTTATGACAATCATTTCAAGAGTATAAAGTTGCAAACCGTCCCTGTATCTACTTGAACGCTGAAGCAATAACAATTACTGAATGAAATTAAAGCGCTAGCTAGCGCGGTAGCTAGCGCTACCTAGTTTGTTTATCACTTGTGAATGATACAACGCTATTCTTAAATTTATTTATTTTGCTCCATTATTCTTTCTTTTTTAATGTGTACGATACACACCGTTGGTATATTTTTGGACCATGCCATGTGGATGTTGCTGAGAAAGGCTTTGCTAAGCAATTCCTGGTTTTAAAGCGGATTCGACACTTTGCAAAGTAATACACTTATGTTAATTGAAGTAAACTTTTTTTTAAATTTTGTGTTATAATCGTGGTGTCATTAAATACGTCATTATTTTAACTGTGTTGAGACGAATAAAAGTTTAATTTCTAAATACTGATTACCCCCAAAAGCCTGACCATAGACTAGTTTCTTGCCTGTTCTTGTCCAAAGGTACCTACTACACTTTGGAATAGGCAACTAGCTTCATAATTCTGACTCACCGACTCCTTGACATTTTAAAAGTTTTTTTTTTCAATTCAATTCTGATACAGACATCCTAAATCAGCACAAATTTACCATTTTTTACTCTAATGAAATTTCCCCTTACATGAAGATAACCAATTCAAGCCTAGCTTTCTTAATTTCCTTTAAAAACTATGTCCAATCCTCATTTAAATGTGTGAATGTCGATAGTTAGATGGTTGATAACAAGTCTGTAATGATTGACTGCGGGTCGGCACGCGATGCCTAAGAGCGGGCCGTGATTACATGCTTATAAAACACTTGGCTTAATCCGTACCTGTGTAATTAAGGGAGAACTTAGTGGTTAATGTGAGTGGTCTTATACGGTGTTTGGTGGAGTAACTAATGTTTTATTAGCTGTGTTAATTTATAGTTTTGAAGGGAAAACAATCGTTTGGTAGGTCTTTTCTTTTTCGGTCTATACACAGTAATGATTGGACTTATTTTGAGTCTAAATAATAATGTTATAGAGACCCAAAAATATCCCATTGCTGAAATATTTACGAAATATAGGATCGCCTAAGTATGGCGTTTTCTGTGCGAAGTGATTAACTAATTAAAAGTTTGTTCGTTTTTTCTAGTTAAACCAACAGATACAATTGAATGGTCGTGCGTATATTTTTGGATAAAACCTGCTTCTAATGGATAATATCAAAATAGGTATTTTGTTATTTATCCATTTGAAGCAGGTTTGTGTAGAAAGCTTTGAAGTATTTACTAGATATTTAGTCAACAAGATAATAGGAAATCAAATCATTTTATTAACGCAATACCCTGTCATCGAGGTGCTAATCAGGTACTAAAACAATCATAATATGAATATTTTCTCCTGCTTCAAATTAAATTAAATGGAACATTTCTACGTAGAGCGACTGGCACTTTGATAATATTAAAACCAACCAATAAATAAACAACCAACCAATAAATGAATTATGAATGATGAATTATTATGAATATTTGATAACTGTTCACTTTCTTGCAGATGTTCAGTAAGAAAGTGAAGGTAATAAGTGTCTGGGAAGCTTGAGAATAAACATATTCTAGATAAAAGGAGGACGCTCAACGCTATTTAATATTTAGTAATTTTTTCCTGTATAAAACCGTTACCTAAGTGTTAATAAACTGCTCGAATTAAAGAGGATGCCAATTTTATTATTAAGTGTAGATAATCTTCCGCTGAAGACAAGCAGCTAATCCATATTTTCCTTGAACATTTTTATTAATGAGGGGATTTTTGCCCTGGGCAAAAAGTTGCCCTGTTTTCCTTGGTTTACTGAATTATAATCAATACTATCAGTAATACAAATCCTTAAGTTAGAACTGGCCTCAAATGTCATAATTTTTATAATTATAATTCTATAAATAAATGTGTTATGGCCGCAAATCAGATTTAGATCAAGATACAACTTCCTAAGTACTTACCTGCAAATGACAAAAAAAAAAGTTACAAAAATTTAATTCGCCTTAAATTGACTATTTTATGCCACTATTCACATTCATGGACATACTTGTTAATTTTATTATGGAAAAAACATGTAACTCAAGGTACACTGACAATATCAAATCACACAGAAACAAGTTATATTTTTTGCGTCATGTCAATTAGTTCAGTAGTAAAGCTCAACGAATTTAATTATAACATAAATAATGCCGCTATAGTTCCTGTCGGCTACCCCACAGACTGGTGGGCGGGGTATCGCGATATACCGGCTGAAATTTTTTAGCGTCTGGACAACAATATGACGTTTTGTGTAAGTAGAATAGAACTCATATACCCTAATATTTACCTGGTACCATTTATTTAATAAAAGTTCCGAATATCCTTAAAATACATGAAAAAGAATACATCCTACGGCACTCGCGTAAAACTAATATTATCCAAAATAGGTAATAGTAAACGGCGTCAGCTGCGATTGCACATGAATGAAGCATGATGGAAGTGTGAGCGAGACGCTAGCATTAACTTCGCTCTCCTGCGCACAGGACGATACCGCCTGATCCCTACACACTCACGCACACATTTGCGCGTGTACCTACTACGTCACCGTGCTGTATGTAGTTGTAGTAGGTAAATAATTTGATACACTGAGTGACGCGTGTCTTGAAACCGTAAACCAAATAAATTACGTCTCGTAAGATCGGTAAAGCTTTGATAGAAATGTAAACAAACCGCTGAAGTTAAATACTTATAACAATCACTCACATTCATATGTATTTCGAAGGTTTTAACGTGATGTGTAATAAAAAAAGATTCCAACAAGGTTGTTTAATCCAAATCGGATACTACAACTTACTAGGCGTATTTAAAGATCGTAATCAACTTATTTACAAATAATTATACTGATTAATTTTTACAAAATTACAGAAAATGAGTTATTATTTACAAGAAAAAGTACCTACCTTTTCAACGATATTGCAATATTTGTTCTAAATGTCCACCGTTTCTTTCTAAACACAAACTCCCACGTTTTTGCAAATTGGTTGTTAGACTCCTAAGCGTGTCTCTGTCACTTTTCAGAATATTAAAAACGTCTATTATTAGCTGTTTTAACTCATTTACACTACGAGCTTCTTCGGTGTACACTAAGCGTTTTAGTTCAACCCACAAATAAAAGTCTAATGGCGTTAGGTCTGGTGATCTCGCCGGCCAGTTCACAGGTCCACCGCAACCTATCCACTTATCACGGAATTCACTATCTAAATACGCGAGCACAGATCGCTCGTAGTGAGCTGGACACCCGTCGTGCTGAAAATACATGTCCGGCAGATAGTCCAGAGGAACGTCTTCCAACATTGTGTCGATAACGGACTGTTTAATTTCACGATACATTATCCCTGTCAATCGACCTTCGATACAAACTGGACCCATTATGCCAAAGTGTATTATCCCGGCCCAAACATTGACACTAAATAGAACTTGATGAGCGTGTTCGTTTATTTTAAGTGAGTTTTGAAACTCCACCATTGCTCGTTGTGTAGGTACGTTGTAGATACCAGTGCGGGTAGATATGGACTCGTCGCTCCATAGAATGTTCGGCTGCGGGTAGAGTTGGAGTATGCGTACGTCATTATGAAAACAATCACTGGGCGGTCGAAGCACACACGGTTCAAACATAAAAAAACAGCGATCGACGTCACGCTATGGCTAATCGCAGGTGACTAGAGAGAGAGAGAGTCAGAGAGCACGAGACACGGTACTCCGTTCGAAGGGCGCGCGGGCGGGAGGGGATGCGCATGCGGTGACACGTGAGCGGTACGCCTAAGGAAAGATATTTTGCGATAGTAGTTACCTATCCCCGGCCGGCTTCAATCAAAGGATTGAATGTCGCTACGAATTCATTGATAATTTCTACGCGTAGAGTAGGGTGCCTATAAGTTGGGTTTTGATATTATTTGCCGAAATTTTTACTCTTTTCTATTTTTATTATTTTTTAAATTTTAGTATGAAAAGTTTACTACAAATAAGTAATAGTATTTATTGATAGGTTCATGTCATGTTAGGATTAAAAAAAAAAAGAAGTGAAATTTCTATGCCATAGGCTTCTACTCCGTTCAGCTATTATGCCCTATTTTTTTCCAGACGGTAAAAAAAATCATACGGTATAGCTCTATTAAATGTTCTGATGGCTCCATATAGTTTTATATCAGCAAACGCGAGGTTCGTTGCGAAAACCATTTTGTTTGTAATGGTGGGAATTTCCCAAAAATGGTGTACAAAGGATAATAGTGTTTTGATTTGTGGGTTTGTGGAGATGGTATTATTGATAGAGGATTTGTTTTGTAGTTTATTACTGACGTAAATTTGCGGTCTAAGTATACATTTAGTATCAGTGTAACTTATTAACAAAGCAATAAGTTTAATTTTCCCCTTGTCTATCTCTATAAGAGAATTCTAAGTCATAACATAATTTAAAATTCTCTAAAGGCTGCCGCAAACCGGCGCGACGCGCCTCTTGTAGATCAATTTGTATGAAGTTTTCATATTAATTGTTCTATGTATCATAGTCCAGCGTTGTCGCGTTGCGCCTGTTTGCGAGAGCATTAACAATTTTAGGAATTTATGGATAGTAGGCCGGAGGCTCGCCCCCTGCTTCATTGGCCTTAAATATAGCTGGTGAAATGTGGTTGTGCTGTAGTTACACCTCTGCTTATCCCTTCGGGGATTACAGGCGTGAAATAATTTGTGACAGCAATAATATTATTATTGCTGTCACAAATTATTCTTGTCGACCCAATTAATATCACTCGCTCTCGATTATCTCTTTTTCCATAGGCTTATTTTTTATGACTCATAATGACTTAAAAAAACCAGACAACATAAGAGAAGGCCCAACAACAAGCAAAACAACAACAACATAATTCACATCACTAATATCCCAAGCCATTAGAAAACAATGGGCTAAACACCGCAACTACAAACTGCTCTAAAGATACGACGATTCATCATCGGAACTTGGAACTTCCCCGGAACTGTGATATACCTTACACGTATGACAGAATGGAACTTTCATCGTTAACCTTTACTCTGCTGGCCTCTAGGCAACGTCGTAATGATATGGTGCACGCAACTGTATCTTAGACACTGACCAGTGTAACTTGGGACGTCGTGGCAAAAGGAACTATAGTTTAATGTTAGCTGACAGTGAAAAATTCGCTAAATTGCCAAATACGCATGAGTTTGTTAGTTAGGTTTTCTTTACATGTTTGTAAATAACTTATACCTTTTATTTTACTTTAGTAATTTTAACAGGATAAAAATGTGTCTGCAGGAATATTTCATCTAACTTAATAGTTTTTTGTTACGCTTTTACGCTAGAACGGCTGATCGGATTAGCGGCGGTAAGTCCCCTCTTTGAGGAGTGGCTTGAGAGGTGGCACGGCGTCCTCACCCAGCCCGCAAGGGCCGATGCCTGCCAGGGGTGCGGGTTGTTCGAAAGAGATACCGTGGCACACAGGCAACTGAGAGAACACGGGTGGGATTTAGTCAGTAAAAGTCTGACACGCCCTCCTGCTCTACCCAGAGCGGGAGAAGTTATTTGATGATTTCCCACCCAAAAAAAAAACGGCTGATTAGATTTGGATTAAATTTGGCCCATGACCTAGAGAAGTACATAGCATACTTTTCATTCTGGATCGCAGACAAAGTTGCAGGCAACAGCTAGTACAATAATAAACATGATTTTTAGCACTTTTGTTTTCAAAACGTAATACTCGATTTCTCAAAATTTCACTATAAAGTGAAATTTACCTGCCTTTAACTTAGACATTGCATAAGCAATGTCTCTGCGAAACTCATAGGGCAGTTAACCCCGCCACCATCTTAAGTACTGGCTAAATTATGTTTACCATACAAGAGAAGAGAAGGTACATATACGGAGACCAGTACTACCTAACCAAGTAGCGCCGACCTGATCAATTTACACTGGTCACTCCATACAGCTTAAAGAAATTTGACGTAACGTTATCATCACAGTGAAATGAAAAAGTAACGGTATGTTGTAAAAGTATTTGCTGGCCATTATGGCATTATGTAATAAATAATTCTTTCAAATAAATATGTTGGATAAAATTTTGCGGAACATGAGAAGCGTTCATAATCGTTCTGATAACGCCTGAAGCGTAGCTCGTGATACTAACTACCTATAAACGCTATCAGTGAAAACGCAAGGCTTTTTTGATTTCATGTGGCATTGAGATAAAAAAAGAAATGGCATCTCGTAGTTTTCCTTGAGAGGTCGTAACTACTTAACCGGACTATCCTGTGGTTGCCTTAAGCTAACTCAAAGCCTCCAGCCAGGGGCATATTACTACTTACAATACTAAGCGACTGCACGCTGAGGGCACCCCCTGTGGGGTGCGGACCTCGGCTCAGGGTATCACTGATAAAGAGACAGCAAGTCGGGATAGCTGGATCACATTTTGATTGCATTGAGATCACGGGCCCTAGTATTTAACCATCTCAACTTTACGCATCGACCCCGTTCGGCGCACCGATTGGCCTTGGACTGGTGAAGAGCCAATCGGAACGCCGAACGCGTATACGTATACGTAAAGTTGAGATGGTTAAAAGAAAGTCTACTAGGGACACTGATGTCACTTCACAATCAGCCACTGCTTCCCAAAAATCCTTCTTACAGAGAAGAGGCCTATGTCTCCACATACCTCTTCTCTGTGAGAGGGATTGAGCCATTGTGCGGGTTGGTGAAAGTCACATTTTTTCGAATTTTTGGTTCTAGGACATTCTGGATATCACTTAAGAATTCCTATTTTTAACCGACTTCCAAAAGGAGGAGGTTCTCAACTCGTCGGAACCTTTTTTTTTTTTTTTTATGTATGTTCCCCGATTACTCGAAGATGGCTGGACCGATTTGGATAATTTTTTTTTGTTTGAAAGGGTATACTTCCCAGGTGGTCCCATGATCAAGTCAGGATCTGATGATGGGATCCTGGAGAAATAGACAGAACTCTTCAAATTTTATAGGCACACTTGAAGCAATTTGTGTAGTTTTTGGAAAAGTACTTTCTCGGAGTAGTTCCATTTCAATTTGGTGAAGATCTGATGAAGAACTTCGGAGATAGGCAACGGAACTCCTCAATAAATGATAGCAAATGGACAGGGATTGCTGAAATCTCATGTCTGTCAATTGTTTACACCAGTTAATAACATAACATCACGCCGGTACGCTGTGAAGGGGTAAGCACATGTGAACCACTAAAAAGTGAAAAATAAAAAACTTTTTTCAAAAAAATAAACAACCGACTTCCAAAAAAACACTAAAAAGTGAAAAATAACTTTAATTTCGGAAGACGGTGACAAAAAATTAAAATACATATCCAAAGTCACCGACTTCCGAAATTAAAGTTATTTTTCACTTTTTAGTGTTTTTTTGGAAGTCGGTTGTTTATTTTTTTAAAAAAAGTTTTATATAGTTTTACATGGGTAAAACATCTTTGTTTGCTTACATACATAATACGTAAACTCTCGCCTTCTTTCCTACCCGGAAGAATACCATCAGCACAATAGGAAACAATTTGAAGCATATGTGATATATTTATAAGCATATATACCATTGCATCATATGTTCGAATATTTGTTTGCTCTACAACGTTAATAACGCGATTAATGTTTGTTCAACTGCCAAATAACAGTTACTACTGTTATTGTGTTAAGTATTACCCCGCTGCTACGATTTTTAAACGGTTTTATTTAGCTTGCCCTGTTTGTTGTTATTGTTTTTTGTTTGGGTCAAATTTAGTACTTGAAATTTTACCCCCTTCCTGTTGGCAGATTGATCTGATATTTGGTACACGCCTTTAGTTTTGATAACAATACAATTTAATCAAATAAACATAAATTGAATGAGAAATATTAAGTACTTAACGAAATGAAAACTAAAATCATGAAAATAAAATAAGTTAATTTTTTTAATGTTAAACGGTTTTAACTAAAAGTTAAAAAAATATTTGGTAAAATAAAATAGTGGGGCGCTTGAAACATATTTACTTAGGTTACGCTATGCCCCACGATTTTATTTTATCGAATATTTTTTTACCTTGTACTGAAAACCGTTTAATTAAAAAAAAAAAATCTCATTTTGTTTCATCTGTTCATACACGCACGTGAGTAGCCATCTTTGTTTGTAGTGCAGGGACAAACTGCTTAGTTCTGTGCTTTCACTTAAAGCTTTGCAGAAATTCAATGAAATAGAAGTTACAAGACACACTTCTTCCACGGTCCACTTTCGCAGACACTTCGTTAGTCCCCCATTATAGGGCTTTCGAAGCGCCATAGAAATTACATACAGACCTTGACTTATTGACACAAATCAGTTAGTAAATAGATTAAAAGCAACGGGAAACTGTTAAATTACTTTTGTAATCGAAAATGTCGGCTTTCTTTTCTTTAGAATTTGTACTTAATTGAAATCACTGAAAACCTCTTAAGGGGTCTTTGTGCTTCTCATTACGAACAACTTTTACTGTGGGACTAACATTGCAATCGCCAAAAAAGGAGCAACTCTATACATTTTCGTTCCCATAACTCGACAAAATGTATGGAACAGGACTTTTGTTTTGCGATTTCAGGGTTTTTCCTTTAGTAAAAGTGGTTCATAATGTTGAGTACTATGATCCCTTAAGAGAGGTGTGCTAAGGTAGCGTGAGAAATTTCAGACATAATTTTTTTGAAATTTGTTATGGTCGCGAATCATATTTTGATCCACATAATTACAACCAGCAATCATCACATCACATCAGCTGAAAGACGTCTACTGCTGGACATAAGCCATAATCGCCACGCTTGGCAGTAAGGTCGTCAAATGCATAGACAACGCTGCTGCCCATTCTCTAGTAAGTCCCTTAGTCGACTTCTACGCAATCAACCAGTAAGAATTGTTTGCAAAATGCAAAAAAAACGTAAGAAACTTTGAAATTCGCGGGCTACGTTATCGAATTCTCCAAAATACGTTTTCAGTTAGTTCAATAACATCCTGAATTTGTTTTATCTTGCATAATTTTCAATTTCAGCTAGTAAACTATACGCAAACTATAGCTAACCGCGATGTAAGTAAACCAGAGCGCAGCGTGTCAAGCGGAGCGACATTCACGCGTTAAGTAATTAACGACGTCGCTCAAGTGTCTGTCAAATTAACGCCCTTTATTGTATGCCGCGAGCCATGAGCGACAGCGAGGAGAGAGCTCAAAGTGATCATTTAAATTTATTAGTTGACTAGTTTGTTTAGTGTAACAAATAAAATTATTGGTACTGTTATAATGTAGCCGTTAGCCGCTTAATTATTTTTTCTTGTAAGCACTATTAAACTGCTGTGTTTCAAATTACTAATTAATATTCTTGCAAGCTTCATTTTATCTAACATGTAGAAATGTGTTCACGTCAGAAGTGCAACGACTTCAAATTGACGACCACACATTTGCCAGTCCGGTTCCTTAGTCATCCGTTGGATTTTTGCCAAATACGTCACACTAAAAATATTGACGTATATTTTACAGCAGTCAAGTAATCGTCAGTATTATAAATCAGGCTCATTATCCCCGGTAACGGTGCAAACGACCCATGGTTAGTGCAGCAGTTGATAAATTGCATTGCTAGTTAGTGCACTATTACATTGCATTATGTATCACACGTCAACTGGTTACATCCCACATTACCTATGTTACCAGTATTTTACATGGAGCGACTGCAGTGGCGAAAGCACCATATAACACGATTCCTACCGGCTTCCCTTCGGGGATTCGCATCGGCAACTATACCGCTATTGAAAAATGGCACATCGATAGTGGATACTATTGTCAAAAAATATAGTTATATTACAGGTTATTCACCATAACATTCAAACAACAAAAACGGTTTTTTTTAGCTTTGTAATATTAAAACAAAAAATAGTTTTCAATTAACTCGGCGCCAAAACGTCATAATCGGGAACTAAAAATTCATACAACAGCGTTTTCGTAATGATGTAAGTTTAGGTCACGTGGCACCGTTTGTTATGGGCGAGAGCAAGCCGCTGTACAACGGGTTATGACAGAGACAAATATGTCAAAATAAAGTAAAAATGCGTCAGTTAGAGCGAGATGGAGGAATATTGCACATTTTATTTGGTTTTCAGCTGTTCAATTTTATTGTATTTAATTCTTTACATTCCTATATTAATTTTAGAATGATGTACTTTTTCTTTATTGATAAGTCAGTAAGTTGAAGCTGACTTCGCTTCGGCTTCTCTTTTAGAAAAATTGACACCTCGCCGCTGACCAACTGCCTAACCTGACTTCCACAACCCTGTTTCTGGGTAATGCGATACCCCTTGGTAAGACTGTTTGTCAGACTTTCGGGCTTCTGACGATCCGTAACGGCTGTCAAAGACCCACAAATGACACCCGGCACCAACGGCTTATCGTGCTTTCCGAGCCACGGAGGGTTCTTTTAAGTAAAGATGGTTATCCATCCACGGACCAACCGAATGTGAATGTGACCACCACTGTTATTTATACATACGCATATTAAATGAACTAGTACAGTGAAACCTGGTTAAGTGGAACCTGGATAAGTGAGAAACCACAGGGTTTCTCACTTATCCACGTATTAAAACCTGATTAATTTGTCTCACTTATACAGATAAGTGAGACAAATTTATCAGGTTTTAATACGTTTTGACATGTTTGTTTACATAAATTTCGCGTCGTCTTTCGCGCATGATTTGTTTGTCGGTACTATCTCAAGTTATGTATGTTATGTATTCATACCTACAATAAATTCATAACACCAAAAATACGCATTTTTGTTAACATTTCCACCTCTAAAAATGGAATAACGGCACATTTCGAGCTCTGTAAGCGGGGGGGCCTCTACAACTATAATTTTAAACCTGCTTAATGGGAAAACTGGATTATTGGAAACCCTCAATAATTGGTAGGTACATGTGTCTTGGTCCCTTGAGATCTCAATTAACCAGGTTTCACTGTATAACCACCAAAGCACGGAGAGCAGTGGTGGCCCAGAGGTATCAGCTCCAACTTACGAGTTGTACAGGTTGTGAGTTCAAACCTAGACAGCCGCTTTACTTTGTGTATTTAATTTGATCACCGATGCTCTCAAAACGGTGAAGGAAAACATCACGAGGAAGCCGACATGTCCTTGAACCGAAAATTCGAAGTTATTTATGTGACATCTACGAACCCGCGCTGTGCCCATGGTATTATGGCCCACTCCCTTTCACAGAGAGGACTGTGTCTCAGCTGTGAACTTCATAGACTAATTATGCTACCACTGACGACGAATTTGATGAACCTTTGAACCTTTACCACTGAATACTTAATAATATAATTTCACTGAAGTTTTTAAAGGTAGGTTTTCAATTTATTGACAAAGGAGGAAGATATAAATATGGCAAGTTATAGTGTTATGAACGTAGTCAAAGTCACAATAAATAACGAACCTTTTTCCTTAGCATGTCACTGGCAACACACTAAGAACAGCCATTTAAAATGCTACTTAATTTTAATTGTTCTAAATTTTTAAGCGTACATGTTTCTTTTTGCCCAAGAATGTCCAACCCTAAACCTCCTCTGCCTTTTCCCACAGTTAAATCCGAAGAACCCTCCGCTTAAATGCATAATGGCCGGCTGACTTGTCAAATTTTATAATAATTGCTCTCAAGCCCTAGGGGTAATGCCCTGCATCGTAACCGAGGGCCTATTCCGGGGGCTGTTACCGACAGATTTATTGGAACCCACTCTATTGGAAAAATGTGAGAAAAAACTAGTATTCCACCCCACATGTTAAAATTAGTTGAGTGAAAATAACTATGTTGTAGCGAAAGAAATGTTACGCTAAATCGATTTCCAAAATGTGAGTTCAATGTGCAGGGTTTGTCAAAAAACCCTTCTTTTTAACATAAAATATATCATCTGGCACTAGGCAATACTGTACCTTCCTATTAATGAAAGCATTTTCGGAATTCAATCAGCATTTCCCAAGATTAGCCCTAAATACGAACTCACAAGTTTAATAGTTATTTATAATATTAGTACAGATGATTATTTTCTAATGATATGCATGTAGTCTGCAAGGTTATAATGAATAAACTGGTAAATTTTTTAATCACCAAACGGATACATTTAATCATTTCTCCGAACAAAAATAACAGATTTACGCTTCAAAAAGCTTCAGTTTCCCACAAAAAGAGCAACTAAAACCGTTTCTCTTCCATTGTCATCGGCTGTAAACATTGCCATTTCTCTTGTGTTCACAAAAATGCAATTGAAACGTTGCCAACTACCGCCCTGAGACGTCGAATGTCAACACTAAGACCGCCGCTTCATAAAAATACAGGAGCAACTTGAATTATTGTCGGGGACACGACATCTGTTACAAGAGACGATTTATAAGCTTTTCACTGTGGTAACTGTCAACGAAGCTGAAAAATTACATTTTGTAATGAAATGTCAAGCGTGATTTCCAAAAAAACCTAAGTGTAATTGGGCGTTTTTCTTGGCTTGAAACAAATTTATGCGCATGATTGATGGAGTTCCATACTCGTGAATGTTTCAGACTTGACGTGGAATCAAAACAAAATTAGATGCTTCCAATTTCAATAAAATCTGAGGTTGTAGTATTTGTAATAACATATTGTACCTATGTATTTTAACTTTTAACTATGTTACCTTTTGAATAACTGAAAATGCAATAAATATTTACAGAATACTTGTCTTGTTGAGAATCTGCACAGAGTGCGTAATGTCGTATGTTTTAATAAATGTTATTTCCCCAGAGTTCTTGTGTAATCGTTTACCCTGTGACCTCAGCGCTACGCACTGTAAATTGCTACTAGCAGGATATTAATAATTTGCTACTTACTTACTACTAAGCTATAAATTCATGAAACTCTAAACATTGTTAGCAGCTTATTTAATTTGTGATTATTACTTAAGGTGAAACTAGTCCACATTTTTTCCAAACAAACTTCGGGAGAGTATTACTCCACTGTTCGACAATGTACATCAAAAATTAAACATGGTATGGTTTTGTCTCCTTATTAAAATTGTCTGTACGGAAACAGAATACTAAAATAAAAACCCATTAAAAAGTTAGGAGCCAACAAAGATTCGTTTTTCTTGCTAACTTAACCTAACTTTGGGCGTGTTTAAGTAATAAAAGAAGTGTAAAATCTGAAAAACCAAGTCGGTACCGACAAAGCTCAAATATCGAAGTGTTCAATAAACTTTATTGGTCGTTGATTTATGCAGTGGTTTTTTCATAAAACCCGATCTTCCGAAGGACTGTTCTTATTTTTTTACGCGCCTGTTGTACTACAAATGATCCTGCATCTCACTCGATAATGTTGTGCCTGTAGACTAGCTTGTAACTGCTCATCACTTGATACCACCTCTGTCGGACACGATGACTGGTGAGACAGCGTGCTTTTTAGCAAGGTCCATCAGCGAATTCGAGCCCGCGACTAGGTTCCCCTTAACGGGGAAGTGCCAGGGTAGACCATGAATTTCAAATTTTCTTAAATTTTTTGGCCTTTTGCACGTCTATGTCATGTTGTACATTGATTAAAATATGATTCGCGATCGTAATAATTATGGCTTTATAGAATTACTAGCAGCGCTCCGCAGTTTCACTAGCGTAGTTCCCGTTTCCGTAAGAATACAGGTATAAAATATGGCTTATGTTACTCAGTGATAATGTAGCTTTCTAACGGCAAAAGAATTTTTGAAATCGGTCCAGTAGTTTTTAAGTTTATTCGTTACATACAAAAATACAAATCTTTTCTCTTTATAATATTTGTGTAGATATGTAGAAGTGTAGATAATAATTAAAATAATTACTACAACTCTCTAAGTTCATATAATCTCACTGAATGACTATTTCATGAAATACCTTAGCACATCTCCAAAGTTTTGCGTATAATTTTTTCATAATACATAATGTAAACTTTAAAGTCTTTTCATACTTTTAAAACAGAGAGCAACCAAAGAAAATTATCTATTTTTTGTAACTAACAGTTTCTCGGTAAAGGAACTCAGCATAATATTATACTAGATAAAGGTAGCAAGTTGGGACTACCACCCCATATTTTATGAAATAATGGCAGACTATGATGGTTATACACCCTTGTTTAACACTGTAAGTAGTCATTGTAATGTACAGTCCGCCACCGCTTCCGCCCCAGCTAGTACCAAGTCGCTTCCTTAACCCAACATTATACAGAAGCTGTAAGGATGTTTGTCTCGAGTTTTAAAATGTTATTGCTTCTATTTGGTTGCGTCTTGTACTTAATACAATTTATTATAGCCTGGTTGCTGTGTTGTGGTTGTTATAACACTTTAATGCTGTTTGAATGGCAATTCTGACCTCAAATGGTTTATTTTGATATTCTAAAGATCTATGAGTGTTCAACAGATTTGGAGGTTCTGTCGTAATTTTAATGTATTATTTTAATAACGAATTACAGTATCCACTGTGGCATCACAGTCAAAGTATAAATTACTTATGTTGTAACAAACTTTGAAATGGGTTTTTTTCATAATGGCAACTGAATGTTATAATCTACTTTATTGCTGAAGTTAGAAATAACGATATTAGAGATAACTAACTATAACATCGTTAGTAGTAAACTATAATCTCGTTATTTCTGAGTGTTGCCAGAAATAATTCAAAATTTAAATTTAATAATAATATTCCAGAATTTATAAGTCATTTGAAACGGTAGTAGTGCGTGTTAGTCGTTGTTGGATTGTGAAAGAGTACAGATGTGCGATTAAAAAGTATTAGCAAGAAAAGAGTATCTTCTTCATAGCTCTTACCTATATAGGAGATTGGACTGGTGACGTTGTAAATGACAATGGGTCGTCCTTTTACGTTTAATTTGTCCTATCACTTTGGCCTGTTTTTTTATTGCAATTATAATAACTTAAGTCTTTGTCCAAATGTAACAAAAAATAATAAAACAACTCTTTGGCCTTTGATGAAGTCACAGATTAATACTTGAATTTTAACCCCATCATCATCGATCACAGCTTTACTTCACCGACTGTTGAGCATAGCTCTCTTTTTGTTTGTGCCAATCTTTGCTAAAAAAACTCCGTATAAAACACGAAATCTCACTGAAGTCTTCACATTCACTTCTTTCGCAAATCTGTAGACTACGCACTCATGTGGAGTCCCTCAAAATGATGTCACAAGAACAGTGTAAACAAACAATTCAGCAAGCAGTTAAGTAACCAAGTACCTATTTACAAAACTATCAAGAAACGTGTAACTACTGGATTTAGCAGACGATACCATAAAACAGATTTATCTCCAATAAGTTATGTGTTAGCAACTTAGTAGGCAAACTTGTCGCCTTACATCACAGTGTTTCATATAGAAAACACATCACTTTCTTACATAATACATGTTTGCTCAGGGAAGCGTATTATCAATAAACAAGAACTTCTGTCGAACTAAACAACTTTGCAGTCTGTGATAGTTTATTGTAGGCATACGTGTGGACAGGGCTTAGATTATATCGAAGGAAGATATGCTAGAGAAACGGTAAGGTACAATTTGTTTGTTTAAATGTACGGGGTAAACTGAAACTGCCAATCAGATTTGAATAAAACTTTTTGCATGTGATAGCCTAATTTTTAGGGAAGGTATTTATTATCACGCTGTGACCCTTAGGAGCCGAGCAAAAATAAATAGTCGGTAAAAAGCCAAGTGAAAATGAAGTAGTAGCGCGGGAGTAGCGATGGAATGCGACGCGGTAGGTCGCAGGTCAAAATTTCACATTGACGAAGACTCGGGCGAAGAGCTAGTTCTAAACAAAGAAGGCAGTAAAGGGTTATTAGTTTTTTTATCGGCTCTGAATATCCGCAGGAGAACCAAGGCAACTGACATAGCCCGAAGAATAGCCAAAGTTCAGTGGCACTCGGCAGGGCACATTGCTCGCAGAACAAATGGCCGATGGGGACGAAAGATTCTGGAGGGCCTCCCACAAGGTGGACCGATGTCCTTGTGAAGGCAGTGGACGTCTTTCGGCTGAAATGATGATGACATCGGCTATTATACTTTCATTTTAACAGTGACGCAAAACGGACCGTAATCGTGTTTTGCTGGCCTACTGTTTACGTTGCATTTTATTTGGTGTTTGAGGGCAAGATCCGAAGTGACGAATATAAACATTTTATTTTCTTGTCTACTGACAACCGCGCGTGTAAAAGCCCCCATACAAATGCACTGTGATGACTAATAAAGCCACAAAGAAAGTAATACCCGACGTATTTACATTAGACCACATCTCAACAGTGGCCGTAGGTAGCTGACATTGTACTTAATCTCGTGCACTTGCGACCAAGTAAAAGTATACAAATAAGGTCAGAATATTTATTAACGTGTTTGAATAAATTAAGTTTAACCTTCACTTTAATTGATTATAGGCATAATATCTTGTGATATTTTTAAGATAATAATAATGTTTGTTTGACGGTACGGTTGGCGCAGCGGTTAACCGATTGACTGCTGTGCTGCGTGTCGCGGGTTCGATTCCCGCACGGAACAAATATTGGTATGACCTACAAATAGTTGGTCCGGGTCTGGCTGTTTGTGTATGTGAGTTTTTAAATGTTTGTAAACGCACCCACAATACAGGAGTAATTCCTAGTGTGGGGCAACGTTTAAAAAAAAAAAAAAAAGTTTATAGAGGATTATTACTTCGCTTCCTACTGCCTTATTTGTTAGTTATTGACTCAATAAGGTAAGCTCGTGATTGTTGTCGGTATTATTTCGATTACGAGTGCTATACGGTTCTAGTTACATAAATATTCGATATTAAACGGCTTATTTGTAGCATTTACTATGTGTAATTAGAAAATTATTATTTATAGGTATGTATTTTTGCTTGGCAGCTATCATTTCTATAAATAAGCATTAATTAACAGGTTGCAGTCTATACAAAATGTAGTAGTATGAGAATAAATTGAAATGGTTGTCGTTATGACTACTAAAGGTGACTTACACAGGCAATTTTTTGAGCAATTATTGCTCGGCAATACTAATGGATCAATCTGGATCAATTAAGTGGCGCAATCTGGAGCAGTCAAAATACAATGCGTAAATTTTTTCGGGAATATTGCTTCTGATTGCTATTATGATATATTTCACATTTCTCAATGTCGACAATATGAGTTGCCGAAGATCCAATCGGTTTGGAAATTTTTATTCAATTTTCTTTCTATTTCGTTTGTACGTTTAACTACGTCTCGTTTTTGCGAAAGGAACCGGCCGGTGCCGGCGGCGGAGATGGCGGGGTGCATATTGCCTAGTTTTTTTAAGATGCTCCATATTGCATGGTATTGTGTGGCCGTATATATCTGGCAACAGGTTGCTACATGTTGTCATTGCCCTAAATTGCTGGATAAAGTCGTGACGTCATAGTTGACGAAAATTGACCAGGATTGAGCAATTTTAGTTGCTCGTGTAAGCGCACCTTTAGAGTACAAGTAACTTCTCTTTAGCTGATTACTTACTATTTCAACAAAGTTTCATATTTAACCTCCCAAGCTTGTTTCCAAACAATAGTCAATAAAACTGATGATTTAGCAAATAACTTTTCTTCCAAGCGAAAGGTTAGGGCGGCTAACTAAACGGTTCTCAAGTGTAAGGCGTTTCTGACTTGTTCTGACAGCCCTCACATCGGTAAATGACAGGTGCCAACCGGTTTCGCTGAACTGTTACCAAATTACTTTTACCGTTGTTTAAAAAATAAATCTTCCATTTTCTACCTTGCCTATTAGAACATAAGAGTTACAGAAAATAAGTGTTTACTTTGAAAACGGAAGATACTTTTTTGTTAGTTTAAATGCATTTGGTGCGCGAAATTAATTACTAAGCTTCGTTGATATTTTTGAAAGGTAGTGTACCGTCGTGTCAGGTCGTGCGTGTGTCAGAAGTTTATTTTCATAATTGCTATTAATTAATAATTAATTATTTTTAGTGAATACTTTTTTAACGGACGACCACTACATGTTACTAAACATCACGAATCCGCTACTAAAAAGTAGTTTTAATTAATTGTTACGTCAAGTTAATTATTTATCACTAACTCTATTCGCGTGAGTTTTTAGTTTTTAAATCTATCTTCATTGCGTTTCATTAGTTACTTTATTAATGAAAGATCATCATCATCGTCTGCCTAGCGTTGTCCGAACTATGTTGGGGTCGGCTACCAGTCTAACCGGATTCAGTAAGCTGCACACCAGTATTTTACATGGAGCGACTGCCTATTTGACCTCCACAACCCAGTTACTGGTTGTATACGATACTCGACACGTCCACAAATGACAGTCGGAACCAACAGCTTATCTTGATTTATTAATACACAATACACACACAGATATTATGTAAAATAAAAGTTCTAACTGATTCATATATATGTTTGAAAGAAGAACAATTACTCTCTAAATTAAATAATCGTAACTACCAAAGTTAAAGCGAAAGTCAAAATATGCCTAAAACCCGTTAAACCCCATCCAAACCCATTGAATACTTTTCGAAACACTTTGCCATTGTATCCCTCGAATTTAGGAACCGATCGATACCAATCTCAAGCATTACCTATACAAGAGACAAAAACTCGACAATATGGAGGGTTCCATATATCAGTCACTTAGAACTTCTGCGTTTGACAGTATCAGATAGGGTGCACCCCTAATTGACACAACAAAAAAAGATTGACCCCTAACTTTGCTTGAGCGTCACTTGTTTTTACTACTTTTTCTTTATAGGATCGAGGGTTGCAAGGTCCGTGTACGCTGGTCATCGAGTTGTGTTCGAGTAGAGGTGACGTTAGAAATATTTGATGAGGCGTTTATTTTAAATCGGGGTTGCAGACTGGCTTTAATGTTGATCAATTATTCGAGTAATCGAAATTCATTTGAGCGTGCTTTATGAAAAGCAGATATTTGGATTGAATGACGTTTTTAATTAGTAACGGGGTTGGTTTCAAGTGCACTAGAAAATATTTTCATATGTTGTTGTGAACGGGAATACTCAATTTCCATACAGCCATACTTAATATTTTTCTTCTTAGCATGTCGAAATCAATCTATGTACAGTCGGCGGCAATTATGGCACGAATTTGGCATCTTCATCAGCGTCCATCAACTCCTGCAGCGTGCAGACACCAGGACACGCTGGACAAGATATTAAGTGCCCCATTATTTGTGGGACAGTACCACATTTCCACACCAGCGATGCCGAAGCGAAGTCTTGTCTTTAACTTACTGACCTATCAATAAAGAATACTTACTTTAATTCTAAAATTATTATAGGAATTCAATACAACAAAATTGAACAGCGGAAAACCAGATAAAATTTGCATTTTTTTTTGTTGTAACAAAAAACGAAGCTAAAAATAACCGTTTCTGTTGTTTGAATGTTATGGTGCATTAAATACCCGTAGTGTAGCTTTTTTTTTTTTAAACAGTCGCCACCATCGACGCGCCATTTTTTCAAATCGCCGAAGGGAAGCCGGTAGGAATCGTTTTATAAGGTGCTTTCGCCATTATTCCATATCAGAGTTACTTAATATTATACATGCGAATGTAACTCTGGGTCTGTCTGTCTTTTATTTGTTACCTTTTCACGCCTCAACGGCTGAACGGATTTCAACGAAATTTGGCACTCACGTAGACCGTATCTGAGTGAGGACATAGGATACTTTTTGTGCTGACAAAGCCGCGGAAAAAAGCTAGTTTCATTCGTAAAGGTTTCAAGGTTTAATTGCTTCAGCGCTTTGATTACTTGCCTGAAAAGTTTTAAAGCATACATTTTTGCCATCTCGTTGTTGGCAGTCAGAAATTCCTTAGTTACTTGAAAGCCCATCCATACAATTTCTCACGGTTAGGGCTGCACTATCCCGGATGAGGGTAGGTAATAAAATTAGGTGCCTATGGACAGCCCTGACTTATGTTATTAGCGCGACGATCCAATCAATACTCGTGAAGACCGGGGATAGTGGGTTTATCACTGAGGATAGTTGGCAGGTATCTGACTTTTGGACCAGCAGGCTTAGCACGAGAACCGTAGAAAAGCGTTTTGTCGTCGAAAGAGTATACAAAAATGACGTTTCCGTATAGACAGCTGACAGTTTTGTACAGAGAAATGTAGACACGCGATTTCTGTTCTACTGAAGAGTAGAAATATAAAACGTCATGCTAGACCTGCTGAAAGTATTTTCTCTTTGATGTATTCTGACTAGAATTTTAATGTTTATGCCTAAAGTTTGTGGCCTTCAATTGGTCGTTATCTGACTGCTAAGCTAAGACCGGCGTTGTGGCTGAGCAATAATAGCCGCACTGGTCTATCGACCAGGTTAAGCTACGCTTGCCGCGGTTGGTCGACGGATGGGTGACCATTTTTACCTACCTACAATATAATATATCTAGTAGCAAAAGTTTTTTTAACAAACAAAAATGGATTTTTCTAACTTTGTAAATGAAATTTGTTTATATTGCTTCGATTAGCTGTCTGAATTTTCATTTATTTCGTTCCAAATTCCTGAAGCTGAACTTCGCTCTTAAGGTCCCAGCCATAAAAGTTAACGACGCCTACAAGGCGCTGTAAACAGCGCAGACAGGAAAGTTCAACAAATTCACATTACCAAATGGTTCTAAAGCTCAATGAGATGGAACCTAAAGTATTTAATGGAAAAGCTTTTAAGAGTTGCAGTAAACCAAGGTTGATGTAATACACATAATATATATTAGTTTCCAAATCAATCACCGAGTATCGATAGCAATTTTTTTATATGGAAAGTTTCACTAGTATCGAGCTGCCTCTGGTGAGGCTGTATGCCGACAGCATCTTTGGCATCAGGCTAGGCAAATGATGGTGTCCACTGCACCGATGTCAAAACCTTCACTTTCAGAGGCACTTTAAATGAACTACCCTATCTCTAGGTAGTTTAGAAGGGTTAATATTACCTCAAGGTACCACATTTTAACAGACTTCAAAAAGAAGGAGACTATCAATTCGACATGTTTATTTATGTATTTTTTTTTGTATATACGGCATAACTCCGTCATATATAGACGGATTTGCAAAATTATTATTTTTTTGTTCGAAAGGGGTCTATTTCGAAATGGTCACATTCAAATCTCATATACATCTGATGATGCGTTTCGGAGACAAACAACGGAACTCTTCAAAAAATGACAGCAAATCAACAGCGATTGCTGTTATCGCATAAATATGAATTGTTTTGACCCCAAGGATGATAAAATTTCGAATTGTTGTAGGGTAGGTACTATAACTAAAAAATTAAGAATAAAAACTTTATATATAAAAAAAAAATAGAAATTAAAGTTATTTTTCACTTTGTAGTTTTTTTCCGGAAGACGGCTGTTTTTTTTTTTGGAAAAAGTTTTTTAGTTTAAAACTTTGTTATCGTTTGGGTGTTATCATAATACCGGGTTTTCTACCATTCCCGTCATCATTGGCAGCTTTGTTCCACCCAGTCCAGTAAAGACTTTTGTGCCGTGCTTCCCTGGTCTTTGTCCCCATCATAGCACCAAGGTAAAATCTCACAAACAATCCAATTGAAAGGCATCAAAACTAGCTAAGTGCATTGGCTTGTGTACCAATAACACGTTATCAGGCAATCAGCGGCCGTTCCGGACGATTGGACGATTGCTACTATTGCAACTCGACGGTGACGATAAGGTTGGTGATAGCATTGTTGTGGGTAGTTCCTGGGCTCCTGGGATACTGGAAGGTTAATATGAAGTTAATTATGAAACGTCGTAGATTATAAATATGACCTTCCTCACAATAGTCTACGGAATGGATCCCAAGACTGAAGCCAGTAATGACATAGATAAATGGCAACTTAACAGATGCGATATATTTAGATGCTTTGAATACTTCTTCTCACCTTCTAGATCAAATAAAAGGTGTAGAGGAAGCCTTAATACTGGCAGATAGCCTTATAATTATATCTCCAAAACCTACAGAAAAAAGTAATCACAATCATGTTTACATCGACACTGAATATAACATTCCTACTGTCGTTATTGAATCTATAAAAGAACAGTCATAAAAATCTGCCTCGACATTTCCAATAGCCAAAGATTTCATTGCATTTGCAGCCAACTTATTTGCCAACCCATTCGATCCCAAACTTCTGTGCAAAGACGTATTTTTGCGCCAGATTAGACCAATTGCCGAACTCGTAAAGCCAGTCTTCTTCGATTTCCCGTAGTAATTTATCGGCAATAGACGAACCAATTGCCTTTTCGTCCACCGATACAGTTGGAACCGAATTGGAGGATTTATTGGTAGAACTAGCTGGTGTTTACATGACTCGTATCAATTTAATAGAAATGTGTGCAGTTTCGGCTGGTGTAAAAGGATTCTTGTTTGCTTCACGGGGTTTTATTGTTATTGTTACAGTTGCAGGTTTTATTACTGTACCAGATTTACATACCTCATAATTATGAACAGCCTTATTACATCTTCTTCATTCCCAGTCCGCCCAGTCCAGTCATTCCGGAGTCTGTATTTGTGCCTGGTTGACGACAATAGGCGCTTAAACATAACTGACGAAATGAAGGCGTAGACCTCGGCCTTATCCTTCTGGGATTATAGGTGAGATGTTGTTATGCTATCCAGTGATTAAATAAATACTCACCTTGTTTCTTTGTTAAATCAAATATTTAAGTCTCACTGTAAATGAAATGTTGACCTAAAATATCACAATTGTAACAGAAACGTGAGCTAGATAGAACATTTAGAACAATTCTGCAGCATGCAACACGCAATCAACGCCCAGGATTGCATCCCCGACTTGAATTGAAACTTTCTCCATGTGCCAGATTAATATAGGGCTAACAATGTATGACTCAGGCAGTCATATACCAAAGAAAAAAATTTTTTGGTTGGGTGAGGGAAAAATTCTTCTTCGTCTAATTCTTGTGCGTTGAAGCTTGCTATTAGACGTTATGTGGCCGAGAGTTAGAATAGTTCCTCCACGTGCAGAGTCAATCATTATTTTGGTACGAGTTATGAGTTAAGGTACTTGAATTAGAGTATCTAGCAACCCTAGTCCCTACCGATAGTCTATCTATAACGGCCTGATGATACAATAGAATGTAACTCGTGTTACAGCTCATTGCGTACTGTCCCACTTCTTAGAATTAAGTTTTATTGACTACAAGTAAGTGTTTACTGACACAATTGTTGCCATTGTTCGAAGCCTAGAGATAGTTCCAATCAATATCGAGATTTGAAGAAAACAAACTAAATGATAGTAAAGAGTTCTTGTAGATTTTTTTTTCTTTAATGACGGTTTGGCTGAATACACACAGCACACAGACACACACAGCACACACAGCACACACAGCACACACACACACACACACACAGCATGCACAGCTAACGCTAGATTTACCAACACTAAGTGCATCAAATTCTAAACGCATTTTACAAACGCAAATGCACATATTATTATGTTTAGGTAGTAAGACTACCAACAAGCCCATAATAATATATATATTCCTAATAATTCTGCAATTCGCACTTTTAGATTCAACTTAAATAAATGGTCACATATTTCAGCAATAACCTAAGATGCAATAAAAGCAGCGTCAAACCAATCTAACAATCGTTAATAATACAATAATGAAGCAATAAGACAAATAAAGAGTAACGCAACTTATCGGGAACACGATCAATATTGCTCACTATAATATAAATTGAGTTATCAAATCGTTTTCGATTAATGTTCGCACTTATGTTTTAATGTCCGAACAGAAGTATATAATGTCCATTTGCGATACTATATTTACGAGCAGAGAGAATAAGGAACATGATGTCGATGATGAAAGTATAATTATAATTAAAGTCTTAATTAGATAAAACTTACACAGCTTTGCAAACATGTCATCTTGGGTAAGCTGTCAGTCTTTCCACAAAGAACCCAAAACAAATAAAGTAGGCTAATGAACAGCCAAAACCTAATGTTACAGATGATCATAATAATCATCTTGATTATATCATTAACATTTGAACCATTATTGGTATTACATCCAGTCACAATGGAATCAAAACTAACCATAGTCTCATTAAATCTGTCCTAAATCCAACTAATCTAATAACAATTCATCATGCTTAATCTAAAATATTTCAAGACGTAACGAAAGTGCAGAAAAAATGAGGCTATATATAAATTGTTGGACCGGTCAATCACTTTCGCAAGTTCGTTGTTCTAACGAGCCATGTGTATCAAGAATAATCCACATAACATCAATTTGCTTGCATAAGGCGACCTCTGAACCTGTCTGGGAGACCAGGTATCAATTATGATGGTACCCACTTTCATTGTGATCTTATTACGTCGATTTTAGATCGATATATAGATAATGTAGATGTTTGTTCTTTTTCGTGGCTTTTGACCTGGTTTTGGGGTTATGGAGATGTTAAGATAATGATATGGTCATTCCGTTCGTGTGTAATGTCTTAACTCATGATGTGTGGTCATCGTTGTTCTTTTTTCGAATTGAAGAAGTTTTTATTCCGTTTGGAGAATGCATATGTGGTTGTCATCTTTTTCATGAATGATACAAAATGTGTGACCACAATTAGGGCTAGTGTCAAATTATTAACCTACAGGGTATCAATTACTTCTTGAAATATTTTTATATACTCCGTTACCCACTCGTCATGATAAAAACTTATAATTTCATTCTTTCATTCCTCTTTCAACTTAGATTCTCCGTTATCTCGTGGGAACTGAACGCGTTCCTTTGTTACAAAGATATCAAAGTTTTCAGACAAATCCATTTTTACTTTAACCAGTTCAAGCACAATGATTTTGCGATTTGCGTTTTGTAAATTCATCTTGATACTTTGTAAGCATCATGTTGAATCGCACAGGCCTCAGAATAAAATGGGTAAATATATTATGAAATCAAAACCGAATAGGTGTCTACTAGGTGAATTATTTTCTTAATGACAAGAAGCTTTAGCCATGCAGTGAATCAATCACAAAATCTATATTTAGGTATTCATATCTATTATATATATTTTTTTGAGTAACAAAAGAATTTCACAATCCTACTATCAGCTTGGTTGCAATATTCTCCGGCATTTGACGGACAAGGGAAAAACTAAACCTCTGTTAAACGCCCGTGAAATGAACAAGACACTAAAAACAAAACAAGATCAATCAAAATTTACAACAACACAACTTGCAATAATTCAGTTTTAAATCAGATCGAAAGTGTCGACCGTGAACGTAAAGCGTTTAAAGTCAAAAATGATAAAATCAAAATCTGTTCAATAACTAAAAGCAATAATATTGTTACAGATCAAACAATACGGCTCAAGGTTGATTTGCAAATCATTTTCATGTTTTTGTTCTGAAAATAATTGAAATATGTTAACGGTATATTACACTATTAATATACATAGTTATTGTTACTTACTTATAGCTTGTAGACTTTGGCAACTAGTAACCGCTGAAATGCTGTCTGGTGCTATATAGTTTCTGCTTAAGAGTCACAACGTCGCTACGACTAGTTATAGACAAAAACCAGTTCACTCAGTATTAGCTACTTTAATAATTATTTTCTTTTAGTTTTAGCTCTTTAATATTTGTGTTCAAGAAAATACCTACCAGGAATCCGTTTCTTTTTATTTTCGTTTTCATTTAAGTTACTTGTTTTGTTAAGAAGTCTGCTCCCTCTCAAATTTTCTATTGTTTTAGACGAGTTACTGACTACAACTCTAGGGTCATGATCATAATCATTCACGATTTTTATGAGATTTACGTTTGCTGTAATCCTATTTTCTTCTATGCCCAACATTTCCCCTATCCCTTCCTTTCTTCTTAAAAGCTTTCATTGTATTCCGATCATTTTTTGCTACCGCCCTACCCACCCCATTTAAACATAGCCCAGCGAAAGTAAACCGCAGCAAATTGTCCCGGAACACGACATCTGACAGATACTTAGTCCAGTTATCGTTTTCAAGTAGACCACTTGACCTAGCCATATACGAGGAGAAAACAATATTTCCTTTGAACCACGATTGCAGGAATGTGGCCCTTATAACACTTACGGACTTACAGCGGTGTTGGCCTATCCAGTTTCTGTTCATTCATACTCCATTGATAGATTTCATTGATTTAAATTTGCTTTCTCTTCATTGATAAGTTTTACGTTGTTAAGCCCTTATTCAGGTGTTAATTTGAAGTAAAGGTGGACAGCTTAAACGGGAAAGTGTCAATAATAATGTTGATAGAAGTGTTGTTCTGTTCAGTTATCAAGATAGTTATTGAATAAATAAATGGGAATTTTGTTTCGTTCGTTAGATTTTTAGTGAAGCTCGTGGCTACGTAATAACATCCGCACGGTTTTGTTGATCAGGCTTACACTTACCGCAGTTGGACCGTGGATGAGTAGCCATCTTAACATCCTTACATACCAAGATTTCTCCGTGCCTCGGAAAGCAGGTTAAATCGTTGGTCTCGGCTGATATTCGTGGATCTTTGACAGTGGTTACGGGTAATAACTGGGTTGCGGAGGCTGACCTCCGCAACCCAGTTATTGGGTCCCATCTGAATGGGCAGTCGTCGCTCCATGTAAAATACGGTTATTCAGCTGTACCCGGTGAAATCAAAATCAAAAGTCATTTATTCAAACTAAGCTGAGAGTCAGCACTTTTTGAACGTCAAAATTACATAAGACAGTCCTCCCAAAACGCCCGCCCTTGACCACTTCCTAGTACTTTAGCTGGGAAGAAGAAGTGGCGCAACAAACTCCCCAGTAGCACAGCTGTCTGTTAAACTGACAGCTGTTTGGTGAGACAGGAAGTTGACCCCAACATAGTTGGAAAAAGGCTAGGCATAAGAAAACGGTTGGATCCTTAGAGTATTTCGTATTTTTTTTCTCAGGTTTTAGATATGTCTTTGTGTCAGTGCCTAATCAGTGACATGTCATCATCGTCGTTCTACTGCCTTTATCCCAATTTATTTGGGGTCGGTGAAATATCTTTATTCATCCATATTTCTCTATAAGACGTCATCTCGGCAGTCAGCCCCTTTTTGTACCATCATTCACATGACCTATTTATCGTTTCTTTGGTCTCCGCCCACTTTTATAGGCATTCATACTCAAAACTGTGACGGTACCTAACTGTTAAAAATCTCTAATCCCTTTGACAGTCATAACCGTGACCGTTACATAATAAATAGCTCACTAATAACATTTAACATTATTAACGTCCAATTTATTAACTGAAGGCAGGTCAAGCAAGGTTAACTCGTTAAGCCAACAATAACTAAATTATGTTGCGTCATAAATCTAATAATAAAACAATAAATCATTCAATCAAGGGTCATGTTTAGTGACATAAGTAATAACTATGAAGTTTATTTGGAGGCAAATTTAATAGTGGCCTGTGTCGCAAGCAGGCTTCAAGCGTCGTAACTTGATAGCGCAATGCATAAATCTCAATCAGAAGTATTGTATAGCGCTGGACCGCTGCATTTTATTGTCGCGTCTAACAAGCGTATGATGTAAGTGCTGTTTTATTGGATTGAATGCGTTTGGCCCAATTGTGAAGTCTTATCTAATAAAATTATTGTAGCGATTGCCTCTTTGGTTTTCGTGTTTGTTTTTATGGTCTTTTTCAAGTTTTAAACTCAAATCATTTATTTCAAATTAAACCATTTACAGGCACTTTTGAATTTTCAAGGTGTCAGTAAGTCAGAAATTTTTTGTTTCAAAACGTATATAAGGTGTATCTATTCATACACGAAATATCTGAAAAAAAAAATCAGCTGTTCCCTACATTTATGTCCGCATATCTCGTCAAAATGTAGGGAACAGCTGATATTTTTGCGCGATTTCAGGTTTGGTCCGGTAGTAAAAGTTGTTCATGAGTACAATGACCCCTTCAGATATTTCGTGTATGAATAGATACACCTTATATATCTATGGAGAAGAACGGGCAAGAAACTCCAAGGACACTCTTTGAAATCAAAATGTTACAAAATCCTGGTTACGTTATTCTTGATGACCAGTCTCACCCGACGGCGCCCGTTCTCGAACATGACGGGTGGATCAGCAACATCCACGTCTACCATCCAAATAATAATGTAGATAGTTGGTGAGATTTAAATAAAGAAAACTAACGGTAGGTATAATTTTGGCCAAAATGAATGACCGCCTCTAATACTATTGTTTCTTTTTAATTTTAGGTTGCAAGCACAAAAATTAGACTTGTTTTGATGTTGTCAAAACTGTATATGATTTTCATTACAACAACCTATGTTTATCATTTTCATACACGTCAAAGTAAACCTCAGCCAGACGTGAATATTGCTAGCTATGGAAACCACAAACACCGAAATGGCTTCCATAAAAAATACCATAATTATAAAAGTTAACGAGATAATATCATGGTGTTTCGGTTTTATGATAGGGCAGCATTGCATCACCTAGGTACATACATGCAATTACTCATACTAATATCAGCCGAAAGACGTCCACTGCTGGACATAAGCCTCCCCCAAAAGGGGGGTCATTTGCCATAATCGCCACGCTTGGCAGGCGGGTTGGCGATCGCAGTATGGTGGTCAAGTGCATAGAGAACGCTGCTGTCCATTCTCTAGTAAGTCCTTTAGTCGGGTTCTACGACACCCATGGGAAGACATGCAGACATGCATACCTGGTGTGTTGATATTTTTTTTGTTTACAATATATATATATTACTTAAAAAACTGCAATGTTGCCCAACATTGCAGTTTTTTAAGTAATTTAAACTCTGTTAGAATGCCCTGTGTTCCTCTAAATTAAACATGCATAATATACGTATATATAGCAGCTAATTCGTTAAACACTCAAGTGCATCTTTAGTTTCTTGTGGCAGAAAAATCTTTTTCATTTCTTTTTGTCACTTACAATGATGCAATAACTTTCAAAATTATTCAGATTCCGATTGATAGTGTGTTAAAAATATTCGACGTCACACACATTTTATGGTTTTTTGACACCCGCCCTTCCTGTCACAGCCCCTTGTGTGACGTCGAATATTTTTCAATTTTATATTTAGAAGTACATAATTAAATTAAAACAGCAGATTTCTATTTTTTTACACTACAAACAATCTTTAATAAAATTAACATAAAGTGAAATATTTTAGATAATGATGATTTTAACATGTGACGTAACAAAGCTTTTGAACCCCCAGTCCCTTGTCACACAATGTCACATTTGTTTGCCCCTTCCCGCCTTAAAGTGTGACGTAATTTATGGATGGCCCCTTTGATCGCAGACAAATAATTACTCACCGATAAAATTATGATTTCCTTCTTCAATTATCTAATCTCACACCCCTGTGTGGTCAATACCAAACGCACAATCCACAATTAGATTTATAAAGACATTTACAACTTCCTCCACAGTTTGCGACTACCCGCCAATGTACCAAGTTTGATATTTACATAAACATTGAATTCGATTTGTGATCGAATTTATGAAACATTCATGATTATAAACAGTCCGGCCATTTGAATAACAGCATCTTGATTGTGTTGACAATTTTAGTGTCCTCTTAAACTAAGTTACGTGTTAAATAATGTATTAAATTTACAGTATTACTGCTTATACTTCGTGACATTTTAGTCGTCTTACAAAGGTGGTAAACTCAATGTATCCAACATAAAATACATACTCACACATACACAGATACATATTTACTTAGAATTAATGTTTAAGCCCCGATGCAAATATATTTATGTAGGGTGTGAGGGAGGGGGTGGTGTGTGTTAGTAAAAAAAATAAACATAAATTAAATTAAGATTATTTCGATACAAAAGCGCATTCCATATTAGCCAACATCGCAACTTTAGGTAAATATGCATCCGAATATCCGATCTCTAGTTATAACACTTAAGTATAACAACATAAATGCAAGGAACAGCTAATTTTTTTTCGCGGTTTGGTCCCATAGTAAAAGTAGTTCTTAACGATGAGTACAATAACCTCTTAAGAGGCCTGTATAGGTATAATAGCGGAAATCGGTGGTTGACAAACTTCCACCCTTTTGTTCTTAGCTATAAGGTTAAACGTACCTACACCTAAAAATCAAAAGTTCCATATTACTTAGTAAAAATAATTACTTACCTAATGAACACCTACGCGTACCTATCTTATTTCACTAACTCACCTATCTATCTATTACGGTCCTTTGATATAGGAAACGTACTTAAAACCCAGAATTTAAACGCCAATAAACATCAACAACGCGGAAAAAGTAAAGTATTTGATTCCTTTAAAACATTTCCTGTTTTTGACATTCTTTTAATTCAATAGAAAAGGAAACGTTAGTCGTTAATCCAAATAAGAGCTGTTAAATATGGCGCGCAGCGTAATTTTGAAAAAGGAATTATAAATAACTTTCGAATATAGGGGATTGCTTTTTAGCGGCGAGTGGCGCAATCGTGAATAGTTTTTGGAACTGGCTGCTGTGAGAATTCCTTCGCCAATTATAGAATTGTTTTTTGTTTATTAGCTGTGGCATTCCTTTTCCGAATTTGAATTTGGGGCACGCGATGAGAGCCGTGGTCTTGCAATAGAATGTGTGAAGCTCAATTTGACATAACTATTGAGAGTTAGTATTTTCGTTTTTAAGCTGTTTGTACAGCTAGAACTCAAGTAACTGCCATAGATAGACTGTATTTTAAGACACCTTAAACCGTAAAACAACAATAACTTAGTCTATCGGCTAGACGGCAAAAATCTAACAAAGCAAATTGAATGCCTGTTTATTAAACCATAAAAATGCAGGAAATACTTAATACAACTTCTCATGTAGCATTATAGGTATTATTATTAAAAAAATAAATTGCACATAAATGTTTAATGGAATGGTTCAGAAGGCCTCACACGGGAACAAGCAGCAGACCATAACACAATGTACATTATCTGCACACCGATCCAAGATGGCGATAGCGGGTGCAATTTCTTAGTTTTCTCACACGTAACATTGTCCCAACGCCTGGCGAAGTTGGTCCAACGTTTGTAGAGTTGGCACATGAAAGTGAGATGAGTTAAACGGGCTTTTAACGCTGTAAAAGGTTAATACAATTTCTTTAAAACAGGTTCTAACTGTAACAATGATGTCTAGAATGAAAAAAGCCAAAAATATCAGATTTTAGGTTTTCACTAAAACGGGTTTGATGTGTTCAATGTCGATTTGCACCGCGAGCTTTCGCCATAATCTCAACCAATGTTGGTTCCAACGTTGTCTCCAATATGTGAAGACATTGCTTCCGACTTTGCACGCTTAATTAAACAGTTCGCATTGTTATTAGACAAGTATGGAAACTTTTTGCGACATGTTTTTGTTATGTATTTATATTGTGCAAAGACAATGTTGATGATCTGAGAATTAATGGTAAACTTTATCGTATGCTTATCTACATTTAAGAACCGTTAGAGACAAGTAATACAAATGATTTATTAGCAAAGGTACTGTCACACCAAATAATAATAATAACTATAGCTGACTTTGATCGAGATAATTTTTTCTTGCCGTGAATTTGACAGATTAACGAATACTCTATGGGCAGTCGACCTATGTTCTAATGTAGAACTTACACAGGTAACAATAATTTGGACAGGGATTCACACTTATCATACGTATTTACGAGAGCGGTGTGTTCATCAGCGGGATAATTGCGTAACACACTAACAATAGCAATGGCTTTCATTTTTAACATAAAGTTATTTGCTGCATGCTTTGGATTAGCAATATCTTTCAAAATTATTCAGATTGTGATTGATAGTGTTTTACGTAATATAAGTGAAGTCCATGACATTGAGAAGACTTTTTTGTTATTTTTCTTGCTACATATCTAAGATCTTTTTAACTTTAACAAGCATCTGTATCTGGAAGAAGTGGAGGGAGGCCTTTGCCTAAGAGAGGGATAGCGTAAGATAGTAAAAAAGAACCTTCTTATTATTTATTCTTTCAACTTTGGGTAACTTACCGAAAAAAAACTCAATCTTTATTTTACCTTCGGTGACTACGATGACATCATTTAGAGGTCAACATACCTACCTGTCAGAGGTGTCAAGCTGTGGTTTGAACATGTCAGGCGTGACTAGTCAAACGGATCTACCAACTTTACTGAGTCGTTAAAACACACGTTTAAATTACCATAAATGGCATAAAAACATACATCTGTATTATAAACGTAAAATTTTCCACCTTTTTTTGGAAGGTTCACGTGACTCGTAATATTTTATCATCAATTATCAATGTAAACAAGATGGTAAACATTTTAGATGGCACTATTCTGCTCATAGAATGACAGCCATTCAATTTTAGGTACTTTACTCCTTACTCCAAAATCTTCGAAGTCTGACATTTCTTTATGAATATTCCTTACACGTAACAACCAACTTGTTTCTAGTAATATTCCAACAAAACGTAATAAGTACTTTCAGTTGTCAAATTAATATAGAGAGTAGAGCTTTTTGTTTTGGGTGGAAAATCATCAAATAACTTCTCCCGCTCCTCGTGTCAGACGTTTACTGACTAACCCACCAGTTTTCCCTCAGTTACCTGTGTGCCAGGGGCCACGGTATCTCTTTCGAACAACCCGCACCCCTGGCAGGCATCGGCTCTTGCGGGCCCCACCAGTTGGTGCTGACATCTCTTTGAGGCGCGCGTGGAACACAACGCGCTGTCGATCGACCCGGGCTTGGTTCTTACCGGACAGCGAGCTACCCATTACTCGCCATCCGTAATCCCGCCTAGAGTAGAGCTTTGAAGTATAAAAATAAAGTACGTTTCTACGTGATTTGAACACTGTTTCTGTGCAAGTGTTTTATAGTTCGCTATAATTAATTGCGTTGGGTACACTCTCTCTCTGTTCAAGCAGTTAAATACTAAGTATTTGATAAGAATGTATAAAATTAAACTACTCGTTGATATAGTGACTTAAACTAACACAATTATATAAGCTACTTATCTGTCTCACACCCGCAGGCAACCCAATCTATTTCTGAAAGGCACCATAATTAAAACCTACCACTAGAATAGTTCCGTGTGGTGGTCTTCATAAAAAAGAGGTATAAAATGAGATTTCATATAAGATGGACCAAGTGGTCTTCCGTGTGGTCCGGACGTAAAAGAATAGAATACCATTTCTTCCCGTGGGTGTCGCAGAAGGCGACTAAGGGACTTACTAGAGAATGGGCAGCAGCGTTCTCTATGCATTTCACCACCATACTGCGATCGTCAACCCGCCTGCCAAGCGTGGCGATTATGGCAAATCCCCCTTTTGGGGGAGGCTTATGTCCAGCAGTGGATGTCTTTCGGCTGATATGATGACTACAATAGTAATTTTTACATGAAATGACAGTTATTCTAGGTTCTTTACCCCTTGCTCTAAATCGCATCTTCTATGTTTAATATTTCCTTATGGATTCATAAAAGGGTAGGTACACTTTACAGTCTGGCAGCATCAATCAAAATCAACTACTCGTTGATACAGCGACTTCAATAAACACACTTATACAGCTTAATAAAGACAACTATCCGTCTCACACCCGCAGGCAACCCAAACCTATTTCTGAACGGCGCTATAATTACAACCTTCCACTAAAACAATCTAAGATAATTCACTCACATGAAAGTTATTGTAACTTAATAAATTCTCATTTGCTAGCGATAAAATTTTATGAGACAATATAATAAGCATATAATCACAGTCTCCTAGCTTATAATGTATCCGAGATACCTAGTGCCTCCACTTTCACAAAGTACTTATTTAATTCACACCTAGGAAAATTCTAATCTACATAATTATAGGCTGGGTTCACATCTGTTCGGTGGTAGGAGACCTTGACTACTCCTAGGCTAGTAATATATTATGATAGTGGAAGAATTAGTACAGTTATCGATGAATAAATTAATCATTTCTACTTACATACATACAAATAAATAAAATAGAAGTGTCTGTTTATAATGTCAAAATAACAGCTTTTTAATAAATGCATATTAAAGTATAAATACGGTATCTACTTATGACAAAAAATCTTTTTATTATTTTTGTCTGTCTGTATGTCTGTTTGTAATGGCTAATCTCCGAAACGACTGGAACGATTTTGATGATATTTGGTATGGGGATACCTACTTTGAATCTTGAGGATGGACATAGGTTTCTTTTCATCGACATACCACGCGGGCGAAGCCGCGGGCGGAAGCTAGTATCCATAGCTCAATATAAAAGTATGATTGTGTTTATGGTCGTGGGATTTTTTAAATAAATGACGTCACTTTGGGTTTTCTTAGCAACTTTTTAATGGAAATTTTGCTACCTTTCGCACTGTGCTATAGTTGTATAAACCTTTGAACAATTATGATAACAAAATGATGTTTATTTAATTTTAAATACAAAATGCCATAATTTTGATACTTATCGTGTCAGTAACGGAAATAGCTTCTACAAATTGTTCTAGTAATAGTAAAAGCATTCATCAGTGAACACTAGGTCTAATAACATTGTTAGAGACAGCAATTTACTCTTTATAGTTTAGACAAGTTTTCTCTTTTGACACAATCCGTAGGGCAGCTAATAAAAGGTACTGTCTATCAAAATGTTCAAACGATAATCGTTTCTATATTCTAAGGAAAAGTGATGACAATCTGAAGAAATGCAATTTTTCTTTTGAATTTTTTTAATGCGCTGTTTACTGCCCCGTTAGTCGAGTGGTCGCAAGCGGTAGGTACTGCTGAAAATGTGGTCCTGAGTTCGATAGCCAGGTAGGGCAAAGTGCCATTGGGTTTTCTCATCTGGAATATCTCAGTAGCAGACCGAAATCTTGATTTGGGACCGGTAGATGGCAGTAGCCTCCCTACTTTTTTTTTTGATGGTGTGAATCATCAAATAACTTCTCCCGCTCTGGGTGGAGCAGGAAGGCGTATAAGACTTTTGCAGACTAAAACCCACCCGTGTTCCTTCAGTTGCCTGTGTGACAGAGGCCACGGTATCTCTTTCGAACAACCCGCACCCCTGGCAGGAATCGGCCCTTGCGGACCCCACCAGTTGGTGCTAACATCTCTTTGCAACGCGCGTGGAACACAACGCGCCGTCGACCCGGGTTTTTTCCTTACCGGACAGCGAGCTACCCATTACTCGCCGTCCGCAAGCCCGCGCCTACGGTGGCCGGGAATCAGCCTGGGATTCCCAACGCCCAGGGCGTCTCCTGCGGCGACTAGGGCCGTAAGGGCGCATATACTGCTTGCCTCGCTACATGGGACTTAAAGATAACGTCTGAATTATGGTGTGCCCTCTGCCCAACCTTCCAAGAAACAAGGCTTCATCAAGCCTTTGTTTGTACCGGCTAATCTCCGAAACGACTGGAACGATTTTGATGATATTTGGATTACCTACTTTGAATCTTGAGGATGGACATAGGTTGCTTTTCATTGACATACCAAGCGGGCGAAGCCGCGGGTGGAAGCTAGTATCCATAGCTCAATATAAAAGTATGATTGTGTTTATGGTCGTGGGGTTTTTTAAATAAATGACGTTTAGGGAAGTTACAAGCATACCATCGTATGCTTATGTAAACATGTAACGTCTTTAAAAGTAAACGGTTTTTAATTATAAATTGAAGTATGTTAAATCAATTTGGCGGCATAAAACAAAATGCTATAACAATCTCGTTAGAAATTGAATCAAGTGTATCAAGACAAGTAGGCAATTTCATGTAGATAATAATCTGTATATTTTTTTTTTATTGCTTAATTTGTTGGGCGGATCTATTATCTTTATGGGAAAGTGAAAATTTAATAACTCATGTTATTATGTTTTATTATTTTAAACATGTATCTTTACTGAGGTAACGATGACTCCAGCGGTTGACTTTAATCTTTGTTTGATTTATTTTTAAATATCCTGTTCTTCTTTGACAGTTGTTACGGGTCGTCAGAAGCCCTAGTATCGTATTACCCAGTAACTGGTTTATGGAGGTCAGATAGGCAGTCGCTCCATGTAAAATAACCGGTATTCTACATGGAGCATTCATTCAGGTGTTCTGGGAGAGACCTATGTCAAACAGTTGACTGTGGTAGGTTGAGTTGAACGATTCATCTGCATCAAGTTGGACTGGAAGCTAACTCGAACATAGTAGGGAAAAGTTTTTTTTTTTTGAGGGTGAGACACCACCAAATAACTTCTCCCGCTCTGGGTGGAGCAGGAGGGCGTGTCAGACTTTTACTGACTAAAACCCACCCGTGTTTCCCTAAGTTGCCTGTGTACCAGAGGCGACGGTATCTCTTTCGAACAACCCGCACCTCTGGTAGGCATCGGCCCTTGCGGACCACACCAGTTGGTGGTGACATCTCTTTGTGGCGCGCGTGGAACACAACGCGCCGTCGAGCCGGGCTTGGTCCTTACCAGACAGCGAGCTACCCATTACTCACTGTCCGCAAGCCCGCGCCTACGGTGGCCGAGAGCAGTGGTACAGTTAGGAACTGGGTAATAAGATACCCCTTGGTAAAACTGGTTGTCAGAATTTCGGGCTTCTGACGACCCGTATCCACTGTCAAAGATTCACGATTGACAGCCAGAACCAAGAGCTTAACGTGCTTTCCAAGTCACGGAGGCGTCTTGGTATGAAGAAAACTGGTCACCCATCCACAGACCAACCGCGGCAAGCGTAGCTTAACGTTATCGATCGAACCGTGCAGCTCTTATTATTTAGCAACAAGCCCCTAAGTTAATATGACCAACGAACAACATATGGTATCCACAAACAAATCCTTCACACCAAATGACATCACTCCCACAAATCAACAAGTTCATTCATTCAACACGTTAATTTTAATTCAATTAATTCGCAGCATTCCATTTAAAAATGGACCATTAAAGTTGATCAGGGCGGTTCTCGGTACAGATAACCTTATTCACTCGTTTCACAAGACCAAGACCGATGTAGTGCAGGATTCAAAGAGCGTCGGTGTGGCAACACTGGCAACCCACGAAATGCCAGTAGGCACTTAAGTGCTGGTCAAGGACTTTGGATGACGGAATTGTGTATCGAGAGTACAGTGCCCGAGAGAAGGATCTATTTATCGTTCAATTTGGATGTATTACTTTCATTTTGAAGGTTTTTTTTAATGTAAAATAGTATGTTAGTATCGTAGCACGTTCAGTAGTTAGGGAGGATGGGATAAGGAAGCCCGTGAAATTCAGTTTTTTTTTTGCAATTTTATTCAATTTGCGGATCATGATCAGTTGTATGTTGGTTAAAATATGATTCGCGATAGTAACAAATATGACTTCACAGAGTCCATCATCATCATCGTCATTTCAGCCGAAAGACGTCCACTGCTGGACATAGGCGTCGCCTAAGCTCTGCCACTTTGACCGGTTCTGTGCTTCCCGCACCCAGCGGACTCCTGCGGCCCTCAAAAGGTCATTGGTCCACCTTGTGGGAGAGAGACCACCTTCACAGAGTTATAGTCATTAAAATCATCAATAAGATAAGATAACGATTTAAGAATATACAGGGTGTAATTTTAATCACCGTTAACCTCATAAGTGGTCATTGTACTCATCATTATGAACAACTTTTACTATGGGCCCAAACCTGAAATCGCGTAAATAATATCAGCTGTCCCTTACATTTTGACGAGTTTGACGAACATAAATGTAGGGAACAGCTAATATTTTTTCAAAAAATCGGGCCTCCCATACAAAATCGATCAGCTGACAATTGATTTTGCACGGGAAGTCCGATTTTTTTTTCATATTTCGACCCATGTTCCTTGGAGAAAGTTGTTCCATTTCACGGGTATAGTACTCTGAAAAATTTTAACGGTGACTTGAAATTCACCTTGTATATTTAAGTTACTATAATCCCATTGAATATCTTTTTCATGACATAGTCATTCAAATTGCAAGTGAGTTTATGTAAGTCCAGGTGTGTCTGTGTACTTTCATTTTGCTAATGGGTATTTAGCTAAATTGAATAAGCTAAATATTTTAATCTAAATCTCTAATCTAGACATGGACGTTTCAATTTTGGAGAGGAAATTGGAAGGCGTTACTTTGATTTAAATGGTTTGGATATTTGATTGAAGTGAAGTAACTTATCCTTTATGTCTTTGGGTAACCTCGTCTGTTAGGCAGACTCATTGGGTCTGACAACAATAGAAAAGTAATTGTGTTAATTACTTGACATTTGACAGTTTAAGTGATGCAATTTGTATCGATCCATAACATAAGAGGTATTTCGTTCCACCTGTCTTTGTATGGCCACTTTTGTTTGTTTTTGGTGCTTTGATCTGTAACTTCTATCTTTCGGAACAAACATGTTTTAAACTTTACTTTTCTGACACATACTTATATTACATTTGACGTATATAGACCGTGACATTTTAGTCGTCTTACAGCGGCAGCCCACTTCACGTATCCAATGAGTAGTAATAATTTATAAAAAAAAAAAAATTGTACATTTGCATTAATTTAAAAAAAATCATTCACTAAGACGCATGAAGTAGTTTGAAACACCCTGTTATGGAGATGTAATTATGATGGAATATAATAGTAGGTAGGTAGATATCTTCTACCGTTTGATACGTAAATATTATTAACAGGGTGGGTGTTTAATAATTCTAAAGCATTAAGTATTTATTTTTCTTTGTACCTATTATCTTAATTAATGGCAACAGTGTTTTTGGTATTTTATAACGGATACATTGAGTGGACCACCTTTGTAAGACGACTAAAATGTCACGGTGTGTACACAGTTACCGTTTTGACTGCAGTACTTGGTCAAAATTCACTGCAAAATGATTGTTATTAAAAAATGTCAAATGCTAACAATTCCTTCTTTTGTTTCAGGGCTTTTTATCAGCGAACGCAAAATGCTGGTGGGCTGGTGCTCTCGCAGCGGCCACAGCGGAGCTGCGGTACGCTGGCTACGTATCACCAGGGGTCCTCCTAGTAGCTGGGGCCCCGAGAGCCCTAGAGACGGTCCGGGGGGCCTACGCCAGGTCCGTACTCAAGCCGCCGCCGACTTACCTCATATGTGGGCTTGGTGAGTAGATAGATTTAATTTGAACCTTCGTAATTTTAATATTTTGTCGGTACAAGGCCCGTTTAGACCACAAATAGATAAATACGTTTACCGGTAGACGTGTTTTAAATATCTCGGTCTGTTTCTGTCCATTGTTTGAAGATGACAGAGGTAGAATGCTTAAAATATATTTCCAGCTACACGCCTTTTGCCCACGGGAACGTGCAACGTCTGTGTTCCCACGGACGTAGTAAAAATGCACTCCATAGCACCGAAAGTTGGAAAACGAACAGTGTATATTTTCGACTCGTTGGGATGCACTCTGTTGGATTCTGAATGCTCGGTGCATCATAAAGAGTTGAAATTACGGAGCGCGATAAAAACCCGCCACGATATTAAGTGTTCATTTCACGCGAGCTCGCGAGCTCGAACAACGCATTCATAGTAGACTAGCTTTTGCCAGCGGCTTCACCCGCGTGTTGGTCGAAAATAATCCTACGGGAACCTACTATCGGGATAAAAAGTATTATATGTATTAATCCCAGTTATAAACTATCTGTGTGCCAAATTTAATCCAAATCTGTTCAGCCGTTTTTGCGTGATTGAGTAACAAACATCCAAACATTTATACATCCAAACTTTCACATTTATAATGTTATAGGATTTTCGTGATTATTTCATTAAATGCAAACAAAACTACTATTTGATCGTTGGTATTTATAATTATTTTTAACATTTACTCTTTAATAGAAACATTTAGTCGATCGATTTTTATAAGTAAATAGCAAAATAACTGTAAAAAAATAGCATACAAAGTTGAAAATACCAACGATCTAGTGCATAGCTGATTTTTTTTTAAATTTTTGTTTGTATTTAATGAACAATTACGAAAACGCGTCATAAATGCGGCGTTGCCAGGCCGCGTAGGGAGAACGCTCTTAAAGCGAGCGAGTCGAAGTTTTATCCTACTAATCCTACTAATGTTTTGGATGTCAAAGTTTGTATGTTTGGATAATTTAGATGTTTAGATGTTTGGATGTTTGTTACTCAGTCACGCAACGACTGAAATGATTTGGCTGAAAATTAGCACACATAAGGTTAATAACCTGGATTAACACGTACGATAAATTAAATCTAATTAAATTAAAATAACAAGGAATTAAATATTCAAATTATTAAAGATAAAATAAAACAAGGCTTACAGAATATTATTTTTTAATCATTTTGCAGATTATTAGCTTAATTGGAAACATGCACCTAGCTTCTGACGTTTCATAAGTTGCCATGCAGGTTTATGTGAATAAAATATTTTGATTCGATTTTTTATTTCATTTTATACATTTTTATCCCCGTAGTACGTTCCCGGATAATTTTAGACCTCCACGCGGATGAAACCGCTGGCAAAAGCCTAGTACTAAATAATTTTGAACGAATGAATCAAAGGACTTTTCGGAACTAAGCTTTTATTGCACCACGACTACGTGGTCTTTGAATGAACCGCGAGGTATTCCGATGACCTTTGATAATAATTAAAATATTCATAATACAATATCGTGCAGTGAAACTGACATAATAGGTGTGTCCGTGATGCGGAAATTAAACGGAACGAAACTGTTTGACGATCTCGATGCTGACGCTATCAACGGCGATGACGCGACGCGCTGCATGAAAGCGATCGCTTATTCGATCATGTGAAAGAAATAATTAATTTTTAACACGCTTTTATTAGCTTCATCTGTATATTTGCATGCATGTTTGTTTGTAACCGACTCCTTTGCACTTGACCCATTTCAAACGGTCAGATTTCATTTAAACTTTGTAGACTTATCGAGGACAAATGACAATTCAAAAATTTCAAAGCAAAAAAAAACAGAAAAAAAGAATCACGCTTTTGTAGTTAACAGAATTAAAAAATAATAGTTGAAAAAACTAAAAAAACACGCTTTAAAAACCAAACTAAAAAGTAGAAAATAATTTAATTCTATTAAAAGCGTGGGGTGCTTGATATTAATTGATTATTCAAATACCTCAAAAAGCACCTCACATAATTTTTTACTTTTTTACTTTGGTTTATAATGCGTGTTTTTTTAGTTTTTTTTAAAACTATTATTTGTTATTTGAATTAAGAGAGGCTTTATTAAACCAGTCTACTTGGTGTTCAAAGATATGTCTCATCATCTTTGTGCCAATACTATTTGGTGTCGGCGCAGTAGTCAAAACGGTCTGGGGAAACCTCGTGAGGAAACCGGCATAGCTTAAAACCAAAAATTGGAAGACATGTGATATCTACCAACCTGCACTGGGCCCGCGTGGTAGATTACGAACCAGTCTATCTCACAAAGAGGGGCCTGTGTCCTAGCAGCGGGAACATTAAAAGTAATCGGTCTATTCTGTAAATAATCTCACCGTGAAAATTGCGGAGGAAGAGAGCTTGAATTGAGCTGTCATTCCACCTGTTGTTAGGGCTGACACTATTGACAGCTTACTTCAACCTCACTTCACTTTACTTTTGTAACGTTGAGATTTTTCAGAGTACCTACATTTGTTTGCCGTCATGTTCAAATCAAATCAAAATATTTTTTTGGCCACTTATAAAACGTCAGGAGGTAGTGGCACGGGTCCAATTGGTCCTACCTATGATGAAGAGCCGCCAAAAAAACTCCACGGTTACTTTTTCAAAAATAATTGGCTTTTACAATGTTTTCAAAAACTGCTCTTCTCTTGTTAGAGCTCGTTCAAATTCATAGACATCATCACAGTCTTTGCTAGATTAGTCACTGAGTCATTTACTGTACGGTGGAATATGCAGATGCTATAAAACACTGTCCCAGTAATCTTTGAAAACCTGTTTATTTATGCAACATGACATCAGAATCAAGGATAATACAGATACAATATTTATAACTTCGTAGAAGTTTTGTAAAGTCCATTAAAATGATGTCATGACTAAAAGTTGCGTCAAATATGAGACATCTAGCTGCAGGCTGCCTGGCGGCCATTGTGATAATAATAGGAACAGCTTATTGTAATACGATGACATAAGCTTCACAGGAGTAGACAATGTTGCTTCATTTTTAACCGATTTCAAAAACAAGAAGGTGGTCAATTCGACTGTTTTTTTTTGTATAACGTTTAAAGATGTCTTCGATATCTATTGTGGATCGATTTCGGAAATTGTTATTTTTAAAGAATTAGGACAATTGGCCTCAGAGTTAATAAAATTATATGGGACCACCGATATAATTTTTCTTCCCCGACCTTCCTTGGGTAGCTTTTACTTAGCTTCAATGATCCGTATGTTTTCCACGTTATTGTAACATCATCAATATTCATCAAGTACCGCAAAACTCAGTAGTTTTTAAAACGATTACATTGTACCTACTTAATCTCATTTTCCATCCATCAAAAAACTTCTCAACTTAATTTGACGACATTTTTGAGAAGTCGACTAGAATATGAACGTTTTTTTTAAGTAGTAGGTACCTACGAGAATTATTGGCCTTCTGGTTACTCGAACCTAACTTCAACATTGTTGAAAAAACGTTAGGATTGTTTGTGACATTTAATTATGATGATATTAAGACGCCCAACTTACTTACCTAATTATAGTCAATTAATACATTCTTTTGTTCCTATTTTGTTTCTAGTATAGTGTTTGTTTATAATGTATGAAGTAGAAAGAACAAAAAAAAATCCTTCACTAAATTTACCCCAGATTAATATTTTATGAATCATAATATACGTCTTGTATGTACTTAGTATCTGAAACGACTTACCCTACGAAATGTGACTAACAAAATCAGTAAACAAGACAATAATCCAGACACCGAATGTGAGTCAAATCGAGCTTATCTCAACATTAATCAGTCCCAACCTTGCAACGAGTCTGACTCAGGCACATCAACCTTTACAGACTTCCTACTTCTTAGACTTAGACATAAATCAGCTAAAAATATAAGCTAGTAAAAATAGTGTCGTCAAATGTCTATCTTGATACTTAAAATGTCGATATCATAAAAGACTGGTGATAAAAATCTGTAAATAGAATTATGATTGAATATAAGATGCGTGAATAGTACAATTTTTGTTGTCAACTTTATATTCGCATATATTGAAATATTTTCTTCATCGTTCCTTGGAATGGTTTTAAAAGAAATGCATGACAATGAAATGATTACAGATGGAGTAGGTTTACAACGTTACTATATTTTGTAATATTATTTCATTCCCTTCTATATCTTACTAAACCAGTTAAACCATAATATCCTATCCTAATATTATAAACGCGAAAGTTTGTATGTATGGATGTATGGATGTTTGTTACTCTTTCACGCCGTAACTACTGGATATATTTGAATGAAATTTGGCACACAGATAGATTATAACCTAGATCAACACATAAGATACTTTTTACCGCGGTAGTCCGTTCTCCTGGGATAATTTTGGATGTCCAAGCGGGCGATGCCGCTTGCAAAAACTAGTAATATTATAAACTAGCTAGCGGGAACGTAGTACCGGGATAAAAAGTATCCTATATGTTATTCCAGGTTACAACCTACCTGTGTGCCAAATTTCATTCAAATCCGATCTACTGGTTTTTCGTGAAACAAATAGCCATACATCCATAATCACAAACATTCACATTTATAATATTAGTAGGATGTGAAAGTTTGTATGTTTGGATGTTTGATAGCCAATCACACAAAAACGACTTAAGGTGAATCTAGTCGACATTTTTTCCATACTTACAAACTTAGGGAGTGTATTACTCCACTGTTCGACAATGTACATCAAAAATTAAACATGATAATATGGTTTTGTCTCATTATTAATATTTTCTGTACGGAAACAGGATGCTAAAATAAAAAGCCATTAAAAGTTAGGAGCCAACAAAGATTCGTTTTTCTTGCAAATTTTACCTAACTTTGAACGGATTTATGTAGTCGTTTTTTCATAAAACCCGATCTTCCGAAGGACTTTTCTAAATTTTTTAAGCGCCTGTTTTACTATAAATGATACTGCATCTCACTCAATAACGTTGTGCGTGTAGACTAGCGACTAACTGCTCATCACTGGTACTATCCTGGAAAAGGTGGTCAATATCCGTCTAGTAAATTTTCTTGAAAAATATCAACTGATTTCAGAGCGACAATTTGGCTTTAGAAAAGGGAAATCAACTGAAGATGCGGCTTCGCTACTAACAAACTCCATATCAACAACAATAGAAAAAGGTGAGCGCTGCATGGCGGTCTTTTTAGACCTAGCTAAAGCGTTCGACACAATTTCAACAGATCTACTCCTTAAAAAACTAGACACAATAGGAATAAAGGGAAAACCACTCGAATGGTTTCACAGCTACATCACCAATCGCCGACAATATGTAAAATCTGGCGAACACGCAAGTGGTCAACTTCCTATAAATTTTGGAGTTCCACAAGGCAGCTTACTAGGCCCGACACTTTTCATAATCTACATGAACGATATACTGAACCTCACGCTCCCAAACGCGGAACTAATATCCTACGCAGACGACACGGTTATAACATTCCACGCACCTACCTGGGAACAGGTCTACTGCCTTGCAGAAGAAGGATTAGCAACAGTAGCGCAAACACTCGACCGTAACTTACTTACACTCAATATAAAGAAAACAAAACTTATAACATTTTCCAAGACACATTTATCTAGCCCTCCTCCCAACCTAGCTTTGAAATTTCACACATGTCAGACCCATCCGAACACATCACGCGAAAACTGCTTATGTGACTGTATCAACCGGACACAATCTATTCGTTACTTAGGTCTACTCATTGACGAAAATCTTTCATTTAAAGCCCACATTCAATATCTTTCTGGCCGAGTAAGGAAACTTATACATGTAATAAAGAAGCTAAGAAACCGCACTCCAAAAGACATCCTGCGAATGGTTTATTTCGCAATATGCCAGTCCATCATACAATATGGCATATCTATTTGGGGTGGAGCTGGAAAAACAATAATGATTGAGCTAGAAAGAGCCCAGAGAGCTGTTATAAAAGTTTTATTAAAAAAACCATTTTTCTTCTCTACTGACTCCCTGTACAACGAGTTCCAAGTTCTACGTGTCCGCCAACTATTTATTCTCAATGCATATCTGCGCATACACAAAACCTTAAAAACCCGACCTGACTACCACTCATTGACTTTCAAACGTGTCTTTCACATCCCTCTACAACGAACCACATCTCTCCTAACAAGACGCTGTCCCGCCTACCTACACACTTTTGTGTATAACAAGGTCACCAGCAGTTTGCCTTGTGACCCAAAAGAACTCTCACTCCCCACATGCAAAAATGTTGTCAAACAATGGCTATTAGGTCTTTCATACGATGAATCGGAAAACATTCTCACTTCACTCAACCCACGCTCGGAATCCTACTCACACCACAGATACTGACACTTACACACACCACGCGCGTACACTCGCACACACTAACACGGACACACACTAACACACTCACACCTTATTTTTGGTTTTCTAACATTTTATTTTATTTCATTTATTTTTGATAGTTTAATATTTGTTCTAGATTGTTTAACATTTAATTTTGATTGTTTACTTGTTCACTTTATTTTAAAATGTGTTTAATTTTTTAGTTCTATGCGTTTGCTTAGTGCAAAATAAGTTTTATTTTTGGTTTGTAATAATTTACGATTTAAGTTTCGCTTTCACTTTGATCTCAACTTTCATATTTAGTTTTATATAATCGTTTGCAAATACTTACCCATTGTCACCTTAAACTCCAGTGGTAAACAGCACTATGTCTCACAACTCTGGTCCCCAAGATACAGGCGCCGCCTAGTTTGGGGTCCGCCGTAAAGACCAAAACGAAAATCACTAACAGTTACAAATCAACATTAAGTTATGTAAATCATAAGGTACTAATTGTAACATTGGTTTAATAAATTTTATTATATATATTATATCTCTGTAGGACAGGATGCCTGGTGAGACAGCATGCTTTTAAGCCAGGCCCACCAGTGAGTTCGATTCCGCGACTAGATTCCCCTTAACGTATTTGTATGAAATGTGGCATACAGATTGATTATAACGTGGATAAACACATAGGACACTTTTTATCCCGGTATTATATTCTCGTGGGACATCTTTTGACCTTCACGTGGGCGAAGCCGCTGGCGTTTTTCTTGCCCTCGTACTTGTTATTTGCCCAAAAACATCGAATAGCTTCTTACACCTTATTTTCACAGTAACAACTAAGTACAACTCTAATCCAATCCAATCCAATCCATAATAAGTCTCATCAATGCACCTTACATCCTTTTCCCACGATTAGCAGCACAACAAAGGCGTAATTACGAGCACTCGTGCGCAGGCGGGCGCACACTGGTCCCAAATTAAAAAAAAGTGGACATTGATAGTAGACCGCTGATATTTTTTTTTATTGTTGATATAATGATAACAGATAAGGCAAAAAAATATTATTGTCCTACTTCAAATACTTTTCTCTATAAAAAATATTTCTTTTTTTTTTGTATGGGAGTGATTACATTTTACTCAATTTCTCAAAAACCTTAAGCGATGTCGAGATGGCATTCACATATGTTAGAAAACTAATAATTCTGAGTATTTGGCTCGAAGAAACTTATTGCTTATCTCTGCGTACTTTCGAGATAATAGTGACAGAAAATAACAATTTTTTTTAATGTTAATTGTTCGCTTTTTTTTAATCATAGCCCTACTCATATCGCAATAGGTCCGCTGGCCAGCAAAATGGAGCTTCGACGCGAGTTTGCCGGGATAACAAGATGGCCGCCTCTCATGACGTAACGTAATACGGTCACGAATCGCGCGCGTACACCTCACTCAGTGTACAACTAAATGTGGTTGCGATGAGACGTGTCCTTATTTTTTCTGTGCGCTTGAAGAAATGCTTGTTGTTTGTTTGTTTTGTTATTGTTGTATTTTGAATCTTTGGATTTTAAAATCAAATAATTTTTGTTTGTCTTTCTTTCGTCGAATTTGTTTTCGTAATTTTTTTTGTTAAAATCAAAGTCACTTTGTCTTTGATATCTTTGATTCTAATTTGTTTTCAATTTTCCTTAAAATTATAATATGTCCGCATTTGTCACCAACTTAGACTTATACGTTGTTCTTAAATCAGGAGGTGGTTTTAAAAATGTCGAATTTTTATTTAATGCCCTTATTGAACGTATTGGTGTTGAATTGTCTTCCGAAGATTTGAGTAATATTAAATTATTTTGTCGTAATTTTTCAAGTAATATCTCAAAAAGATGGTCTGCTTCCAGTAGAGCTCAAAAGACCTTTCTTAACAAAAATTCAGACTGGTTACAATCCCAAATAGTTTGGCCAAAATGTCAAAATATCGATTTAAGCAGCATTTTTAAAGTTGCCGAGGAAGTAATTCCAAATTTCGAAACGCAAGTGGATACTCATCAATTAAGTTATGGTACAAGTAAAAAACCATTTGTTGATATATCTGATAAACAGAAGAAAAGGCGTTCTCTAACACTTCTAGATCACACAGAGGAGGAATTAGTTTATGCTTTATGTGCCAAATTAAAAGAGTCTAAAAAAACAAAATTAGCAGCTATATTAAACGAACTCAGCCAAAACAAGGAAAAATGTGAGATGGTATATGATGTACTATTCGCTAAAAAGACTGACAAACCGTGTTTACCAGATGATAAAACGTTAGCGCTTTACACCTCAACAAATTTGTCAAAATGGCAATATCGAAATTTAAGAACTATTCTTGCTTCAGAGAAAATGTATGGTCTTCCATCCTATCAAAAGCTCCTGGAAGCTAAAAAAACTTGTTATCCTCCAGAGTCAGACATAACTGTAACTGAATCTGATGCTAAGATAAGACTTCAATCGCTTCTAGATTTGACAACTAATAGGATTTTAAAAACAATTCAGCACAACTCTGCCGACAAAAAATCGCTAAAACTAATAAGCAAATGGGGTTTTGACGGGTCATCTTCTCAAAGTAATTATAAACAAAAGTCACACTCCGACACTAAAATTGACGATTCTTCAGTTTTCATGATTAGTTTGGTTCCGCTTCGTTTGGAAGAAGAGAGTGGTACTATCTTGTGGCAAAATCCTGCTCCCTCTTCAACAAACTATTGTCGTCCAATTGGCTTTATATTTGCAAAAGAAACAAATGAATTGATAAAGAAGGAAAGTGCATCCTTAGAGGAAGAAATTCGTAATCTTGTTCCCACAATTGTAGATAATTTTGATATTAAACATGATTTGTACATGACTATGATTGATGGGAAAATTTCTACTGTGATTTCCAATACTTCTTCTGCAGCTGTTTGTAATATTTGCAATACCCCACCTAGCAAAATGAATGACTTGGACTTTGTATCCAAAAGACTCATCAGAGAAGATATGTATAAATATGGTCTGTCTTCGCTTCATATGTGGATAAGATGTATGGAATGTATTTTACACATTTCGTACAACTTAGACTTCAAAAAGTGGGCTGCACGAAAAGAAGATAAATTGTTAAAAGAAATTAAAAAGAATTTGACACAAGAAGAATTCCGGGAAAGAACTGGTTTGTTAATTGACATAGTAAAACAGGGATTTGGTACAACCAATGACGGTAACACGGCAAGAAGGTTTTTTGAAAATTATGAAGTATCTGCTGAAATAACGGGTATCCACCCTGATTTAATCAAGAGATTTGCAGTCATTTTACAAACAATTTCATCTGGTCAACTTATTAATACCAACTTGTTTAGGGAATATTGTAAAGAAACAGCAATGCTATATGTAAACTTATATCCATGGTATTACATGCCTTCAAGTGTCCATAAATTGTTGATACACGGTGCTGATATTTGTGAAAATTTCTCCTTTATTCCGATAGGCATGCTTTCCGAAGAAGCTTCCGAAGCGAGGAATAAAGATTTCCGGAATGTTAGAATGGCACATACAAGAAAAATCGGTAGAGTTCAGACTAATTTAGACATTATCCACAGCTTTCTAATTAGCTCAGATCCTTACATCAGCCATATCAAACCAAAGTTTGCTCGTTTACATAAACAGTTGTTTCCAGAGGCTAGTGCTTTGATCTTGAACAATGAATTGCTTTCGTTGGAAAACGAGGAAATAGAGATTTCTCAAGAGAATATAGACCCAAATATTAATCTTTCACCATAATATTTTTTCAGAATCGTTTGTGAACATATTCAACTTTATGTTTGCAGCTTAATATGTCTTCATTTTGATTGTTTTTTAGAACTGATGAAAGTACTCCTTCAGAAAGGTCATAGCTTTTCAGTCATTAGTGAGCCCCCATAACCTCTTTTACAGAGAAGTCTCTTTTTACTTATTTGACATTACGCATACATTATAATTATGTGCTAAAGTAAGGCTATGATTAAAAAAAAGCAAAAAATTAACATTAAAAAAAAATGTTATTTTCTGTCACTATTATCTCGAAAGTACGCAGAGATAAGCAATAAGTTTCTTCGAGCCAAATACTCAGAATTATTAGTTTTCTAACATATGTGATTGCCATCTCGACATCGCTTAAAGTTTTTGAGAAATTGAGTAAAATGTAATCGCTCCCATACAAAAAAAAAAGAAATATTTTTTTTACAGAAAAGTATTTGAAGTAGGACAATAATATTTTTTTGCCTTATCTGTTATCATTGTATCAACAATAAAAAAAAATATCAGCGGTCTACTATCAATGTCCACTTTTTTTTAATTTGGGACCAGTGTGGGGCGGCGCGTTGCAAGTTCACACTTAGGAGATAATTACAATAGGACCAGTTACTACAATAGCAGAATCAATAAGAATCTGTAATCGGTTCGTTTTAAAGCTTCCTAAAATGACGGATTTTTTACAAGTATGTTTTCTACTAATTAAATTAAATTAGCTTTCATTTTGACAGTACAACAACATTTATTGCGTTATTACGTTGTTGAGCAAACGGATTTTTCGAACATATATATAAGCAATGGATTAAAAGTATCTTTCAAAATGGTTCCGATTTATTGCAAGCGTGTTACGCAAATTCTCCGTTGGTCTGTGACTGTCACCGACGGACTCCGTATCCTTTTCAATTTAAGTAAACTGTTGACGTTGTCACTTTCGTCAGCTTTGATTAGTTGTAGCCAACAAACCATTTGAAGATTTGATCTAGCATTCCTAAATACAGTGGGGTACTTTGTTGCCCAATATATAATATTAATTCTGATTGAATTTGACAGATACATAATATCAATCAAGTAAATCTGTGTATTAGCATAAACCTAGGCCTCGGTTATAGCTTCTGTGTTAAGCCATGGTCCCGGTTGTCATTCGTAGATTGTTGGCAGTCGTTTCGGGTACTTAGAATCCCAAAAAAAATTTTACCAAGAGGTTTATTCAGCAACTGGGTTGTGAAGGTCAAATAGGCAGTCGGTCCATGTAAAATACTGGTAGTCAGCTGCATCCGATTAGACTAGAAGCTGACCCCAACAAAGTTGGAAAAAATGTCTGCACAAATTTTATTGACCTAATATGAAATTCGATATTTTGTCGGGTCACTTCAATTAAATAATTATTCTACTAATACGTACATATTATAAATGTCAAAGTTTTTATGTTTAGATGTTTGAATGTTTGTTACTCACTCACGCAATGGCTGAACGTATTTGGATGAAATTTGGCAGACCGATAGATTATAACGTAAACTAACACGTAGGAGGCTTTTTTATCCCGGTAATGCGTTCCCGTGGGATAATTTTCGACATCCACGTGGCCGCTGGCAAAAGCTGGTTTTAAATAATTTTAATGTTTAGTATAGTTTAGTATAGGCCGCTACCTAGTTAACACATTCCATGCCAAGCACCCAGCATATGGGTCGAAAAATAGTTGATTCGTGTGCCCACAACTTGCATCCGAGTCGTCGCAATAAGTAGCTATTGATGATTCTGTTCATGCCCAGGACCCGACTAGCGAGACTACTTATAGCGACGACTCGGATGCGAGTTGTGGGCACACAAACTAATTATTTTTATTTTTCTTGCTTGGCATCGAATGTGTTAACCTTCTATAATTATCTGTGCGTTGGCAGCCAGCGCCCGCGCAGCCCACTCGCGGCCTTGCAAGGACGCCGCTTATGTAATGAGTTACTGCTCGATGCTAAATGTCAAACGGTTCGTTTTTGTTACCTATGCTATGTCATACAAGTCGTTATCCGTAGAGAATGTACAGAAGTGTTTGATTCTTCTTGTTTTCTTTGTTTATAGGTGATGATTATTTGCTTTGTGCCTGAATAAAGTTTGTTGGTAATGAGTCGTGTGATTTCCTTCTAATGAGTTTTTAGTAGCTGAATTATTAGACGAATGTGAAATATTAACTTTGTTTTTTCTATACTATTTTATGGTTAAAAGCTTATCCATGAATTTCAAATTCATAAAAAAGTTTGATTATGATGACCAAAAGTGCATTAGAGTAAGACCGCTACGTATTAAATTCCCTAATTTAGCAATATTTTTTATTACTGACGTCATAGTGTTGTGCACCATTTTATTCTACCTAACCTCCTCCGCTCACATTTTCAAGAGAAAATATACAAATTAGCTGAACATTTTATACTTATGGTCTTTACCTGCAGCATAAAACTTATATCGGCAAACTCTGTTGTAAGAATACTCGAAATTGTCTCTATTGGAGTAAAGGCCCCGTAGATAGGCGTGACGCGACGACGGTGCGACACGATTCTAGTAGAGCCATTTCCATGAAGTCTTCATAGAAATTGCTCTCTGGAAGCCTTAAAGGAGAAACTTCATGCCATAGATAACTTCAGGCATGTATCCACCTTAACCTTCAACAAAGCTGCTGGCTGGTGGTCTATGGCCATAAGTTCATATCCCTCGCGTAAATCTCTCCCGAAGGCTATAAAAGAAGCTAACGTTTTATACCTGTAATGTAACTTTTAGAATAAATTTTAATGGCATTACGTTCAAAGACCACACGCAAGTTGATGCTATTATGACAAAGTTATTGCGTGGTTATAGTATGAAGTCTTCAAAGGTAATTGACCTAAAATGGACTTTATGTTCAATTAAAGATTTTAATTTCATCCTTATATGAGCTGTATTTCATTTGCTTGTTTTAGAGCTTTATTAGCTCTAGAGCCTCGAAGGTTCGAAACATTAAAAGAAAAATATTGAAAACGAATTTTCTACCAGGTGGTGTTGGGTTTTTTCTGCTGAAAAATTCATAGCATATCGGCTTTTGGTTTTCGAATGGCACCAAAATAACGAAAAAATGGTACCTATGCGTGATTTTGGGGTAACCATAGCATTTTCACACATTCAATGTAATCTTCTATTAATAACATACTGCACTAAGAAAAACTTCCTTACCCATTTCGCTCATTTTGCCATCTTTTGTAAATTGTCCACATAATAAAGAGTATGCTAGTTAGATATCTACCCCAAAATAATTCCGTTCCAGTCCGTCCCAAAGACGCTCTAACCCGAGGTCTATACCCCACAGGGGGTGCCCTATGCGTGTAGTCGGTTAGTTTTATGCCTTCGCTGGAGGCCCTAATTTATTGAGGCACCCACAAGAAAGCCCGGTTTAACAGCTTTCACACCTTCCTAGGTTGACCTGCATGATGCCATTCTCAAAACATAAAAATATTGTTAGATATCTATCTTCATAAGCAAAAAAGGTCGTCAAAATTTCTCAATACTTTTCGTACATAATAACTGCCTATTTATTTACCATAGTTATTTATAAACAACCTTAGCATAGGTACAAACGTGACGTTATCTCTCACAAGGGCACCAGTAACGATGTCAGTCATTTAGTTCAAGAATCCTGCTAGTTGTAACGGCTTTCCTAATTACCACTGTAATTACTGGAAAATTATACGGCAGATAACTAATTAAGAGGTAGTTGGTGGGAGTAGGTGAGCTGGAGAATTGATTGAATATTATTTGCTGTGGTTTTGGAGTTAAAATGGACAATACAGGGTGTCAGGAGGACATTGACGCGTAATTTGTTACCAAGGATTTATTACATAATGCTGAAACTATAGTCTATTCGCGTTTAGAAAATAGTGCGTCATCGTTAAATTAGAAAGCCGTGTTCAAATTGACCAATTGAAGTAAGCCCTTCAGTCATACACAATAATTTACTATGATCTAATTGGTCAAAGGGCGTGGCTAAGATGAGTGACAACGATGAGTCACTATTTTCTTAAAGCGAATAGACTATAAACCTAAAGAAAAATTTGCTCTCCCATACAGTTTGACCGCGTAGGTTTTATACTTTTCTATGAAACAGTTGTTTTTTTATATAACCGATAAAAAAAATCTATACTAAGGGTCCATGGACCTAATTCCTGGTTTCAGCTTGCACGTTCGTCTCTGTCACTATGTATAAAATTAAACAAAAATGTATTTCTTTGATAGACAATGTACATGTACAGCCTAAACTTCTGAAGACATGTAGTTAGAATAGTGTCCACGAATTAGTAAGAAGTGTAAATTATGCAATTGGGTGGGTGCATATAGATGTTGTATGGAATGTTTAACTAGTTTACTTATAAGCCATCGAAAACAAGCTGTGGAACTCGCAGGGATAATCATGTTGTAATTTATTTACCTATTTAGATCCATTACCTAAGCAAGTACCTTTTCTATAACACCTGTACAATGTAAGACATCAATCGAAACCGACTATTGTCTTCACAGCAGTCGGCGAATCACAATAATATTATTTAAAGATACACTTCCTACCATTCAAGTCAACCCATCTTGATTGGACCACCATCAAAATGAAACAACCTACAAAGGTTCTACAAACACAACAAGCATTTTGTATGTCGGTATGTACATTGGATCTTCCAGTTCTCAAGTCTAGCCATTCAAAAGACATCAATCGAAACTGAGTATTGTTTCTAAAATTAGCCTATCCCGTACGGAAGGCTAATGGAAATCGGCGTATCACAGTAATGTTATTTGAAGATACACTTCCTACCATTCAAGTCAACCCATCTAGATTGGACCACCTTCAAAATGACACAACCTGCAATGGTTCGACACATACAACAAGCATTTTGTCGGTCGGTACTCGGTATACATCAGATCTTTCGGTTCTCAAGGCTAACTATGCAAAAGACATCAATCGAAACCGAGTATTGTTTCTCAAATTAGTCTATCACACATGGAAGACTAATAGAAATCGGCGTTTCACAATTATTTTATTTGAAGAACACTTCCTACCATTCAAATTAACCTGTCTAGATTGCATCACCTTCAAAATGACACAACCTGCAAAGGGAAACACATACTGAACAACCATCTTGTCTGTCGGTACATCAGATCTTCCAGTTCTCAAGGCAAGCCATAAAATATTATGCAAAATATGCCCACTATGTGTATGTTAATTTGTTTAGATGTGGCCACGCATTGTCAGGAATACGTGACTTCGATAATTATACCGATGTACAGTTGACATTGGGTTCTATAAGGACGTATGTGCTGAATTATTTTGTCCTTTTTTGGACGTTTTTGTTATTTTACTGTTAGCTTTAGGGCATGACTTTGTTATAGGTTTTTGAAAAATTATTTAAATAGCGATGACTATTGACTGTGACCATTGTTTGTTTAACATAAGTTAAGGGTAATATAACTGCGCACGCTTTTATACTGTAGGTAAATAAATATTCCACTTTCTAGTCCAATCTCTTCGTAAATTGAATAAACTAAGATCAATTGGATTGTTTTGTCTAAAAGGAAAGGAACTAGGAACTTATTCTTTTAGTTTCCTTAGAAATACAAGGTATATTGTACCTATAGCTGGAGGTCTAACAATTCGAAAGATTGCATAATTTTCTTGAACGTGAAGTTGCTAAGATTTGAATGGTAGGCTGCCATTATGACAAATAAACTGGAAACGTTGAAAAGGAAACGTAACTCGAAACTAGAGAAAATAAGTTCTTGATTGAACGAAAGGGAAACTTTTACTATAAAATTTGAAAGGTAATAATTAACATTTTACTAGGATTTTGAGTACCAAACATTCGTTTTAAGTCTCAGTTAACTCGCTGATTAAAAAATACAAATTATTTTCGTTGAATAAAAACTATAAGTATCCCTTTTATGTAACACCTAATTAAATTTAGTTTTAAGATATTGTTATTATGTATAATTATGCTAGAGGTGTCTTTATTGAATAAATAAATAAAGTCTCACGTTTATTTCACGAAAAGTACCGAATGTCTAACCATCACAATTTAAGAAGCTAACTTACGAAGGATTCCCGTTTGAGCACTTATTTTTTAAGTACCTACTATGGTTAAAAGTGCAACATTGAATAACCTTTTGAAAAGAAATGTGTTTATGATTGTCTTAAAAATAACTTGATTTATTATGTAATTTTCCCTACGAAACGTAGATTTTATTTCAGCATTTTAACATTTTATAAACCTAACACCGAAAAGTTAATGTTCTTTTAATTTAACTTTTGTCCCGATTTTAATTAAATACCTAGCTCTAATTTATTGAGCTAATTATTTAGATTAATAAAACTAAAGCGATCATCGACTTTTGCTGCTGACTATACCTAAGTACAGCGTTTGTACCAATTACCAAAATTATTGGTTTGACGCTTCCTCCGCGTTATCGTGAATGTTATCTGAATAAGTTAAACAATCGTTAACTTTAATCTTACTTATAAATGTAAAAGTACGGTTTATTTTAGCGTGAGATTTTGACCACACACGTTGAGTGTACAGTTGGAATGAGGGATCTTCTTGTCGCTTTTACCAAGTATAGTTTGCAAGAAAAGGTTCGTTCAAAAAAACAAAAAAAATCTATAGTACGTAGTTGGAGACTTGGAAGTTTACTTACTATGTGAATATACCTATTTTGGAATCATAATATTTCTAAAGCTTACAAACACTGAGTTACAAGCTTTGCAAACGAAGTATTGTGTAAAAAGTTTGTCTTTCTCGAAAATCTTATACTTAGTTCTACGAAAACACAATGTTTGAATTTAATCGCTTACGAACGCGACTTACACTTGACCGGACTTAAATTGAACTTAAAAGTAAACCAAAATACTTACTTTTACTTTCTTCCGATAACAGGTGGCGAAATACCGTAACTACACGATACGGTAATGTGATCAAGTGATATTTACTTCACCTACCACCTAAATGTGCTGAAAAATCGTTCAGTTTTTAATAATAAAAGGTTATTATGAATTTCGTAAGTGTGTTTTTAAGTTCTCAACAAATTGCGGCTGGTGTTGCCAAGTAATTAACTCTGTGTCGATGACTGTTTATGGTAATACCGAATAATTGGAATGCAATTACTGCGCTGGAATAATATTCAAACAGGATCGATTAAATTCAGATTGCTGTTAAACGTTAAAGAAATTAAACATAATATTTGTTTAAAAATAAAAGGAACGGGACCAACTCCTACAAATACGAAATTCTTCGGATCTGCTCGAGACATATCTGCGAAATATCTCGAACCCTGCAGACATAAAAGCCGATATTTAATCTCGAGCAAAGTCGTGAAGCTCTCATGTCAAAATATAGACGTTCCAATAACCTTTTTCTGTAATAATTCTATCGATAGGTACGTAAAAGTAGGATTGCTAACAGAGATTTAGGATTTCAGCAAAAACTTCATTTTTAAAGAGGCATTGTATTCAATTATGTTTGCCTTTTTCCTTCTAAATGAAATGTATAGAGAATCGATTTGCCAGTAAGAAGATAGTACAATGAACCAAAGCGAAAGTAACGCAACGTAAATTAAAACCTGAATACTACATTCAAAGGCATTAACTGAAAATCCTAACGGTCAATCGAATTACGAATCGAATAAAATTCCCTTATTCGATTACTACAGTTGTCAAATCATGAATCGAAATGAAATCCCAACTCTAAACTGAAGGACGCAAAAAATAGGCGCCAAACTGAAAAACTGATTGAAATCGTCGATTTCGTTGCAAAATAAATTGGTTTTACGTCTGATTAGGTAAAGAATTCACTTCACGCATTCGGAAGCCTATTTTGTAATATAATAGGTGCTAAAAGTAACAGTAAACTTAACAGTTATTGGATGTAATCAGTATGCAAGCTCCCAGCGGGGTAGGTGTTGCCATTATTTAAAATTATGCCGATGTTGCCAAGTCGAGCGTCTGGGAAGTTTTAAAGCCAGGCAGTTACGGTAGGACAAAAAGTGCTTAATTTCTGATTGCCTGTCGTACAGACAAAAGGGTTATTTTATTGCTGCATTGCTGTTATTTTCAGAAGAACACGTTAATTTGGCTTGTGAAACGAATGGCAAGTTTGCTTACCTACATAGCAAAAATGATTATCATACCAACATTATTTTGCCCAATAGAAGTTCAAATTTGTCATTGACACGACTCAACAAAGTTAGTTATTAATCAGTAGCAAACCGAAAAGTACAAAACAATAAATAAATTTTAAGATAAAAACTTCTTGCACAATGGATCCAATTCTATAAAGGACACAATAGTTACATAAATCAATGTAACATGAATAATATTCATTACAAAATGCAAAACTTTCTAGTTTCTAGGCACATAGGTTATGACAAGTTAGAATTGATTGTATGTAGATCAGAGGCATTGATAACTTTAATCAATAAACTATGATGACTGTAAACACGACATATCATTTATTGATCAAATTTTTTGTGTCTAGTTGATCATATTTTCATCTATTGTTTAAGCGAACTGCCGATGGCGTTGCGGAATTACATGTATCTGTTTAAACAAGAGTGTTATCAATTCTATCATCTAAATAGCTGTTCAATTTGAATGTATTTATTCTGCATTTCGTTGCTTTTTGAATGATAGTTCCGGTTACTGTCACTGCTGAGAATAGTTGCTGTCAAAACAATGTTCTAAAGTTCAATTTACACTTTGCAACTTTCTTGAATGTGGAATTCAATAAAATTGAAACAACAACTGACTTTCAACAACTGAAATCTGTATAGGCGGATTAAAATGTTGTTATTGCTTTACTTATTGCATATAAGCAGACTCCGGACTCACGTAAGCCAAAGTAAAGAGAACCTGCTTAGGTGGAGATTCACAGATGACTCCGCCTTGGAGTGTAAATGTGGTGCTGTCCCAAAAACAACGGGGCATTTAATATCTTGTCCAGCGTGTCCTGTTGTCTGCACGCTGCAGGAGTTGTTGGAGGCTGCTGAAAGCGCCAAGCTCGTAGCCAAATTCTGGGTTGCCTCTATTTAGATTGTTACCGGTACGCAGTAGTAGGTAGGAGAAGACTTATTTCATGCCCCTAGAAATAAAATCGCAGCGTGTAAATCAACCAAAAAACGTTTAACAAAAAAAGTTGAACCTTAATCAGTCTGTAATACATATTTTTCACTTTAGAGGAAGAAACCCACAATCAATTTCAGGAATCTTCCAATAATCTATGTTGTATGTTGTCAATTTGAATTGCCTATTCACTGTTGCCTTCGATAACTTTGCTAATGGGCCAATTATCTCTTTTTCGAACTTTAAAAAATCTAAATAAGTAAGTAGGTACTAAATAGCTTTGCCCGGTATGAAACGTGGGTACTGACAGTTGGGCATATCGAAAAATTCATGTCCATATGTCCAACTGGCACTGCGATAGGCTAAGTTGATTGATTGAAATAGCTTTAGTTTTATTTTATTCTATTTCATTCAGGAAACTTACAGCTAACACAAACAATGTTATTAAACAATATGGAACTGAAGGCCATTTACAAGAATGTTTTGTTTTTGTTTTTCGCCAAGTTAAAGACACTAGCTTATTGTAAATACTGTGTACTTAGATATCATCATTCTCCTGCCCTTATCCCAATTTATTTGGGGTCGGCGCAACATATCTTTTCCTTCCACACTTCTCTATTAGTCGTCATCTCCGTAGTCACACCCTTTCTAACCATATCATCATTCACACAGTCCATCCATCGCTTCTTTGGTCTTCCCCTACTCTTATAGCCATCGACATTCATACTCAAAACTTTCTTCACGACGTTTTTCTCATTCCTCCTTAGCACATGCCCATACCATGATAACCGATTTCCACACAACTTTTCAGTTATCGGTGCTACTTTCAGGCTTCCTCTTATGTACTCATTTCTTATTCTATCCCTCCGTGTAACACCACACATCCCTCTTAACATTCTCATCTCGGCTACATGCAATTGCTTTTCATTCATCCCTTTTGTGGCCCAACATTCGGATCCATACAAGACGGCAGGTCTTACCATGGTTTTATATATCTTCCCTTTAAGTTTAAGGGGAATGTGGGAGTCGCAGATTGTCCCCGTAACCTGCCGCCATTTCATCCATCCAGTGTTAATTCTGTGCTTTACCGTCCGATCTACTTCGCCATCGCTTTGCACGAGTGAACCGAGATACTGAAAGTCGGAGCAGACTGGGAGAAGCGCGCCATCAAGCGCTATGGCTCCAGAGTTGGAGAGACCGCCGAAATCGCAGAACATATATTGAGTTTTGGTTCTGCTGATTTTCAAGCCAACATTCTCCAGCTTCTGTTGCCACTTCTCCAATCTGCTCTGGATCTCGGACACATCTTCACTGACTAGAACAATGTCGTCGGCAAACAGCATACACCAGGGTGCCTCTTCCTGTATGTCCGACGTCAGAGCGTCCATGATCAATACGAAGAGGTAAGGACTTAAAGCCGATCCCTGGTGCAAGCCTACAGCCACATTGAACTCGTCGGTATTGCCAGCAGCCGACCGGACGTAGGTACGAGATTGACTGTACATGGCACGAATTAACTCTACATACTTCCCGGGCAACCCTTTCTCTTTCAAGGTCCACCATAACACGTCCCGAGGTACCCTATCATACGCTTTCTCCAGATCAATGAACACCATGTGCAAGTTCTTGTGTGCACGTCGGTACTTCTCGCATAATTGGCGGAGTGCAAAAGTGGCGTCCATTGTTCCTTGACCTGGCATAAACCCAAACTGGTTTGGGGTAATCTCACTCTCCTCTCGCAGTCTTTTCTCTATTACTTTCTCCCATACCTTCATACTATGTGACATGAGCTTTATCCCTCGATAGTTATTGCAGTTCTGTACATCCCCTTTATTCTTGAAGATGGGCACTAGTGAACTATTGCACCATTCTTGTGGGATCCCTCCTTCATGCAACAACTTATTGAAGAATAAAGTCAGCCACATACATCCATCTTCTTTTAAACACTTCCATACTTCTACTGGTATATCATCTGGGCCCATAGCCTTTCCATTTTTCATACCATGAACTGCCTTTCTTACTTCATCCATGCTGATTTCCCTCACCAAACCCATATTTACTTGTACCTCTCTGAGCACACCATTCCATTCATTCTCTTCGTTCATTAGCTTTTCAAAATAACCTTTCCATCGTTCTTTTATTTCCTCATCTTTGGACAGAACATTTCCAGCGTCGTCTTTCATACATTTAATGTGAATGATATCTCTCGTTCTCCTTTCTCTTGCTTTTGTAATGCGGTAGAGCTCTTACTTGTACTTGTTACTGTGTACTTAGATAGTTAATTGTATTTAGGTGTAGCCAGAACTTTCAATTCATCTATTAAAAATGGGCACGCCGCGATTGCGGCGGTAAGTCCCCTCTTTGAGGAGTGGCTTGAGAGGCGGCATGGCGTCCTCACCTTCCGCCTGACACAGGTCCTCACCGGACATGGCTGTTTCGGGAGGTTCCTGTTTCGGATAGGGCGGGAGGAAACGCCCGGGTGTTTCCATTGCGAAGATCGCCCAGAGGACACGGTGGAGCATACGGTGGAGGTCTGCCCAGCTTGGGCGGAGCAACGCCGTGTCCTCGTGCAGGTGATCGGCGGCGGCGATCTCTCGCGTCCGACCCTGGTCCAGGCCATGGTACGGAGCGAGAGGGCATGGCTGGCAGTCGCCTCCTTCAGCGAAGCAGTTATGCTCGCAAAGAGGGAGGCGGCGCACGTGAGGGAGATGCAATACATGCGCCCTCACAGCCGTGGCCTTCGCAGGAGACGCCCTGGGCGTCGGGAATCCCAGGCTGATTCCCGGCCACCGTAGGCACGGGCTTGCGGACGGCGAGTAATGGGTAGCTCGCTGTCCGGTAAGGACCAAGCCCGGGTCGACGGCGCGTTGTGTTCCACGCGCGCCTCAAAGAGATGTCAGCAGCAACAGAGGGGCCCGCAAGGGCCGATGCCTGCCGGGGGTGCGGGTTGTTCGAAAGAGATACCGCCGCCCCTGGCACACAGGCAACTGAGGGAACACGGGTGGGTTTTAGTCAGTAAAAGTCTGACACGCCCTCCCGCTCCACCCAGAGCGGGAGAAGTTATTTGATGATTTCCCACCCAGAAAAAAAAAAAAAAAAAAAAATCTATTAAAAAGCCTTTAGACCGTTAATCAGTTGGGCTAGAACAAAACAGAGCTGACTATCAGACGGTCGCTACACTCTCTACAAATTGGCTGCCAGTCCGCCTGAAAATTCAATTTTCGCCGGACAGAAGTGATCGCTTTGATCGAGTATTGACATAATAAACGGGATGCCAGGTGGATTACTGGATCACAGAGGAAATAGCTCATTCATTTATTGATTTATCCTTCGTACTTTGATGTTTTTGTCGGATCCACACATTATCAAGACCCTGCAGACCGGACAGACGTGGCTCTAGTAGATCAATTTCCATGCAGTTTTCAAAGAAATTGTTCTAGTACAGTCGCGTCGTGCGTGTCTGCGGGAGTCTTCAGAAAATAATTGAAATTATCTTATCCTGACTTCGAAGCTATCTCGCTAGCTCGCTGAAGATAGCTCGGAACTTAGTTTCAAGTAATTATGAGTTATGACAGGTTGGGCTGCGGCTAATTTAAAATACCTCGGAAAACTTTGAGAAAAGGCTCTTGTTTAATCGAATTTATTCTGAAACATTTCAAATCAAATAGTTTTAAAGACGAAGATAACTTACAGAGGAGAAAAAGAGATGGGTCGAATTTGACTTCTTTCATAATAATTGGTTAATGGAAAAGAGGCCTTTTTACACTGCAGAGGGACAGAAATGTCTGCTAATATAATGCACTAACTTTTGCCAGCGGCTCCGCCCGCGCGGAGGTCGAAAACTATCCCACGGGGACGTAGTACCGAGATAAAAGATCAAAATCTCCTATGTGTTATTCCAGGTTACAAACTACCTGTGTGCCAAATTTCATTCAAATCCGTTCAGCTGTTTTTGCGTGAATGAGTAACAAAACTTCCATACATCCATATTTATAATATTAGTAGGATATTTTATACCTTGGTTCCACCAATAATCATCTTCTACGATGTCCCCTCACCGCTCTGGTTTCATTCAATCTTCTTTCTTTGTCCAGGCGATGTTTCTTTGGAATGCGCTCCCTCTGAATATCAGTATGGCAACCAGTCGGTTATCGTTTAAAGTGAAGGCTTGTGAGCATATTCGTAAGAAGTTAGCAGAATCATCCCAGCGCTGATTTGCTAGATTCGTTTTCTCCTCTACCTGTCATTATTGTATGTATCTATGTATTAGTATGTATTATTTTTCGAGTCATCTTTAACTTATGTTACACCTGCTATGTTTTCTCTCTGCATCATCCTAAGGTTGACTGATAGAAAATGCCTCAGGCATTAAGTCCGCTTTTGTACAATATTTGTTACTTGTGCATTAAGTTTAAAAAAATAAATAAATATGTTTGTAACGTACAGTCAAGAGGTCACGAGCAGGCCCATGTAGTAATAAAAAAACATCCGCGTGCTGGTTGGAAAACGTTCAGTGTCAATGACGCGAGTTTATGATTATTGTTCACCAAAAAACTTGAACAATTACGTATAAAAGACATCAACGCGCGACTCATACGTGGGCTCGCTGGAAAGCGTTCAGTGTCGAAAACGCGAGTTTCATCATTTTTGTTCACCCATAAAGCGCTCAAGTTTTCACTTCAAAAAGTCGATACGCTATGGTAGCCCGCATTATTACATGAAAAAGTCATTCAATTGGATTCAATAAACTTGGGGGGTTATATTGATGATTTTAATGATTATAATTCAGTAAATACTTACGTATTACTGTCGCAAATCATATTTGGTTCAACATAGAGCCTGACATTGACTGGCAAATAGAAAAACGTAAGAAAATTTCAATTTTGTCGGCTATATCTTGGCGCTTCCTCCTTTCAATAACGACAAATTGGAAGCAAAATGTTTACTAATGGATGTTAAGGAATGTCATTGTTATTTCTCCATTATATGAAAGCAGAAACAAAATTCAATTAATTCCCTATCAAATAACAGTTTGACATAATAATTTCCATCAATACATCATTCATACTTGTCAATGTATGACAAAGGAATTCCGCATAGCCGCTGCATTACATGCCAAAGTGAAGGCTTTACATAACAGCATAAGGATCATGTTTGCGTAATTGTGGTCATGTAATATTGTGGGAAATAGTCGGATCGGCTAACTGTATCCGTTGCGGATATGTTCGTTATTTGAGCGAAAACTTTTGATATGTTGGTATTGTGTATCATTTTCTCTTGGTCGAACAATGGCCCTGGATTTGTGAGATGTGGTCGCTGGGCAGTGTGTGCTTGTTGGCTTTAAGAAAAGTAATGTTCACTCACGGAAAGATTAAATTTCCACTGCCACCTCGGTCCGGAAAAGTGTTTTTGGGTTTATCTATCTGGAATTTCTCATTAGCAGCCCGGAGCCTGTATTTGTGCCCACTGGATGGCAATAGGCTCGCCCCCAATTACATTGGACTTAAGCATAACTGGCAAAATGTGGGTGTACTATAGGAACACTTCTACCCAACTCTTTGGGGAAACAAGGCGTGTTGTTGTTTTTTTTCTTTTTTTTCCATTTCATTTCTATTCAGCGATCTTATATGTCTCTGTCACCAATCAGACTGTAATTTTTATTCATTTAATTCACTTGATCGGAAAATGTATGAGCCACATGCATCTTGCAACTGATGCAAATAAAACCTACCTAAAGATCAATCTTTTCATAAATGTAAATTTAGTTCGGTTTTTTAAACTAAGTGTAGGATTAATATTACCCAGGTAATAGGTTATATTGATACTTTAAGCACTCATTTTTTTTTTAATTTTAGTTGAAGTACAGATTAGTAGGACTTGAATACAGGGTGTTTGGCAGAACGTTGAATATACGAAAATGGTGGATAGGTGGGGTCATCTGTTACTTACTCAGCCCTAATTTATGTGGCCCTGGCCCCCTGGATATTAAAAAAAAATTTTTTGCTTTCTTCTAGTTTCACCACTTTCTTAACTTTAAAGTGTAATTTTTTATTAAAAATGGGTAAAACAGGCAACATTTTTGTTAGATGTTAGCTAGAAAAAAGTAATGAGTCCTCAAACTTACAGAAAGATGTAAAAAATACTTATATCTTAATTTCAACTTGCATTAAAAAAAAATGATTGAGGAGTTCCAATTCTAGCAAAACATCCCTAGTGTGTGACCTTTCTAATAGTATGTAATTTGCTTTTATAAAAATAAAAAACTTTAAGAGTTATTTCATTTTTTTTTGGTCAGGGTCAAATAAATTAGGGCTGAGTAAGTAGCAGATGACCCCACCTATCCACCATTTTAGTATGTTCAACGTTCTGCCAAACACCCTGTATAATATAATAGATAAATATCTAGAATACTCTTTATTATGTACACCATAAAAATTACAGATATAAATGTAGACATTTTAATTAGGGTGTCACATTGGACAGTTTTATCGCTAAAAGAGATCTTTTAAAGACAACCTTTGTATCAACCAATATAATGAACATCACTAACCAAATCATAGCATGATCATCATCAGCCTATGTTCCCACTGCTGAGACACAAGCCTCTTCTCTTCAAGAAGGAAGTGGGCTGTTATCTACCTCGCGCCCAGTGCGAGCTGGTATGTGTCACATGAAGGTTTTTGGTTCTAGGATATTTTTTTTGAGAGTTTCCTCACCATGTTTTCCTTCAACGTTTTGAGTGCAGTGGTGATTAAAGTACTTACATCAAGTAAGGTGTCTTTTTGGATCCAAACACACAACCTACAACTCGTATGTCGGGGTCGTTACCACTGGGCCACCAGTGCTCCTCGTCCACTAAAGCATAGATATATTCTAATTAACTATTACCACAAGCAATGCAATGGCGGAAAAGTTACGCCAACTGAGGAAGACATCTTTCTTCTCTCTACAACACTTTATGGTAAACCATAAACTATTGAAACGGCTGATGTGTAGACTCGTAGTGCATAAAAAATCAATAAGTATTGCCCCGAGAGTTCTCTCACGGTATTTTTCTTTAGTGTTAACTTCCTAATTACTAGTTAGCTTATTATAACCGGAACCATTGATATATGGGAAGCTAGAACTGTTTTTACGACTACCTATTATGCAAAAGAGAAGAACGTTAAATTAGTTTTAATGCCGCCACATTTTCTCTCGGTTTTGTGAGCGAAAATTGCTTAGCTCTGAATAAAGTGTAAACTACTAAATTGATGTCAAGAATTTGCTTGGAAATGGTGTACAGCCTCAACACAGATCTTCAAAAAGATAAAATATTGTAATATTGATTTTGTAAAAAATACTATGACTAACTTTTGATTCTATACAAAAGATACGATAACTTTGATTCTGTAAAAAAGGTACCATGCCTTGGATTCTGTAAAAAAGAGACCATAACTTTGATTCTGTAAAAAAGATACCATTACTTTGATTCTGTAAAAAACTATTTTGCTATCATTAAAATTGCCTGACACTTCCTACTGCAGTTGACAACGCTGTAATCTAACACTAAAAAAAATCACACAATAATTACTCGTTAGCTGTGACAAACTTAACTTAAGTAACTTACTTAAATACTCAGGGCCTATGCATGCACACGACAATTTTAACGGGTTGCAGGGTCGCTTAACTTCGGCAAAGATCGCGTTTTTTGTTAACCCATTAATGCCAGCGTGTCTGGGTCAACTATTCTGCAAATCCGATATCCAAAGGTCTTTATCCTGCGAATATTTCGCTATCGTTTCATTCAGTCCGATCCAGCATGTCTCTTGCTGCCCTCTAGCAATGCCTTAAGCCGAGGTTCGTACGGGGTACGATCCTCGGCTTAGCGAATAGTCGCTCTAATTTTAAGATTTGAAGCCCTGGCTGGAACCATTAATTTATTAAGGTAACCACAGGTAAGTCCAGTTAAACAGCTGACAATCTCATAGGTTGAACTGTGAGATATCATTCCCAAAAATAAAGCTGTCTTTTCGATATACTTCTGTCCTGTTTTCGTACAGAAAACGTAATGTGCATAGGCCTTTAGGTGACTAAGTAAATTATCCACTGCGCTTGAAGCTATTAGTATTAATTTATTGACAGATTTATTTATATAGCTAACTTTCCAGTATACATTAGTTTAGCTAGTTAGTCGCGCTTTTCTGCGTAGGATTGTTTATGGTACAACTTATTTTTCCGGGATTATAAAGCTGTTTGCACACCACCGCTAGCCGCTACAATTTCACCGCGAAAAGCGATCCGTTTTCATTATTTTTTTTTGGTTTTCAAAACGCATAAATATGCACACAAACATAGCAACTAATCCATCGCATAAAAAAGCTCTCTTTTAGTTAAAAACTCCTAAAGTCTGGTCTACATTTGCGGTACAGCCGGCCGTTTTTGCTACTTCGTTTGACCCGGAAAAATGCTGCACATTGCAACGTTTTTCCGGGTCAAACGAAGTAGCAGTAGTATTTTTTCAGAAATAAAAGGAAGCTTTTAGCGCTGGTATGGTTAGACCAAAGCAGAATTTAGTCAGAAAAGCTCTCTATATACACTTATTTATTTCAATGTGTCTAGTAAAGCAGTTACAGTATACAGAGATATTGCATAACACACAAACCTCCACTTTCAACTGAACAATACTACTTATTATTTGTTTGTAAATGGTCAATAAGTAGAAAATATCGTCTAATTGGAGCCGCCATAACCACGTAACGAGACTGTTTGCGATTCAGGCTGTCAAAGTGTTTATACATATAATTGTGTTTTGATGTAAATTATTTATTTATGTTCTTGTTTTATTGACGTCATAATGCGTCTTGTTAAATAGACGTAAATTTTCGATTGTTATTTGTTAACAACGTGACGTAGAAACGTGTGTAATTTTGAAATTTGCGATCGCGCAACGAACGCGTGGGAAACGCGCTCCGGACGCCAGTCGTATTTGCACTCATTTGAATCGGAAGTTCGTAAACTTTCGGCATGCTTTCATTAAAGTGGACATATAAAGAGCTCTTCTACGAGCTGGGTGAATTGGAGAAAGAGATCCTACTAAAATTATACCTTATTGAAAAACTTTTTATGTTTGTTATTGAATCACGGAAAAACCAACAAACTGATTTAGATGTAATTTGGCACACGGATTGTATATAACCTGGATTAACATATGAGGTATTTTTTATCTCGGTAGTACGTTTCCGTGAGATATTTTGACCTCCATGAGAGCGAAACCACTGGCAAAAGCTAGTAAAAAATAAAAACTTAGTAGGGGAACACCAAAGAAACGAGGGATGAATTATGTGAAATATGAAAAGGCTAGAAAGGGAGTGACTTTTGAGATGACAGTTAACAGAGACGCATCATAAAAACATTATTTAAAAAAAATCCTGTGAAGGCAGAAGGATGATGTATATGTTAACGGCCAAACCCGATTTCAGGCCTAACTAGTTTGTCCTAGGCCAAAATGGTCTATTAAGCCGGGGCACCCCGATGGATTAGGTTAGGTTAGGTTACAATTATGACTGTGAACTGTGAATGTACTTCCAAAGGCTGTTAACGAAACGGCTAATTAAGCTAGTTGGCTGCGACATATCACGCGTAGGATAAGTCTGTTTTTAATTGGTTTTGGCCAGTAACATATGCATACATTCTAAGTTCACAAGCGTTCATACAAACAAACTAACTACAGCCTCAACAGCCTGCATTTATCTCAAGATTCTAAAATTAGCGAATGATTCATTCAAACAAGTACACATAATTATACACATTAAACAAATGAGGGCATTTTATTTAAAAGCCGCTCACCTATATCTACGACCTTCACGGCCCTCGCACACGTCTCTTAGCACGAACCCGACAATGAGTTGACATCTCGGTGACGATAAGACTCGTGTCACACTGTCGACTCTCACCCAGCTTTGAAAGCCTGCACCCTAACTGGTTTGGAATATTTGCCTGCCCGACAACGTGAATAACGCAATGTATGTTGGTGAACTATTCAAATGAAAGCCGTTACTATCGTAAAGTTTGTGTGTTTCGCCATTAGCCCGTTAGCTAAGTATCTGCTTAGAAAACCACTGTCACATTTTATAGCTCTTATCTGGCTGTTTTCGCAAAATGACAGTACTTAGTCAGTTATTTTATTTTATTATTATTATTTTATTATTATTATTTTTAAATATTTTATTCACTTTAATTTATTATTTATTTGTAATGTAATGAATTTAACGTCTAATGTAATTTGAAGTGCTTTATATGGGAATAATTTCCTGAAATAAACGTTTATTTAATTTAATTTAATTTAGTCAGTTAATGTCAGTAACATCGTTCCGTGTGGTGCCAGACGTAAAAGAATAGCACTTTAGAGGTATGAGGAACAGGGTGTAAAGTTCACTTATACTTATAGGGTGTTGTGTCTGGTGGGCTACTGCCCGACGATTGATGTCGGGATGTTTGTATATATGCAGATCGCGCGGTAAACTCTGCTTGCGCGATGTAGCTGATGTAGTTGCGGTGTGACGTTAAGTCTTGAGTAGTTCGGATAAGGCATTTTAGATGGCGCCACTTCACTTTTTGTGTTTTTTTCATATTTGTTGATTTTTGAAGTTTCCGTATGTAGGGCATTGTAGATGTCCGCCACAAACCTATACGAGGCAAAAATAGTATTTAAAGTGTATCTAAAATCGCGTTCTGTAGTATCTTCTTCCCAGCTAAAGCACTAGGAAGTGGTGAAGGGCGGGCGTTTTGGGGGACTGTCTTATGTAATTTTGACGTTCAGAAAGTGCTGACTCTCAGCCTAGTTTGAATAAATAACTTTTGATTTTGATTTTTGATTTTTCTGCCTACCCATGGGAAGAAGGCTTAGCTATATTTATGGATGTAATTAAATTTGCAGTTCTACTTTTTCCTACCTGCATACTTTTGTCAACGTGTAACAGTTGTGATTGCCAGTTCAGGTCTTCTTTGTGATGGGTTGTTTTCATTTCTGCCAACCTTTCAAAAGAGAATCAGAGTCGGAGCCAGGAGGTTTTCAAAACCTGGGAGCTACTTGCAAGACTTTTCAGATTTACTCTAGCTAGGTATTAGGCAAACTTTTAGAGTTTACTAAACGAGGCAAAAAGTGATATACAACATTCAAAGTCGTAAAACGTTTGTAGAATATTAGCTTTCGACTTACTGGCACGTTGAGCCAGTGGACATTCGATGGATACGACTATCGTTGTAATGGCTTTTCGGCCAAACGGACGCTTGATCTATTGGCTATTCGGAATTTTGGTGCTATGGAATTTCGGCAATTCGGACGTTCGATCTGATGACTTCGGGGAATTAGCCATCATATGAGATTCGAAATCAAGCAGTACACCCAAGTTTTACATATAATTTCAATGAATCATTAGCGCTTCTAAATCGCGCTGTTTTGTCGCTAGTGTATAACGATCCTTATACCACGAAGTACACGCGTAATATTACGTAATCGTCGGTCACTTGCGAAAATTGGTATGTGTTTTTTATTAGCGGATCTTGTATTCTTCACACAAAATATTTGTATGGCGCACGTGAGATGTAATTGCTATGTTTTGTGCGAGAATACTGGCAATTAAATAAATATCTACCTATTTACTTGTTTGACAGACGAGCGACCTTTACATGGCTTTGAAGCTTATTAAGCTATGATGAGATAACATGAACCTTACGTTACGGTAAATAAAGTACTGATTGTAGGTATGTATTTCTAGCTTCTCATGATCGACCTATAAATGTTGCCACAGCTAGGACACAGGCGTCCTCCCGTCAAGATGGAGTGGGCTGTTATCTACCTCGCGGGTAGTGCGGGTTGCTAGATCACAAATATCTCCGATGTTTTGGTTTTAGGACATGTCGGTTTCCTCTCGAGGCTTTCTTTCACCGTTTTGAGAGCATTGGTGATGAAATAATTTACACAAAATAAAGCGCCCGTCTGGGCTCAGCGAGCTATGGAACGAGCTATACTCGGAGTATCTCTGAGGGATAGAATCCGGAATGAGGTGATCCGGCAGAGAACCAAAGTTGTCGACATAGCTCACAGAATTAGCAAGCTGAAGTGGCAATAGGCCGGCCACATTAGCCGTAGAACCGATGACCGTTGGGGTAGACGTGTTCTTGAGTGGAGATCGCGAATCGGCAAACGTAAAGTAGGATGCCCTCAGGCTAGGTGGAGCGACGATCTTCGCCGGGTGGCTGGTGGCAGCTACATGAGAGTTACCGAGAATCGAGCTGAATGGCGTGCAATTGGAGAGACCTATGTCCAGCAGTGGACTGCTGTGGGCTGATGATGATGTCTGGGATCGAACCTACGACCTACAATTCGTAAGTCGTGGCCGTTACCACTGGGCCACCGCTACTCTCTTGATTATTTTCATCTTGTTATTATTTTTAGGTCACCGAACGATTAATCGCATTACTATTCAAATATATTGCTTCCCTATGAAAAGTAAGCACGATGGGGAAAGATAGCGCCATCTTTTTCACCGAAAATAGTAACACCTGGCCACCAGAAATACCACGGCAGACCATTTTATATTGCAATATAGCAGACATTGATAATAAAAGCGGCAGGTGCTCCTAAAAGTTATTGAAACAATAATAGCGTGTGTGGACGTATATTTGAATGTCTGACGCCCCCTGTAATGTCGGACACCACCGCCACAATGTCCGAAACTCCCCACAGTGTCCGGACCCCGCCGCAGCATCCGGTATTCGTTCGTGTGTCTGGCAAAAGATTCATAACTCCCCATTATTCATGAATGGGGGATATATCATGTAGATAGTCTGTGGTACAGGTGAATGAAACTGTGAATCATTTTATCAAATAACTAGGTACTGTTTTCATTCAATGTGGGGTTTTTTTGCATATTTTCTAACTGACGTCTTTGGGTAGCCGGGTCCAGCAGGCAATGATTTTTGGTTGATAATGATGAAGATTTTTATTTCAATTGAGTTAAAAAATATATCGGTGCTAAACTAAAGAGCATTTATAATTATATGTTTTGGTACATTTTCATTCACCATAAATATTTCTCTTTCTCCACGATCTCGACTTATATTCAAGGGAAAATGTCGCCTGACTTCTAAACCATATAGCCTAGCTCGGACACAACTAACACAAGAGTTCTCTTATTATTTTCCGATGGGAAAACGCACAATTAGGTACAACTGCGATTTGAACGGACATTATATCGAAGAAATGGTGGCAGACTTGCTCGAACCAGACTATAATATCTTCATGACTTAATGTCGAGAACTATTTCCTATTGTATATAAAATAACGACGTGTTTATTTCTAATTATATGTTACATTACATCTACATAACATCGCTTCTCCATAATACTTATAAATACTAATCAAACGTTCGGTTAAATAAATTCTAATCGACGCTAATCGCTACACAGAGGAAGTGTCAAATAAAATCGATTCCGACTAGGTATCGATTAATTTACATGATTGGGCTACAACTCTGTAATCGAGTGATTTGAATATATTGGACATGCTGTGGAGTGGACGGAAGGTGTGAAAGATTAATGAGTTTGTAATTTGTGATAGTTTGATTATATGGCAAAGAAAATAATCAAAACAAGTTTTGCAACACAACCAAGCGCATTGGAATAGTCGGTACTTTTGGGACCTGTGGTATTTACTAGTTCTTTATGAACGAGTAAAAAAAATACTGTACAAAGGCGGATTTAATGCCTGAGGCATTTTCTACCAGTCAACCTTAGGGTGATGCAGAGACAAAACATGACAGGTGCAATAAAAGGGATAGATAACTCAAAAAATTTAATACATGGACTAGAGATATTTGATTTGATTTTAAATAAGAACATTGAAAATACGAAATCAATTTATATTAATTTCATGAATATTTTAGGTGTAGAGAACTTTCATTCTGCAGGAATGTTTAAAATGACATGGGGATAGGGATGTCAGGATTATATAGATAGCGGAATTATTGAGCATTTAAACCTTCGACATCCCTTCAAAAACACGTCAAGAACGTAACAAAGTTGTTTAGAAATCATCGACTTCAGTTCTCAGAACGCCTGCAACGATAAATGAAGGCTCATCAACTCTAGCCATAGTTAATAGCTATAGAAAGCGCCATAATGCGACGCTATTACTGTTTTTATTTGCATATAGTAATGTCAAAATGATATTGTTCGCACGTATTGAGAAGGCAAACCTATTGTAATTTATATTAGACGAGCTTTCGAGCAATAAAATTTAAGTTTCTGCCTCTTATCAGCCTGAGTGCTGTATGGGTTATAGTTAGGTTATGTTTTGGTTCACTGTTGACTCTTATTAATTATACCCTAATGGTTCACTTCGATGTATATTAAATATATTCTTCCTTCAAATTGAATATTAATATATTAAATTTATTATAATATATAATTAAATAATTATTTATTATAATATATAATTAACTGATTATATATTGTAATATATTAAATAATGTATTTTTTTTATATAATATTAGAAATATGGGGTGCAGGTTATCATTATCTGCCTAGCCTTCTCCCAACTTTGTTATGGTCGGCTTCCAGTCTCACCGGATGCAGCTGAATACCAGTATTTACATAGAGCGGCTGCGTATCTGGCCTCCACAATCCAGTTACTGGGTAATACGATACCCCTTGGTAAGACTGGTTGTCAGACTTTCGGGCTTTCAACGCCCGTAACGTAACTAGAACCGGGTTAATTAGGTTAATTGGGTGAAATGGTTCACTGTTGACTCTTATTGGCTATCCCTTAATGGTTCGTTTCAATGTGAATGTCCTTCACATGGGATCAATTCTGCCAGGGGCAGGCGCGTTCGCAGCTAAAGACTTTGGGGGGGGGGTGCTGTCACAGACAAAGACCACCTACATATTAATAAGAAAATTCATAAAATTTTCGAAAAATTACTATTTTCAGCTTTAAGTTCACGGCATTGGGGGGTCATGACCCCTAGGACCCCCCCTCGGACTGCGCCTGGCCAGGGGTGCGGGTTGTTCGAAAGAGATACCGCGGCCCTTGGCACACAGGCAACTGAGGTAACACGGGTGGGTTTTAGTCAGTAAAAGTCTGACACGCCATCCTGCTCCACCCAGAGCGGAAGAAGTTATTTGATGATTTACCACCCTCTAGGAATGTAGGGTGCAGGTTGTACATATAGTCATGTAAAGGCACATGCAGCTTTTTAAATTTATTTTCCATATAAATCTGTAATGCATCAAAACTCTAAATTTTAATTCATACTTTTCATTCAGAGAGTTGTCAGGCTGCCTCGGCACTCACATTTTCAGTGGTTTCGTACAGGTATTGTTGAGCTGATTGGCATCAAAGCCCTTCCAAACACGGCCCTACATTTTAAGAGTCATATAAAATGCTAATAATATAATGTTTGGACTTTAAAAGAGACCATGACCTCTGAGTTTGTTTCCGCATTTCTTCTCAGGGATCAGCCGGCTGGAAAATGCCAACGCCATCTAGTTTTTAAACATTGACCAACAAAATATTGACGCATAAAAGTGTCTTAAAAAAGTCTACTCACATATATGAACATTTCATTTAATTTCATTGGTACGTTATTTAAAAATATTTTCAATACCTCATAGTTTTACTAATTCAGGTATCCTAATTTACTTACATTAGGATACCTTGAGGCTTAATACTTTCCATAAAAGCCTTTGGTGCACGATCTACAATAATCATAGGTATAAATTTAAATTTAGCCATACCTCAATTATCAAAACATTATTCATAGCACCCTCATTTGATTAATCGGCAAGAATTTTCAAACCTTCCGTGCCAACAGCCATCTCTTTAAACATTCCCAGAAAGAAGGGAGACTGCGCCTGTCACGATACGTCCTTCTGATAAGTCTACTTTGTGTAAAAAGGCATGCGGTAACGGCCTTGTCGACCAGTTACAAAGGAACCGGTCCATTTCTTACTTTCTTATAACTTTATAGTATGTAACAGCTTCGTTAATGCATCGGACGAAGCTTTTTTGCTCCCTTTGCTAGTTTCATCAAGATTTTTGCATACGTTACTGGTTTATTGGTATTTCTTGTTAATGGCATGCAGCAATGTCGTTTTTCAGATCGAAGTATACGTTTATTTTCTTTGATTAAGTTTTAAATATTCAGCCAATATCGAAAAATAGTTCAATTACCTTTCAGATCTGTGAATCTTCACCAACATAATGTTCACTTGGATAGTGAATTTTTTCTAGACGTTACTTTTGATGAATAAAGTCCTCACATTGTTTCAGAACCATTATTTAAATTTTATGTCTCTGGCGGGACTTTTTATTTCATTTACGGGTTGTTTACTCGAGACTTTTAGCCTTTAAGGCCTTTTTGCGAAAATAAAACGATGAAAACAGAATTACCTGATTTACTACGAGACAATCAAAGTACTATAAAGAATTAAATGAATAGGTATGCTTATAATTCACGTTTTCATTCCAACTGAACACTTACCTTTATCCCTTTTTAACACGCTTTTATTAGCTTCACCTGTATGTTTGTTTGTAACAGACTCCTTAGGACTTGATTTTGACCCACTTCAAATGGTCAGATTTCATTTAAACTTTGTAGACTTATCGAGGACCAATGACAATTGAATAATATAAAAAAAAAAATATTTATATTTTCTATTTTTAGTTCTGCTAACTATTTAGCAGAACTAAAAATAGAAAATTAATAATAGTTTAAAAAACTAAAAAAAAAAAACGCTTTAAAAACCAAACTAAAAAAGTAGAAAATAATTTAATTCTATTAAAAAGCGTGGGGTGCTTGATATTAATTGATTAAAAAAAAACCTCAAAAAGCAATCTCTTTTCTCTTTTTTAATGTTCTATCTTCTGTTTTAATCAAACAACTGTTTATATTAAGTATGTACGTCTATGAAGTGAAAGAACAATACACTACACCTACCTTTAAAATTTTTAGGACACGGGGAAATATAGTATGGTACTTATAAGTAGTTACAAAATATAAACAAATGGCAACCAAATCTTGATCAACCCAGAAAAAAGGCCCGTTACATTGACAAGCACCATATTAGCAATAGATCACCCGTTTACAAAAGACTAGTAAGACAATATGCCCCTTTCACCAGTCCCTATAAGGCGCAAAGCTCCGCGTGAACAAATATGGGGAAATAGCTTCAACAGTGAAAGCATACCTATGATAAACGTATCGATAGTGCTTTGTACTCTGATGGTTTACATTTGTTGTACTTGTACTAATCTGTGCCAATAAGTTGTGCGCAAAATGTAACCATGAATTTAGTACATGATTATAAACCCCTAACGTAGTACTTTTTCGTCAGTTACAAAAAAAATAACAGTAAAAACTCAATACTCAAACTGAAAACTCAAACTCAAACTCAAAGCATTTATTTCAATACAGGCACTTTTGAATTGTCAAAAAGTCGATCAGTTGGAAAGTTGAAGCTAGAAAAATTTGTGGAACAGCTTTTTTATACGCTGAATTCACGGTTACAGTTTGCGCACTGGTTAAAATTTAATCCTGTATTAAGAAGATACTTAAATTCGTTATGTTGGGAATTCCTATCCATTTTTAGCTTGTTTATTGTGTGACCCCTGAGCTCTTTTCAAACTTTCTAAGGTCTAATTTGAGATCACCAAATAAGACAAACCTTATAAGAATTATTTAATCATTTATGCACACTAATTTAAACAGACAAGAAGAAAGGAACAGAAAAATAAGCACGAAAGTAATGCTTATTACTACAAAAATCTCTTCCAGCACACCTGCGATAGGAGAGAAGATATGGAGAAGACAACGTGTGTAATAGTAGAAGGGAAACATAAAATTATACTTTATAAGTCTAAGTAATTTAAATATACACATACAATATGAGAAAATACATACATACACATACATACTTAAAAAATACAAATATTTCTAAAATAAATATCACTGTAATATATTATACAATTATAATGTAATTTAAATAATAAATACATAAGAAATGATTACAAAGTGGACTGATAGTGGACTTTCTTTCACTAAGAATGTAGTCTCAACTAACTTAAATCTAAGGCCTCAAGGTAAACGTGCTGTAGTTTTTATAATTATTACCTTACAATGAAAAATATTGAAGGTGCACGATGAAGAAATTATATGTGTAAAACACTCTAATAGTCTAACATGTTCACACTTCCATTATTAATATAATGACAATACTTTAAGGTAATCCAAAATAATAGTCTCGTGTAGATCACCTCTCACCTTTTAGTTAACAGATCATATATTATAATGACACTATACATGTAGCTGAACTTTCTCTAACACAAGAAGATATGTTTCTTAATGTAACAATTAATCAAAATAACTAAACAACTGCAAATAATTTAGAAGATGACCACGGAGGCGTCAACTAACATCAACGAATAACGATGATCTGTCTTCATAAATATTCCTATAATGAACAACGATTCAACGACAAGATTTCATGTAAACCATACATCAGAAAATGTCAAATAGATAAAATTGGAGTCATTTTAACAGAGAGATGGCTTGCAAACAATATATTCATAAGTGAAGAACTCCGGGTTTGCCAAGCTTAGAATGTAATCAACTCAAATATGCAGAGAGACGATCATGGACAATCAAAGTGCTTGTATATTTTAAAGGTTCCTCATGATTTAGTACCCCAACATAAATAAAAGAAAATGTTGAACACCCATACCAAGTAACAATTCAAAAACCAACAAATAATTTACAAGATGTCAACAAACATAATAAGTGTCTTCATAAAATTTATATTCCTATAATAGTACACGATTCAGAAATAACATTATATGTATCACCATACATCAGAGGATGTCAAATCAATGAAATAGTAGCGAATAAAATAGCAAAAAGCAATATCTCTTTGAGGAAGACGCTTTTGTAATTTATTGAAACATGAATCAACTTGAAGATGATTGGACATTATGTGCTTATGTGAACGTGTTATTCGATTAACATAATGACTGTGACAATTTATGATTATGATGTTTGACTTTTGCAAGAACCATAGCATTTGCTGAACGGGACATTAATCTTAATGATGTAGCACAACTAGAAGCTGAACATAAAGAGTTTGTTGAGTATACACTTTTTTTAAATTTATGTCGTGGTATTGTCGTTAAGATTTGCGTGAACTACGTGAGACATGAACTAGAATGACTATATTCACTACTATTGACATAACTGTGGTAGCAGTTATTTTTAGACAGGGTCTTCTACATAGTACTTCCCTCACTTTACCAAGAACTTCTAATTGAGGCGTGTTCCTTTTCAACTGTTATTATTATACGAATGCTTCGCACAAAAGTCATAATCATTAATCGCACGAATATGTAAAATTTCCAAAACATGGGATATTATTTCTATGAACATAAAGTTCCAATTCGTAAAGCACAGAAAGTTTATATCAGAAAGCACAGATGTACATCACTTGTCGTCATTTGTATTGCAAACTCATCGATCAACATCGACACTTACATATATTCCTGCTAAATTACTTCTACTGTCACTACACATGAAACTGCTTTCTAATACAAAGGCATAGGGTTCAAGTCTTGCATCACAGTTGATTGTATCTTTGTTTTAAGAATCAATGCAGTAGATGATTGGACGTCAAATCTTACTTAGATAGTATCGTGTCGTGACTTCTGTGCGATTACAGCTTTGATCTTCGGAGGCCGACTGCTGATGTTACTGCCATGCTACGGTTATTAAGAAAAAAAGAGTAATTTGGATCCAACAAGTTTATTGAACTCGGAACTACGTCGTAGTTTATGGTAGTATGTTGGTCTGAGTAATTGGTTTGATTTTACAGACGTCAGAAATCTCGTTTTGCGTATGTAACGAGATTCCATATTTGCAAAGTTCCTTCACTTCTCGTGCTGTCATTATAAATAGTATTATGTAACTCATTCATCACTGCATCCAAAAGCTTGTCCATCCGCGTTCCGACATCGAGTATCTTGTTCACTCGCGGACCGGGGTACTCAAATATATGTGGGAAATGTTCTATTGGTTCCTTCCTTTGCTTCTTGTCATTCCGCAATCAATCAACGAACTTGGCACTATTGAAAATCGATATTAGTTTTACAAGTTTCGAAATATTAATTTGTGTACAGGAAATTACGGTTGAATGAATCCACTTCATGTGAACTGGTTTCCCAATCAGAGTTAGATCTTAGATACAGAGATAGGTGGCGGTATTGATAAAAGAACGAGTAAAGCACGTCACTAGGATAGCGAAAGTACACTTAATGAGTTACACCTCAGGCTATCGACGGCATACACCAGCCTCTAACAGCAAATTGACTCTCATTTGACACACTCTTCCGACTAAAAGAAGCTACATTCTAAAAGATAAAGAAAAATAAAACGTATCATAACCAATCATGGCACGAATTTGATTGCTACTAATTTATCAGTTGGAAATGACGAAGAAGACACTCTATTCAAACACAAGTAGAATTATATTGTAGTGCTACAGAATAAAGTCTTAATTCCGTTGGTAGAAAATGAGCTTATTGTTTGTCGGCCGACGTTAGATCAATGTTGATTATTTTGTACTGACAAGCAAATTAGCTGATGCCTTTGTCTCGTTTAGACGTATTAGCTGTGATAGGTGATTGAAAGAGTCCAGATAAGGGTACCGGGCGCGGTGTTCAATTAATCAGTTCATTTAATACCGTATGAATAGAATTACATAGGCAATATGACCAGACTGTTACCCAATATGAGTTAACTGGTGAAACTTTCTTTAATCGACTGTTCATTGTAATATACAAAGCTATAGTTTACGGTCACTTTCACATTAGCGTAAGCTACAAAACAAATAAAGGTCACACTCAACTAATTACACATTATCAACGATAATTAACTCATTTCCTTTTGCTTTTTAACCTAGGCTTTTGTAAATGATAACATACTCGACTTGTTTATTATCTACAACACGTTATAGAAAGTTTGTAATCATGTTTGTTTCTATTTTTCTTTCTAATTTAATGGAAGTATTGTGCTTCATTTTGGCAATTAATATATTTTTTAAACATCCTCTTTAATTTCTTCGACCATTAAATCAATTAGTGTTTCACTTCTAACAACACTTTGTCTGAGAACGTTACAATAACAATACAATTTGCGACCTCCTTCACAATTTAAATTCTCAGTTAAATCGTTAAAAGCCGGTAAAGCATTGTGTATGCATTTAGCCTGAATTCCGGCGATAGCTGTAACCAATAACCCACTCTTAGGCCCATAAATGTAAAAGACCATCACGACATGATCACATATGACCCTGGCTTTTACTTAAGCACTATTGAAAGCGATCCCTGTACACTAGAAAGTTATAGTAATTGTATGGAATTCACTTACACCTATATTAAGATGCGCGGAATCTGATAATTGTGTGAAAATGTCAACAGTGTAGACTTTAAATGAGTTCTTTTGTTTCAGACTTAATACTGAGAGTTTATAATTACTTGGCTTTATGACCGGTGAACCGGAAACTTTAATTTTGGACTGGCTCATATCAAAAGCCGCCGAACAAGTGCACCGGTTACTTGAATTGAATGTTACTTTATAGAACGCTTTCCCTCGATCTCATAGGCTTTTCCTGTCTCGCGGCTTGTGGGTATTTAAATGTTGTGGATGCAAATCGAGAAAACATGTTCTCATAGATTTTCACCAGTCAACGATTGTCACGACAACTAGACAGTGTTGTGACAGAACAGACATAAGCAGACACGTGTGTTGCGCTCGACAAACTTACCATTTGCCGACACAATTGTAAAATTGAAGAATAGGAACCTTATCACAATGGAATACAATACAACATGCCACAACACAATCAATCCTACCAGCGTAGTCATTATTTCTGTTGTGATTGACGAGCGTCTAAATGATCTTGATGGTTATCAAAACGTAGAGTAAGTTGTGATCGATATTGACGAAAGTGAATGTGAAATTTGAGAAGCAGCCCAAAAGAAAGCAAAAGTGAACAATCAAGGTGATTAACATGCACATCTGATATTAGTAGAGAGACTTGACATACGCAATTTGTTTCCTCTATCTGTAACATTATGTCTGGACGTCAGTAAAAAGTTGTCAATCACCGGATCTATCTCAGTTTTAGCGTCGCATTGTCGTTTGACATTATCTAAATGATTTGTATTGCCACCGATGTCAAAATGTCAGTAGCTAGCGTAAGTTCTAAGAATTTCTTGCTCGTAATAAACAGTAACATATTATTATCCAGGTTTGTCATCGGAGCGTATTTTATGGTCGTAGCGGCAGTTCGCCATTCTCAAACTTGTTTCTCGAGGTTGACATCCGTACACCGTTAGCTCGCTGAATCGTTGACCCATGCCTTTCTTTGTGTTACATACGTGAGGTTCAATTAGCTATGACATTTCTTATCAAATTGAAGTAAAATTCTGTTCAGTCATGTTATCATTTTGTTTCTGTCTCTGCATGATGCAATTAAACTGTAGCGTTTTAGTGGAGGTAGAAACAAATTGCTGGTCTTGTAACTATATGATGGTGATGGATTAACAGTTATTGCAGGTTACGTCGACAAATTGTTGGTAGTTGAGCATCTAGATTAGTAGTTAGACTGACACGTTTCGTAACTAATAGGAACCTCGTTGGTGTGTGAACTTCTCGTATGTGCTCGGAAATTAAATTTGTTTATTTGCATTAAATTATACGATGATCCGGAACTGTCTGAGGAACATGAAGTAGATTAATAGTATATTTCATTTATGTGTATAGATTTAGTTTGAGAAATGTTTTATGCATAGGAAATGTAGTTTGATTTAGGTTATGTTTTACTTTGATTTAAGTACCTTTTACCATAAACCTTCGCGACTTTATTTACACCACTAACCATACCTTAAGAATTTTCTCGTTTCTTAGCTAGAGTAATTAACCTAGCATTCATAACATCTCTTTGCATGCAGAGTATCTATTTCAAACCGTCATTATCGTGCGCAACCGTATCCATTTACTTACAATACGTAGACCCATCATTCCTTTGTTATAGATCACAATAGTTTTCTACGTTTTTACACCGGATAACTACTGGACGTATTGTGATATCAAAACCTTGGCAATGAATACATTCGTCACACATACCCAGTTCCCAAGTAATTTTTTGAGACGGTATATTTAATTGAGGAATACCGTTGCATTTCCTTTCGTCATTATCTTTAATTAGTGCTTTCAGATGTCTACAAGCCTCATCAGACTAGATAGTTGCTGCGAATTGCTTAATTATTGAGTCTACAGGTGGTCTAGATAAACGAAATTGTTATCGGGTTTGATCAAATTGTTTTAATGGCATATATGAAATTGATTTTGATGTCTTGCTTCTTTTTCTATAGATGGTTTTCATTGAATTCATTGCTGAATTAGCTGAATAACAAATAATTGTAAGCAATTTCTAGTTTCTTACCTATGTAGTCCAATTTGCTTCTCATTTGGTTCGTATCTACAAACCTGTACGTTTTTGCGCTAATTTTAAACCTTTCTTCAATTTCTGATTCAACGTAACTGTCCATACAATATCATTCTTTAGAACCATGCCAAACACGAAATTGCAAATAATAAAAAGACGTTGTTCCACATAACAACAGTTCTGTGGTCAATAACAATCATGAGCCAATGAATTACTCAAATAAACCAAATTACCTACCTCTTCAACCTTCTTTCATTTCTTATTATCGAAACTACCTTCGGAGACTCGACCTACAATACTAGTATCATTGAATTTAGTCTCATTGACGCGATGATATTGCTCCGTATAGAAAGCAAGAGCAATGCGGTAAAAAATAGTAAGTTTCTATTAAGCTGAAAGAGTGATAACGAACCTCTCGCCACCAACAATGGCATCGACCATCTCGTCCCAGTTCCCAGTGTCAGCGATAGTTTCTAATCCTAAACCGTAATGAGCGAACCATATTCACACGTCTCATGTATACAGTCACTCGATGAAAAAACTCACGTTTCCCATTCCACGGTGCTCTCTTCAATCTCATTTTATACACCAGCGAGTTTAATTTCGGCGTTTTCTTTTGTTCCGCGATGTACTGACACAGCCAACGGTCCATCTGACCTTGTTGATAAAAGTAAAGCTATTGTCCTAGCCGACCTGGGTCAAAGATCTGTCGCGGCCATATTTCAGTTCCCGAAACCGGAGAAGGCTCGTCACGAAACTCCATCACGATACAATTTCACGATGCCAACGTCACGCCGCGATTTTCGCTATAGATATTGTCGCCGAGAATCGCATTCGAATCCGTTTGAATTATTAAATACGCTGGGCTTGCACCGTTCGTTCGAACAATGTAAAGGTCATCAAGATTCAAGGACCTTATTCTATTGGGATGTGCAATCGTCTCGCGGAAGCATTCACTTATGTAATATGAATTTCACTTTCGGAAACGGTCGCTGCCACCTTTATAATTAGGTGCAACAAAGGTCAAACTGTATACTTTATGTGTAATAGGTTTAATGTGTTAACAAGACTAATATGAATCAATTTCTCTACCTAAGGCAATGTAACGCTTTTTAAACATTATAGTCATCGACACTTTCTCAGGCTTTGGCACAAATATCCACTGCTGCGGGCGTTGTGATGTTCATAACAGTATTAAGAGTAAAGAACTTGGTAAAAGTTCCTTTCCCTTTATGTGCATTACGTTTATAATGAGTAGTTACAGTTTTCTCTAAGTTATTTCATAAACCATTGACATTTTCAATCGCCAATATAGCATTATTGTCTTTCTTATGTCCACACCTTTATGTAATCGTAATTAATCTTCTATTAAACTTACGTACAGCAAACCCTTGTACGAACCAACATCAGACTAGGCCCAAACATGGTTTGTTTAGCAACATTTGTCACCTCTGACCTGACTGTTACCCACTCAACAAAACAATGCAATGACGCTCCATTGTCCTAGCGGCTATAATACTTTGTACTGACAACGAAACAGATAAGTGTGCAGGCAATTTTGAATAACATAAATAACATGACGCCTGTATTAGCTGAAAACGCTTACATATTTCGAGAATTATGTTTAGGAAAGTCCCATGTAATAGGGGGCGAGCCTATTGCTATCAGCCGGGCAAATCCAGACTCCGAGCTGCTACTGAGAAATTCCAGATGTAAAAGCCTAATAATACACCCAAAAGTAGTGCTACCAGTAGTAGTTTAACTACCTACTATGCGATTAATATTTTCAAAATAAGCTTGACTTTTGAATTGTAATATAATTGTTTATAATAAAAAGCTGTGAAACTACCTTCAGTTACTTCACGCCCGTAGTCACAAGAAAGACCTTTGTAGAATTTGTTGACATGATACGATATCAATGTGAAGTTATTTAGATCCAAGTCCTACCTACATATTTTTAGACTTTTTTCTTTGTAATTGGTGTTTTTCATTTTAAAAAGTTCTTGCCTCGTAGTGCCATGACGTTTACGTCTCCAGGCGGTTGCATACAAGGTTATTTTGTCGACTATACTTTATTAACTGCCTATGTAATATTTAATAAGGCTTAGAGGTTAGAGGATGAGGGTAATTTCAGAGATTGCGTACTTGTAGCTGATTGCTGCTTATTCAATATTTTGCGGTATTAATAGCTGCTATTGTGTATGCAGGAAATACAAATACTGTTTGATTATGGCTAAGATTGTAGGTCTTTAGCCAGGTCTTTAGCCACTCGTGTCCACACGAATCATCATCTTCTGCCTAGCCTTTTTACAATTTTCTTGGGGTCGGCTTCCAGTCTAACCGGATGCAGCTGGATACCAGTATCTTACATGGAGCGACGACCTATCTGACCTTCACAACCCAGTTACTGGGTAATACAATACCCCTTGGTAAGACTGGTTGTCAGACTTTCGGGCTTCTGACGACCTGTAACGACTGTCAATGACAGCCGGGACCAACAGCTTAATTAGCTTACCGAGGCACGGAAGGGTCTTGGTACGTAATAATGATGGTCACCCATCCACGGAACAACCGCGTCAAGCGTAGCTTAACCTGATCGATCGACCTGTGCTGTCTATTACTTAGCCACAAGCCCCGTGTCCACGCGAATATTAATGCAAAAGTACGTATTTCTGTTTGCCAGTCTGCTACAAATATTGGCGTCGAAGATCTATATTAGGGTTGCAAATATGACGTGATTGGAATGTTTGCTGTTGTGATGCAAAATCGACCTTATTTCAATAAATACAGATGTTAAATACCTATGTTACCTAAGTCTGCGATTCTACGCCTATATCAACTTACAATTTAAGTGCTATTTCACATTTTCTCATGTTAAAATTGCAGAGACTGAAACATAGTCGATCTTGTTTGTTATGAATTTTTGTCTTAGAATATTTATGTTAACCCTACTCTGTCATTAAACGGAGCTTACAAAAGCCACAGCTAATAAAAGCACACACACCTACATACAAATATAGATACACTGGACTCAGCTAGGTCGTACACAAGAACTATAGACCTTACGTAATGTTTCCCCACAAACAGGCACTGCCGCCGGCAATTTGACGTGATTTGCGTGCAACGAGTTTTTCACAGAGGACCACTAGGCTAATAGCGAACGGTCAGACACTTGTGTTACTGTGAGAACTCAATGAAATACACAATTGTGTAGGAAAATTGGATAATATCAGGCTGTAAGGTTTATCAAATTAAGTGGGTGCACATTTGACTGCATGCTATTTGAAAAGTTAGCAAAATGCGTTTATTAGCATTGCAGCATAAAAGAAAACTTAAAGCTTAAAAAAAAAACAGAAAAAATGATAATAATGCTAAAAGGGCCTTAGATCAGTATATTGTCAGATAACAATATAAGGCAGGCACTTGACGCTGATTTTCAAAAAAGTAGATACTTATTTGCAATAGATTGTTTTACATTTTAAAATTATAATTTTTTGGTTTTAAGCTTCCTGGGGTGTGTAGTTGCTTACTAGGTGTTCATCTTCTCTAAGATTTGAAGTGCGTTGCATTTCACTTTCGATAATTTTAACAGTGAGCAAAAGGAAATCTATAGCAGTTCCCTTGAGTTGTAAGAAAACCAGTATAAGCTGACCTCTCATTCTATTAAAACCCCGTACTACGCTAGTTAAAGGTCAACGAGTTAAGACACACTATGGCCGCTAGCCATTATCTGCCTAACCATTTCCCAACCATGTTGGGGTCGGGTTTCTGTCTAACGGGATGGAACTGCATACCAATATTTTACATGGAGCGACTGCCTACATGATCTGAATTGTGGCCCAGTTACTAGATAAACCAAAATACCCTTAGGAAGACTGGTTGTCAGACTTTCTGGCTTCTGAAGACCCGTAACGACTGTCAAAGATCCACGAAAGACAGCCGGGACCAACGGCGTAACGTGCTTTCCGAGACACAGGGTTCTAAAGGAGTATGTAAATGGTCACCCATCCACGGACCAACCGCGGCTAGCGTAGCTTAACCTGATCGATCGACCCGCTGTTAATGAAAGAAAAGACAGTGATGACACTTTTATTATCTCATTTCTTTCTCGCCAGCCAGCACCAGAAATTCATATGCACGTATGCGTTAGATGAATTAAATAGGGTCAGCAGCAGAAGCGGGTAGTCACGCCATCTTTTTATTTACCTTTCTCCCTACCCATGATGTCACTGCGAGGAAGTCCGCTGAAGGTTTCAAACAATTAGCTTACGATTAATAGGAATAATTTGTACTACTGGAGGTTTTAGTGATGTTCTGAGGCAAAGAAATGTGAGTCCTGAACATCACTGTAAAAACGACTGCTTCGTTGGTCTATAATGAGTTTTTGGTTTCGATTCCCGGCTCGGGCAAAGAGGTATTGGCCCGGAATCTGGATTTGTCTTCGGGTGATGGCAATAAGCGCGCTTCATACTACATCTCTGATCTCGGTCTCTTATAGGTAATATTTGGTAAAATATATACAGGATAAGTTTTCATCCAGTGCGCAAGCTGTAACCATGAATACAGCATATCATTTACACCAGACACCCCAGAGCAAAAATTTTACGTCGGTTTGACAAACAAAAATCAGCTGTTTCATAGAAACGTGCAATACCTACGCGGTCAAAATATGTGGAACAGCTGATTTTTTTTGTATTTTTTGTACGACAAAAAAATTCTGCGCTGGGGTGTCTAGAATGATATGCTGAATTCATGGTTATAGTTAGCGCACTGGATAAAAACTTATCGTGTATATTGCCAATGTTTATTATATCCATAGTATCAAGATAGTATCTAACAAAATAAAAATTCACGTTACTAATCGTGTAAACAATATTTATTTGAACACCGATAATCAGATTGTCACCTTTGCGCTCAGAATTTGGAAAATGCCGTGAAATAATATAATTTCCCACATAAAACGAGTTCACTGGTTCGAAACTAACTCAATTTGGGAGATAACAGACATGGGAACAATAAATATTATGTTGCGTTGTGATTACTTTCATGGTTGTAAAGTTTTGAGTTCAATATTTTAAGGAAAATCAACAATGCTGATAGCAGCTGGATGAGAGTTGCCGAGAATCGAGCTGAATGGCGTGCAATTGGTGAGGCTTATGTCCAGCAGTGGGCTGTTGTATGCTGATGATGATGCCACTGACTTAAAGTAGTAAGACCAATAGGTACCAAAGGGCCCAAACAAGTGGCAATTTCTATTAAAGCGTTTCGTTCAACAGTATTGACATATTTATGTTAATCGGTAGCTTAGTCATGTCCATCATTGTTATTACTGATATTATGGCAGTTTGTCCTAAGATAATTTTTTTGAGCCATTAATGTCCACAGCTGGTTCCAGTTCCTCCCTACTCTCTTTCCACCTCTCTTCGGTCAGAACTGCCAAGGACCAATTCAAGCCCAGCTCATCTCGCCATCTCAGTCTGGGCCTGCTGCGATGTCGTTTGATATTGTTTTGCCTTCTCAGATCAATTAATAAGAAAAATTAAACATTTATACCTATAGATTCGTATTTTGGAGGTATTCAGCTGCACCCGGTGAGACTGGAAGCCAACTCCAATATAGTTGTGAAAAGGCTAAGCAGATTTTTTTTTCCCGTAATAAGATATCACAATAACACACAACACACACACACACACACACACACCCTCACACTATACATACACACACACACACACACACATACTATATGCTTCACACTTACTCACACTCACTCTCACTTCCTTACTTTATACTACTTATATACTTTATTCACATTACAATCTAGCCTATTAGCTAATAAGTAATTTAAATATAACTTAAACTGCTTAGTAACTATTAAGCTAAGAAATCGTCCCATAACGTCTTTCATATTCACTGTAAGTTAAGGGGAAGACACTTGATTCACGTATTTTTTATGGGCTAAGCAGAGTATTATGACATACGTATTGGGACGCACATCGACTATTAATTATTAATTATGTAGCTGTCTATAGGAATTGAAAGGTCCTTTATCGCTGACTTACTGGCCTAAGCTTTCTATGAAAGCTCTAGCTTTGCTTATCAATTTAGTGACGACAGAAACCTACAATATAAGGAAGTCCGTCCAAGAACAGCGTATCTACGAATCTATGACGATTCAATAAAAATACAGTTACCTATCAGAACTCAATCCAGATCGAATACCGTTTATGAATATTGATTTTACCTTTACTTAAACTATTAAGCATTCCTTCGCGTAAATCTCTTTTTGTGTAAAAACATGACAAAAGAATATCCAATGACGCAGCCGTTATGTTTCTACAGTTTTGTGGCCACAGATATAAAGTAGTGAAGACAGTTTGCGAAGACTGTTGTCGCAGAAGTACATAAATTTCCTTGGTATCCCTTAAAAAACCTTTTCATTGTAGGTGACACACAGATTATTTTCCAAATCACTTTACTTGTTTACTGTCCTCTTAAATTTGGGCAAGACACTATATAGGTATAAGGAGCTGTCTTGATTGTCAATACCTATACCATCAGGTGGAATGTGCAATGACAGCTCACTTCAGGCTCACTTCACCTAAGTTTTCACGGTGAGATATAACTCGATTTGACAGTTGGCTCTACTCCCGCTGTGTTTTACTCGTATAAAACAAATTATTAATCAGGTGTTGGGTTCACTTCGAAGTTCTGAATTACATTCGGACGGGCTCGTATATTCGTTGACAGGCTTAGAGAGTAGGCCCCCAGGTGAGCTACTGCCCGACGATTGATGTCGATACGTTGTGTACAATGCCAGTTGTGCGGCAAACTCTGCTTGCGTGATGCAGGATTTTGCGTGACGTCAGTAAGATGTGTAGTTCGTATGTGGCAGTGTAAACGCGCAGCAACACTTTTATCGAGACACAACTCAAATATTATTTATGTTTTCAGCGAATTCAAAACTTACTGTTTTTACCTAATTTACACTATTGGAAGTAATCCTATGTAATTTCCTTCAGATAAAAGTGCCACTTCTATTCTCAATATTTCTGTGTTCATAGAATCACTATGGAAACTTAAAAATAACTATTCTATAGAATTATTTACGCCCACCGCGGGGTGAAAACGGCATGGTGAGAAAAACATAGTTACGTGACCATACAAAAATGATTTCATTTAGAAAGAAGAGCACAAGTTACAATGATGACCCAGTTATGTGACAAATGTTTTAACTTACCGATCTTTCCTCACGGATAAAAATGTTGTTACTTCAAGAATGGGTTGAGAATATATGTTAATTTTTTACTGGGTTAAAATATCAATACCATCATGTTTGTGAAGTTTATCTGCAAATAAAATCTTAAAAATCGAAATAAATCAATTTCACGCGCGAAACGATTATTTTAAAATCGATCTAATATGTACGTTACATTTACTCCGCGCGTTCGTGCTAGACCCAAAGATTTACACGTTGATAATACGCGCGAACAATATGATTTGAATGCAATGTCATCACTCATTCACATACAGGGAAAGCCTACTCCAAAAACGTGACATGGTGTAGAGCTCTCACTCAATGTCACGAGCAGAAAATACGTCTCAAGTTGAAACACACGACTCAACACCACGGTTTTTTGTAGGGACAGACTGCTTACGCATATGTACATCCTGGATGTAACATAAGTTTAGTTTATTGGCTCATAAAAAAAAGTGTGACTATATTGACGTGTGACACTGGATGAGCATTAGGATACCCTGTGTCGCAGGATCCAGTCTCTTTCGACAGAAAATATGAAATTATAAAAAAAACAACCGACTTCCTAAAAAACACTACAAAGTTAAAAATAACTTTAATTTCGGAAGTCGGTGACTTTGGATATGTATTTAAATGTTTTTGTCACCGCCATCCGAAATTAAAGTTATTTTTTACTTTGTAGTGCTTTTCCGGAAGTCGGTGGTTTTTTTGGAAAAAGTTTTCATTTTTCACTTTTTAGTTTTAGTACCTACCCCACATCAATTCCGAAATTTCATCATCCTTGGGGTCAAAACAATGCATATTTATACTATAGCAGCAATCGCGGGTGATTTTCTGTGATAAATTGAAGAGTTCCATTGTCTGTCTCCGAAACGCATCATCAGATCTATATGAAATTTAAATGAAACCTTTTCAAAATAAACCCCTTTCGAACAAAAAAAGAATTTTCAAAATCCGTCTATATATGTCGGAGTTATGCTCGAACATACAAAAAAAAAACAAATAAAAATATATAAACATGTTGAATTGATAACCTCCTTCTTTTTGCAGTCGGTTAAAAATATAAGTAAACAAGAGCAACGGTTTAAATAACTCACTAAAACTAAAAGGTAACCAAAAGTTTGTATGCAAGTGATGAGTGTATTTAGGACAATGTGATGAGTGTTAAGTGTGTATTTGAAGACTAGGTGTGTGTTATGAGTGTATACGAGTATATGATGTGAGCGTGTAGATCAGAGGCCTTAGTGTAAGTTTCATTTAACCATCCTCACCAAACGCAGTGAGCGCGTTTGGCGCTCCGATTGGTCCGTCACCAATCCAGGGCCAATCGGAACGCCGAACGCGCTCACTGCGTTTGGTGAGGATGGTTAAATGAAACTCACACTAGGGCCTAAGATGTGTGTGTGAAGACTGAAGATGAATACTTGAACAGTTGAAAGATATAAAGGTTTTCCGTTTCAGAATATTAAGCCAATCCTGAACCTGTTTTTTCGTTTAGTCCACTGTCGACCCCTCGACCAATAACTAATGTATCCACTGGAGCCCTAGCTATAGTTTATTCTCGACCTTCGGGGTTCGAGAGTGGATTTTATTTTCCAGCCAAGTTTTAGTTTCCTCTAGACCCCCAAAGTAGTTTGTATCAAAATATTAATTTTAGGTACTTACAGAACTAGGGGTCGAAAGTGGACGAGGTATGCATGGTTTCTTTGTACGAAAATCCAATCCTACCCCTTGGGGGTCGAGTGTGAACTATGTTTAAGTGTTGAGGGGAAAAAAAGAAAAAATATTTTTTAAGGGGTCGAGAGTGGACTAAACGGTGTTTTGCACCCAAACTTGGTCAAGTAGTAGATGTTGAGCTTTTTGTTAATTTAAGCACTTACTTATGTGAGTAAAGCTCCACGGAGATTTTTTTGATTTATAAAAAAATATGAATACAGAAATGGGTAGACAGACATCTTAATCGGAGAGGTTCAGTTAGAAAAAAACGGCGATAATTTTCTACTCTCTTCTTTTTGCAATACCATTGTAACACTATCAGAATTAATAGAACGCCACGATTCTTAAATACAGACTATTGTCCGTTTTCACGTAGAATAGCCGACAGCGTCGACAGCTAAATAATCACACAAATAAACTCACGCCATCTTCCCATGGGGTAGGCAGACACTGAACTCATACATCGTTCAACTTTCGGCGCTGAGCCGTTTCGAAGGTCTCGTGGCTAATGGAAATCAGCCGCATGGATCGATCGATCAGGTTAAGCTAAGCTTGTCGCGGTTGGTCCGTGGATGATCGACCATCTTTACATATCGAGAGCCATCCGTGCCGTGTCCTTCAGAGAAGCAATTCTCGTAATTTTAAGAACGTTCACAGACTAATCTCAGTCTCAATCTGTCAAAAATACCTCGAGTTTCCATCAATTTTCGACAAGTTTTTGACATTTGATTGTCGCCGAGGTAAGACTGCGACTAGATTTTGAACGTTTTTAATTACGAGAATTCGCCTTCTGGTAAAGAGGCAGTCGCTTCATGTAAAATACTGGTAGTCAGCTACATCTGGTAAAGTAAAAACGACCATAACTGTTATATCTGTGCAGTCTGTGCTGTCTTCCCTCATACCTACAACGGCTACAATGCAAATTGTAACAAACATCCTTTTCCACGCCTAAACAAACAGAATCACCACAAACTAAACTTTAAAGCGTCAAGCACTCTCATTCAACAAACCCCCCCTTTCTCCGTCTCCCTCGACCTGAGCAAACAGCCCAGCTCTCAAGCTGGCAGTTTTCCGTTACAAATGGATTCCCTACTCGTAGCTAGTATTGGCACAGTGGTACCTTCTACTGAAGATCACTCAGGAGTTTCTATTCCGTTTGGAAACTTTAGTTTACGGGTGAAGAAATATTAGTTTGAGTATTTGTTGTTTCTTTGAAGAGGAAGCTTGTTGCAGTCCTGCAAATTGTAACTTTACAACATATTACATAACATTACGCCCTGTTACCTCAAAGGGTTGTGCAGAGGTGTACCTATAGTACACCCACATTTATATTTAAGTCCCATGTCATAAGGGGGCGAGCCATCAACCGCGAACTCCGGGCTGCTACTGAGAAATTCCAGACATATAACCCAGTATCACTTTGCCCGACCTGGGAATCGAACCCAGGGCTCCATGCTCAGCCGTAGCGCTTGTTACCACTAGAACAACGAAGTAGTTATTACAAAATTCTACCATTTAACAAAGGAAGGCATATTAACTTAAGAGCGTTCGTTCCACGCGGACTGGCAACGACGCATTTATAGTCGTTTTTCGTGAATATTTCATTAAAAACAAACAAAAGTACAATTTTTTTTTCAACCAAGCACTACATCATTGGTATTTATTTTTATTTTTAACATTTACTCACATAAAATCATTTAATGTTACTAATTAATACAAATAGAAAATAATTGACGGTATATCGTTCTGTTAAAAAAATAGCATACAAACTTGAAAATATCAACGATCTAGTGCATAGCTGAAAAAAATGTTAACTTTTGTTTTTATTTAATGAAATAATCACGAAAAACCGCTATAAATGCTTCGTGCCAGCCCGCGTGGGATAAACTCTCTTAATATGAGCAATAAAATTGGTGGAACAAATTGGCAGAAAATCACATGCTAAAATATAAACCACCACTTAAATTACCTAAGTATTGGGTAACCTTCAATTAGCACTTGAGGAATCACTGCTAAACAAGTTTGATAATTATTGAGAGTCTATAAACGCTATGAGTTAATACAAAACAGGTGAACTAAACTTTATAGCTTGTAGCCCTTAAATGTAAGTACTCAAATCACAATAAAATCTAACTGCACACGATGGCCGATTTATATTGAACTAGAGATCAATCATGGCAATAAGAATATTCCATTGATAGTTAAAATTAATTCAATTATCTCTTTTTACCGATTTACTACACCGTTTGATTGATCGATCAAATTGTATAAAAGGCTATAAAGTAATCACATCAAACCGTTTAACGCCTACACAAAGCCAACCAATGATCGCTACAAGAAACTAGACATAATTACTGTACATTTCGCAAAATATTCAAATCACAGAGCTGAAAATCAAAAGTATTTTTTACGGCTAGGCTGAGAGTGAGCACCTTTAACGTCAAAATCAAATTACATAAGACAGTCGTCCAAAACGCCCTTCTTCCTAGTGCCTTAGCTGGGAGGAATAATCGGTGCAACGAACTCCCCAGCAGCACAGCTGTCTGTTTAGTAAGAAGAACTTTACTCTATATAATCGATCTGATACAGCTTTAAAGACAGAAAGAATAACGTTTATGGACACAATTCATGAACACACAAACTTAAAAGTAAAAATTAAGTTTGAACGAAAATAGTGTGCGTCTCATGCCTGCGCCAAAAAGATTCATTTCAGCATTAATGCCACAGAGAAGCTGTCTGTAGCTGGTTTTCTAATGAACCTTTAGGGACAAGGAACGGGAAGTAGAAACAGTACAAAAATAAAGAGCATTTTTCAAAGGTATTTAAAGACAGAGACGACGCTGTAAGAAGATGATTTTTTCGAAATCTCGACATTCAGACGATAGTTGAAAAAAAGTGCCAACTACAGCAACAAATTGTTTTTATCCATTTACCTTCGAACTCAATTCCTCCATTGACTTGACAAAGTCGTACAAAGCTCTTAAAACTGAACTACCGGCAACATGCCAGACCTCTAACTCCCCACGTAACATAATTGAAGAGCCAATAACCCATTGAATCAAAGTTAACATACACTCTGGCGCAGTTAGCAAATAAACATAGTTTATAACAGATAAATAATTACATAATCCACTGATTAAATTGTATGAATAACTGGCAGAGCTAGTAATGGTTACTGCAATGGCCAGTCATGTAGTGTGTTAGTGGATAAATATTATGTAATTTATACGCAAATAGGTACGTTATTATATGTGTGCTTCTAATGACCAGATTATGGAAGTAATGTTTTTGTCAATTAGTGTTAATTTGTATTTTGCACTACCTGTTAGCACCTTTTGAATTACATGTCACAGGTCGCCAACCTTTTAGCCTTTCTGTGGTGTTATTTTTAAAAGTTGTATGTTCATTATTTGCTCATGATTTAATACCCTGTTCGTAGTAAATTCTGGTAAAGAACAAGAGAATCTAGTTTACTGGTGCAGCAGCGTCTTCATGACCGTTAACTGTTGAACTTTGTTCTTACTTTCCGTCTGAGAGATAACTCCCAACTATGTTGGCGTCGGCTTCCAGTTGCAACTGAATACCAGTATTTTATATGGAGCAACTGCCTATCTGACCTCCACAACCCAGTTACTGGGTAATGCGATACCCTGAATATAATTATTGTGGCCATATCTCTAATGACTATTCAAAGAAAGTAAAAGCGGTCCTTGGAAGGTCCACGGTAGGTGATGACGACCCAAAGAAAAAGAATGAGAGTCATCTTCAAAATAAACTACAATAATAAAACACTATTGAATCTCTTACGTCTTTCTAAACACTCGAAAGAGCGGTTTCAATTCATTGTACACGTTTTTCTTTTATTGCACCTGTCTACGCTGTAACCTATCTGTAAACCAAACATTCCGTGCTCTATTATTAATTACCTAGAGTTCAGTTTCAGTCTAGACTAATAAAACATCTGACAGTTCTACTACGGCTATCACGCGATATAGTTTGATTATAAGCTACCGCTGCAACTTGGAAGTTCGTTTTGACATTAACTGCATAGAGTGTTTATTTTATTTATATAAAGTAGAAAGAGGATCGAAAGTTAAATCTTTTAGCAGTTTTGAAATTACTCTTTGGTAGCTCTGAATCTAATGGTTTTCTAGAATATAATATACTATAGTCATATTTAAGCAATGTTAAGAGTGTGTCCATTCAATGTCAAATGTATTGTAATCGTATTTATTCGTAAATATCGTTACAATACTGTGCAAGATGTTACTATTGTTATATAATAGTTTCTCTACGTTTTGGCTTTCGCTAATTATGTAAATTAATTTACTTAAGTAAAATAATTCAGTAGTATCAATGTAAATTGTTATTGAAAATGCAATTTAAGAAAATGCAATAGGGAATGTCAAGTAATGTTAATATTTAAAGAAATGCGATAGTGTCAATATTAAATGACAATACTGTCAATAAGTTGCTGAGAAGAAAAACGTTTAAAGTTGAAATTGTCCACAAAATTATTAGAGATATCATGCATACGCAAATAACTTTAAATTACCTAAATTCCACACAATAACAACGAAGAAATTAGTTTCTTAGCTCATATGGTGCGTAACTTTAGGTCTGTGTTTAAGATTAACTTTATCTTACAACCCTACGCTAATCATATTGTAGTCAATAGTCATAGTTACCTTAAATTATCCTTCGTCATAAATCAAAGGCACTCGCTACAAAAAGTTATAACGACCTGAAAAAATATATTGGTAAACATTTTGTAATAAGTTCAATAACACTGCTGAAACATTGCCAATCTGATAATTCCTCGCTTAATCTATCGCGTGAACAGCCATTCTATAACTTAAATAATTACTTCATGAACAAAACTAGTCTGCAAATAGGAATGCAGATTAAATATAAGTTCTAACTTTATTACTTGGAACAGTTGGCGTGCATGTCGTACCAACTTAACAGCGTTGCACAATTTATTTATAAGTTTGATGACGTCTTTATAAACGTGATACTGAACGTAATTAACTGGGAATTGTTTTGAAAGTTGGTTTCGTTACTGTTTGGAAGTCATTCGCAGCCTTGGGATTTTATAGGCTTTGATTATCTGTAAGATTTCAGTGTGTACAACAGATGAACTTTTTTATTTTCTGTGTCCTGTGGTATGGCTCCGAGGCAAGCACTTTACTTTGTGTATTTAATTTTATCACCAGTGCTCTCAAAACGATGAAGGAAAACATTGTAAAGGAACCGGCATGTCCTAGATCCAAACATTCGAAGACATGTGGCATCCGCACCCGCATTGGGTCCTGGCGGTAGATTGTTGCCCACTCACGCTCACAAAGTGGAGGCCTGTGCCCCAGCAGTTGGAAGATTATAGGCTGAGTATAAAAGATAAAATATGCTCTAAAACACATACGCATAGCAGTACGCCAGTATTTCCAAAAGAGGTGAGCCAAAGATTGTAATCAACTAGCACAAACGGGCAAGTCCAAAATTCTGACTAGGTCATCCTTTTTCAAAAGCTTTTCTCGAATATCTGAGTGCTTCAAAATCAGTTTCCAGTTAATATTGCAAACTAATGCAAGTCTTCACTTTCTCCCCACCGATATTTTACCATGGTTGTTCTCTTAGACAATTTTGGGATTCAACGACGTGAATTGGTGTAATCAGGTGGAAATTGATAACATTTTACAAAGGAAAGCTTTAATTTAAGGGGTGTGAAGAATCGCTTTGGGAAAAACTCAATGTAAAATATATTGAGGTTTATGTTATAAAACAAGTGGCATGATATTCGCTTGACAACGATTTACTCAAATGTAATGTACCTGAGGGTCTTTAATTCGGAAACAGCATTCATTATCTGCTTAGCCTTTTTCAATCGATGTTCGGGTTGGCTTCCAGTCTAACCGGATGCGGCTAATACTTTACATGGAGCGACTGCCTTTCTGACCTCCACAACACAATTACTGGGCATCACAATACCTTTAGTAAGACTGGTTGTCAGACTTTCGGACTTCTGAAGATCCAGACCTCACAGACAGGTATTTGAACAAGAATTTAAAGAAAAGAAAATTACATAATAATTCATTTTGAGACAAGTGGTACCTACGTAAGTCGCAAGATAAACCTAAATTCACAAAATCACAAACAATACAACTTAAATTACGAAACCTCAACACGCAGATTCACACCAAACATCTTCAATTTATAATTAACGATGATACTTTATCATTACCATTTGCCTGTCAATACTACAATATTCAAAACAATTTCTAGTCTCACACCCACTGGGCGAACACCATAATATCATGGTAATGTCGGACTGACGCCATGGTCTAGGTACAGGTGTTAAACGCCGCTTTACATGCTAACACATCATTAGGTATGGTTAATTGCGCTGTTGAGAGGCTATGGTGTTTTGTGTTGCCCATTTATAGTGTTAATGGGGTTTGTTTTGTCAACCTGTATTGTCCCAGCTGGCTCAAGGTTTTCCCTCGTAGTTTTCCATTGTTCCTTATGCGTTGCCTTTTCCGACCAATCTCCAGTAAACGCATATGGGTCATCACGCCAGAGTTGCTAGGCCTCCGTCGGAGAAGATGCCCGTTTTCTGGCACCCACTGCATGACGACTTTGGCCCAACTCTTCCGATTCATCCAACATATGTACATGTCCCATCCGATCCCACTTCAGCCCAACAGACTTATTTTTTACATTTCGTATAAGTGTAATTTCCACCATAAAATTAATTTTGTGGGTTTTGAAATTATGTTTCAGGATTTGTGTACAAACAAACGATATTCTTTCGTTAGTTTCAAACCAGAAAAACGTGTTACACGTTCCTTAACTATATGTGTTGATAAATGATTTTATTTCTTTAAGAGCAATTTTTTCAGTAGTGAGATAACTTTAATCTGACGAATAAATATAAAGGTTTAACAGTTTTTCTATAGAAAATATGCCAAACTGTCAGATTTATTCTTCAGGTAAAAGTTATCTGACCATTGAAAAATCAGCCCTAAATATGTTGTATCAACACTTTTACACATCAATCATATTTTAATAAAAACTAGATGAGGTCGGTCGGCTTTTCCAGTCTGACTATTCTAAGAAGAAACCAATTGCATAAATATTACCTATTTCAAAGTTAGTTTGGTTACAAGCACAAGTACAATGAAGCTCTGCCAACATTAACTGAAAGCACTTAAATTATTACAGATCATAAAACACGCTCTTAAAATTTAAGATCGCGATCATGGGCCGTAATAATTTAATATGCACTTGCAACATAATTATATTAACATTCTGGTCCATGCCAGCCTAGATATCAATTCATTTCAGCACTAATTTGGCAACTTTTGAACAAAAAGGGATTAATAACTAAAGAATTAGACCATCGTTGTATTACGAAAAGAGAATGGGTATCTGAACCTCTAAAAACTTATTGAGCTTCTAATGATGCAAACTTTTAAATTATTGAGCATTTTTAAACTTTCTTACCTTTTCTTACATTTGGTCACAGTAATTAAGCTCGGATAGGTAACCCGGCAAAACGGGTAAGGTGTAGTCGGATCTGTGATCAAACACGCGCGAGCCGTGCGAGCGAAGCGAGCGGTGCCGCGGTAGCGGCCGTCGAGACTTACATCCAGGACTCCCAAATAGTGGCGATTTCATTTCATTACTTGAGGTTCATAAAAGCAGCTGCAATCATTACATAAGAGTGTTCAATAATATTTTCAGGAGCACAAAATGGGAACTACAACACGTCGCCGTCGTTGTCGATTAAATACCTACATGCCAAAAAGAATTACCAATACTAAACGTCGAATTAATTCCAGTGGGTATATCAATACAAATTGATTCTGTGTTACGATTAAAATAAATGATTATTGGAGCATCTCAACATTTGGTATAGAATTAATCATTATCGATTGCTAAACAAATTGCTATTCGTTTGTACAAACGTTTGTTGGCACCGCATTCGTTCGATTGTAGACGTTCATTTGTTATGTTATAGTCATTAAAAAACCTAACAACAAATATGTCAAGTAGGTACCTATTAGCAAGAATTTGGAAGTGCTAAACATACATAAAAAAACTCATATCGTAATCAACGTCAATCAATATGGGGTGTCGTGGATAGGAATTTAATAACAGGCGCGCTGGTCAAGCTGATGGTCCTGACTGAGCAGAAACCCCAGAAATCTGACAACTGGTATTTAAATACCTTTATAGGTATTAGGTAAATGTTTTTGGAGCCAGATTAAAACTTAACAAGCAACGATAAAAAGGATACGTGGGTCAACCTATTAGTCATAAACACCCTTGAAATGTCAACAGCTTCAATTCCAATCTTTACAATAATATAAATAAAAATGCAATTGCGTTAATAATAACGAATCATTTTATCATTAACGTGGCACAAGCCAGCCTTGGCCGGACTTGGGCATTTCTTTATTTCGTCTTGCATAAATTTTGAATGGAACGAAATTAATTTTTAATGACTGGCAAATTGTAGCTGTCACTCCAAGCAACGTTGAGACTGGTAAAGATGGTTTTTCGTATTGAGTGGGAAATAGGCCGAGAGTAATTATTGATTGGGATTCTTATTGGCAGGCTACAAGCCGAGAGATTTTATAGCCCATGTTTGTGTTGGATTGAATGGATACAGCACAAGGTCTTGTGGTTTATTCAATCTGAGCGGTGCCTCAATGTTGCCAGTTAAGCAGAGGTCTTATTTTCTTTAATTGATATGATAAATACTAAAAAAAAAACATTACGAAAGAATAATATTCTCCTTTTTAAAATCCGTCCAAAGTAAAAACAAACTTGATCCTTTCATACGCTGACTTAGAGAATGGCGAGCTTTAAAGAATTATAATTATAGAAGCCACTGTAGGCGTAGCAATAATCTGTATACATAATCAATGATACAACAATTTCAATGCAATATAAACTTTATTTTCATTAAAAAGTATCTTCGAAAACCATCGAGAAAGAATCAGTAATAAAACATTAAGCAGGCGCAATTCGAATCCGCGCCGTTTTTTTTTCGTAAAAACGTTATACAAGATTTTTGGTAACAAAAGTTTCTATGGTTCCCGATACAATTGTAGCCGTTGTATTCGCCCGACACTAGATTTTGTAGGCTCATTGCATTCCTTATGAAGTAAGCTTTCACGGGATATGATTTTTTTCAGTTTTGAGCAGGAATACAGCCAATATTAGACGGTATCATAAAATATGTTGCTATTGGCAACAAATTTTCTTAAGGTTGCAGGCACTGCCGCAGGTATTGTATTTGCTCGGTATTCGATTTTTTAAGCTCATTGCATTTGTTTTGATGCGAGCTTTCTTTGATTGGGATTTTTTTAATTTCTGAGCATATTTACAGCCGATATGACACGATATTTTTGCTATTCATATCAGCCAAAAGACGTCCACTGCTGGACATAAGCCTCCCCAAAAGGGGGAATTTGCCATAATCGCCACGCTTGGCAGGCGGGTTGGCGATCGCAGTATGGTGGTCAAATGCGGATGCAGAACGCTGCTGCCCATTCTCTAGTAAGTCCCTTAGTCGCCTTCTACGACACCCACGGGAAGAAATGGGATGGTGATATTCTTTTACGTCCGGCACCACACGGTAACATTGTTGTGTTTTGTGACATTTTTGCTGTTGTCAACTTCAAATTAATTTTTATCCATATTTTGGTTAATATTTTTGTTGTTTCTCTTCATGCCTTAGTAGTGCTTTGTCAACTCTTGATAACGTCTCCAGAATCAGTGTTCTAACTAAACACGTTTTTTCGCTCTACAAATTGGAATTTTGATTCACTGTGAAAAATAGAGGGTCGCACACATGCGCATGCACACGCAGCGTGACGTCATAGGCAAATAATATCCTGCTTTAAAATTTATGTAAATATGACCTATCTTTTAAATGCTCAAACATTACTCTAACACTAAAACTCTCAGAAAATTCAGAGTCAGAAATATTTAACTTACCACCAGTACTCCGAGCGAAAAGACGTTTTCAAGTCAAAATATTAAAAAATCCCTAGAATATATAGGTATTACATATCTACTTAAAATAAGAACTATTAAATTTTAACACCATCTCCGTAATCATACGCAGTAACCAATCGTAATACTCACTAAAAGGCGCAAGGCATAAACATTCCACTGGCGGGCGGCCACAGAAAAGAGGCACAATAACATTTTTATATTTTTTTCGCAACGAGGCCGCCCCGGCTGGCGATAAAGTATGGTATTTACGAGGCATCGAGGACTACCCACGTGGCGGGAACGGGTTGAGCGCGAACAAAATGCTTGGGTTCCGTCATATACGCTAATTATTATTGACAGGTTAAGTGTCGTTACAATTATTAATAAAACTACTTTTGGCGTGCTTGTGGGTTGAAAGTTGTAGTAATTTTTATAAAGCGCTGGCACGATCCTAATTTGTCACCTAATTAGGAATTTGCTATCTCTACAGCATCTGCGTCAACATCTGCGCATCTGTACAGTGTGTCTCTTATCATGAACTTTTTGAAGACCCTAAGATGCAGCTTAATTCGTAAGTTTTAATACTATAATTGCAAATCAAAACCCTGAAACGTATAGGTACCCCAGAAACGGGATATCAGATATCCAATCATAATTTTCGAGAACCACTTTTGGTAAATGATTCCTTAAGTACGTACATGATCCTATATTCATGAGGACCAAAAAGGTATAAATGCATACTTTAGAATCTTGATATAATCAATTATGCAGGAAGGGAATGTGAGATAAGGACCGATAATTACGACAAAATAAGTTTTACAGGTTTAAGACTCTGTGCAATAATTTCAGTTATTTATACATGTATTGCATTGTATTTGTATCTATAAGTGTATTGTTAAACCCACTCAATGTTATTCTTAAAGCCAAGCCTTTTTAAGTAAATTTCTTCAAGACTGGAAATAATTTTGCGTTTTTAACTTCATATAAAACTCAGACCTAAGCTTAGCCCGGTTTACCGCACGATCTCCGCTGAGGCGGCGGGCCTCCTTGCCGGATTGTCGTCATGGGATCTGGCGGCAAAGGTCGTCGCGCACACTTGAGAGTGGCGGCAAGAGGCGTAACTCCGCTGCCGCGAGAAATTGCGGCAGCGGACAGAGCTCTAGCGGAGTGCGATTGTCGCAACCCAGTGCTAGGCACGCCACGATTGCGGCAGTAAGTCCCTCTTTGAGGAGTGGATTGAGAGGCGCCACGGCGTCCTCACCTTCTGTCTGACGCAGGTCCTCACTGGACACTTGTGTTTCGGGAGGTTCTTGTTTTATATAAGGCGGGAGGAAACGCCCGGGTGTTTCCACTGCGTAGATCGCCCTGAGGACACGGTGGAGCATACGGTGGAGGTCTGCCCGGCTTGTGCGGAGCACCGCCGTGTCCTCGTGGAGGCGATCGGCGGCGGCGATCTCTCGCATTCAGCCCTGGGCCAGGCCATGGTAAGGAGCGAGAGTGTATGGGTAGCCGTTACCTCCTTCTGCGAAGCAGTAATGCTCGCGAAGAGGGAGGCCGCGCACGTGAGGGAGAGGCAGTATATGCACCCTCACGGCCGTAGGCTCCGCAGGAGACGCCCTGGGCGTCGGAAATCCCAGGCTGATTCCCGACCACCATAAGCGCGGGCTTGCGGACGGCGAGTAATGGGTAGCTCGCTGTCCGGTAAGGACCAGACCCGGATCGACGGCGCGTTGTGTTCCACGCGCGCCTCAAAGAGATGTCGGCACCAACTGGCGGGGACCACAAGGGCGGATGCCTGCCAGGTGTGCGGGTTGTTCGAAAGAGATACCGTGGCCCCTGGCACACAAGCAACTGAAGGAATATGGGTGGATGTTAGTCAGTAAAAGTCTGACACGCCATCCTGCTCCACACAGAGCGGGAGTATTTGGTGATTTCCCACCCTCAAAAAAAAAAGCTTAGCCCGCTTTCCGAAAAAGACAAACTATTTACGGCTTCTAATAAACACATTCTTGAAACGGAATCCTAAAATTGGAGACAATGCATAATACTGAGTTGTTAACGAGTTAAGCAATGCACTGACAGACGCATATCTTCTGTCTCTTTAAAGTCCTGTTAATATTTCTTCTTATTAGCAACATCTTGGTTCAACAGGCTACCTGATTTCTAGACAACATTGTAACTTACTGTTGACAAAGTCTTACTTAAAACACGAATAAACATTAAGAACATAATTATATATAGTGTAATTATATATTATGTACAGTCCTCCATATCGATTTCGATAACGACGTACCTTACAAATCAATCCTTTATGTGTGCCTTATTAGGCTCGATTTAATTATATTTGTACATAGTGTGCGGAGTACTTACAAACGATATCTCTCTACCTATGCTTACTAAAAAGGAAGGAAATATTACCAATGTCAGTGGCATCAGTCAATTGTTTTAAAATACAAAATATCACTTGTGGATATTAGTGTGGGTTACCCTTATATGACCGCTAAGGACCTTATAACCTTCAATTAAAAAAAACCTCCTGAGGCAAGTCAGACCCGTCGTAATGCACTGCTCAACCTCGGCTTCTACCCACATGCCACCAAACAACATGTTACTAATGGTATTCGACACAACACCTACTAACGACCATCTTTATCAATGCATTCGCAAATTATATTAGTATTATCTGTTAATTTGAAAGAATGTGTACGATTTGTTTGTGGGCTTTGGCGGTAAACAAAATGGTATGGGTAATTTGAGTATCAGTAGCGAGATCTCGAATATTTTGTTTTCTTGTAGTTTTTTTTTCTTAGTAGTATTCTTCAGTTGAGACAGAAAGACAACTGAATAATTTTCGGACGATTAAAGCAAGAATGATGACCTGGTGAAGACCACAGGAATCCTCTGGATGCGACACAAAACCGGACGAAGTGGCGGTACTTGACGGTGACGTTTTTCGCCTGAAATGATAGAAAATGAAGAAGATGAAGGCAAAAATATTAAGCTTTCAGCTAAAGCTCCTTGTCCAAAGTAAACTAGAATCCAGAACAATAACTATTTAATAAAAGCTCAAACAAAGTCCTCAAAAGAAAACCATGACAGAATGAAAGCATTCTCTCAAAGGAAACATTTACTCTATTAAACAAATTAAACCCCGTAACGCAATATTAATCACCAGGGTGTCTCACTTGACATAATTCCGCGTACAGTCGTGTCTTCATATAAGCTGAATTTAGGTTACCCTAGTGCTCTCAAGGCTTTTGTTTTTCGTGTTATGTGCAAACTGACTGCGAGAGCGTAACTGCCCGCGTCGTACGAGGCGAGAGAATTAACGAGGGGAAGAGAAGATTGTAAAGAAATGTGCCGTGCGGTTGCTGAATAATGGGTCACCCCCTTTTTTTGCTGTGGATGTTAGGAGATGGAATATTTCTACAGCATCTTCAATAGGAATATTAAAATGATCATGAGCATAATGATGAACTCCATTATAAAATTTTCACACCTCTCCCGTTCTCATTGTAGTGGCGGATGGCAACAACGATAACAAACAAACCGTATTATAAATGTGAAAATTTGTATGTTGGGATGTTAGGGTGTTTGTTACTCAATCATGTAAAAACGGCTAAACTGATTTTAGGATACTTTTTATCCTGGCATGGCAGTACGTTCCTAAGGGGTAATTCTTGCTCACCACGCAGGCGAAGCTGCTGACAAAAGTCAGGACATACCTTTAGTTTTGGATAGTTGACATTTTATTGCTTTAAAAACTGCGTTCAATATGAAATACCCTAATTCCGTAACCCACAGGCAATTGCCATGGCTATCATAGATGCATCATGTTACGAGCCTGTATGAGTGGTGACGATTCTAAAATTATTTCAGAGCACTTAGTATACTTTCTCCCGATATAAACTACACAAATTGACCAATTCGCATTATGCTTTACGAGATAATTCAGAAGAGTGATTCAGTAAGCCAAAGTTGCTGACATTGTCAATGAACTCCTAGAATTTTGTTTCATATTTCTGTGACAAAACACTATCTCCTTGTCTGTATGACTTGTGAACTATTATCACAACACAAAATGTACAGCACGGAACATTAGCGACAATACGTCCGCTTCCTACTTAACAATGATGTACACCTGTGTAAATTAAACAAATAAACAATGCATTAACATACCACTTAGGTACTACAGACTATACGTAAACAATTAGTAAGATTGATGGCATATGTAATTGTAGAGGGTTATGTACTAAAGAAATATTTGTACTGTTGATGATTGTACTGTACTTACTTCCTTGAGTGGTTTGAGAATGAAAACTTGCCACTTGAAATAGATGAAGAACGAGATGAGATTACTCTTTGAATAAAAGTAATTTAATTAATAGAAAGTAGGAATGATTCCCAGTGGCGAGATGGGCGGACGACATTGTAGCGACCTATCGCAGGAAAAACCTGGATGAGGCCGTTTAGTCCGCTGTCGACCCCTCGACCCCTAAAAAATATTTGTTCATTTGTTTCCTCTCAACCCATAAACATAGTTCATAGTCGACCCCAGGTGGTGAGATTGGATTTTCATACAAAGGACATGCATACCTCGTCCACTTTCGATCCCTAGTTCAGTAAGTACATAAAATTAATATTTTGATACAGTAAGGTACAGACAACTTTGGGGGTCGAGAAGAAACTAAAACTTGGCCGGAAAATAAAATCCACTCTCAACGGGTCGAGAATAAACTATAGTCAGGGGTCCAGTGGACACATTTTTAATTGGGGGTCGAGGGTTCGAGAGTGGACCAAACGGACGAGGCTGGCAGAGGAGCGTGGGGATTGGCACAAGGAAAGAGGGGCCTATGACCAGCAGTGGGTGATGTCGGGCTGTGAATGATGATGATGAGGAATGATCATTATCATCATTTTCCTCACCATCATCATATCAGCCGAAAGACCTCCACTGCTGGAAATAAGCCTTCTCCAAAATTGGGGGGATTTGCCATAATCGCCACGCTTGGTAGGCGGGTTGGCGATCGCAATATGGTAGTAAAATGCATAGAGAACGCTGCTGCCCATTCTCTAGTAAGTCCCTTAGTCGCCTTCTACGACACCCACGGGAAGAAATGGGATGGTGCTATTTTTTACGTGTGGTACCACACGAAACATCACGGACATCATTTACCTACCCATAGGTATCCCAATTTTCATTATTCCATTTTGATAACCTATAAATAAATTAAGAAGACAATCTTCATAAGTGAAGGGGCTTGTAGCTAAGTAATAACAGCCGTACGAGTCGATCGACCAGGTTAAGTTACGCTTGCCATGGTTAGCCCGTGGGTGGGTGACCATCTTTACATATCAATACCGTGCCTCGAAAAGCACGTCAAGCTGGTGGTACCGGCTCTTTGACAGTCGTTACGGGTTGTCAGAAGTCAGAAAGTCTGACAACCAGTCTTACCAAGAAATATCGATAGGGATATGGATAGGCAGTCGCTCCATAAAAAACACTAACATTCAGGTGCGTCAGGTTAGACTGGAAGCCGACCCCAACACAGTTGTTAAGAGGCTAGGCAGATGATGATGATGTTCTTACGAAGAATAACATCTGTTCCTGTAGATAAAAGGCACAAAAGAGATTATGACATGCAAAAAAAAAACACAAAAAAGCAAGCTCATGATAATTTCGGCAATTCCACAGAATGCAGTTTTGAATTTGGCGCATTTACTGAATGAATAAATATGCTGAATTTCGAAAAATACGTTCTGTACATTCAAACTACCGAAAGTTAAAATGTTGTACGTGCATAACAAGCATTCTGTCAGCTCCATTTTATTATAAAGTGCCATTTCACGCCTTTGTGATCCGAATAACATCGTTATTTCGATATCAAATCTGCGGATTATCTGCCAAATGTAGCGATTATGACTTAATCCCCTGATGATCGTTAATTGTAATGTGTGGAAGCTTCTGTTAAACCATGGTAATTAACATTTATGAGGGTGTTAGTTCCATGCTTAGGTTTGTGATTTAAATTCATATTAGGTGATTCTGGTCGACATTTTTTCCATACTCACAAACTTGGGAGTGTATTACTCCAATGTTCAACAAAGCACATTAAACATTTTACATGGTGTGGTTTTGTCTCATTATTCATATTGTCTGTATGGAAACAGAATAGTAAAATAAAAAGCCATTAAAAAGTTAGGAGCCAACAAACATTCGTTTTTCTTGCCAATTTAACCTAACTTTGGGCGTATTTAAGTAATAAAAGAAGTACAAAATCGCCAAAACCAAGTCAATACCGACAAAGGTCAAATATCGAAAAGTTCAATAAACTTTATTGTTTATTGCGTTATGCAGTGGTGTTTTCATAAAACCCGATCTTCCGACGAATTTTTCTTAATTTTATACCCGCCTTTTACTATAAATGATCCTGCATCCCACTCAATAACGTTGTGCGTGTAGACTAACGCCTAACTGTTCATCACTGATACTACCTCTGTCGGACACGATTACTGGTGAGACAGCGTGCTTTTTAGCCAGGGCCACCAATGAGTTCGACCCCGTGACTAGATTCCCCTTAAGTATAGAAATGACAATTAAAGCCTAGTGTTATTTTATAAGTTTACTTGTTGCATTATTTTTCTTCTTCGTGAATGAATTTCGTGCTAGCGTTTTTAGATCATAAATAGGTACTAAAAGGCTACTGTTAAGTAGGTACTCTCTATGACCCCAAAAAGAAAAAAATAGAAAATCCAAAATGTTTTATTTAACATTAACCTACAAGGTACTTATATACGTCAGATGTCAGTAGCTACTAGCTAGTAACTTGCTCAATTAGTGCCCAATTCCAATTAGTCATAACCTGTGGAGAAACGATAAGAGTGGAATTTGCGATTAGCTGTATGCTGTCCTGGTACATTGATGGCCTCAATCGCTTCTCACTTTTACCTTAGCATAAGTTATTCTACTAATAAATAATATTGTCTCAGTGCTGTTTTCATTTCCATCCATTCACACCAGCTCTTCATCACCGTAAACATTTTCCATGAAACTCCAACGATATTAATTTAAACTGCAAACAAACTCTTCTACGCTATGACAGCCTGGTACCGTCACTATTGTTTCAACGGCACCGCGGCCGAGCGCAGTCTGCGTGTAGAGATAAGCGCTTCAATCCGCTGAATACAGCTGTGCTTCATGCATCTGAAGCGCTGTGAAATTATGTCTAAAATCACAATTCTATGACCGAAGACGACGACTTTGTGTTCCTAGTTTTAAGTATGCATTATTCTAATGCTGATAGACAATCGTAAAGATGGTAGGTATTTATCGGTACATTTTTATTTTAAGTGTAACTTGATTCTCTGAAAATTTTCTTACATGAATCTAAAATCACTTTGTAAAACAGCTGATGAATGAGTCAACGTACCTATTGATTAAATAACAGTAGATTTTTATTAGAACGAAAAAGCACAGGATAGTAAACTATCAATCTTTCTGGACGGAATTCTGGGTCCCTAAAAGAAAGATATTGTTAGCGTTATTTAACAATTATTTACTGACAAACTAAAAACCGATTACAAAAAAAATATTTTCCCTTATTTATTTATTGTGTTCAAAATTTTGCAAAAGATAAATAACAAAAACGTGCACATTTACAATGGGTTTTTATTGATAATAATGAGAACCTCTTTTTGAGAAGCCATTCTTCAGATAGTTTTTATCTTCCCGGGAAAAATAACGGTTTCGCAATCATGACGTGTTCACTGCACAGCGACGAAATGCCTGCCAAAGCCAACATTTTACCCATCTAGGCCAAATCTTCCACAAATGCGAATTTAAACTCCCAACATTCAGAATAACTCCAGCATAAAATATTTCCTTCCTGACACAAAACGCGGGACATTTCGTTTGACAATTTGCCGCCTTCACAACATTATGTCACACGAACTGTTTATCTGTTGTAGCCCTGGTTTTAGCCAAATGTGACGTATAAATATCATCGCGGATATAACCGTGGTCCGCGTTGCGTAGACTGCGGACATTTTTACTGGCCGCGTCCGTTTGGCGCATTCGTTTTAGTACAAGGCATGTATTTTTAGCGGTGTTTTGGGGCTAGTTAGCTAGATACAATGTAAGTAGGAGGTTCTTACTTATTGTATGTGAGGGCCTTATGTTCATCAGGAGGTAACGTGGATAAGCTCAGTCTTTTAATAGTCATGTCTAACGGATGGGTAGGTTTTGGCAGATTTTAAGTCAAACGGATCAAGAAACTTACGTTATAAAGGAAGTTAGCAGCAGCTTTTTACACAACATGAAATTTAAGTCATCGTACGAATCAGGCGAACGGTCTTTTTAGAAATTCCACTAAGCTATGCATGGTGGCAGGGACGTCGATCACTCACAACCTATGGATTCATACCTCCGTGGATTCAGTACAAGATCTGCATTTAAATGTTTCGTCAGTTATTGGTAATCTACTATTTCCTACAAAAGTGCAAAACCTACGCGGCAAAAAGTTGGCAGGTTGTGCGTAGATTTACCTACCACTCTGTGTTTATAACGTGACATAAATCTATATGTACAGTAAACCACACGTCAGTGGTAACACTTTGACCTTAAGCTGGCCAAGCGTAGTACAGTTTCAGTAGAATAAGATGCCAGTTTATTCCTTTATAATATAGTCAATATTGACTGCTACCAATAAACACTCATACCCAATCACAAACGAGTCACAAATCCATAAAGTAGAGATCCCCCTCAAAACACAGGCACATACAACAGATACCCCCACTATCCTCGCCCAACTCGAGCTATTTGGACGGGCTCCAACAAACGGTCCCCGGGGACATCCCTCCCTAGGGCAGCGTCGACGCGATTTATGCACCTCCACTGTATACCCCCAGCTTTAATTGAGCATTGCAGTGTCTAGTTCGTTGTTTAGCTGTTTATGTAAGCTAATGAGCTGGGGCGCATTGAGATTGTAAATATACGTGTTTGTGGGTTTTTTCATGGAACTTAAACATATTTAGGACGACTTACAACAATGTTTTTTTTGCTTCAATACTAGCCGGATGAGATGGTCTCTGTTTGTATGTAAAACTAGTCGAGTTATACAGATCATGTGCGTGAGAAATCCGAAGTATACACACGAAATTCTCATATGAATAAAAGTTTATTTGAAAATATCGCACACCTAGATCTAAACAGGGTTAACTAAAAAAAGTACTTTTTTCAGAAAGGTCAAAAACTGTTTACGGTGCTCCTGTGCACTGGAGAAGTTATCTGTATACATATTTGCTTTGCAAGTTCTACTAGAAAAATATTTTTAAATCTATTTTATTGGTCGATAGGTAGTGAGATATGGAATTCAATGGTAAGCATAAAGTCTTCTTCAAACAGCCGCGACGCGACAGCGCGACGCGACGCTTGTAGAACAATTTCCACTAAGTTTTCATAGAAATTGTTCTACGAGTGTCGCGACGCGACAGTCGCGTCGCGCTAGTCTGCACGAGCCTTAAGTCAAAACTCCAAATTTTTGACTTAGCTCCCTTTAGATCTAGGTGTGCGATATGGTGTATCAGGTGCTAGCTTTTCAGTTAAAATCTACATAGTTTTTCTTCTAAGCGTATCAACAGCAATATCTATACAATCAGCTCAGAATTTAGCTACGACTGTGGCACTTTCAGTAACGTTCATCAACTCCTGTAGCGTGCAGACAACAGGACGCGCTGGACACGATATTAAGTGCCCCATTGTTTGTGAGGCATCTACATTTACACTCCAGGAGGGAGGTACAAACTTTACTAGTTCTAAACGAAGTTACGAGTTTTAGAACTAGTAAAATTATAAAAATTGTAGTGACCTAAAGCCACAACTAAATCAATTGTTTTGTTTACGAATACTTATGTATTCGTAAACAATTTATTTCATTCTTAATCGTAACAATTTCAATGTCAACTTAATTGATTTAGTTGTGGCTTTGGGTAACTACAATTTTGCAAATGTTACTTACCATCGAGACCACGACTTTGCTATAGGATTATGTACATTAATTACATCTGTCATTATGTTATCAAACACAATAATTAACTCCTATCTCTATTGTTATCAGGTGACATCGAGGACTGCATAGTAACGCCGGCATATCAAGGCCAGTTCACACCGCTGCCGGAAGCGTTGTGCGACTGCATCATGGATCTAACGTCGCAGGTATGTATCCCGCTTAAGTTATGGGGACGTCTGAGCACAATTTAGTGTTGTGTGTTTTGAACTTTTGTGTTAAATGAAACACTGTGTAATTATTTTGAGAAAAGAGGCTTTAGCACAAAGGTGTGACGTATATAAGCGATTTTTGAATCGGAAATACAACTATCCTATAGCAATGAATTTTTTTTTTGGTTGGGAAATCATCAAATAACTTCTCCCGCTCTGGGTGGAGCAGGAGGGCGTTGCAGATTTTTACTGACTAAAACCCACCCGTGTTCTCTCAGTTGCCTGTGTGCCAGGGGCCGCGGTATCTCTTTCGAACAACCCGCACCCCTGGCAGGTAAAGCATAGCATCAGCCTATGATATTCGTACTGGTGAGACACAGGCCTCCTCTCGGTGAGAGGGAATGGGCCGTAATCACGCGGGCCAAGTGCGGGTTGGTGGATGTCACATGTCTTCGAACTTTTGGTCTAGGACATGCCAGTTTTCTCACGATGTTTGCCTTCACAAAGCAAACAAACTCTCTTCCGAAGGGAAGGTTTAGTTTATTGCGGAAGCGCAATAAACTTAAATCTAAATTATGGGGAAAACCGCATCGAAAACCACTGTGTAGGCTATAAGCGGTCACACAGACAGATATGAAAAGCAACTTTGTTAAATACTATGTATAATAATAGAAGTAGAAAAGGTCAATTAATCAAAATCGTTGAAGTCTAAATATAAATTTAAATTAAAACTTGAAGCCTAACGTCATGAACAGGGATCAAGCAATTAATGGTCAGGGGCTCCAGAAAGAGCAATATCCTAACGAAACACGCTGTATCGCATCTATATCTAGTTATGTAGATATAACGCTTTCTGGACCAAGCCCTTGATTCAATTTAAATGCCATTGCATAATTATTATGCAGTGTAATTCCAATGACATCTGTGCGCGTTACCCACATTCGCCAAAGTTATAAATTAAATTATTTATTGCTTATCCCACAAAGTTTCAATTTACAACTTTATTACCGAAACACGATAATTAAAATTTAACTGGCAATAAACATGAAGTGGTTTCTTTGATGGGTATAATCCAGATAAGTTATTGCAAATTAAATTATATTTGGTTCGTCACTGAGTAGGTACTTATATCGTGACATTTCTCAAATATTTTATTGGGAATTTAGAAAATATTTGTGCGAAAGTGGAATGATTTGACCAAATAGTTCTAAAAGTATCTTTATTTCCTAGGGTTGTCAACTGTCAACACGAACCCAAATGTAAGACGTATTTTTAGAAAAAATCTAAACCTTACAAAATAGATAAAACTACTAAATACTGACACTCCAATGAAAGAACGACGTAGTACGAAGCAAATCACACGTGCCCAAGAACTAAAGTAACGTGAGGATTTCCTAGGAACGCGGTTTGGGCATATCAATTACGGCCGTCATGAAAATCGTCATTTTCATCAGTATTTAACGCTAAAAAAAACGCAATATTAATAATAAGGAATATTATTATTTTTTGTTATTGTGTGATAGCTCACAACTTTCGTAGGAAGCCAACAATTTAGTCGTACTTTGCCAGTGACACTGATAAAAATTAACAAAGCTAAATCAGCCTATAATGTTCCCACTGCTTGGGACACAGGGCCTTGTCTTTGTGGGAGAGAGTGGGCCGTAATCCACCAATAGATGTTACATGTCTTTGAATTTTTGGTTTTATGACATGCCGATTTCCTCACGATGTTTTCCTTCACCGTTTTGATCGTAGTGGTGATGAAATAATTTACACTAAGTAAAGCACCTGTCAGGTTCAAACCTACGACCTACAACTCAAAGTCGCGGCCGTTACCACTGGGCCACCAGTGACTATTAACAAAGAACAACCCTAAATAAGCAAGATGACTGTCATAATTACCGCTCTACATATCACGGTGACCGTGATAGCCAAATATTTTGTATTAAAAACAGAGTGCTTGAAACAATGGGCTCTGCCCTGCGAATCGGAACAGAATTACAATTAAATTGATTCTGAATTTGTTTAATTACAGTTTGTTCTCAGACTGCTTTCACTGGAACATCGCTTTGTGGAACACACTCACTTGCTTTTTGTGATATTCTTTTGTTTTCTTTTTCGGAGCTTTGTTTTTGGTGAAATGGATACGAGGCATATAAATTAAAGAAACATCTCAATTCGAGGGATTGGTATCTTAATTAACAATATTGAGCACCACGATTTGTTTCAACCACCTCCGTCTATCGCAATCCACAGCTGGAGATAGGCCTCTCCGTCTCCACCTTCAACATTCGGTGTGTCTTAGCCACGTATTTAAGGTCGTCAGTTCATCTAGGTAGGGGCTGTCCCATACCACGCTTGCCAATACGCGGTCTCCACTCCAGGGCTCGTATTTTTCACCGCCCATCGGTTCTTCGACAAACATGGCCAACCCAATGCCACTACAGCTTGCTTACCCCGCAAATAATTTCATTTTTGATTTTATCCTTCAAAGAAGCTCTTAGCATTGCCCGCTCCATAGGGTTTTGATTAATATTACCGCTGTCGAAATTAAATGCAAGACAAGAAGACAAGACTGCAATCACTTCTTGGCTATTCCATGATTTCCTTACTTTACAATCAAAATATTGAATTTCTAACAGATGGTACAGGCGCCAGCACATCAAGCTACCCCAAACTGACAAGTTTGAATTGAATTGAATGGAATTGAAATTGAATTAATTGAATTGAACGTGACCCTTAAACATATGCGATAAAGTTGAAAATCTATTAAAGAAATTTGACAGATTGGAGTAGCTTGATGTTCTGGCGTCTGTACCAGCGGGGTATTTGGGTAACACTAACAGTAGGAATGGGAAATCATTTTGACAATTTGACAATATTCATTGCGTTATTTGCGTTATTGAGTAGACAAATTCTCGAAAATATGAAGCAATGGATTAGCAATAACCTTCCTTAAACAGCTTCAATTAAGGTGCAGTTTTGCGCTCGTATATCATACAACAGGGTTTGATAACTTTACATCGATGGAGACTAATATGGTTCTGAAAGGACGCTCTTTAAGAATTACATTCGTAACGTTTTTAACTCTTTTAATTTACAACAACTGTTAAATAAAAACACTCAATCAACTATACAAATATCATACAGTTATAGAAATAAATAAGTATTTCAAAATTATTCAAATTCTCTCAATTTGCACGTGATATCCGACGGAACGAGTAGATCGATGGAACTCGGCCGTGAAATGTTGCCAAAATAAAAATATAATACTGGTTTAGGAATATAAACCTGTTTCGGTGTCTTCATGTGTGGTGTAAGTGGTGATTTAATTATAGATGGTTTTTTGTGGAGTTTAATTTATGTGTGTTTTCACCTTGTTTTTGGTCCTTGACTAACGTTTCTTAGTGTTGTGATAATATTGGCAATTTATACCGTCAGTTAGTTATAACATAAATAAATGAAGCGAAAAGTTTTAACAAAAATATGGAAAATTGTACATTATCCTTCAACCATGCTTTTATTAATATACCAAAGTGTTATCAACGTTCTATGTTCAACAGAGAAATAATAAAAGAAAACGCAATCTCACAAAGACATTTTTACAAATAATCTAAACCAGTAAGCAATCATACAAGCCAAAATACATCCATATCTAGGTTACACAGATAAGAAAAGCACCCGGTAAAACCCGATAAAGGATTAAGTTTGCAAAAACTACCGCACTTTAAAATATTTCAAAACGCCATTAAGTTTTATCCAAAGCTTTGCAACTGATTGACTGGCCACAAAGACCGCTTGAGTTCTAAACTTGCACCACAACAGTCCAGTCATCTGAGGTTGTAAGGAATTTTTGCCATCATGGTCTTTTTGCCGATACACTCCTAAAAATAGCTGTGCCATGAGCTCATTGCGTTGTAATCGCCATATTAAATCACCGTCAATTTGAATTTTCGAATTAATTATCCAGTTTAACGATGAATTAAAACATTTTAATTCAATTACATTGAAAATTGATGTTTAAACTTTTTTTTTACTGGCAACCTTAAGCCTGTGTGGGTTTGGGTCATTGCCTAGACCTAGACAATGTAAGACATTCAAATTATTTGTAGCTATCGTTAAACATGACATGCAGCTGTCGTTAGGCAAAACAGACAGATAATATAACTGACGGAAATTCCCGTATAATGAAATATTTTCCAAGCTCCACAAATAAACTCAACCACAGGCTCTCCTTATCAAATTAATCACTCGAAAATCAGATAAGATAGGAGGAAATTTATTGCTTTTCCATTAATTATAACTCCACCAGGTTATAAACCATGGGTATTGAAATTGCAGGTACCCAAGTAAAGTAAAGAGTTGCTCAATTAATTTGTCACATTACGCAATCTTATTGGCCCAATTCCGCAAGTTATTGGACAAGGAATGTCGCACTAGACAGGTCTCGTTGAGACAATGCCACTCGGAATTTCAATCAGGATTACATTAACATTGTAATTTAATGTTTAGAGTAGGCTTTAGGCACCTGCCTTACTGCCGGCGATTAACGAGAAGCGAGTAGAGCAGCAGAGTAAGCAAGTTGAAGTGGCATTTGGCTCGCCATGTTTTTCGAAGGACCGATGGCCGGCGGAGCAGACGAATCCTAGAGTAGAGACCGCGTATTGGCAAGCGAAGTGTGGGACGCCCACCAGCTTGATGGCTCGATGACTTCAAAATGGTGCCTGGTACAGACTGGATGTGGAAGGCGGAGGACAGGGTGTTGTGGTGCAGCATGAGAGACTTATGTCCAGCAATGGACTGCGATAGATGATTGAGAAGAGCTAACAACGTAAATACGAGGTGGTATTTGATAAGCTACTTGCAGCGAATTCGCGACGGCGAGGAGGTTTTACTCTTTGGTATGCGTATGTACCAAGCGTGAGTTTCCCACCTAGTGTCCTGCACGCAAAGCGAGCGTCTAATCCGAGCGAGTACTCTCGTCGATAGCTCTTGTCGCTGCGACAAACGGGTCTATTTTTACAAGGAAGCAAAAAGTAGGGTTATTATTTGGACCGATTACATACCGGTCTAAATAATAACTGCGTATGTATGTTCATCTAGTACCTCATAACTTCTATATCATAATTTGACAAACGAGGTATCGTGAGAAGCTTTTGATCGTCCGCTGGTTATTGGTTGCCACCTACCCTAACAAAACAGTACATTCTAATAGTACCTAAGCGATCATAAGCTTTAGGCCAACGTGGCTTACGACCACGGCTTTCAGATGAGAATATTTTCATGGAGAGTTTTCTCTTTAGATATTTTCTTTTTAGAGCATGATTTTCAGTGGACAGGTTTTAGTTTTTGAACTTACTTTTTATGTAAATTATTTTGGAATTATTAAAATATATTATGTATCTCTTTCAAAGACACGGGACCTGCATACAAGGTTTTGTACGTTTCTTGAGCGAGAAAATCGTTGATAGCTAGTCGGTTTCTCGTCGGCGGTGGAATAGATGCGTTAGTTGAAGTAGCTGAGGTAGGCAGACTCAAGTCTCAACTAGGATTTGTACTGTCCAAGCGTCCGTTTAGAGAGGTTGTTTCGGATTGGTATTATGATATCCTAGGGGCTTAGAATGCTTTATTAGATCTTGATTTGAGTTTAGGCAATACCCCCGTGTATTGGAATTTAGCTACTGATTCTAGTAAGACTTGAACATGAGCCTAATTTATGATAGAATGTGAACGGCCCAAGCTGCAGTTTTGTTAACCGAGATATATTTGTATAAAAACTTTATCAGTTCCGTCTTCTGGGGATTTTTGAAGGGTATTTTATATCCATCAATCATCACGATGTTTTTGCTTGAATCTGGTCTATAATTATTTGATTGCTTTATTGATTTCTAATACATCGCCGAAACTAGTTTTTGATTTACTTTCTTAGACGCATTTCTAAGTTCATAGGTCAATTAATAAAATTCCTAAAAGTCTTCGTCTTCGTCAATCAAAGAAACATGAAAAGAGCGAATTCATTCAAAAGTCAACGAAAATACATAAGCTTAAAACAATGATGGGAGACCATCATCATCCTTACCTGCCTTGATGCAGCTGAATTTGTAACAGTGTTTTACATGGAGCGACTGCCTGAGACCTCCACATCTATACGATTATAAATACTATACACGAAAGACACTTCTGCATTACATTTGCCTTCCATTCAATTCCTTCAATATATCACATGGCCGCTCAATGAAATGCTGACCTCAAGACTAAAAGAATCAAACGAACCTCCCATTCATCGACCTTTTAATGGAAGAACAAAACGCGATATCATTCATTCATCTCAATCCATTTTATATGAGACATTGCAACACTATGCTAGAACAGACGACATGTCACAATTGTGTCATACAAAGCATTCTTTGAGCCACGCCCGTGCCAAATCGCATAATATAAAGGTCTCCGATATCGTAACTCGCATTATAGCTTAAACAGGTTCCATATATCACAACTTGTCTGACTTAAGCCCCAATTATTCAAGTTTCGACTAACAGACTCGTTCAACAAATGTGTCAATTGCTTTAATTATTGTCGTGGAAAACGGTAAACCAAAGAAGAAATGCAATAATATAAAAAGAAATTACTCAATTAAAAGTGCAGTTTTCATTCCTGAAATGTCTCCCTGAGGTTATGCTTAATGCGACCGCGTTGGTGTATGGGAGGAATTTAATTACGGGGACGGGGAATGGCGGTCATTTCATACATGTTTTAAACGCTGGGGTAAAATATTGTGAAGATATGTTAGAAATACTTAACTTTAATGATGACAGTTACGTCAAAGCGCTCACAGAAATAAAATGTGATATGAAAACCGAGAAACACGAAGATACGGGAATTATCAAAACATAAATTCTTGTGTAGCATCTAACGTTATATACCTATCAATTACAAAAGCTGATTGAAACGCAATAATCTAAATCAATAATCGGGTAGCCAATTATTTAAATCAGTGTATACTTAATCAAATGGCAATAAACAGTTATTTAGTAGGGTCTATATTTTAAATATTTACGCGCATTTCACAATAGATGCTCATTAATACCTGCCACATTCCGCGTTCTGAAGGCTGGCTTACCCAACAATATTTAGATTGGCGGCTGATAATTGAACAAGATCAAATTTGCTTTGGTTCAATTGATTTATTGCTTGTATTGTAATATAGAATGAAGACTTAGATGCAGGTGGATTCTTGAAGATCTAAAATAAAGTGTGGGTAATAAATATGGATATTGATAATGCCAAACAAGTCATAGCATAGAGTGATTAAAAAGACAACATTTAGATGGATAAAATATAAATTTTCAAATATACTAATGTTTGGTACCAATAAATAATCAGGAAAATATAATCTATAAACCTAACCTATAAAGCTTTTATGTACACACGGCTACACATGAAGCTATAGGTACATATCCAGTAGGTATAAGCTGATCTTGCATTGTAGAGGATTTCCGTACTATGTAATAAAAATTAAATGCTGTTCGTTAGTAAGCGCGAAACGGCTGGACCGATATGTCAAATTTATATTTTAAAATGTTTGTAAAAAAAAGTTGCCAAATTGAAAATTTTTAAAAGTTGCCGGGAAAATTTAAAAATTCGGGAAATCTGAATGTGCATTTTCTATGAGAATTTGTATGAATTTACTATTGAAGTTTGGATAGAACAACGGCCGTCTGATCAGTTAGTTTAAGATAAAAACGAAGGCTCAACCTACACGCAAACATAACTATGTCATAGCAATACATATATATCACAGTTAAGCCTGAGGCAGGTATGGCAATAAATTACACTGGGTTCAAAGACCTCAATAATGCAGTAGCAGTGACAAGTTGCTGGCTTATCGCTTGCGTGGCCATTATTACCTACTCGGTTCCTTTGGCTGGGTCAGAAATTTACACGATACGATATGCAGTTGGTGCAGACAATTTATCATTTATCAACAAATATTTGAATTTATGCGCACATAACTCTATTTGCTTGATTTATTCATTCTTCAGCATAATTATGTGAGCTTTGTAAAAGTTATCGACGATTAAAGAAAATGAAACTTTGCAAAGGGGAATGCCCCTCAGCCACGCACAAAAATGCCTGAAATGAACAACAATGAAATATACCCCAAATTGCACTACACATCGTGGGGAACTCATTACAATTTCAATAATTATCAAAAACTTAAGCAGACGCCACTTTCAACCATGTTTTCTAAAATAGAAGTTAAGTCAAGGTTAAACAACTGAGCAGCATTTAAATGTTTTAATGGATGCAATATCGAGATAGCAGATAACACAATGTACGTTTCTATATATGAAGTGAAAACAAAATCCATAAAAAATGGCCACAGTGGTCGTTAAATATCCTATAAAGCAATATGTATGTAATTCAAGTCGTAAAAGAAAAAAAGTGAATCAATCAATTCAAGTAAACAATTTATAGAATGAAATGCAATAATGTCAAACTGTCAGTAAGGCAAAGGACACGTAACGCATACAGCCTACGACACGTTTTCTATTTTGAACATAATTATATTTTAATGAAATATTGTTATGCATATATTATTTTAATTATATTTACGATATAAATAGGCCCAATGATATTAAATTAATGATAACTGTGCAGTCATTCTATAAAATAGTTCGTTAAGGATTATTTGGCGATTCATGTTTGGCTGAATGTCGATTACTCGTGTCAAATAAACACTGACCTCCAATAAAAATAAGAATGAATTTGACGGATATCAAGTTAAATATTTTAACGATCCTTAGATTTTCACCGTAGGTACACAAACTTGATAATTATTTCATTATACATATTTTATTCTAAATAGAATTGAGGACTATCAGTAGTTTCTGTCCCTTTGAGAAAGCATGGTAACTTAATTATCACAAAAAGCAATTGCATCATTCAGAAGAAGCTTAAATCCAACTGTAATGCTAGCTCAATGGATGAGATTCCCATTGAAATAAACAGGTCAAGTGTATTCCACTATCACAATAAGATTCCGTAACCAACAATGGCAAAAGCATTACCCGTATGCCTATACTTGCAAGTGGTTATAACGATACTTATCTTGACCAAATATGAGATTCAATGCCAAATGTCCAAATAGTGAAGGTCAGTTCAAATGAAGACATCCTGTTTAGTCAAGCAGATCTAGATTGTAATTGATTGATGGTCGAAGTTTGGGCATTCGCTTGAGTAATCATTGTTTAGATTGATCGATCATTGTACTTTAGATTCGTATGCAATTGTTTTGGACACCTAATTCATCACGGTATTGCAACTAGGTGCATAAATAAGAACGGTTAATTGCGTGCTGATGGTAGATGAAGGAAGCTTTAGCATAGAAAAAAGAATTTAAAGGACATCGCAAATGATTATCAATGTGGTTGCTTCGTATGTAATTCCTTCATAAAAATCTACCAACTACCAAAATCTTCTCAAGTGTCTCTAATTCTGGAATTCTTTGATACTTTCCGTCAAAAGCTATAGACCATCATCATGAACATTTTATACTTTATGATCTCGTCTCAAGTTTTAGATTAGAAGCTTACACAATACGAAATATCAAAGAAAAACCAGGCAAGTACCCTAACTTTACTAAATACTTAATTCACTTTTCTTTACAGGGGCAATCAGCAACGCTGGAAAGTATACGGACGTCATTGTCTGCGAAGTTCCCATCGATGCAGACGCCATCGCAGGAGGTGGTCTACGACACGCTAGCCCAACTTATGCAGGAGAGGAAAATATACCAAACGTCACGGGGCTTCTTCATAGTCACACCCGAGTAAGTTTTTTATTGCTAGGATACGAATTCATAACTAGTTTCCACACAAAGCTGACAGTAGATCGGGAATTTACTGCGAAAGTTCAGTTTATTGCAAAATTCATTGCGGTTTTGACAACGTTGGAGTCGCGTTGTCTATTATATTTGTCCAAATAAAGTAAAACTTTATTTGCAGCAGCAACTTTTGAATTTAAAATTCTATTTGTTTTAAAAAAATATTTAGTCAGACCTAATTTTTAATGAGCGAAAACATGAGTGAAAAAACTAGGCCGAATTGAATTACTTAGACAATAATTGCCAATGGACATTGAATTGACGTGCAGTGTGCAGTAAAAAAACCTTCTGAAAAACTCAATGATCATGTTTACATCGTTTATGGACAGCGTTTTTCATCTGAGTCCAGTGAAACTGCGACAAAAGACGAAATATAATATTGACAGGCCAGATGAACTTGTTTATTCCATCAGCCGTTATGAATACAAAATAAAAGGTTGACGTCAAACAAACAAGTCATTCAACAATCGTAACCTGAGCCCAAAAGAGAGCAGAACACGGTTTTAATATTTATTAAATCTCAAACAACATGAGTCACATCGCCATTTTAGTATGTCGGTGATCCCAAGTGGACATGTTGTACGAAATTGAACTCGCAATGCGTTCAGAGCCCCAATTTTGGCGCCAACTTGACACTGCGTGCATTCAAAATGGCGCTTGGCGGGTCAATTTAGGAGCTAAATAATTATGTGAATAATCTGATCTGTATTCTGATAAATTCAAGGTATTTTGAAATTGATTTTGTATTATTATGTGAAACCGATCGGTAGATGTTTTTAAAGATTTGTACTGAATGGATTGTTAAATAATGCGCTTGATACGCTCCTCGTATTTACGAAATAGATAAAAGATTGCAAAATGTTGACTCATTACTGATAGCAAACTATACGACGTATATAAAAAGCACCACAGTTAACGTATAATCTAATTGAAATAATCGTGGAACTGTGGCTAATTCAATCAAACGTGAAGGATTCGATTTTGCGGTCTCCATCTTTGTTTCAAATCATATTATTTGTGTTATATGTTTCACTTATTTTAAATGTAGGCGTTTCTGTATGTAGACTTGACCTGACATCATTACCTCCGTTCGTCCTTCCAATGCCACAAAAAGTAATAATTCTTCCATTCGCTTATTAAGACCGAAACGTAGGTGTCGTTTCATAATGTGTGAGGTGGATACATTATTATTTCACAAAGGTGATTGCTTATTATCTCTGCCATTCATACATTAACTGTAGTGTGTGAATTTTTAAAGAAAACAAGGTTGAGAAGCATCATTTTTAGATTTTTAGGAGCTTAAAGTCTTGGCCTATATTGCATTATTGCAATATTGCTAATGTCTATACGATAACCTACTGATTTTTAATTCATTGCCGATGCTTCATTCTTCAAACATAACTTCAGTACCTATTATGAGGACTTGAAAACTATTGTAGATAGATAAATGCTCGGTATTCTCAATCTAGCCACAAAAATCTTAATGTGAACAACCTTTCTAAACTAGATTTTATTATCTTAAAACTTTTTATGCAATATTAAGCAGTAATTTTTTATTACAAAATAGATATCTATAAAGTGTGAACTTTTACCAAACTTGTTACCTACTTCGTTATTTAATCACGCCTACTAAAGATTACAAATCTCGAATGTGCTAAAATACTCATTGGTTGCGCGATATTTGTTGCTTGCAAGTTAGATCAATTTGTCAACGGATTTGACTATACTACATGGATCTACGAAGTCTCTTAAGTTCTCTTAGGTACTAGAAACTCAGAAAGACTAATTGCACTCAGCCACAGAATCGGACGTAATTCTACAAGTATTCCATTCATCTTTAGTCCCACACGATCCTAAAGACGATGGGCGTTTTTGGCATTTATCATAATTTAGTGACGTTGACAATATAAATACGGCTAAAATTAGGTAGATGTAAGTCTGATTTACACGGTGTAATTAAAATGCCTGCCTTGCATGTCGTAAGCCGAAGCAACAATGAAAGTTGCATCGTCCAAATAGTGTTTAGACCATGCAAGTCATTTGTTGCATACATTTTATTGTATGCAAGGGACAAGAAACTTACATCGTGTAAATGGTGCTTTAGTAATCCGTAATTAGCATAAAAAAAACGTAAAACCTAAAAGTTGATTAATTAATTATGTGTCGACATTCAATTGTCAATTGCCAAATCGAAATGACAGCAACAGAATGTTTCCGTTAACTGTCAAATTGATACAACAAAAACACCATGATGTTTTAATGAAAGCAAAAACGATAACCAATGAATTATGGCGGCAGAATCCAGGTAACGATGATCAAACGGCTCCTCAAATGAATTTTAACCTTATTGCAACTGAATAAGATTGTAAGTTAAATTAAATAAGTGCTATTAAAAAAATATTAGGTAACATAAATTATTTCTAGCCAATCATTAAAATAAATAGTGTGTCTTATTAGTGGGTTTAAATAATGGCAAAATGCTAAAAAAAAACTTAATAAGTTACTAGTGACAAAAAGACAAAATGGCTTACGAATAAATTAGGTGTCAGTGGGAAACCGTTGAAAATTATAAAAAATAAAACGGTCATGCTAAAAGATAGCAACGTCATCCCAAATTATTTCCTGTAGGTATTATCTAGATAGAACGAAATGAACGACGAACTAGTTTAACCCATTAACAGAGTTTCTGCATATTTTTAACTATGCCTTCATCTATCATGAGCATCGTAGCTCTTGCATTATTTTCAATATTACAATCAGAACAACAATTTCAAAGTCTGTTGAAGCATGTTCTCAATGCGACTCTTTCATGGATTGCATTCCGATATTATATCCATCTAAACAGGGATCTTATCTAGAACTAGTTGCAACTTGCGACTACGATCGACATCAACTAGTTCTTGTTATCAAAATGAGGTCAAACTTGTACATATCTTGAATAACTTAAACCAGATCCTGACTTCGTTTACAGCAAAAAGTCTAAAGCTCACTTCGTTTTAATTAGATTCATTTACATTCTCATGTCTTTGCTGTTTCTCTTAGAGAGACTTGTGAATTAATTCATCGTTTAAACAAGCAATTTTGTCTTTAACATTTATGTTTCTTAAATGTATATCTTTACTGAATTCTGTATGTAATTTGTTATCTAATATGCCTCCATCATCATGTCTATCAATTGCCCTTTCCATTGAATCTAGGCCTCCATCGACTGCCACAATAGTTCTGGGTCACTCCTATTCAACGCCACTTAGAGTGCTATTTGGAAGTATTTTGCCATTTAAGGGTATTCTTGTTTAGCAGTAGTATTCTTGTTAAACTGACCGACATTTTGTTTGAACATAACGGAAACAGTTTTTAGTGAGTTTCCATGTTTCTTCTAAAGTGATAGTTCTTGTTCTTTGAATTAAGCTTGACACAGTTTTCTTAACCAAACTAAGTGTTCAAAAAAAGTTATGAAGAATTTTAGCATCGTCATAATTATAGAATCATGTTCTTCTAACTGAACCGACAGCTGTGCTGCCGAAGAGTTTGTTGCGCCACTTCATTTTCTCAGCTAAAGTACTAAGAAATGGTGAAGGGTGGGCATTTTGGGGAACTGTCCCATGTAACTTTGACGTTCAAAAGTGCTGATTCTCAGCTAAATTTGAATGAATGACTTTTTATTTCGAGTGTTGTTCATCTGCAAAAGTTACATTATGGAACAATGCATATTACAAAGAAGTTCCTTTAACGCACAATCAATTTGTAATCTGAAATCACGAACCATTCTTCCAGACGCCGTCGATCCCGATCGAGATCTTCATCCCGCCATCACGCGAACAGTATGGAGGACGACTGCCCCTCCCCGCGCACCATCCTCATGTCGGACCAGGAGGCGTTGCACCAGCTGTATGGAGAGATCACAACCCTCAGAGATGGGGCGGTGACTCACCAGTGCGTGCAGACCAACCTAGCTGATGTTATTTGTGGTGGTAAGTGGAAATTTTGAATTTTTTAGGACCTTGTCTAAAAAGAAAAATGTATGTTTTATGGGACTGTTACTTTGGTAGTACTTTGACAGTTTTAATAGCTGGTTAAAATTATACATTGGGAAGGGATAAATACCATTCTTGATAGACATTACATCATATCCAAACCTTAGTTATCCTAAAATTCATTAGAGACAGCCCAAGCAGACAGTCGGATTAGACCAACATTAATCCACTTTGTACTTATAAGCACGCTTAAACATTCCACTAGTTCAACATTACGCCATAATACCTGTTTTGTTGGAACAACATGTCAATTAATCATGTAAACATTTCACGACTATGTTCCCAGAAAATTGCTACATTTGCCAACTTATGCACATAACATTTTAGTTCCATGAAATAAAATATACTGTGTAGTGCTTAGTTCAATAAACCCATACAGGTTAGTAAGGTTAAACGAATAAGTTTCCACGAAGTGACTGCCTTAGTAAATCCCAGGCTTTTCAGTGCATGGAATATTCATTTGTATAGCAAAGACTTATGTCGGCTGTAAGGCTAAATTCGCATAATGAATGCTGAAAAACAAAGCGTGGTGAAAATGTGGGGCAGCCTGCAATGCCCTGATTCTACACTGCATTGCTAGTCTGTTACTATAAAATTCGCGTTGATTTAACATTCCCTTCGGTATGCGGTATATTGCATCGGAATTGCAGTAAGTTCTGAAATCGAAACGGTCTGATGCAAATTCGGTTTTGCATTTTTAGAACAATTTCTTGGAACCGTGTTTGGTATTATCAGAAATGTCATGTGAGCTGTAGTCATGTGTTGTGCCAAATATGCAATGGTTTTTATATTTTGTGTTACCGTTAAAACTACACTCTTTTTTTTTATTTTGAATTTCCTTGATCACATTCTTTTGAAAGTAAAATACTGTGACATAATTTCCATGATTTTTCGAAAACACGTAGTTCAGTTGGTCTCTACTGATATTCTTTATTCCGTGGCCGACTATTCTTAGTCTCAAAGGAACGCTGGAATGAGCTATTAAGCGCTTACAGCTGAAAATAGCTTGAATAGTCGCATTAGGTGACTTTGATGCATTCACGGCCGCTACAGACAAGATCCGTTTTACACGAAACTATGGAGCTGATGTGATATTGAATTTAAAGACTAATGGATTTAATTGAGTAGGAAATAAGGAAATCCTGGAATTAGCAAGAAGGCTAACTAAGTCGTGATACATTTTATTTTTCTTCGTTTAAAACCATATATTTTTTGCATTTAATTCTACTTTTTAGTATTCTAACAAATGCAATTTCGCTCTTTTTGCATATTTCGGGTAACCTCTAAGGTCATAGCGGTCACACGATAGTTCGTGAGCTCGCCAATTTGTTTTAGGCATAACAGTAAAATATGAATACGTCCGATTGTCTGTCACGGACCAAATTTTATTACAGTAACATTTCCATTGTTTGAAATACAGTTCCCAAAGAAATGCTGACCGATTGGTCATGATCGATTGATCGTAATCGATTACAATATTACTCGAATGATAAATCGAATCAATGTTAATACAAGCCGTTTTCTGAATATTCACACGTTTTTTTTTTGTGAATGTAGAGTCGTTTTTATTTGGATTGGATTTTAATGCGTAAACGATTTCAAGCCGACTTGCCTATATTGTTGAGATATTTAGTCTGTGGATAAAAAAGAATTAGAGAGGGGCCTCATTCATTGAGAAACGGTTTTGCTAATGGAGGTCGCGAATTTACGATTAATTTGACATTTTTGACATTTGTCCTAGTATTTTTTTTCTCTTACTTTAACGGTAATAGGAATGTTCTACATTATTGTGAGTACCTTTGTATGCAAAAGTACTACGTTTCAATGTAATGAGCAGTGCAACGTGAACCAGTATTACTTAGAACTTGCATGTGAGTAATGAGAACAGCGGAAAGTCAAATCCGCAAAGGCACAGAAAACCGCTTGCATCAATCTTAGGTACACTTTACTGGCACTTCAGATAACAGTTACCATTTTTTGTTATTTTTATATTACAAAAGCTCTCGCCAAATATTTTTAGTAGGTACCCAACTTAACACGCCAATTTACTACCTTTTTATGTCATTGTGTGTCCGGAAATCGTCTTCTTAACTAGAAAAAGACCGACTTTTTGTTCTGTATTTTAAAACCTCATCCTCTATCCAATGTTTGGATGTTTCTATAAGGTTGAGATGAGACATGACACTGACAAACTATACAGGGTTAGTTTTCAAAAACCTGCCAAATTTAAGGGTCTAGTATCTACCATTACACTGAACAATTTTTTCCATAGGGCCAACATCGTAATTGCGAAAAACATTCAGCCGCCCCTTTTATTTAGGTAGAGTAGGTTTTGAAGTTTTGTATGGAACCGTTGATGAATTTTCGCAATTCCTGTATTGGTCCCATTGAAGAAAGTTTTTCAGTATTTCCCTTAAATTTATGACTTCTTTGAAAACAAACCCTGTATAATTGTAAAACGCGCTTACAACTACACCATCTGTAGCTACCTTAACTTCAATGACTGTGAAATGTCAACCAAAATGCACTTTTATGTTAAACACAATAAGGTACTATTTCAAATGCTCTTGAGTAAACTACCTGTGCAAAGTCGGATAAGGCAAAGGTCAATAAAAAGTCCGGAAAATCGATCTTCCTAGGGAGGTGGCCGATTAGTTTTTAACCTCTCTTCATTAGAACTAATGAAGTATTCCGAATGGCCAGGAAGTGGAAGAAAAAGCATTAGGATGTGAATACTGTGGATTGTGACTACACATACCCTATATATTAATTATTTAGCACCGGTTTTTAGAATTGAGTGTGGGAAATACGTTAGGTGTTTAGTGACGGATGCCAGTATTAGTTTTGCTAATGGCCAAGTTCCTAAAAATGTACAAATATTTAAAAAGTAGGTAAAATAAATTAAAATAACTGTGTCTAAAAGCGACATCAATTTGTTGGTTTTTATCATGTGCCACAATGTTAGGTTAAGTATCTTATCCCATATAAGAAATTGTATTGAATTGAATTGGATTTTGAAAAACTATTAAGCACCTTCTGTCTAGCTGTTTCCCAACTATGTTGGGGTCGGATTACAATCTTACTGGATGCAGATAAATGTAAAAAAACCAGTATTTTACATGGAGCGACCGCCTATCTGACCTCCACAACCCAGTCACTGGGTAATACGATACCTCTTGATAAGACTGAGCAGTTATGAACAAGAAAGCAAAAGCTACAACAAAAAGCGGCTGACCTATCTCTATAAATCTCCCAGACCAGTATCATTAGAAACGATTCAATATCGATCACTTAGGAAAGCGAGATCGCACTGGCCGCTAATGATCAGTCATTACTGTCAAATTAAACGTGTCAGTCCATGGAAAGTGTCATCCGAGGCGTTTTCCTCGTAAAATGAACACTTTCCATGCGCCCGCACTGGCAGGAAAAGCTTTAGCCTAGGCTAGGAGATCGTAACCCGAGAAAATACATCATCTTTAATAGACACTTTTATATATATACTTTTTTAAGGACTTCAATAATAATTGAAATAGATACTGGTTTTGATCATTAGACAAAATAATGTTTACGTGTTTCATTTGAATGAAGAATTATTTCAAATAACAAATTAAGTATTTAAAGTGCTTAAAATATCATAACATATAATTATATTTAGACATCTTCATTTTTACCATCCTGTGGAAGTGTTAAACTTGCGGCGGAAGATGCACGTTCATCATTAGAGAATTTGCTTTTAGTGAGACGGCTGGCTTAACAATTTAAGCCCAATATACATCCTTTACAAATCAAATAATATCTAACTTGACCGTTACTGACCACCAATCATAAAACCAAAGTCTGGGACTGTTAACATTTTAAGATCCGAAACTCATTCAAGTTTTTAATATCAAGGTTGAATTGGGCATTTGTGTATGACTCAACCCGATTAAAGGTCAAATGTACCGAAAAATATAAATTTTAATGGGGTGAAAATCAAAGTACCATGACGCTTGTGTTTGTAGAAAGGTTATGCAGAGGTGTAAGGTCGCACACCTTTAGTTGGTAAATGGCAATATAAAATTTAAAAAAAATGTTGCATGTAAAATCCTACCCATAATATGATAAAGGACTGATCTAGCAACCTTTGAAAAACACCTTGAGGTATTATTCAAAGGTTGCCATAAATTAAATAACCTGCGACATTATTCAAGGTTGATCTATCAGGTTTTTTACTGTAGTTAAAGGAGTTTAAAAAATGTAACTTGTCAAAATTTTCAAGTTCAATAAATCAGCTTTATAAAACCTTGAATATGTAATAAATATGTGAGTTATAGATCAAGATACGACATACTTTGCCTATGGCATAATAAAACAAAAGAATGTATAAGTATCCAAATACTTGGTGAAGGGCAAATCAAATGTTTGAATTGAAAACTTTAGGCGCGTTGAGCGATTTTTGGAGGGAGAAAATCTTATGGGTTCGCTAATATTAACAGTATATTTATGGATATGCATAGTTTCAAGTTGTCATTTCTATCGGCATGACAGCTTATGTTTTTTTTAAATTAATACTCGTTTTGATTTCAGTAAAATTTGCAATATAATAAATACATCCAGTAATTATCACGTTTAGCTGTTCTAGTTACACTTGAATCAGACCCCAACATAAATCAAGTACTTGTGAAACTTCTTGAACATGATGATGAATTCCAATGTGACTATCTCCCGGCCTAATGGCTACCGGTTCTATAGTAGTTCTATAAGTGTAGACTCTGCTCCACTTCACTGTAATCACAGTATTCCTTTCTGATGAGGTGTTAATTCACTTTCGTATTTATTATGACGATAAATAGAGTTTTATCTTGCTGAGTAATGATCGAGTTTAATGTTGGGTGAAACTGAACTGCTATAGGTACTGAGAAGTTATGTACATCCGTGAATTTGAATAGAATGAATATTATTTGATGTCTATAGTGTTTTTGTTCTATACTAAGCATTGCTGAAACCACCTTACATTTTTGTGTGATCTTGCCTAAATTACCAAGTTCAAAAAATATTTTCCTGTCGAGTCAGTTTTCACCAAAAATTTTCCTTCTATCTGTACTTCCCAATATCAATAAAAATAGCTAGGTTTATGACTAACTAGGTTAACGAATTCGTTCGTGTCAAATTCTTGCTCCTCAAACCCACCCAGTCGCATCGGACCACCTGTCCATGCGAATACATCCTATCCGTGCCTTTTTTCCTTTTTGCTCGGCTCCTATGGGTCCTAGCGTGATGTTATATACTTAAAGACTTCCTCGATAAATGGGCTATCCAACACAAAAATATCTTTTCAATTTGAACCAGTCGTTCCTGAGATTAGCGGGTTCAATCAAACTCTTTAGCTTTATAACATTATTGACTAGCTTTGCCAGCGGCTTCGCCCGCGTGGAGGTCGGTGTATTATACATATAAACCTTTCTCTTGAATCACTCTGTCTATTAAAAAAACCCGCATCAAAATCCGTTGCGCAGTTTTAAAGATTTAAGCATACATAGGGACATAGGGACAGAGAAAGCGACATTGTTTTATACTATGTAGTGAAGTATTGATGAATAAACCAAAAACTGTTCTATTCTTTGGTACTTAAAAAAAATATAAACTCAATAAGATATAATAGGTAATAATGGGTATGGGCGTAAATTTTTTACAACTTAGAATTGTCTTTCTAACTAAGCTTGTATTCAAAAATAGTTCGTAAGCATATATTACACTACATTCCTAAAAGCTTATTCTTAACTCAACTAACCAACCCCATTACAAGAAAAACAACTGTAAACTTGTAAACAGGAACATTGACCATATTAAAAGTGAATTTATACGCAGCTATCTTAAAGGTAGTCGATAGAATCTCTTCACGGTAAACGATAATGATAGGTCTGCTCAGATCGTGGTCAGATAGGAGGCAACCATTTCCTATCTTAATTATTGGTATCAATCTGAACGTGCAATGTTTTTCTACATTTATCACCGTATTTATTAATGAAGCTTATTTGAAAGTGTGGAAAAGATATAATTGGTTTATTTACTTTTACAGATCTTCTTTGCTATGAAAGTGGGATCTTACGACATTATCTTGTCCTAGATTTGTTTGGGATTAACCTTAAGATACTAAGGGCTCATTTTACCAAAGTCATCTTTTATCCGTAGAATAAAATTTACGACTGACAATTCTGCTATGGAAGATCTGTCTAAAATTGAAAATGTATTCTCAGGATAAGACTTATTCTAGGTATAAAGGTTTGGTGAAATTCGCCCTACGTAAGGTATTTTTCCTTATCATGCGTCATAACAGTGTTGACTTCCTTCTCAGTCACATCATCTTTTTTATACCTACCCTATATTATAATACATGTTGGCAGGGACATTGCATCGTTTTCACACATAATTATTCAATGAATGTATGTTAAATATTGTAGTTAAATCATTTTAAAAGAGTAACGGTGGATTTTCTTGCCCATTCTTCTCCATACGAAACTACATTTTGGAAGGGGCGACTAGAATCAATTCTATTTTAATGTAAATGTTGACGTTCAAAAGTGCCTATTTGAAATAAATGCTTTGACTTTGACATTAAACCTGTACCATGGATCAGTAAGTACATGATACTAGACCCCCTGCGCTGAAATATTTCGTCGTAATAAAACAAAAGTGCAATACCTATGCGGTAAAAATGTATGGAACTGTTTTTGAAGTGAAAACTTCTTTAGTCGCGTTGAGCACTTTTTGGGTGAACAAAAATCATGGAAGTCGCGTCATCGTCACCGAACGCTTGGCGGTTGGGTGAACGAGCGCACGGATGAGTCGCGCGTTGATGTCTTTTGGAAATCCCTTTCTTTCATTAGAAAATTCTAATTCTTTTATCCCTTTCTTTCCCTTTGTATTTTTTATCGTTAAAATCTATGCCGTTACCTTTAATGGCTGAAGTCGATCGCTCGTTTATCATTTTTTACCGAGAGCAATCAGGACCCAAGGACCCAATTTTAAATCCTGTATTGACTATAAAAAATACACACGTAATTGTTCAAGTTTTCACTTCTGTCGGTACTCCCGGAGTGCCACTTATTTTTTTTTATTACCTGCGCAATAGTTCAACACTGTTGGCTCCAGAATCGTGTACCTACTGAATACATGGTAGCAAGCTGTGCATCGATGTTCTTGCCGCCTGGTATACATATTTTCTTTGATTTGATATTTTTTCGATCCTCCACATCAAAATTAGGTTGCCTAGTTGTGATATCGTCATTTAGAATCGAAGTAGCATTTATCATGCCTATGCCATACAGCTCTACCACCAGCCGCCATCACAGTATGCACCCCATCTCGTTATAATTTCATCTTTACTCAAAAACCTTTTATTTGGTCTTCTAGAGTAAGACCAAATAGTATTTTATAGCCGAAACTAGGTATTAATACAAAAATGTTATTATTCATGTCTGACATTATTGGAAGTGATAGACAAATAGGTAAGTGGTACTTTAATTTAGATGCTAGTACAGTAGGCCATAAAAAAGTTGAACACGCTTAGAAACTTCTCATACTATCCGAAGTTAATGTTGTTGTCAAAAAAACAGATGATAAAAAAGCTAGATTGGTGGATAAGGGAGCTTGTGGCTAAGTATTAACTGCAGAAAAGACCGATCGATCAGGTTAAGTTGCCGCGGTTGGTCCGTGGATGTGTGAGCATTTTTACGTAGTTTTAGTGTTTACCAAGACGTCTCCGTGCTTCGGAAAGCACGTTAAGCCGTTGGTCACGGCTCACGGTCATCTGTGGATCTTTGATAGTCGTTATTGGTCGTCAGAAGCCCGAAAGTCTGACAACCAGTCTTACCAAGGGGTATCGTATTACCTTTAGACTGAAAGCCTTTACCCAACAGTTTTTGGGTCGGCCCAAAGACAGTTGGGTGTAGGCTAGGCAGATGATGATAAAGACAGCTACATTAATTGCCATTAGAGTAATTTATTGTGACAAAGTCCGTAAGTAATTAATGATTTCACATTAGGTTTGTTCAAACGCCAGCTCATCAATCTTTCAAATTTCTTTGATAGATTTTCAACTTTAATACATAAGCATAAAGTTCATGTTTAATTGGGATAATTTTACAGTTTGGGGTAGCTTGATGTACATGCTTCATAATTTTGTTACGACACTATTAATGAATACTATAAAATATCGATGCTCTTTTCGATGCTACATTATCCCTAGGCTTGTAAAAGGTCACCGGGGGTCCCAATTTCTCACTTAAGCTGTGATATTAATCGTATAAGCTTAACGAACCAATTAATTTCCAATATGGTTGCCGGAGTAGTGGTGGCCCAATGGTAAAGGCCGCGACTTACAAGTTGTGAAACAGGCGCTTTATTTTGTGTAAATAATTTCATCATTATTTCATCAATATTATAAAGAGGTAAAATTAGTGAAGGTAGTAGTAGCTGAAGTGAAGGAGGTAATCACTGGATGTAATGAACCGATTTTGAGAATTCTTCTTTACCAATAGAAAGCTACGTTATTTGTGAGTGTCATAGGCCTAGGGTTACCTGACGAATATTAACCGGAAAAAACGGTCGTTCAAAAAAAAAAATAGGGATCCCACCCGTGCGAAGCCGGGACGGGCAGCTAGTACGTCATATATCACTACATAATAAACTTATATTATACAAGCATATTCTTATGCCAATTTGGACGTATGGCATCCAACTTGGAGCTGTACCAAACAAAGCAACGTTAAAATAATTCAACAATTCTAAAATAAAGTACACAGGGAAGCTGTAAATGCACCATGGTACATTAGAAACGACGACCTCCACCGTAACCTTAAAATAGATCTCGTCACCACCGTCATCCAAAAATTTGCTGAAGCCCATGAAAAAGACTTCACCGACATGTGAACATCAAGGCAATTCAGCTGATAGACAACACGGACATAGTGCGTAGGCTTAAGAGAACTAAACCATTTGAATTAGAGTAGTGTATAAATAGTGAATAATAGTAATAGTGATGTGCTATACATGTAACACATGAACAAAGTGTTTTTTTTTTAATTATCAGTCTCTAAGAAAATGCTATGGAATTGTGTAAAAGTGCAAAATGACACTATTCCTAGTTATAACGTAATCTACCACGTAAAATATTAAGTTAGAGTTAAATTGCTTATTACCAGAGGTCGGAGTAGGTAGATTGATTTTATATACTGCGTCAAGATATTATAATATGGACATGCCATTTTATCCATAATGTGCGGGAAGTACCGGAAAAAGTTCCGGAATTGGAATTATGGAATAAAATAAAATACTGATTTTTTTCACCATTAGCTAACACTAGTAGGGTAGATTGATATTATTAATACGTTTTTCACCTTAAACACAAATTCGTGCTAAAGTTCCGGTATTTTGGAGGCATATCCATATTATCCTCTACGTTTGACGTCAACGACCTTAAATCAATCTACCTACTCCGACCTCTGCTTATTAGTCTATTAGGTTAAATTGTAATAAATTACTAAGAACTTTAGTTCTTATTAATAAAGGAAAAAACTACTGTTTTCAAAACGGTGAAGGAAAACATCGTGAGGAAACTGGCATGTCTTTGATCAATTCGAAGACATGTGACATCTACCAACCTGCACTGGGCCCACGTAGTGGATTACAACAATCTCGAAGAGAGGAGGCTTGTTTGTGTCCCAGCAATGGGAACATAATTAACATTATGTTATGGTTACCGCAGTTTTAATGATAGAATGACTTCGTAGTTTTAACGGCTGAGTTGCGATATATGCAGTGTTAAGTAAGCGTTAGTTAAAGTTAAGTTTAATGACTTGAGTAACATAAACTTAATTAAAAGTAAGTTAGACAGATATGACGTAATAACCGCTGCAATGACACATTTGCGCGTATGGCAACACTCACCTCATTCTGTGACCACTTACAAATTAGAATGAATAGTTCAATCAAATCCGTTATTAATAATGCCAACAATAGGAGTTTATTCCGGACGATTTATCGATAAATTTATATCGAGTTGTGGTTAAGTGAACCGTTTTATTGTCATTAAGTACGGTCGAAGTTTTTTTTTATTGGACGCGGCGTACCGCAAGCTTCTGCTGTCTGTATGCTTTGTTGTTTTCAAGATTTAGAGGGAACTTGGCTGATCTTAATTAATAGAATTGAAAAGTACTAAAGTAGCGTACATAGTCAACTGCCTTGCACCATTAACAGCGAGATAGCGGTCACACAAACGCGAACTTACCTGGTTTAAAAATTGTGATTTGTTTGGAAAATTTCCACGATTATATCCTCAAGTATATAAGGTAAGTAAAAAAAAAAGTATTTATGGTACCAAATAGGTATCTAAGGCTGGCAACGTGTCTTCAGGGCTCTTATGGTACCAGCAGTTCTATCAATATTTTGTATCGTCATACTTTTGTTTTACTTAGAATTCTGCTGCATCCGGTTATACTGGAAGCCGACCCAAAAACTAGGCAGACTAGGCAGATAATAGTTATTTTGTTTAACTGGATGACATGATGACGATGATATTTTGGTTTAGTTGGAGTCATAGATGCTCTCTGACAATTTTTTTCTATGATAATAATGTCGGAATTGTTTTTAACGGTTGTCAGTTTCCTGCTCAAAACCTTTTACACCCATTTTTGTCTGCGGAAAGATGTTACCGTTGGAAAAATCAGCCTTAAAACAATGTTTAGGTATCAGGTTGCTTCATCACTCTTTACCTAACTATTGGCCATCATAATTAATCAAAAACTTTACCAATCTTACCCCACAACTATAATCTTAATCCACGCCTACTTGCAAAAACTGATCTCATTAATGTAGGGCGCAATTCACTTACGCCAAAGTTGCTGGCATCTAGGCTAATCATATTCAGGTATCGGCGCATAGATTACGTCACGTAACCGTCGCGTGATCGGAACGATTCCGCACGAATGTACTGTAGACTTACACTGGTGGCCCAGTTACGGAGATTTTGTGAGGCACGAGAAAATTGTTTGTTAGTAGGCAGATAGCATGCAGTTCTTGCAGTGGTCGCCCCATGGTAACAGCCGCGACTTATGAGTTTTAGACAGGCATTTTACTTTGTGTACCTAAATTATTTCATTACCACTGCTTTCAAAACGGTGGAGGAACCATCGTAAGGAAACGAGCATGTCCTAGAAATAAAAATTCGAAGACATGTGGACCTCTACTAACCCACACTGGGTCCTCATGGTGGATTACAGCCCACTCCCTCTCACAGAGAGGAGGCCTGTGTCCCAGCAGTGGGAACGTTATAGGCTGATAATAATGATGTAGTTCTTACCAGGCCGAAAGAAGTACCTATGTAGGTATTTAATCTATCAAAGTCGATACACATTTGGAACAGCGGCGACGCACTGTACGGTCACCAAAACAGGGGGCCTAGTCTCTATAATAGAATAGAATATAAAACATTTATTCGACACAGACACAACACAACAGCAACAAACACATTAAAAAAAGAGAACATAAACATAACAATAAAATTGCAGTAAAATTGTGCTGAGCGTACATACCGAAAGGGTTACGCACGAAATCCGTAATATCGGTCGAAGTTACGGGCGTTTCCTACTCCGTATCACTTACGGATCTATGATTAGTTTGGGGCCCAAACTAAGAATGAATTACTACAAGATTTGACAGTTGTCCTTACCTACTCCCTATATGGTTTTACCCATCCAAGAAACTTAATTAATCAGCTGTAGGAGTCACTTCGATGTTTCGAACTATTTTCGGACGGGCCCGTTTTTTCGTTGACGGAGTTAGAAAGTAGCCCCCCAGATAAGTAACCAGGTCTTCGGATATAGTTGAAATTAATAATTAATAATAATACATTTATTTATTTCAGAAAAAGAAACACAAAAGAGATCCACAAAAACAACATTCATAGTAAAAATTAAAATTAACAATACAGAAAAAAGTGTGTCGTTGGTGCCTGTACTAATGTTAAAAAATCATTGTATCACAGACACTAGCGCCTTCAAACTAGGTAACAAAGAAATTTATTCGAAAAAATCCAGTTTTTTACTAAATTTCAACAATATTCGACGACCTTGGCTACTTGTCTCTTTTGGTGACTGTACAAAAAAAAGGCGTTGCAGAAAACCATTCTGATAAAAAAAACCTCAATCGAAACCAAACCCTTACAAAAACCAGGTACAAGTACCTCAGTGCAATTAGTGTAAATTGTCCAAATAATTATAATTTAATAATCTACCTCATTCAAAGTTAACTACTAAGCCACTTCAATTAAAAGAGGTAGTTCAGTTACACGCACAAAGTTTTATTAGCAGACATTAAACCCGTAACAGAGTCTGCTATGAAATTGTAAATTACCAGTTCCTTTTTAATGTTAACATGTCACACTAAATTGTATTGGAATTATACGAAGCACCTAACTAATTAGCAAAGTTAAATGGTTCTGAGGTTTTTTAGCTAAGTATTGTATCTAATTAATATTTAAAAGAACAGCTTAGAACAGCATTCTAAGTCTGTCATGTATTCGCCTTATGTGGTTAGCCATATATCTTAATACTAGCCTCTGCTCGCGACTTCGTTCGCGTCAATTTTCTTGCTTCCCCGACCCACCCCGTCGTCGCTTCGAATCGCCTGCCCGTGCAAGTACTTCATATTCGTGACTTGTTTCTCTTTGCTGGTCTCCTAAGGGTCTTAGCGTGATGTTAAATAGCCTATAGCCTTCCTCGATAAATGGGCTATCCAACACTAAAGGATTTTTTCAATTAGAACCAGTAGTTCCTGGGAGTAGCGCGTTCAACCAAACAAACAAACAAACTCTTCAGCTTTAATATTATAAAATATGTAAGTATAGATGGCATGATTTACTGGGTAGCCAGAAGGCCAAAAGCCTGACAACCAGTCTTACCAAGAGGTATTGTGTTACCCAGTAACTGGGTTGTGGAGGTACGCAGTCGCGCCATGTAAAAATCTAGTAATCAGCTACACCCAGTTAGACTAGAAGATAACCCCAACACAATTGGGAACAGGCTAGAAAGATTGATCCACTCATCAGCAATCCGTCTTTCCTTAGATATTCTAATTTCCTTTGGGTGGGCGTAGCATATCTTATTATTTCATACAGCTGTTATCACAGTTGGCAACTCTTTTCTAAAGTTAGTTTGTGTATTTTACACTAAAATACAACCAATTTTTTTTGGCCTTGCCCTATTGTCATCGCCTACTACATCTTATATCCACGTCACCACATGTATGTTAAATTTCGTCTCGATAAATTGTGAAAGATGATAATGTTACTTGGTAACCGACTAAAAGGTTTAGGTACACCTACCTGGGGAGTTTGTTGCGCCACTTCTTCTTCCCAGCTAAAGCACTAGGAAGTGGTGAAGGGCGGGCGTTTTGGGGGCACTGTCTTATGTAATTTTGACGTTCAAAAAGTGCTGACTCTCAGCCTAGTTTGAATAAATGACTTTTGATTTTGATTTGATTTTCTACGAATATCTATCACCTGTCAAGCATAGCTATTATGGCCCCCCTTTGGGGAGATCTATGTCCAGCAGGCTTTCGGCTGAAATGATGATGATGGTTTTGCCCATTAATTTGGGAGACTCATCTTCAGCAGATATTTGTGGCTTATTTTTTTTTGGGTGGGAAATCATCAAATGACTTTTCCCACTCTGGGTGGGGCAGGAGGGCGTGTCAGACTTTTACTGACTAAAACCCACCTGTTTTCCCTCTGTTGCGTGTGTGCCAGGGACCGCGGTATCTCTTTTGAACAACCCGCACCCCTGGCTGAGATATTTGTGGCTTAAAATGTGTTTATTTTAAACACACATTTGTCGCATTCTTCATCTTTATAAATGTTAAACAAAAGTAATCCACAAAGGTCATCTGTGAATACATTACAGTTCGTCTTTTTTTCCGCCAACATACGTGGACCTAGTAAATTAATGCGACGGCTTACGATAAGAGCTCCACCTAGTACCATGAAGAGGATAGTTTAAAGAAGGTCCAATCCTGGATGATTAGCGAACAAAGAAGCTTGTTACTGGTGACCCAAGATGTAAAACGGTTTTATGATTGAAAAAAAGAACATTAATTCAAACTGTGCTGAGAAGCCGCACTTTTTGAAACGTCAAAAATGACATAAGATAGTTTCCCCAAAATGCCCGCCCTTCACCACTTACCTAGTGCTTAGCGGAGAAGGAGAAGAGTGCAAAAAAATGAAGTATCATCGTGCAGTTTAAACTATGGTGCATTGAAATCATTATCAGATAAGCTCAAGGATGTCTGCAATCTGAACTTCTGCAATCGATTGCATCTAGTTACCAGTCTAGGTAGACTTTACTTGACTTGAAATCTTGTTGGCTTAGTCACTATGGTCATAAGATTTTTTTTATGCACTGGCTAACCATCGACTTTGTCTCGATTTGGTATTCGAAATATATTTTGTGTTTCACGAGTTTTAGCCATTTTTCTTCAGTGGGTCTTCTGCGGTTGTTTCTGTATTTTCTTAGTGCCCACAGAGCCTAAATGGCTAACCGTCCACCCGGACTGTTGACATTTACATGACCTACATCACAGACAAGCCTAGTTCTTTTTTTGTAACCAACGGACGCACGGCTTTAGTCGTCTAACCCATAAATAGGTTCCATTAATAAGAAGCATTACATTGTCTTTTTCATGTTTTGTATAGTTGTAATTACATTTACTCTTTCTTCTTTGAATTTGGAAGACGAAGAGGTAACAGTTGAAAAAATAAAATGAACCGTCTTTTGTTTCTTTTTTTATGTTGTAGCATGTCCAATATGTCACAACGTATGTTGTCAACATAAAAAGCTGGTACTCGTTAATTGCTTCGCTCGTTTTCACAGATTCTCACTTCTCACGCTTTAAAACCAAACTCTTCCATGATATTCACTCAACACCTCTCACCCCTTATAAATACACGATACCGCCATTTTGTCAGCCATTTAAATGCAAATACTATGCACAAATCAGCCAGCACGACTGTGGATTATTTGCAAATAATCTGTCATCGTTATCTTTTTCTAAATAAGAGCAACATTTCTCTAAAAAGAATCCACAATAAACTTCCGGCAGCCTAAAGACGCCAAATGTGATCCAAAGTAGGAAAGTGGAAAGAAATCGAAAACAACATTATTATTTTATAATTTGTTACCATGACTCGTTATTTCTTGTATGTGGTCGACCAATTTTAGGCTAGCATCATATAAAAATATACCTTATTTTAGGGGGATAAAGTGGAAAATGAGTTGATGTTTCTCGATTGATATATAACAATTTATTGGAGTGTGTCTCATTGGTTAGTTAATCTAGCGTACAAATTGTGGATGTTGGTATGCGAGAAGATGACAGTAATATCACTTCAAGGAAGTGTCAATCACCGGTCGTTATTAAATTAATTAATTTATATAATATGATAAACAATTATTATTGCATTTTGCATTGTATAATAATATTATACAATGCAAAATGCAATAATAAAACAAAACACATTGCTATTTCAGTATTCGCAATTCTACACGAAAGAAGTCGGTTAAAAATATAAATTAATTCCAGAGTATCTCCGAATTGGGCGCCGAAATAAATGAATTAGAGGATATTATGAATTGGTAACAAATTGAAATACATGAGCATTTGAAAATGCTAAAAAAATAAACCAATTATAATCCCGGATATTTCTATAAAGCAATCAAAGGAAAGACATCAACGCATTTTTGCCAAGTGTATAGATTGGTAACGCTTTTCTTTCATCGTTCATTGTCATCGTTTCAGCCGAAAGACGTTCACTGCTGACACTGCTGGACATAGGCCTCCTCCAAAAGGGGGTTTTACCATAATCGCCACGCTTGGCAGGCGCTTCTGCCCATTCTCTAGTAAGTCCCTTAGTCGCCTTCTACGACACCCACGGCAAGAAATGGGGTGGTGCTATTCTTTTACGTCCGGCAACACACGGAACACACGACTTTCACTGGGGTATATTTCACACACGCAAACCTTAGGCACTAAAGCACCTATCCTATCGCAGACTAGCTATTAAGGATTTTCTCGCTAAACGAATCATAGAACGAAGAAAGAAATATAATACATTTATTTGATACGGGATAAAGCACACTCTGTTTGTTCACACCGCCTGCGAGTACTCGTTTGCCACAGCAACAAGAGCTATCAAAGAGAGTAGGTGAGCGACTACTCTGAATCGCTGAGTGAGTACTCAGCGACGCTCGCTTGGCGAGCCGAACACTCGCCGAGAGTCTAACGGTTGGTACATAAGCATACCAGCGAGTAATCGTCGCCGCGTCGCACACTGGTCCCAAATTAAAAAAAAGTGGACATTGATAGTAGACCGCTGATATTTTTTTTTATTGTTGATATAATGATAACAGATAAGGCAAAAAAATATTATTGTCCTACTTCAAATACTTTTCTCTATAAAAAATATTTCTTTTTTTTTGTATGGGAGTGATTACATTTTACTCAATTTCTCAAAAACCTTAAGCGATGTCGAGATGGCATTCACATATGTTAGAAAACTAATAATTCTGAGTATTTGGCTCGAAGAAACTTATTGCTTATCTCTGCGTACTTTCGAGATAATAGTGACAGAAAATAACAATTTTTTTAAATGTTAATTGTTCGCTTTTTTTTAATCATAGCCTTACTCATATCGCAATAGGTCCGCTGGCCAGCAAAATGGAGCTTCGACGCGAGTTTGCCGGGATAACAAGATGGCCGCCTCTCATGACGTAACGTAATACGGTCACGAATCGCGCGCGTACACCTCACTCAGTGTACAACTAAATGTGGTTGCGATAAGACGTGTCCTTATTTTTTCTGTGCGCTTGAAGAAATGCTTGTTGTTTGTTTGTTTTGTTATTGTTATATTTTGAATCTTTGGATTTTAAAATCAAATCATTTTTGTTTGTCTTTCTTTCGTCGAATTTGTTTTCGTAATTTTTTTTGTTAAAATCAAAGTCACTTTGTCTTTGATATCTTTGATTCTAATTTGTTTTCAATTTTCCTTAAAATTATAATATGTCCGCATTTGTCACCAACTTAGACTTATACGTTGTTCTTAAATCAGGAGGTGGTTTTAAAAATGTCGAATTTTTATTTAATGCCCTTATTGAACGTATTGGTGTTGAATTGTCTTCCGAAGATTTGAGTAATATTACATTATTTTGTCGTAATTTTTCAAGTAATATCTCAAAAAGATGGTCTGCTTCCAGTAGAGCTCAAAAGACCTTTCTTAACAAAAATTCAGACTGGTTACAATCCCAAATAGTTTGGCCAAAATGTCAAAATATCGATTTAAGCAGCATTTTTAAAGTTGCCGAGGAAGTAATTCCAAATTTCGAAACGCAAGTGGATACTCATCAATTAAGTTATGGTACAAGTAAAAAACCATTTGTTGATATATCTGATAAACAGAAGAAAAGGCGTTCTCTAACACTTCTAGATTACACAGAGGAGGAATTAGTTTATGCTTTATGTGCCAAATTAAAAGAGTCTAAAAAAACAAAATTAGCAGCTATATTAAACGAACTCAGCCGAAACAAGGAAAAATGTGAGATGGTATATGATGTACTATTCGCTAAAAAGACTGACAAACCGTGTTTACCAGATGATAAAACGTTAGCGCTTTACACCTCAACAAATTTGTCAAAATGGCAATATCGAAATTTAAGAACTATTCTTGCTTCAGAGAAAATGTATGGTCTTCCATCCTATCAAAAGCTCCTGGAAGCTAAAAAAGCTTGTTATCCTCCAGAGTCAGACATAACTGTAACTGAATCTGATGCTAAGATAAGACTTCAATCGCTTCTAGATTTGACAACTAATAGGATATTAAAAACAATTCAGCACAACTCTGCCGACAAAAAATCGCTAAAACTAATAAGCAAATGGGGTTTTGACGGGTCATCTTCTCAAAGTAATTATAAACAAAAGTCACACTCCGACACTAAAATTGACGATTCTTCAGTTTTCATGATTAGTTTGGTTCCGCTTCGTTTGGAAGAAGAGAGTGGTACTATCTTGTGGCAAAATCCTGCTCCCTCTTCAACAAACTATTGTCGTCCAATTGGCTTTATATTTGCAAAAGAAACAAATGAATTGATAAAGAAGGAAAGTGCATCCTTAGAGGAAGAAATTCGTAATCTTGTTCCCACAATTGTAGATAATTTTGATATTAAACATGATTTGTACATAACTATGATTGATGGGAAAATTTCTACTGTGATTTCCAATACTTCTTCTGCAGCTGTTTGTAATATTTGCAATACCCCACCTAGCAAAATGAATGACTTGGACTTTGTATCCAAAAGACTCATCAGAGAAGATATGTATAAATATGGTCTGTCTTCGCTTCATATGTGGATAAGATGTATGGAATGTATTTTACACATTTCGTACAACTTAGACTTCAAAAAGTGGGCTGCACGAAAAGAAGATAAATTGTTAAAAGAAATTAAAAAGAATTTGACACAAGAAGAATTCCGGGAAAGAACTGGTTTGTTAATTGACATAGTAAAACAGGGATTTGGTACAACCAATGACGGTAACACGGCAAGAAGGTTTTTTGAAAATTATGAAGTATCTGCTGAAATAACGGGTATCCACCCTGATTTAATCAAGAGATTTGCAGTCATTTTACAAACAATTTCATCTGGTCAACTTATTAATACCAACTTGTTTAGGGAATATTGTAAAGAAACAGCAATGCTATATGTAAACTTATATCCATGGTATTACATGCCTTCAAGTGTCCATAAATTGTTGATACACGGTGCTGATATTTGTGAAAATTTCTCCTTTATTCCGATAGGCATGCTTTCCGAAGAAGCTTCCGAAGCGAGGAATAAAGATTTCCGGAATGTTAGAATGGCACATACAAGAAAAATCGGTAGAGTTCAGACTAATTTAGACATTATCCACAGCTTTCTAATTAGCTCAGATCCTTACATCAGCCATATCAAACCAAAGTTTGCTCGTTTACATAAACAGTTGTTTCCAGAGGCTAGTGCTTTGATCTTGAACAATGAATTGCTTTCGTTGGAAAACGAGGAAATAGAGATTTCTCAAGAGAATATAGACCCAAATATTAATCTTTCACCATAATATTTTTTCAGAATCGTTTGTGAACATATTCAACTTTATGTTTGCAGCTTAATATGTCTTCATTTTGATTGTTTTTTAGAACTGATGAAAGTACTCCTTCAGAAAGGTCATAGCTTTTCAGTCATTAGTGAGCCCCCATAACCTCTTTTACAGAGAAGTCTCTTTTTACTTATTTGACATTACGCATACATTATAATTATGTGCTAAAGTAAGGCTATGATTAAAAAAAAGCAAAAAATTAACATTAAAAAAAAATGTTATTTTCTGTCACTATTATCTCGAAAGTACGCAGAGATAAGCAATAAGTTTCTTCGAGCCAAATACTCAGAATTATTAGTTTTCTAACATATGTGATTGCCATCTCGACATCGCTTAAAGTTTTTGAGAAATTGAGTAAAATGAAATCGCTCCCATACAAAAAAAAAAGAAATATTTTTTTTACAGAAAAGTATTTGAAGTAGGACAATAATATTTTTTTGCCTTATCTGTTATCATTGTATCAACAATAAAAAAAATATCAGCGGTCTACTATCAATGTCCACTTTTTTTTAATTTGGGACCAGTGTGCGTCGTCGCGTACTTGCTGCTCGTTGCTCATCAACTCGTTTTCAGTTGCTGGGACCGATGCCCAAGGTTTCATAATAAGCTATCCAAGGGCATCGCCCAATTTCATACATGGCTGCTCCACGTTACTATAAGTAGTTAGTAGCCAAATTGTGTACTTAAAGTGTTGATTGACGATTTTTTGTGATAGAAACAATTACTGTCACATAAATTGATAATTCTCTAAGAATTTTGGTAAAAAAGCTGTTTGAGACAATACGGTATTTCCTTTACGTAATTTGGTTCCTGGTTCATTAGAATACAAATAAACATCTAATTTTATTGCATTTCGAAAGAATACAGAAGGGTGAAGTGCATCCAACCAATGCATGTCCAAAACAGTACATCATTGTGAACGAATAATCACACAAGTCGGATCTCTTGTGCAATTTATTCAGGCGTAAAAGCTTAGCTAAGTCAAATGAAGTGTGTATTTTTTTTCTCAGTAAATTAATAACTAGGTACTTTTGCCAGCGGCTTCGGCCACATCGTGGTTGGAAATTCTCCCATGTGAACATACTACCGGTATAAGAAGGATCCTATCTGTTAATCCAGGTTATAAACTATCTGTGTGCCAAATTTCATTCAAATCCATTCGGTCGTTTTTGCGAGATTGCGTAACATACATCCAAACATACAAACTTTAACATTTAAAACACACTGTGAAATTTTAATGGTTGTTTTCCCGCGGCAGAACATCTTGCCATAAAGGGTACTATCGACGAATAGAGTAAAAGTAAAAAAAAATAAGATGTTTTTGTTTCAAAATAATTAAACAAATATTCATCAACTCGATAAAACACTACTCAATAGTAACACTAGAGGTAACTTGTAGGAACTACTCGTATCGCACGCGCCGCCGAAAAAGCGAACAGCGATGCATAAATGTTCAAAGTAAAATAAACTCTCACACGTGGTGATTTTTCACAATGGTTAATCTGCCATTTTTTGTTTCTAATATTTTTTTTCTTATAAAACAATTGTAGGTATTACCAAGACAAAACCATTTCGCTGCGGGATAGCAACCATTAAAATTTTACGGTGTTTAGGAAGTAGGTTTGTAGGAGTATATTTTGTCGTCTCAACCTTACAATAAAGTCTTTGCCAATGTATGAAGTGCCAAAAAATCAGTAAGGAAACTCACGTTTCGTAATAAGTCAACTTCATCAGTAAAACATAATGACATGATAGTTCTAACTGTCATGCTCACGTCATCAAGGTTTTTCATAGTCAAATGACGATATTTTTCTAAAACCACAAGTGCCCATCAAATTCCAGGAAGTTTCAAGGCCAAGTAAACTCAATAAAAAATCACGTAAAAGATAATCACAGTTCGTGATACAAAAATGGAAATGTCATGTTTTGCATAGTTTTGATGTAAGAAATCTTATGATTTTATTATATCCGTTTTTGGGCAACATTTTCGACATTTTAATGGGTTTAGTTTTACCATCTGTGGCATGATTATGTTTTATTTATTTATTTATACAAGGTAGAGGCGACAATACCTACGAAAATAATTTAATCTGTTCCGTCGGTCCATCACGATCGTCAAAAAGACTTTTCGCTCGGAGTACTGGTAGTCAATTCAATATTTCTGACTGACAAAAAAAATAAGATTTCAACCGCTAATACCTACGACAGTTTTTGTACTAGAGAAATGGTTGAGCATTCAAAAGATAGGTCATATTTAAAATAATTTTGAAACATAATATAATATGCCTGAGACGTCACACTGCGTGTGCATGCGCATGTAGCGCAAAAAAAAAATATTTTTTTGGGTTGGGAAATCATCAAACAACTTCTCCCGCTCTGGGTGGAGCAGGAGGGCGTGTCAGACTTTTACTGACTAAAACCCACCCGTGTTCCCTCAGTTGCCTGTGTGCCAGGGGCCGCGGTATCTCTTACGAACAACCCGCACCCCTGGCAAGCATCGGTCCTTGCCGACCCCATATATGGGCCGAAATAAGGTTAAAAATAAATATGAAGTTGACGACAGCAAAATAATTATATATATCTCATATCGGCAGTAAATATGCTCAGAAATGAAAAAAATCCCAACCAAAGAAACCTTGCATCAAAAGGAACGCAATGAGCCTAAAAATCTAGTGCCGAGCACATACAATACCGACGGCATTTACTGAAGAAAATCTGTTGCAAATAGCAAAATATTTTAAGATGTCGTCTATTACCTGTAAATCTGGTCAAATTAAAAAAAAAACCTCGTATTTGGTGAAAGCTTACTGTATTAGGAATCCAATGAGCCTATTTAATCTAGTATCGGTCAGATACAATGGCTAGAGCAGTATCGGGAGCCATAGAAACATTAGTTACAAAACTCAATGTAAAAACATATTTCGCCTCATATCGGCTGTAAATCTTTTCGTAATTGTAATAAAAAACTTTTTCAAAAAACATAAAATAAATCCACTTCCAAACGCACACTACAAAGGGAAAAATAACTTTAATTTCGGAAGTAGGTGACTTTGGTTATGTACTTAATTTAATTTTTTGTCACCGCCTTCCGAAATTAAACTTATTTTCCACTTGATACAGTGTTTTTTGGAAGTCGATTGTTTTTTTTTAAATTTTTCACATTTTAATTATAGTACCTACCCCACACAATTCGAAATTTCATCATCCTTGGAGTCAAAATAATAAACATTTATGCGATAGCAGCAATCGCGGTTTGTTTGTTGTCATTTTTTGAAGAGTTCCGTTGTCTGTCTCCGAAACGTCTCATCAGATCTATATGAAATTTTTATGGAACCATATCGGAAGAAACTCCTGTCGAACAAAAAAAGAATTTTGCAAATACGCGTATATATGACGGAGTTATGCCCGAAAATACATTAAAATATATATATATGTACATATATATTTTAATGTATTTTCCGTTCTATGTTCCGTGTGGTGCCGGACGTAAAAGAATAGCACTATCCCATTTCTTCCCGTGGGTGTCGTAGAAGGCGACTAAGGGACTTACTAGAGAATGGGCAGCAGCGTTCTCTATGCATTTGACCACCATACTGCGATCGCAAACCCGCCTGCCAAGCGTGGCGATTATGGCAAATCCCCCCCTTTTGAGGGAGGCTTATATCCAGCAGTGGACGTCTTTCGTCTGATATGACGATATATATATATATATAAATATGTCGAATTGAGAACCTCCTTCTTTTTGAATTCGGTAAAAAAAAAACGACAAGCGAAGAAAGTTTACGTCATAATAACAGGTCAGATTACAGTTGTGGCCAAAACGAACGTTCACGAAATCAAACGGCGCGGACTTGGACGTCCCCTACTTTTTTTTTGCCTGTTGTCGTGTTTTTCTGCCTTGTCTCCACATAGTGTGTATCTGGCATCTAAATAGGATGTATATCTGGCCCATTAAAACATCTGGTCCGTTGAGTATTTAATTTGGTTCACTGCAAAAGCTGTTTGTCATCATATCGACGACGTAACTTTGAAGCATCTGTGGAGATGCTTATGTCATCTGTCACCTCATTATACAGATTTGCCACTCCACCGTAGCTCAACAAATAAATAATACGGTCAAAACTTTTAGATCGTTTTATGTAGTCTTCATAACTGTTTCGAGTGCCATGTGAATTTCTCCACGATGTTACTTTGTAATTTTTGTCAACAGGTAGCCCCTTAAGATTTTTTTAGCGAAGATGATTTAGCAATAAATCTGATGTTCACTGTACTATAGGTAGGTACACCTCTGCCTAATCCTTTGGAGGTTAAAAGCGTGATGTTATGTTAAGTAGGTAATTTTAAAATTAAATCTTTCCGAGTAAGTAGGTAATTCCGTGAAGCAATAGCCGGACGTATAACTGCGTCGAAAACTTTTAAACGAATTGTCTGACTTTTGCTCCTTTTAGAAAAATATGGGAAACAAATAGTTTTGTTAGTAAGCACCTTTTTATTGTTAGCAAACAATATTGAGATCAAAGCGCAGGAACACTCTAATCCGATTTCCTTCTCCATAATGTTCACATCCCATTATTATAGCTAAGAATATCAAACAATTAAATAAATCAACCCATAAACCTAGCTCTGACTTTAATAGCTTCACAGTAAGGTCGAATTTAGCTTAATTCTTCAACAATCAACTGTAATTAATCTTTGTATATCTGACACTAATTGATACCGACATTTGTTTTATAATAGTTTCGTAAATCAGGAAGCACGCGTGCTATACTTTTTGATTGAGTCTGATATTTCCTTTCCTTAATTCTTATTTATTTGGATAATTTAATCTATTGCATATCCGGATGCAATATTTTTAGGTTTTTATTTAATGGTCGCAACCAAATTTTCGACGAAATTAATAGCAATACGAAATAGGATGAGCTATAAATATGCAAATGAGTAATACAAACGTAGCTCATGTTATTTTGACGCAAAATCGATATACTTCATCAATGTAGCACTTCAAACGGACATAACAACACTATCAAAGCATAAAAACACAAATGACATCTAACCAATAAAAAATATTTCAACATTCAAAATTAGAACGGTACTAATTACCGCGCTACTGAAAGAAATATGGCGACAAAAAATGCGCGGGCAATAAATTGAAACTCCCCCTAATGTGTTTCGTCGCACCACGTATCCTGTTCTGCATTCCATTTTTAATCAAACAAAAAATTAAAAAACAAGCATTTGTTTATTTTTATTATGGTTAGATGATAACTTACAAAAAAGTAGGTAAACTATTTTGGACCCAACTTTGGTAAGATTCAGAGTTGTTAACGCATTCTTGCGTCGTCAATCCATCCGAAATAGGCAAATGATCCGAGATTTCGAATGAAATACGATATTATCCCACACAGTTGTAAATTATGAGAAAAAGTTGACCAACGTAGGCGAAAAGTAAACCTACTTAATCCAATTCTGCGATCTATGAACTTTCGAATATTGCACAAGATTAAGGTGATATCTTGCATGATATTGAACAATCTGGGTCTGTCTTGATTTCCTTATAAAATTGATCTAAAGTAAAGGAATTGAAGAGCACAAATCGCGAGAAGTGGAAGAAATGGAAGGAGGCCTATGTCATATACAGGGTGTTACAGAAACCCTATTGCTATCCTTAAGCACTAAAGATAACAGCTGGTATATAATCACTATATCTACATATTTTCAGCTCAAAATAACATACTCTAAGAATTGATACAAAATTTTCGGTTTCATGTGTTTCTTAAATTCAAATCATAACAAACGTGTCACTGCACTACTTAGGTCAATAACTTTCCACGTTACTTGTCAATATCACGATAAATCTCTTCCGAGTGATGTGTTTGTTTCAATTTGTTCTGGTATCAATGAATTAAAAATTCTCATAACTTCCTAACATGTAGAGATAGGATTAAAAAACCCTTCCAAAATCGTTTGAAAGAAGCCGTGCCCTTGGTAAGACATAATACCCTTTCCGTTACACGTTGTATATCAAGAGAGGGGAAAAAATAAGATCAAAGAGCTAAAGGAATTTGGTCCATAAACTACATATTTAGGAATTTTCAGATGCTAAGATGACACGTTTGTAAATACTTCTTTTATAGCTCTGAATTGCAAATCCGATTCCTCTTTTCTTGAATGCAGTCTGACTATCAGACTGACTGATAGACTGTAGTGTGTGTTACATCCACTGATCGGTCTTAAGTCGAAACAGCAATATGATTCCAGCCACATAATTAATAAGGTCTCACAACGGTCAAAGGAAACCAGTTCCATCAAAGTATTTACACAGTAGATAAGCCGAAACTTGTTTGATCCTTACTGCTATTTTGACGTGTTTGTGCAATCTGTATGACATTTGTGTGTATAAGTAGATATGCCGTATACTGAAGAGTTTTGAGATTCTTCAGTAACAAGAGAAGTAGGTCAAAATTCTAACTTATCCCTACTTCTCTGCTAATATTATAAATGCAAAAGTGTGTCTGTCTGTTACGCTTTCACGCCTAAACCGCTAAACCGTTCGTTATGAAATTTGGCAGTGATATATCCTGGGATATGGAGAAGGACATAAACCTATTTACGCCGATAACCGACATTCACGCAGGCGGAGCTACGGGCAAAAGCTAGTAATATTATAAATGCGAAAGTAAGTTTGAACGGTTCAACGGATTCAAACAAAATTTATCACACAGATAGATTATGATCTGGGTAAACACAACAAGCTAGTCATAGTTAACTCCATTATAATCCGCAAACCATAGGAGGCCCAGTGTTTTTGGTAGAAAAATTGTATATATGATGAATTATAGGAATCATTGTCTCGCGATGATGAACTAAGCATCTAGAAAAGAAACATTGATGATACCAATGATTTAGATGAACATAAATATTATCTTTTTTGTGATACATATTTCACAAATTCCACAGTATTATCTTAATTCAACACCGAGCATCGAATGCCGAGATACCTGAGACATGACGTGTCTTCTTGAACTCGTGTGCATTTTCTCATGATATGCTTGTGCGGAATTTTTAGCAGTTCATTCAACCGTTTTATAGCTTTTCTGGGACTTGGTTTTATTACAAAATAATATGCGAATCTTTTATTTATTGTCTTACCTAGTTCTGAACAAGTTACTTTTACAAATATTGGTGATTTTTGATACAATGCCAATGATGTTTAATCAACAAAAAATTTTTCAACTCGACTACTGCATCACTTATTTGTTTGACACTAGTTTCTCTGCACCACTGAAACGGTTTGAAATAATGGTTATTATCATTATTATTTACAAATTACGCTAAAAACAAATCTCCTGTTAGCTCCAGTGTAGCCTACAACCATTTTTTTTATGAACGTTCACTGTCGCACTGTTGAGTAAAGGCCTCTCCCAAATTCTTCAAGGAATCCTTTTCTAGGGCCACCTCGATCCAACTCTTGCAATTCAATACTCAATACTCAATATTCAATATCTTTAATGCTTTACCATAATGTGTACTTAGGTGGTAACTATATAATTGAGATCATTATGGACCCTGTAGGGCACAGCAAAAGGGTAGGAGAGAGGAAGCCCTGTTTTATTTAATATATTATTATTGCTATTATAATTCGTTGTTATTTTAGTTGTATTATTTAATATAAAATATTATTTATTAAAAATTACCATATTGTTAATACATATTAATATATATTAAAACATGCCTATAGTTAAGTGATTATGATTAATTATTGTTATAAATTATGATTCTTAAATTATTTTTTATTATATTAGTAATTTCCTTAGCATAAACTATATACAATTCTTCTATTAATTATGTTTATCATTAAAATATTCATCTAGGGAATAATAGCATTTATTTATCAGTAATTTTTTAAGTTTTGTGATAAATAAATTGAACTTTTCTTCTTTCTTTATTATGTCTGGCAGTTTATTGTATATCTTTATAGACATTACGTAGGGACTTGTGGAATGCATTTTTAGCTTGGATGTTGGTATGTTTAGTCTAGATCGGTGCCTAAGTGTGTATTGTGATTGGATGTCTTCGCGTTTAGTGTAGAACTCTTGATGCTTACGGACAAATTTACATATTTCTAGAATATAAATACTGGGGAGGGTTAGAATATTATGTTTTAGGAAATAGGGTTTGCAGCTGTCAGTTTGATCAATATTTACCAAGATTCTAACTAATTTCTTTTGTAGGGTAAAGAGTGTCAGTGCATCTGTACTATTTCCCCAGAGGGTTACGCCGTAGCTAAGCCATGCATTGGCATACGCGTAATAGGTGGTGAGAGCAGTTTGAAGATCGGTTGTCTTTTTTATTTCGCGGAGAGCGTATGAGAATTTTGAAATTTTTGAACGGGTTTTTTGTATTTGTGTTTTCCAGTTAATATGTTTATCAATTGTAAGTCCAAGTAATGTACATTCATCAACAGTTTCCAGTGATAAGCCGTTAAAAGTGAAATTTAATTGTAGAGGAGCTTTTTGATAAGGGTGGAAGATCATTAATTTAGTTTTAGCATAATTAATTTCTAAATTGTGTGTGGCCATCCAGTTACATGTTTTTGTGAGTGTGGAACTGAGTTTATCTTCTATGTTTGTGTTGTTTTGACAGGAGACTAATAAGGATATGTCATCCGCGAATAAAACACATGGCCCCTCTATGGTTTTCGGTAAGTCGTTAATGTAAACGAGGAATAATAGGCAACCTATGACACTACCTTGGGGGATGGAAGCGTTAGTTATTTTGCTTTTAGATCGGACTTTTTCTATTTCTCTACTATTGTTATTAAAGTACTCGATTTCAACTACTTGTTCTCTATTTTTTAAATATGACGTAAGCCATTCATGGGCTTTCCCGCGGATTCCTATTCCATAGAGTTTATTTAGGAGTATTTTAAATTGTACCTTATCGTACGCTTTGGTCATGTCCAGTAGTATCCCTACGGCGTATTCCTTGTTATTTATAATATTTAGGGCCTCTTGAATATATTTATAAACAGCTAATGTGGTGGAACGGTTTTTTCGGAAACCGTTTTGACAATCGCTCAATATGTTATATTTTTCGCAAAAGGTATAAATTCGATCACACATAGCTTTCTCAAAAATCTTAGAGGCTGAGGGCAAGAGAGCTATTGGGCGGTAATTATTAGGATCAGTTTTAGTGTTCTTTTTATGGATTGGTTTAATTAATGACTTTTTTAACAATTCGGGGAATGTGCCTTCTGTAAAAGACTGATTTAATAGTAGATAGAATGGTAAGGTGAGTTCATTTGCGCATTCTTTCAATAACGTAGGTGGAATTTCGTCTAAACCGTAACTTCGTTTATTTTTTAGGTTTTTGATTAATTTGTTAACTTCCCAAGCTTCTACTGGGCTGAGGAACATGGTGTTCTCCGTGGGATTTCGTGTTGACATGCCGCTCAGTGCAGTCCCAGATGGATTGTTGCTGTTTTCTCCTATTGACGCAAAGAAGTCATTAAAAATATTCGCAATTTGTTCGGGTTCGGATATAGTAGTATTATTGTGTTGTAATTTTATACTACATTTTTCCTTTTTTGGTTTTTTATTATTCATGTTTATTATTCATGTCTAGGTCGTCTCACCATCTCTTCCTGGGCCGGCCTCGGCGGCGCTGTTCATCCTCTGGCACCCACCGTGTGACTATTGCCCAGCTGCCTCTGTGCATGCGGCTGACGTGACCTGCCCAGTCCTATTTCAGCCTTGCAGCCTTTTTGCCTGCGTCTAGGACCTTTTGTAGCGATGATAATGCTAACAAAAAATAATATTAACTAAATATTGTAGGACAGTAAAGGTACACCTAATTACAGTTTCAAAACGATTGCAAACTTTGTTATACAAATAAGGTAGCAAGGTGAGGTAAGGTACCCAAAGTGTTCCACCGTTTCAAAACGACATTAATGTGATGCTAAGTTAAAAGTTAAAACCCAATAAAACTGCAACGGTACGCACATGATTACAAACAACTGTTATTAAAAGCTCTAAACATGCAAATAAGTCCTCCGGTGTCTCGTTAACACAGTTATTTCACCGTTTCGATGATATTCTCGTTATTTGCCATTTTACTATCTGTCAAATAAAATCTTGTAACAAATTGTTTACATCTGCATGTCCGTGAATACATTTGGTCTTCAGTTGTTTTAAATAAGGCTGACTGAAACTATTCTGAAATTCATATTTTTCATTTGTTTTAATTATCTCACTAGCAAATGGACGCAATTATATGCTCGAATATGCAATTGTATATCTTGTTTCGTTGCTGGTAATCATTATATATGGCAATCATAATCAAATACATAAATATGATGAAATAAAATGGAAATGCGTCCGTAAAATTAAATTGTCCGTCTTACGGTCAATAAATTGGAGATGTCAAAACATTACGTGTCCAAATTATAGGAAAATTCACAGCAACATTTGCCAACATAGTTTTTTTTGCACATAAATACTCAGCATTGTTCAGAAACTTCGTTAAGTGGTTGCTAAAGTATTTCAAAAGGTAAATAATGAGAGTAATTGAATCTGTAATGAAGGTTTATTAGAGCACTTCTTTCTGTTGAATATATTATTCTCTAATTCTGTGGCAACAATCAGATAATAATATGTGGCAATAGTAGAAATGGTAATCCAAATGTACCTCATTACATTTACATAGTTATCTAAGATAAGTACCATCTAGATTTTAGACCAGGAGACCTTTTCAAAATCTTTGCAGATGCCTAATTGCCTGTCTACGTTTGTCTTTAATTTAAACTTTTTTATCCTCATATCCCTCTGATTTCTTTTCGACCGTAAACAACAAATACTACCATTTCCTATTGACACATATTCGATATTCCATGTTAACCCAATTTTTCTTCCAATCTCGAATCAACATCGGAACTAGCTCCATTTATACCCGAACCTGTCAATCATTTATGTTTACGGAAGTCAATCGATGATGAAAAAGAATACATTCCAGCTGCCAGTAATCCTTCTGATGTCTAACGATTTTCTTCTTTCCAACCACGCTTGATTTTGACGAAAATGCATCCATTCGTTTTAACCAGGAGTTAGACAAAGTAAAGTGGGATTGACAGACTGTTTATTTATCATCATCATTCTCTAACCAGTCCTTTCGAACCTATGTTGGGGTCGGCGTCCAGTCCAACCGGGTGCAGCTAAATACAAGTATTTAACACGGAGCGACTGCAAATCTGACCTCCACAACCCAATTACTGGGTAATACGATACCCCTTGGTCAGACAAATATTCGTACAGTCTGTAAATCCGGATGCAATAAATTCACATAATATTTGCGTCCTACAAATAGCGACACACGAATTAAACTGCAACCACAGCATTTACGCGAAATTCGACACACCATTAATTAAAACCAAATCTGAAATCACAACCGTAAACTGATTTATGCCTGTATCAAATATCCGTTCAATAATCAACGCTAATAATAGAGAAGTCGAACTATTCGTAACACGAGCCAATCCATTCATAATTAATGAATGTATACCTAATGAACGCCAGTTTATTTTTAATGATACGGATGTGACTGGACCAGATGTAGGTCGAGACTGGCATGCAGATGACTGCATCGCTGCAGTACCAAGATTTATTGATATCCAGACTTTTATATTCATTAGTGAATTGCGTTGGAAGGATGCATTTGAATTGCAGATTGATGTCTCACTTGAGATGCTTGTAAATAGTTTCATCTTATAATTACGAGGATTCTATACATAGCTCCTTGTGAAAGAGTTCATCTTTGGAAGTAGAATCTTCTTAACCTATTTCTGCCAGTTTTATTCCGATTTGAATATCAGTAAACTTATTTAGAGGCACATGAGAAGCTTCTTAATTTAATTTCAATTACAACGCACTTACAAACCATTTTTGAGGAATCCATAGTTGGTTATCCTAGTAAATATTTGTGGCAGCAAGAGTGCAAATCAGTCTTTAAAATATCTCGCGTTTTATATTTATCGTAATTTTTTTTTTCTTTGCTATATTTAGAATCATTTGTTATTATCAGTTTAGTTGCAGTGTCTATAGAAATAGCTTTTTCTTTTTCAAGTACGTGACTGTGTCCAATATTATTAGAGCGATCGACCGTCCATCAAGATCAGTCAGTTTGAAGGACATTCTTTCGTTTATCTTGTTCTAGTAAACAAATTTCGCAATTCAAAATATTTATTGACTATATTGGTCGTTGGTTTCGTTCTTGAAATAAATGTAAAATTACCTTTAGTTCTAAAAAAGATAAAAACGTTTTATATTCAGTATAAGTTGTCGAGTCCAATGCGCAAACTGTAACCATGAATTCAGCATACCAGCGGAGAATTTTGCGTCGGTAATACAAAAAAAAAATCAGCCGTTCCATAAATTTTGACGTCGTAGGTATTGCACAATACGAGAACTCGGTTCCCTGGCAATTCAAATTCCCTGTTGCTAGTGTTGCTGCAAATAGGTACAAACATAGATACAGACTTACTTCGTCTCTTACATCCGCTGTGGGCGATCCTTCGTGTAAAGTACACGTTAAATTTCAAAAATCGGAGTAGATAGCGAGAAATCGCGAGACGAATCACATCAGCCCCTAGACACCGAATTCCATAACGACCACAACCGCTCTGACTAGAGTGTTACGAAGAAGAAGATGATAAGAAAACCTTATGTATTTAAATCATTAATATAATACAACACATACCATAACGAACCATAAACAAACCATAACTCATAACAACATACACTCCCGAGGGATCAAACTCCTAAAGCTAAATCACGGAGGTGCGCACGCGCATACCGCTCGCATTATCGGCGCCGTTAACAAGTCGCACGTGTTATGAAGATCGAGCCGACAGCGATAAAATGGCAGCTATGAAATGCAACCGAAATAGTTTAGACTAGGAGCTAGCGATGACAACTGTAAAGTTATTATGATTGGATAATTTTTATGATGTTGTGTGAAGATAGTAAGATACACTACATCGTAATTAGAAAATCAGAACTTGTGACGTAAAACTATGTAAGTATAGAAATAGACAGAAGCAAACCTCTTCTGAATTTATTTTGGACACTGACATTGGTGATGGAAAATATCGTGAAGAAGTAGTATAAATCAGAAACCGGCCAACAATCGATCAATGTTCTTACCTTCCCTACTAGCTTCTGCCCGGGACTTCGTTCGCGTCAAATTTCTTGCTCCCCGACCCACCACGTCACTCGCCTCGCCTGCCCGTGCGATTACTTCGTATTCGTGACTTTTTTCTCTTTGCTCGGCTTTTTCTTTTTGGCTCTTTGATGTTATAAAACCTGTAGCCTTCCTCGATAAATGGGCTATCTAACACTGAAAGAATTTTTCAAATCGGGCCAGTAGTTCTTGAGATTAGCGCGTTCAAGCAAACAAACAAACTCTTCAGCTTTATTATTAGTATAGAAGATATTATAATATTATATATTATTATAAGTATAGATATGAGAAGAGGCCTTTATCCTGCTGTGAGACAGTAGATAAAAGGCTGGCATCATTGTTATTACGAAACCTCTTAGAAAACACTAATGTACAACATAATATCATGTTGGTCGTAGGTAATTCCACCAGTAGATCTCCACATCGTGATAATTTTGGAAATATTTAGACCCTCACTTTGAATGGCCTCCTCCTGACCTCGAGTGAACGGTGGAACGGGCTGCTCTCGAAAAAAAAGGTTGACGAAATTAGGGTTTTTGATCTGGAAAAAGTAAAAATGCAAAATAAGTACATGTGCTTGTGGGATATATACTAACACTACCTTTTGCCAGCGACTTCACCCGAGTGGAGGTCGAAAACTATCCCACGGGAACGTAGTACCGGGATAAAAACTATCCTGTGCTATACCAGGTTACAAACTACCTGTGTGCCAAATTTCATTCGAACCCGTTCAGCCGTTTTTGCGTGATAGAGTAACAAACATCCATACATCCATACTCAAAATTTCACGTTAATATTATTAGTAGGATAGGTACTGCTATTATCCATGTCGTGAAAGTGCCTACACTTTGTGTTCCAATCGTATGTCGTAACTGCGGAATGCTCAGGATTCGCTTAGATTAAGGAAGGAAGAAATTACCGCTAATTAGCATGGAAAAGAACCTTTATACGGTGCTTGTGACATTTTCTTCACGTAATTATGCTCTTAATTTTGATTGATGATGCAAAGTGATATTTTAGCGATCTTTTAACCCGGAAATTATGTGGTTTGATCTTAAGGAAGTAATGAGTATTTCCGGAAATAACCTCGTGAAAACATAGGTGCTATCGAACTTAAAGGAACAAAACTCAAAATAACAATGGTTAAAAAAATAAAAACAAAGTTAACGTAATAGATAAGAATTTTAACAATGTAACAAAAGACTTTTTCACTTTTAATTTGGTTAGTTCTGCAGCCATAACAATGCTGTCGGCAAAAATGAAAGCCGACGCAATTACATGACACAAAATGGCTGGAGATAAAATATATTCGCGACACAAAAATCCACTATATAAGTGAGAACAGTATCGTAATCTGAAATCAAGTGTGGAATAATAACAACACGCGTGCCTAACCTAACCTAACCAGAGGAATTCGCTTACATATAGTCCTATCATTAAATTAAATCTCGTCTCATATAATTTACAACCAGCGAAAAGCTGAAACCAACCTTAACTAGTGATGGTATAGTTGTTAATACGGTAGCAGCTGCCACGAATAGCTGCAACAATAATACTGCAGATGGGGTACATCCAGAATACATAGGCGGTGCACTTGGTAGCATGCAAATGTGTACATTCCTCTCAACATAGTAGTCGGCCATCGCCGTCGGCTCGTGACTGCTTTTCTTTGGCAGGACGTGTATTTTAGTTAAAGATAAGAATGCACTTAAGAGATACGGCGTCCAGAGTTATTATTGGAATACAGATGAAAATTGCGGGATCATAAAGCTGAGTGCACACATTATGCAAAATGGTTTGCAATTCTTTTTCTTATTATGAGAGTAGCCCATTCAGTGGTAGTTGTTAATGGGGCTGACTGCCCAGCACTAACTGAATGTTCTTTTAAGGAAAATGTTTTAAGGGGAAGCGCCGGGGTACCCTATGAAATTCAAATGTTCTTTTGTTTTTGCATTATTTTTAATTTTTTGGAAAATTGAATGCTGGATACCGTACTGCATGCAGCTTAATGAATGCATGCAGCCAGTAGTACGAAAAACGGTCATTCATCTTGATTTTTTGGATGAATCTAGATGTTGCATAAAGGCCATTTGTCCCAAACCATAATATCTAACGACGCTCAAGCCTGCAAGTTTGTTAAGCGTTTAATAGCATCAATAAAATGCATGAGTTAATTATCTAACTATCTAATGAAGTGCTGTTTTCAGATTTAAATAACAGAAAATTATATTACAGCTGTATTTCCCGGGAGTCTCTTAAAAGTTGACAAAATTATTGTGCTGTAATGGCGATTTATAACTTTGTATCAAGTTGTTAGTTAAGGAGTAGGTAATTGAATTCTGTAAGTTATTATTGCTAGCCCAACTCTATTAATAAATCTTTTGTAATATAGATATGATATAGATCTATCTTTATTCCCTGAGGAGAAACCTAATGCTACACAAAATTGGACAATAACAAATGAAAGAATAATTTCTCTTTCCCATAATAACATTTTAAACTGAAGTGGGCGAATAAAAATATTTCAAAAACCGCACAACAGTTTTTAAGATCAATCTGACTGAACAGACAGATATGTCGGAAGTTGCTTTTAAATTTGTATTAAAAGGATGTAGATTACAATTACCCACTTTTTAGTTAGAATTCAACGTTAACCAACTTCCTATCAAGATACTCTGTATCAGACAAAGGCACGAAGTGAAAATTTACGTGTTTCCTTTCTCGCAATTTGTTTACTATCTTATGTGAATGACCGCCATTTGAGTGTTAAGGAGACAAATGGTTCCTTTTAAAGGCACATTAGTGGACAGGGCCGGCCATTGGCAATGTTGTTAAATAGAAAAGAGTTCTAAATCTGTTCTTATATCATAGATATTTCACTGTGGAAACTTAATAGGAAATGAGTGCTTAGCTACTGCATAAGTAGGTACTTGCATTCTCATTGTACTTTCAGCCAATAATATTATCTGGTGGGTTGGTACCTACTTCAGATCGCTGTGCAGCACTGCATCATTTAATGAGATTACTCAATAATTTTATGCCACAGATCTGATTCTGTCATAATTACATTCAAGCATTTAACCCAATATTATTCATGTTCATTTTATATTGTTGCGCCAATTAATATTCCCAGTTATAGTTGCTCTTAGCGGTTAAGGGCGAGCGTTTTGGGGGACTGTCATAAGCAATTTTGACGTTCAAAAAGTGCTGATTCTCAGTTTAGTTTGAATAGATGACTTTTTATTTTGATTAATCAATATAAAATAAACAGAGTGAAATCATTCTGATCCCAGACCCTTTTAGGAAATTGGCGTGGTATCTACCGCTCCACATTCCTCAGGTTATCATATTGATAACAAACTTGCATTCTCGCACATCCAAACCCCATGTCGCATTCCGACCGCGGAAACCAACAGGTCACAGCAGATCAGAGAATATTTCGCCCATTCCAGCTAAATATATCTAAATATCATCACATTACTACGGTTTCCAAGAAGCATCCAGTCATAAAGGTGCGCGTGCGCTTAAATTATGCGTACGGTCAACTGCACGTTAGTAGTAAAGCCTCAAAAGTTGCACAATATTGTTTTCGATTAAACTTTTTAGGATAAAAACAGCAGAATTGCAGTTTTCCGGACATGTTTTTCTGTGTTTAGCAACAATTGTTGCTCACCTAGTGTGTGTGTGTGTGTGTTTAAATGTTTCTCAACTAAACACTCGTAGTGTTTAGTTGAGAAACATTTTAGTCGCGAGATCGGTAGGATTTACCTCGGACAAAGTCTTAAAGAGGACTCGATGTACGGACGGGACATCATCAGCTCAACATTTATTGCCCATGAATACAAGCAGGCTTTCTAAAGCTTCTGTCAATGCCAAACTGTGATCATTGACGTACAACAAGTGTGAACTTTCTACCAGCGTCTGTGTTCCACATTTACACTTCTGTCTTAAAGCAAGAGTGAACAGGCATCTTCTGAATATGCTTGTTCCATCATCATCCATGGCTTTCCATCAAGCATGATCGATGTCAAGAGCTGGCCCATTCAGCATGAAAAAAAAAATACAACGCAAGGTTCTTTTTTTGGCGTGTGGCCGAAATCGGAGCTAACGCCGCCATCTTGTTTTCTAAATACAATTTCACAAATTTAGATATTACCAACAACGCCCCTGTCAAAGTCATTGAGGCGCTAAAAGATCGTCGTAGCGTCCTGCGCATGCGGTTGACCGTACGCGTCGCATACCGTCCTATTTGCGTTATGTACAAGTTTAGTAACAGGCATCTTAATGGGCGTGGATGCCGATCTTGGAGATTACGCTGATCGTTCGGATGACTTGTTTAACTCCGTCGGATGCTGGAATGGCTGTCAGGTTCGGAAGGGTAGTGAACTTTGTTTGAAGGGCATGCAGAAAGTTGCGTGTTTGAAGTAAGTTTGTGTATCTACTGTGAACTTCTAAGGTTGTACTATTGTAAACAATTCTATTAATAATTAGGCGTGCGCGTGACGTACCTAAATATAATTAATATGAGAATGGTTTTGGTTTGGATTAGCAGCACGTCTTTTATTATACTTAGTTATCTATTAGTGCTAGAAACAAGAGAACATCACGCACGTAGTGTTTAAATGTGACCATCTTTTGAAAAAGTACACCAGTAAGTCTTTATGTACCAGGTAGGTACATAAAGACTTTTTGTTTTGATGACCTCATCATCATCATCATTTCAGCCCAAAAGACGTCCACTGCTGGACATAGGCCTCCCCCAATAGGGGGGTTTTGTCATAATCCTATAGGCCTACAGTTTCTATTCTTTATTTTCATTCCTCTAAGTACCTGGTACTTATTGACAGGCCTGCACTGTCCTCCCATACCTAATATCACTGTAATTTGAAAACATTATAAAAGCCAATTATTTTTAAAATAGTAACCGTGGAGTTTCTTGCCGGCTCTTCTCCATAGGAAGCGACAAATTGGAACCGTGCACCTAGCTTATGACGTTTCATAAGTGCCCTTGCAGGTTTATGTGAAATAAAATATTTTGATTTGATTTGATTTGAATTGCCACGCTTGGCAGGCGGGTTGGCGATCGCAGTATGGTGGTAAAATGCATAGAGAACGCTGCTGCCCATTCTCTAGTAAGTCCCTACCTATCCTGAAAGAATCCTACTAATATTATAACTAAAAGTTTGTGTACCTAGATGTTTGGATGTTTGTTACTCGATTTGGATGAAATTTGGCAATCTGACAGTTTATAACCTGGATTAACACATAGGATACTTTTTATCCCGGTATGACCTTCCCGCGGGATAATTTCTGTGTAACGTGGTCGATTTAATTCAGAATAAGAAGTTGAGAACTTGTCAAGCTCTACTTGACAAGTTCCCACCCACCCGCGAGCTTTCCAAATTTAGAATTTCGTGAGCTACATCAAGTTTTCAACACCCAATTCCGGAATCGGGTGTTAATCCTTTTCAAGGCCGTTCACCACAACAGATTCTCAATTAAACCCCAAATAAACAAATAGAGAAGTAAATAGGTATCATGTCGAGCACAGAAAAGCAGACCTGAAGACACCTAAAGAGCAACCACAAATCACCATTAACTTCAAAGATAAATAATAAACCCTTTAAATTACAACCTGCACAAACACTGGGTAAATATAAACTCAATTAGATACCAGTATTAATTACCGAAGCTGGTGTTTGTAAAAGGATCACGTCAAGTTCAGATAAATTTACACAGCGTCTATATTTAGGTATCTTGAAAGTGAAAGGTTTAAAACAATCTTAATAGTTGCAGTGGGTATTAAGATCTGTTTCTATCAAGAGCTATTTACTTTAAAAATTTAATCTAAGGGTAAAAATTAAAAGGCAAGTCTAGGAACAGCGCATTAGAATTTAATATCTGATATGGACGGATTTTTAATCATCACTCGCCTAGCCATATCCTAACTATGATGGAGTCAGCTTCCAGTCTAACCAGTATTTTACATGGAGCGACTACTTATCTGGCCCCCACAACCCAGTTACAGGGTAACACGATACCCCATGGTAAGACTGGTTGTCAAACTTTTGGGCTTCTGACGACCCATAAGGCCAGGAAGGATCTGTAATGTCGTCCAGAAAAAACACGATTGAATGTGTTAGATATCTTGCTGTCACATATATTTATGTGCTTAGGAATTTTCAGTTTTGTCACGATTGGAGCAAAGCTTTAAACATGCATGTAAATAGGCTAGCAATCAATCATGTTCGCGCCTACGTAAACTCCTAGTTACCATCTAGGGGAAAAGAGAGCGTTTCACACACAAGCTCACAAAACAAGGTTTATTCTACAGCTTGCACAAGTGTGTGTGTGTTTATAAGATGAAAATATAAATATGTAGGTACCGTCAACAAAAGAAATGACTACCTACCTAACTAACCATGACAATTGATAACCTGTGAACATTGTATCTCTACCAAATTAATTTTAATTTACTAGAAACAACGGCTAGCTGTTGCCCGCGATTTCATTCGCTTCTTATGGAAATTACTTCTTGTACCTATGCGAATGAAGTAGGTATCTTTATCATAAGACACATTCAGATAAGCAATGTCAAACATTTGACTACTGAGCACATGTACAACAGACTATAAGCACAGGTGCCTAGGTAGGTAGATAATTTAAAAAGGCTTTGTAATAAGCTGCCCAGTTACTTACCGCTTTTGTTAACCATACATTTCGCACTCACGCATCTGTCAAGTTCCCTCTTGATTTATGCGAACAACTGTTCGGCTCGCTCTTTGTGCGTCACATCATGCGTGTGCGCACGCGTTCCGAAGAATTATGAGCTTTTGCAGTTTTTAATGAGATTTCGGTGTCGTGTCAAATGTTTGACGGTTTATAATCAAAATGTGGAGCGAGAACTGGGAATTGTAACACATTTCAGTTTCTTTTTTTGACCCAGAACGTCTTGTTTTCCTTTCTTGTCTCTTGCAACAACGGATTGTCAGAAAATACCTAAACTCATTTGCACAGTAAATAATTTAATGAAGTTCCAGTTTATAATATATTATGTTAATTTGTTTTTTTTAGCCTTTTTTAAAACATTCTTCCATTTCTACCCTGTGCTATCTTTGGTGATCTAACGCTGTAGTTAGGTACTTATGAATGTTTTACTAACTTGAAACTTACTTTATTAACGGCAGAAGGCCTTCTAATCTCTGAATCTAGAGTCCTATCGGATAGGTAAAGGTATAGGTTAGGCCTTTAAAATGCAGTGTTTAATGCAGATTAAAAATTGCATTTTGTGAGGAAATACTCCACTATACATTTCAAAACACAGCCATGTTTAAAGCCGCTTGTATTCGTATCATACATTTATGAAACCATTTATTACGCTCACATATCAACATTTAAAGCATTAATCTCTGTTAAATTTGAGCTCTAATAAACAAATATCTCGGAATTTATTTCCATCCGAAATGAGGCTGTGAAACATTCGCATTGCGAGTATTTATCTACCTAAGTAAACAACACTAGGGAGGCTAGATGCAAAACTAAACCATATTGTAGTAGATAAATGGTGTCACTTAAGTGAACCAAACAAAGTGCTATCGTATCAACTACTTTGGTATTTTCGGGTGCATAACTTGGATAATTTAATCAATCAGGTGAACTAAACGTTTGTTAGTTTATTCAACTAAATAAAAGCAAAGGCATACTTAGAATAACTATGGCTAAGGCACAGCTAAGGCAACGTTTTCCAAAATATTTTTGCACTGCACATAAACGACTCAGTAATTAGGCTATTGTGATTATTTTGTACCTAACCTAACCTAACGCACTTGGTTTTGGGCGTTGACGCTAAATGCCTCGCTGGTTAAATAAACTGCATTTTGCATCAAACGTAGGTACCTACACAATCAGCGTTCCTAGTCCAGCTGTAACCACTCATTCACACAAGATTCATATAGCATTAGCAAACGTGGTAGTCAAATATATTCAACTAGCTTTTGCCAGCGGCTTCGCCCGCGTAGTGGTCAAAAATTATCCCACAGGGACGTATTACCGGGATAAGAAGTATCCTATGTGTTAATCCAGGTTATAAACTATCTGTGTGCCAAATTTCATCCAAATCCATTCAGCCGTTTTTGCGTGATTGAGTAACAAACACCCAAACATCTTCACAAACTTTCATATCACTATCACTACATAGTATAAAACAAAGTCGCTTTCTCTGTCCCTATATCCCTATGTATGCTTAAATCTTTAAAACTACGCAACGGATTTTGATGCGGGTTTTTTAACAGATAGTGATTCAAGAGGAAGGTTTATATGTATAATACACCGACCTCCAGGCGGGCGAAGCCGCTGGCAAAAGCTAGTTTATAATATTAGTAGGAAGTGGGATAAACCATCAGCTTAGTACCGGATGACATGTTTTTAAGTAATTTTACTCTTCATCTTTACGTCGAAAAACTTTCAAGTCGCGTATACGGTGTCTAAGACAACCTATGCTACAACTGTAGCGTGATACACTACAATCGTTTACTACTCGTTACCCGGACCCGCGTGATAGATCAGATAGGTATGGCCCAGTCTCCCTCACTGAGTAGAGGCCTCTGTCCTAGCAGTGGGAAGGCTGATTATGCTAAATACATACTACGAACAACGTTACAATTAAATGATTAATCAACCAATTATCTTAATTCCAGGCAATCCCAACGACAAAATCCTGTACGGTCGTCCGAACAAAAGACGGAGTGCATCCTTCCCGGCCCCTCGTTCCTTAGACCGACGGAATTCGCTGCGCATCTTCGGCTCCTCCAGCAAATACCTGCAGCGGTGCGCCTCCACCAGGAGTTTGCACCACAAGAACGCTAACACCACCGACAGCTCGTCGTCCACCGATTACCCGCCGAGCGTCGAATCTGCGTCACCTAGTAAGTTGAACTTTTATTTTCTGAGAAAATTTACAGCCTTTTTAGAGTTTGCTGACTTGTTTTTTTGTAGCAAGAAATTCTGTTTTTGCGCTACCGCAGATCGGATTCCCGCACGAAATCAATATTATTTTGTCCTATGGTCAGAAACAGAAAGTTTTCAAAAAAGGTTTTGAAATAGTTTTTCTAAAATTGTAGGTAAACGTTACATACAAAACTACAGCCGAAGTTGCTAGTATTCTAAGTAATAAGCAATTTTTAACGTTTGAGATTAGATTTTCTACAGGGCTCTAAACTAGGAGAAAGTCGTGTGGGCCCGGAGGTTGAGGACCCGCTTGTAAAGCCAAAGGACATGGGTTCGACACCTGGCAAGTACCAATGTGACTTATTCAATTTCATTAGTACTTTCTAAGCGTATCTTAGACACCACTGGCTAACTTTTATCTACTTGTTGTACGGTCTGAAATAAGGAGTTTGTGACAACCGTTCACGGTCTACTTTGTATGAAAGATGTTTTTGGTCTGTTTGAACAAAAGTAATGCGATGTTTAATTTTTCTTAGCCTAGTCTGTACCCTTCCTCCTTCCAAATCAAATAGGGCTTAATACTTATTTCCTTAAAATTAGAACGAATTAAAATTAGATTGCGTATTTTTTATAAAATCGAAAGTGGCCTAATGACGATAACTAACAAAATCCTTATAATTTTCCAGAGAAAGTGTCCCTGCTGTCCCGCTTATTCAGACGAAGCGGCCGCAGCAAGCAGACGCGCGCGATGAGCACCTTCTCTGCGCAGTTTCCGCCCACCGAGTGGTTTAACTCCAAAGCGGTGCACCTCCACTGCGTCGCTACGCAGACTAACTCCAAGGTACGTTTGTACTAAATTAATATTGTGAATAATAGACCAGAAGTAGACATACGGAGGAATAGAGAATAGACTTCTTTAAGTGGGTCCACTTTCGTAACATTTCACCATACCACAACCCGAAAAGTCGCAGTGTATGGTGTGTTCTGTTATCCCAAAAGTGAACCCACTTTTTGATAAGATCCAATCTAGAACGAGCGCAACCAAACTAAAATGACAATTTCGATTCACCTCTGCTGATAGCTGATTCAACAAACTTCTGAAGAGGGTGATAAAACTGCTAGCATTCTCTGAGGAAATATACCAGTCTTATCAAGTAAATATCTTTGGGCAAGGGGTAGATTATTACCATGTCTAAGAACACGTATTTTTTATGTTATCAATAAAATTTACAGTCTGCGTGCATGTTATCAATACGCATGGAAGGCAAATTTGTCGCAGAAACTTTAACATGCTGTTGCAATAAACACCGCGCGTGTATAGCGAAGAACATACCTAAAACCGCTTGAATTTATCAGTGTGTCCAATTAACGTTTCATTCTCTGTGTTCTAGGAGTCATTGCAGAGTCAAACATCTTTCGTCTCATCGTACTACGACGGTTCGGAGATCAGTAATCGGTCGTCGACGCTGCCGCGGCGGCACAAGCGGCACCTGTCCACGGAGTCGGGGCTGGCGGGCTCCGTCACCGGCCATTACGACCACTCGCCCGTGAGACACTCCAGCCCTAGCTCTGGCAGCCTGCCTCGCTCTACCCTCAGCAGGAGCTCCACCAACAAAACCATCCTCGACCACTTCTCGTCACCGCAAAGAAACAGCGACCCCAAACTAAGAGACAGTCCTAGCGGAAGCCTCAGAAGGGTCGATTATTCTGATCACATCATGTCCACAAGTGGCCCCTCCAGCTTAGAAAGTACCACCACACATCGCACACCAAGAAAGGACGCCAAAAACGGTCAGTTAGACCAAAACTCACCAATGAAAAGGAGCTACCACACTAGCGGGAGTAGCGGACACTCCAGTTTAGAATCCCACATATCAGACCGCACGTTAAAGCCTTCGCCTAGTCACAGCAACCCGCACGGAGTCCCCGGCCTTAGCAGAGCACAGTCACTCGTCAAAGTACAGAGTTTACAGAGCTCGCCAAAGAGCCTGCACAAGTACAGAACAAAACCACCTATGGTCGGTGGCGAAACGGTAAAAAATGGTAACACGTCACCCAAAAGTTCGCCAAAAAACTGTCCAAACACACCCAAAAAAACCGCAACCCCGCTGCATAAAACCTTAGGGGCTAAAGTAGAAAACCCATCTACCACGATGTTGGCCAGCTCCAATTCTAACAACTCTATCACACTAAAAGTTACCACGAATACTATGTCTCAGAACGGTGGTGGTACTAACACCAAAGTATATGTACAAAATTCGCCAGTAAGGTCTGTTATTACTTTTGAGAATGGTAAAGTCACCGAGACTTCAAACGGAAGCAATATTTACATAATCAACGACGATAGACAGGTGGTGTCGGTATCCCAAAACGGAGTTCAAAACAAAACGGCAAAAAACCCAACTGAAACCTCATTCGACGTATGTGTCGAAAAGAAAAAGCAGATGTATCAGGAGGAACCCATTAAAGTACAAGAAAATAAGTTCAATAAGAATTCAATTAATGACACGGGTATGAATAATAATCGTAAGCTTTCATTGCAAATAGGTGGTGCGACTAATAACAATAGTTTTGTGTACAAAAATCAATTAAACAATACGAACGAAGTTGCATCCAATCCTGCCTCTCCCGCCATTCATAATAATATAAATAATTTGGAATCTACAGCAAATAGTATTCCTTCGACGCCAACTAAAAGTTACGATAACATTATAGGATCGTTGGGAAGTTTGAGGTACCAGAAGAACTCGTTGTCGTCAGCCAACAGTGGGATACAATCTAATATAAATTCGAACAGTGAGCTGAAAAGCGTCGACCTGTTGAAAAAGGCAGCAGCGCTACAAATGCTGAACGGACTCCCAAATGTGAATAACAGGGTGAGCTCAGACTCCATAGCGAATATGTTAACGAAAGCTATCGACCAGAAACCCAAAGTGCTGGGGTCAGAGCCGAACTTAGCGCTGAAGAATCAAGAGCAGATTAAGGATATAAATATGTCGGCCGAAAAGATAAACTGCTTGGAGAACAAACAGAAGAGGTACAGCCTCAGCCAAGAGAGCAAGAAGGAGAACCAGGATTTTTACAATTTTCCGAGTTTAAGCGACTTGAGCTTTAATTTCACTAGTTTAGCGGCGCAGAAGATACTGAAGGGGGTGAGTATCAACAGTGTGGACACGCTTGTAGAGTTGAATATGGCCGCCAACAACTCGGAGAAGCAGAACAATCGTGATGTCGCCGCCGTGTGCACAGACTTTGGCCTTGTATAGCAATTAACATATAATATTTTTTGTTGTAAAATGTACAATAGTAGACATAACACTGTATGATGTAAGGTAGTTGTATAACTTATTCGTAACTACATTGTAACACGCTTTAGATACGCAATATCTACGTATGTTAAGTTCAAAAATTTTACTCGTTTAAGATTTTGTACTCCCCTACTTACGGAATTTATCTCTTAAACGCATTGTATCCCCTATTATTAAAATTTTGTTTGTCTTTACTAACTTATTATCATCGAAAGTATCAATGTAGAAATTATTTAACACAGTATTCATAAATGTAATCGATAATGAATAATCGGAATATTCTTAGTTTGTAGCTCACTTTAAAAGTATCGAGACAATAAAACTAACACCTGTGAGAATAAAGTGGCCTAAAACTGTCTTATTACATGGAAATTTAGTGCCTAATTCGATCGTAATAGAATTGTTATTCAATTGTAGCCTTAATGTAGTTTCACTATCCTATAGTAATGCGGCCTCACGCTATTAGCTAACTGTATTTTAAAATTATCCTCTCCATAGCACTTCTGTTCGTGCCATCACAATATTTCCAGTGAAAAAGTTGAGTACAAACTAGGATACCTAACTCCAAACAAATTCCATCCAACAATGGGAATTTATAGGAATGAATTGTAAAATGTATGTCATGTATTAAGTGCCATAAAACCATAGTATTACATAATGCAGGCGGAATATGGAATGGGAAGCGGTATCTGATTGATCATTACATGTCTAAGAATTTTTGCTGTATTTGTGTATGAAAGCAATGGGTATTTATTCATTAGGGAACATAATCTGAAGTCATATCGCAATTAGTTTAATTCAGTAATAACGCCATTTGTAAAAATTTATTAACAATATAAGATGATGCTTTAAAAATGTGGTTTTATTTACCTTGATGGAGAGATTGATTACCTGTTCAATAACATTACCCAAGTTCCCTGCCTAATTAATAAAAGCTAATAAATCCCTTGGCCAAGAAAGACTGAAAAGCAACTATAGTGCAGAGAGCATTGGTTTAATAGACAATAGAATAAGCAGATATCTTGTATAGAATAATGATGAAATCTTCCAATCTATGAAACATGCAAGATTCCAGGACATTGAAAATAATAATAAAAAAAATTGTGTTATATTCTAGGGCAACGCAAATCGTTATTAACTAATGACAACAATAAAAGGAGGGTTCACTTACCTGTAATACAGTATGTTAAATGTCTCCACCCATCCGCATCAATAAATAGACCTACCCATAATTTGATTAAAAATACAGGATAAGTTTTTATCCAGTTCGCAAATGGCGTCGAGTTATGCGAACATAAAAGTATGGATCAGCTGATTTTTATTTTACGATTTCAGGGTTGAACCCATAGTAAGAGTTGTTCATAATGATGAGTACAATGACCCTTTTAAAGGATTAAAACGATCAAAAAATAGCGGTGTATAGACAAAACAAAAATAAAGTTAAAAGCTGACAGTCTTAATACAATAAAAAATACATGTATTTAAAAATCGGTGGGGGAATCATAGGGCATCAAAAAATTGGTCCACATCCTTGCCAACATGAAAAGTGCCCAAAAGGCTGGAAGCATTGCTAAGTTTTTCGGCAATGCTGAATCTTTCACCAAAAACTAGGCCAACCCTCTGGTCAGGTGACCACCTGCTTGGCAATGCCTCGAAAAACATAGTGGGCAAACCGACCCAATGGCCCTAGAGTTTCAAACCCAAATGGCTTGAACATAATTACAGTAGAATCTCACTAATCCGGCACCTCAATAGACCAATACGTCCAATATTCCGGCACCTTCCCTCGCCACAAGTAGCAAAAAAAAACAGAACAAAATCAAGGATTATTTGAAAACTATGTAGTTATTTAGTTGTGAGATATGTTACAGTAAAAAACAGATGTTTCGACATCAAAACAAATATATCATATTCTCTTTATGAAATTCTTTATTTTATTTATTGTGAATTTTTCTATGTAAGCCAATAATCTGGCAGCCTCTGGTTTTTAATAGTGTCGGATTAGTGAGATTCTTCTGTACATGTTGGAAGGGTTTATGAATGATATGCTAAAAGTTAATGACTAGATACGAGTAAAGGATTATGAAAAAGAAATGAATTCAAGTGCATTTTGAAATAAATAAAATATAAACAATACCTGGTTTATTTACTGATTCAATCTTACAATTTTTAAGTACACACAAGCTCTAAATAATGCAGTCCTCAATAAAACCAAGGCTTATACAAAATATAAAATTTTATTACAATATTTGTCTAATTGGTAAAATGTAAATTCTTCTCAATATTACTACTACATTCTGCTATAAACAAGCTATAGTACTGTGCTCCATTACATCAGTTACTTGTGACGGTTCAGTTTCAGTCTGACTTTTGATTGAGTTCAGCCAATCATCCGTTGGGTCTATTTTCTTTACATCGGGATCAGAAATGTCACTTTTATCATCCTCTGTTATACTCTCAGGACATTCTACTTCGTTGTTATCAAAACTACTGTGACTACTCTCACATACTTTGACTGGTGACGTGCTAATTTCTAAATCTCTAAATTTTTTCGATACTTCTTCTGCTCTAATATTTACATGACACACACAGTTATCTGTAGCTGTAATCTGCTTCAGGGCAGCCTCCTCAATAGCCTCCAGGTCCATATCTCCTTCTTCAACATCCTTAGTTACCTCTTCAATAGTTTTATAAGAGTACATGTGGTCATCTTCAGGGCTGACATAATCTTCTAATGTAAATGTATTGCTATCAAAGTTTAGCTTCTCAAAATCAATAACACCATAATTACTTACATTTTCTAATAGTGTGGACTCGTTGTCGAAACATACATGAATATTTTGAACACAGTTTCTCTTCAAGTCTTTGTCGTCTTGGCATTGTTTACGTACTGCATCCAATTGTCGTAAAGTTTTTAATTCTCTGGCCTTTAGAGTTGCGTACACCCGCGCGAAGGACGCTCTAACGTTGCTTTTAAGCTGGAAATATAAATTGAATTAATTTAACATGTTGTTATTTTATGGAATTTTAATGTTTCTTTAAAAAAGTACTTACATTCTCAATATTTTTAACAAGATTATCCGAATCACTCGCCATGTTTACATTTAGAAAGTTTGACGTTTACTATTAGAAAGTTGCCGAAAGTCAATTTTCAAAAAACTACTTTTACTCAATTTATCCATTGAGAAGGGTTCGACGACGGTATGACAAAATGTTTTTCAACTTTCAGAGTACATACAAGCGCTACAAAAAAACGATCATTATTTCATGAAATTCAAATAAATTCAGTAAATTGGAAGGACTTTCAAGTCAGGTGAAATAGTTAGATAACGAGTAAATTGAGTTTTATTTTTGGCTCGTTTTAAAAAACATAAAGTTACACCTTGTGTAAGTGCCTACTTCCTAAATTATTTTTATAAAATCAGCCTTGTTGATGCTGGAAATTGCTGTTTCCATCCAGTCCCTACTCGTTTCAATTACTTTCAGAGCATGAGTACCTAGAGAGTCGAGTCGAGCAACTCAATGATAACATGTACACAAATACAGATTTTCATAAACTATTAATTACCCCATTCCACCATGTGTTTTATTTATCAAAAGGCTTTATGATCTGATAAAAATGCTAAAAATATTGAAAGTCGCTACAATATTATTTTCGTCGGTACAACATTTTGATGTTTTATCTATTTGTAATTTCTACCATGCTGGCTGTTTTGAGTAAGTTGCAACACTGAAATAAAAAAAACATTATTGATTTTTCGTTTGACAAGTCGCTGGAAAACATTCTGGGAGTCGGATATTTTTCTCGCCTAAATGGATTAAAATAAACTCCTTAGTGCAGTGTTTTTGTGTAAAATCTACTGTTGGCAGTGTCAATTTGTTTGGAAATATAGTACGAACATGAGCGAGTTGAGACATCGGCGCGGCGAAGGCGACGGAAACGACAAACTGGAAAACGCTGGCGAATCTGATCATGTACGTGCCTATTTTATTGTTATTTCTCACATTTACATAAACCAGTTCTTAATTTAATTCCTATTTGTTGTTAATATTATGCCCAATTAATAGGTTGACTCGGAGGAAGAGAAGAATATAGAAGAGAAGTATGTGGATGAAATGGCGAAGTCTTTACCTCAGGGAACGGATAAGACTCCGGAAATCCTTGACTCCGCGCTTTCGGGACTGTCGTCAAGGTAATAAAGCAGTTTTTTCTTCTTCCATAGTGACGTTCTATTTATAAAATTGGTGTAGAAGGTCTATTGTTTAAATATTATGGTCTGGGAATTGCCCCAGTGTTCTTCATGTAGATTTTGACGATGGTAACATACCTGCTTAGCGCCGCTCTATGATTACTAACATGTCAGAAGTCTGAATATATCTCACTAAAAATCTGAATTTATATTCTGTAGCTAAACTCAGCTAAGGTGTGTAAATTCCAAAAAGTGTACAGATTGGTGTGCAAAATCCTTAATTACTTATTAATTACTAAATTTATATTAATTTAAAGATAATAAACAAAATATTCTCAAATAATAATGATTGAAAACAAAGAAAATCAACTAGGTTTTGGTATGTTTACAAGTACAAATCTTTATTTGGCGCCTATTATATATATTAAAATATTCATATTTTATGTTATGTTTACTAAACAGGTTTATAAGGTGGCATACCATTATGGTATAAGGTCAATTGGAATGCTCTCATAGATATTTAAATGTTACTGGTTTAAACTAGTTTTCAGTATAAAATTTAGACTAAATTACTATTATTAAAATCATTTTTTTACTAATATTATTTAAAACAAGCTAACGAAGAAAAGATACTCATGTAACGGTCTTGTTTTTGTTTAACAGAAAAGCCATTGAAACCCAGTACAAAGTTTTCATTTGATTCATAGTGCAGAAACAACTAAAACAATAAAATAAAAATTAAATTCAGTCTGTGTGTTGAAACTTAAAAGAGCCTGACGATCATCAATAATAATTGATAATGGCGAAAAGGTGGTCTTAATATTTCATTCAAATTCAATTTAATTATTTTAAATGCACAGTATTTAACAATACCGTGCTAGTTCTGCATCTATGATGCAAATACTCTTTCTTTCTCCATGATTGCAGTCTGGCCCTCAAAAGCAAACCATTTCCCGATTTATTCTCTGCATGACGTCTATGAAATAAAACTGAATAAATGAAATTAAATACTTGTTTTATTATAAGTAATAATTTTTATCTAGATGGAGGAACTGGGTGATCCGAGGTATCTTCACCTGGTTGATGATTGCAGCCTTCTGCTTGCTCATCTATGGCGGTCCGCTGGCACTCATGATCACTGTAAGTTACCGTTCATTTTTCTTTAGGGATGCCAACATTGGATACTATTCTAGGTCTTCAGCTAGTGGTATTGCCTTTCAATATCCTATATTGTGTAGGTGCCAATATAAAAATAATATAAGGGATTGGGGGATTGGTGTTGCCATCTGGCTTCGGAAACTTAAAAGCAGAATATAGATAGGAATTTTGACCCGTCTAACCATTTGTCTTAAGTACCTCTGTCTGATGTACCAATGATATTCTTGTAGTCTTATATCGTTTGTATACCATTTTGATCAAAAAAGGTAAGTCAATATCAATTCAGTAACTGTGTTCGTTTCAGCACTTCGGAGACTTCTTCCTTGTCTTAATTGTATGATATACTATGTTAGTTGATAGTACCTACTTATGTTTTGTGTTTTGTTTAGCCTTTGCTGTAGGAGGAAACCTTCAACCATATTTTTTTTGGATGCCAAAATAAGTCGAGCAATGTGATGTCATCTTTAAATAATGAAATATGCCTAGACCATACATTTTATTTAAGATTAGATTTTCCTGTTACCAGTTTTGCAATCATTATGAATGTGATACATTACAATTTCAAATCCATTGAAAGAAGTGTACATATAGTATTTATTACAACTTGAATTATTTATTTATTGATGGTCATGAGACCTTCATTTATTCTTATCTAGTAGGACACTGTATTTTCAACGTACTACTAATAGCACCGAGACTTGAAAATCGAACAAAGTGGATCCCAACGCGGCGCAAATGGCGAGTAATACCAGGCTGATTCCCGGCCACCGTAGGCGCGGGTTTGCGGACGGCGAGTAATGGGTAGCTCGCTGTCCGGTAAGGACCAATCCCGGGTCGACGGCGCGTTGTGTTCCACGCGCGCCTCAAGCAGAAGTCAGCACCAACTGGTGGGATCCGCAAGGGCCGATGCCTGCCAGGGGTGCGGGTTGCTCGAAAGAGATACCGTGGCCCGTGGCACACAAGCAACGGAAGGAACACGGGTGGGTTTTAGTCAGTAAATGTCTGACACACCCTCCCCGTCCACACAGAGCGGGAGAAGATATTTGATGATTTCCCACCAAAAAAAAAAACTAACGGCGAAAATAAACACTGTTCGATTTTCAACCCCTTGTGCTAAGCAGTACGCTGAAGATGCGGTGCGCAACAAAATCCCGTCGCGATTTTATTGCGTCCGTGCAAACGTCGACTTATGCTACAAAATTAAATCTTATTTCATTCTACCACAAAACCGCGCTTCGGTCATCGTCAGCGTAACGCGTAATTTATTACAAAAAAACAACTGTTTAGTTCTATTAAGGATGTAAGCTGCACAAGTTTGACCAACTACAGCCAACCAACCGTGGCCTTATGCCGCAACAAATATCTGTTGCCAGGCGACCTCCAAAATACACGTTTATGTGAAGATGCTTGGGAAGTGAACTAATCTATACAAATAAATAAAATTGAAGTATCTGTTTGTAATTTCAAAATAACAGCGGGTACTAAATACTTACGCATGTATAATCGGTAGGTATATATAACATAAAAACAATTTAAAAAATTATGTCTGTCTGTCTGTAAGTTCCGGGTAATTTCTCAAACGGCTGAACCGATTTTGACGGGACTTTCACATAGCTGATGTTATAAGGAGTAACATTGACCTATAATTGTTCCGGTAGCCCATTTTCGTGGGATAATTTCCGACATCCACGCGGCAGGAGCCGCGTGTGGCAGCTAGTTTATTAAATAAACATGTTATTAGGTGTGTAGCCGGTAAATTACATAAATGATTACTTAATTAAAAACCAAAAGAGTTGCGTATTTTTTTGCCAGCGAGAGGTCAACGGTCTTTCAGATGTAAATTAGTGACTTATTGCCACGTAGGTGCTAATCAATAATAGCAACAAATTTTTAAATTTCATTAATTATTTTTAATACAGAGTAAATTTTTAACCAGTGCGCAAACTGTAACCATGAATTCAGCATATCATTCTAGAACCCAAGCGTAGTAATTTTTGGTCGGTTATACAAAAAAGAATCAGCTGTCTCATAGAAAAGTCCAAAAACTACGCGGTCAAAATGTATGGAACAGCAAATATTTTTTTTGCAAAACCTACGAAAAATCTATGCTAGTGGGTCTAGAATGATATGCTGAATTCATGGTTACAGTTTGCACACTGGTTAAAATCTTATCCTGTATAAACTAGCTTTTGCAATAGCCGCCCGGCTTCGCCCGCGTGGTGGTCGGTGTATTATTATACATATAAACCTACCTCTTGAATCACTCTGCCTATTTGTGAAAACTGCACTAAAATCCGTAACGTCAGTAGTTTACAAGACCTAAGCGTACAAACACGAAAAGCGACTTTGTTATGTACTATGTAGAATAGATAATAATACGTCCACGTTTCCTCACAGCGTTTTCCTTCGCTGATGACAGTAACGTCTAAGATAAACTCAGACTTTTCACATATTACACAAATACACATTGCATCAGCAAACCCTACATGAACTAGAAGAAGTTCGTGACCTGGGAATTGTATTCGATAAGAAACTGAAATTTGATAGGCATATATTAAACATTACCTCAGAAAGGTTCAAGGTCCTTGGATTTATCTTGCGTAATAGCAGAGAATTCTTTAAAGCCTCGACTAGAATTAAATTATTCAACATATTGGTTCGCCCACTGCTTGAATACAACAGCACCAAATGGAATCCTCACTACGATATTTACGTTAAACGTCTGGAAAGTGTCCAAAGACGTTTTTTATACCATCTTTGCTATAAAGACCGTCTGGCAAGGAAAATTAGGAGCTACGATCTTAGACTACAACATTATAAAATGGTTGTTTAGAAGATAGAAGAAGAGTTCTAGATTTCACATTTCTTCACAAACTATTCAATGGGGTTGTTGACTGCAACGAGCTTCTTGGAAGGCTGCAGATAAGCGCAACATCTCGCTTGCCGCGTAAATGTAACTACAACCTTTTTTGTGGGCCGGGATCCAAAACAAACCTCGGACACTTCGGCGTTTTGCCAAGCCTCTGTACGCAGTATAACGAATTATCTAAGCGTAACGAACTGGATATTACCTACATGTAAATTACCAAAGTTTAAAAAAGACGTTACAGTCATAGTATCGTAATATTTTGTTAGTTTTATGTGTTGTCTAAAATGGTTTGTTTTTCTTTCCTAACTTTTCATTTAAGTACATTATTTTTATTATTGATCTCTTATGTTTCCTGTTAGTATGATTTTCGTGTCGTTTTCTTTTTTATTTTTTTTTATTTTTAAATTGTCAAACATAATGTAGGTACCTACTTACCTACCTGGATTACAAGTAAATGATGTGTTCTCCTATAATTGGAAGCGCACACTGTATTTTTCTCGGCTCAATGTAAACATGCATTTAATTGTGTAGCCTCGGTTGGACATCCAATAAATAAATAAATAAATACTGTAGCCACTTACAATTCCTAGATCGTCAAATCCTGATTAGGGGTTTTTGAGTTAGCTAGAGTTTAGTTACGAGTTAGATGGTGTTGTAAGAACTTTACGTAGCAAGTGAAGGCATACGAATTCATTTGAGGAAGATACCACAGCTAAAAAGTTTACATAAAAACAACCAGTTAAAATAAAACACCACAATTTGAAAAATTGATTTTATTTCGGTAGTCGGTGGGAAAACCACTAAAATACAAAATCAAAGACGTCGACTTCCGAAATTAAAGTTACTATTCACTTTGTAGCGTGTTTATGGAAGTCAGTTGTTGGTTTTTTTCATAAATGGCAAAGTGCTATAAAACCGTGTCAAAAAATGTTGCAACATGCAATGTGATGTATGGTGCTTTCAATATGTTGGCAATATAAAAAGTCAACGAAGTGCCAAATTAGACATCGAGCTGAGAAAAAAGTTCTCAATTAATCGTAAGTAATTATTTTTTTCTTCCACCCAGGTGCTCTGCGTCCAAGTGAAATGCTTCGAAGAGATCATCAACATCGGCTACGCTGTGTACCGCGTGCACGGCCTGCCATGGTTCCGCTCCCTCTCCTGGTACTTCCTCCTGACTTCCAACTACTTCTTCTACGGAGAGAACCTCATTGATTACTTTGGAGTCGTCATTAATAGGACGGTGAGTGAACTTTGAATATTTTGATGTGTTATTTTTTAATTTGTCTAGCCGTCATCTTCTATTGTGATAAATAAAAACCCAGCAGTCGTGTTGAGGTTGCGTGACGCCTTTAGTCCTAGCGATGTGTCCACTTCTTTAAATCTGTCATTTAAATCATACCTTTGTAATGCAAATAAGGTACTTACTGGACTAAATTACATATAAAAGGTTTGCCTAAAATTGGAAGATGAAAAAAATACCTCAAGACCAAAATTTGGGAACGAACGTTCTGTACGAATAACATTTTTTTTTGTTTTATGGTAGCATTATGCGAACTGTAGTCAGAATTATTACTTGTGATCATTACTTTCCAGTTAAATATAATTCCATTCATAGAATTTCCCATCCGGAACGGTCGGTAAGGTACGGAAACGTTGATTTAAATAAACGATAAGTACTTATTCGGTTCGATGTAGCCCGACAAAATAACGAAAATAAAAACGCGAAGAGATTATAAAATAACTATTAAAAGGGCAGAGAATATTTTTGTTAATGTTCTTACAAAAATTTGAAAGAAAAAGGAGCTTTTACGAAATTGACATTATATCAGCGCTAAGACCGCGGCTCCAACTGAATGTAAAGTTAATAATTTTCCGGGATGAAACAATATAATCTGTCATTTTCCTGCCAACTTTTTTGAGGATGGCAGATACGTTTTGTGAAAATTCCTTTAAAATTGTTCTTATCTGCGATCACAGAGCTAAATTACGAGGCCTCTGAAAGGACCATAAAATAGTACATTACGATACGTGTGAATTAAGTAGTCCATTATTGTATACAATTTTATAGCTCGTGTGACATAAACCCACACTTAAGAGATATGCTTTTCTGTGACTTAAGCAGTGAAAAAGTAGACTATTAACACAGAAAAGCGAGACTTACGTGTTAGGTCCTATATCATCGGCCTAGCCTTTTCCCAACTATCTTGGTGTTGGCCTCCAGTCTACCGGGTGCAGCTCAATACCAGTATTTTACATGAATCGACTGCCTATCTCATCTCCACCACCTAGTTATTAGTTAATACGATACCCCTTGTTAAGCGTGGTTGTCAGACTTTCGGGCTTCAGACGACCCGTAATGACTGTCAAGGATCCACGAATGACAGCCGGGACCAACGACTTAACGTGCTTTCCGAGGCACGGTGGGGTCTTGGAATGTAAAGATGGTCTCACATCCACGTGTTTAGGTCACATAGTGCTATAAAAATGTATAACTAATTTTAGTGTGATGGGCTGATTGAAGCCTCATCGATCAGGCTATGACGTCACTTGGAATGAGTTTGGAAATCTGTAAGCAAATTATTTTTGTGCGGGGCTTTTAAACCGGATGTTCACTAACAGATCCCACACGTACAAATACTCACTTTCGTACGATTTACATCAGTACGAGCAATGGCCTAGTGGTAATGACTGCGACTTACGATGTAGATCGTAGGTTCAAGGTCCCAGGCAGGCGCTTTACTTTGTGTAAATAATTTCGTCACCATTGCTCACAAAACGGTGAAGTAAAACATCGTGAGGAAACCGGCATGTCGTCGAATCAAAAAAATCGAAAACATGTGACATCTACCAACAAGCACTGGGTCCGCGTGGTAGATTGCAGCCCACCGAGAGAAGGCCTGTGTCCCAGCAATGGGAAAACTATAGGTTGGTTATGCTACATCAGTATCGATTTAGATAATCTTTCTAGGAACGGTCTGATTACCTTTGATTAAACAAATAATCACAAATGCCTTACGTAATCGCACTTCACGAAATCTTACGTCAATTGAATATTTTATTGCGGGTTTGTGCATCGTCATCGAACTCTATTGCTGCTAATAGTAATCATCAATCGTACGATCCACTGATTAGATTAGCTTGCATTCATTAATTCGTTTCCGTTCAGAACGTGTTGAATTGCGGATTTTAAGAATAAAAATTATTCATAAAAGTTATCGAATATCTTAAACCTTTCTAAAGTCTGTTTGTCAAAAAGTGTTATTCATAAACGCATTTTAGCACACAAACGTTCTATAACCATATTATAAAGTTATAGAAGCCAGAACCCTACTTTAACAGGCAAATATGGCCGACTCTCTAAAGCAACTGATTGAATACAAAGAAAATGAAATTTGACCATTTGACGTACAAAATATTGTGCGCCACCGAATGTCATTTTCAAGCCACCAGTTGACAGTTACAATTTCAAATTATTTGTCAAATTTAGATAAAAATGACGTCACCGCGTCAGAAGCGTCGAGACTGTAGACAATTAAATAGTTGCCAGTACGTAATAATGTCTATGGTCACAATTATTCGGTGTCTCGGCAGACATTCTCGTTTGACGATTCGATTTGACGACTTCGACGGTTTGACGACTTCCAGCCTCCCGAACAAGCCGGATTCCGTAAAGGCTTTAGCACCGGAGACCACATACATACGCTGCGGCAGGTTATACAGAAGACCGAAGAGTATAACCTGGGAGGCAGGTTTGCTTAGCGTTTTTGGATTACGAAAAAGCCTTCGATTCGATCGTGATATGGGCTGTACTGCAGTCCTTCCAACGCTGCCAGATCGACTATCGGTACATCGAGGTGTTTAAGTGTCTGTACAAAACCGCCACTATGTCAGTCCGACTCCGGGATCGGATCTCGAAACCTATCCTTCTGCAGCGAGGTGTGATGCAGGGTGACGTTATCTCTCCCAAACTGTTTAACGTTGCACTAGAGGATGTCTTCAAGGTTCTGGACTGGAAAGGGTCTGGCATCAACATTAATGGCGAGTACATCACTCAACTTCGGTTTGCCGATGATATAGTTGTCATGGCTGAGACCATGGATGACCTGTGCAATGCTCGATGACCTCAGTAGAGCTTCCGAAAGAGTAGGTCTTAAAATGAAAGAATGACAAAGGTCGTGTTAAATGCCTATGTAACACCCACTCTCATGACAATCGGAGGCGCTACGCTCGAAGTTGTGGACGACATAGCCCGAAGAATTGGCAAACTTAAGTGGCAATGGGCAGGGCACATTGCTCGCAGAATAGCTGGCCGACGGGGCCAAAAGGTTCTGGCGACCGCGTACCGGACGACGTAGAGTGGGAAGGCCTCCCACAAGGTGGACCGATGACCTTGTGAAGGCCGCGGGAATCCGCTGGATGTGGGAAGCACAAGACCGGTCGAAGTGGAGGAGCCTGGGGCAGGCCTATGTCCAGCAGTGGACAGTGGTGTCTTTCGTCTGAAATGTGATGATGATAATGATGATGATGATGATTCGATGTGTTGGTCAGTTTGTTGGATGATTTAATTAAAATGGTAACATTTTGATTTATGAACGAAATATTAGTTATGGAACGTTTATGAATATACAATTTTATCAAAGGTTTTATAAGGCTTATCGAGCGGTTTAACTAATTAATGTCTTAAACCTTTGATAAGCTTTTTTTATTAATAAGACCGTATGTATTTTTCACTGCACCTGAGCAAAAACACTGCACCATTATTGAAACCTTTATGGAATGAAAATCAGGGTTCGAGGATATTTATCAATGGATTTATATCAAGATATATATCCGATTTATATCCGATATATATCAAACTGAGTTCGACGATATATATCCGTAGGTAGTGTCTAGGTATGACCATTGACTGATTAGAATTTATAAAAAAAGGTTTTATGTTTTTGAGTTGATTTTTGTTATAAAGGGTGTCTCATAATGTTTTTCGTTTTTGAATTGACCAATACGCGCCAACCACAGGTAGCAGGGGGACGGGAGTGGTCTCAAACGCTTGGCCGGCTTGTTAAGTTTAGTAGCTATGAATCGTTTCACGAGATCGCAGCGCGCGTTTTGCGTTCGAGCGTTTTATAAAAACAACGATTCCTACACTATTGTTCGTCGTCTCTACAGGACACATTTTAATTTAACAAGCTTAAAACATGTGCCAAGTGCCAATTTAATTAAGCATTGGATGTGCAAGTTTCAAGAGACTGGGAATGTAATGCAGGAAAAATCGTCTGGGAGCAAAAGGACATCAAGAACGAGCATGAACGTTGACCGCGTTCGCCAGTCTTTTATGAACGACCCACAACAGTCGTTGAGATTGCGCGCAGCTTCTCTTAATTTGAACAAATCTACGGTTCATCGCATTATTTCGAAAGACTTACATTTTGACCCTATAAAATTGTCATTGTTCAAGAAATGAAGCCTGATGATCCTGATAAACGAGTCGAATTCTGCAGGACAATGAAAAACCGTTTTAGGAGTTTCAATAACATCTGGTTCTCCGACGAATCGAATTTTCACGTCAACGGTCACGTGATTAAACAAAATTGCAGATACTGGGCTACCAAGAATCCGCTAGAACTGCATCAGAAGCCCTTGCACTCGCCAAAAGTTGTTGTTGGGGCTGCCATATCAAGTCAAGGAATTATCGGTCCTTTTTTTTTGAGGATGACCGAGGTCGAACTCAGAACCGTTAATTCTGATCGATATTGCCATATGATCCGGACTTTTTTGGCTACAGAAATGCAAAACCAGTATGGCTACAACCGCAACACCTTTTTCCAGCAAGATGGAGCCGCTTCTCATGTTACAAATGACTCATTAGCTGCTCTTCACGATTTATTCCCTAGAAGAGTGATAAGTCGCCGAGGAGACATCAACTGGCCACCGAGGAGCCCTGATTGAATGCCAGCTGATTTTTCCCTATGGGGCTACCTAAAAAGTAAAGTTTACAATCCATTGCCACCCAACCTGAATGTTTTGAAGCAAAGAATCACTGAAGAAATCAACTCTATTCCAAGAGCGATGGTCCAGCGACTGATTGAAAATTTTAGTTCCAGGTTAAATGAGTGTGAACAAGTGATTTTTTTTTTGATAATTTTGGTATGTTTATGTAACACATATGCAAATAGTATTCATAATGAACATAATAAAATAATAATATGTCTTTCATACAAAATTGATATATAATATCAAACTTGATATAAATCATAAATATCCGACATTTTGATATTTATAATAAATATTGGATATTATCGAACCCTGGTGAAAATATAACTATTGAGCTATATTGGCGGAAAGATATAAACAAACATTCCGATCATAATTTGTTATTAATAGTTAAACAAATGGCTGTCCATAATTATTGAAGTCATTCAAAAATAGGGTGGCAGGGACATGGACGCAAAACCTGTTACCATGGAATCATTAAGTACAGCATTCTGGACCTCTGTGCGTAGATATTTTTCGCCGTTATTTTTTTTTAGTCTGTTAATTCCTACTAAAGTATAATACCTACGCGGTCAAAATGAGAGTGCAATATGAATGAGAGGAAATCTTTGCGCCCTCGCGCCCCTAGCCGCCGCAGGACATGCCTTGGCCGTCAGGAGTCCATATACTCCCGGCCACCGTAGGCGCGAGCTTGCGGACGGCGAGTAATGGGTAGCTCGCCGTCCGGTAAGGACCAGGCCGAGGCCCGAACGCACTTAAAATGCACTTAAAAATAAAGTTTCGGACTTGTGGTGTTCGGTAACTTAGATAAGTCCTCTGTACTATGTGAAGGCGAAGCAAAAATTCCGCAAGTTCAGTGCTTACGTCAATAAATTGCACCAACATCATTGTGATTATCGTAATATTATTCTCGTTCCGTCACCTTTTCTTCAAAATGTGATGCATCATTTACAAATAAATAAACATTAATCGTATGAAACTACTGGACACAAGCAGCGTACGACGATTTTATCAATCAATGGATGACGCGTGATTTGGACTACGTAATTATGATAAGCAGCTGATTAAATGACCGAGATTGTGAGTCATTAGTCTTGTTTATAGAATTATTATTAATTAAAATTACTGATAAACTTATCACATACAGCTCTGTGATTTTGGTCTTCCGAGACCGTCACATCAAAATAGGTACCTAACTGTCACCTGACCAAAATGTGTAATGCATAAATATGTTTCGTAGAAGTTACGCTTTATCAGAATAAAATTGAGGCAGCTATAATGATTCCTGTAAGGGTTGATGACGAAGTCTTGTCTCGGGAAGGTAAAATCCGTATTTGAACCGTAAAACATTAAACGGCTTGAATGTTATGCAATAAAGTAATACTACAAGTTCGTTTTTCGCCTATTATCTAGTAAGAAAAATACATGTTTTTTCGTAACTATCTAATGCAAAACGTGCCAATTGCTAAGTTGTTGATTCGCCCACAAATAAATTATTTTCGTGCTAAAAGCCTACGGAATATATTAAAAATATATAATTATAAAAAAGTGTCGATTCGCCCATTTTGGGCGAGTAAATTCGTGCGAATTGACTAATAAGGCCCAGTAAACATGGTGTAATTATGAAAATAAATAACTGAAAAGTTCTTAAGGGGTCTTGTAGTCCATGAAGAAATTCTTATGGAATCAAACCAGTAATCACGAAAAGAAAGCAGCTGTTCCCTACATTTTGGCAATTTTAGCACTAGTCTTCCACAATACGGAGGTACGCGATTCTTCTGTCAAGTCCGAAGTCCTCTTCAGACAGGTGCGACGCGATCTTGTAGAACAATTTCCTTGAAGTTTTCATAGAAATTGTTCTATGAGAGTCGCGTCGCGCCTGTTCGCGAGGGAAGCCTTCATGCATAGATTAAGAACTGTTTTATGTAGGTAGGTATGCTTGGAGTTGAATGGAGTCAAAATGAAACAATAGACAATTTCGTAAACTAATAGCAATGTAGCCCACATTACCTGTTATAATCAATGAAGTAATTGTGAGGTTGATTGTGGTGTGACGTAAAACATAATCGGATCATAGACAGTGATTGTATTTGATACTTTGTTGTCATGTTAAGCGTTCGGCGTCGGGTCGTCAATTCTCAAGAGTTGGCGCTTACGATAAAATAGCTTATTGAAGAACGGATATTAATTACTTACAAAATAAGTATTGTTTTATAGAACTAAATATCTACCTACATAATTAATTAAGCAGTCCAGTCGTTGCGTTGGTAGGTAGGACTTGATAGAAGAGGTAGTTTCTACACCAATTTTGGTACTTAATACCTAGTATGTTTCTGATTCTGAAGATAAATAAGAACTAATATCAACTAATAAGTAGATAACAGCAGATAACACAGGCCGACAAAATTAGAAGAACACTCTTACCCAGAAACCAGAGTATATATTCCCGAAGTATTTCGATGCGCTGAATCCGAATCTGATATTTGAGATTTTCGGAATTCGAGATTTTCGGATTCGAATTCAGATATTCGAGAAAACTCAACGTCATTTTAAAGAGAAAGACTAGTACTTCAGATACAATTGATGGATTTTTGGAGGAAAGAGGATCTACCGGGCTACGTAACCTCAAAAATCAGCAAATACTACGGTGTTTTTTGCTCTTTCAGGTTAGGATATCTCAAAATCCTGACGTGATCGAGCAATTCTGCGGTCACATTCGGATTCAGTGCATCAAAATACTTCGGAAATGTAGATTCTGGTATCTGGGTAAATAATTTGTCGGCCTGTGTAATGAATGCCTTCAAAGAGACGACGCCCGTATAAATTATGATCATAATAAGCATTTATATCGATCTTATCATCATCATCATCTGCTTAGCCTTTTCCCAACTATGTCGGGGTCAGCTTCCAGTCTAACTGGATGCAGCTGGATATCAGTATTTTACAAGGAGCGACTGCCTATATCTGACTTCCACAACCCAGTTGCTGGGTAATACGATATCCATTGTCAAGACTGGTTGTCTGACTTTCGGGCTTCAGACGCCCCGACTTCTACGAATGACAGCCGGGACCAACAGCTTAACGTGCTTTCCGAGGCACGGAGGGGTTTGGTATATGACGATGGTCACCCACCCATCCACGGACCAACTGCGGCAAACAATCGACCCGTGCGACTGACGTTCAATGTAAACGCTGGAAATATGTATATTAACCTAAATTGCATTATCGGATTAAGCGAGCAATCAACTAATTGGTTGACCTCATTGCAACGGCCAATGTGCTCAGACAGTCATTAATTTCCACCAATCTAAGCGATTTGTAGCGATTGGTCCACACAGGAAAGTAATTAAAACTGCCTGGAAAATAATGGCTTCTAGTATGTGTAAAACAAGGGCCGACCCCAAGTAACAATGGACGAGGGTACGAAGATGATGCTGAGTATGTGACAAACAGGACTAAACCTTGCTTTACCTATTTTGGATATCGAAATTAGAGCTTATGCTAAAAGGTTACGTCTCATTTTACAAAAATGCGAATGCACAAGCTATGAAAATGGCTTATGTTAGTTGGAAGAAAACTGTAGGTTTTTATTATTTAAAAGATTCGGACATCGAGAGCTGCGAGAGCTCTTTTTGTTTTCCCTAGACATAAGGTACAGGGGGGAATTCTCGTAATCTTTAAAATGTTCAAAGTCTGAACTCAGTCTCAATCTGTCAAAAATACCTCGAGTTTCCATACATTTTTGACAAGTGTTAGACATTTTAGTGTCGCCGAGGTGAGACTACGACTAGATTTTGAACGTTTTTAATTACGAGAATTTGCCGAGAATAGGGTATTATACCCATTTTGAAAAGTGTCTTAATTAGATACTAAAATGCTAATAAACCACTAAAAAACACAACATTTTTACTGAATCGATTAGTGCCATAAAAATACATTTAAATTTTACATTTTCATATTTCGCGTGTAATTTGACGAAAACGCTGGACGCAGGTGGACGCCATATTGCTCTGTAGGTACGACGTCAGTTTGCTGTGTAAACAAAATTTGCTGATATTTTGTATGATAATTGCTCAGTTCAAAAATGAGCTATTATTCTACTTATCGTTAGTATTCTGTTCCTGAATGTAAGATATTATTTCAAAAAAATTACTTTGGTTACGAAAATAATAAAACTACAAAGTTGGTCAGTTGATTAGTTTAAACAGCGGTATGACGTAATAACATGGCGGCTAGTATTTCACGGTGTTCAAAAACAGAGTAAAAAAACTGAAATCTTTGAATACAATTTTAAAATGTATTTTGTTATTTCATGAACTAAAACTAACTTGTTCCGACAGCTTTTTGCCTAATCTATCTCAATAATATAATTTCAGATTTTTTCTCATGTAGATTAAAATACCCTATTGAACAAGGAGATTATAAGTACTTACCTAAGAATGTCGAGTTTTCACTGATGGTTAATACGGCACAAATCTAAATCCCTTACATCCTCAACAGGATTACCTTAAGTTCCTGGTGACGTACCACCGCTTCATCTCGTTCAGTCTGTACTGCGTGGGCTTCGTCTGGTTCGTGCTGTCTCTCGTCAAGAAGTACTACATGAGGCAGTTCAGCCTCTTCGCCTGGACACACGTCGCGTTGCTCATCGTTGTCACCCAGAGCTATCTCATCATTCAGAATATATTTGAAGGTAAGTGTATTTTTTAATTTTATTTCAGCTTCTTTATGTAAACGCGGGCCGGCTAAACATAAGCTATTCTCGTACAAATCGTTATATTTATGTCCATAAAACAATAACTAAAACAGTCCAGTTTTAAACCCATTTTTATACGTACGTAGACTTCTGCTCCCCACACTTTCAATAACAAACTTAAGCATTTTGAGGGAAATTTGCTTTATGTTTAAAAAACCGGCCAAGTGCGTGTCGGACCACGCACAATGAAGGGGTGGAAGGGGGAAAGGAACTTAACATTGTGGTTGAAAAACATTTCTACCATTTATTCCAACTGCAAATGTAAGTTGGTCGACTATGACTCGCGCACTTTAAAGCTTAATATTTTACAAACGGATCCCTTAACCGAAAAATTGTTTTCACGAACTACCTAAAATTTTTGAAAGACCTATCCAACGACATCATACACCATAAGAGAAAAAAAAACATCCCCATTACGTGTACAGGGTAGCCTAAATTTTTTTTTTTTTTTTTTCAAGATTGTATTTTTCCACTTTCACGGCCTGAACTAATTTAAATAAGTAAATCCATGCCAAATATCAGCTTACCGGTACTAACAGTCTCTGAGCTTAGCTGCGGACAGATGTCCGGACGGACATAGCGAAACTATACGGGTTCCTTGTTGACTACGGAATAAAAATTCTCCTGCTGGTTTAGTCCATGTTCAACCCCACAATCTTTACCCCCGGTCATGTTGAACCCCTAAATGCTGTCCATATTCAACCCCTGGGGGGTTTGAACATGGACTTTTATTTTTGAATGTCTTTAATCCACGTTCAACCTTCAATGGACAGTAAAACACAAAAGATTTTCTCGTTTTCCCTATTTTTGTAAACGACTTCAAAAAAAGGAGGAGGTTCTCAATTCGACCGTATGTTTTTTTTTAATGTTTGTTACCTCATAACTTTCGACTGGGGGAACCGATTTTGATGATTCTTTGAAAGCTCGCGCTTCCCGTGTGGTCCTATTTCAATTTCATATAGATCTGATGATGCGTTTCGGAGACAGACAACGGAACTCTTCAAAAAATAACAGCAAATCAACCGCGATTGCTGCTATCGCATAAATATGCATTGTTTTGACCCCAAGGATGATGAAATTTCGAATTAGTGGGGTAGGTACTATAACTAAAAAGTAAAAAATAAAAACTTTTTCCAAAAAAAACAACCGACTTCAGAATGAAGACATCAGAATAAACTCATTTGAATTTCAAAGTAACTGCAAAAATATAGGGCAAATAGCTAATAGATAAAACTTTTTCCAAAAAAACAACCGACTTCCGAAAAAACACTATAAAGTGAAAAATAACTTTAATTTCGGAAGGCGGTGACTTTGGATATGTATTTAAATTTTTTGTCACCGCCTTCCAAAATTAAAGTTATTTTTCACTTTTTAGTGTTTTTTCGGAAGTCGGTTGTTTTTTTGGAAAAAGTTTTATCTATTAGCTATTTGCCCTATATTTTTGCAGTTACTTTGAAATTCAAATGAGTTTATTCTACCTCTTTAATAGTTGGCCAGTCGTTACAATTGCATAACTTTATTAATAGTTATAATTAAACAAAAAGGATTGAAGTGACTTGGCTTTTACAACGTTTTCAAATTACAGTGATGAATAATAGGTATGGGAGGACAGTGCAGGCCTGTCAATAAGTACCAGGTACTTATATGAATTAAAATAAAGAACAGAAAATTGTCTACAACCAGCAAAGAACAGTGGAGGAGTAAGAAAAACATATTTCCCCTTCTACTAGAGCTAGGCCAATTAGCACAAAGGGACGTTTACAACTGGGGTAGCCCAGGTTGCCAAGAACCAAGGATAATGTTGCTTTTATTCTGCCAAAGAATAGGTACACAGTCATAAGATATGATGTGCAGATTGTTCGTATCCACAATCAGATGTAGAACATTGACACAAAGGCGAAGCAACAAGCTTGAAAGAAAAGAATGTATTCTTAAAGTTGCCATGACCTGTGAGATATTGTGCAACACAGTGGTCCACCTCCTGCCATGTCCTAGCCAGCCGCTCTCGAGCGGAAGGAAAGAACTGATGGAAGTTTCGGCCCTTGATAGAGTTATCCCACCTACATTGCCATTCGGATAAAAGTTCTTCCCAGACGTCCGTCTGCGGTTCAAATAATCTAGAGATCATAACACGGTCAGGTTGTGTTAAAAAGTTTGCGTCCATGGTCTCTCGTTTGGAATACTACATTGCAGCACATCGCTGTACCTCAAGATCGACTGGAAGTAGACCTGCAAGTACCGGTAGGACTTAAGTACTAAGCGTCCTATACGCTTTACCGCCCCTATAGTAGCCGTATTGACCCAGACAGGTGCACCGAAACACATACAACCGAGGAACACGTAGCCCCATAAATAGTATTTAAAGTCAAAAATGATAAGCGCCAAGTAGCTCATCATGATCAATGTTAACCAAAAAGCCATGTTTTCTTTTTTTACCCTATGAAATATCAATTGTAAAGAAAATAAATACACTTCTGCTCTCAGTAATACTTTAGTGTCATTATTAGTTACCTAACAACAATGGGTTGAATATGGACAAAGAAAGGATGACCAATGTATTGAAATCCATGTTCAACCCCCCAGGGGTTGAACATGGAAACATTTAGGGGTTCAACATGGTCGGGGGTAAAGCTTGTGGTGGTTGAACGTGGACTAAACCCTCCTGCTCAACGACGCAATGAGGGTTTCTGAAATGACGTTCACTAGGAAGCAGCACTGAGACATCAGGTCCGGGCACCGGGCACTGACAAAAGCGTCAAAGCGCCTACGGACTGAATGGTGAACGAAAGAATGAAACGAATGACATCAAATATTTTAAGTTTATTGTCGAACTGGAAGACCTCTTCTCAAAGTGGCGCCAACTGGTGGCTTGAGTATTAATGAAAACCCTCATTAATGCGGTTGCATTGTCAAAATGATTGATATTGTCTTCGCAAACGTGTTAAATGTATTCTTCTTCTTTTTGTCGCATATTTGCATGTTTTGGGGCACAGAGAGCAAGGAGGTGGAGCATAGTTTGTGGAACAGCTCCACATCCGCCCGTGCTGTCGTTCCGTATAAATATATGCATGACACTTATATCACTTTGAGTAGGGACTACCGGCGCTACGTGATTATATCCGGTAAACTGACATTTCCGACAGTTTTTGACAGCTATTACAAGTATTCGTAGATTTTAGTTACTTTACGAGAACGTATGAACAATACCTGTTTACCCACTTTGAATTTTAAATAGAAGGGCAATGTAATTATAGTAAAGTACCAATGTACAATGAGTATGTGCATATTGCTTGGAAATAAAATTCCCTCAATGTTGTGTTACTCAACTACAATATTACCGTAAATGTAAGAAGTATTTTATTTTTATGAACATAACGATCATATTCGCATAATGTATTTAAATTTAAACGTTTGTAGGCTCATCATCATAAATTGTAGGATTTAGGTTTACGAATTTGCAATTCAGTTGAATAGGTGATGCCTAGTATTGATTATGAAGATTTTCACCGAACTTTGAAAGAAAGCCCATCGGATATTCAACATAGTAAAAACAACGTCACTTTAACCAAAATAATACATAAGCTTTTAACTAACCAGTTTTCTGTAACTCAAAGTTAACTACAATCTAGTAAAACAGTGCAGTTAAATTGTATCGGCCTTTGATCTCCAATCAACAATAATTGGCTCTTGTATTTTTATTGCGAAACTACCTTTATTAACAAGCTATGTTATTCTCTGCTATGTATAAAACAATTAATCATTAAACTCCATAATTGACAAAAATAAAACTTGGAGCTTTGACAGTCGTTACGGGTCGTCAGAAGCCCGAGTCTGACAATCAGTATTACCAAGTGCTATCGTATTACCAAGTTACTGGGTTGTCGAGGTCAGATAGGCAGACGCTCCGTGTAAAATAATAGTACTCAGCTGTTTCCGGTTAGACTGGAAGCCGACCCCAACATAGTTGGGAAAAGGTTAATCAGACGATGATGAATTGACCAAACATCTCTCAGTAAATTCCATTCTCTTTTAAACTAACCTAGTAAAGTCCTCTTACGATCTATAAACGTACCCCTTGTCAGACAGTTTCTGAAAATATAATATAATTAATATAACTAATTACACAAATAAAAAAAAAAAAGGTTCCGACGAATTGAGAACCTCCTCCTTTTGGAAGTCGGTTAATTAGTTCCGAAATAGATACAGAAGGTAAAGCCAGACAACAAGATACACGTAACTAATAAACAAATTAGATTTGGATCAGGACCTTCAATTAAAGACGGCTTAGATTTCAATAATAAGTTCAATGTCAGTCTATTCGTAAATGGATTACAGCGGCCTGGCCACTTATCCACTTTGTGGAAAGAAGCCATCAATGTATCTCCCGCTGCCATTTTGATATGAAATTATGACACTACACTAAGAGTTTTGAATGGGAAAGTATGCTTGTTAGATAGATAGATCGAAGTCTTTATTATGCACACCATACAGGGAATTTAAATTTAAAAAAAAATGCTGTTCCATACATTTTGACCGGGTAGATTTTCCACTTTTCCATGACTTAGGTTTCTTTTTTCGTAACCGTCGAATATTTTCTGCGTTAGGGGGATCTAGAATCAAGTGCCGAATTCATCGCTGCTATGCTAGCTAAATCACTGAGTAATCAGTATATGTATACGATAGACAATGGGCGGTCGTATCTTTTAAAGCGATATTTAAAAGGAAACATTTGGATGGATTTAAGGGGAATCTAGTCTCTGGCTCGAACTCACTGGTGGGCCTGACTAAAAAGTACGCTGTCTCACCAGGCTTCGTGTCCGACGGAGGTAGTATCATTAATGAGCAGTTAGAGGCTAGTTTACACGCAAAAAGTTATTGAATGAGATGCAGGATCATTTATAGTAAAACAGGCGCGTAAAAAATTAATAAAAGTCCTTCGGAAGATCAAATTTTATGAAAAAAACACAGCATAAATCAATGACCAATAAAGTTTATTGAACTTTTCGATGAATGAACTTTGTCGGTACCGACTTGGTTTTGGAGATTTTACACTTCTTTCATTACTTAAACACGCCCAAAGGTAGGTTAAATTCGCAAGAAAAACGAAACTTTGTTGGCTCATCACTTGGGAATGACTTTTTATTTTAGTATTCTGTTTCCTTACAGACAATATTAATAATGCGACAAAATCATACCATTTTAAATTTTTGATGTGCATCGTCGAACATTGGAATAATACACTTCCGAAGTTTGTATGGAAAAAATGTGGGCTAGATTCACCTTAAGGGAGAAGGCTAGAGGCTAGAGGGGCTAGTATGTGATGTATCATTTACATCAATAAATACCATACGCTGATAAATTACTCTGGAACGACGAAACCAGTAATGTTTCTCTTTCTTGAAACAAAGCAAAAACAGCAGAGCCCTATGGAATGCAGAAACGGCATTGTACAAGAGTAACTAACAGCTGCCGAAAGTTGTTTATGACCCGACCCACTTTTGAACAGTGCTCATTTGAATATTCTCAGAAGATATGAAATATAACTTACGTAAACCATTGTTTTTGCTAACAGCGAGTTTACACGGTACGTTATTTATTTTGACCTAACTATGAAGTTTCCCGGTCTTCAGACATATGCTTATTCTTGACCTATTTTATCCCGGTTTTCAAATTATGAAACGTCAGAGGCTTGGTGAACGGTTCAAATTTGTTGTTTCCTATCGAGAAGAGACGGCAAGAAACCTACCTACGGTGACTCTTTTAAAAATAATTGGCTTTTACAATGGTTTTAAATTACATTGTTAATAGGTATTGGGAGAACAGTGTAGACCTGTCAACAAGCACCAGGTACTTAATATAATAAAAAGCCGCCCCTGTGATCCAATATTCTGATAGCCAGTCTTATCACCTCTACGACATGATACCTACCAAGGTAGACCAAAAGAACAGCCAACCAAGAGTTGACAACTGATTTAATTGGAAATGAGTCAGTGTAATGTCATGCAATGTAATATGAATAGCTAATTTCGGACGTGATTTAATCTAGATATTTCTAATACTTAGCATCATAGCATAACCAGCCTCAAATGTTTCCACTTCTGGGACACAGGCCTCCTGTCGGTGAGGAGTGGGCCGTAATCTACCACATCAAAATATTTTATTTCACATAAACCTGCAAGGGCACTTATGAAACGTCAGAAGCTAGGTGCACGGTTCCAATTTGTCGCTTCCTATGGAGAAGAGCCGGCAATAAACTCCACGGTTACTCTTTTAAAAATAATTGGCTTTTATAATGTTTTCAAATTACAGTCATATTAGGTATGGGAGGACAGTGCAGGCCTGTCAATAAGTACCAGGTACTTAGAGGAATGAAAATAAAGAATAGAAACTAGGCCTACAACGTTCTCTCATTCACAATATGTAAAAGAATCTACATAAGTAAAATCAACCTATTTAAACCAAGTGATATGATTTCCATGAGAGTCACTAATAAATACTCGATATTACAAGTGTTGTATAATGTCAAATAATTACGAGAATATGTCAGAAAGTGTAAAAAATAAAAATACTAAAAATTAACGTTGTAATTTGGAAGCAGTTAATAGACTCTCACAAAGTTATGCTGTTGATGAGGTACCAGGAAAGCCACATGTACAGAAGAAATTAATGCCAAACTTCCTTGTCTTCAACGTAGTATTTTATCTTATAATATGCTTTTTTGATAAGGACACGTTTGATGTGGGTTTTAAACTTTCCATCGCTAAGTTCTGTAACCGATTTTGGCAATTTGTTATAGAAACGGATACTGTTTATTAGAATTTCGAACCTAAGACCTACAACTCGTAAGTCGCGACAGTTACCACTAGGCCACAACTGCTCATTATTAATAAAAATACGTAATACTTATTTAAAGCTAATCCCGATAGAGTGGCTGCATATTTTTTTCCATAAATAATGCACTAATAACGCTCTTAAGTTACGCGTCACATTTCACGAAATGTAAAGAAATTCTATCACGGGCTTATCACTCTAATCTATCGCAAAAATCTGGGTTAACGAAGATACCGCGTTGGTGAATGGGCTTCGTTATCTTTAACATCATTCCCTATCATCATTAATCTTGTCCGAAATTCGAGCAAAGTTGCGATATCAATCACTCGTCACGTTGCTCCGATAGGGCTTGGCAGAAGTATATCTTGATTCTTGATACATTTCCAAATATCAAACTAATACCAAAGATTTCCAAAATGCCGAAAGTGATCAAGCGATACTAACCAATAATATAGCAAAGTAGATAATGACACTTAAATATTTAATTTAGAACTCGGTCTCGCGACTGATGGGCCTGTTTTATTTTCTCCACAAGCTTTTGTCAGCGGCTTCGCCCGTGGTAGGTCGAAAATTATCCCACGGGAACGTACTACCTTGATAATAAGTAGCCATGTGTTAATTCTGGTTATAAACTATCTGTGTGCCGAATTTCATTCAAATCCGTTCGGCCGTTTTTGCGTTATTGAGTGAAAAATAAAAAACTGTCACATTTATAATATTAGCAGGATAACAGTCAGTTTCTTTCTTGTAGAGGGGCTTGTGGCTAAGTAATAATAGCCGCACGTGCCTATCGATCAGGTTAAGCTACGCTTGCCGTGGTTGGTCGGTGGATGGGTGACCATCTTTAGACATCAAGACCCTGCCTTGGGAAGCACGTTAAGCAGTTGGTCCCGGCGGTCATTCGTGGATCTTTGACAGTCCTTACGGGTCGTCAGAAGCCCGAAAGTCTGACAACCAGCCTTAACAAGGGGTATCGTGTTACCCAGTAACTGGGTTGTGGAGGTCAGATAGGCAGTAGCTCCATGTAAAATACTGGTATTCAGCTGCATCCAGTAAGACCGGAAGCCGACCCTAACATAGTTGGGAAAAGGCTAGGCAGATGATGAATAGTAAGTTTCTAGTCATACCTCCAGGAGCGATGACTATGTCACCGTATGATTGTGAACACCGTTAGTTTATAATCTATCTCGCGAGTTTATAAACTGTCGATAAATTGTAAACTGCACAATACTGCTTACAATTTAACGCATTATTTTTCGATAGATTATAATCTATCGAAGTGAAACTGTTAAATCACAATCTGTCGCGCGTTAAATTGTCAACTGTCCGATGGATGTGCCTGATTGGTCGGTCTTACAGTAGGCCGTCAGTGTCCATAGAGTTAACAAAGTGCACTTCTTTGGTTAATCACAGATTCATTTTACTTCCACAAAAATTTATAAAACTAATTCTAAAGCTGTGAGTTACTTTCATCACGAAATCATTTTACAATCACCAAAACACTGTTTGTTTACATTCGACAGCAAACAAATTAATAAATACATATGGCGCCGCGAGGCATATGCCGTTCAACCAATAAGCGCGCGCGGTGCGTTCCGTCGCATACCATTTCACAATTTGACGGTTAAATTCGATAGATTATAATCTACCGAAAAATAATATGTTAAATTGTAAGCAGTATGTTACGGTTTACAATCTTTCGACAGTTCACAATCTCGCGAGATAGATTATAATCTAACGGTATTTAAAATTTTACGGTGACAACTATAATTTTGTAGACTATTATGGAGGATTCCGCTGTATTGCAACCCTGCAACGTACAGGCCAACTTTCGTCGGCAAAAAAAATTTTTGCATATACAGCGTGCCCGTAGTTTTGCACGAGCAACTACAAATGTGTTAACAAAACAAAGCGAGCGTTTCACTGGATCGGAAAAAACAGTCGATCCATACTACATATGGGATTGCCAAACCATTATGTCGGTCACTGTGCACTCCACCATTTTCTGTGTAGATATGACCTCTTTAAATTAAACCCGTCCTTGGTTAACAAAACTTAATTGGCACTGTCACACGTCTAATAACAATATACGTACAAAACAATGAACACGTTAAATAGTGGCTCACAGTTAATAATACTTGGGGACAATAGCGCTATCACGCAATTCTCGTCTCATTGAGTGTCTTAGTAAGGCGTGATAAGTGTGTGGTACACTATTATTAAGGCTACGTCAGTGCTTATTTAGCGCTAGCAGCATGAAGTAGCGGCTAACCGCTCATTTGCACAAACATTCTAGAATTTACTGTCGTGACCTGCTGTGAACTAGTTGCTATGCAAGTTGCAGTGCAGGTATTCCTTAGAACTGGGGTTAATTTAACGCTATGCAGTCGGAACGAATAATAGGGCTCAGGCAACTGAGGGAACTCGGGTGGGCTTTAGTCAGTAAAAGTCTGACACGCCCTCCCCGCTCCACCCAGAGCGGGAGAAGTTATTTGATTTCCCAAACTCAAAAAGAGGGGGGGGGGGGCTTGTGACTAAGTAATATTTCCGCACGGGTCGATCCATCAAGTTAAGCTACGCTTGCCGCGGTTGGTGTGTGGATGAGTGACCATCTTTACATACCACGTGACATAAGACGTTAAGCTGTTGGTCCCGGCTGTCATTCGTGGATCTTAGACAGTTGTTACGGGTCGTCAGAAGCCCGAAAGTCTGACAACCAGTTTTACCGAGGGGTATCGTGTTACCCAGTAACTGGGTTGTGGAGGTCAGCTATGCAGTCGCTCCATGTAAAATACTGGCATTCAGCTGCAACCGGTTAGACTGGAAGCCGACCCCAATATAGTTGGGAAAGGCTGGGCAGATGATGAGTTGGAACGAATAATCTGATGATATACTGGGTTTTCAACGAACGTAAAAAAATGTCGTGGCGGGATTTTATCGCGCACTCAATTTTCAACCCTCGGCGCTGCGGCGCGAGCAGAGGGGTAATTGCGGCACACAATAACAGTAGGAATGGTTTTCATTTTGACAGTTCAACGAAATTCATTGCGTTATTTACGTTGATGTGCAATTCCGTGCGATCATGGACTTAAGCGATAAAGTGAGTCCGGACAATAAAATAAAAATCTTTATTTCAGACAGGAACACATACATGAACAGTCCATAGGTTGGTTAGAGATGGGTTAGTAATAATAGAAAGTACATGTAGTCTATATTAGTATTGTTAGTCACAAACACAGTTAAATTGCCAGCGTCCAGCTAAGCCCGCTCTCGAGACTCGATGTGGAAGCACCATAGACCACATTTACGCCACCGCCCAACTCTTGGGGAATCACAGGCATGACGTTATCTGATGAAATTATTATTTATACAATGACTGACGCAAACGTAAATCTTAATGAGCGTTTTAAAATACACACGAATTTAAATGCAAATCAGATTTCCATTGAATGATTGTGATTGTCACCACAGATTAATTTAAGCCAGTCACGCTATCGATTTGGTTTTATTGGTTGGTTGCTAAGAGACATACAAAGAGAGTTCATCATCTGCCTAGGCATTTCCCTATGTTGGGTTGGGCTTTCAGCCAGATGCAGCCGAATACCAGTATTTTACATGGAGCGACTGCCTATCTGACCTCCACACCACAACCCAGTTACTGGGTTCTTGGTAAGACTGGTTGGCAGACTTTCGGGCTTCTAGCGACCCCTAACGACTGTCAAAGATCCACCCACAAATCACAGCCGGAACTAACGGCGTATCGTGCTTTCCGAAGCACGGAAGGGTCTTGTATGTAGAGATGGTCAGCCATCCACGGACCAACCGCGGCGAGCGTAGCTTAACCTGATCCATCGACCCTGCGGCTGACATTATATAGAGAGAACAAAATCCTGATGATTGGATAACCTGCAGGGGAGAGTGTCTAAGACCAGTACGAAGCCAAAATAAGGAAAAAGGCCGATGGGCGCAACAAGGTTGATCACGAGTATTGACAAATGAATAACGATAACAAGATTTTCACTTGCTTCCGTCCAGCTAAACTTAAAAACAAGGATTCACGTGTAACCGCTTAGCTAAAGATAACATAAGAAATACAGACGATGTAACTGATAGTGTTATCAGACAATGAACTTGAACCGTAATTCGACTGTCTGGACAGCTCTAGAATGCATGTGGAATGATAATGAGTACATTCGACCGTCGAGTCGTTATGTAAATATCGTGGATTTTAATGACAGTGCGTGAGAAACTTGTGTTGTCGGGTGTACGTAATTGAAGTTGTTATTATCGAGTACATAATGGTACAGTATAGTGAATATGTTATTAGGTATCGTGAATATCTTATTAGGTATCGTGAGTTGAGCGTAATATAGTAAGAGTTACTAACTAAACTGACCTGCACGATTACAGACAAATGCGTGCACTGAATGGACTGGTCCACTCATCTGTGTGGTGCTTTCCCTTAAATTTCAGACACCAATCTACATGGCCTTCACATGATCTGACTAAGATTATGCCTGGACTTTAAAAGAGACCTTTGCGATTGTTTCGGCCTTACCTCTCAGAATAGTCAGATAGGAAACGCCGACCTCATCTAGTTTTAAAAATATGATTGACGTATAAAAGTGTTTGTACAAATCTACCTCCAGAAATAAAATCATTTATCGAATTTAACAAAAATGTCCGAAAAGTAATTATGAGTGTAACAAATCAAGCTAAAGTTAATAAGATTGCTGACCTGACTAAATTTAAAACAGTCACTCGGCCTCTTGCATGAATTTACATGAATTTCATTTCAAACGCGTCCTTACTGGTTGAAATGAAGTAGGTACTTGCCTTTTTTCACACTTTCTTTGGTGTTCAGTTGCCGTCCATCTATAATTTTAGATAGAAGACGAATCTTGCTGAAAATTGGTAAATTAAGAGCATCGTGAAAAATCTAAGGATTTTGTGTAAGTAGGAAATTTTCGAAGGGACACCAAACTTCATGAAACCTGTGTAATAAATTCAAGATCCTATTTCATTTATAAATCAAGCAAGTCATATCTATACCACTTCCCTCAAAACGGTGATAGAAAACAGCGTGGATAGATGTCTTAGAAAAAAAAAAATAGCGTGGTGGTTTAAGGCCCACTCCCTCTCGTAGACCGCTGGCGGGTATGCCGCGGAGTTTGCGCCACTTCTTCATTCCAGTTAAAACACTAGGAAGTGGTGAAGGGCGTGCGTTTTGGAGGACTGTTTTATGTAATTTTGACGATCAACAATTGCTGACCACGGAGTAATGAAAAAAGCGGAGATCATTCGTCTTTCATTACACTGTGGTGCTGACTCTCGGCCTAGTTTGAATAAATGTATTTATTTTTATTTTAAAGAGGAGGCCTGAGTCCTCGCAGTGGGAACAATAAAGGCTAATTATGCTTATGCTTAATTAATACACGTCAGTGTGGGGCCGGACTAAAAGAATCGCACCACCCTATTTCTTCCCGTGGGTGTCGTAAAAGGCGTCTAAGGGATTTACTAGGGCATACATCACATACGACATCACATGTTTCTCTATACATTAAAAAAAAACAACTATACTGCGATCGCCAACCCGCCTGCCAAGCCTTTGGGGGAAGCATATGTCCAGCTGTGGACGTCTTTCGGCTGAAATGAATAAAATCAATAGATACCTCTGTTTGAAGCTCAAATATACCTTTTTCAAATGCTCGACCACACACAATTCCTGTCAACACATACATTTACGTGTAGTTTATGTTGCGCTTTGTGCTCTAACACAATATCATCGATAACGTCCCCTGTCCACAACGGTGTCAAGTTAACATTATCACGGATAGGGGAAGCCTTTCAAACGTACACAGTAACTAGGCCGCGTAGATCTAAGGTAGTGCTGTTATTGGGTCGAGAATAGCGTAAAGGGAATGTTATTTTTGTTAGAAGAAGGGGATATATGGGGTTTGGTCTGGTTTAGGTTGTATCGATCGGTATCTGTTGGGCGGTTTTTGAGGTATTCATAGTGGAATAACGCACTTTTATTTTGTTTCAGCAATTGTTTTAAAAGTCCCCAGGTTGAACTTTATAACTACCGAATACTTTGTAAAATCTATATGCAGTCAAATTTATAAAACTATGATTGCTCCAAGCATACCTCAATGAAAAAAAAATAGGGTTTTAATACCCGGGTAATGTAATGGCCGGTATTGAAGTTAAATGCAGGGCCTTAACAACCTGGAAGTCTCATTATGTACCATCAATATACTTTACATAATAAGCAAATAAAAGATTTCTAATTCTTTTTAACATCGTGACCCTTTCAGTCTACGTTAGTTGCGACATTTAGAAAAACAGAATAATCTTGGCAGTATTGAAGTTTATTTTTATTTTCTTGCTCACCAAGTAATTACAAAACAATTGTTACTCACATGAAATTGTACAATAGGCCGACTTATCGCTTTCCACAATCTATACGGTTTTTGTAAATTGAAATAATTTGATACACACACATCTAAGTGAATGAAATAACATAACATCTAAGTACTTATTCCCCCTACCCGGTTTTGCCAGCGGCTTCGCCCGCGCGTAGATCGGTAATTATCCCACGGGAAAATAGGTACTGCCGGGATAAAAAGTATCCTAAGTGTTAATCTAGGTTATACATTATTTATGTGCCAAATTTCATCCAATTCCGTCCGCCCGTTTACGTGTGATTGAGATACATTTATAATGTTATAGTAGGATAAGTACCGAGTTGTTATGTTAGTGGTAATTAAAGACTTCAAATCAATAACAACCGAATAACATATTAATTCTGTTATCAATAAGTATTAATTAACGTTTATTTACATACATGAGCAATATTATGTGAACTGACTTTCACTACATCACGCCATGATAAAATTATTATTGTTTATATTTATAACTAGTGATATAAATAGTCGTACGATTTTTCATGATATGTGTAAGATATCTACGTGTCCATTGCATCATTGGTGCGTCAGAAGTAGCCAGCACTGAGGATGAAAGGGTTGAGCTAATAAGGACTCGTTACGTTAGTTGGATTCCATATAAATAAACTTAAGGGGAACCTAGTCGCGGGGTCGAACTCACTGATGGGCCTGGCTAAAAGCACGCGGTCTCACCAGGCATAGTGTCCGACAGAGGTAATATCAGTGATAAGCAGTTAGAAGCTAGTCTAAACGCACAACATTATTGATTGAGATGCAGGATCATTTATTAGTACAACGGGCGCGTAAAAAATTAAGAACAGTTCTTCGGAAGATCGGGTTTTATGAAAAAACTACTGCATAAATCAACGACCAATAAACTTTATTGAACACTTCGATATTTGAGCTTTGTCGGTACCGAGTTGGTTTTTCAGATTTTATACTTCTTTTATTACTTAAATACGCCCAAAGTTAGGTTAAGTTAGCAAGAAAAACGAATCTTTGTTGGCTCCTAACTTTTTAATGGTTTTTTTATTTTAGTATTCTGATTCCGTACAGACAATATTAATAATGAGACAAAACCATACCATGTTTAATTTTTGATGTACATTGTCGAACAGTGGAGTAATACATTCCCGAAGTTTGTATGGCAAAAAAATCTGGACTAGATTCACCTTAATACAATTATTCTGGAACGAAAAACGACTGGACTAACCTATAGTAGAGACACAATTGCATCGTAGTTGTGGTGGATTAACAGTTTTATGGCGGATTAACATAGCACCCATTATAAAACATATTTTAATACCAATGAAAAATTTATTACACTAGGTATGAGCTTCATGGATGTCAAGGTAACCAGGTAAATCGCAACCGCCTACACAACATAACCTCATCCTAACTACAAGATACATTGCGAGGGAAGCCATCGCTAAAATAGATTACGTTGGTGTGTGTCAGCAAAAACCCCACTTAAACTAAAAGCAACATTAAACCTTAATAAACCCATCATGAGGTACAAATTCTCGTAAAGTCTGTACCCTGTTTTCCAGCTTATTTTCACGTAACACGCGAGCAGGTGATCAATATAATTCGCTGAGTATGAAGCAGTTTAGTCTGTCAATCTGAATCGCTTTATATGCATGAGTAAACAAGTAATTTATAATCGAGTTTCGATACTGATTTAATGAAGCAGTGAGTTTGCTGGTTCCACTTTCATGATTTAGCTGTTTATTCTTCATTCGGTTTTTATGCAGAATGTTTAACAGCTTGTGTCGACAGTCTGGGTGGTCTGGCAAGATGGTGGCGTAACTCTTCTAGTATAATAAGTCATACGAATTTTTCCTATAGGAATTTTATGTAAGTTTAATTATATAAAGTTTAAAGAGCAGTGGTGGCCTAGTGGTAACGGTCGCGACTTACGAATTGTAGGTCGTAGGTTTGAATCCAGATACTTAGGCGCTTCACTTTCTGTAAATTATTTCATCGCCACGGCTCTCAAAACGATGAAGGAAAACATGCGGAATGTCCTAGACCCAAAAATTCGAAGACATGTGACATCTACGAAACCGTACTGGGTCCGCGTGGTGGATTACAGTCCAGTCCCTGTCACTAAGAGGAGGCCGGTGTCCCAGCATTGGGAACAAAATAGGCTGATTATTTAGTTTTTGACGAATTTCGATTAAACATGTCATTGATTTACAGGTACGAACACCTATTAATATTTAGCCGAAAATCATTTGACTGGACTAGTAGACCAAGTTGCTATACACCGTGACATTTTAGTCGTCTTACAAAGGTGGTCCACTCAATGTATCCGTCATAAAATACCTCTAGGCGCGATTAAAACATTGCTACCATTAAATAAAATAATAGGTACAAAGAAAAATAAATAATGCTTTAGAATTATGAAACACCCGCCCTGTTAATAATGTTTACGTATCAAACGGTAGAAGATATCTACCTACCTACCTACCTACCATTACATTCCATCATTAATTCCATCTCCATAACACAGGATGTTTCAAGCTACGTCATGCGCCTTAGTGAATTATATTTTTTTTTTAATTATGCGAATGTTCAAAAATATATATATATTTTTAAATAAATGATTAGTAGTCATTGGATACATGAAGTGGGCTGCCGTTGTAAGACGACTAAAAAGTCATGGTGTATAAGTAACACTTCGGACAGTTTCTACAATATTTACAAGATAACCGAAACATTTTCAAACGTTACTCATATGTGTATCTATCACGTTGCATTTTATTATTAGCCGCTTTTTGATCTTTAACCTCGGCATTGTTTCCACAGCTGGAGCACTTCGCAACTCAACAATGTATGTAAAAATATACAATACACTTACATACAATAGATTATGTGCTTATGTATCGATTTTGTGGAAGAATATTTTAATCACAGCGATTGTAGTGGACGGTGCGAAGGCCCGATCGATACGAGTCACAGACTACCTAAGTATACATACATAGAACAGTACTTATGTGGTTGTGGTAAAGTGTTGCCAATGTATTTACTTGGTTTACGTTGCTTTAGAGATCAGCTGTATGATGTACTTCAGCCCAACTGCATCCACTGCTGGACATAGGCATCTTTTCTTGTGCCAATCCCCACACTGCCGCCAGCATCACCCAGTTTTGCCCGCCATGCCCACAATGTCGTCCACCTTTATCGCCGCCGAACGACCGACATCTCGTCTTCCAGTGCTTGAATCCTACTCAGTCACAGCCTTCCTCCACCTGTCATCACTGCGCCTTGCGGGTGATGACAGGTGCCGCGCGGGTGCGGGTGATGCTCGGTGTCGTGCCCAACTCCATTTGAATTTTATAATACGCTTTCCGATATCGAAGACTTTCGTAAGTCTTCGTATCTCGACGTTTGGAACTCGGTCTATTAGCCTGATGCCAAGCATGACACGCTCCATGGCTCTCTGATGATGACTTACTTCGGGTACTTTTATTTTATCTGCGCTGAAGGGCTCTTTAACATGAGGTTGCACTCATGTCTGACGTCTTTTACAAAAATGTCTACCGTGTCACCATGCAAAAAAGAAAAACGCTCCACAAATTATGGACCAGTTTATTTTTTTACATAAGTACTTAGCTCAATTTTGTCAGATATCTGGAGTTTATCCGACAACTTTTCACTATATAATAGAAAGATACAGAGAGATAGTTTTTATGGTCATCGAAAGAGCTGAAGCCAAAGAAAATCCAAGATGGCGGCTGCGAAAAATTTCACATTTTTCATCATGGGTATTGTTTTCATATTACATTCGGAGGTGAAGAAAAAGCCTGAAGATCTTCTGAGGCCTTGTTTTTTTCGGTAATACAATGCAAGTAGAAGTATCTTGTGACCACATAGTATTGCAACGCTGTGAAATTTTCCGTACTTTAATCCCATTCGTAGAGTATCCCGTGTATATTTTCCAAGTCCTGCATTTTCTTGTTCAAAACTTGTTGATAGATTGCTGTGAACCGCGACTGACGCATCGGGGCCACGATGAGGTCGAGGTTGTTTTAAGTTCACTACGTTTTCAGTGACATTTAGAAAATGCCTGTAAATGTTGTCGACTATTTTCAGAAAAGGGTGACAGTCTGTTCGTGAATATTGTATGTTACTATGTTTATAGAATGGAGGTTGATCATAGTGTAGTCGAGAATTTTGAGATTGCTAATTTTTTCCAGCCATGATTTATGATGATCTTTATTTTCATCATTGTTCTGTCCCTTTGATTCGAATTAAGAGCTCAAACTTGAGAAGGCCATTTCACGTACTTAAAAACGTTCTACCTATCTTAGCGACGATCAATGACAAAACTGATACAAAAGTACCAGTTATTTAAGGTATTTTTTTGACAGGTTGTGACTAGAATGCGAACATTCTTAACAATACACGAGTTGCCTCTCAGCTGACAGTCCACGTCAGTTGACAATATAGCCATGAAATTAAATCTTGACATTTTAAAATTTAATCAATATTCCCATCGTATGTTACTAATCCGTTGAACCAACACAACACGAATATGTTGTCAAGTCTCAAAGGGCATACGTGCGAGGCGAAAGCCATTAGGGCTTTATTGAATTAAAATCGGGGCTTAATCGATTCGAGGTTAAATTGATATCCCAGACAGGTAGGTTGTTACTGGTACTTGTTGCTAAGGGTATTTCGATCTTGTATAAGCAGTCAGGATGACGCAGTTAAAGAGAATAGAATACGCTTTATTGTGTACAACACAAATTACAGATATATAATAGTGCTGGTCATATAATTAAGAACGCTAATTTAAAGGGATTTTTTTTTCAAATTAACAAGAAGTATGACTGATTGCATGTATTTTTTTGTATTTCTCTCGGTATCGCAAAACTTTCCATACTAGCGGTACATTCGTTGATACACATGATTGGCTAAAAAATAAATAGATAAACTTTATACATTAGATCTGAATCTAGTATGTATTACTACTTACTGGCTGGTCACATAACTAAGAACGCTGATTGGTTTATTTTTTTATTCAAATTTAAATAGAGAACATTCTGTGGCTCTGTGGTTGTAGGTCACTATTCGTATAATTTTGGCGCCATTTAGTGCTGTAAAAGTCTTAAAGGTGATTGCTTCACATAAAAACAATGGGGAAAAATAAAAGTTGTGATAAATCTACAAGGGAATTAATAATAAAACTTCGCGAGAAGAATTGGTCGCATAAAAAGATAGCCTACCATCTGAATTGATCAAAAACGATGGTTTTCCATACTGTGAAGCATTTTGCTACGTATCAAACTACTTCAAATGTTCCGCGTGTACCTAAACAAAGAAAGTCATCTCGTCGACATGATCGAAATATCGTTCGTTTGGCAAAACAAAATCCTTTTAATGGGTCTTTTGAGCCCAGAAAATAATATTTTGGTGAAAACATCCCTTCAGCAATCTCTGCACGCACTATTCGAAGACGTTTGATAAAAGAAAAGTTGAACGGAAGGGTAGCAAGGAAGGTGCTGTGCTGCCCATGTTGAAAAGGAGCCATACGCAAGCCCGGCTTGCATTAGCAAGAAGGTATGAAAATTGGACAGTTCGACAATGGACAAAATATTATTTTAATATTTATTAAATTGCTTTTTTCTTTACGCACTTCACATTAGTGTGTTTTATTTAATGTAATTTTCATATAAAACAACTCTCGAGCAGTTTAATATATCGTTCTTAATTATTATTTGTCCAGCTTCAGTACTATTTGAATTTGATACTATAGAGAATATTTTTTTTTTAAATGATATCATTCTATATTCCTTATTCCGTTTGCTCTATTCATGTGGCTATTTCATAACACAACTAGTTACTTTTAAGAAGGCGCACATGAGGCGATTTCTTTAAAAAAACCTGGAACATCAAATCGTTCTTAATTACCTACATGAGTACAACTGTACATGTAGAGGAGTATCTTATATAGAATTGAGAATTGAAAAAAAGAAAATGGTCGCCCCAACCGTCCCTTGCCCGCAGAAGTGCCAGCCCGCGCCGAAGCTGAGCAAGTAGAGTTAAAATCCCCATGATTAATAATAAAGAAATTATTGATCCAGCCTGTCCCCACTTGCTGCCCTCCCTAAATGTGACTCCCTGAGCCGAGGCTCGTACCCCGCAGGGGGTGCCCTCAGTGCGCAGTTGCTGTAGGTTTTAATTTTAGTTTGTAAGCCCTGGCTGGAGGCTCTTAGCCTAAAAACTAAAAGTCACCGCAGGAAAGCCCGGTTAAGTAGTTACGGCCTCTCAAGGTCAACTACGAGATGCCCTTATCAAAAAAAAAAAAAAAAATGGTCGTTATTAGGCTTTTATTACTTGACCTAAATTTAAGGGAACAACTCTGAGAAGTAATAAAACGACTCTGAAACGGGAAGAAAATTGAAAATGGTTTATTTATACGCGCTTATGAAGTCTAAGGGAAGATGTATTTAGGATCTTTCTGTGTTTTCTGATGTTCACAAAACACCCAATTTAATGAAACCAACTTTGATGGAATTCCAAAAGTATCGTGGAGTATCGTGTTACTCAGTTACTGGGTTGTGAAGGACAAATAGGCAGTCGCTCCATGTAAATAAAATACTGGCATGCAGCTGTATGCGGTTAGATTAGAAACTGACCTTTACGTAGTTGGGCTAGGCCTAGGCATATGCTGATTAACATTGATTGAAAGACATCCTATTTCATAACCATTTTTCTGTTCAATAAATTTTATAAAACACCTCATTTCACCTATCTATACTAATAAAGCTGAAGAGTTTGTTTGTTTGCTTGAACGCTCTAATCTCAGGAACTACTGGTCCGATTTGAAAAATTCATTCAATGTTAAATAGCCCATTTATCGAGGAAGGCTATATAGGCTGTATAACATCACGCTAAGACCCTTAGGAACCGAGCAAAGAGAAAAAGTCACGAATACGAAGTACTCGTACGGGCAAGCGAGGCGAGCGACGGGGTGGGTCGGGGAGCAAGAAATTTGACACGAACGAAGTCGCGGGCAGAATCTCGTCATTTAATAAAATTGTATTGTTTCTTGTAACAAAACGAATAACCGTATACCCCACTTATCGCAGAGCTATTCCGAAATAGGTCACTTTTATTGTAACCATGCAAGATTTGATTGGTTCACCAATAACATAGTTTTAACCGGCGTAGTTGTAGTATTATGAATATTATGATTTATCGCGTTTTAAGTGACCTAACCGCCAACCACCGGACGTGATGTGTAGATAGATACGCAGATCGCAATGCGATTATAGGCTCGAAATGGTTAGAATGTTCTATTGTAGTGTCGGTTTTATGCTTATTAATTTTTGTGGTTGAAATCGACGCTAGATTCCCGTCTATACTAACATTAAATGATTGCCTAAAGTAAAGCGCATTTTTGCATTTTACACGCTCAGCTTAGCGCCGAGAGGTGAATAGGCGACAGTGCAATTTTAGGCGTTCATTTATATGTGTGTGATGCTTTAGATAGCCTATCGTCATTGTTTCGTATAAGATAGCTACTACTGCTGCTACTTACGATTTTCACATTTACAAATGCTGCCGTCCTTTAACTAGAAAGGTGTTGACCCTCACTTGTTAAATTTTTCCTTTTTAATAGAATCTAAGAGAGTTCAAAATTCTCTATCTTTTTGTCTAACAAACATTTTTACAATACAAATACTTCCCAAGATATGAATAGTTTTTAGGCCGTTAAGTAACATAATTTTGGATGATTCCATCACTTAAAAGCGTCTAACCCATAGTTTTTGAAAGAAAGAAAAGAAAGAAAGAAAGAAAAAACGTTTATAAAAAAAAAGGTTGAGGGAAACATGCGTCACATCCACACAAAACGGCTATCGCTCAGCATTTTGCTGCAACTCTATGCAAAACAGAGCCCCAGCGCTGGTTTTCAGCGATAACCGGCTTTTTTTAGCTAAATGTACCTACTTTAAAATACTTTAACTGCCGGATGAAATGATTATTATCTTGTATCAATTGATGTCCTACAATCAGTAACGTAACCATCACAGTTTAAAATAACGATTCGCTCGTTTTTTGCCATTTTCTCGGAAATTACTTTTAGGGCTTAACGCCTTTCCAGTCAAAGTATTATTATTATTATTAGTGTAGCAAAAGCTGATGCTATCAGTATCTGCTTGAGCGTTGGAAATAATATAAGATTTTTACTGTTGTTTTACAAACATCATCATTTCTCTTACTTTTTAACCCACTTCAAAAAAGGAGGAGGTTCTCAATTCGACTGTATGTTTTTTTTTATGTTTGTTACCTCATAACTTTCCGACTGTTTGAACCGATTTTGATGATTCTTTTTTTTATTTGAAAGCTGGTGCCTCCCGTGTGGTCCCATTTCAATTTCATATAAAACTGATGAAGCGTTTCGTAGACAGACAACGGAACTCTTCAAAAAATAACTGATATCGCATAAATATGCATTGTTTTGACCCCAAGAATGATAAAATTTCGAATTAGTAGGGTAGGTACTATCACTAAAAAGTGAAAAATAAAAACTTTTTCCAAAAAAAAAAACAACCGACCTCCGAAAAAGCGTGAAAAATAACTTTAATTTCAGAAGGCGGTGACAAAAAATTAAAATGCGTCCAAAGTCACCGACTTCCGAAATTAAAGTTATTTTTCACTTTGTAGTGTTTTTTTCGGAAGTCGGTTGTTTTTTTTATCACAATTAATTTAGGGTCGGCGAAACATGACTTTTCCTTCTAAACTTCTTTATTAGTCATCATCTCGGTAGTAGTAGTAGATATACATATCATCTTTCACACAGCCCATCCATTGTTTCTTTGGTCTTCCCCTACTCTTGTATTCATACTCAAAACTTTCCGCACATTTTCCACATTGTTTTCAAAGTAACCTGTTAAATAGTTACGCTTCAAAGAATGCTGGCTTCATCTAATAGGCCGTTCGTTGTGTTGATCTATGGAAGTTCAATGAATATTAATTGGAGAAATAGATATGGGTATATTCAACTAGCTGGCGTTTCCTATTCACCTACGAAGAAAATATAGTATAATATAAATGTATAATAGGAACATTAATTGTTAGGTTACATTGTTTATGTATTGAGACGCTTTTTAACCAACTCCAAAAAGAAGGAGGTTCTCAATTCATCTGTATGTTTTTTTTTGTTTGTATGTTCCGCGATGTCTCCGGCAATTGTGGATCGTTCGAAAATTATTTTTTTAATGGATAGTATATGCCTTAGGGTTGGTCCCATTTAAATTTTATTAACTTTGCTTGGGTAGTTTAAAAAAAAACTTCGATAATTAAGAAGAAAGAAAATACATTTTTAGCACAGACTAAAAAAGGCACACATTACACAGCAAATTAATTTAAAAAAAAACAACAGAAAGTGTAAAGTGCGATGTCAGAAACTAGCAAAAAAGTGTGCCTCACGGCTGCGCTAAAAAAACCCCAGTTTAATTAATTTTTAATCAATTTTGCTGTATCTTGATAATGTTCTAATACTTCCTGCGACTGTTGTTTACATAGTAAGTGGTATACGAAATGGTGTTATTTAAGGAAGTTGTTTCTTTTTATAAATTAAAATGATGAGAAATCAAGACTTCAAACTGCTACTGAGAATTTTCTTTTAAGAAAACGGCCCCGGGGATTGAACCCAAAACTTTACTCGCAGCATTCGTGTTTGCAACCACTAGATCAGCCAGTCATCACCCATCATGTATCTGGACATTTCAAACCTACTTGAACTTCCTAACACAAATCGCTTTTTGTTCCAGGTCTAATATGGTTCATAGTGCCAGTGTCTATGATCATATGCAATGACGTCATGGCTTACGTGTTCGGCTTCTTCTTCGGCAAGACCCCGCTGATCAAGCTGAGTCCTAAGAAGACCTGGGAAGGGTTCATTGGTGGAGGAATATCTACTGTGGCTTTTGGATTGGTGGTAAGTGACAAATTACTATGTAAAGTATACTTTTACGCGAATGCCAGTCTTAAGAACAAAAATTGTAAGGTTGATTTTAGAATGGCATAATGTTTTGATATTATTTGTAAACAATTTTAGTTGCAAATAAAAGAAAGTAACAAATGTATGTTGTGTGTTGTGAAATTAATGTTCTGAATAACTAAGTTTTACTGTTCAAACAGCGCTCCTTCATTGATTTGCTATTTATATGAAATATTAGAAGAATCTATATTTATGCTAATGAAATAAGATAGAAAGACACATGTCTACTGCCTTTTTAATAACAGGGAACGGTTAAGCTTTAATCAAATATTGTGTTTATAAATATGTGAATAATTAAACAAAATTATTTGCTAAGTGTTACATACAATAGGGGAAGAGCGCTGATGTCTGAAATACAGATATTGTTTAACTAGTACATAAAGTGTATCACCACACTACTAAATTGTTTTATATTTTTGAACAAATAAATTATCCCTAAACTACATAGCCACCACCCAAATTACCGCAGATTAATTAGATTTCCGCAAAGTAAAGCCTGATTCCAAAGCTTAAACTTTTTGGGCCGCACAAAAGTGTTAAGTACCAACGTTGTCCCCTATTAAAAACCCATTTTTTCCTCCCACAGATGTCATACATGATGTGTCAATACCCGTACCTGGTGTGCCCCATCGAATACTCTGATTCTCTGGGCCGCATGACCATGGACTGCGAACCTTCGTTGCTGTTCCGACTCCAGGAGTACACGCCCCCGCAGTTTGTGCAGCCTGTAATGAAAGTCGTAAGTATTTTCTTAAATAATATTTTAGTTCATTTATATTTCTGTATGAAATAAGGGGTTTAGTATTTAGAGCTCCTTTGTACCAAATATACATGTGTGATGAGACTTTTTAGTCTCCTGCTATTTTTAGCAAAGTATTTTAAGAATGGAAATTGCTGGAAGCCTTCCGATAAATACGACAAAGTCCTGTGATAAGGAATATTGATATAATCAGCATTCACATAACAAACAGATTAGTGATGGTTAGATCGCATTTGTTATTAAAATAAAGATGAAGATGCTACATTTATCGCTAAATCCGAAGTTTGATTTCGCTAAGTAAGCGTCTCATACGAATATAAACTTTATTCTTATAAACACAATGTTCATATTCTTATGAAGGTCACCGATTTGCTTTTAACAAATATGAACTTTAAAAGTATTAAAATAAGGTTCATATTCGTACGAATCGCGTACAAAGCAAAGTGTGATGCGTGAACTTAGCTTTGAGATTAGAGGCTGGCTTATTCTTTGTAGGGTGCCCCACTTAAGCCATCGTATTAGGACTCTTACAAGCTACAGCACTAAAGTCCAATTTCTCTTATTTCCAGTTGGGCCTGGAGACGATGAATATCTACCCTTTCATGATCCACTCACTATGTCTGAGCACATTCAGCTCGGTTATCGGACCCTTCGGAGGATTCTTCGCTTCAGGATTTAAACGCGCTTTCAAGATCAAGGTAAGGACTTTCTTTGTTTCTATTGGGTAATGTGTACTAAAAGAAACATTAAGGGGGATCCTCTAAGATAGGCCAAGTAAGTTATACTGATGATTGTATTGTATAGAATCAAGTTCTTCCAACATAACAGACAGCTGTGCTGCTGGGGAGTTTGTTGCGCCACTTCTTCTTCCCAGCTAAAGCACTAGGAAGTGGTGAAGGGCGGGCTTTTTGGGGGGACTGTCTTATGTAATTTTGACGTTCAAAAAGTGCTGACTCTCAGCCTAGTTTGAATAAATGACTTTTGATTTGATTTTGATTGATTCTAATCATTATAAATCTGTTAATACGTACGTGTTTTACGGTAGCGAATGATATTTTAATCAACGGACCACCTAATGAACCTGCAAACGTGCAAATTGCAAAAAACGTCGGAAAATTAGAATTTCGCGGGATATTCTGCCTTTACCTTACTTACTTAAGACTTGTATCAAAATATGGAGAACGAACAATAACTAAGGGGTTGCCTCCTTGATTTCGGGGAACTAAACCTGATAGCTAGCTAGCAACAAACAGGCTTGTTTCTCATTAAACTGGAGAAAGGTCTAAAGAATAGCCTTTTGACGACTGCATCAATTGACGGTGAATATACAGGATAAGTTTTTATCCAGTGCGCAAAATGTAACCATGAATTCAGCATGTCATTCCAGACCCCCTAGCGCAATAATTTTACGTCGTTTTTACAAAACAAAAATCAGCTGTTCCATACAATTGCACTTTTAACAACTTGGCGTATTAAAAGCCCTTTGAAGATGACTGAGACTCAGCCAAGTGATTCAAATTTAGTTCAGTTTTTTCCCACTGCGGCGCTAGTAGTAACCAAAACAAAAATGGCGTCAATAGTGCAAATCGTGAAAGTTATTTTTCGTTCTTGTGTGCAATTTTAAGTGAAATTAAAGTGTGATACTATCAAAATAGTATTAAAACAACGATGTGCCTAACAATAGCGAAATATTTGAGTCTAAACTGACTCAACTTACTGACAGACTTAATTATTATTGAGTAATATTCGTGTTATGTACTTTTTGTGAACAAACATTTCACTATTACTAGTAACTCAGTGATAGGTATTAGCAAAAAGTCACAAATTCATCATTATCCAATTTAACTAAATGACCTCAGGCATTCAGCCATCTGGTTAAACGATGCGCTCAATGACTTGGCTAGATGTCCTTCAGGTATTTAATTGGATGCGGCGCATTTAATGAACCGCCTTGGCGTCCAATTAGCTGGCTAATTTAATCAGATGGCTGCGACATATATAAGCTTGTTGCGTGGTAAACTCTGCTTGCGCGATGCAGGATTTGCGTAACGTCAGTGTGATGGCCTGCACTGTCCTCCCATACCTATTATCACTGTAATTTGAAAACATTGTAAAACAAAATTATTTTTAAAAGAGTAACCGTGGAGTTTCTTGCCGGCTCTTCTCCATAGGAAGCGACAAATTGGAACCGTGCACCTAGCTTCTGACGTTTCATAAGTGCCCTTGCAGGTTTTTTTTTTTTTTTCTGGGTGGGAAATCATCAAATAACTTCTCCCGCTCTGGGTGGAGCGGGAGGGCGTGTCAGACTTTTACTGACTAAAACCCACCCGTGTTCCCTCAGTTGCCTGTGTGCCAGGGGCGGCGGTATCTCTTTCGAACAACCCGCACCCCTGGCAGGCATCGGCCCTTGCGGGCCCCATCTGTTGCTGCTGACATCTCTTTGAGGCGCGCGTGGAACACAACGCGCCGTCGACCCGGGCTTGGTCCTTACCGGACAGCGAGCTACCCATTACTCGCCGTCCGCAAGCCCGTGCCTACGGTGGCCGGGAATCAGCCTGGGATTCCCGACGCCCAGGGCGTCTCCTGCGAAGGCCACGGCTGTGAGGGCGCATGTATTGCATCTCCCTCACGTGCGCCGCCTCCCTCTTTGCGAGCATAACTGCTTCGCTGAAGGAGGCGACTGCCAGCCATGCCCTCTCGCTCCGTACCATGGCCTGGACCAGGGTCGGACGCGAGAGATCGCCACCGCCGATCACCTCCACGAGGACACGGCGTTGCTCCGCCCAGGCTGGGCAGACCTCCACCGTATGCTCCACCGTGTCCTCTGGGCGATCTTCGCAATGGAAACACCCGGGCGTTTCCTCCCGCCCTATCCGAAACAGGAACCTCCCGAAACAGCCATGTCCGGTGAGGACCTGTGTCAGGCGGAAGGTGAGGACGCCATGCCGCCTCTCAAACCACTCCTCAAAGAGGGGACTTACCGCCGCAATCGTGGCGTGCCCAATGCCCTTGCAGGTTTATGTGAAATAAAATATTTTATTTTGATTTTTGATTTTGATGCGTAGTTCGTTTGTGGCGATGTAGATGGCGCCACAAGTTTATAATTTCTTTATTTTAATTCCAGGACTTCGGCGACGTGATCCCCGGCCACGGCGGCATCATGGACCGCTTTGACTGCCAGTTCCTGATGGCCACCTTCGTCAACGTGTACATCACCAGCTTCATACGCACCGCCACGCCGCAGAAGCTGCTGCAACAGGTAGTTCTTCCATTGTTCTGATTTGGGATAGAGGGGGATTCATCAAAATCATTCAATGAGGAAAGTGTTTTGATTGATGTGGGTATAAACCGCCTGGATCGCGTGGTGGACCTCATATCGGCCGATTTCGGGTGATCCAATCATGTGATTATAATATTAATAAAATAAAACTTTTAGTATTTTCCCACTTATTTAGATGCGAAAGGGTTTTTTATGCGTGGGAAATCATCAAATAACTTCTCCTGGGTGGAGCAGAAGGGCGTGTCAGACTTTTACTGACTAAAACCTACCCGTGTTCCCACATTTGCCTGAGTGCCAGGGGCCGCGGTATCTCTTTCGAACAACCCGCACCCCTGGCAGGCATCGGCCCTTCCGGGCACCATCAGTTGATGCTGACATCTCTTTGAGGCGCGCGTGGACAGCGAGCTACCCATTACTCGCCGTCCGCAAGCCCGTGCCTACGGTGGCCGGGAATCAGCCTGGGATTCCCGACGCCCAGGGCGTCTCCTGCGGAGGCTACGGCCGTAAGGGCGCATATACTGCCTCTCCCTCACGTGCGCCGCCTCCCTCTTCGCGACCATTACTGCTTCGCAGGAGGTGACGGCTACCCATGCACTCTCGCTCCGTACCATGGCCTGGCAAGGGCCGGACGCGAAAGATCGCCGCCGCCGATCGCCTCCACGAGGACAAGGCGGTGCTCTGCCCAAGCCGGGCAGACCTCCACCGTATGTTCCACCATGTCCTCGGGGCGATCTATGCAGTGGAAACACCCGGACGTTTCCTCCCGCATTATATAAAACAGTGACCTCCCGAAACACCCGAGTCCGGTGAGGACCTGTGTCAGGCGGAAGGTGAGGACGCCATGCCGCCTCTCAAGCGACTCCTCAAAGAGGGGACTTACCGCCGCAATCGTGGCGTGCCCAAGCGGCGGAAGGGTTAATCGTATACTCTCGCTGTAATGAAAAATAATGTTGAGGGTGTTTTAGGAAAACCGTTTCTGTGCTTTTTTCTGCCTTGCCACTGCACCCGCACTTGTTTTAAAGTATCTACAAAACGTTAGAAACCTGAACGTTATTTATTAAATTATTGTTGTTATTGTTTTATTGACACTTCTCTATTTTTTTCACAGGTATACAACCTGAAACCTGAACAGCAGTTGCAACTGTTCTACGCCCTGAAGGAATCGCTGGAACACCGGAATATACTGAACTTGGTGTCTTAGACGCACCCAGTTAGTACAATTCAGGTTACATGGTCACAGCAGGCAGACAGGGAACTTAACACTTGACGGGGAGACGCTGCACTTGAAAAAAAAACATTATGTCAATGGAAAATCTATACGGGTATGAAAAAAACACGGAAAATCAGAAAATATGCTTGTCAAACTTCATTGTGTGTAACATTGCGCAAACACGTTGTATTTTTGCGCGATATTGCACATAAAGCTTCTTGATTTCTGATCAAGACAATCTGTTGTCACATTTCACAAAGAATGGAAGAAGACATGTTGCACCGATCTCAAATAAATTCGGATAAAGGCAACATAATGATCAGCATGCTCTTTAGTTTAATCATTTAAATTGATATGAAATGTGACAGCAGATTGAATAGGCTTACAAAAAAGAAACAAATAATTAAATATGTGTCACAAACGTAGCGTTTTTCCATGAAGTGCTTAAGTTCTCTTTAGGTTGAACATATCCCGCGTACCTTGCAAGGAATACATTTGTTCTAGTCTATTATTGTGATTCTCATTTACTTTGATACACACACCTGATTCATTGCGTTCTTATAGTCAGTTCATAACGTGCAAACCCATATGAAATGTGACGTACTTGACATAGCGAATCGATACAACGTCCAACCGATATATTTATCGATATTTAAATCAAACTACTCGATACTACTTCGCGTAATCGATTTTTTGTCCATGGAACTGGCTAGAACCGGTTTTGTTAAACATTTAATAAAGTACCTTTTATTATGTGATATATTTTTATTCAAAAATGAGAGTAAATTCAATACGTTATTCTCAATTACCAAAGAAAAATATCAAAGTGAATGATAACACAATCCATATTATTGAAATAAATTAGTTATTTATTAATCTCCCATACTACATAGCATTATCCTTCGGGAGAAATAATACTATAATTATATTGAATTTAAAATACTTAGTGTTAACATAGGCTACAATAATAATAAAAATGAACTCTACAAAAAAGAAAAATAGCCATTTTTTTTGTGTAGAAATGTTAGATGACAAATGTAATGAAATCTATTCGTTCTTATTTATCATTTAATAACAATATAACGTGTGTATTTAACCCATCAAGATTGAAAAGGTATAAATAATTTAAAAAAGGTACAGACAGAAACATTGATATAAATGGCTAAACAATAAATAATAGTAATCCATTAATTAATCAGAAAAAATAGACAAAAAACATTCAAACTTGTTCGTTTAAAATACACATGGTAAAAATAAATTAAAATATGTGGTTTTTGTGGTAATTATAAGGGCATAGTTATCTTCGTATTCATAAAAACAGAAAAATCTTTGAAAAAAATATGTCCCTATTTATTGTAAACCAGTCGAATTGATTTGTAAAAACTGTCTGGATAGACATTACTTTAATTAAGTATTTATAATATAATTCTTCCTCGAATTTTTATGTGTAGTTTAATTGAATGCCTCATACAATTTGTATTGAATCTATTATTTTGTTTATAGTTTATTTTTAGCTATCGTAGTTTTGAATGTATTTGAAATAGTTGAATTGCTTTAGGTTGGCCTGAGAGGCCCTTGTTCATCAAAGCTCATTTTATTTTGTAAATGTAATATGTTAACCACTGAACTAAGTATTCCTTAGACAAATTAACTCATGTTTCAAGAGAAAAAGATTCTTAAAACGTTAAAAAATCCTTGGTAAAATGTAATGGTTCCCTAATTGCTTGGTTTAGTGGTGTATATTTTATTAAAGTATTTTTTTTGGATTAGACAGGGAATAATGCATTTGTATTTATGCTTTAGACTGAATAACGAACGACTGTTACATGTGCTAAAGACTTTTTGAGAGTTTCCTTTTTGGTACGTAAACGAATGGACAGAATAATAAATTGTTACTTAGGCCACTCTTTTACAACCTTACTATAAAATTATAATCGGTTGAAATACCTTCTCTCGGTTTCTTAAATGATTAGTAATAGGTTTTGGGCCTTATTCTTTAATTTTGCATAAATACGTCTTTTTGGCCGTGTTTGGAAAATTGAAATAAATTAAAATTTATTAAATATGAAGAAATTATAAGTAACGTGGTACATATTTTACCAGCGAAGATAAGATAAAGGAATTAGAATGATAAAATGGGGAAGAATGATGAGAAAAGTCTGCAATTTCACTATCATGCGATTTAAAACTCTGCAAAACTGCGAACAGTCTGCACGCTTTTTCAATCCATTGGTTATCTAAAAATAGCAATATTTAAATATTGGCGTGATTTGTTATCAAATATTAAAAATATTATTCTATTATGAAAAATAAAGGATTATTTAACATAATTATTGTAATAAAAAATTATCAGCGTTACTAAGAAACTCGTTAAGTTTGGTGATGTTTTTTTATTGTGATTTTAAGTTACGTTGGTATTCTCATGTTGATTTATTGCTTTACGTGTTAATTTAATGCTCGTTCGCTAGCCTTTAGTGTTGTTTAGCATTTGTTAGGTTCGTTTTTAGGCTTTTTTCTTTTTGACATCGGTGGTATAGTTATATTTTTGTTGAGTTTTTTCTGCAGTCTCTGCAGTGTCACTTATTCGCTAAATTATGATGTCGACGGAATTGTAGAAGGATTATTCAGTAACGTAGTAATATTTGATGAATTTTACTATGTTAGTTAATAAACAGTAGTTCGAGTTTATCTTTATCTCTAGAGTCGGTCGATAATATGTCTCATAAAATTATTTAGTCTTATACCTAATGTTTGTTCTCAAACGGTGACGGTATTTTAGTAATGAATCTAGAAATTGTTTGATCGTGAAGTTCTACACTATAATTATGACAAAGTATCAATAAATAAAAACATCAAAATATTTAGTCCTGCAATTTAGGATCCTGTAATTTCTAGATTTATCTCAATTATGTCCTAAGTAAATATTACGGTAACACCGCCCCAAATTCATAGTTATAATTATATTACACTGGGGACATAGAAAACAATGCTACAGCTAAATAGATATTGCCATTAAAATGCTCTGTTGTTCCCAAAAGTACGTAATCTGACGAGTACCTACCAAAACGCTTGAATAAGTAAGGACCAATCAATGGACTAAAATATGTTGTTATAAAAACAAAGCTATTAAGTTTATTTGCCATAGGACAAACTGCACTGTTCGTTTTATGATAGTCTATATGTTTAGATGACGTAGAATTATTTGCCGTTATAATAATTCCCGGAGTATTTAAATATTATGTTGGCTGTGCGTGTGAGTGAAATGTTTGTTGCAAATTACATCAGTTAGAATAAAAAGTTAATAAATCACAAAATTACTTACAGGTTAGAATTAACAAATAATTAATTCGAATACTCATTCCATCAGATAGTAGAAATGCAGAGTTTTAATAACTCCGAAGAATTACTATCAAAACAATGTAACTTGCTTTAATTTATTAAGGTTCTAGTTTGTTTATTTTAGCTTATATACATTTTATAATACTCGTAATCCACACTTATAATAAATATTATAAATTCGAAAGTAACTTTGTCGCTATATTACCTTCTCACGCCTAAACCACTGAACGGATCTCGATCAAATTTGGCTAGGAGATAGATGGCATCCTGGGGACGGATATAGACTACTTTTTGACCCGGAGGCACATCCATGTGGGCGAGCGAAGCCGCGGGTAAAAGAAAATAAGGAAAAAATCTGTACATTTCACTCACACACCACAGTAACACGTTACTATATTGTAATAGTATTAAAAGTATTGACGTTAATCGTTAAGATAACTGTATATGCATCGTGCTAAATGTGTAGCGTATGTGATAATTATGTTTAACGAGCTAATGATGCAATAACTTATCCGGTGCTTTAAATCCCATACTTAAATAAGAGGCATCTCTGAAAATTCTGATAATTCAATGATACCGACAGCTCAGCAGATTTATTAACCTTTTAACCGCCCGACTTCATATCACAGTTGTATCCCCAGCGCCCGGCACAGTGAATCGAAAAACAGTTACCTATAACAAAGAGGGATGTGCAATACTTAACTTTTTACAACAAATTAAACGAGCTGTGTTATTTTGGTCGTAAATATACGACCCTGGCGAAATGGACCCGTAAATATTTGTCAGATTAATCCGACGTAAGCGGTTAAAAGGTTAAAGATTTTTTTTTTTACTGACAGCTTCGTTGGTCTAGTGGTCGCAAGCTCCTGGGTTCGATTCACAGGTCGGGCTAAGTGCTGCTGGGCTTTATTTCTGGGATTTCTCAGTAGCAGCCCGGAGTCTAGATTTATGCCCGGCTGATGACCCTCTTCTAAATGGTACTTAAACATAACTGGCCAAATGTGGCAAACAAGGCGTGATGTTATGTTTTTATTTTTTATTTTTTAAATTGGTTATAATATTTGGTAACTGGATGACTTATTACATTGTTAGCTCTGCCACACCTACCAAATTATGTCATACCAGCACTTCTCCGTTAGAAATGTAAAATTTGTCACAAAAATAAAATCCATAATAATTGTAAATTAATATTTTACGTGCTGTAAACACCCCTTACTGCTATGAAAGTATTCGATCGATCTGAAATACGTTTTCATTTAGAACTGGAATAAAACAGTTTATCTAATTCCACTGCATACTTAAAATAACTCTTCCATTTCTTCTTGTTAATCAGAATATTCTAAATCTGAAATATTATACGAACTATATGAAGTAAAAGTAAGGGGTGTTTTTAACACTACACGATATGAGTACCTAACTGATAATTATAGCGTCTGTATTGTAGACGTAGAAATGTTTTATGATGTAAATTATTTATTGGATATGTGAAGGTAAAATAAATGGAATCCTAAAGGTGTCAGCTTGATTTTTATTTTTTAGTACCCTACACAGGAATCACACAGGATTATTTTAGTGTGTGTAGGTAATGACCTACACACACTAAAATAATCAACAGACTGAGCCAATATACAAAATGACATGAATTGTCTTTGAGAAGTATAATATTATTATTTTAATTATTGTGATTGTGGGGACTAAGTGGGTCATATTTTTCTCTTTCACAGTTAGTTTTAATGATAATCTGGCAGTTTTAGTACTTTATGCAGCCTACCCAAGTGTCCTTGTTTGTATTGTTCGTTGAGTCGTCGAGCTCCTTAAGGTGAATCTTGTCGACATTTTTTCCATACAAACTTCGGGAGTGTATTACTCCACTGTTCGACAATGTACATCAAAAATTAAACATGGTATTGTTTTGTCCCTGTAGGAACTACAGGTAGCAAGAATGTTAACAACGCAAAATGCTAGGTAGCGCGCGCATACAACAGAGCGGCTAGTCGTCTTTCCTGCAGGCGGGTCGTAAATAAAATGCTAGAGTCCAGTATAAAGTAACAATACAATAACAATAATTTTTATTTAACAAAAAGGAGAAATACAATGCATGTTACGCTTAAATAGAATATTACATTTATGCTCAAGTTTTGTGAATAATGACCCCGATGCTAGGAAAATCCTGTGTTATAGGGGCCATCCATTCGTCCGTTTATTTTGCAAAATTAGGGAACTAAAACGTGTAACAGCTGCAGTCGTATGTGAGTAAGCGCGTATAATGTGGTGTAATGGGGAAAGTGTATGTGTGTCTGTGATGTGTGTAAACGTGTGTGTTGTGTGTGAACGTATGTGATGTGTGTGTGATGCGTGTCGTGTGTGTTTAGAGAGGTGTGTGAGTGTTCGTGATACTAATACATTATTTATTTGTATTGGGGTTTCATCAGTAATTCTGTTTCAGCGTAGTCTAGGGTGAGGAGGAATTCTTTAATTATTTTTTTTACATTTGTGTGTGTTTAGTGTATGTATGCTATGTTTTTGATGTAATTTATTATATATAAGGGCACTTAGGTATGGGTAGTGACGTCTAGCAAATGTAGTTTTTGTGTGTGTTGTGGGACAAGCCGGTTTGGGTCTTCTTCTTACTGGCGAGCTGTTATTTACTCTGTATGGAAGAGTCGCGTGTTTTCGCATGACTGCACGTAGTATGTATAATTGTCGAACCGTTAGTGTTTTGAAGTCCCTGTAAAGTTGCCGCGTTGGGAATCTAAAGGGTCTTTTTAAAATTACTTTAATTACGGCTCTCTGGGCTCTTTCCACCTGTATAATATCGGTTTTGGCGGCTCCTCCCCAGGCAGTGATGCAATAGCTCAGGACTGATTCGGCAAGTGCCGAATAAAAGTCTATTAACTGTTTACATACGTCATAAGCACAGTGACGATTCTTACTTTTCAGTACACACGTTACAGGTCCATACCATATGTGAACAGTTAATAGACTTCATACTGGACTCTAATATTTTATTTACGACCCGTCTCCACCCACAATAAATAAGGTTCCAACAGTCTCATTAATATTGTCTGTACGAAAACAGAATACTAAAATAAAAAGCCATTAAAATTTATGAGCCAACAAAGATTCGTTTTTCTTGCTAATTTAACCTAACTTTGGGCGTGTATAAGTAATAAAAGAAGTGTGTAATCTCCAAAACCAAGTTGGTAACGACAAAGCTCAAATATCTATAAACTCAATAAACTTTATCTTTCATTCCCAGTAGTTCCATGAAGCTAGTTTTTTTTTTTTTTTTTTGATTTTGGCTTCACACGGTTTGTGCATTTAGCCAGTGTCAAGTAGTTAAGAAGCTAGTTCCATTGATATATGCAGTAGTTTTTTCATAAAAACCGATCTTCCGAAGGACTTCTTAAAAAATTTACTCGCCTGTTTTAATATAACTGCTCACTCAACAATGTTGTGCGTGTAGACTAGGGTCTTACTGCTCATCACGTGTACTACCTCTGTCGGACGCGAAGACTGGTGAGACAGCGTGCTTTTTAGCCAGGCCCACCAGTGAGTTCGAGCTCGCGACTAGATTTCTCATATGTTCTAAGAGTTGAGCTGCACGATTACTGATAAATCAAACTCAAACTCAAACTCAAAGCATTTATTTCAATTATACCATTTATAGGCACTTTTGAGTTGTCAAAAAGTCGATCAGTTGGAAAGTTGAAGCTAGTTGCGCATTCCAAAACGTAGATCTCTATGGAGAAGAACGGGCAAGAAACTCCACGGACACTCTTTTAAAATCAAGTTGAATATTACAAAATCTTGGGCACATTATTCTTGTTGCTTCTGTATGTGAGAACAACGTAAAAAAAATATATAAATAAAAATACGTGCACTGACTGGACAGGAGTACCTATATAATATGTTCTGTGGGCTGGACAGGTTCACTTAAAATATGTGTGGTTCTTTCCTCAAAACTATTATACGTACGTACGTTAGACGTTCGAAAAGTGCTGATTCTCAGCCTAATTTGGGTAAATATCTTTTGATTTTGAAAAGACCCTTCTCCCAATCTACATGGTATTCACGTGATCTGACTAAGATTATGTCTGGACTTTAAAAGAGACTGACCACTGAGTTTGACTCGGCCTTTCTTCTCAGAGTAGTCAGATAGGAAACGCCGACCTCATCTAGTTTCAAAAATATGATTGACGTGTAAAAGTGTTTGTACAAATCTACTGAAGTACAGAAATAAAATAATTTAATAAAATAATCCGTTGAACGATACATCCTATTACCAACTTGATAAATTTTTTAGGTTACCATAATAGCCATAAATAATACTCCATCCTACCGAAAAAAAAACATTATCTTCTAGGCTAGAATTCGTGGGTGTTTTTTTGTCTGTGCTAAATAAATGTATTTTTTTTTTCATTTTTAAAAGGGGCGGGCATAATAATAATTATAGATTCTAGAGGGCGGCAGGGACATCGACGCGCAACCTGTTATCATGAATTCAGTAGGTACCTAAGGGATTTTGAATTTGAACCCACCTGAGTCGAAATTTTGCGTCGGTAATTTAAAAAAAAATTTGGTGTGCCATACATTTTGAACGCATAGGTATTGCACTTTTCTATGTAACGGTTGATTTTTTATTGATAGCCGACAAACAAACTCTACACTAGGGGGTTTTACAAACATGTGTTGAATTCATGGTTGCAGTATGCTCGTCGATGTCCCTGCCACCCAACCCAAGCCCAGTAAATCACAGACATTCATGGTAAAACACCAAGGATCACAGACGTGACGGTCATAAAAAAAATCTATAGAAAACCACAAAAACAAATAACCAGAGCTAATTGCCAACAAAGGTCAATTTGCGTTGACATTCGTTTCAATTCAATGCCGGCTTCCTTCTTTTTCTGAAGGCCTGGCCTTATTGTCAGTACGACCACATCCTGTGCGTGACACAATGCAATATAGCGTGACAGAAACAGGCATATCATGTGTCTAGAAATAGACTAAACCTTAACTTTTACCTAGTTTCAGTTAAGCTAGGCTTTTTTTCTAATTAAGTGCAGTAGGTAGGTAATATTAATATCCGCAAATCAACGTAAAATACAAATATGAAATTAACAGGCTTAAATATGAAATTAACAGGCTTTAGTCTAACGTTTGCGATACATGAATCTACTAGGTACCTACTTGTTGGTTTATGTGCCGATTGCATTGTCAACAAAATGATGCTATTTCCAAGCTAGGCCAATCACAAGCCAAAAGGAGGAACACCAATATTTAACTTCCTTAGAGACAGGCGAAGTCTGCAGATACGTCCCTATACCATTTTAGTTAATGCACTAAGTCAGCAATCACCCATTTAGGGTGATAATTATGACTAACCTCGAACAGGATCACCTATTTGGCCATCAATTGAAATGGGTCTGCTGTCTACTGGGAGAAAAATCCCAGTAGTCCCATAATGGAACTAGAGAATGGAACTACTGGGTTACGGCGTGCTGTAGTATCACAGCAGACCCATTTCAAAACTTAAAACGAAAAAAATCCTCATCTACATTACCCAATAAAGCCTAAACAGCTAGCCCACCTGTGTAAACACATAATCATACGGAAGTGTGTTCCGATCGTCTAGTTTTTGCATACAGAGGAGAGTAGGAGCGCGTGCGCAGTTCCCACGCGCCGCTTGCGCAATACAATCTCGTTCTGTATTGTGTGGTGTACCTGTGTCCAAAATTCCGTATGGCAAGAGTTTGGAGATGTTTTGACTGATGCTAGAACGGTATTCATGCATGCAGACAAAACGACTATGAAATAGGTAGATAGGTACTTAAGCTAAATAGCTAAAGATTATAGGTATTGACTCTGGTTATCGGGTCTGGTCCAACTCGACTATATTGCTTGATTATATTGCTATTACTTGATTAGACTGTAGGAACTAGTTTCGAACTCCATAGCTGTCAATGGATACTCAACACGTTTGAGGAACTAATAGGAAAGTGGATATTGGCGCTCATACTGTTACAGTATCTGTCCATTAAAAAGTTTTCTCGACACCCTCACCTCAGGAAAAGTTACGAGAGGTCCAAACATTAAGGGCTACATATAACCCCATTTAGTGCCTACCTATTGTGCGATTTATATATTACTAGCTGACCCAGCAAACGTTGTTTTGCCTTATAAATTATTTAGGGTGAACAACCCTTATCACTTAGGGGTATGGAAAATAGATAGTAGCCGATTCTCAGATCTACTGAATACGCATATAAAATTTGGTAAAAATCGGTAAAGCCGTTTCGGAGGAGTACGGTAACTAACATTGTGACATGGAAATTTTATACATAAGATTTTACAATCGCGAATTGGCTTTACTAATCGCTTACAGCGAGTCGTCCCAGTTACCAGGAGGACTAGTAAACGGGGTGTGTTACAACACATGAGGCACGTCACGGTGAAATCGCCGAAAATCAATACTAACAATTTCAGAGACAATTCTTCGTTAGAACAGAAAAAGTGCTTTTTCACGCATATATAAGTACCACTGCTCTACAACGGTGAGGGAAAATATTGTGAGGAAACTGACATGCCCTAGAACAATGAAATCGAAACATGTGACATCTACCAACCCAAACTGGGCTCGCGTGGTGGATTACGGCCCTCTTGAACTGTGTCCCAGCTGTGGGAACATTAAAGGCTAATTATGTATTGTATTGACAAAATAAGATGGCGTGTTAGTTTCGATCTTTACCTCGCGCCAAAGAACGTCGTATCGTTATAACAAAGTACATACCACCATGGAAACGCGCCGTAACGGGAGTATTACAAAGATGACATTTATAATTCCAACCGCATCCAACAGTCTGCGATCCGAATAAAAGCGAAATCACTTAATACCATTTACATTAAAGTTTTATTAGCAGATAAAAGAAATCCGTGGTGAGATCCGAAGTTAAATAGAACAGAGATAGCGTCGTGAATACTGATTGTGATTAGTTGGATAAATCCTGTGAGTCATGCGCTTTCACCGTCTCACGCAACTTACGCGCTAATCCGTGCGCAAGAGAATAGATAGGTACCATTATTTTTAGATTCAAACGAAGAAGCTTTTGTTTCGTCATTCTTAAAATGGTCATAATACCTGCCTCGTAACCGCCCGTTGGTCTTGTGGTTGCAAGCGCGTGGATTCCCAGGTAGGGCAGAGTTATTTGGTTTTTCCATTAGGAATTCCTCAGTGGCAGCCCGGAGTTTGGCAGTTGGTGGTGTGATAACCCCGTGCCTCGGAAAGCACGCAAAGCCTCTTGCAAAGGTCTTGCGCCTGATCATTCCCCGGTCGTTTCGGATTGCCGTGCCATCGAACTATGTAGACAGGAACTGAGAGTGCACCTGTGTTTCACACCCACTTGCTAACTATAATATCTCCTTTGTACCAGGCAAATCTCCATTGAGGTTTGGCCACCGTGACCGAAATCAGTTGGGAGCATTTTAAGTGCCTTTCTTAATTCTACTCAATACCTATAAGAAAGGTGGGAACAGAAAAAAAAATGGGGAATATTTTCAGATAAAAGGGATGTTTCAGATAATGATGATTAATATTTTAGGTTTCTTTCGCCTATTAAAAGATACCTAGAAATGGTTTCTCTAGGCTGAGGGCCAACCAGTCCAATCCAATATTAGAGTGGCGACAGGAGGGTCAAACAAACCTTCTTAATCCACAGTTATTTAGGCCTGTGGCTATGGTAAAAGGTGACCCAAATTTTGTGAACGGTTTTAGTAACAGTATATATCTCCTTATGAATTAAAAAGATCTAAGGATCTGAAGCCACTATTCCTCAGCAGGCTTAGTTTCGATATTCTGGTTTGAAGGTATTTTCAATCATGGGGTAACATCCTTTTCCAACTAATACTTTCATAGGACTTTTGTGGAATACCTGCCGCGTATCGGCAAGCGTAGCGCCGGACGCCCCCCAACTATATCGACCGACCACCTAAAAAGCGTTGCTGGGACAAACTGAATGCGGAAGGTGAATGCAAGGATGTTGTAGCGCAGCATGAGGGAGGCTTTTTGTCCAGCAGTGGACTGCGATACGCTGAGTTGATTGATTGATTCCACAATAACACGATGATCTAAAGATATGTCGTGGTTTAATGACAATTTTCCCTCACGTCTCGAGCAAATGACGCAGCTCATCTCAAGCAGTGCATGTTAATATTAATATCATGCTGAGTACATAATAATACAGATCGCAATCCCTAACACATTAAGTTCCTATAACCACTACTAAATCCTCACTCAAGCGAGTTTACATTTCAACATTGTTGATACTGTGCCCACATGAACCTATAGACCACTTCCTCTCTAAGGACACTTTCTCCAGCCTATGTGTCACATAACTAAACTAAATAACCATCTGCAAATAAATCGTAACAGTACTAAACACTAATATAAATAGTTTAACGTCTGTGTAAATATGGTTTTCTTTGTTTTCCGGCAATTTCCTTGTGGCAGATGTTATGTGTCTGTTGCATTTTCACGTCCTTATAAATGGAGTGAAACTGTGGATGGTGAATTCTTAGGACATAGCTAACCCTTCATACTGGTCTTGATATCAAGGGTGGGCAGATAATGCAGATACACATTACCGTCAACTATGGCATATTTACTTTCCATGCACAACTTCGCCCATGAGTAAAATATGAGTATGAATTAAATATCTATCAATTAGGAACGAAAAATCTTGTACATCTAGTCCATTTTCTGGTTTTGCATCGTTTTAACAAAACGGCGGCAACAATTATGTACAGAACTCATAGGTAAGGATGTTCATAGAAAGTAACGTAAATTGATCGTACGTCAAATGTCACATTTGTGTCGGTGATTCGGGACAAGACGAGTGGACTACCGTCATTGTTCATATATATACACGTGTGACACTCAGAAAGTTTTGCGAAAATAAATAAAAAATTCTAAAGGTAAATATTTTTAAATTAAATCTTTTCAAAGTACTATCCACTAGCCTCTATAATGAGTTTTATGGGTCTGAATCAGTTTTCGAAACACTTTTTCTAGTCCGCCGCAGACACCTCGTTAGCAGCCTGTTCGAACGCCGACAGCGCATCTTCCGGTGACGAAAGTATTTTTACTTAGTGTCCTGGTATTTATAGACATTCCAGGACAATCAGAAAGTATTGCGAAAAAAAAAAGTTTTTATGTATGAGAGACTGGTCAGTTAGAATCCTTTTTGAAAATATGATTATCTGTAATTAAAAATACGTACGATCCAATTTTAAAATTTCGCCACATTGTTTGCGAGCTAAATTAATTGATCGTGTCTCATAAAAAAATGGATCTGCGCCGGGAACATTTTCGCGCTATGATTTTTTACGATTTCAAGTGTCGGCTGAAACCGGATGAATCGTACGATAGACTTCCAATGGCATTCATGGATGAAGGCGTAGGACCTAAGGCAACTGTGTATTGTTTGTATAACGAATTCAAGCGCTGTCGACTAACTTCGGGGGATGAAGAAAGAAGTGGTCGCCCTTTGACGGCTGTTACGGAGGAAAACGTGCTAGAAGTGAAAAATTTAATCCATACTAATAGGCGAGTTACGTATCAAGAGATTCAGCACATACTACAGGTTGGATTGGGAAGCCTTCACGAAATTCTACACGTACATCTTCGCGTGAGGAGGATAGTTTCACGCTGGGTGCCGCACAACCTCACCGATGCTCAGAAGCAGGCCCGCGTGGAATGGTGCCGTGATATGATAAACAAATTTGAAGCAGGCTCGTCTCGGCATGTTTACGACATCATTACAGTCTTATATTTATCAATACGATCCAAAAACGAAGCGCCAGTCGACGTGTTTGGGTGTTTCAAAACGAATCAACGCCTAGCAAACTGAAGCGATCTAAAAACGGCGGGAAGATTTTCATCACAAGCTTTTTCAATTTCACTGGCTACTTGGTGTCAATTCCTGTACGGAACCAAAGAAGCATCATCGTTGAATGGTATAACATTGGATAGATTGTGCTTAAGATGACATGGGTGGACTTGCGGAAAAGGGGCGAGTACTGAAATCTGACTGAAATGACAAACAACACAGATGCTAGAAAGATGACATGCTGCACCGACACCAAGTATTTTGGGATGAGGATAGGAGGATAATTTCGACTTAACCCATAATTGTTACGTGGTAGTTTTTGACAGTGAGCGAGACATTTAAGTCTACTAGTTTTGTCAAGACGCGACGAAAAGTCACCGATTCTCACCGAGCAGGCTTCTAAGTTCGGGAGGTCGTCTCTGCTTGTTTTATTGAACAGCTCAAGGTCCGGGGGACTGTATAGCGACTTTGTGATGACGATGAACAGCTTCTTGACCGGCACTACGACGCCCTCACGCGACTCAAAGGCGTGGATGTTCTGCACAAAACCCCCGAACTTGCAGCCATCCGATAGTATCACGTTCATGAGGTATCCCTCATAAAAATTGCAAGCCATCCCCACTCCATACTTTATGGGAGATTTAGATTTGTCCATCTGAAAAGTCGAGAAACAATGAGCCACGATTTGCCTTAACAATTTTTTTTCGACTAAGTTATCAAAGGGACGTGGGAGTACTCGAGACTTCAATATGTTTATAACAACTAGTGCCAATTGTGATTGTTTAAAAATACATGCATAGCTAAAATGGACCTGGCCGGAAGTTTCAAATACTGATACTGAAGGGCGAAAACATACCGGTCGGCCACTTATCACATTTCATTCAAAATTTCACCTACCGCTACCAATGAACCACCCGTTAAAATATTAAAATAATTTTACAGTTTCCGGGTACTCCACGATCAAGTAAGCAATAAGAATTAAAGGAAAATCTTCAGCGTAACACCTTTGATTGTTGCTTATTAGAATAGCTACGAGTATATATGCAAAATTTACTATTTGAAGCCAGATATTTTTGGGTTGCTTAGTTTTCACTTTTCTGTATAGCATGTTATAAGCACATGGTGCATAAATCTCTGGCTCCTTGTATTGTTAGGAATTTAGGATATACACGATGTATGGCACTGAAATTAAATACAGTTTATTGCAATCTTGGTTCCGGCGAAGGAGTGTAGAATTACTCCAGTATGTAGGGGTGAGGGGGTACGGTGGATCACTTTTTTTATAAGCGAATCAAATCAGTAACTATACAATAAATTAAAAAACAATACAGCTTGACTAAAAGAACGGGATGTTGCCTAATGAAATAAATTTCAACTTTAGCAATAACATCAATTGTTTTCTGGCAGTAAACGATTTTTTTTTTGACTTGGGAAATAACCCACTGTACCCCACATCTGGGATACAGTGGATCTTCACGTGGGGTACTCTCGATCATAGTGGGGTACAGCGAATCAACACATGGAATTACCACACCTTTTTGATTGGGTTACAGTGAACTGTTTCAATAAAAACATGAAACAAATACAGATAATCATATTTTCAAAATGGATTCTAACTGACCAGTCTCTCATACATAAAAACTTTTTTTTCGCAATACTTTCTGAGTGTCCTGGTATGTCTATACATACCGGGACACCATCAGAAAACCAAACCAGAAGAAATGCACAAGTGATGTTGCTTCACTATCACTAACATAGTATAAAACAAAGTCGCTTTTTCTGTCCCTATATCCCTATGAATGCTTAAATCTTTAAAACTCCGCAACGGATTTTGATGCGGGTTTTTTTAATAGATAGAGTGATTCAAGAGGAAGGTTTATGTGTATAATACATCGACATCCACGCGGGCGAAGCCGCTGGCAAAAGCTAGTCTTATATAAAAAGCAACATCACTTGTGCATTTATTCTGGTTTTTTGGCATAAAAGCCAACTATTCATCTCATGGTAAATGGTCACCGCTGTCTACAGACATCTGCAATATCAGAGTCATCGCAGATGCTTTACTATTCCAGGGACATATCTGAAATGTCTCTTCAGGCTATAAATACCAAGATGCTCTGCACGGGAATTTGCCCAACAATGCCTTCATAATGAGCCTATAATGTTCCTACTGCTGGGTGACAGGCCTTATATCTTGGAGGGGTAGTGGGCAGTCTACCGCGCGTGCCCAGTGCGTGTTGATAGATGACAGATATCTTCGAATTGTTGGTTCTAAGACATGCCGACCGTCCTTCACGACATTTCCTTCACTGTTTGAGAGAAATCTGAGTAAACTGTATTTCTTTATTGCAAACGGTATTTTCTTTTAAAAATCGACATACCGTCAATTATTTTTTATTTGCATTACTTACTACCATTAAATGTTTTTATTAAAGAGTAAATGTTAAAAATAATTATAAATACAAACGATATAGTGCTTGACTGAAAAACTATTGTACATTTGTTTCTATTTAATGAAATAATCACGAAAAACTACTACAAAAAAGTTGGTGCCAGCCCGCGTGGGATGAACGCTCTTAAGTGATACACCATTTTTTGTTTTTTTTTTTTGAGGGTGGGAAATCATCAAATAACTGCTCCCTCTCTGAGTGGAGCAGTTATTTGATGCATGCGTGAGATTTGCGTGTCAGACTTTTACTGACTAAAACCCACCCGTGTTCCCTCAGTTGCCTGTGTGCCAGGGGCCGCGGTATCTCTTTAGAGCAACCCGCACCCCTGGCAGAAGTGAAACACCTATAATTTACAAAAATATGACTGGAATATCACCAATTGCCATTCACAACAGGAAACCCATTTCAAAAGAATTCCAAGAACGAGGTCAAAATAACATCATACTAAGATTAACAATAGAATTCCTATCTCATAATTTCGTTTTCACACCAATCATTAACAGAAATAAATTCTCTACATTACGAAACCTAAAGCTCACAACTTCTTCTAAATCACCCACATTTGATTTTCAACCGTATTATTAATAGGAATAAAGTTTAAATTCATTTAAGTGACGCGGTCACTTTAATCAAATAAAATGCGATCACAACGCGATTTATTGAGCGATCACCAAAACCTGTCCACTTTTCTCCTAACCATACATCTGTCCTTCTCTTTCATACGCCATGTGTGTGTATATAAAAAGGATAGAAGACCATAAGCTAAGCGGAGGACAATAATGTCAGCCAAGTATTGCTTTCTTTACCTTGTAAGTAGGTTGCTTTGGTTATGTCAGGTGTAATATTTTGCAGAGCGGATGTAAGTGTGACTAGTGTTGTTTTGGTGTGACAATGCTCATTATTGCCGAATTTCCTTTCAAGATTTTCACAAAATGGTAAGGCAAATAGCAGCACCAGGTCAGGTCAAAAATACAAGGAGTGTTTTGGAGTAATCAACTTTAGACGATGGGGATATCTATTACTGGAGACCAGTAGCTGCCCAGTGTCTGTCGGCACAGTTGGCGCAGTGGTTAAGCGATTGACTGCTGCGCTACGTGTCGCGGGTTCGATTCCCGCACAGAAAAAATAATTGTATGACCGAGTGAGTAGTTGTTCCGGGTCAGGCTGTTTGTGTATGTGAGTTTAAATGTTTGTAAACGCACCCGCAATATAGGAGAAATTCCTAGTGTGGAGCAATGATAAAAAATAGACGTATGAAGATTCGCTTCGCTTCAGTGGTACAGGTCGCGTCATTTAAAAAGAACGCTAGCGATCAAGCTGCGCACTTGACGATATTTCGGTCTATTTGGTGGTATGAGGAGGGTTTTGCAATGAACCTACCAATAAACGAAGCGGCGAGCGAAAGGCTAGTTCAAAAAAATACTTTTTCCAAAAAATAAAAACAACCGACTTCCGAAAAAACACTACAAAGTGAAAAATAACTTTAATTTCGGAAGGCGGTGACAAAAAATCAAAATACCTAAATACATATCCAAAATCCAAAGTATTTTTCTCTTTTTTGTTATAGTACCTACCCCACTAATTCGAAATTTCATCATCCTTGGGGTCAAAACTATGCATATTTATGCGATAGCAGCAATCGCAGTTTATTTACTGTTATTTTTTGAAGAGTTTCGTTGTCTGTCTCCGAAGCGCATCTTCAGATCTATATTAAATTGAAATGGGACCACACGGAAAGCTTTCAAATAAAAAAAGAATCATCAAAATCGGTTCAACCAGTCGAGAGTTATGAGGTAACAAATATTTTAAAAAAAACTGTCGAATTGAGAACCTCCTCCTTTTTTTGAAGTCGATTAATAAAATAATACGCCTAGTACCTTTGTGCGCGAATGTACCCATGCACAAACACACCCCTTCCACTTTCTTCCAGCGTTCTTTTTACATGACGCATACTCTAACGGCTGCGACTTCGATCGAAGGATCTACCATTATCAGAGGATATTATCATTACCACTGCTCTCAAAACGGTGAAAGAAAACATCGTGAAGAAACCGGCATGGCCTAAAACCAAAAATTCGAAGATGGGCGACATCTACCAAACCGCACTGGGCCCGCGTGGTGGATTATGGTCCACTGCGTCTCACAAAAGATTAGGTACAGTCGGCTTCACGATGTGGGTACCCCCCTTGAAAGCACCTACGTTCGAACCCAGCGATGGCCGTATAGCAAGTTTTGTATTTTATTATAATGTTTTTGTAATAGTTTATAGATAAACAATAATACACAATAATATTTCAGAGTTGTTAGTAACAGTTTAGTTGGTCTTGAGGTTGGGCATGCGACTTACAAAGCTGCTAATTCAGGTTCGATACTGACAGACTGACTGTTTGGGTTTTTGTGATCGTAATATTTTATTTTTCTCTAAGTTATACTATTTATGTAACTTTTCTTTTTATATATTGTTATAACTAGTAGTTTTAAATTAAGAAATGAAAGAATTATAATTTATTTTAGTAAAATTTATTATAATATGGAAAACTTAACTATAAAACACTGTATGCAGGTATAACTGTAACATATAAAAAGTTTATGTTGTTTCACTGCAAAATAGTTACCTAAAACAACAACTATACTTATAATGGTTGAGAATTACTTAACTTTCAAACTAGTAGAATAATTTTTATAATTAACAAGTGAAAAACATGTCATCATTAGTTAACATTCTAATGAATTAACAATTTACATCTCTCGTAAATTATAAATATTATCTACCTCCAATAATTACTATTAGCTATTAATCACAATAATTAAATAGTGAGGTCAAATGATTTATTCTTTGAGTTATTTCAATGTATCAATGTCGACACTTTATTTAATTATACCTACTATAACGATGTAAACCAAACGGGATTACGGGATCAAAAATATATAAGATGATCGCAATTAGGACCCACTTACCTATTTACTATACCTAAGTCGAGTCGTAATTGTTAATAGCGGAGGGGATGACCCTCACTGAGAATTATTTGCTGTAGGCGGCTTCTCATTTGAGTTACCAAATTCCAGCCTATATTCCTACCGCGCAGCAATTCCCAAGTCTTTATGACTTCTTGTTGTAGATTAGCTTTGGTCTTTAATTCACTTGAGTCCCAATTTAAAATCATTTGACCCCACATATTTTCAATTGGATTAAGATCCGGACTTTTAGCTGGCCAGGAGATAACAGTTATATCAGCCTGTAAACTTAGCCACTCCTTCACCATTCGGGATCGATGAACAGCACAGTAATCATGGACGAAATATATTTGCCCTTCTGGGTACGCAACACGCACTGTAGGCAACATAACCGCTTACAATATTTCAAGATATGTTTTGCCATTCATGCGCCCGCCTACTTCTGTTAATTCGCCCGGACCCATAGATGACATCCATCTCCAGTAACCTGAAAATAAGTTTTTTTTTAGTAACGTAATATTGGTTTATTAAGTAGTAACTATAATGTTTAAGATATTATGGTGATAAATATTGCTAAATAATAACTTCTTTTGTCATAATAATGTCGATAAAATAAATCTGTCAAAACATGAAATCTATAAGTAATTTACTTAATAAAGTCGTTTATTTACCTAATGTTATTCTACCACTGGACCTGTTCGGCAATATGTTTTGTGGATTGTAGCGTTCGTTAGGTTTCCGCCATAGTATTTTTCTCCCATCATTATCGGACCTAAAAGTTTTTTCGTCCGTGAAAATAACTATCTTATTTTCCCAGTCCAAGTCCAGAAGCTCCTGTGCAAATCGAACTCTTGCTGCCCGATGAGCTTCTGACAATTGAATTTTCTTCGCTGGACGATAGTTGTGCAGGCCTGCTGCGTGCAAGTGCCTCCGCACTGTGGCAATTGAGATGCCGTGTTGTTGAGCACTTGAGCGAGTGGTTGCGAACGGCGATTTCAAGTGAACATTTACGATATCACGATGGCGTTCACACTGGTTCGTATGCCTGATGCCAGATGCCTGAACATCTCCGCCCAAAAGGTTTCGACTTCACATCACCAGTATCCAAATAACGTCGCACCCACAAGCGCACCGTTTTTCTCTGTGTAGAAAATAAATTTTAAGTTAGTCTTAGTTAAAATAAATTGAATAGTTCGTAAACTTTGTTACTCGATCAGTAACAAAGTTTACGAACTATTCAATTTATTTTTATTAGATAATATTTGATTTACCGCTATGCCCAGCTGTCTGGCAATCCCTTTAATGCTTGCATTTTGTTCGTAAAGAACCACAATCTTTGTCCTCAAGAAACTATCTATCATTTTTATTTTTTAAATTGTTTTTAACACCAACACGTATGAGTAGTATGCGAAAGGTGAAATCAAACTAGACTCATCAGACGGTAACCTGTAATAGATTAGTAAAATGTTTGGATAACTACCCTCAATTGTTAACAAACTTTGCATTCGCTGCGAGTTCATAATATATCGACTAGACAGAGACAGAATTATAACACAAGTAGATTGATAATTCCAACGCCCTGTTAACTACCTAGCTGGCTTAGTTGGTAAGAGCTCGCGGTAATCAAAGGATTACCAATGATTCGATGGTTCGAATCTCGGCCGGGCACATGAACACTTTTTGTATTATTCTTAAGGATGTAAATGTTTGAATTGCAAAGTTGTGTAGCAAAGTTAATTTTAATACAACTGGGGTACCCAATTGATGCAGCCCACCATACATAGGCGTAGGTCTGGGACATCCCAGCAGTGCGATTATTATAAGCTGATTATGCTATGCTTTCGATAAACCCGAAAACCGAATACCGAAAACTTTTACACTTCTGGTCTTTACAAATAACACCTCATATTACAACCCTATCGTTAGAATGTGTAGACTTTATAATGAAATTTCAAAAGACCACAACAGTATTGACGTCTTCGATTCTCGTACCGCTGCTATCAAAAGACATGTATATAATCTTTCCTTTTAGTATGCCAACCCTTAAATACTGTCCCTGGTCCAGGCCATGGTATGTAGCAAGAGTAGCCATCGCTTATAGCACTAACCAGTTTCAGTGAACTAACCTTTCATTGTAGTTTTATCATCGTCATTATTATTTATTTTGTTGGTCATGTTGTCGGATTACGCTTTGGGTGATAATTAGGTCGAAACTTACAATGTTAACTTAGTGAAATAATGTGATTGTTACCTGCTGTAGTAGCCTTGTGAATAAATGAATAATAAATAAATATCTATTACTTATAGGCTGTTATTACTAGTCCATAATTTATCTCATGTTATTTTGCAGAAGGCTACACTTCTAAACGTATATAATACGTATAATAAGTCGGGGAACAGGGGGGGTCCTGTTCCCCGACTTATTTTTTCTCGGACTTGTCTTTTATGGGAATTCGAGGACTGGGGTTTTTCAGGGCGGCAGAGGATATTGAACCTATAACCATGGGATATGTGAGTCTATCATAAAAACCCAATTGGTGACTATTTGCACTCTTCAACAGACATAAAAGAGTGTCATGCGCCATGGCGGCATAAAGACCCAGGGGTCTTTATGCCGCCATGGCGCATGACACTCTTTTATGTCTATGTGTGAACAGCTCTATAGAGATGACGAGAAACAAGTAAACCACTCCACGATCTCGTATATCACGACAAATCTATCCAATGGCCTTTGCCTATTATAAAATAGTCCCTCTATCACCTCTATAGACTTCCTCTCACTTGATTATGCGATGTCTATTAGCACATTGAGCCGGCCGGCCAGCTGACTAGTAAGCGACGCGACGCGACGCAGAACGCACGCGTTCCGACGTAACGTACGCAACGCATTCGACGCGTTGAACGCATGCCGTCATGTACGTAAAATATTGCGTGCGAATATATTTATGTACGAAATTGTGTTGGTGTTTTTAAAGTGCTGTTTTAGAATAAATAGTTTTTCTTGGTTGTGTGGCTTTTCGGAGAAATTGGTAGGTTACATGTGATTTTTTTTCATCTAATTCTGTAGTTATTTATATTCTTGTGTCAATATTTTGGGTTGCAATCTTAAAATGTACACCTTGACATTTTGTCTGAAAGGCCTGATATTTTGGGCATTGTTTTAAAACTAGAACTGCACATAAATTCTCCAGGGTCGTAGTTTTCTTAAGGTGAAATATGATCCACATATAAGGATAATTTAGAAGTTATTTGCAATATTTTAATAAGAATTTAATGTTGCCTTACCATTTGCTAATCCTTTAATTGGCTTGTTTACTCGTTAACTTGAATTCAAGAATCAAACTGTCCTACCTTAAATTAATCTTTACTAATTACAAATAATCTTCAAAGGAAATAGCTCCTTCCGGATCTTACGCATCATAGTCATTACGCAAAAAAGACATATGTATTTTTTGTCGAGCTTAGAATAATAAATCAAAATCCCAAATCACACATTTTATGTTGTTGGAACAACACTGTTGGCACAATTTCATATAAATTTACTTTCGTTAACAGTAGCGTCAGAATTTCACCGGTCCATTCATTATATTCGTCAATCATTCATCAAAAAGACTTCATTCATTATTTATCGCTAGCTCTATCCAAATCTCCACCCACAAGATTTAAATGATTCATTCAAGCCAAATAAAGAAGCTCAAATTGATACTAATGACCCATTTGGCACATCAAATAACTAACATATAACGGATAAAAATATCTCTAGTATCAGTAATTTACACGAAGTGAATTACTTTACTTTGTGCAACTTAATGCGATACCACTGATTCTAAGACATGACATCCACCAACCCGCGCTGGGCATTACATTCGACGTGAGTTTGTGCATAAGTGCACAAACTTACGTCGAATGTAATGCCCAGCGCGGCTTATAGCACACTTCCTCTTATAGAAAAGGCTGCTTACCCTTTGGAAACATTATAAATAGGCTGAATTCAATATTCAGCTTATGCGCATATGTTGTACTCATATATGAGTAGGTACCAACCTAGTGAGACGATTTTCCCTTGCAATCTGGTCCAAAAGCTTTCCAAACATTTCAATTTACGATGCCAATGTAAAACTTGGCCGCGTTAAGGTCAAGATGTCAATTAACGACGAGCGCCTTAGTTACTAAAACTTTACATATAAACTTACATAATATCACGCATGTATACCCTGAAGGGGTGGGCAGAGTTATACAGGTGGCACTGGCAGCTACATCGTCGCGCAACTATTTACCATGGATTCTGAATATCTGCTGTTCTTAGAACAGTGCAATACCTACGCAGTCAAAATGTATGGAACAGCATTTTTTTTTTAATTATCTGACGAGGCTTGCAATACAGGAGGTTCGGAATCCCCTACCTACCGAATCCATGGAAACATGCTTCCCGTCGATACCCCTACCACCCTGTTTAAGTACACTCACATTTATCCAGATATAATATCGACGGTCCCTACGCGGATCGGAAGACGGTCCCTACAATCTAAGTGGGACTTACGTGATTTGCATGTTTTGTTTTCGTGACCTTCAGGCCAGCCTATACTATCGTTTAGTTTAACAAAAGTAAGTCTAAGATGGCAAAATGCACTTTAAATCCATCATGACATTACATTAATTAGAACATGATATACACGTATTTGAAACATTATTGCGACGACGATGCTACCAACCGGAAAAAGCTTTCCAGGCTGCTACAGAGAAATTCCAAATGGAAAAACCCAATAACACTACCCGACATGGGAATCAAGCTCAGGACCCCACGAGCTGAGTAGTCGCGTTTGCGACCACTACACCGACGTCTAACGTCTAACTAATAATACACAAGCCAAATTGCAATATTAACGAACCAATTCATAAAATAATATTTAATTCTTATTATTCCCACGGTAATTATTTATCTTAGAAACGGATTTCAGCATCCGTGTCTGAATAATTACATATTAAAATCTTGTAAATTATCTTACGAGAGGTATTTTGATTGTAAACATTACGATGCTTAATTTGTTAGAATTAGTGATATAATATGAGAGATTGCGAATCTTGTGGCGCCTGCAGCGAGCCTCGTAATGGTGGTGATTTGTCAATAATAACTCAACTGTCAACTGACGCTATATTACGCACTAGGTTTTACCCGCGGCTTCGCCCACGTGGATGTCGGATATCGCGTTAAAAGTAGCCTATGATCTTCACCATATCCCAGGCTATAATCTCTGCCAAATTTCATCACGATCGGTTAAGCGGTCTAGGCGTGAAATCATAACAGACAGAGTTACTTTTGTATTCATAATATTAGTAGGGATATCAAGTCCCGGAGAGGGGCTTGTTAGTTACAATAGCTGCACGGGTCGATTGATCAGGTTAAGCTACGCTTGCCGCGGAAGGTCCGTGGATGGGTGACCATGTCACAAATACGAAGACCCCTCCGTGCCTCGGAAAGTACGTTAAGCCTTTGGTCCCGGCTGTCATTTGTAGATCTTTGACTGTCGTTACTGGTCGTCAGAAGCCCGAAAGTCTGACAACCAGTCTTACCAAGGGGTATCGTATTACCCAGTAACTGGGTTGTGGAGGTCAGATAGGCAGTCGCTCCATGTAAAATACTGGTATTCAGCTGCATCCGGTTAGACTGGAAGCCGACCCCATCATAGTTGGGAAAAGGCAGATGATGATGATGATGATGATGGTGATGGTGTTGATGATAATGATTTTGATGGTGATGATGATGATGATGATCAAGTCCCGGAGAAAAGATGATTTAATATAAAATAATATTTTTTTATACTTTCTGAGTTTATCTTTGACCTTACTGACAATTGTTTTTACCTACTTATAATTCAGCTTACCCCTTTACACCCATGAAACTCTCACTCCCATTTAACATTTTGCAAAATAATTAACAAAATCTTCCATGAAACAACAAAATAAACTAAACAATTAGCATGTTCATATAAAAGACATCAACGCGCTCACAGTTGCTTTGATCCGAGAAAAAAATAATTATTTTATTTGCGCATTCATTGAATTATTTCTTTAATGAAGTCAATTATGTTCCACAGCAGTTTTTTTTTATTTAAGGAACTGTATAAAATAATTGGAAAAATAAGTGGAATTGAATGAATTTATTAAATACCTTAACGAGTTATGGAAAATAAATGAAATATGCATAGGTATTTCATAGAAAAGAGGTTTTGTATTGTTCGATTTGCGCACATTTCTTGGACTGTAGTATTATTTTGTTCGAAGAAATTACATTATTTATGTTGCCAGCTGTACTACATACATTGCGTTAGTTACGTTGCTGAGCAGACAAGATGTTCGAACATATGAAGCAATGGCATTCAAAATGATTCAGAGTGCGTTACGAAATTATGGTGCACATTTGAACAGTTATGTTAATTTGTCTGAAAGAATTCTCTAACATTTTATTCTAAGGGTAGTTGGTAACTGACGACGTCTATCGATACGGTATCACGAAGAAACTGCAACCGTAGTTTGTTTATCGATGACAGTAACGAGGTAACGAGCCACGATCGCCCTTTCACACTCGTTGATCGAGAATAGATCGTGGCGACCCGGCCGAACTCGTGGCATTTCCCTGTACTATCTACCACATCAGAACTATCACTACAACTTGGAAAATCGCCCTTAAAGTGACGAAATACGTGTATAGACGCTGTCAATGTCAAATTGTTAACCATACTGAATTTACTAGAAAAGATTGCCTATTGTTTTAGATAATGGCTTGTATTTTTTTTTGGGTGGGAAATCATCAAATAACTTCTCCCGCTCTGGGTGGAGCAGGAGGGCGTGTCAGACTTTTACTGACTAAAACCTACCCGTGTTCCCTCGGTTGCCTGTGTGCCAGGGGCCACGGTATCTCTTTCGAACAACCCGCACCCCTGGCAGGCATCGGCCTTTGCGGGCCCCATCTGTTGGTGCTGACATCTCTTTGAGGCGCGCGTGGAACACAACGCGCCGAGATACTGGCTTGTATTTACTTGTGTTTTATGTTATTTGACGTTGTTATTATTGCTGGTACATGGTGAATTACGGCCCTCGCCCTCTCACCGAGAGGAGGCCTGTGTCCCAACAATGGGAACATTAAAGGCCTATTATGAGGTAGTCTACATTTTCCTAAAAACCAAGAATTCCAATACAGGCTTTCAGATTAAGAATGCAAGTATTTTAAAAACAAGATGCCTAATAAGTATGGAGTGGGCTTCAAAAGCAACTTTTAAATGTAGTGAAAGGCTACATTGAATTATTTTTATTGGATCGATACATTCTGTACTTATTCTTGATTACTTATTTCCGTATATGTAGCATAAGTAAACCTTTTAAACACACTGACAGATAACGTAGGTAGCCTAAACTGCTGGGTCTAGAATCTTCGAATGTTGTACAAGATTGAGAGATTGTTCTTTATATAATAAAGGTGAGCACTACGTTAGGATTTTAGAAAAACTAGCCCCGAAAGAGATCAAATAGGGGAAAAAGTTTGTATGCAAGTTGGACATTTTTATCCACGTATTTGATATTATTTTCGACTTGATACCTCCACGCGTTCCTGAGAAAAAGGGTCTTGACAGACTGCTGGACAATGAAGTGAACCTTTATGGGTTCCGCTTTTAGCTTTTGAGGTACGGAACGGAGTTACTATTTTGAACAAATTACTTTTTTTTTTGCCAGAAATATTGAAATAGAATTGAAATCGTCAACATTAAATTTTCTGTTCTCCATAGAATTGCCACCTGGCACACGGCTTGTAATTTATAATCGTCCAGCGCTTCCTGGGCAGTCAGCCTCACCAACAACATGCTGACTGGTGTATATTTACAACCTTTGAAATATTATTACGTACCTAACACATACTGACAATGGTTGCCATAATCAACTTCTTAATTAATACATTGGCAACGGAACTAAACGGAACAAAATAAATAAACTGAAAAAAAAACTCGTAAAAAACAATTTATGGATTTAGAGAAAAATAAAAACATCAGCACTTAAAATCTGGAGAGAGAAAGAGCTGTGGTGATTATGGCAATTGTTATAATTGCCATAAAAAAAATGCATTTTTATCTTGCTTCGTTTATGTGTTTTGGCCCAGTGGTAACGGCAGCGAATAATGAGTTGTAGGTCGTGTGTTTGAAACCAAACAGGCACTATCTTTTGTCTAAACTTTTTCATCACATTGCTCTCGAAAAGGTGAAGGAACAAATCGCGAGGAAACCGGAACGAAAATTATGCCCTCTAACATAAAGAGGAGGCCTGTGTCTTAGCAGTGTGTACATTATATTCTTATTATGCTATTATAATAAAATAAAATAAAATAAAAAAATCTTTAATTCAGTTAAGCAACATCCGTATGGGTTAGTTAGTAAACAAAAAGATAACTTATACCTATGTTAGTAAAATTATTTGGAAACAAGAATGTTGTTCGAAATACATCTTCGAACAACATCATCTAATAAAGGAGACTCGTACCTCCTCTCTATGGTTTTCAGGATGGAATTGGAGCTACCCCGCACTCTGCAGAGCAAAGAGGCATATTTCTGTCTGACGATGGCGTGGTAGCCATCGACGTGTGCCTGTGCAAACTTACCTGATGCACTGCGGAAACGGGGCAGCCCCATTAACATCCTGAACCCGTTATTATTTGTTTGTTATTATGCTGATTCGTTTTTCACCAGCTTATTTTAATACTATCAGGTTTCAATCGTTTAAATCTCGTAAATGGCAGTAGTAACAATGACAAGTTGCTAACTCATCGTTTACAAACATCACATTAACTGGTTACCGTCTACTGCTTCGCATTTGATTGGTATAATAAGTTAACAAGCAGTTTCGTTCAGACAATCTAAGGAAATTAAACTAGATTCTGTGTTATTATTTCGTACCTAATTAAGCGTTGGTTAGCTACCTTGTTATCTAATTGCTATATACTCTGTAACATTTGTGTACTTAGTTGCAAATCCAGTTCTTTTGTTGCTATCGATTAAGTTTTTTTTTTTTTGAAGTTCTGTTTTCTTATCCGTCCTATACAGGATTAAGTGGCAGTGGGCAGGGCACATTGCTCGAGGTATAGATGGCCGATGGGGCCGAATGGTTCTGGAGTGGCGACTGAGTACCGGAAGACGTAGCGTTGGAAGGCCTCAAAAATAGCATACAAACTTGAAAATACCAACGATCTAGTGCATGGCTGAAAAAAATGATGACATTTGTTTGTATTTAATTAAATCATTACGAAAAACCGCCATAAATACGCCATTGCTAGCCGGCGTGGGGAGAACGCTCTTAAGTCCCATGGAACAAATTACGGGCTGCTACTTATATTTTCTCATTTGTATTTAATATTTAAATAACATGAATCCACATCTGCGTAGTCTTTTCCAGCCTATGTTGGGGTCGGCTTCAGTCTAGGCTGGATAATTAATATCTCATAGAATTTTGGAGAGAGCTACGCTTTACTATAACACAGTTTAAGAGCAGAGAAATGAAGGCGTATGCGCCGACATGTGCATTTCTAAAAATATATTTCAGTCCTCCAGTCTGGTAGGACAGGCGTTAATAATTTGCTGCATTCCTTGTAAGATAACATCTCAAGGCTAATTCTTTATTTATATTTTCTAAGAAATGTGGTTACCACAATTGTTAAACGAGCAGTATTTGAACTCCCGACCTCCTGATCCCCAGAGCAATGTCTTAGAAAGACGTATGGCGCATAACCTTCGCCTACCGGCAAAATTGCACAACCCTTTCTGAGATTCATATTTCTTTTGTCATTTTAGTTAAAATTCTAGTCACAATTTTCTATTTTCGGCTAGTTATTATTTAAATGTCATTCAAAAGTACTAGTTACTATTTAAATAATTTATTTGTTTTAATTTTGTGTATTTGAATAAATGTCTTATGTCAAAAGTTGTATGCGATGCGTCATGCAAGTGTTAAATATGTAATTGTCTATGTATCAATGATAATAATTGTACAGCATATTTAATTTACTGATAAGCACACATGTTTACATGTGATTACTTATTTTTCTTTGCATGAGCTATACAGCCTATAACGTTCCTACTGCTGGGACACAGGTCTCCTCTCTGTGAGAGGAAGTGGGCCGTAATCCACCACGCGAGCCCAGTGCCGGTTGGTGGATGTCACATGACTTCGAATTTTTGGTTATAGAACATGCCGGTTCCCTCACGATGTTTTCCGTCACCGTTTTGAGAGCAGTGGTGATGAAATTTATTACACAAAGTAAAGCGTCTGTCTGGGATCGAACCCATGACCTACAACTCGTAAGTCGGGGCCACCACTTCTGTACATATCTCTATATTTTTTTTAGTAGTACTCACTTCTCACGTACTCATTCATTATCTAAGTATCCCGCCACCCTGAATTTATAGACAACTAGCTGACCCAGCAAACGTTGTTTTGCCTTATAAATTATTTAGGGTGAACAACCCTTATCACTTAGGGTATGAAAAATAGATAGTAGCCGATTCTCAGACCTATTGAATACGCATATAAAATTTAGTAAAAATCGGTAAAGCCGTTTTGGAGGAGTACGGTAACTAACATTGTGACATGGAAATTTTATATATAAGATTAACTAATTGTCAATCTAACACGGGCTTGCGGACGGCGAGTAATGGGTAGCTCGCTGTCCGTTAAGGACCAAGCCCGGGTCGACGGCGCGCTGTGTTCCACGCGCGCCTCAAAGAGTTGTCAGCAGCAACAGAGGGGCCCGCAAGGGCCAGTGCCTACCAGGGGTGCGGGTTGTTCGAAAGAGATACCGCGGCCCCTGGCACATAGGCTACTGAGGGGACACGGGTGGGTTTTAGTTAGTAAAAGTCTGACACGCCCTCCTGCTCCACCCATAGCGGGAGAAGTCAATTGACGATTTCCCACCCAGAAAATGTCAAGCTAAATGTAAATACATCATTAATATACATTTAGCAAATAAATCAAATTCATTCAAGGCTCAGTGTGCAAATGATTAAGATCGCCTATCTTTCCTTTGTGGCCTTTTTGTTATTTCGTAATTATAGTCACCAAAAAATATAATAACTTTTTTCCGTAGTAACAACATTAATTTTTTTAATGCGTTTGGGAAAAAATAGAATTAAACTAGGTTCCAAGGTGTTTCTTATTTAACTACCTATTATTTTATTAAAACACTATGCAGCGCAATCGTCATAAACTTTTTAATAAATTATAATTAATGGACAGCCGTGGAAATACAGGGTTAGTTGGGGAGTTAATTCAATGGTAACAATGGCTAACATCGCTGCACAATTTCTATTTATGGTATAGATTTAGCTACAAAAGAGACTTAAATACGAGTTCCATTACCAAAGTTGTTGGAATCCGTACTTCCATACTGAAGGTCGTGTCCCTGAAAGGCCTTCGTGGCTTTATGTACGTTGTTCTTCCATTTCGTGCGGTTCTCGGCTTCTCTCATGGCGACCGTAACAGAGAGTCCAGTGAGGGCGGTTACTTGGTCGGATCAGCGCGCAGCGGTTAGGTGACCGACTGCGAGGTCTTTTCGCGTCTACCTTAGCCATCACCGCCAACTGTTTAGGGTTATCAGGCTCCCAACGGGCAAATTCCATACTATACCATAAATATTATAAATATACTCTGTGTGTGATTTACACGGAATTTGGCCATGACCTAAGTTAGGACATAGGAAACGTTTTTATCCCGGTAGCACATTCCCGTAGATCAATTTCCAACGTCCGAAAACTAGTAATATATAACAGGTAGGCACTTCCGTCATTATAATCTTAAAGATAATACAAATGTAGTAGCTTTATCGAAAAACGCAGTAGCCCATCAAGTAAACCATCAAACATATTAGCATACCATTGTAATACACACACGGCGTGTGATGCAATGCAATGCAACGCACAGTAAACGCGTTACCCGATCGCTGTGAGAAATGAACCATTGTGCAGTTTCTCTTAGCGAGTGCCCATTGTTATGAGTATTGTCCTGTTTCAAGGATAGTGGGACAGATTTTTGATCTTATTTTTTTTGGTTAATAATAATGTACTTAATGTCCTTTTTACAAAAAAATTTAGAAAATTAATTCATTAAAAATGGTTTTGTTTTTACCTAAGGCCGTCTCTATAATTCTGACTGTACGTTTTTGTACCAATCCCCACCCTCCTGTATCAGCCGCAGACAGGTTTTGCCCACAACATGCATGGCAACAGTGTTGTCTGCCCATCTCCGCCGGACGCCCAACGTCTCGTACTCCAGTCCTTGGACGCCACTCTATCAAAGCCTGACTCCACTTTTCATCACTGCGCCTTGCCAGGTGTCCTGATCAATACCGTTTCAGCTCCAAAATACGCTCTCCGATATCGAAGACCTTCGTACGTCTTCGTATCTCGACGGTTCAGAATTCAGTATATTAGCCTGATGCGAAGCATGGAAGGCTACATGGCAAATTTTGCTCTCTTTCAGTCTGTAGACAGCTTCCTGCGTGAGTGTCCATATCTCAGCAACGTACGTCATGGTGGGCACAACACACTGGTTATTGAGACGGAACTTCAGACATTGTAGAATTTCGGCTGATCTCAAAATGTTGTCAAGTCGTCTAAATGCGGCCCTGTATACGTAATATGTACCTATTTTATTAACCGAAAGTGGTATTTTTCTAATCACTCAAATAGGAGTGTACAAGGAGCCTATGTGCTAGACGAGTCCAGTAGGGGTATGCTGTACGCGTCACTATGTTCCCACTAGTTTCTTAGCACAAAATATCAGCTCTCCATTCAAAACGACATCCTACCAAGTTGAATACTAATGCATCCGAACTCCACACTAAACTTTAGGACAAGACTGCAAGACATCGTTGAAACTGCCAGACACAAGTATCTGAATGAATACATTTTGAAATCACCAATTAGTATACAAGTATTGAATTTACAATTGTGAATCAATTGGCCCGCAAGCTATCGGGCTTAAACATAAAATATAAAGTATTTTTAACCGACTTCCAAAGGAGGAGGTTCTCAATTCGTCGGAACCTGTTGTTTTTTTTTAATTTTTTTATGAATGTTCCCCGATTACTCGAAGACGGCTGGACCGATTTGGATTATTTCATTTTTGTTTGATAGGGTATACTTCCCAGGTGGCCCCATGATGATCAAGTCAGGATCTGACGATGGGATCCTGGAGAAATATAGAGAACTCTTCAAATTTTATGGGCACACTTGAAGCGATTTGTATAGTTTTTGAAAGAGTACTTTATCGGAGTGGTCCCATTTCAATTTGGTGAAGATCTGATTAAGAACTTCGGAGATAGGCAACGGAACTCCTCAATAAATGATAGCAAATGGACTGGAATTGCTGAAATCTCACATCTGTCTATTGTTCACACCAGTTCATAACATAACATCACGCCGGGACGCTGTGAAGGGGTAAGCACATGTGAACCACTAAAAAGTGAAAAATAAAAACTTAAAAAAATCGACTTCCAAAAAACCACTACAAAGTGAAAAATAACTTTAATTTCGGAAGGCGGTGACAAAAAATTAAAATACATATCCAAAGTCACCGACTTACGAAATTAAATTTATTTTTCACTTTGTAGTGGTTTTTTGGAAGTCGGTTATTTTTTTATACAAATCTTCCGTCCGTTCAGTCTTGCCTAATTTCCTATGATTATGGCGAGAACCATCAGAAACAATAAGAAATAGGTAAACTACGTACCGTTACCTTATATTTATAATATGACCTTCAACAATCATTTATAAAAGTATTTCCGCTACAGTTTCATTCACAAGAATAACAAGATCAATTCAGAAGGGACGTTTTATTATTGTTACGGACAGCATCTGACATATTGGTTGTCATTTATAGCTTATGTCAATGTCGTTTGTGCTACTTGGTAATCGAAATTTAAATGATATTATTAGGTACATCCATTTTCATGTACTAGGACGTGAGCCTCCAATCACTTTGAAACTAAATGGTATTTTATTATTATATCACCTTCTTCTGAACTCGATGGTTGCCTATTTTAAATTAACCTGCATAATCTTGATTCTTATCTATCTATATAAAAATGATAAAATTAACATTAAAATAATGAATGTAAAAGTATATACGATACTATAGGGAAAAAAAAAAATGTTTTTTAACTGACTTTCTGTTTGTTCCGGCTTATGTCCGAAACGGCTGGACATATTTTGACGGGGCTTTTACTGGCAGATAGTGGAGGAGAGCAACATAAGTTACTTTTTATCTCGGTAAAACGTTCCAGTTAATATCCGGATAAATCGGATAAATCCGGTATCCACGCGAGTCAATGTCAACAGGCAACAAAAAAGATGACACACTCTTCTTTTCATTCAATATTGTGTACATGCAACCCATAATAAGTTCTTTCTAAATCAAGTATCTTCAAAACCGACATTTTGTTATGAATCATCATATTTTTGCAACTTAACTAAGTTAGATAAACTCCGAATTTTCGCTAAGTCACGACTTAGATCTTTATCAGACAATGCTGCAAACAATGCTTAGAATCAGGTTGATCTCAGACATTAATAAAATTATTGTTATTTCTTCTTTTATAAAAAGAGAGGTCGATGGTATTTCCAACCACATACATTAACACTGTTACGTTTGTAGGTATTTTATCATTTTGTGCAACTATTTTTGTATTTTATAGGAACAATTTGCACTTATTAACTTACTTAATTTAATATGTTTAAACAGATTATAGGATAAAAGTAATATGACGAACCTACAGATGAGCTGAGATGAGTAACTTTTACTTAGAAAAGTAACTCGTCATAATTAAAAATACTGTATTACAATTAAGCACCTGGATATCTCTCTTTTAAAATTATGAATCAAAACATCGTGAGAAAATCGGCCTGTCCTATAACCTGGAACCAAAAAAAATCTCCTAGAACCAAAAATTCGAAGACATGTGCCTTTTGGCTGGGCTCGCGTAGATTATGGCCCACTCTTTCCCACAGAGAAGAGGCCTGTGTCCCAGCTATGGGAACAATACGGTCTGATTGTACTGTATGGCCTAGACATGCATTGCTTTTATTGCAATTAATTTGTGGGTGAATCGTCAACTCCAGAAATACGTACAAGGCAATTGGCACGTTTTTAATTTATGGTTAAGAATTTTGGTTTTTTTAATCAAGTTACTAGGAGTTTACAAGACAATTTATATACTCCAACCATATAAGAGAACATTGAACTAACTTCATTACTTTTTGCACACAATTCAAAACTTGCCAATTCATTAATACGTATTTCTGGAGCAGCAAAATTAACCTCGTGCGAAGATATGGAATATCATTTAAAGGTTTCGTTCCTTTCCCTCCATTTGCCCGTTTCGTTCGAGTAAATTCGTGCGAATCGACTAATATGACCGTTAATATGAGGAAATCCCATTTAGTCATGCGAATTCACTGATGAATTAGGTTCAATTTGGACTTAGACAGCGCCGCTGGGACAGTACTGACTCTGCTTCAGTTTGAATCAGCAACAAAACCATTAAATTACTAAATACCATCTTAAAACTTGACATCACCCACTTTATATGGGGTTTCCTAGATCTAAGACCTTCAATAGAACATGGTCATTGCTTAGTGGTACGTGATCACCATAAACCATGGTGGATTACCTAACTGAGCGCCCTTACAAGGATGTTCTTAGTTTTGAAATATAACCCTGAGGATATGGGATCATCCACGAGGTTGTTGAAAGTTTCCAATAGACGAAGGTCATGAGTCATGACAGCTGTATAGAGAAAATATAAATCAATGTTTCTCTTATTTGTTTCAGGTTTTAACAAGGCAAACGCAATGACAACAAAAATGAAGCGGCTTGGTTTTCAAATGAAGAGTTTTCTTTTGGTAAGTTTTTTAAATTTTTTAAGATATGAAAATTAAGTATGTTTTTTTTTTTTTGTCAATTGAGAAACTCAGATAATTTTTAAATATTTAAGTACATAATTTAAAACTTACGCTCTCAAAATAATAATATATACAAAATGTATGAAAATAAGTATACAAAATTTATAAAAATAACAAAAGAATCATAGGGCAATATGGTTGATATAATGATAAGATATGAATCCTTTGATTATTTGGATTCATCGAAGCTTGACTTCCCTACTCAAGAACTCCATCAAACATTATAATATTATCTAACTGCACAAGCCGTTTCAAAACAAACGCGTTAAAATATGACGAAACGGCAGTATCCAGAAATAAAGAAAGATTTTTTTTTTGTTTTTGAGATAAAATATTTTTTAAATTTATTATCATAATTATAATTAGCACAATTCATCATCTTCATCATCATATCAGCCAAAAGACGTCCACTGCTGGACATAACCCTCCCCAAAAGGGGGGATTTGCCATAATCGCCACGTTTGGCAGGCGGGTTGGCGATCGCAGTATGGTGGTAAAATGCATAGAGAACGCTGCTGCCCATTCTCTAGTAAGTCTCTTAGTCGCCTTCTACGACACCCATGGGAAGAAATGGGATGGTGCTATTCTTTTGCGTCCGGCACCACACGCAACCGTCCGGCACCACACGGAACTAGCGGAGCTAACACGGAATTAGCACAATTATCATCAAAATATTATTACAGAAACACGAAATGATCCACGATAATATATTATTCATCAGTGTAAAAACACAATTGTTTGTTTTACTAAACTGTGTTCCAAACTCTAACAACCGCTCAATCCTTGATACACAGCGGGAGTGTGGAACTAATCTCTAACAAATTATCTGTGACCAATTTTTATTGTGACTAGTATTTATTTGAACAGATGTTGTTGCTGGGAACCTGAATTAGGTAGGTAAGTATTTTACTGGCGACCCCCCACGAATCTTCTACTTAGATAGATCGTTTTTGTGTGTGATTTTGTAGTCATTCGCAAATGACCTTATAGGGGTCATTAGTGACCCCTTTAAGGTCATTTTCGATCCATATTGAAATAATTTTGATGAACAAAAGCTGCCATGAAGACTTTCACCCGTTAGATTCATCTAGCTATTTTTAACCAACTTCAAAAAAGGAGAAGATTCTTAATTCGGGTTTTTTTTAATATTTGCTACCCAAGAACTCCATCATTTATAAACTAATTTGAAAAATGCTTCTATTATTTGAAAGGGTATAGGTACCTATATAAAGAGTAGTCCCTTATAAATTTAGTGAAGTAATCAAGTCTATTTAGTGATTATTGAGTTCGGTTCAATAAATACGTATATTTTCCTGTCATTGTTATTTACTTGGCAATTGAAGATAAACGAATTCTTGTAGGGTGGGTTATGGCAGTGGCAAAAAAACGAAAATATAAAACCAAAAACACCGACTTCCGAAATTAAAGTAATTTTTCACGTTGTAGTGTATTTTTCGGCAGAAGGTTTTTCTTTTTAGTAATTTTTTCTCGCTTATGTTCTCATACATAATCAATTCAACTTTCCCAAATTAACACCATACCTATGAGTAAGAGGGTGAGACTTCCTTTCATTCCGCGATAACATAGCTTCAAACTTAACGACTTCTACTTAAGTTAAAACAGATTACTTAAAATACATCAAACCTATTTCTAACCGCTCTAGGCAAACATGACCAGCAGGAAAACCTGAGTAAACACTAGAGTGCGTGCTCTTTCACCGTACAGCGTACCGTACAGCGTGCGTTGCGCGCGCGTGTTGCGTCACGGCGCACTTGACACAGTGTCGGTTGACACATATCGTGACGCGTCTCGCGGTTGCAGGGTTAGAATTAAGGCTGCATGATGTTATGAGTTGTGGTCGAAATGCTTACTGTTTTGATAAAAATGGTAATTATTTTAACTCATTATAATTTTTAAGGTAATTTAATAACACTTTTGTTACTAATTTTAAACCTTTTAATTTTAAACTATGTAATTTGAAATAGTGCTAACAGTGTTAGAAAGAATAAATAACTATGTAAGGCTATGGTAATCCGAGATTCCGAATTTAAGTTGATTATAACACTTCACTGTTCCGTGTGGTGCCGGACGTAAAAGAATAGTACCATCCCATTTCTTCCCGTGGGTGTCGTAGAAGGTGACTAAGGGACTTACTAGAGAATGGGCAGCAGCGTTCTCTATGCATTTGACTACCATACTGCGATCGCCAGCCCGCCTGCCAAGCGTGGCGATTATGGCAAATCCCCCTTTTTGGAGGGAGGCTTATGTCCAGCAGTGAACGTCTTTCGGCTGATATGATGATAACACTTCACTGTTTCACTACCACACCAACCGTTACCGTGCAGACCTACACTTTATCTGTTTCCCGTCATTTCCCGTGACTGACAGATGACATTTGTGACAGTAGCTAGTCAGCTTGTGAGAATGAAACAGTGTTTACATACCAACAATAGCTACCATAGCTTACCGAAAAGAGTGATTAAAAATCAAATGTATTTCTGCATCACAGTTTCTCTTCTCAGCTCATTGCATCTTAAGCAAGTAGCAATTACTTACCCAACTTGTAATTCAGTAAATCACACACTCAAGAACTGCGCTACTACGCATAAAACTAAGTATCATTTAGTTCCATTGTCACGTCACAAATCGTATTCGATTCAAAATCGACGACGCGTGCGGCGCCGATTTTGAGCTTGCGCAAACCACACCCACGACGACACGGAACTATCCGTCCACACTTACCATTGCTCCAGAATTAGTAACAAATAATCTTGTTTATCTTTCAAACCCTTCAATGAATCATTAAATTATCAGCCACTTTGGCCTTAAAACCATAGCCTTTTTGGCAAAATTGCATTTTTAATTTTTGATTTGTGTTTATAAAGTAGTCTAAAGGTTATTGAACTCTATGTAGGTGGGGCAGACGATAGGTCAGTCAGACATTAGCATTCCATTGTCTGATTTAATCTGTTGTCATAAAAGTTACTAGTTTTACTGAGCACTTACAAAGTCAAATCAAAGTTTTCTACATGAAGAAATTGACAAGTATTTTGTAAGGTCTTAATAAGAAATAAGCACTATTTTCTGGTCAAAAAATCCTAAATTGCTTAATGCCTTCAGAAAATCAACTTACGTAATAAAAAACCTCCCACATCGAATCGCAACCTCATCTCAGCGAGCAATGTCATTAAACATTATTTATGAAAATTAGGGGTATTCTTGACTGACTGAAACGGTTACAATGCTAACGTTTAGAAAAATACAGGAATCACCCGTCTTCAGGTATTTAAAAAGTTTGACGGGCAGCACTGTTTTTTTTTTTAATATTGACTCGCTAGCAATATTCATCGCGCGTTGCTCAAGATTACAATTTCTAGGCATGAGCCGTGGATTGATCACCTGAAAGGTAATTTTGTTAGCTTTCAAATGATATCAAAAAGATTAAAAAATTTCTACCTAAATTTAGAGAATTATTGCAATAGGTCGAACGACAAATATGACGAGTACAATTAGGTACCTACCTCTTATCTAAACGGATGCACGAGACTCAACAAGCCTGAATATGTTGCACCATCAATACTAAAAAAGAATACAAAACACCGGTTCTAACAAAATCTTTTGACACATGACATTCCAAGCCAGAGCCAAAATTATGAAGGTATGCCAATTATGTGACATTATATAATAAAAATGTATATTAATCTCTTAAAACTCGATTGAGACGCTATCGCCACGCGACGACAATTTAATTTGAATTCTTGATGACTTTTATTAGTAATCATCAGATCAGATCACAATCTTCTTAATAATATGTCCTTTTGGAAAGAAGATCATTATTATTATGTATAATTAAAAGATTGATAAACTTTTACAGACCAGCCTTAATAGTGTAGTCTGGCATTACTATTAGCATCACATCTTAAGGTGACACTAGTCAGTCATTCTTTCATACTAACATCGTATATGTTCCGTGTGGTGCCGGACGTAAAAGAATAGCACCATCCGATTTCTTCCCGTGGGTGTCGTAGAAGGCGACTAAGGGACTTACTAGAGAATGGGCAGCAGCGTTCTCTATACATTTTACCACCATACTGTGATCGCTAAACAGCCTGGCAAGCGTGGCGATTATGGCAAAACCCCCCTTTTGCAGGAGGCCTATGTCTAGCAGTGGACGTCTTTCAGCTGAATTTACTTCACTGTCGGACAATGTATTTTTTTTTGTTTTGCCTGTACTGTCCCGCTGCTGAGCAAAGGCCCCAAGTCCTTCCAGGTCCCAAGTCTTTACCCGCGCCACTTCGAACCATCACTCTCGGTACATATTCAGGTCATCTCGCCTCCGTTTTTTGGGCCGACCGCAGCGGCGCCATCCATCTTCAGGCACCCATTGTGTGTAGACTTGTACATTAAAAATCCTACTATATTAATATTATAAATGTGAAAGTTTGTATGTTTCAATCTTTGGATATTTTTATTTTTATATATTCGGATATTTGTTACTCAATCACGCAAAAGCGGCTGAACGGTACTGGATGAAATTTAGTACACAGATAGATTATAACCTTTTTGTCCAGGTAGTACGTTCCCGTGAGATACTTTTCGAACTGCGCGCGGGCGAAGCCGCTGGCAAAAGCTAGTTATGTCTATTTGTCTTTCACACCGATGAGTTACTAGAGATCCGTCGACTAATGCAACCTTAAGGAAATACTTAGTTAGCAGTAATTACTCACACAAATATTGTTCTTTTAAACTTGTGGCTAATTATACCAAATACCGAACCGCAAAAACGCAGACTTAATTTGCAAGCTTCGTAATCCATATTGAGGCTGACGTCCTATAATGGACTGAACAGGCCTGCAGGATGTAGGAAAACAGCAACAAAAGTCAACTGTTTAAAGCCTTTACAAGTTTTAATGTCTGGCGTAGGCGCATCGTGTTGCAAAGCTCAGGTTTTAAAACCAATAAGTAGATACCTATTGATTCGTAAACAGCGTTTTACATGCTAACGAACTACGCAAACATGCTTTTAAACATATCGAAGAACAAATAGGATTCTTGTAGCTTTTAAGAACTGTTATTGGTCGATGGTTATTTTCTTTGGTGACTTTAAAATAAAGTCAAAGCTCATTGAATTCGTTTTTCATTAATAATACGTGGACCGTTGACCTTGTGAAGACCGCAGGAATCCGCTGGATGCGGGAAGCACAGAACCGGTCAAAGTGGTGGAGATTGGGGGAAACCTATGTCCAGCAGTGGGCGTCTTTCGGCTGAATCAATGATGACTTGATAGTAATAAAACACATTTTCCGCAATATACCACAGTATTCTGTTGTTGTTTTCCATTTGGACCCTAATTGCGTGACGCACTTATCAATCATAATCTGAACCATTTTGAGAGATAACGTTAAACCATTGCTTCATATGGCCGGACAATAAGTCTGCTTAACAACGAACATTGTTGAACTGTTAAAATGAAAGCCACTGATAGTGTGGTACGTAATTACCTCGCTGTTTGCGTTTAGTCCACTCTCGACCCATCGACCCCCAATAATTAATGTGTCCATTGGACCCATGACTATAGTTTATTCTCGACCCTTGGGGGTCGAGAGTGAATTTTATTTTCCAGCCAAATTTTTGTTTCCTCACGACCTGCAAAGTAGTCGGTACCTTACTGTATTCAAATATTAATTTTAGGTACTTGCCGAACTAGGGGTCGAAAGTTGACGAGGTATGCATGTTCTTTGTATGAAAATCCAATATCACCCCCTGGGGGTCGACTGTGAACTATGTTTAAGGGTTGAGAGGAAAAAAAAGAACAAATCTTTTTTTAGGGTCGAGAGTGGACAAAACGGCTGTTTGTCACCTTGCAGGAATCTTTGCTTGCAATGCCAGGCAAAGGTAGGTAGGTATTATATTTTTAATAAAACATGGATGTGTGAAGACTGATTTGAAAGATAAGAGAGTGAATGATAGCGTGACGGTTGACGGGGGACAATGGAAAAAGCAAACGTGTTGCACCGACTGCTGGACATAAGCCTCTCCCAAAAGGGGAGGATTTGCGGTAATCGCCACGCTTGGCAGGCGGGTTGGCGATCGCAGTATGGTGGTCAAATGCATAGAAAACGCTGCTGCCCATTCTTTAGTAAGTCCCTTAGTCGCCTTCTACGACACCCATGGGAGGAAATGGGATGGTGCGATTCTGTTACGTCCGGCACCACACGGAACCACCACAACTACAGTCTAATTGGTACCAAATCGATCAGTAATATCTTCAGTCTTTATAAAGTTTAAAAATAAATTCAAAACTCTAGTAACGTTACAAAACTTTTAACCGCAACCATTACTCCTAAATAAACAAGCTTGTATTAATGTCTATTTCATTACATAAATATAATCTTTATAAATTATCATTTAAAGAAGCCTTCGTTACCTTGAAATGTAGAAATGAAAGTACTCTTTGGTTACCTAACTCTTAGCTAGAGCTTATAATATACAATTTATTTTTTGGTATTTATCTGAATGTAAACTATCTAGCTTGGACTTGGTAAGTCACGATAAACTTAATTTAAAATAACAATTCAGGCCCTCTTTTGTACCCACCATCGTTTAACCACTTCAGCTTAGGATTTACATCCTCTAGTTTAAAACGAAACCACATAAACTCAGAAGTGCGTTTAGAAATAAATATTAGTTTGAAAAAACTAAAAAAACATGGTTTAAAAACCAAACTAAAAAGTAGAAAATAATTTAATTCTATTAAAAAGCGTGGGGTGATTTTTGAGGTATTTTTATAATCAAATAATATCAAGCACCCCACGCTTTTTAATAGAATTAAATTCATCATTCTCCTGCCCTTATCCCAATTTATTTGGGGTCGGCGCAACATATCTTTTCCTTCCACACTTCTCTATTAGTCGTCATCTCCGTAGTCACACCCTTTCTAACCATATCATCATTCACACAGTCCATCCATCGCAAAAAAAAAAATCGCATCGTAATAGAATTAAATTATTTTCTACTTTTTCGTTTGGTTTTTAAAGCGTGTTTTTTTAGTTTTTTAAAACTATTATTTTTTAGTTTTGCTAACTACAAAAGCGTGTTTTTTTCAATTTTTTTTTTTTTATTGAATTGTCATAGGTCCTCGATAAGTCTACAAAGTTTAAATGAAATCTGACCGTTTAAAGTGGGTCAAAATAGCGTCCAAAGGAGTCGGTTACATACAAACAAACATACAAACATACAAGTGAAGCTAATATAAAGCGTGTAAAAACAATCAGAGTACTGTACTGTCCAGTAGCTAGCAGAAACGAGCCATTCGAGCAATTTATAACCTAAGTTGTAGACATTCACTGAGGGATAAATTTAAGGAAATAAATATAATGACAGTCGCATCTCAATATGTATATGAGAACCTAATTTATGTTAAAAAGAACATTAATCTATATTCTAAACACAGCGACGTTCATAGCATAAATACTAGAAATAAAGATTTACTTATTGTGCCCACGACTAGGCTCCAAAAAATTAGCAATTCATTTAAGTGCCAAAGTATTCGTTTTTACAACAAACTCCCAAGCCATGTTAAGGAACTAAGCTTCAATAAATTTAAACTATTTATTAAACAGAAACTCTGTCAAAAAGGTTTCTATAAAGTTAAAGATTACTTGGATGACAAAAAAGCTTGGGACTAGTTAAATTGCTCCAATGTACCCTCAAGCAACAAACTGTTATATAAGCTAAGTGTTTAATAGATACTGTTGACATTTTATATTTGAGTATTGATTTTTAATGACATTTAAAGAAAAAACTAACTGTGAATGTGAGTACTATGCAGGCTAGATTGAACACATTACTTTATAACTCGTCTGGTGGTTTTGAGCATTTTGTAAATGGCCTACGCAAATGTCCTGCAAATCTGGTAGCGTCTTGTGGCGGGTCGTTGAGCTCCCTAAAATAGGGTTGAGCTACACGGTGACTGCTACATACATGCCGTCTGTTGAGACAGGTCAGCTCAAAGCTGCAATGGCTCTTTCTTCAAAAGGCCTTTCCAGACATTACCCTGCATTGTTAGACTCACATAAAATTTAAATAATATAATGTTTGGACTTTAAAAGAGACTATGACCTCTGAGTTTGTTTCGGCTTTTCTTCTCAGGGAACAGTCAGCTAGGAAATGCCGGCGCCATCTACTTTTAAAAAATATTGACCAACAAAATATTGACGTGTAAAAGTGTCTTTTAAGATCGACTTACATAAATAAACATTTCATTTCATTTCATTTCATTACTAGATAACTTTTTTTTCAAGTTGTAGGTGCGACGTGACTTGGGGAATATTTTCTATGAAAACTTCACGGAAATTGTTCCACTGGAGTCGCGGCGTCATGTGGCGCCTGGCTGCCTTTATATACAACTTGAAGAAGAAGTTATCTGATGAGAATAACTTTGCAACATATATCTAATAAACGTTGCAAAGTTAGGTTAGGTTAGGCTCTTAGGTTACCTACGCACTTATTTGCTTCAGGAGCTATGTACACGGTGTTCCTTTTGACATCCCATAACTCTAGGGTATTAATGAGACCATGTCAAAGAATCATAATAATATTTTTATTTTTTTCGGTTTCTTTTCTCATTCCAAATAATTTGACATCACGATTATTTATGCAAAACGGGTGTTTTACGTGAAATATGATAACGTCGCATTTTCTTAGCTTTATAGTTTAACTAGCTTTTGCCAGCGGCTTCGCCCGCGTGGAGGTCGGTGTATTACACATATAAACCTTCCTCTTGAATCACTCCATCTATTAAAAAAACCCGCATCAAAATCCGTTGCGCAGTTTTAAAGATTTAAGCATACATAGGGATATAGGGACAGAGAAAGCGACTTTGTTTTATACTATGTAGTGATGATTGGTTTGAAAAAAATAGAGTATTCTTACTTATCAAGGCGCTATTCCGGTAGCGCCTTGATTCGAGCGATCAAGATTTTTTTATAAAAAAAGCACTAGTAAAAGGAGCACGTTGTTGCAAATTTAACAATGCTCTAACAATTACCTAACTATGTCGGTAAACTCAAACGTTTGCAAATGAACGATTAGTCATGTGCCAGTATTTTTTGTGTATTAGTACTTATTATTCACGCTTCTAGTTTTGCATACTCGTTAAACTGACACGCCCCAATTTTATCTTTGTATCCCCTTTACCGTGATTTTATTTAAGTTTAGCTGTAGTATTTTGCTAATATTGTACTGTCGTAGACAAGGCTGCCACGTTGATTATTATTTGTATCAGGAAACGAACTAGATTCACAGTTAATTTATAGGTAGGTGTGTGTAGGATAAACAATCAAACATAAATTGTTAATCACTTTTTATTGGCTTCCTGAGGGCTTAGAGAAGTGGTAGTATGTTTGGCATCTCGCAGGTCAACCTTTTAGTTTGTCGGTTGCGACGCTACTCCCATAGAACAATTTCTTTAAAAACTTTATAGAAAGTGTTCTACAAATAGTCTCTGGTCCGTTTACAATAGGTTCGCTACATTTATCGGTTAGGATTCTGCTTCGCTCTGTTTATACAGCTTAGCAAAACATGGAGATTTCTTTATTAAGTGTAAGTTAAATATTTATGTACATATTTTACATATGAAAATGAAGGAAGATTTTTTTTAAATTATAGTAGACACTAGAAATAGGGCGACTATGACTTTGGCAGACTAGCCGACTAGTCGGCTGCAAAATAACCGACTAATCGGTCGACTAGTCGGCCAAGCCGGTCATTGCTTTCGTTTGAGTTCGCGTGACATCGGTGATCTTTCGGCTCCTAGGTGCGCGGCGCCCGGCGACCAGGCGGAATTGTCAGGACAGGTTTTTATTTGCCTTGCATTTATTCTATTATTGTTTAAGTGTGAGCCGGCGTTTCTTCCTATCCTAGTCTAGATTGCACTAAAAGTAAACTGTAAAACTGATTCTATAATAAAAATAATAACAGTAAAAGTTTTAAATTTTTAAGCATATTAATACGAGTAAAAAATGGGCCGACTAGTCGGCGGTTCTAGCCGACTAATCGCCGACTACAAATATGGCCGACTAGTCGGTTCATCACTCGTAGACACCATACCATTGTGACTTATCTAAAGCATTCGATTGCGTGCTTCATGAAACTTTAATCAGGAAACTCCGCCACTACGGGATCCGGAACACCGCTCTGGATCTTCTTATTTCATACTTGTGTAATAGGATTCAGTGTGTTGATGTAAATGGGAAAAGATCTCCCGGATCAATAGTATCAATGGGAGTCCCACAGGGCTCAATTCTTGGTCCTTTCTTGTTTCTTATTTATATTAATGACTTGCCTTACCTCATAAAGGATAATCATGATATAGTGTTGTTCGCGGATGACACTTCACTTTTGTTTAAACTTAAACGTCAGCAGCTGGTTAATGACGATGTAAATAGCGCAATCTCAAAAGTAGTTCACTGGTTCAATGTTAATAATTTACTTCTTAATGAAAAAAAAACCAAATGCATTAAGTTTACGCTACCTCACGTTAGGCAGGTGAAAACTAGTGTGTTGATAAAGGGCGAAGAATTGAATCCTGAAGATAGCGCTGTATTCTTGGGCTTAACTTTGGATGCCAAACTTCAGTGGGGCCCACATATAGATAAATTGTCGAAAAAGCTAAGCTCTGCAGCTTACGCTGTTAGAAAAATTCGTAATTTAACTGATACAGAGACAGCCCGTTTAGTGTACTTTAGCTATTTTCATAGTGTAATGTCGTATGGTATTCTGTTGTGGGGAAATGCCGCCGACATTCAGACTATCTTTATCTTGCAGAAAAGAGCTGTTCGATCAATTTATAAATTAAGTCCGAGACATTCTCTCAGAGATAAATTTAAGGAGATTAATGTAATGACTGTGCCTTCACAGTATATTTTTGAAAATCTTTTATATGCCCATAAAAATATTAAATTGTTTAAAAAATACAGTGATATCCATAGTATAAATACTAGGAACAAACACAAATTTGTTGTACCATCAACAAGGCTCAAGAAAATAGGTGGGTCATTCAGATGTCAATGTATACGCTTTTATAATAAACTTCCAAGCCATGTTCAAGATCTAAGTATCAATAAATTTAAATCATTCATTAAACGTAAGTTGTGCCTGAAAGCCTTTTATACTGTTAAAGATTATGTTGAGGACACAAAAGCTTGGGATTGACTTGCTCCAATTTTTACATACTTTTTTTTTTTTTTGCAAACTTATACTCTGACATTTGATAATTATTTTATACACTTTGACATGAATATTTACTTTAGAAGTATAATATTGTTTTGTTTTAATTATTGTGAATGTAAGGACTATTTGGGTCATTTTTTGTTTGTTTTTGTGTTTTCTGTTTTGTGTTTCATCTCTTTCTCAGCTAGTTTTAATATTAATCTGGCAGTTTGAGTATTTTATGCGGCCTACCCAAATGTCCTGTCTTTGGTATTGTTCGTCAAATCGTTGAGCTCCTCAAGTTCTGAGTTGAGCTGTATGATTACTGACAAATGCGTGCACTGAATGGACAGGTCCACTCAATCTGTGTGGTTCTTTCTTCAAAAGACCATTTCAGACACCGATCCAAATGGTCTTCACATGATCTGACCAAGATTATGTCTGGACTTTAAAAGAGACTGTGACCTCTGAGTTTGTTTCGGCCTTTCTTCTCAGAGTAGTCAGATAGGAAACGCCGACCTCATCTAGTTAAAAAAAATATGATTGACGTGTAAAAGTGTTTGTACAAACCTACTTACAGAAATAAAATCATTTATCATTTATCATTTATCAAAATCCATTGCGTCATTTAGAAGCAGTAGGTAAGTGGAGAAACAGACTGACAAAAACAGCGAATTCATTTATTAAGAGATAGGTAGGTACTTTGTGTGAGTTGGAGTAACTAAAATGCAGAAAAATCCTAGAAAAGGTAAAAGTTGTAAAATGTTAAAGAAATACATTAATAACTTTTCATGACAGAACATCTTATTGGACAATTTCTGGGTGTCATCCAAAATTGCATTAACCTAATAAAGCGAAAAATATGTTACATCGATAAATTATTATAATTCAACATTTTGCCGCATCCATTAGGCTTCAGACTGATTGATTAAAATGTTAATATTAATATAATTCGGCGCCAAACTCGTTACACACATAAAATTAGGGTTACATGTGGCTAGTTTATCACCGGATAAGTTGACAACGGGTTTTTTTTAGATGGAGAAGAAAAAGTGCATTTTAAAAGATGTTTTTATGACGACATTTGCCCGACTATAAACTTTTAAAGTTTGGATCGCTACAAAAATTTAGTAATTAACAAGAAAAATTATCACTATTTTATATGATCTGTCGGTCGGAAATAAGGTACCAGGAAATGTAAATCAAAATAATTTTGAAGTTCAAAAAAGTCAAAAAATCGTAAAATCCAATGAAAATGTTAATGTTAAGTGTTCATCGCACCACATGGATGATCCGGGTCAAGTTCGCGTGACTACATCATAGAATATTATGAAATTGGCAACCCTAAAAACCCCATCTTTCTAGTGTCGAATATTAATAAATGAATGTTAAGTGTGTCGTAGTCGTAACAATTATGAAGAATGACCCGTGTGTACTACGACCCAGTGATAGTGGCAAACGCAGTGTTGGCAATATAATTAATCATTATGACGTCATGTTTATTTTAATCTATGGATTAATGATAAAGTCAATTTCAGCACGTTATTTATATTATTTTGTAACTTTTACAAAATTAAATGGCGTTTGAGAAAATAATTTTGGTTCATCAGACAACAGGGTGGCTTTTATTAGTCGATTCACATGAATTAACTCGCCCGGAACATAAAAATCTACACTTTTAAATAACGTATTATTTTCTAAAGGCGACACGCACGAAATTAATTTATTTGTGGACGAATCGACAATTCCAGAAATTTATTTTAGGCAATAGGCAAGTTTTGAGTGTTATGCTCAAAACGGCGTAGGATTACATCGTGAGGAAATCAGGTGTTAAAAGAACCAAAATTTCGAAGACATGTGACATCTACCAACCCGCATGGACCCACGTGGTGGCGCATAGCCTGTCCCAGCAGTGGGAAAATTATAGGCTGATTACGATGTAACATAGTATACAGGATAAGTTTTTATCCAGTGCGCAAACTGTATTCATGAATTCAGCATGTCATTCTAGACCCCATACAAAAAGAAATCAGCTGTTCCATACATTTTGAGCGCGTAGGTAATGCACTTTTTTAATGAAACAGCTGTTTTTTTTTTGTATTATCGACGAAAAATTTCTGCGCTAGGGAGTCTAGAATGTATGGTTATAGTTTGCGCACTGGATAAAAACTTATCCTGGAGAATAATCTCTCGCTAAGTGATTGCAGTCAGCCTCTTAAGCCAATACACATGTAGTAAGACATTATTTATCTAGGTAATACACTCGAGGTGTCTTCATAATACCAGAAATTGACGAGCAAAGTGTCAAGTGGGCTACTTATCACACTCATAGTGAACAACACGTAACCTAATTTCAAAATATCAGCCGCGTCATGGGTAAAAAAACATGAGTGGTCGCATATTTGTAAGCCCAAAGAATACTCGCTAAATGACCAGTAGGATATTCCATTCGCAATTACAATACATCTTGATAGACTTACAGCGGACCTTGTCATAGTTGGGAAAAGCCAATATTGATGGAACCTTCTCATCTTCTAAGAGACAGTTAGAACAGCGTCGTGATTAATGAGATTTCATTTCGAGTCTTAGCTCAATTCTTTTATATACCACAAACCCTCAATTCCCTTCGGATAGACCGCTTGTCTCCCTCCCTGTGGCATTAAAACTCAACCCCGAAGGTATTTATTTCTTTAACCATTTATGTACACACACATATATAAACGGACAAGAAGATTAGAACAGAAAATAGGTACAGAGGTGATGCTTATTTCTAAAGAAATCTCTTCCAGCATACCTGCGATAGAAGAGAACGACGGTATGGCGTATTCTTAAACAATTAGAAGCTACGAAACTGGTCTGCAGCCATCCATATGTTTGCATGTGTCTAATATTTGAGTCGAGATCCATATTTAACCGCATATGAGAACACAAGCCCAAAACAGCGGACACCTATCTTGCTAACTACTCCATACTTCAATCGTCCAGACGAGCCACCGCATATAACATACATCATCATCTGCCTAGCCTTTTCCCAACTACGTTGGGGTCGGCTTCCAGTCTAACCGGATGCAGCTGAATATCAGTATTTTACATGGAGCGACTGCCTATCTGACCTCCACAACCCAGTAACTGGGGTAATACGATACCCCTTGGTAAGACTGGTTGTCAGACTTTCGGGCTTCTGACGACCCGTAACGACTGTCAAAGATCCACAAATGACAGCCGGGACCAACGGCTTAACGTGCTTTCCGAGGCACGGAGGGGTCTTGGTATGTAAAGATGGTCACCCATCCACGGACCAACCGCGGCAAGCGTAACTTAACCTGATCGATCGACCCGTGCAGCTATTGTTACTTAGCCACAAGCCCCTCGATATATATATACCGCATATAACATACAACCACAAACAAATGAGACGCCAGCGCCCGCGCATTGCATAACACCGCACTGAGGTTACCCGACGCGACGGAAAGAAAGTGCGTCATGTCACAAGGTCACGGCCGACGAATGGGTAGGTACCTACTGATTGGTGGAGAGATCGTACGTCGTAATTAGAAATATTTGAACATACTGAATTGATTATTGTGGAAAGATTTTAGTAAAAGTTAAGTTTTGATATTAACAGGGTCAAGATGAAAGCTTTCATATATAGCTACATGTACAATATTTAATTGAATTAACTGAGAACATTATGAATAGCGTATTTAGCATGGGACCATGGCAGAAGTCGCGAAAAAAACTCAGCTTTTTTCGAACATTTTTTCGACATGCGAACCAGCAGATTTGTTCTTCACGATTTCAGGGTCCGGTTTCATAGGAAAAGTCATTCAAAATGTCGAAAAATTTCAATGCTCGACGACGAATTTATCGACGGTTGTTTTAGAATCATGTAGTGAAACTTTGGTCACGGGTTGCGTTTCAATATAATATGCCGCCACCCTGTAAATAATCGAGAATGAATTTTATTTCTGTCGGAAAACTATAGAATAGGGTTAAAGTTAGTCTCTCAATAAAGCCTAAATAATCCTATTAGTCCCCCTAATATTATAAAATGTGAAAGTTTGTATGTTCAGATTTTTGGATGGTTGTTACTCAATCACGCCAAAACGGCTGAACGGATTTGGATGAAATTTGGCAAACATTTAGTTTATAACCTAGATTAACCCATCCTATACTTCTTTATCCCAGTAGCAAGTTCCCTTGGGATAATTTTCGACTTCGACGCAGGCGAAGCCGCTAGCAAAAGCTAGTGATAAATAAATGTTGACCTAGAATGTGGTGTTTGTCATTTGGCCTAGAGACACCTTTTTAAGAATAATATGAGGGGCCAATGACCTTGACAGGTGTTCAAGACTGCGTAATAAGTAATAGGGGCTGTTGCCTGCAACTCCACGTCAAAGCGCGTATTTTGCATACGGGTGGGAGAATCGGTCATTCGATCCACCCCAGCTCCTCGAGAAAGGCCAGCAACGCCTTGGTGTGGCTGACAATCTCACGTAGGGTACCTGGGTTACCGAAGTATTTAGCCCTGTAATTGGCAACCAGCGGGCAGTTTAACAGCACATGAGCTGCTGTCTCGTCGTCGCTGCGGCCCTGCACAGCGGACTGTCTGTTACTCCCATGACAAAGAGTTGTTTGTTAAATGACCCATGGCCAGTTACAGCTGCTGTGGTTTAGTTAGACGGATAAACTGTTTTGTGAGACGGGCATCGATCGTAGGAAGTGATTCCTTATGATAAATGATAATAAATGATAAATGATTTTATTTCTGTAAGTAGGTTTATACAAACACTTTTACACGTCAATCATATTTTTTTTAAACTAGATGAGGTCGGCGTTTCCTATCTGACTACTCTGAGAAGAAAGGCCGAAACAAAGTCAGAGGTCACACACAGTCTCTTAGCCCAGACATAATCTTGGTCAGATCATGTGAAGACCATGTGGATCGGTGTCAGAAACGGTCTTTTGAGGCAAGAACCACACAGATTGAGTGGACCTGTCCATTCAATGCACGCATTTATCAGTAATCATGCAGCTCAACTCAGAACTTGAGGAGCTCAACGATTTGATGAACCAAAGACAGAACATTTGGGTAGGCCGCATAAAGTACTCAAATTGCTATATTAATATTAAAACTAACTGAGAAAGAGATGAAAAAACACAAAAAAAAAAATATTAGCTTAGCCTGCCTGCACTCACGTAGGTCAACCCATATAAGACTGGGTAAATAACTTGAGGAAGAGTTGCAAGCATAAAAATAGGATATGTAATTAAAAGTAGGTAAATGACATACCTACCAGGAGCACTGGTGGGCCAGTGGTAACGGCCGCGACCTACGGATCACTTGTCAGTCGAGGATTCGAAACCAGACAGGTACTTCAGTTTGTTAAAAATTATTACATCACCACTGCTTACAAAACTATAAAGGTACACATCATCAGGAAACCAGCATGTCCTAGAACCAAAAATTGGAAGACAGATGAGATCTACCAACCCGCACTTGGCCCGCGTGGTAGAATATTGCCCACTCCCTCTCACAGAGGGACGCTTGTGACCCAGCAGTGGGAACATTTTTGGCTGATGATGCTATGGCAATCCTACTCGAAAACTGGTCGAAGTCGTGGTGCTTGGAGGAAGCCGATATTGCCCGGCAGTGGATGTCTTTCGGCTGCAATGATAATGAAATGACATACGTTAGTGATTTGCTCGTTACTTCTTCTTCTCTTCTTCTGTATTCAAAATCTTGTTAGTCCAAATCTTCGTCACTTCAACAGCTTCATCAGTGGCACCGCAGACGTTGCTGACTCATGGTTAAGTAGTGATTAAGTGTACCTAACGAGAAATAAAGAAATTCATACTTACGTAGGTATACACTATACACGAAATACTAATTACTAGCTGACCGGACAAGACGTTCTTCTGTTTTCTAGAACTCAATCGCAGCGCCCGTTTACCAGGTGCAATTGTGAATTTACACCATCCACTCAAACACACACACCAAATACAGTAAAGCAGAATTACATATAAAGACATAAGATCTAATAAGATTATAGACAGGTAAAATTTGTTTGTAAGTTTGTATGTACGGCCGCCGTTATGGGTTATTTAACATTACGTTACGACCCTTTGGAGCCAAACAAAAAGAAAAAAGTCGGAGAGAACGCTAATTAAAAACGAAGACGCCAATTTCACTAGCACGAATTCACAGGCGAAGTGCCAGTGTCTCATAAAGGCAAGTTAAATATGGCGCCAATTATCACAGTTCTATACTCCGTAGTCTGAAAACAGGCCATTGGCCGTTGATGCATTAAAACAGCAACACAGACAGACGACCTTGTACCTCATTAACATTTTTGTGTTATTATACCTAATTTTCACGTGTAGAAAAGAATAATTTTTGAGAAAAAACAGGTGTAAGAACATATTTGCTTACTTACTCTGATATAAATAAATTAATAATTACAGACTATTCTACAGTCATGTAATAATACACAAAAAGCACATAATATGTTTATTGTTATTATGTTAAAATTATTACTATGTTGCCGTGCCCTAATCGGGTTTTGGAACTTACTTAAATTGTAAAACAACTAAATGTACACATGAATGCAAGAAAGAGATTTGATTTGATTTTATACTCCACCTCCATGCCAAAGAATACCCATTTATTTTATCATATACAAGTGTTTCAGAAAAGGGAAACATTTAACTACAACTCTTAAAACTTTTTGTGCTTGTTACTATGCACACTTTTTTAGATAATTTAGCCTCGCTTTAACTTTTTAGCCTCTTCTCACAATTAATCGCTTGAACTAAGCAAGGGTACCCCGAGAAAATGGGTTTAGGTTAGGTTGAAACTGTGTCGACCAGCTGTGACCAACCACGACCAACTGTGACCAACCGCTACAACCAAATTGGTCGCAATTACTTTGCTATTTAGAATTTTAGGACCCCAAAATAGGAATTATTTGAGGTTAACAAAAGCAGGCGCACTCGTTTCATTAAAGCGCTCAAAAATATTTGAAGGGAGAAGCACCAGGGTAGCCATATTTCATCATATTTCAGCAACTTGCAGGTCAGTGTCAGGTTTTATGTTGATTAAAATATAATTCGCTATATATAGCTTTACATAATTATAATTATTAAAATCATCAATATAACCCTCTAAGTTCCCAGACTGATTCCCGGCCATCGTAGGCGTGAGCTTGCGGACGGCGAGTAATGGGTAGCTCGCTGTCCGGTAAGGACCAAGCCCGGGTCGACGACGGCGCGTTGTGTTCCACGTGCGCCTCAAAGAGATGTCAGCAGCAACAGATGGGGCCCGCAAGGGCCGATGCCTGCCAGGTGTGCGGGTTGTTCGAAAGAGATACTGTGACCCCTGGCACACAGGCAACTGGGGAACACGGGTGGGTTTTAGTCAGTAAAAGTCTGACATGCCCTTCCGATCCACCCAGAGCGGGAGAAGTTTTTTGATGATATCCCGAGTTTTTCATGATAAGGTCACTCAATGGGATTAAATGAAACAAGGGACTGTAGACTTGAGTTTTAATTTCAACCTCCACGCGTTCCCGAGATAAAGGTTATTGACAGACAGACGGACAACAAAGTGATCCTATAAGGGTCCGTTTTTTCCTTTTAAGGTACGGAACCCTAAAATTGGGCAACCTTAGCGAATCCACCTTAAGAAAAAATCTAAAATTTCACAAATAGACAGGTATACAAAATACTATTGCAATAATGAGGCGTATGCTTGTCTCACATTAATGAAGGCTGTCCTTAATCCTATTGTATTGCAGCCAGCTTAGTTGCAAATGTCTTGCTAAATTATTTGACAGTACCGAGAAGTCTCGTGCGAATGTTAAGGAAAATATTATTAACAATACCTTCTAAGTTATTGGTTATCTCTGCCCATAACTCCGTTCGCGTGAACTTTCTTTTTTTAACATAAAATATGTCCTAATAGCTTTTACCACCAGCTTCACGAAGTCGAAAATTATCCCACGAGAACATAATACCGGGATAAAAACTATCATATGTGTTAATCCAGGTCATAAACTATATGTGTGCTAAATTTCATTTAAATCCGTTCAGCCGTTTTTGCGTGATTGAGTAACAAATATCTAAACATCTTTACAAACTTTCACATTTTTTATATTAGTAGGATTATACTCGGCAATACTGTAGCTGCCTATTAGTGAAAGAATTTTCGGAATAGGATGAGAAATTCTGAAGGTTAATTACCGCCTACATACAAAACTCATGTCTCATACAACAACATGTCTTAGAACACTCCCGAATAATCCACCTTTCAAACGAAAAAAAAAAACAAAATCAAAACACACACACCCACACATACCGATTTTGATTGAAAATGTCTAAGAACACTCCCGAATAATCCACCTTTCAAACGAAAAAAAAAAACAAAATCAAAACACACACACCCACACATACACACACACACAGACACGTTAAACTTGTAACACCCCGTCGTTTTTGCGTCGGGGGTTAAAAACCAAGTAAGTATAGATTAAAACACAATGCTTCGATAAATCTGTAGGTTTTCAGTAAAATATAACATCACGCCTTTTTTATCCTCGAAGGTTCGTTAGAGGCGTTTCTATAGTACACCCACATTTCGCCAGTTACGCATAAATCCCATCTATAAATAAGGGGCGAGACTATTGCCAATAACCGGGGACAAATCCAGTCTCCAGGCTGCTGTTGAGAAGTTCCTGATACAAAAACCCAACGACACTGCCCGACCTGGGAATTGAACCCAGAACCTCGTGATAAGCAGTGGCGCTTGCAACCACTAGACCGATGAGGCAGGGAAGTAGAAGCCGCGTGAAAAGGTTCTGAAACTATGGATGTCAATTTCAGGCTTTCATTAAAAGACAATGTTCAAAAGCAATGTCCTTTATTTTATTATAAATTTATAAACAAATAAGCTTAGGTGTCCGTTTTAAGGACTATATCGGCTACATCAGCCGATGGACTGACACAGGATTTTATCGAAGATCAAAGTATATCGTAGGTAACTCATTCACATTGATATTTTTTTTTCTAATTGGCCAATTTATCGAAACTGTCCTTTGCCCGAGCTGTCAATCAGTTCCAGGATTTAGCCTCAGGCGTGGCACAAATAGCCCAGCAAAAAAATGCGTAATAACTAACATTATAAGCCGCATGCTTCAACGATTAGCCTTGCAAAAATGATCATTTGTCATTTTATTACGCGGCATAATAATCGTATTATTATTTTCATAGCCCGCTCACGAATGGGCGTGGCATATATTGTTACAATTTAATTATAAATCAATAACAAGGAATGTCTGCATTACAATATTGTCCCAATTGAACAATCACGATGTGGTACAGTCACGCGCAGTAATTTCTGTTAACGATTTTTTTTTTATACCATTGACCAATGTCGATGAAAAAAGCGGCCAAGTGCCAATCAGACTCGCACACGAAGGGTTCCGTACCACCGTACAATATTTAACTTTTTTGTATGGGGTATAACAACACAGTACAACCGTACAAAAAAAAGTTAAATGTTGGAAACAAGGATAGGTATCCCAAAGGAAAAAAGTTTTGCTTTTATTTAATTTTAATGAAATGAAATGTTAATTTATGTAAGTAGACCTTAAAAGACACTTTTACACGTCAATATTTTAAAAACTAGATGGCGCCAGCATTTTCTAGCTGACTGTTCCCTGAGAAGAAAAGCCGAAACAAACTCAGAGGTCATGGTCTCTTTTAAAGTCCAAACATTTCCAGTCCAAACATGTCCAATTATTTGACTTGTAGGCTCACAATGCAGGGCAATGTCTGGAAAGGCCTTTTGAAGAAAGAGCCATTGCTGCAGCTTTGAGCTGACCTGTCCCAACAGGCGGCATGTATGTGTCAGTCACCGTGTAGCTCAACCCTATTTTAGGGAGTTCAACGACCCGTCACAAGACGCTACCAGATTTGCAGGACATTTGCGTAGGCCATTTACCAATTTATTCACCAATTTCATTTAATTTTTATTAATTGATGATATAGCGGACATAGTAAGTACACACTTTGTGAAATCTTCAAGTGTCTACCTATTACTATTCAAAAGATGCAGCCCTGTTCTGGATGGGTGGACAGTGGAACACTAGTAACAAACAGGATTCCGTTGAAACCCTTTGAGTACGGAACACTAAACAAAACTTGTTATGGATTTTTATTTTACTTCCTATTCCGTTCTTTGTCTCTTAATTAGCAAAAAGTTAAGTATAAAAATTGTGGTGACAGATGATGTATTGTACGTTATAATATTTTTTTGTTATTATATTAATTATATAAGATTTGGTGCGTGTGTCTAAGTCACGATTATTCGCATTAGCCTAAGGCTAGTCAGGCTAGTAGCATTGTTTATTGAATATAGTTTAGGGTTTAGAATTTTATTCATATCAATAAAACGTTTGATTATTTCCCGTTATTTTGATATACATTTTCAATTGATTATTTTAAAACTGATAGATAACTTATACGAGTAAATTTTTATCCAGTGCGCAAATTGTCATGAATTCAGCATATATCATTCTAGACCCCCGCAGTGTTGAAATTTTTCGTCGGTTATACAACAAAAAAAATCAGCTGTCAAAACTGGGTAGGTATTACACTTTTCTATGAAACAGCTGTTTTTTTTATTTGTATAACCGACGAAAAATTTCGGCGCTGGGATTCTAGAATGATATGCTGAATTCATGGTTACAGTTTGCGCACTGGATAAAAACTTATCCTGTATATTTATTATGTTAGTATTATCTCTTTGGAAAACAAATTATAGAACGTTTTTGTTATTAAAACACTAGTAAGTGGGTAAGGGGCCTTTTGGGGGTTTGTGCTGAACATTCGGTTTTTATATTGAACTAGCTGACCCGACAGACGTTGTCCTGTCTTAACTATGATATTGAATTTGCATTTTTATATATACATTACACGCAACTTTCTTATTTTTTTCTTTCATAAGAACCTTCTGACAATAACAAACAGAACAAAAAGAATTAGCAAAATTGACCAAGGGAAATAGGGATTCATTTTCATATATAGATTTACGTAGTTTTACTCGGCTGCCTTTCAGTTTTTAAATTAATTTAACCGTTTTGATCATCTAAATTAATTAATTTCTAAATAAGATTCAACACATTATAAGTGGCATTCGTCATTAAAAATGGAGAGTTTGCAATTAATTCTTTTATCATGCTAAACAACAAACTGTCAATTAGTGGAGATATCAATCATTTAGTGAAACTTCCATATAAATTGGCTCGATAGACCTATGGAGGTGTGAACGTGAACATGGATAGTGGTGGTGCATTTTAATCGAGTTATGTCACAAATAGATACGTCAGACATTTACTAGGTTTTCGAAAAACTGAGACACAATTGCCAACTGAGCAATTACATGTTTTTCCTTGAGATGATGCTGCACAAAAGACGAGTTACAAAACTATATTTGTCCACTGGAGAAAAAGTCTTCTCTTGAATCTGGAAACCTAAGGTGATAGATAAGTATACTTAGGGTTTAATGGCGGCCTAATACTGTACAGGGTGGCAATCAGCGCGAAAACTGTGAATTCAGCACATGATTCTAGACCACCCGGCAAAAAAAATCATATGTTTATTTAAAAAAAACCAGATTAGTTATAACTTGGATTAATAAATAGGACAATTTTTAACCACTGAAGTCCACGCAGACAAAGTCGTGAGCAGAAGCTAGCATAATATATATTTCTCTAAATCAAAATAATGATATCGCTTGTGCGACCGACTGTACTATTTAATTTACTGCCGCTACCGATTCAAACGGATTTCCTAGTGGTCAGCACTTGAGTACTCGGTAACTAGTTCAAGACAGACAGACGTATAATCAGATAATGTTTAATCGTAAATATGACACGCATATCAAGATCAAGCAATAAATAGTTTGTTGATTAATTTTGTGATGGAGATTTAAACTAAGCGCACATTACAGCCTAACTTAAGTGGCAGTGGGCAGGGCACATTGCTCGCAGAACAGATGGCCGATCGGGCCGGAAGGTTCTGGAATGACGACCGCGTACTGAAGGACGAGTTGGACCGATGACCTTGTGAAGGTCGCAGGAACCCGCTCGATGCGGGAAACACTAAACCGGTCGAAGTGACGGAGCTTGGGGGTAACCTATGTCCAGCAGTGGACGTCTTTTGGCTGAAATTATTATGATGATGAAGACCCAACAAAGCAAAAAGATAGCAAGAAGAATGTAGCACGCGAATTTCTGTAGTTTTACGAATGTTCAAGTCCGTAAAATTATAATACATTGTGAACGGGTTGTGGCGACCGCGTACCAGAAGACGTAGCGTTGGAAGGTCTCCCACAAGATGAGCCGATGACCTGGTGAAAGGCCACAGGATGTCAGAAGCACAGAACCGGTCGAAGTGGCGGTACTTGGGGGAGGCCAATGTCCATCAGTGGACGTCTTTCGGCTGAAATATTGAAGATGATGGACATCACAGCTGTTTATGCCTTCGAACAACTTGGTACTTCGAAGGCACAAACCGTTTTCTTCAAAGAAGTACCAGGTTGTCATAACTCAGTAGGTGCTCACCTAACATAGGTGCGTCAGCTATAAAACGGTTTGTGCATTCGAAGTACCAAGTTGTTTGAAGGTGTGGCGAACATCTACGATGCCCCACATACGAAACTTCAAATCAACAAATGTGGAAAAAACGAAAAGAGAAGTGGCGCCATCTACAATGCCATACGCGAACTCAAGACTTGACGTCACACCACAACTACATCATCTACATCGCGCAAGCAGAGTTAACCGCGCGATCGGCATATATACAACATCCCGACAGCAATCGTCGGGCAGTAGCCCACCAGACACAACACCCGTCTGGTCGGAGGATCCTCCTTTACACCCTGTTCCTCATACCTCTATAAAAGCGTAAATCGGTTTTTAGCTGACACACCTATATTAGGTGAGCTTTCTACTAAGTCATGACGACCTGGTACTTCGAAGGCATTGATATAAAAAAAATATGACACCTGTTCCTTTAATTTAGTTGGGTTTCACGGCCAAGGGTACAGCAGTCAAAATTGATCTTCCGCTGTACCACCAAGGAAACAGCCAGGGGTACACAGGAAAAGAAGGGGCACATGACGGGCGGGCCTTAAGGGGAACCTAGTCGCGGGGTCGAACTCTCTGATGGGCCTGACTAAAAAGCACGCTGTCTCACCAGGCATCGTGTCCGACAGAGGTAGTATCAGGGATGAGCAGTTAAACGCTAGTCTACACGCACAACATTATTGTGTGAGATGCAGGATCATTTATTATTTATAGTACAACAAGCGCGTAAAAAATTAAGAACACCCCTTCGGAAGATTGGGTTTTATGAAAAAACCACTACATAAATCAATAAGCAATAACGTTTGTTGAACTTTTCGATATTTGAGCTTTGTCGGTACCGATTTAGTTTTTCAGATTTTACACTTCTTTTATTACTAAAACACGCCCAAAGTTAGGTTAAATTCGCAAGAAAAACGAATCTTTGTTGGCTCCTAACTTTTGAATGGTTTTTTATTTTAGTATTCTGTTTCCGTACAGACAATATTAATAATGAGACAAAACCATACCATGTTTAATTTTTGATGTACATTGTCCAACAGTGGAGTAATACACTACCGAAGTTTGTATGGGAAAAATGTGGACTAGGTTCACCTTAAGTATAAGGCTAGCGTAAATTGCAACCAAAGTTTACTTGCTATTTTATCAGGGTTATTCCCTGAGTACCCGGATCCCAGAGGCCTCCGTCCCGGACTATCCCGTTTTATTTGTATCTTTATAAACTCAATTAAAAGTCACATTAGGTTTAAAGTACCGTCAGCAGATGATTATTAAATAAAATTTAATTACCTACTTACTAGAATTATAATAATAATACAAAAAAAAGATAATTTCTTGCGTTGTTAAGGTAAATATTATTATTAGAGAATACAGTAAAGAGTCTCCTACAGCAATCAAAGGTTTTAAATGCCCACTTGTTCACTTATTTGGCTGACTGTGACACACACTGCATTTTTGAACAAATCTGGTACACATTGTGTTACATGATTAGATTAAATATTTAAAAAGTCACCTTCAGTGTCCAATTTCACTGCACAACCACATTTTATTTATCTTTTATTACTGCAGGTCCCAAACACTCGAATTTTTATTTTGTGTATGTAAGACTTAGGCATGCTTATTTTATATTTTTGATACATTTTATTCAAACTGTAATTACCTCTATCAAAACTATGATTCGAAATTGTACAAAATTTAAAATAAACAACTTTTGTCTTATGTATTTCAAACACATACATTTAAGCAATTCTTATGTCGACCGTACCAGTTGAAAACAAAAAAAAAGAAATGTTTCAAATCAAATCATTTTTTTTGCTTGATTATGGGTGGTTACATGAGGTGATACATACGATAATAAAAGTTCTTATGACCATATCCTACCTTAATAGGTGTGCAAATATGTATTGTACTAAAATTATTATTTCGGTAAATTAAATTAAAACGCACGCATTACGCCTGTTTTATTGTATTAGGGGTCCTCCGGGACGGGGGCTGAGGTATTTGGGTACTCAGGGAATAATCCTATTATAAGGCTTTATTTACACAAATTGGATTGTATACAAGTTATATAACGTATATCGGATATCAAAATCATCAAAAACTCATTAGGTACACACGGCTACATATAAAGCTATATTTTTCCAGTTTAAGCTGACCTCGCATTGTTTAGGCGTTTCGTACCATGAGAAGTCAGCGTATACTGAAAATATATATAGCTTGATTTGTGGCCGTGTGTACCTAATGATTTCGAATATATATAATTAGCAGTTGATATTATTATAATTTTTTGACATGGCAGACTATGCAATATTTTGCTGGAAATGTTTGACATTTATGTACCAAATGTAGCTCAATCAATTTAGACAGTGTACCATTCACTGATATCAGAACCCGTGCTATATTAGCATTTAAAGGTTTTATCTATTTTAATTGTATCCAATCTACATCAACAGGACAATAAATTCAACTGTGTCAAGTAATATCAACATTTAATAAATTGACATAGTAATGTCTAAACGTTATTTATTATTACAACAACAAGATCGAATTCGATCGGAATTGATTAAATTAAATTATTCCACGCGACTTTCAAATGCCATAAATATCTTGAACAAGACAACATCATATCTGCGCCGCCTTACTTTACATGAATGTTTGTAAAGCCTATATATACCTGTAGGTACCTGTAGGTGGGGACCTGCTAGACGCGGTCCCTTTACGCAATTAGTATGAAACCCTTTAAGGTCCGGGTTATAGACCTTTGTGGTACGTGTCAACAAAACCTTTCACATAAATTAAGTTGCGTTCACTGAGCCATTTAGTTTGTAGCAATTAGACACAGTACCAAATATTTTATGTTTTTATGACGAAACGTAAATTTGGGCACGCCACGATTGCGGCGGTAAGTCCCCTCTTTGAGGAGTGGCTTGAGAGGTGGCACGGCGTCCTCACCTTCCGCCTGACGCAGGTCCTCACCGGACTCGGCCTTGTTTCGGGAGGTTCCTGTTTCGGATAAGGCGGGAGGAATTGCCCGGGTGTTTCCACTGCGAAGATCGCACAAAGGACACGGTGGAGCATACGGTGGAGGTCTGCCCGGCTTGGGCGGAGCACCGCCGTGTCCTCGTGGATGCGATCGGCGGCGGCGATCTCTCGCGTCCGACCCTGGTCCAGGCCATGGTACGGAGCGAGAGGGCATGGCTGGCAGTCGCCTCCTTCAGCGAAGCAGTTATGCTCGCAAAGAGGGAGGCGGCGCACGTGAGGGAGATGCAGAACATGCGCCCTCACAGCCGTGGCCTTCGCAGGAGACGCCCTGGGCGTCGGGAATCCCAGGTTGATTCCCGGCCACCGTAGGCACGGGCTTGCGGACGGCGAGTAATGGGTAGCTCGCTGTCCGGTAAGGACCAAGCCCGGGTCGACGGCGCGTTGTGTTCCACGCGCGCCTCAAAGAGATGTCAGCAGCAACAGATGGGGCCCGCAAGGGCCGCTGCCTGCCAGGGGTGCGGGTTGTTCGAAAGAGATACCGCCGCCCCTGGCACACAGGCAACTGAGGGAACACGGGTGGGTTTTAGTCAGTAAAAGTCTGACACGCCCTCCCGCTCCACCCAGAGCGGGAGAAGTTATTTGATGATTTCCCACCCAGAAAAAAAAAAATTGATTGCGGCGGTAAGTCCCCTCTTTGAGGAGTGGCTTGAGAGGTGGCACGGCGTCCTCACCTTCCGCCTGACACAGGTCCTCACCGGACTCGGCCTTGTTTCGGGAGGTTCCTGTTTCGGATAAGGCGGGAGAAAATGCCCGGGTGTTTCCACTGCGAACATCGCCCAAAGGACACGGTGGAGCATACGGTGGAGGTCTGCCCGGCTTGGGCGGAGCACCGCCGTGTCCTCGTGGCCCTGGTCCAGGCCATGGTATGGAGCGAGAGTGCATGGTTAGCCGTCGCCTCCTTCAGCGAAGCAGTGATGCTCGCAAAGAGGGAGGCGACGCACGTGAGGGAGAGGCAGTACAAGCGCCCTCACGGCCGTAGCCTTCGCAGGAGACGCCCTGGGCGTCGGGAATCCCAGGCTGATTCCCGGCCACCGTAGGCGTGGGCTTGCGGACGGTGAGTAATGGGTAGCTTGCTGTCCGGTAAGGACCAAGCCCGGGTCGACGGCGCGTTGTTTTCCACGCGCGCCTCAAAGAGATTTCAGCACCAACTGATGATGATGCCAGGGGTGCGGGTTGTTCGAAAGAGATACCGCGGTCTCTGGCACACAGGCAATTGAGGGAACACGGGTGGTTTTTAGTCAGTAAAAATCTGACAAGCCCTCCTGCTCCACCCAGAGCGGGAGAAGTTATTTGATGATTATCCACCCAAAAAAAATAAGACAACACGTAAATTCCTCTATTGATTCTAATAATTAATTTGTTTCGCACTTGTACCAAACAGCCAACTACAAACATAAAAAAAATGTCAACTCTGTATAACGTAGTCTTTTATAATTCAAGTCTTATTTAATTATTTTTCAACATGTTTTAATAAGGAGAATGTAACTACCCGACAAAGCAATGGAGAGGCTGTGTTTGGTGTTTCCCTACGTGATCGAATCAGAGAAGATGCGATCCGCAGGAGAACCAAGATAACCACATAGCCCGAAGAATTGCAAAACTTAAGTGGGCAGTGGGCAGGGCACATTGCTCGTAAAACAGATTGCTGATGGGGCCGAAAGGTTCTGGAATGACGACCGCGGACGACCTTGTGAAGGTCGCAGGAACCCGCTCGATGCGTGAAACACTAAACCGGTCGAAGAGGCGGAACTTGGGGGTAACCTATGTACAGCAGTGGACGTCTTTTTAACCGACTTCCAAAAGGAGGAGGTTCTCAATTCGTCGGAACCCTTTTTTTTTTTTTTTTTTTTTTTATGTATGTTCCCCGATTACTCGAAGATGGCTGGACCGATTTGGAAAATTTTTTTTTTGTTTGAAAGGGTATACTTCCCAGGTGGTCCCATGATCATCAAGTCAGGATCTGATGATGGGATCCTGGAGAAATAGAGAGAACTCTTCAAATTTTATAGGCACACTTGAAGCAATTTGTGTAGTTTTTGGAAGAGTACTTTCTCGGAGTGGTTTCATTTCAATTTGGTGAAGATCTGATGAAGAACTTCGGAGATAGGCAACGGAACTCCTCAATAAATGATAGCAAATGGACAGGGATTGCTGAAATCTCATGTCTGTCAATTGTTTACACCAGTTAATAACATAACATCACGCCGGTACGCTGTGAAGGGGTAAGCACATGTGAACCACTAAAAAGTGAAAAATAAAAATCTTTTTTCAAAAAAAATAAACAACCGACTTCCAAAAAAACACTAAAAAGTGAAAAATAACTTAATTTCGGAAGGCGGTGACAAAAAATTAAAATACATATCCAAAGCCACCGACTTCCGAAATTAAGTTATTTTTCACTTTTTAGTGTTTTTTTGGAAGTCGGTTGTTTATTTTTTTGAAAAAAGTTTTTTTTTCTGAAGTTATTATGATGATGCAGACCCGACAAAGCAAAAAGATAGCAAGAAGAATGTAGCACGCGAATTTCTGTAGTTTTACGAATGTTCAAGTCCGTAAAATTATAATACATTGTGTACCTAAATCAGTAGAATGTACTTTTTTTTTATTCATAGATACAATCAAGGAACTTACTAATTACAATGCCAAAGTCGACTGAAAAATACAAGTCAGTGTTACATAAAAAACTTTTTTTAAATTAGTTGTTCTGACAAAAGAAGGTTAGCCACCTTCTTTTGTTAAGCCAAGTGCTCTGACTAGACAACCAAATTAATTAGGATTTAATTTCAAGGTGTAATTCTTCTAGAAACAAAAATATATCCTACTTAAAATATTAGAAAGACAATTAAAAACTTACTTTACTATAATCACTACATTGATAAGAATCATAATTTCAGCCGAAAGACGTCAACTACTGAACCTAAGCCTCCCCCAAGTACCGCCACTTAGACCGGTTTTGTGCTTCCCGCATTCAGCGAATTCCTGCGGCCTTCACAAGGTCATCGGTGCACCTTGGGCCTTCCAACTCTACGTCATCCGGTACGCGGTCGCCACTCCAGATCCTTTCGGCCCCATCGGTCTTCTGTTCTGCGAGCAATGTGCCCTGCCCACTGCCATATATGCCAATTCTTCGGTTTATGTCGGTTACCTAGGATATGAATATAAAGTTTAAAACAAACGAACATATAAAGTAAGTACTAACAATAACAACTCACTGTGTCAATGTTATCAATCAATCAATCAGCAGACTTGTTTTTATTACTACTAAGTAATTACGGACGCGGCCTACAACGCAGTTTGCTGACAAGAAAAGTGTCGTGTCATTTTGAAGAATTATGTCATACAAAATTAGGGGGCTTGTGGTTCAATAGATCAGGTTAAGCTACGTTTGCCGCGGTTGGTTCGTGGATGGGTGACCATCTTTACATACCAAGACGCCTCCGTGCCTCGGTAAGCACGTTAAGCTGCCGGCTGTCATTCGTGGATCTTTGACAGCCGTTACGGGACGTCAGAAGCCCGAAAGTCTGTCAACCAGTTACCAAAGGGTATCGCATTACCCAGTAACTGTGTTGTGGAGGTCCGATGGGCAGTCGCTCCATGTAAAATACTGGTATTCAGCTGCATCCGGTTAGACTGGAAGCCGACCCCAACATAGGTGGGAAAGTCTAGGCAGATGATAATGATGTCATACAAAATTAATGGCGCACCGAACTTCTACCGCTAATTGAAGCGTGGCGACTCTGACTAGAATGGGCGGTTCGCGAGCTAATTTATTATATACAAGCTTTTGTCAAAAGCTTCGCCCACGTGGAGGTCAGAATTTATCCCACATGAACGTACTACTGAAATGAAAAATATCCTATGTGTTAATCCAGGTTATAAACTATCTATGTGCCAAATTTCATCCAAATCCGTTCAGCCGTTCCAGCGTAAAAGCGGAGCAAACAAACATACAAAAAATTAAATCTTTTCTCCTTATAATATTAGTATAGATTGCAAAAGAAATATATACTAATCGGCTATTTACAAGTCGGCTTAGTAGCTATGGGTGGTAATGATTGACATAGACCATGACATCAAGTTAATTTATATGTATCAGTAGCCTAGTATTATTTTATGAATAATTATGAAACAATTAATTAATCATTCTACCTTCTTTTTACATATTTATTATTCATTTAAACGGAGAATGCGTTTGTGGTATAGATCTGGGTTTACATCACACTTATTTTTAATTACGACTTCCTAATGTTTTTAGTTAATTGTCATCAGTGGCGTGCAGTTCATAAATACAAAAGACACTGCCAAAACAACCTAAATCAGATAAATATTTATAACTAATATTATTTTATCAATAAACAAAAAAATCTTTATTTACCTGTCGAGCGTCGGTCGTATCATTAGTGTCATCGATGCAATACTCGTTCGTTCGTACAATTTAACGCAACTTCCATTGCGATGCACTAGCGCCGCTGAGTACCTCGGGAGAGACACGAACTATTCGCGTCTTAATGTTTATATGTGTGCTCTCGTGGTCATGCAGATTTATTAGGTGTGCATTCCTTTCTATAAATACGTGGCACACAATTGAATAAATAACGCACACAACCGTACAGGGTAGTCACTGGCTTTCTTACAACACGACGAATTACGGAAATGCGACTATTTTAAAAAGTAGCATTGTTGCATTGAATTGTCGCTAGATAAACAACCATTACTATTTTGTAGAATTATTTTTATATTCCGACGCCAATTTTTGTTTTGATTTATTTTTTTGGTTGTGAGCTATGATAGCAGTCATTTAATATTTTAACGATGATAATAGTGTGGAAAATAGATAATTTTCACTGTGAAAGTTGTTAAGGTAGTGTGTGTATAGAAAAAATAAAAAATAATGTGTTTTCAAAACTATCCTTCAGTGAAAAAATGAACAGTGGCATTCCGGGAGTGCCGACAGAAGTGAAAACTTGAACAATTACGTGTGTATTTTTTTAATCGTCAATTCACACTATTCATAATCATAATTTTGGTCATATCTTCTAAACGGGTTATCCGATTTTCATCATTCCAATTGGAATCATAGTTTTGGACCTAAACCTATCTTTTGGACTTAAATTATTGAAATACCTCTACTAAAAACAGAGGTGTCGGTAACGGTGTCACGAGTTCAATTGTTTTTTCCCATCTTAAAAAATTCCCAACGCGTCTAAAGTAGTTTTCACTTCAAAAAACAGGTGATTGTGAAAAGCAGTTGTACCTACTCCGGATTTTGCAATTAATACAAACTAAAGGTAAAATCAATCGTAAATTCAATACAAATTAATATGATTCATTTAATTGCCTCACAGGTTGCTGCTGTGTAGGTGTAGGTACAGCAATCGGTTATTCCGATTTTTTGCCTATTTTTTTTATTTTTTACCTAGGGTTGTCTAAAAACTTTGTGCACGCATTGTCATTGGTAAATACATTGCCTGGTTGCGTTAACAAATGTAATTTATTAACGATAACTATGTTTATGAATAATACAAATTCACATCATGGTAGTGTGAAAATGTTTCGTAGTTTCTTAAGAAATACGTATGTATATTTCAGTAACTCTTTCAAAATACTTTTCACTGGATTTTCATCGCACTGCTTAGGGCCGGATCCAGCTGTATCATGCATGTGTATTTGACCAGCGCTGGGATGCACTCTATTTTATTCTTAACGCTCGGTTTAACACAGAGTTGAAAATCCAATTTGCGAAAAACATGGACTAAGTGTACACGTTTCGGTGGTACAGTTCGTAAATTATATAATTTAGTATCTAGTGTAAAAATCATTACCAGTGATCGGAATATGTGCCTAAAGTTTAAAGAACAGAGATAAAAAGTGGAGACTTCCTTACGACTAATTTTTTTTTGCGGATTATTTGTTCCGAGTTTCGGAACATTGCTTAAATACAACTAAAATCAATAAAGTAAAACACCTATCGAATTCATTTCCTGTTTCTGTTTATTAAAAAAGAGTATGCACGATTTTTATTGGTTTGAAAAAATAAAGGTAATCTCGTTATCTTCCTTTGAACGACGTAAGTAAGCGCGGAAGCTACTGTAATTAACATACCAGCTTTAATTGTTAGAACTAACAAGGTAGAGGTCAAAGAAACAATTCACGAGTCAAATATGCGTACACAACTTGAGGAACTACAGGAGTGAGTGATGCGCACACGACGACGCTTGGAATGCGAAACACCCCTCTACCCCTCAACCCTTTTGTCATTGTTTACCAGTGACAAACAAAAGATAGAAGGAGACAGCACGTTTTGGCTATTCTGGGAAACGAAAACATGAGGCGGAGGGTCCGCCGCGTTCTTTACCTGCATTAATAACAATAGAAAACGTATCTACCGGTTTGTTGATATCGAACTCCTTGTTTTTGAAGTCGGTTAAAAAGGAAAATGAATTCAATTAATTTACTGTATTAATAACATTAATATTAAATGTACTTAAGTTACTTAAGTAATGTTCCGAAACTCGGAACAAATATTTCGAAAAAAAAAATTAGGCGTTAGGAAGTCTCCACTTTTTATCTCTGTTCTTTGAACTTTAGGTACATTAGCCATTAACCTATTCCGATCACTGATCATTACTTGCATGTAATAAGGTACTATGAGGTAATCTGAAAAAGCTTAAACAAATTCTTATTGACACAAATAATCGAGAACAAATTTCGTTCAAGCGCCATATATTTACTAAAAAGAACAATAGGCATATTTAGTTATCTATGTCGCGTCACAGAATTTCACTTTTTTTAAATCGCTTAAGAACAAACGCGTGAGTGGGCAGTGTTTGTCTGTCTGTCTATCCGTAGGCTGGCTGTGCAAACAGGCGGAATCTATTGTCGTCGTAATGGTATGCAAGTGGAGCGAGGCCGGGTATTCCGGCTCGCAAGTGTACACGTTGCTGAACGGTTTGTTCCTGTCTAACAATTAAAACTGTTTTGAGAATTTATTTTGTGTTATGTGACAATTTTTTGCACAATTATGTGTACTTGGGCATAACTTACTTATTGTCATTTCAAGTACAATCGAGTACAGAACTTATGCAGTTTTTCTTTTTGTAATGGCGTTAGTAGTAGAAACAATTAGGTACACTTTAAATACTAAGTTTAGGAAACTGAATTAGATTTAAAAAATATTTCTTGTGTTAAGTGACAATTTTATTCCAAAATTATAATGTATTCCAAAATTATAGTCATTACGACTAATTATAGTCGTAATGACTATAATTTTGGAATACATTTTTCAAAGTCAGAAATACGGTATAGTTAGTTGAATTTAATTAATAGAAAACAAACTGTTTGTTTATCAAATTAAATTTCATTCCGAAACACCCATCGGCTTCTTATTAAACTTCAACTGTATCCGGCGAGCTTGGTTACTTCTTTCTTTTGGTGACTGTACCTACATGTAAAACAAGAGAATCAAACATAGTTATTTGTTTGTAAAATGTTTACGTGTATCTAAGGTAAATGTTATTTAACACCTGAAAACAAAGCAACTATTAACGCCATTACAAAAATAAAAAAAATACATAAGTTCTGTACTCGATTGTACTTGAAATGACAATAAGTATTTTATGCCCAAGTATCATAATAAATTAACGAAACATTAACTTATAATTCGACAGCTGACGTTATAAAAACAACCGACTTCCGAAAAAACACTACAAAGTGAAAAATAACTTTAATTTCGAAAGGCGGTGACTTTGGATATGTATTTAAATTTTTTGTCAACACCTTCCGAAATTAAAGTTATTTTTCAATTTGTAGTGTTTTTTCGGAAGTCAGTTGTTTTTTTTGGAAGAAGTTTTTAATCTTCACTTTTTAGTTGTAGTATCTACCCCACTAATTCGAAATTTAATCATCCTTGGGGTCAAAACAATGCATATTTATACGACAGCAGCAATCGCGGTTCATTTACTGTTAATTTTTGAAGAGTTCCGTTGTCTGTCTTCGAAACGCATCACCAGATCTATATGATATTAAAATGAGACCACACGGGAAGCACCAGCTTTCAAATAAAAAAAGAATCATCAAAATTGGTTCACCCAATCGAAAGTTATGAGGTAAGAAACATAAAAAAACAAGTCAACAGTCGAATTAAGAACCTACTCCTTTTTTTGAAGTCGGTTAAAAATATCCAAGCTCATGATTCATATCAATATATTTACATTATAAAATACTCTATATTTGTCTCGTTTACCTAAACTATCGACAAATTGCCATAACTTCATTAGTTATTGAATTGTTTAGCTCCATCAGTGCAAAATATTACAGTAGTCATTAAATTGTAATACATAATGTAATACAATAATAAGTTTACGAGGTTCAGGAAACTACAGTCATTACTCATTAGTGTGTAGTCCAGAGATTGGATATTCGGATAAATATTTAAATAAAGTTAATGTTTAGCTATGGAAGTATGTAAGCGACTTCTAAAAAACGCTTATTTAAAATAAAAACCTGGGATTCTGGGATTACATAACTATTCAGATGCATATTTATTTGAACTGAAGTTTTCACCCCCGATGCATCCTCGTGGAGGCGATCGGCGGCGGCGATCTCTCGCGTCCAGGCCTGGTCCAGGCCATGGTACGGAGCGAGAGTGCATGGGTAGCTGTCACCTCCTTCTGCGAAGCAGTAATGCTCGCGAAGAGGGAGGCGGCGCAAGTGAGGGAGAGGCAGCATATACACCCTCACGGCCGTCGGCCTCGAGATGTCAGCACCAACTGGTGCCTGGCCGATGCCTGCCAGGGGTGCGGGTTGTTCGAAAGAAATACCGTCGCCCCTGGCACACGGGCAACTGAGGGAACATGGGTGTGTTTTAGTCAGTAAAAGTGTAACACGCCCTCCTCCTCCACCCAGAGCAGGAGAACTTATTTGGTGATTTCACACCCTCAAAAAAAAACCCCGATACAAATATGTTTCAATAGATACCCCGTGGTACCTACCACAGATCAGAGGTACCTACACTACTTACATAATAATTCATAATATATATAGTCAGTTATCTTATCTCAACGTTGTTTGATAAGGTAGCTTGGCATCTACCTACCTACATTATCATATTAGATAGGTAGATATGCATACGATTCACAAAATTTAATCCATTCCGGAATTGCGGGATTTTTATGATCGATATAAAGGTATACACTTAGGTGAATATGCATCGGAATATCCATCTCTAGTTATCATTTTTGACAACAATTCCCAGTAACTTAAACTATAGACAGCCTGGTTGGTCTCGTGGTGTTAAGTGCGAAGTTGCTTAGCGATAATGTTCTATCGCCGAGTCGGGAAACTGTCATTGAGCTTCTGCAAACGAAAAATCTCAGTAGGATTTATCTTAATAGTTTGAACCTTTATGGGGCTTACAATTTTATTTTAATGTGACTGGCGAAATTAAGGTCTAATTATAATTATCATAGCCAGATAGGGATTACCGAAGCGACGACTAACGGAGAAGTAGGTATGGACGAAGAAGACATGTTGCGGCGACCACGAGAAGGGCCAGAGTTTGATGATGCTTCAGAACTTTGTTTACCCTTTGCGGAATTCAGTCGTTACTGTTACTAAGAGCTACATAAATCTGCTGTGTGACTGATCAAGCCGTAGCAGAAGCAATATCGAAATCGATTACATCTTAATAGTTCAATAGACTTAGCATTTAACCTTTTCAATTCCTAAATGTGTACTTTCTAAGATAATCTTGGTCACCACTTACCACACGGTGAAGGGATTAAATGCAAATGTATCGAAATCGCCAACATGCCGTGAGCAGGTCAGAGGGGTAATTGCGTACACTAACAGTAAAAATGGCTGTCATTTTGACAGTTCTACATCATTCATTGCGTCGCTTACATTGTTTAACAGAGAAATGTTTCAACAAATGAAGCAATGTATTAGCAATATCCTTCAAAATAATTTAGATTCTGATTTGTGATACGCAATTAGGGTGCTGGTAATCATTGCTAGTTCCTTCTCTTTCAATGCTTTTATTTCAATTAAACCAATTACTGGCACTTTTGAATTGTTAAGGAGTCGCTCAGTCAGAAATATGAATCTAGTAACCCATTCCAAACAGCAGAAGTTTAAGTACCTATGGAGAAGAACGGACAAGAAACTCCATGGACACTCTAGAAAGGTCTTTGACCTGCAATGTGAGAAATCCTGGCTGATGTATTAACTAATCGATCATAGATTTACTTATTATAAACATATAAAACAAGCCTGTATTATCCGAAGGGTAATAATGTCCGTAATTTTAATTACCTACTATTGTATAGAATCAAGTTCTTCTAACTTAACAGACAGCTGTGCTGCTGGGGAGTTTGTTGCGACACTTCTTCTTCCCAGTTAAACCACTAGGAAGTAGTGAAGGGCGGGCGTTTTGGGGGACTATCTAATGTAATTTTGACGTTCAAAAGGAGCTGACTCTCAGCCTAGTTCGAATAAATGACTTTTGATTTTGGTTTTGTAAAGTTATACCTATGCCTAACTAAGGTACACCCCTGTTTCCCAATTATGTTTCATCATATCAGCCGAAAAACGTCCACAGCCGGCTTAAGCCTCCCCCAAAATTACTGGTATTTGCCATAATCGCCACGCTTGGCAGGCCGGTTGGCGATCGCAGTATGGTGGTCAAATGCATAGAGAACGCTGCTGCCCATTCTCTAGTAAGTCCCTTAGTCGCCTTCTACGACACTCACGGGAAGAAATTGGATGGTGCTAGTCTTTTACGTCCGGTACCACACGGAACTCTCTGGAACACGGAACGTGCCGCGTGGTGCCTGACGTAATTATGTTTACCTCTACTAAAAACATAGTTGTTTAAAAAGGAAGGTTCTGTACACCTATTTCAGTCCCATCGCCTTGAACCGTATGAAAGGGATGACGTTGCCGATTTTAATTGTAGTAGTTCCGCTGGTTAGTTATAACCGCTTGACGACAACTTTTTATATTTACTACTCGAAATAGTACGTAATTATTAGAAATAGATCCGCGATGTTATTTATAGCAGTTTACCGACTAAGATAGAGTGCCTACGAACCTTTAAATGTAGTCACCGTAAATATTGTAATTTTAAAGGTGATCTTATTAAGTCTCTTAGCTTGGCTTTTTTTTATTAGCCTAAGGTGCTCCACTTCTGGGTAAAGGCGAGTCTTTCTTCTAGTTTTGATGGAACCTATCCATCCGCATTATTAATCATATTTTTTGTGGAGCAGAATAATATTAGACTGGCAAAAGGGAAAGAAAGCTACCTGAATGCAGAATGCGGTTAAAGATGAAAGATGATGATAATGATAAAAGAGGTGATGTATGGAAAGAGAATAGATTCGCTTATAGCTTGGCTTATACCTAATATTTTACACATAAGGTATAAGCCAAGCTAACTACTCTGTGCCAACCTATTCGGTGGTCCTAGTGTGAGTTTCATTTAAGGCGGAGATTTCTGGAAAACGCTTAAAAAGGTGGTTTTTTAAAGCTGTGTATCTCTTTAACCGTAAATAATTTTGAAAGCAAAAAATATATGATATATTCAAGCCTTTTTTGCATACAGTGATGGAACTCAAAACATAATTAAACATACTTTAATGCATCAGTCACTTCTTAATTATCTTTCAAATCAGTTTATCCCTTCAATAACAGTTATAAACATAATTAAAAATATACCATAAAATTCCAAATGCCAAACTGCATCCAGTGATGGATTATATATGATTAAATAATTAATATCTAAATTTATACGATTTTATTTGCATTTTTGCGACATACGCTTGCTCATTTATTACAACAGATTTTAACCCGTAATTTAATTAGATTGCAATAATAAACTATTATCGCTCATAACGACAATATTTAAAGTTACCAGGGCCATAACCATCTCGATCAAACGGATCGAGCGCATTCGGCGCTCCAAATGGTCCGTCACCAATCCAGGAACAATTTGGAGCGCCAAACGCGCTCGATACGTTTGATCGAGATGGTTAAATGAAACTCACATTAGGGCCTCTCTTTCTTGAGAGATGTTGTATTCTCGTGTCTTTAGCAACTGAGATAATGACGGTCAGCGTGTATTTTTAACGTATTTATTAAGGCCTAGAGGGGTTCGAGGATAAGTAGATAATAATACCAGCACGTGTCGATCGATCAGGTAAGCTAAGCTTGCTGCAGTTGGTCTGTAGATGGGTGACCATCTTCATATAAAGAGACCCCTTCGTGCCTCGGGAAGCACGTTAAGCCGTTGGTCCCGGCTCTCATTCGTAGATCTTTGACAGTTGTTACTGGTTGTCAGAAGCCCGTATTTCTGACAACCACTCTCACCAAGGGGTATTGTTTTACCCAGTAACTGGGTTGTGGAGGTCAGAGATGCAGTCATTCCGTGTCCATACTGGTATTCAGCTGGATCCGGTAAGACTGGAAGCCGACCCTAACATAGTTGAAAAAAGGCTAGGTAGATGATGATTTATTAAGGACTACTAAAAATAAATAAAGAATTTGGGTAATCTAGAGAGATTACCCAAATTCTTCATTTATTTTTTATAGGTTAGGCAGTCATAATCAAAATGGATACATTTATAAAATACCCATAAATACTCTAAATACTTGCCTTGTTTACAAAGCAAAACTATAAGCTACTCGCTATGAGCTAGAAACCAGTCTATCTGTCACAAACTCACGAGATGACATTAAATTATGATAATATCTTTCTGAGTGCGACTCAAATGTTGACACATCCTATGAAATGTGACAAGTGTCAGTTTTCCAGAATAGTGACTGACGGTAGTTAGAAAGCGAACTCAAACGTGATCCTACTTACAGGAGGTATTAGTATGGAAACATACGGAACGGAGACTACATACCGTTACGCTGCGTTTTTAACTATTTTAGATTTTCAGAAGAAAGAGAAATACCTTTTGTTCTGTATTTCTATAACCATTATGTCTAACCTGAAGAGATACACAAACATAAACCTTCCTAACTTACCCATATTTGAATCATCCTGAGATTACACATCTCTTTTGGCGATGGTATCAATTAGTATCAATACGTTGATGCATCGTCTTTCGAGGGGTTTCTGGTCTAAAGGTCTTCTTTCTAAGTACGACATCTGGAGTTTTGGCCGCAATTACGGGCATTCCCTACTTAATATCGCCTATGGACATAAGGTTAATTCGGGGCCCCAATTAAGAATGAATGACAACATGATTTGACAGTTGTCTTTACTCCCGATGTATTGTTGCCCGTCCGAAAAAGTTAATTGATCAGCATTAGGGTTAACTCCGAAGTAATGATTTACTTTGGGACGGACCCGATCTTCGTTGACGGAGTTGACGGACGGACTTTGAGTTGTAGGCTTAACTTTACTAAAACCACTACACCTTACGGGCACGCGCATAAATCCATACCGTATGTTTTCACAGGCCTATAGCAAGGATGTAACTTGGTATTCAAACTTGTTGCAGATGTTATCTGCCGGATTTCACTCAGATTCGTGTTTATTGCAGACTTTTGGTATAAAGTTAGTTTTTGCTACTTTCTAACGGAGCGTGTTTTAGGCAACACTCCTAAAATTAAAACAGTGGGTTTGTATGTTACCTTTGTTTTGAATTTGTGACGACAAAACAAGAAGAGCTCGTTTGTATCATGGTGGCAATTAGATGATCAGACGTAACATACCGCAAGCAGAGCCATAAATGGACAGATTTTGCCGCCAATCAAAACCTAACTTACTCAAATATATTCTAGTCGGGTGAAAATTAAACACGGTTATTTTAAATTGGCTAATTAACTCCGCTGACACCATGATACACAGAGTAACTGTCAGGGTTGGAACCTATGACCTAAATCTCGAGTTGCGGCGTTTACCACTGGGCCAGCACTGCTCTCCAGTAGGATAATAATCACTACATCCATCTGGCACCTAAGTAGGTGATAACAAATAATCAAAATTACCACACAGAAATAATATGCTGTCTATCCTCTTTGCGTATGCCTGGTCTGATATCCAATGGTAGGGACAACGACCTTTCCTAAGAACTACACAGAATGTGTCATCAATGTTTCTACAAACCATATACACTAATCTACAAAGCACAAACGCAAACGGCATTTTTTTTTTGGGTGGGAAATCATCAAATAACTTCTCCCGCTCTGGGTGGAGTGGGAGGGCGTGTCACACTTTTACTGACTAAAACCCACCCGTGTTCCCTCAGTTGCCTGTATGCCAGGGGCCGCGGTATCTCTTTCGAACAACCCGCACCCCTGGCAGGCATCGGCCCTTGCGGGCCCCATCTGTTGCTGCTGACATCTCTTTGAGGCGCGCGTGGAACACAACACGCCGTCGACTCGGGCTTAGTCCTTACCGGACGGCGAGCTACCCATTACTCGCCGTCCGCAACCCCACGCAAACGGCATCAAGTCAACATCGTGTGAACTCGGGAAATTCCGCGGCTCTTTGTCACCTCAAGAACTCAGACCCAAAACTGGATCAAAAGCAAATCGAAGCAGCCATCTGTTATGTAATGGCGGATGTACAGTGCGCCTCATCCTTGAACTAGATTGTGGTTGAGGCTCGTAGACAATGCCACACACATTGCGTGGAGCGGTGTACAATTCGCTGCATTTCATAATATTGTAAGTTTGTGATGGGGCATACTTGAACCAGAGCTGCAAAGATAGCTTGGTAGTTTTATATCGGCATGAGCTTTCCGACATTGGCTCAATTGTCACTTCAATTCAATTCTCAATTCTTTATTGCATTCCATAATGTTGGTAAATCAGTTGATACTTACTGTTGATAGGCTTTAAAATTAAATAAACAATTATAGATCCTGTCGGGCACAGCATAGTAGGAGACAGGAAGAAGAGCGCTTACCTATTAGTGTTCATAAGTACGTATTTTTATTTTGCCGCCAGCATGCTGCAAATTAATTAGCAAAAAAACATTAGCCCGCTATCCTATCAGGTTTTTCGTTAGAGAGTTCTTTTTTAACTAAAAAAAACAAATGCATTTCGCAACAAAGATAGCGGAATATAAATAATTTATTTTATTTTATTTGACAATATTGGTCTACTGGCAAAGAACTTATCAACTTATTAAATTACTAAGGTTTAGTATTTATCCATTAAGTAGGTACACATCATGTTTCTTTATTCCTGCTGCATAAACAACCAGACAGCGTGTCCTGGTGATTAGTATTGGTTAATCGTGTTGTTCAGGTAGGGTTTTTAAAATACTGTTGCTGCTAGCCCTCATTCTGCTTATTAAGAATCAAAATCAAAATCAAAATCAAAATATTTTATTTCACATAAACCTGCAAGGGCACTTATGAAACGTCAGAAGCTAGGTGCACGGTTCCAATTTGTCGCTTCCTATGGAGAAGAGCCGGCAAGAAACTCCACGGTTACTCTTTTAAAAATAATTGGGTTTTACAATGTTTTCAAATTACAGTGATAATAGGTATGGGAGGACAGTGCAGGCGGTGAATGCGGTCTTCTTCCTCACAATGGCATAAAAGTCGCCAGTTCGTGCTACAGCAAACATGTTATATGCGCTTCAGAACCAGTGCAACCTCAACATCACCCTGGAGCCATAATAATTCATGTAATTTTACTTCTTTAATTTGGTATAAACCTTGACACGTCAAATATAAATCTTCGTTCTATTGCGATAAGGTCTTTCACATGCCTTTCCATCGTTTCTTGGGTCTTCCCCTACTCGAAAACTCAAAACTTTTCTCACGAAAACAATAATATTATTTACTGCATGAGGTCTGTGTTTCCTATCCGACTTCTCTGAGAAGAATCACCTAAACAGGCTCAAATATAAGTAGAGGCCATTCATAAAGTTTGATGTTATTCATGAATACAAACGATTAACGTACTACCTACATACTTAACAAAAATAAATTGTCTCATACAAAATCTAGTCGAAATTAAAATGTTCCAAATAGAACGTTTAACGGAAAGGGTATAAACATACCAAGGGCACGGCTTCTTTGGATGATATCAAACGATATTGGAAGGGCTTTCTAATCCTATCTCTACATTTTTTTTTTTTTTTTTTAAACATTGCCCCACACTAGGAATTACTCCTGTATTGTGGGTGCGTTTACAAACATTTAAATTCACATACACAAACAGCCAGACCCGGAACAACTACTTGTAGGTCATACAAATATTTGTTCCGTGCGGGAATCGAACCCGCTACACGCAGCACAGCAGTCAATCGCTTAACCACTGCGCCAACCGTGCTGTCAAATACATGTTCGGAAGTTATGAGAATTTTTAATACATTGATACCAGAAACCGAACTTTTCAAATTGAAATGAACACGTCACTCGGAAGAGATTTATCATCATATTGGCAAGTAACGTGGAAAGTTATTGACCTACGTAGTGCGGTGATACGTTTGTTATGATTTGAATTTAAGAAACATATGAAACCGAAAATTTGGTATCAATTCTTAGAGTATTTTATTTTGTGCTGAAACTATGTATAGTGAAACTATACCAGCTGTTATCTTTAGTGCTTAAGGATAGCAATAAGGTTTCTGTTACACCCTGTATAGGGTGGCAGGATACTAGACGCCACCTGTTACCATGCATTCAGTACACGTTTCTGAAACTTCCAAATTTTTCGTCGGGTATTAAAAGCTTTTGCCAGCGGCTTCGCTCGCGTGAAAGTCGGAATTTATCCCGCGGGAACGTAATTACTGGGATAAAAGTACTCTATATGTTAATATAGCTTATAAACTATCTTTGTGCCAAATTTCATCCAAATCGATTCAGCCGTTTTAGAGTGATTTAGTAGCAAACATCCTCCCATCTAAACTTTCACATTTATAATATTATATAGTTGGATTAAATCTGCTGTTTCATAGAAAAGTGATATACCTACACGGTCAAAATGTATGGAATAGCAAGTTTTTTTAAACCAACGAAAAATTTCAACACATGTTAGTATAGAATAATGTACCTACTGAATTCAAAGTTTCAGTTAGTGCATCGATGTCCCTGCCACCTTGTAAGTTTTTGTTTCTTAAGCAAAAGTAAAAACGAATATTGTTATCTTAATTAAATCAGTCAAGTTTGAGAGGTTAAAAATAAAAGTATGAACACTTTCTTACCCACAAAACCGTGAACAATTTCAGAAACATTCTCTTGCTCACACACGTTTACATGCAATTATGGGTTACATACTCGTATGTTCTGTGGTATATAATTATAGCTATGTAATTTGTTATTCAATGCACATTATGTAACAAGTAATCGTAGAACATGATGTTACCCTGCTAAATTAAGAGAAACATTTATTCCTGCAAAGGGCGTGAACTGCGAAAAAATGCGTTCCGTATTACAACTACAACATGAAAGAGTAAAAATTGATCTTGATATACACTTCATAAAACGAATGAACCCTCTAAAACTTTTTGGGCTTTTAATGAGATACTAGTGTGCCTCATTAGAAGGAAAAAAAAAGCCCTCTTTTTAACACGCTTTTTTATTAGCTTCACCTGTATATTTGTTTGTTTGAATCCCACTCCTTTTTTGGATTTGATTTTGACCCACTTCCCGTTACCGGTTTGTAGACTTATCGAAGACGTATCGACTTTGTAGACTTATCGAGGACCGATGACAATTCAATAATGAAAAATTTAAAAAAAAAACTGAAAAATGACGATTTAAAAACCAAACTAAAAAAGTAGAAAATTATTTACCCCGCGCGTTTTAATAGAATCAAATTATTTTACACTTTTTTAGTTTGTTGTTGTGGATGTTTTTTAGCGGGCTTTTTAGTTTTTTAACTATTATTTCTTATCTTATCTTATCTTTTTAATTACTTACTGACCTTTTCTCACAGTTGATCCCAGTAACTAAACTGGGGCAACCCGAGCAACTGGGTTAGGATAGGTTAGAACTACTACTACTACTTACTGGGTGCTAAGCGCGCGCGAGCCGAGCGAGCGAAGCGACCGGAGCTGCGACAGCGGATGGCGAGTGCTATATCCAAGTTACACACCGAGACGGCCATACAGGCACGGAGGGGTCTCAGAAAGTACGTTAAGTCGTTGGTCCCAGCTGTCATTCGTGGATCTTTGACAATCGTTACGGGACGTCAGAAGCCCGAAAGTCTGGTAGCTGTCCGACTTTAAAACTGGGTAACACTATAGTGTTTCTCAGTAACTGGGTTGTGGAGATCAGATAGGCAATTGCTCCACGTAAAATACTGGTATTCGGTTAGACTGGAAGCCAACCTTAACATAGTAAGGAAAACGCTTGGCGAATTGATTGACAATGAACTTCCTAACATGACAATGACCCAACTAAATAGATTCCTTCCTACGGATCTCTGTAAACACAAGTGCTCTATACGCATACATTTAAACTTGGCAGCGTTATAGGAAGTTTCGCAAACAATGCAGCAGCGATGATAATATTAGGAAAAAATCGGAAGATCGCTTTGTTTGTTACGTTACTATTACGACAGTTTAATGCAATACACGATTATTATCTTAAATATCGTAGGTACCGTAGTTTTGTAGTAGCTTAAGTACTGTGATCGAAGATATCAACTTTTTAATTGAGTACACTGTTTACGTTAAATGGGTGGTTGAGAACGCAACACAATTTTAGACTATAATGTTCCCACTGCTGGTCTGCTGGAACACAGGCCTCCTCTCGGTGAGATGGAATGAGCCAACCAATCCACCACAAGGGCCCAGTGTTGGTTGGTTGGTGCGTTGAGATCGCAAGCGTGTATTAAAATAAATCTGACAGTTTTTGGTATAGAACTGAACAAAAGCATCGCGTAATTATATAGACGGAAGGATTTTAATCATCACAGTAGCTGTCTGTGTGTTAAAGTGTGTCAATCGCGAGCTAAACCTGTCGAAGGACGTCCTGTAAAAGGAAGCTTTCCTTCGGATGTTGTTTTTTTATTTTCGATGTTAAAGATCTTCATAGAGTCTTTGAAATTACAAAATCAATGTTGAACTCTATTCACAACGATTTCAAGTAATCTTTGTTAGTTTCCTACTTTGATTGAAATAGTTGCAACAAGATTCCTGAACATTGTAGAGCTACATGTCCACTTTATCATAATTGCTTATGTATTTATTATTTAAATCACATTTTATTTCTATATATTTTGGTGATATTTATTTTACAAGTATGTATGTTTGTATGTATGTATATATATCATATTATGTGTGTATATTTAAATTAGAGTTTATGTTGTAATTTTATGTTTTCCCTTGTACTGTATTACACGCGTTGTCTACATCTCTGTTATCTTCTCTCCTATCGCAGGTGTGCTGGTAGAGATTTCTGTAGAAATAAGCATTACCTATGTACGTATTTTTCTGTTCCTTTCTTCTTGTCTGTTTATACAATATGTAATAAAAACCCTGTTGTTCCTTCTACCCACGTTTTCAGAATCGGTATACATACGTAATAAAGCAAGTTATTTATAAAAACTGTTTAACAAAAATAATTAAAATAAATATGTAATTATGAATATTTATAATGTTTAACTGATTTTGATTAGATCAAAGAAAGCCAGGCAGCTCGTAGGCTATTGTGCGAAATAAGGATACTTGTAAAATCAGATACTGTTAACATTTTTTTTGAATATGTCGATTTTAATAGTTATTTGATATTGAACTCTCGACTAGCCAATGCTTATTTTTTTAATTATAACTTCGTAAATGTTGTGCTTGTAGGTAAGTGTATACGTCCCTAAAAGGAACAACAGGGTTTTTGTTACATATTGTATGTGTGTGCATAAATCTAATATATAAAATTCTCGTGTCACAGTTTTCGTTGCCATACTCCTCCGAAACGGGTTGACCGATTTTGATGAAATTTTTTGTGCTTATCCGGTATCTATGAGAATCGGCCAACATCTGTTTTTCATCCCCCTAAATGTTAGGGGTAGTCCACCCCTAAATAATTTATAAGGCAAAACAACGTTTGCTGGGTCAGCTAGTGGTTAAATAAATAAATAAATAAACCTTACTACCTAATGTGCACTTTACCATTTGTAATGTCACGATACTATCATGGACGTCTCAGTTTATTCTTTTACGGAATCACATCCCGCATGTCAACCTAGGAGGTTGTCAGCTACCTAACCGGACTTGCTGGCTACTACCTTAATAAACTAAGGCCTCCAGCCAGGGCTTTAAAACTTAAAAATTAAGCGACTACACGCTAAGGGCACCCCCTTTTGTGGTACGGACCTCGGCTTAGGGCGTCGCTGGAAGAAGGCAACAAGAGACGGGCTGCATTGGAATGAGTAAACGTCTCCATCCACAAACATAAAATGTATGAAAATACGTGCACGCTTTAACGTTATCGTGGACGGAAATTTAGAAAGAATCGTCGCAAATTCTGATGCAAGACTAACTCATCTCATTTATCACCAAATAACGAGGTTATTTGATGACAATACACAACAATACTTAATGAGAACTGTCACAATCTAGTGATGTGACAATTGTGTTACAATGGTGACTAATCCGACACTTAAGGTTGGGCAACCACGAAGGTTAATGAGACCTTCGAGTCTGATAGATATGAAAGGCCAATAAAGAGATGACAATGCTCTACTTTAAAATTATCATTGTCATAAGTGTTGTTACAAAATACACAAAGTAACATTACGCCTGTATTCTCCGAAAGACCCACATTTCAACAGTTACGTTTAAGTTCAATAAAACACATCGAACTTAAACGGAACTAAACTGAACTTTTTAGTCGGTTGTTTAAAAAAATGCGCTATTAATTCGATTTAATCTCATGATCAGCAGAACATGGATGGGTCCGATTTGTTAGATCGTCTCCAGCTCCGGATGAACAACACAGTTTATTTATTTATTTAAATAACATGGGAGCCTTACAGCTAAAGCAAACAGAATGATTACAAGAATAACTTTGTTTTTAAAAACACAATGTTCATATTGTTTTTCAAATTACATCAACGTCATGCATCTCGTTTTATTTTATTCGGAGCTGGAAACGATCTATCTAACAAATCGGACCCACCCATGTGCCATTTTTTTTAATAACCGACCAACATCGCTTTTCAAAATCATATTGACGCTTGAAAGGCAATATTTACCAAGCGACAATTTGGCAACTTTACAGTAGAACATTTTAAAGTTTTTATTTTTGGAAAAAAATACGTTAAAAACCACCTATTTGTCATAACTACTTAATTCCAACGAATTTTAAATGCAGTTTAAAGGCTTAATAAACCAGCATTTAAAGATTATGAATTTTCTGAGTATGAAACTCAATATCGCCCCACATATCGCTGTTGGTAATTCTTGCCTTTCAAGCGTCGATATACTGAATCCATGGTCACAAGTTGCGCGTCGATTTTCATGGCAGCCTGCATTCAGCAATGTCATCTCTTTTAAAGTTACCAAAAAGTACATGTTTCGTATTAGCACCAATAGAACGGCGTTTTCTTTACTATTCATCACATGCAAATCATCGCGTATCATCAAACGGAATCACCGCATTACGACACCTGGTTGCAAAGTGAAGGCAAATCTCACATCTATTAAGTATGTTACGTTAAACCTATTCAGATGTCGTGTCTCTTAGAAGGAACGTGTATTTACTATTAGACGATGTATTATTGAAGTGAAAGCAATTTAATACTATAATTCAAAACTAGAGAGTTTACGTGTTTATGATCTGTTTTTAGACTGGGCTTTAACATTAGAGGACCAAGTGTCGGTCTCTGTGGACCTCCACTAGTACTCTCATTACATTTGAAGTGTCAAAATCAAATCAAAATCAAAAGTCATTTATTCAAACTAGGCTGGTGTCAGCACTTTTTGCACGTCAAAATTACATAAGGCAGTCCCCCAAAACGCCCGCCCTTCATCACTTCCTAGTACTTTAGCTGGATGGAAGAAGTGGCGCAACAAACTCCCCAGCAGCACAGCTGTCTGTTAAGTTGGAAGAACTTGATTATATACAATAATAGGTAAGTAATTAACATTCAACAGTAAATGAAAATGTAATTATTAAAAAATTCACTACACGTCTACAGTTGCAAGCACCTCATTATTTAAGACGATTTTGGGTCCCAGAGTTCTTACATTCGGTAAAGCGATCTTTATACATTTAGTTTTCTTGGCATGGAGATCTAAATTATCCATGGTAACGTAACCCTTGAGAGTGCACTGTTTACGTCGTCAAAATCTTGTCTATTCCTGTCTACTTTAAAGATAAAAGAGGTATCATTAGTAAACAGTACAACATCACAGTAACCCTTTAAATAGAATGGTAAATCATTAATGTACACTAAGAATAAGAATGGACCCAGCCTTGAGGTACACCTAACTGAACTGGTAGCCCGGAAGATTTCACACCATTAGTATCTACACATTGGTACCTATTATTTGAATAAGAATTTATTACGTTGAGAGCTTCATTTTGAACACCGTAATGACGTAGTTTACGCAAAAGCGTGTCATGGTGCACGCAATCAAATGCTTTGGAAAGATCACAGAAAACTCCTATAGCATTTTGTGAGTTCTCCCATGCGTTAAATATGTGTTTCAGCAGAGCAACACCCGCGTCTGTTGAACGACTTTTTGTAAAGCCATTTTGTTCATCATGAAGGAGGCTATTTAAATTAAAATGTGTTAGAAACTGCTTGAGTATCAAGTTTTCAAATATTTTACTAAGTAAGATAGAAATAGGCATAAAATTTCCAACGCATATTTTTATTACCTGATTTAAATAATGGTATGACTTTACTACTCTTCATGAGGTCAGGAAAAGTTCCTAAGTCAACACATTTATTAAAAGTAATAGCTAGATAGGGAGCTACAATGTCGATTGTATTACTTAAAAGTTTAATAGAGATGTCCCAGCAATCACCAGTGTTTTTAGAATTAAGTGTTTTAAAAATATTAACTACATCACGAGGCGTTACATGTTCGTAACTACTTAATATCTCGATATTATGATGTAAACTAAGATATTATGAGTACATCGCCGAATATCACCCCATACAACGTTACTTAAGAGAGGACCTAGTCACGACCCTTGCGGAACTTCACAGCTGGTTCTATATAATTCTCTCCTGACATCACCCCAGGTGATATAACCACATCAAATTCACCAATACCTAGGAAAACCACTTCATGTAGAAGTCTTCCTCAACATTAGAATAAGGCATCAACAGTCAAGTCCCAGCTTTCGATGCCGTGAGAAGTCAATGGTTTATTCAAGAAGCGCGTCAGATTAACTCAAACGCTTTCGTTTACGCGACGTGCATACGCGATGCGTGCGCGCAGATTAGTAACGCGGTGTTTTTGTAGTAGCAGGAATTGAACATGTTTTTTAACTGTAGTGTTTGTTAAGTTTAGCATTTACGTCCACTTGTTTGTAATTGTTCCACTTTAAGATAAAGCCGTATTTTAATACAAAAAAGAAATGAGAAATGATCACATGCTCTAAGCCTGTTGACAATTTTGGAATACCCCCAGACTTCTTCTACTACTTCTAGACCATCAACAGTTCCAAGTATGATGTTTTTCTCACCGTTCTGGCTTCATTCACTCTTCTTTGTTTGTCCAGGCGCTCTTTCTTTGGAATGCGCTCCCTCTGAACATCAGGATGGCAACCAGTCGATTATCTTTTAAAGTGAAGGCACCCCGTAAACATATTCGTCAGAAGTTGGTCGAAACATTCCTGCGCTGATTTTCTGGATTCGTTTTCTCCCCCTACCAATCGTTATTTCTCCTTACAAAGATTATTTTGTCTATATGTATGTACGTATCTATGTATTAGTATTTATTCCTGTATTTTGTAGTTATCCATCTGCCATGTTTTGTCTCTACATCACCCTAAGGTTGACTCGCAGAAAATGCCTCAGGCATTAAGTCTACGTTTGTACAGTATTTTTTTACTTATGCATAAAGTTTTAATCAGTAAAATAAAAAAACCATAAACAGAAAAGCTGCATTTAGTGCACGAGCCAATCAAAATGGTTTAAGGAACTAAGTTGTGGTTTTGTGGATAAGAATTTTGCATTACATTGTAGTCTTCCCGGGCGGTCAATATGTCCTATTGTATAAGAAAAGCCACACAAAACAAAATCCAAATCAAAATTCTCTTTACCCTTTTATGTGCTAACCAGATTGATACCAGGCCGAACTACTGTAGGCTAATCCCCGTGACTAAGAGCGACATTGACATTTATAAAAAAAAGTGGGCGGGCTGACAAGCGTCGCAGGCCTGCCGAACGCACATACATAATTATTCGTGAGAAGTCTGAATCATTATGTAAGTGATTCGATCGCAATTTCAATTATTATTGGAGCACCCACATTTGGACACTGTTCCTTAAAATTTAAAGCAAACCATGACTCTTTTTTGATTTTTTCATTAGGATTTTGCCATAAATATAGAATAAGACCACAATCATAAAAAATCTCGTCTCGGGTTGAGCTATTAATTTCAATAACGTTCCAGCTTCTGGCGTTAATTGTTGTAAATATTGTTTTAATAACACTTACTTAATCTTTGGCATTTTATGAGGCTGTCTGCGATTACCATATAGCATTACGCACGATGTTGCTATATGGAGTCAAAACTTGACAATTCGTATTCAACTAAGCACAAAATACTTATGTGATGTGCTTCTTTAGAAAATAATCAGAGAAAACTGTACTTGTCACTTAGACAAATCACCTAAATGTGTAAATGTTCCAAGTGGGCAATCACTTAGAAATAATACCAACATAAGGAAACGTCAAACTCAAGCTAAATTAGAATACAAGTTAGCACTAATACCTATAGGAAAACACTGAATAAATTGCCGTAGGGTTTTCCCTGTACTTCTCTAAAATCCGGAGTGAAAAGAGGTGTCAGAAACTATGCAAGCATCATAAATATTTAGTTGGTCAATAAATAGTTTTCTTTCCTCCTGCCATTCCTAGCATTTTATAAATAAGGGTTTCAGTCTCCGTAATCCTTCCTTCCGTAACGTCCAGTCCTTACATCTTCGATGGCACTTATTGTTTCTCATAACTGTTCTTCTGAATTTTACGTAACTTCAAATTATGTAGTTCTAATAACCCAAATATTTAAAGACACGCCTTTACCTGAACTTGTAATATTGCCTCTCTTAGTGCTAACCGCAGACCTCTCGCCAGTTCTCGAAATTACTGTAACGATCAGCACACGTAATTGTAATAATGATAGGTTTTTCGCTCAAATGAGGCCTTTTGAATTATATTCATTACTGATGTGTATAATCAGCGTGCATTATAAGATTATGTCACTAAATGAGAATTGCTTAAGTAATGCCAAAATGTTTCTTTTTCATACAAAATAATGGTTTAATTACATAGATTTGGGTTTAACTTAATTTAACGTGATTTTAATTTTATTTGAAAATGCTGTTAACAAGGTAGGTCCCATTGCACTGCTGGGACACAACCCCGGACATGATGGTTTTCTCGCGATGTTTTTCTTCGCAGTTTTGAGAGCAGTGGTCATGAAATAATTTACACAAAATAGAGCGCCCGTCAAGGTTCGAAGCTAGGAACTACAACACTGGGCCACCACTCTTTTTGCCTATGAAATGCTCTACATTCATGCACTACATGCACTCTATTTGCGTATTTATTTAACATTTTATTTTGTAAATACTGCTTGGTTCCGTGTGGTACCGGACGTAAAAGAATAGCACCATCCCATTTCTTCCTGTGGGTATCGTAGAAGGCGACTAAGGGACTTACTAGAGAATGGGCAGCAGCGTTCTCTATGCATTTGACCACCATACTGCGATCGCCAACCCGCCTGCCAAGCGTGGCGATTATGGCTGGCTCCTTTTGGGGGAGGCTTATGTCCAGCAGTAGACGTCTTTCGGCTGATATGATGATGATGATGAAATACTGCTAAACATAGGCCTCCCACTAAGCACCGCCACTTCGACCGGTTCTGTGCTTCTCGCAACCAGCGGATTCCTTCACCAGGTCATCTACCTTCTGGGAGGCCTTTCCATGCTACGCCTTCCAGTACGCGGTTGCAACTCGAAAACCTTTCGGCCTCGTCGCCCATCTGTTCTATTTTATTTTGTATGGAGAAGCAATGATACTCACTTGAAATATTCCAATCTCATTCAATTCTGCGTACACCATCAGGAAATGAACTATTAAACTGAACTTTCACAAGTTAAACCGAATGCTGTTATTCAGCCTCATGTCAAAATGTGAAGGCCTAAATAGTTGTTACTCAATCGCATTTCAATAGGGTGACGCTAAAGGAAAGAGTCAGTTTTGTTCGAATAACATAGAGGTCATCATCTGCCTAGCCTTTTCGAAACGATTTTTGGAGCCAGCTTCCAGCTTCCTAAACGCTGAATACCAATATTTTACGTGGAGCGACTGCCTATCGAATCTCCACAACCCATTCACTGGGTAAAGCTTGGCTTACCAAGGGGTGTAGTTTGTACCAGGCTTAGCTGGTTGTCAGACTTTTAGGCTTCTGACGACCCGTACAAACTACAGCTACGGATCCACAAATTATAGCCAGGACCAAAGGCTTCACGTGTTTTCCCATTCACGGCGGGGTTTCGGTGTGTCAAGAATAAATAAATATTTGAAGCAGCGAATCTTCCATATGATAACATCAACCGATGTCTTCTCTCGAAAGTCATTTCAACGGATGAAGTTACTAACAACATTAGATGTGACGTAACAGTTACTATTGACAGCAATTATCTCCGAGTCATTATACTGTCAATTTGCCAACAGGAAAATAGTGCCGATGACAGTAAGATCCGCCCAAATGGGCGCGTCGTATGTTAAATTGATATGTTCACGTCAAAGATTGATGTCTGCAATCGACATAGCAGTAATAATGATGACTTGATAATGACAAGTTATATTCAGGGTCGTTTCTCTTTTACGTAATCTAATTTGTAATTTCATCATGGAATGAAAAAAGATTAAACTACAATAGCAACTGTTTTTGGAAAATAATTGGGCAGCCGTCTCTCTTATGTAAAGGTATTAAAGTTAACTACGGGACGAGGGACGACGATGAGGGTCCCAGTGGACCCTCATCGTCTACTGGAGTGGAGTATACGTCTAGTGGAGTATACTGATACTGTACACATATTATATCGATCCAGTTGCCATAAGTGCTGAGTTCTTCAAGGCAATGCTCTAACCAAGTGCCCGCAAAAACACCAAAAAAGAGGATGGCAGAATTCATACGTCTATTTCTCTTGTTGCAGTTACTCTGGTTATCAGTACACAGCGGTGATGGATACAGCTGCCCCTACGGACACAACTGTGTGCTAGAACCGGCGCCCCCTGGCAGGACACCACCCTGTGCACAGCCTGGGCTCACGTACTGTGTGCACCCGGATCCTTATCCAGAGTAAGTTATTTATAAGTAATTGATACGGCTGCCCCTATAGACATAACTGTGTATTAGAACCAGCGCCCCCTAGCCGGGCCCCTGTGCACCCGGACCTGAGTAAGTTCCTTATCTGCCCAAAAAAGTCTACTGCCAGATTTAAGAGCGCTATTTAGCTCGATACTTGGGTAATTTGCCAGAAGCCTGAAGGTTTCTTACCCTACGTTATTCGATTTGCGGTTCACTTCTAATATGGCCAGCTTATTGCAAATTCAGCTATGTAGATTTTTGTGAGCTATAGAAACCAATTCTCTTCTCTACTGGACCACCCCATTTCGGATTTAACACCTTATCTACACTCCACGAAGCACTATCTAAAGCTCACTGAGCGACTTTAAACTTCTTCACCGTGACATTTTAGTCGTCTTACAAAGGTGGTTCACTCAATGTATCCGTCATAAAATACCTCTAGGCGCAATTAAAACATTGTTACCATTAATTAAGATAATAGGTACAAAGAAAAATAAATAACGCTTTAGAATTATGAAACACCCTCCCTGTTACTAATGTTTACGTATCAAACGGTAGAAGATACCTAGCTACCTACCATTACAATCCATCATTAATTCCATCTCCATAACAGGATGTTTTAAACTATGTCATGCGTCTCAGTGAATTATATTTACATTTTTTAAATTATGCAAATGTTCAAAAATATCATTTTTTTATTAATAATGATTGGTAGTCATTGGATACATGAAGTGGGCTTCCGTTGTAAGACGACTAAAATGTCACGGTGTATACTAGTCGCACTGTTTCTTTTAAACATTTTTTTATATATATTTCCTGTCTTTTCCAGAAAGATAATCCGACAGCTGATCGAAGCCGGACAGTACGACATCAGGACTCTTCTGTCAGACGAGACTCGGGACGAATTTTCGCAGAAAAAAAACGACTACCCTTACGACTACGGGCCCAACTCGCTGCCCCACGTAGACCAGATCTCGCTGGTCAATGACCCTCACTACCAGAAGAACTATAATACTAAGTTTCATACGAGGTATAATCACGGTGAGTAAAGATTTATTTAAGTACAAGGCATAATGTGTCTGGTGGGGTCCGCAAGGGCCGATGCCTGCCAGGGGTGCGGGTTGTTCGAAAGAGATACCGTGGCCCCTGGCACACAGGCAACTGAAGGAACACCGGTGAGATTCAGTCAGTAAAAGTCGGACAAATGTCATACAAACGCGCGTACGTGATTATGGCGTTATAATAATTTTTTCTACATATATTTTGAATGCAGAGGTATCTTGCGGTTTATATCTAGGTTTCTGTGTAATAAAAAATTAAACCTTTTTGAGAAACAGATTCTATAAAGGTGTTTGAAAATCAGCATTTTATAAATAATGTATTCATTCATTGAAAACGTAAAGAAAGTTGCTTAATAGACACCTTGCATGTGAAATGGATATCCTAAATGCCATTTTGTTTTTCCAAATACTTGTATAGCGTTTTCAAACACACGCATTTCCTGGAACAAGTTTTGTGATATCTCTGCGCGCTAATTTACGTTCGATGTTATCGGGGCTTGCATGTATTTATTACGCCTGCATGGCGTTGAATGAAACAACAAGCTTTTCAATCATACTCGCATTGACAATAGACGGATCGGAAAAGGACCTTTTAATGCTCACATTTGACAAATAACTCCTGTGCGAAATTGCATGCTAGAACCAGCGGTCTAGGCTGTGCATTGTATGTCCGTGATATAATGAATTAAAGTAGAAGATTTGTTTGGTTTTGCTATGAATCTAAATGGAAAGGCTTCAGACCTTCCCTTATCTAATAAAAAAAACAAAGTTCTTTTCAAACCAAAAGTCCTGGTAACGAAGCAAGCCTGCACTACATATTTGGAAAATTTATGACTCTCTCTCTGTATTATCTGAGAGACTAATTTTCACTTACAGTCAAGTTGTATACAAATGTTTACGCACGAAATATATTTACACAGTATTGAAGATTCTCGATAACCTTTTGTCACTATTCTTGTATATGTATACGTCGCTGGTGTACCATGATTAATAAATAAATACAAATAAAATGCCTAAATAAACTGCACGGTCGGATTTTCAATGCTCGACTTTGCACCGAAAGTTTAAATATCAACAACGTGCTTTTATTTAGGCATAAATTTAGGCTCCGTCTGGTGTTTGTTAAAACGGACATTAGTTTTATCCGCATAAATTCCCAAACCCCTAATCTTTATCTACCTTCTTTCCACAGATACATTTGCCCAGAAAACGCCGCTTCAGCCGCCCACGGCGAGCGACCCAACACCATACAACCTCAATGCATACCAAGCAACCAATTTCTCAAAATTCGGTTTCCATGGTTACTCCCCCAACGGTTACGGTGGTTGGAACCCAACCAGGAATTTCGGGGATTATGATAAGAAGGTTCTAAGACAGAGCCCTTTTAATCAGAATTTCTTTGATAGTTCTAATTTCTATCCGAATTATGAGAGCAATGAGTGGTTTCGACCGACTGGTGGAGTGTCGCAGTATAATCCAAATGAATGGTGGAAGTGAGTATTAATTATTTGTTTTATTTTTATGTTGGATTTAGTTTTCGTAACGATATCGTTTTATATCGTAGCGATGGAACGCAGCGATCTGGGTGTAAAAAGACACGACAGAATTCGGAACAACACGCTGTGTTCCAAAACGGGCGTACTGGATGTAGGAAAGAAGACTGCCAGGCTCAGGTGGGATTTTGTCACATCAGCCGCATGCATGGTGACCGCTGGGCAAAGGTCTTCAAACAGTGTGTGCAGTGTGCCAGAAGTTGGACGGCGCCACCGGGGCCGGCACGGAAAGAAAGAGCGAGATGACTAGGCCCTGAGACAAAACACATTTCTGTTAGCGTTCACGCCAAACGCTACGCCAAAATGTATGGGAATGACATTACCTGCAGAAAGGACACGACGTAATCTTTCCGCAGGTAATGTCATTCTCGTACATTTTGGCGTAGCGTTTGGCGTGAACGCAAACAGAAATGTGTTTTGTCTAGGCCTGCTGGACGCGTATCGCGAGGACTGGTTTGAGGTGCTAGCAGAGGGATGGTAAAGATTAACAAAAAAAAATGGTTTTCTTTTCAATGTTCATCAGTAATTAAGTAACAAGTTCCTATAGGTACATACCGGCCAGGGGTACGAAAAGTCCTGCTGCACATCGCATGGTTCAATAATATATTATCGTTATTCAGCATTACAGGGTGTAAGGGGGAACGCTTCCGAAGCCAGAACGTAGGTTTTATACAGCCTAAAAGCAAACGGATACCAATCACCTTTCGCCTTAAAATGATTATTTTGCATCAATTTAAATAGTTTAACGCTTCTGTAATGTTGCTACTTATTTTATTTTGGCGGCGCTTTACAAAGGATGCCTAAACCTAAAGTCGCCGCCTGGACTTGGGGTCGTTTTTTAAAATATTTCGTTTTTATTCACAGCAGTGTATAAAAATTCAAAAAAAAAAATGTAAAAATTCTAAAAAAAAAAAACAATTTTTGATGGTAGGAACTGTATCGAGAATCACTAGCCCTATCACTGGTCTTCGTTTACGGAAGCGTTTCCCTTACATCCTGTAGATTGTGTAGCCCTTCTGAACACGAGCCTGGCAATGACCTCTACAATCGTTCATTGTTTCTGGGTTCCCATTCAACGTTTTAACGGATATTTCTTTGGTGTAATTTCCATAGCCGTACTTCCCGGCTTTACAAATGGCTTTTGACCTTATAAGGAAAACCCAACGGCTTGCATTCACTCTTTTCTAAGATCATATGAATGTCTCATTAAAAATGATCTATGATATCTTCACGGAGTTCCTTATTCATAGAGGAAAATCATTGTGGGAAAAACAAAAAAGCATCGAGAGAAGTAAATCTATAGCTATACATTTTACTTAAGTATGCCTATCTATCTATCCACCGTTCACACTTATTTTACCTTTGATTTTGAGTCACTTTCAAAATCAAAGTGATATTTGTTCCCTTTACAGAAAGGTTGCTTTTGGGTCGCGACCACTAACAAATCTGCCAGGACACTGACCTTTATTCTCGTTATAATAAGATTGCTGAATATGGTAGCTATTGAGTTGCTGCTGTCAGAGGCAAAATAACTTTGAACCACGGAGTAGATACAAAGCTTTGAATGGACTGTACATACATACCTTTTAAACTTTTTTTTTCTATGATCGATGTGTATAAGAGAAACTTCTTGATTCGTAAACATGTTCATTTATGCTTTTCTCCCAGTCAGTGTCGAAGCTTTGATTACGCCGCCATTAGAGAGTTCTCAAATTCAATTAATAATAATGTTGTAACTATTTACAATTTTAATTATTTGAAAAAACTGTTCATTAAGTTGCTATGACGTTGTTGTTCGTTTTGACTACCAGTTGTGTATAACTTATTCAATATTATTTGAGATATAAATGTTCATAAATTAATAAATTCAAATTTCATAATATTTGTACGCTTTGCAGCAAAACATAAAGAATCATAACTAATATTGTAACATCTCACACACCGTGTAACTACCTATGTTTACAAATAAAGATTCTTATTCTTATTCATGTTTAAGTTACGATGATTTTGTTTTCTTATTACATTTACCAGTTATCTCTGTTGCCTATCAACCAGGTGAAATTGAATGGTCGTATCCCAGCTCTCGTAATACGTTACTGGGTTTTTTGTTGAGTATATCCATTAAGTTTGGTTCTTAATCTTTTGTACCTATTAAACCTGGTATGTCACTCGTAATTTGAATCCTCGTTTTATTCCTTACATTTTCTAAAAGTCCGAAAGTCTGATAACCAGTCTTACCGTATTGTATTAATCAGTAACAGGGTTGTGCATTGATATCAATGGGTTTGTGGAAGTGAGATAGGCAGACGCTGCATGTATAATACTGGTATTCAACTGCACCTGGTTAGACTGTAAGCCGACCCCAACAAAGTTAGGACAAGGCTGAGGATCCCCTAAAAACATGAAATCCCCTAAAAACATTTTTGCACTTCACATTACAGATACGTATCACCATCCCGTTCCGATGTGACGATAGAGCGGTCGGTGACGTTCCCGACACGCACGTCAACCGCACGGCGACGCAAGAGAAACGCAGCGCTCGTGCAGGCGGCTGAGAAGAGGACGCTGACGGGGGCTGAAGCACTGAGGATAGCACTGGGGCTTGCCAAGTAAGTACCTCTGCCTGATGAAAATATTTCACTAGATGTACACATCTCGTGAAATATTGTTGTTGTAAGGATTTTAAGAAAAGAAAGAAAGACAAAAATGTTTTAGTGTCACAGAAAAACGTGCATATAAAAATGACAAGTCTAATCAATAGTTAAAGTAAACTTATCTCTATGTGGTGCAGTTGAATGATCAACGGACATGTTGTTCTTAAGTGGCGCCCTCTTGAAGATTAACAGGAAAGTTACGCGAAGGAAGTTCATGGCATCCTTCTTTCAAACCCTTGCGTTGTTTTTTTAAACTCCGGTTGAGAGAAACTTACTAGGTCGATTGCTTTAGATTTTAGTAATACAATAGATGAATCTTCTATTGCATAATATTTTTTTAATCCACAGCGAAGATACATCTGCAGAGCGTCATCGTCGGCAGGCGGCAGCACCTAATGCACAAACTCTGTGCTCCGTCCGAACCGAGTTCATAACACCCAGAGCGGCCCTCAACAACAAAGGCAACTGGAAATACGTCGTCAACATGCCCGATAATATGTCGCAACTGGTGCGAGCTGAGATTTGCACGTATGTTCAATTTCGTAATACTATTTTCCGACGACTAGAAAGCTTTTTTTTACTAGCGCTATCTATCTTCATAACTTAGAAACACTTGATATATGACTTATTAAAACAGCGCCATCTATTATGCAGTAGCCACAATATATTTAAAATTTTGTAAAGCAAATTACATAGATATTTGTTTTACCTGAAGTAAAGCATTAGTTAAATTGCGTTACAGGTCTACAACATGCAGTGGATTATGTACAGTACCACCTGGATATACTTCCCGTTGCGAACAAAAATACATCCAGAAACGTTTGGTGGCCCTTCAATCTACCGGACAAAACCTCTACACGGATTTGTTCTGGATACCAAGTTGCTGCCAATGCACATTTACAGCCAATTGAATTTACTTGGAATTACCACTTGTGATTTACTAATAGAGCTCAAACTTTCTTTGTTGGAAGTTTTACTATTCGATACTAGATGGCACTACCGTCGCCATTGTATAAATTTTGCGAATTTGTCAGTTATCACTGCCTCTGAACATTTACATTTTTTTAATCATGACATAGTTATTTAATAAATACGAAAAGCATTTTATCACTTATCGTTTTTATCCTGAAGGCAGAGTATTATAATTAAAATTAAATGATGTTTAACTAAGTATTAATTATTATTAAAGCATAAAATGAATGGTTTGTAAATAATAGATAATTGATGTATGTAATTTAAATATTTCACATTTGTAGATGTCAATTTTGCCCATATTAATGCTAAGCAAATATCCCTATGAATTATGATACCAAGCTTTGCTTTATATAAAAGATATCCATATTTTCCAAAATGATTATTTTGTAAAAGTAGGTGATCTGTTATTTTTTTTGTAGTTATATTTATTTCTTGATTTTGTTTCAAACTTAACTCAAAAATGTAATTAGATTAAAGATTTATGATCTCTCAGACCCCATCTGAGCAAATAATAAAACCTAAGGATAAAGCTACATTGTATGCTTTGTTCCAAAAGTGTCTTACAAAAGTGTAAACAACCCAGTTCTGGTATAATTTCACCATCGCGATAAGCTATGCAGCAATGCAAAAAGACAATATCTGTACCTAATCGCAGGTGCTGTTGAAAATGAAAACAATGCAGAAAATATAATCATAAACCAAACGAAAATACAAAAAGTGAATCAAACAATTTAAAATCATTACTGTTTAACTTAAATTCTTAAGCAATCGTTCACTAAAGGGAACTAGTGACACTAGGTTTCAACTTTATCTCACCACTTGTTCCGAAAAAAATGGTTTGATTAACATTATTGGATTGCAATTAAAAATCATCAACGTAAATTAAGGGTATAAAATTAATCTCAATTATTATTGTCAAAATTAAAATAAGATGATTTATAATTAGAATTTTGGAATTCAAATAAACACCATAGCACTAAATTCGTTAGTGGCACTACAAATTGCCATTCACAGGTACCTATATATTCATTTTACAGTTTTCATTTTCTTTAGGTACTTTTGGAACAGTAAAATATTTTCTGTACCTATATGCTATCTTCCATGGGATTCACAGAGTCGTATTATTTTGCGATTTGTCATAAGTAAATAAAACTATTTTTTTAAACCTAGTATGTATGAAATGGATGCCTAGATTAAATTATTCCTCTCTTTTGTACATTCCACTTTTATTCTAGTTTGTAATAAATATGAATATAACAACATTGGTCTGTTTTCTTACCTATAAGATTTCATTGAAATAGGCCGACCTCCTAAGGCGAAATGTGGGTGTACAACCCTGCTTAACCATTCGGAGATTACAAGCGTGAAGGTACGTTTATTATTTCTTTGAAATATTAGGAAGGGTATCAGTGTCTTGTCAAAAGACAAGTTAATTAGAACTTAACAAGTTAGGCGTCGTTTTCGACAAAAGATCGACCCGATGCGAAAACTAGACCAAAATTTCATTACATGGATACTAACTTCTGCCCGCGAAATCGTTCGCGTGAAATTTTGGCCCCCAAGACCCATCGCGTCGTATGTCAAAATCAGAAAATCAAAATCAAGTCATTTATTCAAACTAGGCTGAGAGTCAGCACTTTTTGAACGTCAAAATTACATAAGACAGTCCCCCAAAACGCCCCCCTTCACCACTTCCTAGTGCTTTAGCTGGGAAGAAGAAGTGGCGCAACAAACTCCCCAGCAGCACAGCTGTCTGTTAAGTTGGAAGAACTTGATTCTATAAAATAATAGCATACATAGGTATATATTAACATTCAACAAAAAATGAAAATTTAATTAATAAAACATAAAAAATAATGGTTTATGCAGTCAAGTAAAATAAACAATGATATGAAGTAATTCATATGACCTGTCAGTGGTTAAGCTAATTCTGGTGAAAGAACACAAACGTTGTTTTCAGTTAATCACAGCGACCAAAAATCTCATCGCCCACCCGCGCTATCACTTCGTTCTTAGCGTTCGTTCCGACGTTATTTTTATTTTTCTCGGCTATTAAAAGTCGTAGCGTGATGTTAAATAGCCTACATTAATAACTTTCCCCAAGAATCGGGCTATCAAATGCAATAAGAATTTTTCAAATCCAACTGGTACTTCCAAAGATTACTTTCTACAAACAAACTCACAAACATACAAACTTTACCTCTGTATAATATAACAATATATAGCCCATGACACTCACAAATAACGTGGCTTTCTATTGGTAAAATAATTTTCAAAATCGGTTCAGTAGATCCAGAGATTACGCACCCTACAACCTCACAAACTTTACCTCTTTATAATATTAAGTACAGAGTATAGATGTAAGTACAAAGTGACCGCGTAGGCACCTATGTAATCACACTTGTAATTTTTAAAGATCAGAGGTCCACCTGAAAACCTTAGTGGTTAATGTGGATATAACATTTAACACTTTATAAAACAAATCAAAAGTGGACGTGAGTACCATGCAGGCTAGATTGAATACATGACTTTATAACTGGCGGCCAACGGTCTAGCGGTTTTGAGAATTTTGTACATGGCCTACACAAATGTCCTGCAGATCTGGTAGCAACTTGTGGCGGGTCGTTGAGCTGCATAAAATAAGGTTGAGCTACACCATGACTGGATACATACATGCCATCTGTTGGGACAGGTCAGCTTAAAGCAGCAATGGCTGTTTCGTCAAAAGGCCCTTCCAGACGTGGCCCTGCATTGTTGTTTTTTTGTTGGGAGGAAATCATCAAATAACTTCTCCCGCTCTGGCGTGTCAGACTTTTATTGACTAAAACCCACCCGTGTTGCCTCAGTTGCCTGTGTGCCAGAGGCCGCGGTATGTCTTTCGAACAACCCGCACCCCTGGAAGAAGGCCCTGCATTGTTAGACTCACATAGAATTATATTAATATAATATTTGGACTTTAAAAGAGACCATGACCTCTGAGTTTGTTTCAGCATTTATTTTCAGGGATCAGTCAGCTAGGAAATGCTGGCCGGCGCCATCTAGTTTTTAAAATATTGTGACTGAGTAATATTAGCCGGACGGGTCGATTGATCAGGTTAAGATACGCTTACCGCGGTTAGTCCGTGGATGGGTGACTTTCTTTACATAGCAAGACCCCTCGGTGCCTCTGAAAGCACGTTAAGCCGTTGGTCCCGACTGTCATTCGTGGATCTTTGACAGTCGTTACGGGTCTTCGAAAGCCTGACAACCAGTACTATCAAGGGGGCCAGTATTAGGTACCCAGTAACAGGGTTGTGTAGGTCAGATAGGCAGTCGCTCTATATAAAATACTGGTATTCAGCTGCATCCGGTTAGACTGGAAGCCGACCCCAACATAGTTGGGAAAAGGCTAGACAAAAGAAACGTTTCTTATAAGATCTACTTACATAAATAAACATTTCATTTCATCGTTGGCCTTCCATTGTCCCGGACACAGGGTGAACAATTTTTAGCAATAGATGTACACACGTCTACGGGATGTAATACTATGCTGATACTGATAATGGGGCTATCTCACCCGAGACCCCCGTTGCCCCCAGTAAAAGATAACAAAGCGGTCGGACGTCCAAAAGCTCAATTTCCAATAGCTGGTGTCCAATTCAACAGGTTCGAAGGCTGCTAAACGTTTGTCAGAGGGCCGATTTTGTATTTACTGTACTATCACCCATAAATACGAATAAAGTCTTTAAACTACGTAAATATTATGTGCGAAACAAGTACTTTCCATTTTAAAACCATTCTTATTTATGTACTAATAACAGGCAGCTGTGCTGCTGGGGAGTTTGTTGCGCCACTTCTTCTTCCCAACTAAAGCAGTGGGAAGTGGTGAAGGGCGGTCGTTTTGGGGGACTGTCTTATGTAAATTTGACATTCAAAAAGTGCTGACACCAGCCTAGTTTGAATAAATGACTTTTGATTTTGATTTTGAAATGTTTACCCGTGCTAGGGCGTTTTTTTATTTTTGGAGTTGGGAAATCATCAAATATCTTCTCCCGCTCTGGGTAGAGGGTGTGTCCAACTTTAACTGACTAAAACCCACCCGTGTTACCTCAGTTGCCTGTGTGCCAGGGGCCGCGGTATCTTTTTAGAAGAACCCGCACCCCTGGCAGGCATCGGTCCTTGCGGACCCCACCAGTTGATGCTGACATTTCTTTTAGTCCAGGTTTGCATGGACGTAAAAATATCGCGGCGAGATTTTTACGCGCACTGGATTTTCCACGCTCTGCTTAGCGCCGTGAGGTTAAAATCGAACAGGCTGTTTTTTGATGCGTTGGGAAGCAGTCTGTTGAATTGTCAAAGCTCGGTTCCACATCGAGAGTTGAAAATCCAATGCGCGATAAAATCCTCACACGACAATTTTACGGCCGCGCAAATGTGGTGTAAACAGAAATAAGAACAATATCTATAGATCAGACAATCTTAGAGATCGGTTTTTAATGTTGACTAGCTTTTGCCAGCGACTTCGCCCGCGTGGAGATCGGTGTATTATACATGTAAACCTTCCTCTTGAATCACTCTGTCTATTAAAAAAACACGCATCAAAATCCGTTGCGTAGTTTTAAAGATTTAAGCATACATAGGGATATAGGGACAGAGAAAGCGACTTTGTTTTATACTATGTAGTGATACAAGAGCTTATTCATCATATACCTAGCCTTTTTCTAACAATGTTCGGGGTTGGCTTCCAGTCTAACCGCATGCAGCTGACTACCAGTATTTTACATGGAGCGACTGCCTATCTGACCTCCAAAACCTAGTTACTGGGTACCTAATACTGGCCGTAAATAGGCGTAGCTGTGTAGACAAACTTCACTTATCTAGATATTTAAATTGGTTTTATTACAAAAAAAATGAGTCACGAAAGCGACCAAGCGCCACCTATGTAGGGGTTGCAATTCTGTCTTGACCAACTTCACCTTTTTCAATGTCGCATGAATTTTTAAAGTAAATTTAGGGGAACAGGGATTGTACAGTGCCTAAATCGATAAGTGAAGAGGCCAAGTGCAAAAGTGTGGTGTTTGATGCTTGTTGATTTTCTTTTATGAGGCTCTGTTTGCGGTGACTTAAGTCCGTTATAGATTTTTGACGTTTAACCTTATATGTTTATTACTTCAGAGTTGTTTGATGCAAGCAATACTATGGCTAACTCTTTCTCGCCCTTGATTCAGTCATTTCCGTTCGCTTTCATTTTTGATGGATAAAGCGTAGGTACTTACTACAGTGTGTTGAGTTTATCTTAGAGGTAAAAAATGGCTGAATTCTTCTAGCTTGATGGTTCTGGCTTCTGTTTAAATTTAAATGAACGATATCTAATACATTTAAACGAGCAATTCTTGTATACTTAAATGTAATCTAAATCTCGGAAGCGGCTCCAACGATTTTCATGAAATTTAGTATGCAGGGGGTTTCGGAGGCGATAAATCGATCTAGCTAAGTTTCATTTTTAGAAAACGTCAAACCAAGAAAAAATCCGAGCAAAGCTCGGTCATCCAGATATTTTTAAATTACTTATGGTATGATAAAGTATCATATCAGCTATTAGGTATTACCTGTATTTACAAAATAAATGGAAATTCTCTAGCAAGTTTTAACTCAGCATCATTAACGACAGTCCAACTTCTCCCATCGCTGGGTATATCTAGGTCTCTCTATTCTTGTCAGTTACCCCCCGCTCCTGTGAGACTCTCAGCCAGTACTTAGTACAAGCAATATCTTAGAGTTACATTATAAGACCCTTGCAAAACACAACTGGACCGACATAAAAAATAAGGATGAATAAAAAAGTAACCGCAGTTTCCCATATTTTCGTCCATATAAAGATTAAGACATATTTTTCGCGATCCGGACGGGCTAACATCTTTTTCTTTATATTGAGTTAACGAGACATTCGAGGGGTAAAATCGCCACATCTGCAAGGGATGGAAAATTCAACCCCTGGACCTCACCCCCCGGGTTTGCTGAGCCTACCTTAACAAATTTTCCCTTAAGCTTAACTCGATGTACTGTTTATCAAGGAAAGGAAATCCTTTGAAGTGACTCTTAACTTGATTAAAGGGAACTTTAGGAGAAATATCTTTTGTGTCGATTTTTGTAATTATGGTCGCTTAGGTGACTATGTAACTGTATATGGTTGATGTTATATTGCTTCTTAGAAATTATTTTATTTAATACAAAGATAAGTACCTACCTAATGCATTTACACAGACTTCTCTAACGTTGTCATAACACCTCTTTCGTCTTATTTTCTTTAAATAAATATAATTGTTCTATTATTTTCTGACAAAAAAAAATCTAATAATTAATAAATAAGGCAAAAATCATCGCAAATGCTTTAGATAGTTTATGACAATTCGATAATCTGACTAAAATAATTCCTTAACTCGAATCAACCCTAATGTCGCTAAAACAGAATAATGCATGAAACAAATTACTCAAAACTAAAAATTACCCCATTATCAAGCATTCGCCACTATAAATCTAAAAGCACTTAGCGAACGCTAAGACAGACGCGATGTCGCTTTCGAAAAAAAAATAGAATTTTAAGCAAAAAGTCGCTCGACACGCGTAAAAGTAAAAGAGGAAGCGAGGAAAAAATCAATGCCTGCGTTTTATGTTCTATGCGTGTGACAGATCCGTTGTCATGGCAACCGTGACGGGGGCTGAGCGCAGCGGGAAAAAAGGTCGTATATCAAGCGCGAAAATAACAAAATAGCAGCTATGTTTCCCGCGCAAAGTCGCGCTGGGAACGCTGCGTTAACGTTTAAGCTTTTATTGTTTTCGGAAGTGGAGTGTGCGTCGTGTGAAAGAGACGGAAGATGGGGTAAGGGATCCGGTAATCGATATTACGCACTTTTGTAGCAATGGAATTGGCGCGGCACGATGCAAGAAACGTTTGCACGCGTTGCAACTACTTTTGAATTTTTGATCTCGTACCAAGTTCATGTTTCACGTATCATTTTCACGGTCATTTACGTGAGCATTTTGTCTACAATTTCAATTAATTTATGCGTCCTAAATTGTACCATGAAACAAAAACGATTAACAGCAAAATTATGAGCGAACTTTTTTATGCTTTTAATGAAATCCATAAGCTGACCTCTACTATAAAATCGAAATAAGAAAAAAACTCGAATTCACTTTACGTTTGCCAGATGTTATGATGTGAGCTATAGAAAATAATGACGTTTTCACAGAAACTGAGTAACACGAGGGTGGGGGGTGAAATTCTGATGAGTCACTTCGATACGGGTCGCATTGGTCGTCACTCGCCAATTCATACGGTTCTCGGAAACGAAACGTTTTCGGTTTTCTGAAAAGCAATAATAAGAAACGTCATTCACGTCGTTATCGAGTCATCGGGAAATTACATATTTTCGGAATATGTATTTATTTACGTACTTATTTTTAAAAAAATACTATGACAAACATAAGAGAAAGGTTTTGCTTAGAATTTCATACATTCCGCTTTATTAGTAAATGTTGCTTAAAATTAATCGACGTTTAAACATCTAAAATATATGAATAAACAGTCGCTAATCATTAAAGGGTTTATTTATAAACGTTCCTTATGGTTGAGAGATGTTTAAACGTCAAACATTTTTGGTTAAACAGTCGCTAATCACTACTTAATTATAAGCAACATTTATAAATACAAAGTTATATATCTAAGCTTGTCTAAGCCACGTGTTTAATTAAACCGACGACTAATATAGAGTAATCGCAACTCGAATGTTACTAGTACTATAATAGACATCAGTATGCCATTATTCCACACATCAGCTTTTCCCAAGTCGGTAGAACCTCTTTCATTCGACTCATTTCTAGTAATATAGCAGTTCGGTTGCAATCACTCGACTCTTTGGTCCTATGAATGCAACCAAGCAGTACTCTTAAGCGAGACATTAAGTTTTAAAAGTAGGAAATAGAAGTTAAATTAAAAAAATTAAAAAGCCCCGACCGAAAAAAAAACTCTATAAAGTGAAAAAATAATATTTATTGGCCGTTTAAGTTGTAGGTAATATTTTGAACAAGACATTGTCAAGTCGGGGGACGGTCAATGAAAACGCCAAACAGAGGAGGCAAATTTTCATCAGCCTTCCCCCGACTTGACAATACCTTGATCAATATATTACCTACAAAAATAAATATTATTATTTTTTTTACTTTTTAGAGCTTTAAATTATGAAAATATTTTTTTCTCAATCTTAACCACTTTTTAAATATGGAATAAAACATCAGGGCCTGTGTAATTCGTGCCATATACCTTCATGCTAGGAACTTATAAACGCCATTTATCATCTGCCTAGCCTTTTCCCCACAATTTTTGGGGTCGACTTCCAGTCTAACCGGATGCGACTGACTACCAGTATTTTACATGTAGCGACTGCCTATCTGACCTCCACAACCCAGTTACTGGGTAACACGATACCCGATGCCGGTTGTCAGACTTTCGGGCTTCAGTCAAACAGTAATGACTGTCAAAGATCCACGAATAACTGCTTTCCGAGGTACGGAGGCGTCTCGGTATGTAAAGATGGTCACCCATCCACAGACCGACCGCGGCAAGCGTAGCTTTACCTGATCAATCGACCCGTGTGGCTGTTATTACCTAGCCACGAGCCATGACGTAGCCAAGTTCTGGGCTGACACAATTTAGATTGCCATCGACACGCTTACAAGAAGAAAGATTAGAATTGGGGATAACCCATAAGGTGTCATTAAGTAAATCAACAAGGGGTTTCAAAATTGTTCATCGTTTATGTAACTAAATAAGAAGTTAATATTTTCGCCTACAAAAATGATTCAAATATTACTTTAAAATGTTTACACTGTAACAATAACATCAGATTTATTTGTTTTTTTTTATTTTTATTTTAGTGATGTACCGACTAGTCGGCCATATTTGTAGTCGGCGATTAGTCGGCGACTAGTCAGCTAAAACCGCCGACTAGTCAGCCCATTTTTTACTCGTATTAATATGCTTCAAAATGTAAAAGACGGTGATTGAAATTTACTGTTATTATTTTTATTACAGAAGCAGTTTTACAGTTTACTTTCAGTACAATCTAGAATATTATAGGAAATTAGGATAGGAAGAAACGCCGGCTCGCACGTAAACCCGACAATTTCGCCTGGTCGCCGGGCGCCGCGCACGCCACCTACGACCCGTAAGTGTAATCATGAACATTACCGATGTCACCCGAATTCAACCGAAAGCAATGATTGGCTTGACCCACTAGTCGGCTATTTTGCGGCTAGTCGGCCAAAGTCATAGTCGGCCCATCTCTAATTTATTTGTCAAGGTACACCAACAGCTTCTGTGGATAATAGATATATAAGATGTTTTACGGTAATAGCTTTTGACTCACACAGTCGCCAATTACAGGTTAACCAGCAATTTTATGAGTAAGTGATAAGTGATAACATAACACACTAATAATAAGACAAAGACTCTAAAATAAACATAAAAGCGGCTAGGTAACTACTTCTTGAACTTAAGATTAAATATCTGGATGACCGAACTTTGCTCGGTTTATATTTTTTGACGTTTTCTAGAAGTGAAACCTAGCTAGATCGATATATCGCCCCCGAAACCTCCTGCTTACTAAATTTCATGAAAATCGTTGGAGCCGTTTCCGAGATTCAGATTATATATATGCATATATTTATATACAAGAATTGCTCGTTTAACCTATTAGATAACAAAAAGTAAAATAAAATTACAAGACTACAATACTTATTGCAATTTTGCCCACTTACTTAAGACTAAAAAACAAACAATATAAACTGAAATAAAATAAAACTGAGATCTTAATTTAAAGTATAACTTCTAAAATAGAGTATGAAAAGGTAACAGTTTCCAAAATATTCCTAACCTAACAAATTATTATCATTGCATTTTCGGGACTTCAGTATTTTGGCTTTAAGAACTTTAATGGAATCATCCTGTAAGTCGACATTCTGACTTCTGACATCTGCTCGCAATGTCGTCCGCGTCATATTTCTAGTTCCCCCAAACCACCTCGTCGTATCGCATCGCCTACCCTTGATTGCTTCGTTTTTGCTTATGTAGCGTTTTTTCAGGGTCCTAGTGTGATGTTATGTAGCCTATAAAGTTCTTAAAGATTTGGGTTAACAAATGTTCTAAGCGTTTTTAACTCCAACGGGTAGTTTCAAAGATCAGAGCGTTCAAACAAACAAAAACTCTGTTATTGTCGAAACAACCTTTTTTAACCGACTTCAAAAAGAAGGAGGTTATCAGGTTTGGGCAAAACTCCGTCATATATACACGGATTTGCAAAATTCTTTTTTTATTCGAAAGAGGTTTATTCCGAAATGGTCCCATTAATAATAAATTTCATACAGATCTGATGATGCGTTTCAGAGACAGACAACGGAACTCTTCAAAAAATGACAGCAAATCAACCACGATTGCTGTTGTCGCATGGTGAAATTTCGAATTGGTGTTGGGTAGGTACTATAACTCAAAAGTGAAAACTAAAAACATTTTCCAGAAAAAAAAACAACCGACTTCCGAAAAAACACTGCAAAGTGAAAAATTACTTTAATTTTGGAAGTCGGTGACTTTGGATATTTATTTAAATTTTTTGTCACCGCCTTCCAAAATTAAAGTTATTTCCCAGAAGTGTTTTTCCAGACGTCGGCTATTTCTTTTATTTATTAGTATGGATAGATAGATCCTGCGTGAGCGCACACACTAGTGCACTATAATATCTCCCGCGCCAAAGGCTAGTCTCCGTTGAGATTGGTCACCATGGCCGAAGTACGGTCTGGCAGACTAGGTATATACAGGGTAAGTTTTTATCCAGTGCGCAAAATGTAACCATGAATTCAGCATATCATTCTAGACCCCCTAGCGCAGAAATTTAACGTCGGTTTTACAAAAAAATCAGCTGTCAAAAACTTATCCTGTATACCTATACAGGATAAGTTTTTTTACATACTTACTTATGTACATAATAGCTCTATCTGCCTTCACACACCGTAACGGCTCGACGAATTTCTATAAAATTTGGCGCACAGGTAGACCATGACCTGGGATAGGACATACGATACTTTTTATCCCTGTTACTAGGTCCCGGGGGATAATTTCCTACCTCCACGAGGTCGTAGACGCGGGCAAAACGAAGTTGTTCATAAGTAGCACATGACTAGGAAGCTAGCTAGCTATGAAGAGCAAAATCCTCTACAAATATGATTAAAGATTTATTTTTTAAAAGTCTATGCAGTAAGAACTATCAGGGAATGCCAAGGATTTACAAAAACCAAAGAGAATTAAACCACTAACATCACAGGCTATATAGTCATTGACAAAAACGAACAGTGACTGCGAAACTAAAGTCTGCTCTGAGTATTTTCACTAAAACACAAGTTTGGTATGTAATGAAGCTTTCGAAACTTAGGGCATTAAAAACTGTCTTAGACCACTCCCCCAAACTTTGTTATTTAAAGGCTTACTTCGGAAATATACGGTCGATAAACCAACATCCAGAATGTGGCTATTTGTATTTCTTGGCGATTATTACGAGAGCTAGGTTTGCGATCTATTTTTTAAACACATTATATCGTCAGTTATATTGTGAACTAGCTTTTGCCCGCGGCTGCACCCGAGTGGATGTCGGTTATCGCCAAAAAAGTAGCTTATGTCCTTCTCCGTGGTTTAGGCGTGAAAACGTAACTGACAGACAGACAGAGTAACTTTCGCAGTTATAATATTAAGTAGGGATTTTATAACGTAACTACCAAAAGGCGACTTTACAGGAGTGACAAAAAACTAAATTACAATTTAGAATAAAACTGTAAATTTTTGTGTACTTATCCTACTACAATGCTGTTTAGAGTATAATTCTCGAAATTTTATTGAATAATTCTTGACATTATAATTCTTAATCCTTGACATTGTATTTGATAGTAACTAGTTAACATTTTCCTTATCCTTGACATTGTACAGTTTCAACAACTAATTATGATATAATATATTGTACATTTAATTTTAATTCCCTGAAATATTTGTACGCTGGAAACAGAAGAATATTATGGACGGCATATTATGTATAACACCTTTGTAACAACAACATTCTAACAAATAAATTTAAAAAAAATAAAAAAAAATATTCCGAACAAATAAGAATCAGCCTTTATGATCTCACTTTCTTGTCTGTCACAGCGAGTTTTCTCGAGATTTTTATATTTAATTGACTTAATGTTTTTCATTCTTGTTATTTTTTACACGCTTTTTATGAGCTTCACCTGTATTTTTGTTTGTAACCGACTCCTTTGGACTTAATTTTGACCCACTTCAAACGGTCAGATTTCATTTAAACTGTGTAGACTTATTGAGGACCGATGACAATTCAATAATTTAAAAAAAAACTGAAAAATCACGCTTTTGTAGTTAGCAGAACTAAAAAATAGAAAATGAATAATAAATTAAAAAATCTATAAAACACGCGTTACAAACGCAACTAAAAAGCATAAAATAATTTCAAAAAAGCGTGCGGTGCTTTGTGAGGTATTTTTATAATCAATTAATATCAAGCACCCCACCCTTTTTTCAAATTATTTTCTGCTTTTTTAGTTGCGTTTTTAAAGCGTGTTTTTTAGATTTTTTATCTATTATTTATTCACGTGTATCTTCACTTGTATCTAAATAATGATGTGACACGTAAGAATCCCTTACCAATAAATTTTAATTTACACGGTAGTTAGTTTTCGTTAAGGGGGCTTGTGGCAAGGTAAAAACAGCCGCGCACGAGTCGATCTTAGGTTAACGCTACGCTCGCCGCGGTTGGTCCGTGGATGGGCGACCATGTTCACATACCGACACCCCTCAGTCCGTGTCTCGGAAAGCACGTTAAGCCGTTGTCTTGGCTGTCAATCGTGGATGTTTGACAGTCGTTACGGGTCGTCAGAAGCCCGAAAGTCTAACGGTCAGATAGACAGTCGCTCCATGAAAAATACTGGTATTCAGTTGCATCTGGTTAGACTGGACGCCAACCCCAACATAGTTGGTAAAGCCTAAGCAGATGATGATTCTTGTTATTTTTATATTTATTTCTTCCGTTCACTACGCATCGTAAAAGCTGAAATTGCTCAACAGTAGGATGAAACAGGCTAACAGATACTACCTACTAAATGATAAATGATTTTATTTCTGTAAGTGGGTATGTTCCGTGTGGTGCCGGACGTAATAGAATAGCACCATCCCATTTCTTCCCGTGGGTGTCGACTTACTCTATAGAGAATGGGCAGCAGCGTTCTCTATGCATTTGACCACCATACTGCGATCGCCAACCCGCCTGCCAAGCGTGGCGATTATGGCAAATAAGCTATAAAAAATAAAGTAATAAGGAAAAAGAAAAAAATAAATAAAGATACATTTGTTACTTATTCATTTTACAAAAACAATTTTCTTTTTTACTTCATGCATTTTTAAACAATTCTTTGTCTAAAATAGAAGTGTCATAATGCTTTATTAAATTCAATTTTTTTTTTTTACGTAAATCAAAAGCTCAGTTTTTATTAATGAGATACATACCTACTTCTGTTTCTTTTTTCTTGTTATTTCGAATTCATAACCGAAAATAATCTTTTCGTGAATGGCCGAAGTGCCGAAATGGTGAAATAAAGACCAGATTATTATTAAATTTGACATTATTGAAAAGTTCAGAACGTATTATTATGTATGACAGATGAGTTCTTCGGATACATGCTCTGGCATAAGTCAAAAGTTAATGTAAAGGCGCGTTCATATATCTTTTTAATTAAGGATTTCTTTTATTCGTTTTTGGTGTTGAAAATATAGTATTTTTGCAGACTATATATTTTTTCAAGAGTATATAGTACGCAGACCAGAAATACTATATATTATAGTACGGTTGGCAACCCTAGGTATAAGTGTAGAGTAAGTAACTAGTAGTAGTACCTATCTTCACTCGTTTGTTTGACTTATACCTAAATATTGATGGGTTGCTGATCTTCGCGTTATGCTCGTGAACGGGGCTTGTGGTGACTGGTCGTCTTGATGACCATGGTTTTGTTATTGTTAATTGTATTAACTTTTTATTAACTTTATTCTAAAGGTCCTAGTTTATCTTTTTTTATTTCAAGTTATAGCTTTAATTACATAATGCAGAATTGCATATGTAAGCGGGCACGCCCTTTATGCCTGGAGGCTTTTATTTAGTTTGTAAGTTCTGTTTACGTCTGTTTTTAAAGAATTATTATTTATTTCTACTTGAGTACCTAAAGTTTTCAATGTTTTGTTGATATATTGGGGTGTGTTAGCTGGCAAGTTTAATGTTTTTTTGTGTTTTGTAATGTTAATTAGCTACTATTGTATAGGATCATGTTCTTAACTGACAGCTGTGCTGCTGGGAAGTTTGTTGAGCTACTTCTTCTCCCCAGCTAAAGCACTAGGAAGTGGTGAAGGGCGGGCATTTTGGGGGGACTGTCTTATGTAATTTTGACGTTCAAAAAGAGCTGACTCTCAGCCTAGTTTGAATAAATGACTTTTAATTTTGATTTTGATGTGACTCATAAGAATCCCCTACCAAAAGGTTACCATGACTAAATACTTCATAAATTAATTTAGATGGCAGTTAGTTTTCTTAACGAAGTGATGTCATTATAGAACTACCAGTACTTCATTATTTGCGGTTTAGTATTTTTATTAATATAATTAATGGCAAATTTATAGTTTCTGAAAAATACTGTTGAATATTAAGTACTTTAAATGATATTTTCACGCTGTCGCAATGTAATTTCAAAAGAATGATTTCACAATCTCTTGCAAGTCGCCTATAAGATGGATGATTTTGTAATCCGCATCCTACGATTCGTCGGTGTATAGTCTTTTTCTGTTTAATATGTACTTTTACTTTTATTTTTTCTTTTTAATTTTAATCTTTTCATTTATCATGTGACATCACAGTTATGAGAACGAATCTCATAACTGTGATGTCATTTCGTGGACAATAGTGTCGGTTATACGTTTTTTCGACTGTGATGTATAAACTTTTTGTAAATGCTGTAATATATAACTGTTTTTTGTCCCAAATAAATTAAAAAAAAAATAGTTTTACGAGACAGTTTTTGAAATGTTATTTTGTTGATTTTTTTTCGAGAAATAGTGACTTGTACACAGTTTTATTTTAGGTGGATGGATACGTGTGTGCACTATGCGTACATATTAGTCTTAATTAATATGTCTTAATATTTCAATAATGCAATGATAGAGACGCAATTAGTATTAAGTATTGTGTTGTAGATGTTGTAGGTTCCCCGATTCAAGAACTGAACCTTCCAGCCCCAATATAAGAACTTAATAGAATTCTAATGCTGGTATCAATTGACCAAAATATTGGGGACAAACTATCACTTTTTGTAATGCGTTAAAGATGAGGGGATCAATTAGAATGGACTCGTCGAGTGTTCCATCCCTTAGCGCGAGACCACGGGACACCTCAGCTCAGATTTAGACCGAGGGGAGTGTAGTGCCACAGTGCCACCAGCCACCAAGTATAGCACATGCACTGGGGTACAGCCCTCATGCACCTTACGGCCTGAACGCAAAACAATCGGAAACATCAACCTGTCGCCAAATGGGGACGAATGTCGCACCCTCTTAGCCAAATTGCGTAATAATTTTATTAACCCTTTTCCAAACTTTTAACCTCCAAATTGGTATTACTCTCGCCTTCCTGCGCCACAAAAACAAGAAAAATATAACTACAAAAATGATGTTCATCATATACAACATGAATTATTGTAAGTTGGTGTAACGCATCTACAACGCGGCACCGAACTTGTACCGATCGATAGCACGCCAACGCGAAAGCTCCAAGTAAACAGATCGAAGCTTTGAGCGAACTCCGAATCGAATCCCGCCAAATGCAACGACAGCTGTGCGTAGCCCGTAGCGCGCGTAGCCGGCCGCGGCGTAGAGGCGGCGCCACCGGGCGGCCGTATTATTATTATTTGTAAACAAGCGAACAAGCGTGTGCGGGCGCGGGGCGCGTCACGTGACCGCGCGCCATTGGCCGCCGCGGCAGCTGCGTCGCCGCCGCGCGCGCCAGTCCGCCGCCGAACCTCGCCGCGTACACATGCACGCTGATCGCCCCCGCGCGACGCGACACGCGCTCTACTGACGCGATCGCGAACTCCGATTCCCTTTTTGTTTATTTTTCGCTTGCGTCCTTCGAACCGTTTTGTTTCCGAGGCAGCGAGACGAAGAAAAAAAGGAGGCGCGGATGGATCGAGCGAGAGAAGGTACAGAGTTCGCGTCTTACACCAAAGTTTTGTGGCAAAATGTGCAAGTGTTTCCAAGTAGTGGAGTAGAAGCTTTTGGTTTTTGTGGATTGTTTAGTTAGAGGTACACGTATATAGAGAGCGGTGCCAGCAGACCGTGAAGCAAGGTCCGGTGCACGTTCGCGTGCTTCCCCCAGAGCTTTCGTTGCGTGCTTTCGCGAATCGATCCCTGTTTTCCTGCTTGGCGTTTGTTGTTGTAGCAGACAATTGGTAAACTGTATCTCTAACAATCGTCGGAACACATCAAGGCTGCACTGTCTCACGCTTATCTGAAGCTAATTGGATGTGGTCTCGTTGGTAGTTCTCGACAGACGCCTGTTTCTAACAAAGTGCGTGAGAGTTGCAAAGTTGCGAGTCAGGGGCACGGTGATAGCATCCGGAGACACGTTGTGGTGACGCATCGGCTGTCATTGTCTGATGTGCATGATGTCACATAATTTAGAGCTTAATTGCAACCAGCGAAATTGGAGCGGGAACGATTTTTATCTACTTTATTGCAGTTTGTAAGTTCAAAGAATGGCATTCCAAAGTTCTTTCAACTGAATTTAAATTCTATGTTGGTCTCATTGCATCGTTTTGCAGACGAGAACCACGTGAAACAGGCTTTTCAAGGAGGCTAATCACAAACTGGCCATTGTCCAAAAATTAGAGGTCAAAGCAATCAAAAACTTGAAATAGAACTCGTTTCAAGCTGAACAATGTTGATTGACTCTTCCGAAAGTTTAACTAACGAATCTTCTTAACTTTCCTGAATTGACTTATCTACTTTTCCAATTATTGGTACCTATTGGACTTAACTAATCTTAAAGCTACTTTTTACTCTTCTTAAAACTTCATTGAGAAGGTTGTTTCGCCTGCTGTTATGTTAAAAGTATAAAACATATTACTACTAGGACCCAAAAGTAATCAAAACCGAGGAAATCTATCATTTAAATACTTTTAAGTCAGTTGTAAACTTTCAGGATTACGTTTCGTTAATCTTGTTTTACACACCCCATCTGTCCTTGTATTTCATCAACTGGATAGCTAGATTGCATTCAGTCCTTAAAATCCAATTTTAGACTATTTTATTCTTCTGACATCTTTTAAACCAAAAACTGCAGTAAGAAACCAACTTTTGGTGCCGCTTTTATATCTATGTAATCATTTTAAGAAAACTCTTACAGTTCTCAAAAGCTTTTTTTTTTTAAATAAAAGATTAATTAATATATATCTAGTCATCTTTGTAATGGCTCTTTAATTGAGACTTGCACTTAGACTTTTAGACATGATTAAGATTGCATGGTCCTTAATATATCTGCGTTTAGCGTTCCTTAAAATGGTTCTTGAAAAATAACTCGACTTTTTAATTTAACATTTTGGACTTCGGCAGTTCAAACTTCTAAATGGTCATTTCCAATCCAACTTAAAGATTCTTTATCATTCCTTTCAAAGTACGGCCTCGTTAGTCTAGTGGTCGCAAGCGCTACTGCTGAGCATAAAGTCCTGCGTTTGATTCCGGGGTCAGGCAAAGTGTTATTGGATATTCCCATCTGGAATTTCTCAGTAGCAACCCGGAGTCAGGATGTTTGCCCAGTTGACGGCAATAGACTCGCCCCCATTACATGGGACTTAAACGTAACTGGAAAATTATGGGTGTACAGGCGTGATGTTAACAATATTTTCAAAGTTCGTCATAAGTCGTTTGTATGGTCGAAACAGTTGCTTCGCCAGCGTTTGTATGGTCGAAAAACTTGCTTAGCCAGCTTTTGCATCGGCCAAGACTGCACTACAAAAGAGATCAATAGTCCGAGTACTCATCTTTTCCTTAGCACTCTTATGAGCTCAAATTGCAATACAGTCACAAAATTCAAAGCATCTCAAATGGCTAAACCAAATCCAATTTCTTCTAACAGTCCACGAACCAAAATCTCCTACTCCGCAATCGGATATCGGAATATCGAAGATTAATACTTTTAAGCACTGAACTTCGTCGAAGATTCCGGTCCCACGGAATAATCGAATAAATAATACGTCTTCCTCCCGTGAATGCGATAATAGGGAGTCAAGTTCAGTGAAGCCAATGAAAACAAATAAACAAATTGGCCAATTTCGCCGGAGCTAACAGTTGGTAGTTACTGTTGGTACAGAGTTGAGAGCAACGCAACGGATTGTGCAATGCTATGTGCTTCCTTTTTAGTTGAACAAGCGAGTTATGTTTCCTCTGAATCTAGTTTTGGATTGTTTTGAACGTGGAAATTTTGTATTTTTGGTTGACATTGTTGTCGTTTTTGGTTTGTATGATTGTCAACGCTAATAGTTTTGGGCTTGTTTCGACTGGGATGTTGTATCCTACGTTACATCTCGTTTCCTGTTTTAGATATGATGAAATAAATCCTCTAGTGGTGTTAAACCATATTTCTCTTTACCATAACGTTTGTAAGATTCTACTGCCGATTTAAAATTTTAATGCTGTTAATTGAAGCAACAGTGTACTGGATTTCCATCCATCATTCCCGACACTTAATTTCAAAGCTTCAGTAATTTAATTGCTTTTACTATTTGTTGATATCATTTTGTAGTGCCAACCAATTGGTAGAAACAACTTAATGAAATCCATTGTCGTGTATATGGATGATTGTATAGTTGCAGCACCAACAAAAACCTAAGTCTCCCAAATTAAGCTTTCCAAGTCAACAACCGTTTACGTTCTATAATCTGAAATATTAATATCACCTCTAAAGGTTCAAATGAAGCGTCTCATCCATCTGTAGTCTCAAATATCCCGATTATTGCCACAAGTAATATCATAAGTTGATTCATACTTTCTCTGTGGGATAATCCTCCTGTTATTGCTCCCGAGCAAAGCGACTCTTACGCTTTTGAAAGTATACATAGCTGGTTCAGTATGTGTACAAACCGTCTAGGTAAAAGTTTAAACATTGATGTAGTGAAAACTTTCTTGGAAATGTAATTGTGGCTGATATTTTATTTGGATAAGGGCGGGAGTCGCGACGGTGAACGCTCGCTTTTCAATGAGAATTCAGTTTTAAGTTGGGCGGACCGCTTACATTCAAAGTTAATATCACATTTTTATAGTTATTAGTTTCAGTCTTTAGTTATTGGGAGTTCTTCAAGTTGCTACTGAGTTATTTGCAGTCGATGCAAATAAAGATCGTAGACATTGTTTGTTTTTTATTGAAAAGTCTTTTACGCTATCAATATGCCTTTCGTGTGGTTATATTGATACAGTTAAATGGTGAATAGTTTTATGGAAGCTAGTGAACAAAGAAAACTGAAAGAGAAACACTAGCTCCAATGCTTATCATATTACGGTTGCAACAATTTAGTCAAATTTTCAAATGATTTGAAATAGTAACCTACAGTACGACGCGACAATATGTGAAGGAAACAATACTAAATCATACAATCATCGGCATACACATGTGACTTCCTTCAAACAATTTCATAGGTGTAAGTACAAAAAACGCTCAATTTCCGATGTCGCATCCGATAGCAAAGACAGACGTGCTCACAAAAAATTCTTTACAAAACTGTATCGACCAACTTTAAACAGCTTTTACGAAAATCGAACAATCACCCTATATCGTTGCTGTTAGAGATTAAAATTGAATGTGTTAGATGCCGAGAAAGTGCAACAATAAGTTTGCTGAAGTATTAAGGCATTAGAAAAAGTGGTAGTGTGGGAAAGATTGTCGTAAAAAACTAAACATCTGCGTTTCTATTCAACTGGATTCGAGTGGTTCAGTGGGATGGGACGGTAACTCTATATCGCCGAGGCCTTATCATTCTAATGTGTTTTAAATTTGATGGAGTTCTGATATCATGGTGGCATGTTTATGGATTTTATTAGGTTTTTAATGCAGTTTTTAGGTTATCGTTAAAGAGTCATGTATGAATTCCGTATATTACTTTTTTAGGCGAAATATCGAAAGTTACTCGTCATCTAGAAAGTTTATACAAACGACAACAAAGAGAGCTAAAACCCTTTATAACTTTGTGATTATTTAGTGCCGACTGTTTGTCTACCATAATAACACGGATTTATTCTGCCGTCTAGACTACGTGTTTTATGAAACGTAAAGCATCTGCTTCAAGTTCTGGACGCTAAGTTGAGTCCTATTTGCCACCAACAGAATATAGTCTGACAAACGGCTTCTGATATGATAGTATAATTAAGTATATAACATGTTAGTTTAAATTGCAAAAGCCCAAAAGTCTGTCAGGTCTTACCAAGGGGTATCGTTTTACCCAGTACCTGGATTGTGGAGGTCAGATAAGCACTCGTTCCATGTAAAATATTGGTATTCAACTGTATTCAGTTAGACCAGGCAGATGCTGATGATGTTAGTTTAAATTGCAACCCTACTAGAGAAATCTATGAAATCGACAAACACACTGAACTTTTTACATAGATGACTCCAAAAGACAAGAAACATAAGACTGTGGACGTCAAAGTCAAGGATATAGTATCAGATATTGCTGTGAAACAAGAAAACAATGATAATAAAGGAAACCTTACCACCAAAACCGAAACAATAAACGAAATAATACTTAATAACGACATCTCGTCGTTGAATGTTGCTCGTATAAAATAATAGAGCGAGAATTGAATCCGCATCGCTCGGCGGCAATCAGACTGATGTACGTATCCTGCCCGCTGTGTCATTACATACTGATTTATACATGTATTTGTGTGAGAATCTATGAATGAAAAAATCATAAGTGTTCTATATATTATATTCCTTCTGGTGCTTGTGGCTTGGGGGCGATCAGGTTAAGCTACGCTTACCGCGGTTAGTCCATGGATGTGTGACCATCTTTACATACCAAGACCACGTGAAGCCGTTGGTTCCAGCTGTTATTCGTGGATCTTTGACTGTCGTTACGGGTCGTCAGAAGCCCGAAAGTCCGACAACCAGTCTTACGAAGAAGTATCATATTGCCAGTAACTGGGTTGTGGACAAGGTAACCGACATAGCCCGAAGAACAGATGGCCGATGGGGCCGATAAGTTCTGGAGTGGCGACCGCGAACTAGAAGATGTAAAGTTGGAAGGCCTCCCACAAGGTGGACCGATGACCTTGTGAGGGCTGCAGGAGTCCGCTGGATGCGGGAAGCACAGAACTGGTCAAAGTGGCGGAGCATGGGGGAGGCCTGTGTCCAGCAGTGGATGTCTTTCGGCTGAAATTATGATGATGATGGGTTGTGGACTTCAGATAGGCAGTTGCTTCGCTCCTTGTAAAATACTGGTATTCAGTTGTATCCGGTTAGACTGGAATCTGACGCCAACATAGTTGGAAAAAGCTGGGAAGATGGTGATGTTGATAATAGTCCTTTTTGTGCTCCAATTTAAAAATTTGAAGAAAATTACGTTTTGGAATCGGTTCCCGTTGGTAATGAAGGTATACAGCAAGTTGCTTCTTGTTGTAACAAGAATATACCAGCTACAAGAACGGGTTACGTAAAAATTATTGCAAAAAATCTGGGATGACTAACTATTGCATATGATGATGAAATAGCAATAGACGCAGGATCAATAATATAACAATAAAAGATGTTGATCGATGAGTAATACTCGGGAAAATACGAGGCACATAAAGGAATAGTCATTCAAGCTAAAAATTGTCCTTTTGAATGCAAGGATCCTTCAAATAGAAGCTATGCATGAGATTCAGAGCTCACCTATGTCTTTCTAGAAGCAAAGAATAAAATCTGTAACAAGAGAAAACATGACATTAATCACTGATACTGTACAGGATAGACCGTCCTTCCTTCTTTTATTTCTGAAAGTAGGTTTGTACAAAAGCGCTTACGCGTCAATCACATTTAAAAAAATAGATGTGGTCAGCGTTTCCTGTTTGACTACACTGAGAAGAAACTCCGGACCAAACTCAGAGGTCACATTCTCTTTTAAAGTCCAAACACACAAAACAGATTGGTGTCTGAAATGGTCTTTTGAGGAAAGATTCACATAGATTGAGTGGACTTGACCCATTTATCGGTAATCATGAAACTCAACTCAGAACTTAAGGAACTCAACGAAAACCTTCGCGGCCCAAATGTATGGGACGACCGATATTTTTTTCGCGATTACGGTGTGGACCTATGGATAAACTTATTCAGTTGGATGTTCATACCCTTAATTTTGACCACACATTTTGGTAAACCTGGCTGTAGCTAGACATAAAACAAAATATACCGATAATATTTCGGATATCCCGTCAAATAAACATGCTCTAGTAGATAACAATAGCATATAGGCATACAAGCAACATAGAACAGTTATTGTATGATCCTCACCTACATCTTTCCGATTGGTCGATCAGATTAATTGGGGTCCTGTGACGTAACATCAACAGTTGGTTATGAAACCCGTTGCAAAAGGATTACTCCTGCTTGCACAACCACCGGTTGATCATATGGAGTTTTACAAACCAATATTGCACAGCAATTATGTTTTATTTTTTTTTATTTTGGCTTCACACGGTTTGTGCATTTAGCCAGTGTCAAGTAATTTTTCTTTTAGATCAAGTAAATGGCCCGATATCGGGCACGAAGTTACAAAACAGTCATAGTCGTCTTTAGTCAGTCAAGTCAAATCAAAAATATTGTAAAGCGGTAGTAACTTTACAACAACCTAATAGGAGTTTTTGGGGGGAACACGAAAAGTCCACGTTAGTCACTTATTTTCACCTTCACTACACTTGTGCACTCACACGTAACTAAATTGAATAATTCACTATCAAAATTATACAATTTAATTCGCTATTTCACTAAATTCCATGAAAATGAAAATTCGTGCGACATGTTCCAACGCGATCCCGCCAAAAACTCGCACAGCAATTAATAGGAAAAAAGGTCAATAAAATACAGGTTGACATGAACAAAAATGAATTTAAATAAAGAAAGAACTGCACGAAGATGTTTAAAAAGGGAATTTAAGTACTCGTATATCAAGAAAGTCAAAGTCAAAGTATTTATTGATGTGATTTGTGGTGATCCAGTAAGTCTTATAGCTGTTAGATTATGGTAACTCAAAAAACTACCCATTAGGGGGCATACACTATTTAACAACATAAGAATTTAACATAAATATTTCATACAATTTAACAGAAATTTTAATATTCGAATACAACCACTTTTTATAACAAACGTTAAGCATACAGTTATTTAAAATAATAAATATTTAGAACACAATAAAATTAATACGTCAAGTTTTTTGTATTTTCAACCATAAATATTATTTTATTACACTTTGTTAATCTGCCAAGCCTTTTTCGAACTATGTTGGGGTCGGATTCTAGTCTAACCAGATGCATTTTTTTTTGGGTATGGCATCTAGCAGTTGACCTTGAGAGGCCGTGACTGCTTAACCGGGCTTTCCTGTAGGGACTAATAGCTTTTAGACTAAGAGCCTCCAGCCAGGGAAACCAGATGCAGCTGAATACCTGTAATTTATATGGAGCGACTGCCTGTCTGACCTCCATAACCCAGTTACTGGGTAATACGATACCCTTTGGTAAGACTAGTTTGTCAGACTTTCGGGTTTCTGACGACCCGTAACAATTGTGAATGATCCGCCAATGGCAGCCTGGACCAACCGATTTTCACCGTACTTTCCGAGGCACGGAAGGTTCTTAGTTTGTAAAGATGGTCACCCATCCACGGGCCAACTGCGGCAAGCGTAACTTAACATGATCGACACGTTCTGTTTTTTTTTACGCAACAATATTTAAACGGAGAAAGAAGAAAAGCAAAAAAGCCAATAAGAATTGACGTCTTGACCACAGATTTTAAAAAAATTAACTCGCACCTTCTTAATGGTTTTATAACATCGTTTTAACAAAATGAAGGTGCTGATCCATCGATAAGAATATACGAACTACTTACAGTAACCATCGATGTGTTATCAGCAGATTATCATCAACGAATGATCACTTATACTGAGATATCGGCTTCCTGTGCAGGTATTATGCTTAAACGGATGTTACAGTACACAGCTGGTAATGAAAAAAAAAAACGTTCAAATACGTTTTTTATGTTCTGTTTTTTAAATATTTTGTAGTAGATTTTGTAGTAGAAGACTATTTATTAGGCGTTGAAATTGTTCTGCAATAAATTGTCTTTGAATGGTCTTCTACTTAATGATATGTTAAAAAAATATCTATTTGAAAATGGATTTACAGCCAACAACAATAGTCTAAAAATAGTAAATTATCAGTTACCACAGCTATATCCTCAAATAGCTTTAGATATCTTTGTATAGCACAGTCTAACATCTAAAATCTGTGTTCAGTTCAAGGTAGTAAGAATCTACCCACATGTTACCACAAACTAGTAAAACAACCATGTACCCCGCGAACACACTACCCACATTCTTAATAACAAGACTCAATGATTTCCGAACATCCAAACGCAGTTCGGCGCAGTTTGCGCGTCGCTACAAAAAAGCGACAACATCCGACGCTAAAAATATTCCGTATAATTGCAGCTCAACGCTGAAAGCGCAATGCTTTCGCTGCAGCGGTTGTACGGTTGCCCTTGACAACCCAGACCCAGATACTATCGCGTTCTACCCACACGGCCACACACACCCACACTGCGACACCCTCTGAATCCTTGCAACACACACGCTCGAACACATACAGCACACATGCGAGGCGGTTGCGTTCTGAAGTGAGCTTTTTAATTTTTTTTTCGAGGAACGCTCTTTGTGCGCTTCTACAAAGAGTTTGCCCTGTGATTACTGGTCGGAACGTTTTGGAGTGATAGTGATGTAATGCGGAATGATTTTTGAACGTTGACGTGAGATTTGAATTTGGAATTACAAAAGATGGTTCGAATTTGTTCGATGTTAAAATGTTAAGGCCTGACGTCGTTACACAAAATAAAACATAGGACACCTTCTAAATATAAAATTCAATCACCAATTTACCATCAGCTAACTAACTCCCGTACCACATCCCATGTCCACCCTACTATGGAACCCATAGAAATCAAAGAGATCCATCAAACCACTCATCCATTATTAGACAGTTAAGTTGGTCCAACATACAACAGTACGAGAAGCCAAAATTTCATGTAGAAACGGAACAGAAAAATCTTCTAAGTCCCTCAGGAAAATACGGCACAGTACTTGACGGAAAGCGAAAAAGTCGAAACAAGCAAGTTGCAATTTACTCCCTCTTTGTGATGGAAACAAAAGACATTTCTTTTGATGCGTATCCTTTGGAAGCCTTAGTTATAGCTCCAATTCGCGAAACTTTTATAATGAGAAAATTTCATCAATAAGGAATTAGTAACGCCAATGTTTAAGTCGATGTAGAGACTATATTCAAATTAATGCTACTAGGAATTTCCTATGTTACATTATGTATAAAACTATACGGTTTTGTAATTTAATAAAATTGACCATCAACATATTTTTGGAATCAGGACAATTTACAACAAACAAAAAAATAAACGATGTTGAATGTCAAAAACAGCATCCCAATTCAGAAATAGAATTCGATTCTGTTCCATCGCGTGATATCGTCTCTAATAATACAATTAATCGACATAAATAATCCCAGGTTTAATAATAACAAAGTACTGACGTCATCAATACTGCAAATGAAGTGCTAATCGATGTCGATGCCTCTCCGCGCGATGAAAGTTCTTGTTCCATATTTAAATATACGTGTCTTGTCTACCCTTTTGTAGATGAATCACTTGGAACAATAATTATGAAATTTTAAATGTACTTAGAATTTTTTTTTTTTTTTTTTTTGGTTTTGGCTTCGCACGGTTTGTGCATTTAGCCAGTGTCAAGTAATTTTTCTTTTCCATCAAGTAAATGGCCCGATATCGGGCACGAAGTTACAAAACAGTCATAGTCGTCTTTAGTCAGTCCAGTCAAATCAAAGTTATTGTAAAGCGATAGTAACTTTACAACAACCTAATAGGAATTTTTGGGGGGAACACGAAAAGTCCACGTTAGTCACTTATTTTCACCTTCACTACATTTGTGCACTCACACGTAACTAAATTGAATAATTCACTATCAAAATTATACAATTTAATTCGCTATTTCACTAAATTCCATGAAAATGAAAATTCGTACGACATGTTCCAACGCGATCCCGCCAAAAACTCCACTTAGAATATTGCGTATTCGGAATGATATTCAAATTCAGATTCCACAATATTATTTTATGATAGATGGAAATTTTGAAAACGGAAACTATTCGGAAATTATTAAAAAAAAAATCAAAATGTAAAAACAAATAGATCGTGCTATTTAATCTATGCCAATCAAATCTAAATAAGGAAAACAATTCAAATACATCTTAAAAATAACAGGCCATTAATAAACTTTCTAAAAATGTCGCATCGAATCTCGATCTGTGGAAATAGACAGATTTAAATTGAAACATTTCAAAAATAGTACGCCCTTAAAATAGTGAGACAGAAATAGAGCGTAGCATTAGGCACTATTGCCGTACCCTTCTATTTATAGAAATTGTTTACTCCATATGATAATACGACCAAATAAGATGGCATCTAAGAAAACCGAAGACAGAATTCATTCGAGCGTATCCTCAAATCGGTCGTGTTACAAAAAGCTCGCATTTTATTGTTGTTTCATAGACATTCGGTAGTGCTCATATTAAGGAATAGTTACTTTATAAACGGCCGGGAAGCGGATACAAATAGCAATTTATTTTAGCGGTTTCCTGCGCATTTTCTCCTATTTCTTTTCGTGTACGCTACATTTTTTTTCTAATCTCACCTTCGTTTTTAACTTCTTATTCAAAGTGATATATTTTTCAGTATTCTTCACCGATAAAACGACATTTGACAGTTTTTACTTCCCATATTTTAACATTATGTAGATGCAGTTGACTGTATTTAATTTATAATTAGATACACTCTTTTACCAGACTGGTTGAGTTTCTTGCATCTGATGCAACAATAAAAGAAATTCTGAAAAAACTGACTTCCAATTCCGAATTCAAAAACCGCTTCCGAATCCTGTCGCACCAAAGTTACCATCCACAAAACGAAGTTACCACACTAAAAAAACTACACATTAAGATAAGCTAGATGGACATCAAAAATTTTCTTCTCTCTCCTTGCACGGGATTGCACGCACCCTATTGGGGTCAGGTTAACGGGGTGTGGGGGCTATGACGTCACACAGCGAAATGTTACCGGCACATGACAACGTGATTATCGCGCACCGACGGTTTTATCAACGCACATTAACGTGCCGAACGATTTGCTAATGTTAGTTTGATACGGTGATGCTGTTTATCTTTTAAGATGATTTTGGTACAAGGCTTGCACTATATTGGAAGATGGATTTTCATTTTAGAGTTTAGGTAAGTATATTTAACGGTGAAAAGTTTTGGTAAAGTTACCTTTGCAATAAATTTTTATTTTTTTGATTATTCATGGGGTCATATTTTCAGTTCCATATAAGAAAGGTTGTTTCTTTTGTGCTTTGCAACTTTTGATTTGTTTCGTATTTCTCACTTATAATGTTGAGACCTAAAGTTCCTTCGTTTTTAACTGGAAATCCACAATATTCAAAATAGATCAACTCATTCTCAAATATTACAATTATTATTATTTAGGATCTCTAACTCGTCGTCTACATTCGCTTACTTCAACAACAAACCAATAATTCAAATTCAAGATATTCAAAATAATAATCTCATTTCGGATATCATAAAGCTATTACATTGAAGACAATAAACAACAGCTGATTGTTACCAATTTCCTTCCAAAGTACGCAAGTATAGGCCATTCGCGCCATTGCATCGATTCGCGCTCTATTCAAAACACAGGCCCGCGCATGCGTGCCCCGCCATCGCAGTAAACATGTCGGGGCCTGCCCATAACTTGCGAATTTTCTTACCTCCTCTATTCTTACTTCTTCACAATTTACATTGTTCCCTAATAAAAAACGATCCAAGTTCTTTTAACTTTCTATCAATTTTCCTTGAATAGTTGCCCTAATAAGATATTTTTGTCCACAGATTGGTGCCGGCCGTACGGATAACCGGCCCAGACGACGCCTCATGCGCCGAAACTGAAACACGTTCAACCAAAAGCCACGAAATCCTCAAACCAAAGCCTCCAGTCATATCTTTCGTTTCGAAAATCTAAATATAAGCACTATTTTTTAAACCTTTTAACGATAAATCTATATCGTAAATAGTATACGCTAAATCCCAAACAGTACAAATTAATTTAAGTCTGAAGTGATCGGTATTTACAATAAAAAAAGCCTTGAACGAGCGAAGTTAATCAACCAACGACCAGTATTTAAACGTTCCAAAATAATAGAAATCGTTAAACGAGTGCACAAAATATTTTATCGATCGTTAACAATTATAATACGAACCGAATCCTCGAGCATTTTGTAAAAAAGAAGTCAGCCAAAGATTTTTATAAACCCTTAGACTGTAAGAGTTCGTGTAAGTTCAATTGCCTCTTATTAAGGACTTTTATATTTATTCCTTAGTTGGATAACGAAGATATTGTGATTAGTTTTAGTGTAAACCAGTGTGCCGTATAACCGTAACAGTAAGTGCTACTTAGATACAGAACATTAACAAATTAGCGGAGCCACGTCAAGAGTACAAATTGTAAGTTCCAGTGCAGTTCCAAGTGTTCAGTACTACAATAGACTTAGAGCTTATTTTTGTAAGGTTTTATGGTCCCCGACGCGATGAGGCAGCGTCGAGGCAAGGCGTCATGAGCGAGGCGCTCAACAGCGACGCCAGCGCAGACAGCGCTCTACCGCCGTTCTCCTCTTTCGGCGACATGGAGAACGAGCAGCGGATCCTCACAGCCGATACACGGCTCCTGGATCCCGCCTGGGAATACTACGAGAGAACCGGAGACTCGGTCTCCGTCATCGCCAGCCAGCCGCAGTACCGACCGTGGGAGTCAATGCCCATCACGGTGCACTCCAAAGATTCATTCCTACGGGCTGGCTTCTCAGCAGCACTGGACTACCAGCCCGTCACACTGCAGCCCATTCAGAACAAGCTGCCATCCTTCCAAAGCCAGTTCCAAACGTTTCCCGAAACGTCTGTGATACCGGAAACGGGTCTGCCTAGCGTGACCCCGGTGCCGGTCACGGCGAGCCCGACACCGAGCGCGAGTCCTAGTCAGTTAACCCAGCTCACGCAGCTCACCACGCCGTCGTCGCCTGCGCATCTCACCACTCTAGCCCAGATGGCGCCCTTATCGACCACCCTGACGACACTGTCACCTGTCAACGCCACAACATTCCATACACTAACAGCTGTAAACGCTCGAAGCTTCCCCATCGTGCCAGCGCCCTTGCAGGCGAGGGAGCTGGCACCGGCCGGACAAGCATACATTGACGACAGACACATACAACTGTACCAACCAAACATAGCCACAATCAATGCTTACCCAACACAAAATGGCATTTTACACCAAAATGGAACGCTCCTCCATCAAAACGGGAGCTTAATACAGAACATACAAAGTCCAACCGTAGTTCATGTGTTGAAAAACGAGCCGTTTGATGTGAAAGCGCTGCAGGAGAAATATACACCGAATGGACTACACCACAGTAATTTCCAGAATCCAATGATGATTGATAACGGTTATGAGAAAAAGACGAATGGGTTCGGGACCGGTTCGTCACCAACCAGATCGGACTTTAGGAAGAAGGAGCGACGGAAAATGCGCGCGAATAGCACAGAGTCTGATGGGTCTAACATGGAGGTCGGGTCTGAGAGCAGTGGTCAGGTCGCGGCTGTGTCTTCCACTGCAGGGTTCAAGTCACCGATGCATGGGGCACCTCCAATGGCGACGGGACCTATGGAAATGGACGACATAAGCAGTGAAAAACAGGTGAGAATTTTCATATTTTAAAACGTACCTTTTTTAATCCAAATTGGTGATCATGGCCCTGATTACAGTAAATATTTGACACAATTTCTCGCTAAATGAAATGTAAAGATCAAAACGGCTTATATTTGGATCCGTTCGGTCTAAATATAAGCCGTTTTGGTTTCAGTTAACTGTAGGCTTAACGCCGATAATAATGCCTATTTGCGTACATCCAACTATTAATCTAAACATTGACGGTTGCGACTTCGCCACAAAATTTTGCCATTTACAGCACCAAAACTATAATCATTAGTCGCTGATATATGACAGAACATTGCAAACAAAATGATACACACAAAACGTAGGCAAGTTGAAAAGCAACACAATAAAATCGGGAACGACAACTAATCTCCCTTCCCACGAATTGGCGAATTGCGTAAACAAGACGCCGGGGAATCGCGAAAAGCCGACTGTATATTCGACGTAAGATATAAGAATTCTCAGAATTTTCATTCAGCTACACGCCCGCCGAAAGTGGATATTCGAGAGAGCCCGAAAAAGAGAAACTTCCACCGTAATTCCACCTTTTATTATTCGCCGAGCAGTTTTTATTCCCGGACTTGAGTTTCGAAATGGCCGAACTCCTTGTCTTCGCGGCTATAAATTTAATAGTTAGCCGATTCTCTTGCTCCACCAATAAATTAACTTCCTCTCTCGTTTAAAACACAAATTAAAGTCGGGCGATTTATGCGTGTCCTGCTTAGAAAATTTTATGACTTTGAAATTTAACAGCGAATGCAATTAGTCGGCAGTTTTGAAAAGCCTTCGATATTAACGGAGTTAGTATGTTTTAATTGTGGCTCGAAGTTAAGAGTTTTAAAGTAGGAAGGTACCTGTTAAGTAAATCATTAAGTCAATGGTTTTGGATATAATGACTTCTATTTTTGATCATCATTTGTAGAGTAACTAAGAACACTGGCTTTGTTTTCTGAAGTTATCGATCGCTGCAAAACGACTGTTATACCGAACCTGCCAACTACAAGAAAAAATATAAGTGTATTTCAATGAAAACAACAGAAACATTTCCACATAATAAGCAATAACAAAACATGTTTACACGGCTACACATCAAGCTATACATTTCCAGTTTACACTGATCTCGTACTGTACGGAAATCCTATACAATGCGAAATCAACTTATACTCGAAATGTATAGCTTGATGTGTAGCCATGTGTACAACATGCACGACTGCTCTTAATTAATTAAAAATTTAAAGAACTATTCTAATGCTAGTTACCACTTTAGAATCGAACGGATGAAAATATTCTTATGCAATTTGTTGTAATTGAAGTTGCCAGTTCAGAAAAACTTATCTAAGTGCCTAACCAGCTAGAAAAGGTCCAGACTTGACGACATTCTTTGCACAATAAATGTCAGCGCTTCCTAGTCTAATAACGAACACCTTGGCTCGCAGCTGCCTCTACAATAGACAGTAATTATTAGAGATGCACCTCGATTAGTCGTTACTTCATCTTTAGTGATCGTTTATCGGTAATCAGTATAATCGAGTGATGTTTAAGTGAATGATGAGGACGAGTAGTAAAGGTTTAGTACGTTCTCCAATGTGTTTGAATGAGATATCAAAGTTATTAATAGTGTTGCCAACGAAATAATCGATTCAAACGATATTTTGCAGCGAACGTTATAAATAATCGTTTCTTGTTACCTTATTTTACACCGATTAAAATGTTTAAGATGTAAGCTGTAATGATCATTAGTCACAATGGCATGTCTTAATTGGACGGTTACAGCAAATTCAAATGAATGCAACGAACTCCACGCGAGTGAATTTCACACATGTTTAGTTTTTTCTCAAATATCGACTTAGTTACACCTTTTTATCAATATATTGACGGTTAATTTAAAAAAAGAAATTCCATTAATTTCTCAGTAGTCGATAAGATAGTTATTAGAGCGATCAATTTAAAATCGAGTAATTTTTAATTGATGCGATGACTCGATTAAAGTATTTGACGATTTAATTTATCGAGGTTCAGCTGCTTTGAGTTAATACTGATTGTAATCGAGTACTTCATAGAAATATGCTTTATAACTATTTTTTCTTTAACGACGTCGATCATAAAGCTGTATTTATAGTTGACTCAGTACTGCACTTAACTTAACTACAGGTTACTTGCATTTAGCGCTAATAAATAAATAAAATTCCTCGTCATTGTTTTACACTGCTTCATAATGGTTTCATTCGAAAAAAGTTTAATCTGAAAGAGTAATATGAAATTGCTCAACAACTTACTTAAATTTGTGCGTGGGTATATAAAATTCAAATAAGGCATTCCAGAACATTAATTTTGAATCGAAAAAAACTTTTCCGCCATTACTACAAAGCTGAAATAAAAATCCTAAACTAGCATCATTCAGATTTATTCTCTATTACCCTATGTTAGATTACATTTTCCTTTTTCTAGCCGCAGCTATTACTCATTATGCGAATGGAATGAGTCAAACGGGGAAAATACAAAGCTTCCTAGAAATGTGGACAGAACATTAGGAAAAGCGGAAGTGAGCTATATTTTAGTGACGTAGCACTAGGGAATAGCTTTAGATAATTTTGTGACTCCTTATTTTGTTTGTTTTCTGGAGTATTAGAGTTCGGTGTAAAAGAAGAATATGAGTATGATTTTTTATTGAACTGTACTTGGTAGTTCATTGTTTAATTTACTATTATTGGGCAATACGCTCGCCCAATAACATTAGTATAGGTACAACTCTGAACAACCCTTCGGGGAATACAGGCGTGATGTTATGTTCATAAAGCCCAGGTAATTATTTTATAGACGATTTCACAAATACGTAACACACTTTTATTTTAAAATAAGTATTTACCGCAAAATAAGCTTCGTGTCACATCTGTTGTAGTATTGCATGTTACAGACTAAAGGTTCTTAGTTCTTACCAGGGACTGCATACCGATATAATTTTGGTATCGGTATCAAAGTATCGATATATATACTGATATTTGGGTATCTCTTTATCGATATTGATACCGATATTTCTATTCAGTATACTTATATCTATACTTTAATGTGCTTTTATCAGTATTGATACCGATACTAAAATATCGATATATTACCAATACCTTTACCCGTGATAACCCGTGGCCGCGTCATCTTTGCGATTTACGCCATCCACCCCCGTCCTGTCTAGCAACGGTCGTGATGATGTCTATGTGAATGTTGGTTTCCAGCCAGTGCAGTGATTGATGTATCAAGACGGCTAATTTGTATTTTTTACCGTTAAAGATTTTTTTTTTTCGTTTGTATCTAGCTAGACCGGTGTCTAAAGTCTAATATGAGAATATTGAAAGTAGGTAGGTATCTATTTGTCTTATTTCGATTGAAATAGAGATACAAAACATAGTACACGATGGGTAAAAAGGTACGTAAACTATTTCAGGTAGGTAAGTAATAATATTATAATGTAAAGTATGTGTTGTTCACCCTTCTCCTCGATCTTGTAAACTAATTCACATCATTGAATCCGTTAGTCACCAGATACTTTCATTGCAACCTACCCATTTTAATGTCTCAGGTGATGAAACTTGGCTTGATGTAATCCTAACATCCGCACCCTCCCTTGTTTCCTCTCACGGCCAGTGTCCCGCGCCTGGATTTTCCCATCATGACCTCAATTTCTTCTCATATGTTCTAAAACCACCTAAACCCTAAAGTTGCGCACATGCGGCGTTTTGCGCGAATGGACGTTGAGAAGCTGCGTCAACATGCGTCAGACCTCAGTTGGGAACTCCTGGCAGTAGCGACAGATGTAGACAAAAAACTGAGCATTTTCGAACGGTTGGTCCTTGCTCTCTACGACAGTCACGCGCGCCTGTTAAGAAGGTTAAACTTCGGCGTCCTCCTGCTCCTTGGGATCGTGCTTTTCGTAAATTTAAAAAGGATCGCAGTGAAGAAAATCTAAAGTTGCTAGAAATCGGTGTAATCAGATGATACACAACGCTAAACGCTGCTAGAATATAGCTACATTCTAGAAACCATACCTTCTTTTTCAACTGCTGATATCTGAGAGTTCCTTGGTACTCTTGGCTTGGTATCGGCAGACCACGTCATGTGGATTTTCCCAATACAATTGGCCTTGATGATACCAACCGTCATTTCACAACCACTTGTCATTTGGATTCCCAAATGTTGTCCCAGATGGTCGATTTCATTACTGGCCTAGCTAGTTCCATCATAGAACCATTTCACTTCTCTCCGGTCACCTCGGACGAAATTAAAAAGATCATCCTTTCCATAAAACCCAAGGCTGTGGGCTATGACAGCATCAGTCGTAGTATGGTCGTTTGGATCCTTGAAAGCCTTCTCCCCTCCTATTACCCACATTATCAACTTTTGATTCCAGACAATTCCCATCCTTGTAGCGTATGGCCTATGCCCGCCCACTCCCGAAAATTTCAAATCCCTCCCTACCTAGTTACTTTCGACCCATTTCCATTCTCCCATTCCTGTCTAAAGTGCTTGAAGCCTGCGTACACAATCAGTTTACGTGGTTTGTTCACTGGAACAACCTTGTTAGCTCGTTTCAGTCTGGCTTCACACCTGAGCACAGTACCGCCTCCGCTCTCCTTAAAGTGAGTGGTGACATTAGAGAAGCAATGGAGGATACCAAGGTTACCGTTTTGATATTAATAGATTTCCCTAATGCCTTTAATGCCGCCAGCCACGATATTCTCCTCTCTATCCTCTCTAATCTTATGGTTTCGTCCGAGGCTCTGGAATGGTTCGCTTCTTATTTTCGGGGACGTCAACAGTCGGTTCGCATTGATAAGAGCTCGTCGAGTTGGCGTGACCTGGATGCTGGCGTTCCACAAGGCGGTATTCTTTCTCCATTGTTATTCTCTATCTTCATTAATTTTATAACTTATTGTCTTCGGTGTTCGTATCATCTTTATGCTGATGATTTACAACTGTATTCAGCTGAGCGGGTGGAAGATTTATCGGGTGCTGTAGCAGATGTGAACCGAGATTTAGATTCAATCAAAAAGTAGTCTGACAGTTTTGGGGTGTCAGTCAACCCCTCAAGTGTCAGGCTATTGTAATTGGAAGCTCGCGTATGATGGGTAGGGTGACGCTTGGTTCTCTTCCTCCACTTATTTTCGATTGTATAGAGATTTTCTACTTTATTGTTAAACCTTCAGAAAATTTTACAGTTTGAGGTAGCTTGATGTTTTGGCGACTGTACCGTCATACCCATTACCCCTACTGTTTAATGTCACGGTTTGCATCTTGACACGGCACTTAGCTGGCAACGCCAGGTGTCTAGTCTTAGTCAAAGGGTCAACGGTACTCTGCGATCCCTGTATCGTCTGAGGAACTTTTTGGCCGCTAAGACGAAAACCATGCTTGTGCAGACTTTGATTTTCCGTATGATCGACTATGGTGACGTGTGCTACTTTGACTTGATTGCGGTTTAGCTGGATAAGCTCGACAGACTGCTCAACAAATGTATATGGTTCATATTCAATTTAAAAAAATATGATCATGTGTCGAGCTATAGGTCTGAGCTCAAATGGATGTCCATTCGCCAAAGAAGTTTGCGCGCTTTGACCACGCCTTTCTCCATTCTCAACTCTCTCACTCCTCCTTCTTATCTTGTGTCTCACTTCCAACTTCTATGTTATTCTCACGCTAAAAATTGCGTTTTTCTAAAAATCTTCTGCTACTCTGTCCTTCTCATACTTCTGACTTTTCTTCATTCGTCCTTTCACATTCAGTCCATTCTTCTTTGGAATGCGCTTCTTCTCGATAACAGGACGGCCACCAGTCGGTATGCATTTAAGCGGAAATTGCAGAGTTACTTTCGAAACAATAAGCGTAGAGTCATCTCATCACCTCTCCCTTTAATCAATATATATATGTTTAATCAATATTTATATATATTATAGTACTACTTTGTCAAGAAAGTACCGGGAAAGGATCAATAATACACAAAATGTTAGTAATAACTACTAGTAACTGTTAGTATACTTTACAAAGTATGCTCCTGCAGAAACGAAAGAAACAGTTCTCGCCTCCTTTATGTCTTCTACCGAATGAAAACGGGTGCCACGAAGTGGTAATTTGAGTTTAGGAAAAAGAAAGAAATCGGCTGGAGCCATATCTGGTGAATAAGGTGGTTGCTCGATGGTATTTGTTGAGTTTTGATCGACTTTGGCGTGGTTTTTTCGGTTTTGGTTCAGTTAAAAGGCGCCACTCCGAAGCTTGTTGACTAGTTTGCATGTCAAAGTCATGGGTTTACCCCATGTCTCATCACCCGTAACAATGCGTTTCATGAATGTTGGGTTGGAGTTTACTCGTTCTAGCATGTCCTCAGCGACTCCTATGCGATGGAGTTTTTGGAGAAAATTCAGGTCTTTTGGGACTACCCGGGCGGTAACATGTTTCATACCCAATTGATCTACCTAACTAAAAACAGCACTGTATTTAATATAAATAACAGATTTAACTGAACTCCGCGCCAAAATGGAAAACAGTTGCACCAATCTAACAAAAGAAAAAAAAATCGAACTATAAACTAATCATCCATTCCCGATAGTTTTTTGACTGAATGTAAATATAATAGGTTGGGGAAAAAGTTTCTTCGCATTTTTTAAGAAAATTCAAAACATTTTTTAATAAAGTTTATTTAGATTTAACTAAAGTATGTAGGTACCATTTTGTTCGATAACTTTTTGCCATCTTGTAGGTAGGGACATGATCCCATTGCTATAGAAATTTTGGGACTTCTGGTCAAAATACCGCGACAAGTGGTTTTGGCAGTCCTCTCGTGATGTTAACCTGACACTGCCTAAAGAATTCTGAAGAGACCGAAACAGGTGGAAATCTGAAGGTGCAAGGTCAGGACTATACGGCGGATGCATTAACACCTCCCAGCCAAACTCTCTTAATTTTTGTTGGGTGGCTAAAGATGTGTGAGGTCTAGCGTTATCATGATGAAAAACCACACCCCTTCTGTTGATTAATTCCGGCCGCTTTCTCTCAACTTCTTGCTTTAATATCATCAGTTGTTCGCAGTAGAGTTCAGAATCGATGGTCCTGCCTGGTGGTAACAGCTCATAATGAATAATGCCCTTCCAATCCCACCACACACACAGCATCACCTTGTTGCGATTTAACCCGGGTTTCGCCAGTCTGTGAAGCCTGACCGGCCTTTGACCACGACCTTTTTCGCACGTTCTTGTCATACGTGATCCACTTTTCATCCCCAGTTATCAGCTTCTTCAAAAATGGTTCGGTTTCATTACGTCGTAATAAAGAATCACAAATGAGTACACGGTTCATTAGGTTTCTTTCAGTGAGCTCGTGAGGTACCCAAATGTCGAGCTTTTTTGTGTATCCAGCTTTTTCCAAAGGCGCCAAAACTGTTTTGTGGTCAATTTCCAGTTCTTCAGCTACGTCGTAACTACTGGTATGCCGATCTTGCTCCACTTTTTCAAAAATGGCATCCATTTTATCCGTAATAGGGCGACCAGAGCGACGTGCATCTTTGACATCAAAATTTCCGGATTGAAAACGCTTAAACCAAATTTGTGCTACTCTCACAGACACTACACTAGGTCCATAAACATCGCAAATTTTTTTCGCGGCTTGCGTTGCATTTTTACCTTTTTTGTAGTAAAATTTTAAAATGTATCGAATTTCTTCATTAGATTCACTCATCTTAACGGTACGAAAAACAAATGAAAATCACACATTTTCCTAATTTGAATTTGGAATTATGTTCTTTAAAATTTAAACTTTCAATGATACCAAAACCAGCCAGATACAAATAGTATAGCCAAAGAGATTTTATTACAAGTTCATACATACTATAATGCGAAAAGACTTTTTCCCCAACCTAATATATGTATATTCTAAGTTTATAATCTATTTATGTCTTAGTGTATCCTGTTATGTATAATTCATTATGATGATTGTACTTTGAATAATATTTTGTATAATTATTCCTCTTAACTAAAGCACCTGCCATCTAATCCCTTCACCACCCTTGGTTGACTGGTAGAAAATGCCCAGAAAACCTTGTTTAAATAAATAAATAAATCAAAATTTATGTGGTTAATGTAGTTTTAAAATGGTTTGTTAGTACTTACGTGAGGTTGGTACCCACCTACAAAATACAACTATTTGTCAGTAAAGACAAATTAAACATAGAAACATACGTATATAATTTATCAGTGGTTAGAAATGTACAAAACAATAAACACGGCGCGCGGCCCACGAACCGCTATTGATCAAGGGCTCGCCGCTGACTGCACTGTTGCCGTTCCGTTTCGAGCCGAGGTCACGCGCCGGTGGCGCGATGTGCGACCTCGCAACGATGTGTTGCACCCTGATATCAATACTGAGTATCGATAAAATTACCGATAACTTTATACCGATACTCAAATAAGTGATACTAAATATCGATATTTATCCCAGTTATCGATTCCATCATCGGTATTTTCTTTAAAATATCGATATATTTTGGGTATCGATATCAGTCCCTGGTTCTTACTAAGCAAAGGCATGTTCTGTAATGCCGGTTTAATTAATATTAAAAAAAAAACAACATCTGCTGGATGAACGGGTGATTACAATATTTCTAAGGTGCTAATAGAAATAGGAATCATTTTTAGCGATTAGGTACTGTCATTAACGTATTTGGAAAAACGTCAATACTTACTTTTTTTCATGGTCAGACTTTAAATAATTACTTAGTTAATTCTTTTTTTAAATTGCAAATGACTTACCTTCTTTATTGGAAGCATATGTTTATCCGCCGTCTAACTAAAACAAGCGTTCGAAGTACAAATTTGAATAGAATTCCGTTTTTAAATAATCGTCAGCTGTTTGTCGGTGCCACAATCGGTTGGTTCCGATTACGACCCAGATAAGTACGAACGTTGCACGAATGAAATTGCAACAAATATAGCGGACTTCTTCTTACCGTATCACAGCTGTTGCATGTTTTCATTATAGGGAATTAATATGCTTTGCAACATTGAAGGTATTTAAATTGCTTATCCAAAGGCAAAATTGGATTACCTGTAATTTATGTGCGAAAAAATTTACTTGAAGCTAAGTTATCTCTTTAGAGAAGCGGTGTTGCCAATTAATATTAAATGAAGACGATAAAAAATATTTTGAATCCTTCATACAAACATTAATTTCATCGATAACTACTAAGACTGCCGTATTACGAAGTCCTAAAGAGAGTAAATGAGATCGCTCCGATTCAATGCGCCGGCGCAGGACCGAGACGAGTCATAATAATGAGCGCGGAATACTCCGAAATTGTTGTCTGGCTAGTAATTGCAAAGTCCCTTTATATTGGTCACAATACGTCAAACATTTGCCATATCTTTCTCCCTTTCCGTCTCACACAAAGCGTTTGTAGCTTAACGAGGTTCAAAGTTGGCCAAATAGTTGGCAGGGTTTGGCCAACGTTCTGCTCGGCTTCGTGAATGAATCGCACACGCAACCAACGGGAATGCGATCAGATACGAGAGTTGTAACAGTAAAATGTGACTTAATGAAGAGTTTGAAGCAATTTTCGCGAATTAAAAATTTTAAACGGTGTTATTTCATCGTCCAATAAATTGAAAATTATAATTTTCGTATTTTGGGTAGTAACCTCTTTAAAAAATAATTAAAATGCTAAGTGGAATCCAGCAAGTAATTGATAAAATGGCGAAGACGGAACAAGTATACCTTACGGAACTTTTACAGACAGAAAATTAAATACTTTTGGAAACCTTAGCTAGTTCAAGTTATTTAAAAAGCCTATCCTCAATGGCACTAATCTTAACAATAAATCAGTATTTCCGATCGCAGACGAAGAAGAAGCGGAAAAGATGCGGCGAATGCATCGGCTGCCAACGCAAAGACAACTGCGGCGACTGCGCTCCGTGTCGCAACGACAAGTCGCATCAGATATGCAAGCAGCGGCGATGCGAGAAGTTGACCGAGAAGAAGGTGAGTACCTAGCTTTATTTTGAATATTTCAAGTTTTTTTTTTTAATACAAGAAAACTTTAGTAGGAAATGTATGACTGGCTTCTTAACTGACAAATATATATAAGCATTTAGTTTTCTTGCGTAAAGATCTTTAAATTCAGCCTCTGAGTTTGTTTTGCATTAAGTTTTACTTTTGTATCGTATCTACTATTTTCGTCCACATGATAAAATATAGGCTTGATACACACGAATTTAATTTATTTGTGGGTGAATCGACAATTCTAGGGCAATCGGCACGGTGTGAATTTAGTAGTTAAGAAAAAGAAATGTATTTTTCTTACATACCTATTAGGAGAAAATGAAACGAATGTTATTACTTCATTGCACTTATTCACCGCATTTAGTTTGGACAATGACAGAAGGAGAACAGTTCACAAAACAACTTGCATGAAATTAATACAGAAATATATATATATTATCTTTTTATATTAAACCCTAACAAGGCAAATATGGCTCATTACTTCAATAAAAAATGTACTTAACAACGCATAAATATAAATTTCGAGCAACGGCGAAGATAAAGTATAATATGGTGACATTTTAGTTTCGGCATGAAACTTAATAAAGATACCGACGTCAACTTTTAAAAAGGCACTTAATTTCGTTGTAATCTATCACCCCATTACAAATAACTTACGATCATGACCATGGTTGCCAAAATTAAAGTTAATATCATTCTTAAATATTCGTTGTTTCTCGATTTCAATACGATATTTTATACATTCGTATCGATTCTGATACATTTCCTACAAAAATGTGTTGAATCGATTTGCGAATGACGCAAATACCTCGTTGTCGCCTTGTCGTGTCATTTGCATTAATTTATACGATCGAGTGTGTTGGTCGACATCTTGTATGACGCGGTCTTGACAAGATGGCGGACGCCTTGATAAGTAATGCGACACGTGGTTAAATGGCGCGTCGGTGAAAACAAATAGGAGATTAATAATTAATTAGGTAAAGATAAAACCTCACACTGACGCTTTTGGTAAATACTGATTTTTTTTAAGTTAAACTTCCTATCATCTCATCCTATTTTCCTATTTTATTTACAAATATAAAATCCAAAAGGAAAATAACGCCGAAAGCTCAATGTTAAGATTATGATCATCATCAAACACCTATTTATCAAAAACAAAAGAGATACAATACAAAACAAAACAGAGATATAAGCTTATTAACATAAAATACCAATAAAAATATAACAGCGAAATTAATAGTCCGTGAAAGAGCATTCGCACAGTTCGGTCTACGCAACGACTACGGAGTTGTTTTTTTAATTAGGTCGCTGATTCAAGAGCTTTTGTTTTAATGACCAGTGCCAAATGATGTAAACTTAGTAGGTACTTACCTCTCTGTATTAAAAAAAAACACCATAATGAAGTATCGTAAAAGAATACTTGAGAAAAAAAAATTCGAAAGATCGTGGAATTTTAGCAACATCCCGTGTGAAGATGAAAGTTTTAGCGGCGCTTAGTATTTTTTTAAATCTTATGTCAGGAAATTATCTTTATTACTGGCCAGAATGATTACGTAGAACCTGGTCAAACTAATATGGGTTCAATAAATTTGAATATATTTGATGAAAGTATTTAAAAAAAAGGCTATTTTGTTTGCTTACGAGGCACGTTACTGAAAATGACATTACAAACGATACACATTCTAATGAAGTAATAAATCTAAAATAAAACCGTATGTAAGATTTGCCTCGCTTAGGTCATCGCTGGGACAGGGCCAGACAGTTCAAAAACTGCGATGACCTGAGCTTCCAAACATACTGCAGAACACCAGACAGTAGCACTAACTAAATATGTTAATGCACTATACATAGGATTGTCAAACGTTTACTAAAATAAATGCCTCTAAAGAAATATCTAATATACGGATGCTTCACAGTTTTGAAACGACTGTATGAAGTTCTATTAGTTACGAAAGTCGTTTGAAAATCGACAATAACAGAGATATCGAATACCAAATTATTTTATTCGTCAATTGTTTTTTCCAAACTGACACTTTTATCCCATATCTTCTACAGCACGTCATCATCTGCCTAGCCTTTTCCCAGCTATGCTGGAGTCGGCTTCTAGTCTAACCGGATGCAGCTGAATACCATTACCTACTTTATCTATCTGACCTCCACAACTCAGTTACAGGGTGATACGAAACCCCTTGATAAAACTGATTGTCAGACTTTCGGGCTTCTGACGACCTTCTACCGACAAACGGTTGTCAAAGATGCACGAATGACAGCCGGGACGAAACGCTTAACGTGTTTTCAGAGGCACGGAGGGGTATTGGTATGAAAACATGGTCAACCATTCACAGACCAACCGCAGCAAGCTTAGCTTAACCTGATCGATCGATATTACTTAGCCTTAAGCCCTTAATCCAACTTCAATGCCCTAAAAAATTGCAAATTACTTACCTCCTTGAAAATAAATAAAGAAGTCAACATAATCACAATCTTATCTCCTTATTAAAAAGCTATACTAACAGAGAGTAGGTACTAAAATCGCACGAATACTTTTTTCGAACAACGGTAACCGAAAAAAGTTTTTTCCAAAGAAAGTGCGAAGCGAGAAACGTACTTGACTTAATTTACGATTATAAGTTACCGGCTGCGAAGTAACTTTAGCAAATTAGTTTTAAAACAAGCACCGTAAAGCTTTTTGGGGGGGATATGGGTGGTCCCACCTTTGTTCGAGTCCAGGAATTACGTTTATTTAAAGCCTACTTTGAATAAGTACTAGGGTTACTTCGAAGGAAACCTTTTTAGAGGTCCTTAATGACTAAGATGCGACCTGGCTGGATAAAAATTTGGTGGAGACAAAAGGCTTTTGTTTTGGAAATGGTGACCTAATAGAGGTGTTAATATCTTCATTTTTGAGGTGTTAGTGAGTCAGAGTGGGTGTCCAATAGAACACCCACAGTTCACACCCTTTTTGGTATAATAGGATGGTTATGTATAGTCTTAGTCATCATTCATCAATAGAATTATTGTAATTTTTTTAATTGGTTTGCACTTATGCAGTTTCCTTTTTGGATCTAGGTTATTGGTCTAGGACCTTTGTATTAAACGAAAAAATTGTTTTTATTTGTACTAAAACTCTTAATCTAAGCGTTTTAACACGCTTTTATTAGCTTCACCTGTATGTTTGTAAGTATGTTTGTGACTCCTTTGGACTTGATTTTGACCCACTTCAAACGGTCAGATTTCATTTAAACTTTGTAGACTTATCGAGGACCGATGACAATTCAATAGTTTCATAAATTTGTTCCCTAATGTTAAAAAATGTAAAAAGAAAAACTGAAAAATCACGCTTTTGTAGATAGCAGAACTTAAAAATAGAAAAATAATAATTATAATAACTAAATAATCTATTATTTTTACGGTGCTTGTTTAAGGTTCACTGCAAATTATATTCCGTTGCTTTACAGTGTAACTATCTTGGTATGAAAATAACATACCAAGGTAATTCATTTTGTATAAAATTATATGATAAGCTCAAAATAAAAAGTAGTAGGTCCGTAATATGGCTTTTTATCATATAAACAATATTAATAAACACCTGATTACGTTAGTTAATAACACAAAGTTATTATTTAAAATAATTTAATGGAAAATTAATAAAAATGTAGAAGCCATTAAGCTACTGGACGTTAATTGCTAAGTTTAATAAAACACCTGGATTGGTCTGGCAACATTGAATTTAAACACATATATAGTTTTTTGTACTGGTAACTTTAACATCATGCTACTAATTTTATTGTTGAAGCGTTTTTGGAGCATGACAGATCAAAAATTAAAATATGACAGAATTATATCACAAGCCGCCTAATAACTCCCTAAAAGTAGAGCAAAGGTGGTTCTACCATAAAACTATATCACCACTATCTACCATACGCTATAGGGGTATAAAATAACGATTCTCATATAGCTACGCCAAAATTTCAAAGTCCTATCTATTTCTTGATCACACAGAAGGTGACAGAAGTAAGCAACCTTTTTAAAAAAATCAATTCAGCTGTTCCAAACATTTATTTGGACACCGGTCGCTTTTCTTTTTTTTTTCTCTGAAAAACTTAAAGGTATTATTTATATAGTGCGGTTCATGTGTCGCGCACATTATTTGGGCACGCGTTAACGTGCGCGGCAGATGCGCGCATGCGCGGTGCGCTCCAATCGCAGAGCGCCGCCTGCGCAAGGAACGCCTCTGCCTTTATCTGATTGTACCTATTGTTGGGTAAAAGGTGTTGCGCCGTGTCACGGATTTGTTATCGGCTGGAATTGTATAGCAAGAAGTATTTTAAATTATATTTAAGAACGCAAAAGTCACTATTACTATTTTATTTGAGAACTAGCTGTAGTGCGCTACTTTGTTTGCGTACCACCAACTTCAACCCCACATTTAACTAACTCATTCGGGGGTAAAATTCCCAAAACTTGTTAGTCTTATAATCATAACAATTTGTTTGCAATGTTGGTCTTAAAGCCAAAAATTAAGTTTCCCAATACACACTCGACACTAGTTGTCGACACAGTCGACGACTATAGTTTTAAATGCTATCTTTATGGTCAATAGCTTGCTTTAAATGCCAGTTTCTATCATGAATTACATCTATAAGGAATATTCCTTCCAATATATTATGTCTTCAACCGTTAAAAACAATATATTTTATCCTCAACCGTTATAATATAGAGACCTAATACGAGATAAATATCCATAGTCCTGTTAAATCCTCGTTTGATCCCATCTCACAAAAACTGACCATCCCACAGACTCCAACAGATAATATTGGGAAGGGTGCAGCGGGGTATTGTTATAATCGTCCGCTTATTCGGGTGATTGGTGGTCGCACCTGATATAATCGCCCCGGTCGCCTCTTATGACACCGTCGCTCGTCGGAAAAGGGGGTGAAATTTTCGACTGCATTTTCGTCATAAATGCATTTTGATTGGTCTTTTGTGCAAGAATTTGAAACGTGGTCGTGGGTCAAACGGTGTTTGATTGCTGACGTTTACAATACTTAGGTTAATTTTTAAAGCTAGTTTGCAAGTAAGTTTGGAGTTTGCTAAAGATCCAATCTCTTTTCTTCTGTATCTGTATGTTAATACGTGAAGCAAAATCTTTGTACCCTTTTTACGAAAATCACGCAGACGCATATGCAATTTGGCACAGTTAAAGTTTATAATAGTTTAAATGGAAAAGGAGTGCAGAAAGCTTATATTTTGATTTCATAAAGTATTTCTATTTAATTGAATTATGGTCGAATTTCGACCACAGGCGACCACTAGTGACTACGCTCTACCATCGTCTAAGTTCCCTTCCACATTTAACCCATCTATCTTCAAAGCAAGAGTTAACAGGCATCCACTGGGCATGTTTGATCCATCATAGACCTCACCAATCGCTTACCAGGCGTCATCGAGGTCAAGAGCAGGCCCATTCTGCAATAAAAAATAAAAAAGCTGCACCTTACTTTGAACTGCAATTTTTTTCGCATCATGTCTTTGGAATCCTATCATTTAGAGGTATATCCTCATGTCAGTGGATGTTGATTGGTTGTTCTAATCAAGACGAATTAGATGCGGAATTTATAATCCGTGAAAACAAAACACGGAAAAAATCCAAGTGCTTTCGAAAATACATAATAGCATTAAGGCTTCTACAAACAGGCGCGACAGAGACAGCGCGATGCAGAACAATTTCCATGATGTTTTCGTAGAAATTGTTCTACGAGTCTCGCGTCGCGCCTGTTCGAACAAGCCTTTAAGAAAGACTTTAGTAAAATAGAGTTAACACGATTAGGCTCACAATATTTATACTAAGCACGTCTGACTTAAGACTAACGTACTTCTGACTGGATTTTTTGTTTTAACGTACCTAGACAAACAAATTAGCTAAGATAAATAGATGTCGTTGTGACTATTTCATTTTATTTAGTAGTTATGAATTTTCTCTTTATTTTAAAATAATACGAAGTGGTCTACTAATAATAGTATATTTATATTTATTATATTTATATTACATCCTTCTTTCATGACTACAAAAACGAAGTGGTCTACTAATAATAGTAGACCACTTCGTTTTTGTAGTCATGAAAGAAGGATGTAATATAAATATTTGAACGTAAAGGACAATTTAGAGTTTAGATGATCGTTTGTGTTGGACACATGTTGTAATAAACCTGAATAGTTTGTTTGTTTGAACGCGCAAATCTCTAGAACTACCTGTCGGATTTGAAAAATCTGTAGAACTACCAATCGGAATTGAAAAATCTCTAAAACTACCAGTCGGATTATAAAAAAATGTTTTTATACATGATAGCCACATTCTTGAGGAAGGCTATAGGTTAACATCGCGCTATGACTCTAAAGGAGCTGACCAAAATGTATAAAGAGTTAGAAAGAAAGCTAAGCGAAAACAAAGACGATGCTATACGACGGGATGGGTCAGGGAAACAAGAAATCTTAAGCGGATGTAGTCGCGGATAGAAGCTAGTCGTTTCGAATCTGAATGCTATGAAAATTTACGATACACACCATAGTGGGTGGAAACAGTAAAATCGTCGCCAAAAAGGTCTCACTAATCGAATAACAATGTTTTCCTCCGAATTTTCGCAAACAAACATACAATAAACATTACGAAGAAACTTGCAAATAAATCACTGCCGTTTTTATCGTACATTTAAATGGCCTCTTTTGTTTTCGAATTTTACCTATTTCTCTAGTTTTTTTTGCAGACTAAATAGCGCGGGAATAAGTCCCCGTCGCCATCTTGAAATTAAAGAAAATTTATTGCTACGAAAGCAATTTCTGTTTTATCATAATAATATCGAAAAACTTGAGTTTATTAAGCTTAGGATTTACGACAAAACTTTGTCTCCTAGTAATTTAGTTTCATATAAAACTAATATTGGTTGACAAACAATGAATATTTATGGATTTATAACGCTGTTATAATTTCAGTATCAAAAACAACAAGCTTGTATGTTTAATTCATCGTATGATGCATTCGTAAAGGATGAAGAAATAAAGATAAATAATTGAAGCATACTTAGTTGACATAACAGTACCATTATCCATAATCACGAATAAAATTTTCATAAAAATTAAATGTTCGATTTTTAAACTCGGTCGAACACGGTCCACCCACAGGCGAGGCGATTATAACGGTCGGCGAGAGTTTACACTTTTGATTTTTTTCTCTCTTTTTTTTTCGAACCGGCACGCGCCAAGGGCCGGTGATTCACGGCCTCTCAGCCGGCAGATGTTAGGCCGAGCTTTTTGTGCTATCAGCTGATGTAACGGGCAGGACGAATCGACTTGTTAATGATGCATCTTGCATGCTCCGAACTATTACGTGTAACAGGAGTCGGTGTTGCGTAATTGTTTTTTTTTTCTCTTCTTTTTTTGAATTTCTGTAAACGAGTTTCTTTGCGCGTTTTTTCTTCGCGTACCTAGTTTTTATAATGAAGTAAAAGATACTACGTTTCGTAGATTTTTTAAACTTATAGATTTTAACTAGAACTTACAACCACTGACGTATCTACTAAACACTAATGAAAAAGGCAAACCTATTCAAACGGTTCTATTTGTTAGACTCTAGCCTCTACCAATATTCCAACATCGTATTGTTGGGTGTTAGAGTTCAAAGTTGTTTAACTAGCTAAACTTGATTTTGTGTTAACAGCAAATTACGTTGTTCACAAAAACAAACAGGATACGCGTCAGACGCATGTTTATGTCAAAGTTATCTTTATAAACATAACTGTATTGAGGTTTGTACTTGCGGAAAAGCGTTCTTTTTAAATTTTTAACCGCCAAAATATGAGATTTGGCGCGAAATGAGGCCAAGTTAGAGCAGTTTTAATAAGTCTGATAACTTTTATTTGAGAAATAAATATGTCGGTTGAACAGCTTTTTTAAAGAAAATATGGCAAACTATCAGACTTTGTGTTCAGATAAAAGTTATCTAACTATTGATAAATCAGCCCTTAGTAAAACTAGATTAGCCTACATATTTAAAAAAAAATGGGCAGATTAGAATCGAGATATTTTGCTCCAACATCTTTTTAAAATACATACCTTGTCTAATAGTTAGACACAAAACAAAAACATTATATTTTTAGTTTGCAAGCAGCTTTTGTCCAATGTCTTGTCCATCTTTTTATACCATGTTTTTACAGCAAATAAATATTATTCTATTCTGTTCAACTATATTTCCTAAATACTTTTGAAAACCAATGTCGAATGCATATGCTGTTGATTTTCTTTAATGAATACAAACATAGGTAGGTACTACACACATATAAATCAAATTGAAGCGTCAAAATAACAGCTTTTTGCTAAATGCATTATGAAAGTTTATACGGACCTACCGTATAAACTTATTTGGCTTACATGTATTTAAAAAAAAAACAAATTGTCTGGCCATCTAATTTTCGAAACGGCTTGACCGATTTTGACGGGACTTATACTGGTAGATAGCTAGTGTTATAAGGTAACGTAGGCTACGTTTTGACCCGGTAATACGTTCCGGCGGGATAATTTCCGGCATCCACTCGAGCGAAGCCGCGAGCACTGCTAGTAAATAAATAAACATGAAAAATAAAGCTAGTATTAAAAATATTGTCACGAAAGCCTCGAATGCTAATAAAAATGGGCCCTTTGTCATCGTTTGGCTGGAAGTAAAATAACGAGGCATTTCATGTTACTATTCTAACATTTCTAACACTCGACAAACGTCAAAGCAAATATTTACTATTTTGTTATTTTTTCCACGTTTGCCGTTACATTAACACACAGTGCATTCGTTCAGCTTTGTTTTTTGTTCAAAGCTGAGTTCTGAAACGTAAAAAATTGTAAAGATAGGTGTAATATTTTCGAAGTGGCTTTTATTTATTTTTTACTAGCTGTTGCCCGTGACGTGTTTGTCTGTGATCCAAGATTAAAATATGCTATGTCCTTACACAGGTCTTCATCTACCTTTGTGTCAAATTTCATCCAAATCCGTTTAGCCGTTTTTGCGAGATTGGGTAACAAACAATCTCACTTTCGCATTTATCGGCAGGATATACCTACATTTATATCTACTGTTTAAATAGCTACTGAAAACAGTTTATTTCACAAGAATTAAAACTAAGCAAGGCATTAAAAAAAAACAGAAGTCTTTATTATACACGGTGATTAACAAACTTTTTTCTTTGAAATCCAAAATGGCCCTTATAAACTAGCATCAAGAACAAATCCTTTATTGTCGTTTATAATAAAAACTTTAAACATTAAAGCTGTGCTCAATGAAATATTTACAAAGGACCGTTGCTTGGCATAGACCGGTTTTCCCATCTGCATTATAATCTATTAAAATAACACTCGGTAAAGAAGAGAACATTTTTACCGCCCTTTTTTAGGTACAACAAATTTTTTAGATGCCAGACCTTGTCTTATGTAGTAGGTAATAGCGTATGTACGTATTTTAATTATATAATCTAAATTTTATAAGTAACTAGCTTTTGCGCGTGGCTTCGCTCGCGTGGTTGTAGGAAATTATCCCGCGGGGACGTACTCTCGGGATATAAAGTATCACTTGTGTTAATCCATTTTATAAACTACGTTTGTGCCAAATTTCGTTTAAATACGTTCAGCTGTTTTTGAGTTATTGAGTTAAACATCCAAACTGTGACACTCAAAATATAAGTACGATGTAGGCACAGGCTACCACCATTTTAAAGACAGTTTTTACAATGTTTACAATACCAATTACTAACAACTGCCTATACAATTCATATGTAATGAACTAGGTATAGCCAACGCAAACAATGTGCACACTTGTTCGGTCTAAATAAATATCTGACACGAACCCCTACAATATATTTTTCAAAAATCATCAACTACTTGCGAAAGTCCGCAGTAAACCCAGCTACTGTGCAACGAATCAATACTTTTTCCTAGCAAAGACTACCCCAATGCACGCAACTAATTCATACAGCCTAGAACACCACGGTATAAATAACTACATGTATACGACCTCTTTTCTACAACGAAACAGTTACGCACACATGCACAACTGTACCGACCAATCGCGGCCCAGTTTCGTAGCATAAGTGTCGGGCATGCGTGTGTGCGTGAGGGGTGCGTCGCTGCACCCTTACCACGCATACACAAACTCGATGCAGTTTTATTATTATTAAATCGGGTTTTCGTAGTTATGGCCGACGGATCCAGTTATTTATTGATATTTCGTTATTTCATGGGCGCACTCAGCACTATATTATGTGGAATGAAAGTGAAATGATTACCATTGTAGATTTTTATTGCCTTTCTCTTTCAGAATATTTTTATGTAGAATTTATGCATTTAATAGCTAATATTACTTGCTCAAAGATAGCAATCTGGACGACATTAACTTTTAATTTTGTAAATGGTATCATAACTTACAGTTTAATAGTCACAGAAAATAATATTGACTAGTCAAACTTAATAAAAATTTAGATCCAATTGGGTTTCAAAGTCGCTTTGAAATAAGAAGCACAAATCGCGATCTCAATTGAATAAATAGTTTCAGCAGAATATAGAAAGTAAACTTGACTGTGAAGTTATTTTAAAAACAGAATTGTGACGTTCCCGACTCATCTACATTCTTTTTTTTTTGTTTTTGGTTTTGGCTACATCTACATTCATTAAAAATACTCAAGTTTTTTTTTTTTAAATCGTCATTTGGAAAAAGCAAAGGAAATCAAAATCAAATATTAAAAAATAATTTACTTTAAAAAAAGGTAACAACATTCGCTCTGGCACTATAATGACGTATGCTAACGCAAGTAAGGGTGCGTTCAGGAGCAATGTGGCGGTTAATACGCGCGTGCTCACGCATACCCAGTGCTTTAACACATCCCCGTGCGGTGACTTGAGAGCTTTTAACACATATTTAATTTTTTTTAAATACATAAAACCTAAGATTGCAAATGTTTTTCTTGAACTCTTAATGAGGTCGGGGAATGTATATGTGGAGTAGAAATGTTCCTGAGATTCATATCGCAAAGTAAATAACGGTTTGTGTTATGCAGATAAGATGCCATCGTTATTTATTGTATGGCGTTTGCTATTGAAATGAAGTTTTTCTTACGATTCTGACGCGGCTCGTGGATTTCTATCGAAGAATGTCACATTTTTCAGTTAAAGTTATCACAAAGAAGCAGTTTGTTGTCGAGTTATGGCCTTGTTTTCTTGTGTTTTCTATACTTTATTAGTTTTCATTGGATATTATGATGATTATTTCTACCAACAACATTCCTTACCCCATAATTCCAACTTCATCTCCGTCCAATACAAACATACTCTAACCTATATAGTTTTAGCTACGCATCATCTAGGTACACTAGTTCATACAGTTCATTAGAGACTTCCCCACTGACACGCGGCGTGCCGTGCAGCGTGAACCCACCCTTAGACCCCTCCCCCATCCCTATGACCAGAGAGATCTAATTCTGCACGCGCTCAAATACGTAAATACGCAACGCAACGTTCTAACTAGGAATATTCTGGTTTTGAATATGGAATTATTGAAATAAAGATTTTATTTTTCTTGCAATTATAATTGAGTAACTATTGATTGATTTCCTGATTTATAACCGGTTAGTTTTATTTTTTTTGATAGAAGACTTACTCTGAAAAGCAAACAACTTAGTTTCTCTAGTTAATACATTAGAAGATTACGTCTTTCTGTTTGTAGGCTGATAAAAAGCGATAGTTGTCCAATGAAAAACAACTACCTACAGTATATTAAATAAGATTAGGATCTACTTACTAGGGTTAGGAAGACCAGTTTTTAGGCAGCCTATAATTCCCCAGACAAGAATATGATTTCATTGGTCAAAAGTCTACACACTTTGATAAGTTTAACTAGTTATTCCTAAGGTTAGCCCGTTAACAAAACGAAAATAAAAAGAAACCTTAATTATTATCGTAGTTACGCACTTTCCGTAATTTCCACATTTCCTATCAAAGAACGGAGGTCGAGATTTTCATTTGTGCGTGTGTGAGGCACATAGGTTTATATGATAAGTGGCGCTCCGCCCCGCTGTGGGGCAAGCCACCTGCACGCGTAACCTACAAATCTGCACTCCTAACGGGTGCCCATGTTGCATGTAATGTGAAAACAACCTATTTAATATAACATTCATTAATTTTATTGTGAAACCTCTTTGGTGTTTTTTTTTTGTGGCGGTGATGCAGTTCCTCTTGCGTTCTAGATTTGGATTTATCGAAGCTATGGTCACTTTTTTTTAAATTTTAAAGCCACACGTTCTATATGTATTCCATTTTAAAAATATTTGATAGATTTTACGTAATGTTATTTAGAGACTCCATTTTGAACTTCATTTTATTGAGGGACTATCACAATGGCCGATTTCTCTCACAATTCAATGTCCTTTGATGGATTACTGACTACTTTGATGGACGCTTTGTGTAAGCATAGAGCGATTTTGAAGTGTTGCCAAAGTAGGATATTGTATAGACCCATCAAGTTTATTTATCAGCTGTACAAATTGCAATATGTTTCTGTTTTTTAATGGAAGTAATTAAATGGGATTTCATTTTAAAAGGTGAGTTTCGAAAAGCGTTTTTTAATTAAAATTCGTGACTGAAAAACTAAAATTTGAAGTTCACAGAGTTCCTAGTTCTTTTAGGGTTCTTTAACCAATGCAAGTACGAATTCGTTAAACAAAACTATTATTCTTAAAAAATATTCCGTAGTCTTCCCATCCTTATACATTTCCTACCTCAGTCCCATCACTACAGAAACAACATTTGACTTTACCGCGTTCTACATAAATCTTTATACATAACATAGTATGTACCACATAGAAGGGTTGAACCCACCTAGGGGAAGGGGGGAGGACGCGTAACCTAGTGAACGCACTCCCCACTTAGCTATCGGGAAAAGAACTATTGTAAGGTAATTGCAATGAAATACAGATACCGCTTTGCAGAACTAATTCGACGTTTGAATCGTTGGCAGTGGAAAAGGGCTTTTTTTTGGAGGATTGAGGTTTGTTGATGAATTTTCCTTCTTTTGTTTTATTGGCAAATAGTATAATTTGAGAAAATATATTGTAGTATTTAAATAAATGATTTGTTCAGTCATAAATATCGTAGCAGAGCTTACTACCCAGGGTGCGGCAGACGTATACAGGGTGTAAAGGGAACGCTTCCGAAACCAGAACGTAGGTTATATACAACCTAAATGCAAACGGATACCAATAACCTTTCGCCTTAAATTGGTTATTTTGCGTCAATTTAAAACATTTGACGCTTCTGTAATGTTTCCACTTATTTTATTTTGGCGGCGCTTTACAAAGGATGCCTAAACCTCCTAAACCGAATTTTTAAGCGATAAATTATAAATAATCTTATGTCATAATTAGTTATCAACAAGTAATTTTGTTGAATTTACACATAAAATTATATAATTACAGTATAAACAATAAAATAATTACAATTGAGTTTTTATAAATGATATCTACAACAAAAAAAAAACAAAACTACGTGTAAGTTACATTGCCCTCAATAGCATTTCGACAAATAACTTAAACTAACAAAAGTCATGGTCAATACCTTAAAACTAAAAATAATAACAATATAATAATAAAATTAGCTTTAGATTGATATAATTATTTAAAAATAATAATATAAAATGTATAATTAGATCAATAAATTAGAATGTACAAAATAAAATAAAATAAAATCATTTAACATTTAAATTCAAAATTAAGAGCTCATGATTATCTCAATAAAATTACAGTTCTTCTACAGCATATAGCTTGTAGGTATAAAGAACCCATATTGTGGTATTATTGGATTTAGTTTAGATGTAAGTTTAGCTACTTATTTAAAGCTTCCTCTCTCCTACTATTTTTTGCTGTGCCCGACATAATGATCACTATTTTTTAATTAACCACCTAAGTCCACATTGTGGATGATGGAAATGTGAACTCTCACAATGGAAACTCTCAATAATAAAATTTGAGTATTGAGTATGAGTACTGAGTATTGAGTGAAGGGCGAGCATTTTGGGGGCTGTCTTATGTAATTTTGACATTCTAAAAGTGCTGATTCTCAGCCTAATTTGAATAAATGACTTTTGATTTTGAATATTGTACCTAAAGTCGCCGCCTGGACTTGAGGTCGTTTTTAAATGTCCATCTCAAATAATGGTTCATTTAACTGTTCTCACAGCACAGTGTACAAAAAAATATAAAAAAATTAAGTAAAAATAAAAAAACTAGATTTTTATGGTACTGTGTCGAGATTAACTAGCCCTATCACCTGTCTTCGTTTTCAGAAGCGTTTCCTTAACATCCTGTATCTATACGGGTCAAAGAAAAAATAATTTTCTCTGAAATACACGACTGTCTTTCTTTAACAGTTCGGTGTAATTCCTGGAACACGGCAAATTGATGCAGTGTGTCAATTTTAAAAATATAGTCATTTCATTTCATGCTTGATCTACTTACTGGTTTTGTTGTCAATCGCCATTATTATAGAGCCATATGATAATTTACTATTTTCTGAATACAAACTCTATGGCAAACTTTTACTTGCTTCGGCGTAGCAGAAGTATTAATGTTCGTAGATTCTGCCTTTGAATAAGTAGAGCAGTGCTCATTGAACACTGTCCTACATTATAGCTTTGCTATAGGTTAGAACTACAGAGTAATATAAGGACATAGATTGATTAGAAACTATCATGAAATAACAAGCTTTATAAGTTCCGAGATTGGTCCGAGAAACAAGCTTGCGTGTAATATTTCCTTGAAAGAAAAATAGTAAAGTATTTTTCTTGTTAGCAGCGCCATTTTTTAGGTCTGTATTCTAGAACAATGTTTAAACGTTATTTATCCCATTTTAAAACTAGATTATCTAGAGATTTGTGTCTATGTAATCTGTCAGATTTGAATAGAGAATCACGCTGACTTTAAAATGCGGGTCGTAATGACTTGACTATTTAACTTCCATTTTCAAAAATGATTGCGAGAGGGTTTTGCTTTTTAATCGCACAAAGCCTGCACGCTGATTCCTTTCGAACAGCCTCCATAAATTTAATAAGCTCCATCATGACCTCTTCATCTTCCCTACATATTTTTCCCGTATATTTACATACACAAGTGAGTCATTGCACCACTCATCGAACAATCAACGCCAGGCTAACGACCTCGCAGCTTCAAGCCTTCTATGCCCTTTCAGATCCGACCAGGATCGGATGACCCCTCAGAACTCGCACTTTTCCCCCTTCGTGACTTAGATACCTGAGGTGGAAGGGACGCAGGGGAGGTCTAGGTATGCTGGCGAGGGTCTAAGCCAAGTTTATTGTGTGACCCAAGCACTGATAGGCAAATTGCAGTTTTTTATGCATCACTAGGGTAAGATAGATAGGGTGTATGTGTAATTGAGGTAAATAGTATGCTTTTAAAGATGGCTTGCAGTTACGTGTTGATGAATGGCGATAATTATCGTCATTATTATCGCGATAAAGGTTTTGGACGCGTTTCTTGGTGTGAAAAGGTAAATTTGCATCGTTCGATATGAAATTACCACGTCATTAGGCTACCGGATTTTGTAAGTGCCAGTTTGAAGTATACACGTCAGAGCTAATTACACTAACGTATGGTTCTTTCGCAACTTTTTTAAGCCGCTAACCTGTTAACTTAAAAAAAAAAACAATTTCGTATCACATAACATCACACCTTGTTTCCCCGAAGGGTGGGGCAGAGCTGTACCTATAGTTCATCAAAATTTCGCCAGTTATGTTTAAGTCCCATATAATAGGGGCTAGCCTATTGCCATCAACCGGGCACAAATCCAAACTCTGGGCTACTGCTGAGAAGTTCCAGATAGAAAAATTGCCTAACACAAAGCCCAACAGTAGTGCTTGCGAACACTGGACCAATTTCGTATTAATACAAAAGAAATGCCATTAGGTACCTACGTTTAAAGGATGCAAAGTTGATGTATTGCACAGATTGATTTCATCGAGAGAACACCAATTATATCGATTGGAATCGAAACATCTCGAGTGATCGTAATTACGTGACAACACGTAACTGGATCCCGGCGGGAACTGTAAACTGTAATTTATGATTTAGCTCCGGTTTTCGAACGTCGCGTTCGCTTCCGCCGCGCCGCGCTCAAACATTGTAACGCTACACGAACGCACCTTTATTTGATTTATGCTTTTATTTATTTTTTTCATCAGGAAGTCTTGGGAAACACTTGGCGGCAACATGTTGGTAACTTGAGTTACTTATCGTTTCATTGAAAATGTCTGAACCGATGATTTATAAGACGTCTTCGTCGCTTCTTCACTCGATCATAAAAAGTACTGCTTGTTATGCGCGTACAGCTGCTGAGTTATAATTATGCATGTATTTGAATAAATATGATGTCATTGGCTATCGACGCTATCTATCATAAAATAGACGAGGTATCAATTTTAATGAACCATTCAACATCAACATGACACTTTATTGAAGAAATATTTTATTCGAAAAAAAACTTATACATCACATTTATTTTATCTGAAATAGCACATTTATTTTCAAAATCTAAAACAGCAACACTTTTTAAAACTTCCAGACACCTCTGAGAATTTATTTTGATGTCTAGAATTTGATCAACACTGAGTTATCCGATACACACTGACACAAGAATTCAACTGCTATAATGTAATCACAACTCTCTGAGAATGCAATAAAGAAAGAATGCAAGGAGAATTTTTCCACAGTTTATTTAAAAGGTGTTCAAAAATCCCTCAGGAATTGTTTTCTTTTTAATTGATCATTCATGAACATCATCAGTTATGATTACAAACTTATTTGAATACTTTTTTAATAAGTGAGCGTTGATAATTATCTGCCCACTGTATATTAATATGATTGGATCAATCAACCGTATTTTAAAGTAATAAATAAATATAATAACACCACGGAAAGGGGTTACCGTAACTAAAATGATAGCGTTGATATTTTGAGGAGGTTCACAGAAGCTAACGTTTGTTTGGACATGTGTGCGAAACGAAATGTTGTGACCAAATATGAAATAAAATGCGGAAATTAAAGCAATCATGTTATTTTAACAGACGACTATGCTGCTGGAGAGTTTGTTGTGATACTTCATCTTACTAGCTAAGGCATTAGGAAGTGGTGAAGGGCGAGTGTTTTGGGGGACTGTCGTATATAATTTTGAAATTCAAAAAGTACTGATCCTCAGCCTAGTTTCAACGAATTACTTTGACTTTGAGTGAATAAAGTGGTACACAAAACAAAAGCATGTCCGTTGAAACCTGGGCCATTCTCCTCTTTGCTAAACTTATCAACTAGTCGTAATATCTCACCAAGGTTTAAGCAATTTACATGCCAGCTCGTGATAGCACGTTATATTTGAATAATCAGAAATCAAAGCAAAAGGTGATAACTATATTTACTACTTATTATAGGTATAGGCCACTGAAGCTCTTCAGTATTCGTAGTAGAAAAGACACCCTTGAATATTTTCTCTGATTTTAAAGGCGTACAACTTATCTATCTACTTACAACTTAACTATCAATGGTTGTAATATCCACAGCAATATTGCCATAGTTAGTTACCATAACCTTTGCTGGTATAGCGTCAAAAACATATGGCGTTTAACCATTGTACCTGGCTATTTTCACATCGGAAGCATAACGAGTAATTACAGTGGAACAGACCAGAGACATTTGACACGCATCTGTCGTCTATTGTCTATGGTTTTTTTTTTTTGTTTATCAAATATTGTATGGCCGTATCGAAATATAAATAATGAAAGCTTATTCATTTGAAATTTATTAGAAATAACTATTTTATGATAGAGGTAATAAATAGGTCCCGGCTGTCATTCGTGAATCTTTGAAAGTTGTTACGGGTCGACACAAGCCCGAAATTCTGACAACCAGTCTTACCAAGGGGAGGTCTTACCCAGTAACTGGGTTTTGGAGGTCAGATAGGCAGTCGCTCCATGTAAAATACTGGTATTCAGCTGCATCAGGTAAAACTGGAAACCAAGCGCCATATAGTTGGGAAAGGCAGGCAGTTGATGATGATAGAGGTAAATAAAAAAGAGAAAATGTAGTTTATTATTTTTATAAATCATTTTAAAACAATGCCATCCTACGCTTAAATACAGGATAAGTTTTTATCCAGTACGCAAACTGTAACCATGAATTCAGTATATCATTCTAGACGCCCCAGCGCAGAAATTTTTCGTCGTTTATACAAAAAAAAATCAGCTATTCCATACATTTTAACCGCGTAGGTATTGTACTTTTCTATGAAACAGTTGATTTTTTTTTTTGTATAACCGATGTTTTTTTTTTTATTCATGATTACAGTTTGCGCACTAGATAAAAATCTTATCCTGTATAGACCCAGCCTAATATTACAACATGCAGATGTTATTAAAAGTTTCAAATCTAACTTCGCGTCCTATTTCTATGCTACGAGTTCCATACTTACTGACACAGGAAGCAGGTGACATTTTTTGTATGAGTTACATAAATAGGTAGACGTGTTCAGAACTACTGGTATTTTATTAATTACAAAATTTCTAATATTTCGTACCTAGTAGGTTCCTACGGGACAATAAAAGCAGAATAACCCTAATATGATATTAGGTACAGGCATCCTTTATCCTTGTTACAAAAACTTCAATTCAAATTATAACCATATAAAAAACGATATTTCATCATTTTAACGACAAGATATTGAGTGCATATAAAACGGACGGCCAAAGTAAATCGTTCTACTCAATCCATCATACGAAAACAGGCTTGCATTTATTAATTTTTGACATAAAACGCCGCCATCTTGAATTGAAGCAGCTGTTGTCGGTAGTTCGTTGACCCCTTTTTTATGATTCCAGGTAGAACCATAGAAATGGTTTGGGCCAAAACTTTGTTGATCTCATGGTGTATATTATTAATATTATAAATGTTTTATGTTTGAACTTTGTGGGAATAAAGCTCTTGATCTGTATTGCTTCGGGATTTTAATATTAATATTGTGTTTATGACGGTTTTGAGTTTCGATGTGAACGTAGCTTTACGTGTTGGTATGAGTTGAGATTGATGATACAATTTTCAATTCTTACTAATTGCATTCTTAGGTAGGTTTTCGAAAGGTTATTTTTCATTTTCCGTGCAATTGCCTGTATCAAATTGTTTGCCATTGCCAATTTCTACGATGAAATTCAGAGTATAATATTACTAGGATCTTAAAGGTGCAGAGGCAATAAGATACGAGCTAGAATCTCAAGTTTCATCTACAAAAAGCTTTTAAACCAAGTCAAACAAAAATTATGTAATCTAAGACAACAATTATTTCAAAAACGTAGAAATGTACCTAAACAAATAAAACAGATAAGTTCCTAAATGCATAAAAACTCTTTGATGTTTCCAAATGTCAGAAACTAGACTATCACCAGTCAGTATATGAACAACGTCTTTAGTACATCCTCGTTGAACTGATGACTTAATTACCCTTTATTACTATCATAGTAACTGGTTAAACACCACCTTAAGAAACGTTAATAAACTTTCTCAGCACCACAGAACCATTGCGGGCTTTGCTTAAAACATGAAGAGAACATGTCCATCAAAACAAACAATGGAATTCGAGTGTGTAAATTGACACGTAGACTTATGTCCCCAGGTGAATCATCAAAAATGTGATTTGAAATGCCCGAGTTTTATTGATAACTAGCTTTTGCCAGCGGCTTCGCCCGCGTGGAGGTCGAAAATTATTCCACAGGAACGTACAACCGGGATAAAAAGTACCCTATGTGTTAATCCAGGTTCTAATCTATCTGTGTGCCAAGTTTTACCCAAATCCGTTCAGCCGTTTTTACGTGATTGAGTAACAAACATCCAAACATCTTCACAAACTCTCACATTTATAATATTAGTAGGATAACATAATGTAACATCACGCTTTTATTGCCCAAAGGCCTGGGCAGAGGTGTTCCTATAGTGCGCCCATATTTTGCTAGTTATGTTGAAATTCCATGTAATTAGGGCGAGCCTATTGCTATCAATCGGGCACAAATCGAAACTCTGGGTTGGGACTCTGAGAAATTCCAGATGGAAAAACCCAATAACACTGCCCGACGCGGGAATCAAACTTAGGACCTCATACTCACTCAGTAGCCGTTGCGACGTTGCGTCCTTAGGACGATCATTAAAATTAAAATCCACTATCTGTCCACATCATTCTAGTTGTGTAATGTATTCTTTTATTTGCATTATTATTATTAATATTTTAGTGATATTTATATTTGTATGTATGTTTTATGTATGTATGTATGTTTGTAATTATGTATATTCCCATATTATTTGTTTAGTGAATTACTGTTTTTGATCATAAAAGTAGTTTATTTTCTCTTTCACCCTTACACACCCTGTCTACATCTCTTTAACTTCTCTCCTATCGCAAGTATGCTGGAATAGATTTCTTTAGAAATAAACATCACCTCTGTACCTATTTTCCTGTTCTAATCTTCTTGACTGTTTATACAGGGTGTAACAGAAACCCTATTGCTATCCTTAAGCACTAAAGATAACAGCTGGTACAGAATCACTATACATAGTTTCAGCTCAAAATAAAATACTCTAAGAATTGATACCAAATTTTCGGTTTCATATGTTTCTTAAATTCAAATCATAACAAACGTGTCACCGCCCTACTTAGGTCAATAACTTTCCACGTTACTAGCCAATATCACGATAAATCTCTTCCGAGTGATGTGTTTACTTCAATTTGATGATTTGGTTTCTGGTATCAATGTATTAAAAATTCTCACAACCTCCGAACATCTAGAGATAGGATTAGAAAACCCTTCCAATATCGTTTGATATCATCCAAAGAAGCCGTGCTCTTGGTATGTAAATACTCTTTCCGTTACACGTTGTATATGTGTGTACATAAATGGTTAAACAAATAAAATAAATTAAATAAATAATATAAAGTAAAACACCAAGTATTCTTCCTCTTAAACTTGGCTACAAGTTGGGCACCTTCAGTACCGTCCATCAGTTCCTGTAAAGTGCACACAACAGGACACTCTTGATACTGGACACGATATTGAAGTATTAGCATAATCAGCCGTATCGTTCCCATTGCTAGGACCCGCGGGCCCAGTGTGGGTTGGTAAATGTCACATGTCTTCGAATTTTTGGTTTTAGGACATGCCGGTTCCCTCACGATGTTTTCCTTCACCGTTTTGAGAGCAGTGGTGATGAAATAATTCACACAAAGTAATGCGCCTGTCTGGGTTTGAATCTACGACCTACAACTCGTAAGTCGCGGCCGTTACCACTGGACCACCACTGCTCCTATTAAAGTATTGCTGATGAATAAAGTGTCAGTCATACATTATGGATAATCTAGGATTATTTCTGTATAATCACGGATTTCGAGACAGCTTTAATAGACCCCTATCTGTTCATATTGTTCACAAATACTGCGTATAAAATTCGCCATATGTTCAATTCGACCCAAACTTGTGCACGTGCCTTTTTAAACATTTAGCAAAAAAATAATTAAGCGTGACTTAATTGTCCAGATGTTTAAGCCATCAAAACATGATTTTATTGTCCAAGCGAGTGCAATTTAATTAATTGAAAATGTCAAACTGTCATGAACTGAACTTTCGTGAGTTCGAATCTGTCGCATTTTGTACAATGGTGACATTACTGACATTTCTTTTATCTTTTCTCGCTAAAAAAACTTTATAGAAGAGATATTTCTTGGAGAAGACCGCCATCTAACAACACAGTTTATTGACTGACCTATTCGTGTCTTTCAACGTAACCTTTTATCACTGGCTGCGCACGCGCCGGTGAAGCAGCTGCGCGCGCAGGTAACGACCTATCAGGAAGTACAACACTTCCACAGCACTATCCCGGAAATTTTGATAGAAAAATCGCCTGTATATTAATGGAACCAAGGTGGATAATCCAGTGCAGATTTTTGACAGATGTATGTGCTCTGTATTGAACCATATGCCGGCTAGGTTTGTTCGTCAGCTGCACAACATACCGACGATGGATTTATCGCATTGTTCCATTATAAGCGAGTAATCATGATAAGATGTATGAAAATGTCGCGTTTTTTTGACAAAGAATAAAATGAAATCATGCTTAACAAGTTTCGTATCTTAGCAATAGATAATCAGCCCATAATGTTCGGGACACAGCGACACATTTTAAGTATCATACAAGATTAAACAAAGCCTCTGCAGTGTGGAAGATTTGGTTTCGCTACATCAACAAAATTTACAGTACATTAAAATAGCGTAATGTCTAATCTTTTAACAACTATTTTGGCGTCGGCTTCGTTGTTCTAACCGGATGCTGTTGAGTACCAGTATTTTACATGGACCTACCTGATCTCCACAAACCAGTTACTGTCAGACTTTCCGGCTTCTGGCGACCCGTTACGACTGTCAAAGATCCACGAATGACAACCAAGACTAACGCCTTAACGTGTTGTCCAAGACACTTTTTTTTGGAATGACATCTCACCGGTCAAAATATTAGGTAGTCGTCTACTTAACCGGACTTGCCTGGACTACCAGCCAGGGCTTAAAAACTTCAAACTATAGCGACGGCTCGCTAAGGGCAGCCCCTGTGGGGAACGGACCTCGGCTTAGGGCAATGCTGTCCACAAGGGACAAACTGAATCGGACTGGACTGAGTTACCCAAGGCACGGAGGAGTATTGATATAAAAAGATGCTCACCTAAAATGGTATAAGAATCTCTGACTGAAATTTTCAGAGTTTACTTACAGTTGCAAATCAACGCCATATTCAACTGAAGATTGATTCGCAGGAAAATGTTTCAAATTATAGAACAACATCAATAGGGCTAACGGATATTGCAGGATCTATTATTGAATAATCGAAAAAGTTCGAAATATTAGATAAATATCAGCCCGGAAGCTGGATTTGTGCGCGGTTGATGGCAATAAGCTCACCCCATGCTATATAGAACTTAAAATAACTGGCGAAATGTCGGTCTACCATACTTACACCTCTGCCGAACCCTTCACGAAATACAGACATGATGTATTGTTGATATCTGTCTACCTATACTAGTAAAGGAGGTGTAGAGTTTGTTTGTTCTTTTGTTTGTTTGTTGGTTTGAACGCGCTAATCTCTGAAACTCCTCGTCTCATTTGAAAAAATCTTTTTGCACTAGATAGCCTAATTCTTGAGAAAAGTTTAAGCTACTTAACATAACGCTACGACTCTTAGGAGCCGAGCAAGAAGCGATGCGATGGGGTAGGTCGGGGGAACAAAAAAATTGACGCGGATGAAATCTCTGGCAAAAGCTAATGCTACATAAATCCCGTGATTATCGTAGAAGATTCAGAGAGACTCATAGCAGTGATGCCTTATATAACATACCAAACATAATCAGCCTAGAATGTCCCCACTGCTGGGACACAGGCTCCCTCTCTGAGAAAGGGATTGGGCTGTAGTCTACCACGTGGGCCCAGTGCGGAGATTGATAAATGGCACATGTCTTCGATTGTTTTGGACATGCCGGCTTCCTCCCGATGTTTTTCTTCACCGTTTTGAGAGCAGTTGTGATTAGTGATGTACCGACTAGTCGGCCATATTTAGAATCAGTTTTGCAGTTTACTTCCAGTACAATCTAGAATATGATAGGAAATTAGGATAGGAGGAAACACCGTCTAGCACGTAAACAATGAAAGAATATATGCAAAGGTAACAAAAACATGTCCCGACAATTCAGCCTGGTCGCCGGGTGCCGCGCACGCCACCTACGACCCGAAAGAGAAGTCACGAACATTACCGATGTAACCCGAATTCAACCGAAAGCAATGACCGGCTTGGCCGATTAGTCAGCTATTTTGCAGCTGACTAGTCAGCCAGTCGGCCAAAGTGATGAAATAATTTACACGACCTAAAAGTGCCTGCTTGAGTTCGAACTTACGACCCACAACCTGGAAGTCAGGGCCGTTTCCACTGGCCCACCACTTCTCACAGAGATGTCATAACTAGAGTGATCTTGTAGCTTGGAATACTGGATAAGTACCTAAGTAATCTAATCTGTGACTTGAGAGATAGTTCTAAGACAATATTATGTTGTAAAATTGAGAGGGACTTGAGCTATCTATTGAAGAATTTTGTGAACGCTTGAAACATTTTAAAGCGTATACTCTCTACATTTTAATATCGAATACATAATTATGAAAAGAATTAGTTTTTCGTGTCTCTCTATGTAACCGCCTTATTCTTTAAAATACCGCAACTAATTTTGATGCGGTTTTCGCCGTCATCCAGAGATTTATTCCCGGAAGGTTCATATGTATCATACATTAATATTAAACTACCATGAAATTAGGTTAACCTACGCTTGCTGCGGTTGGTCTGTGGATGGGTGATCATATTTACATACTAAGACCTCCCCGTGCCCCGAAAAGCACGTTAAGCTGTAGGCCCCGGCTGTCACTCGACAGAGGCCCGTAAGTCTGATAACCAGTCTTACCAGTGGTATCGTATTACCCAGCAAGAGGTCAGAATAAAATACTGATATTCAGCTGCTCCCGGTTAGACTGGAAGCCGACTCCAACATAGTTGGGAAAAGGCTAGGCAGATGATGTTTAAATTTACATAATTATAATTAACAAATTAAAATCAATGCATTGTCAAGACGTAAAATGCGTGCGAAGCAGGTCTAGCTAGGCCATTTGCTAGTTTATTTATTATTAATAGCTGTTTTCATATTTATTCTGTGTGTATTATCTTAATGATGTTAAGAGGTATGTAAACTAAGTTTCTTTGTAATTTGTTTCAGGTAAGTGGTGCTCAGTCTATTTCAGAAACATCAGACATGCGGGGGCAGGTTGGCGACCAACTATGAGGTAAAACTTTTAAAAGAAAGTAGTGTATGTAGTATTTGTCATCGTAATTGTGAAAATGTTATCCAACACTTTGATATATTGACGATTTATAAAAATAAAAAAAATATTTCCCTGCAAAACTAAAAGCGTATCACGCAAAAAGTTCTCGATTTCGATTAAAAACTCTTCGTTATAATTTCGCTTGCTACGAAGCTACGGCGTAGCAAAGAACGTAAGATACCTTTGAATCAAAACAGTAGTTAAAGTTAGGTACTAATTAACAGATTAAAAATAACGTTCCAAATTAAGTTTAGCATACCTACACCGGTAGGTAACACAAAATGTTAGTGGGGAAACGCCAGGATAGCGCGCGAAATTCAAATTTTCTTAAGTTTTTTTGGAATTTTTCGGCCAGTATTAGAGAGGTAATTGCATAATAAATACACTATCAGTAGAAATCTCTTTCATTTTGACAGTTCCACAACATTCATAACGTTGTTTACGTTGCTAAGCAGACAATTTTATCAAACATTTAATAATTATATGTTCGATAAAATTAGAAAAAAGAAAAGAATGGATGAGCCATAATCTTCAAAATTATTCAGATTCTGATTAATAGTGTGATACGCAATTCGGGTTCTGGCTGTATGTTGAATGAAACATGAGTCACAACCGTAACATGTATGTATTAATAGATTTATAATGATAAAAATCATCAATACAACACTCAGTTCATTCAATCCTTTTTTCTCAAATGACTATTTCAATGAAAAGTCATTTGAAAAGAAAGAAGAAAATTTGAATTTCGCGGTTTACCATAGCGCATCGTCCATAGGCTTAGGTCCATAGACTTAGGTCTATATTCAAATACAAAACCAAAAACAACAAAATAGTCTAGCCATAAACTAAAAGAGGAAGTAAAGAAAACTTCGGCCAGTACACACGTTCCAAAACTCGAAAAGGTTGAATGAGTCACCGCGGGGGTGCGGGACGAGGGGCGAGCGGGAAAACGATCGAGGGTGAAAATGCGACGTTGCATTTTTCTCGGTCCCGTTTCTACGCGAAATGCTCTGTTGCCGTTTCTTTAATTACGCCACCGCGCCAACGATTTTCACTTTTTTTTGTCAACGTATAATTAGTTCTGTTTTTGTGATTCGATGGTAACATTAAAGTTACTTTATTTTACGTGACTGTGTCGGTAAAATAACATATTCAATTCAGACATAATGTGAAAAAAAAAGCAGTGAATTTTAGGGAACTTAAAATCGAACATAGTACTTGTATCTAACTAATGTCTTTTAAATTAATACGTACCATATTAATTTAAAAACACAATTTCTAGACGCGACCGTTAGACAAATTCCTAAATTCAGGTATAAAATAATGAAAAACGTCCTCAAAATAAGAAAGTACTTAATTAATTAGTATTGTCCTTAAATATTGCGACTAATTTTATTACTGCTTACCGTCATATCCAGGCAAGTCACGTCCAACCGGCAAAGTCTAGTCAATTCGGATCAGACTTAATAAAAAGTTAGTAAAATGCGAATGATTAGTTTTTCTTGTTCTTTCTTTAATTATATTTCCTAAATTAGAATCTAATATTCATGAAAAATACGTACCAATGAAGTTGTAATCAGATAATTACTGATCTTTAGAAAGAAAATAAAGATCAATTAGGTTACATTATTTTATTAGGTATCTCTACTACCGTTAGTAGGTAGGCTTTCTCTGCTAAAACCTTAAAGTTAAAAAAAGCTAGAAGTCGAGAGGTCAAAAGGATTATGCGTGGGGAATAGAGGACCTAGCTCGCGATCTCTCGCTTGCTAGTCTGAATCTTGGCCATTCGGTAACTGCTGCTAAAAATAACTCGAAAATGACTTCTTCAATTGAGGTTTTGCCAGCGGCTTCTCCCGCGTGAAGGTCAAAAATTATCCCACGGGAACGTAATACGGAGACAAAAAGTATTCAATGTGTTAATCCAGGTTATAAACTATCCAAATTTCATCCAAATCTTTTCGGCCGTTTTTGAGTGATTGAATACCAATCATCCCGTCACGTCTAAAGCTCTCAACATCCAAACTTACATACTTTCAGTTTTATAATGTAAAGTAGGATAGTAGGATTCCTAAAAAATAAGATTTAATTCGTTTACTAAAAGATATAATGGTTTTAAAATCGAATCCGTAGTTAACAGTCGTATTTTGAAAATCAAAACAAAAATAAAGCATTTCGAACCCACTATCACCAGGTGCAATCTTCGCACACTAAATTAGCAAATAATTTATCAGCTATTGTGCGTCCGCGCATCGCATTGCAAGCTTTTGTTACGAAACTTGCGCAAACGCAGCACACAACAAAAGCTCTTTTACCTGCTTTTGTGTATTTTTTTCGATCGCAGCAACAATGTGATTTTATTCACCTATTAAAACTGTCAAATGTCAGCAATAAGTCTTAGAAGATTACCTACTTTATTCTTACAGTGATAAAGTTCATATTTCTACAGTGTTAGATACAGATGCGACAGAATGGCGCAACAGATCAGCTGAGAATTTATAGTCGCTAAAGAAAATTTTCGCACTTGTGACAGGATTTTGAACGATTGTCCCACATTTTGTTCTTTGTGCGATTCTTAAATCTAATAACATTACGCATGGTAGAATTCTTCTTAATCATACCATAAAATTAATCAGGCATAACTACACAACTTGTAATAAAAAGTAGGCTGTTTAAATACCTTTAAATTGATTGCATTTAAAGAAGCATGGCCAACCCGATTGCCCATTACAGCTATCTAAAAAATAAACTGGCTCGTGCACTTGAAAAACAAAAGAAAAAACAATAAAAAGACATCCTTGTGAGGTGCGCAAGCTCAAAGAGCAAAAGCAAGATGGCGCGCGTCCGCCGGTCATGCCACTTCCGCGGCCGCATCCGGCCGTAATTCGACTCCTGCGCAGCCTGCGGCGCAGCCTTATCCAATCGATTTGCAGGACGAGCGTGAACTTACAACGTTAAACCTTTTATAGCTCAAAAACTTTTAACGCAATTAATTTTGGAAAGATACGACGCGATCGTGGTTTAAAAAAAATTGGAGACTCCACACTATTATTTTTGTCAATTGACTCTTTAAAACTATAAGGGAAATAAACTAATCAGTGCTCTAAATCTTCTAGATAGTAGATACTTGGAAAATCGTATCGTGTTTATGTAAATTAATGCTAACGTTTCAGACTTCTTTCAGGAATAAAGTATCCGATGCTAACAAAGAGACTTTTTTGTGAAAAACATTGAGATTTGTAGCAAAAAACGACGGCATATTAGAATTTTTAGTCTGTAGATTATTCCGTTGTTACTATTTATAAGCAAATGATACTCAATCTGTGATCATTTGAATAAGAGCTAAGTATTTAGTCTTAACTCTAGCCTGAAGGAAGAATATGTTATGCCAGCATACTATCAATCAGAATCTGAATAATTTTTATAGATATTGCTAATTCATTGCTTGATGTGTTTGAAAAATTAGTCTGCTCAACAAAGTAAATAACGCAATGAAAGGTATTGAACTTTCAAAATGGAAGCCATTCCTACTATTGTGAGTGTGTAATTATCCCTCTGGTAAATTTGACAGTAATTTCGCTTTGCATTCCATTGATTCCTAAAACATAATTAGGTACTAGGTTTTTGCCAGCGGCTTCGTCCGCGTGGAGGTTGAAAATTATCCCACGGGAACGTACTACCGGGGTAAAATCTATTTCGTGTATTAATCCAGGTCATAAACTGTCTGTGTGCCAAATTTCATCTAAATCCGTTCAGCCGTTTTTGAGTGATTGAGTAACAAACATACCCACAAACTTTTACATTTATAATGTGAGTAGAATAGTGGGATAGTAAGATTCCATTCGAACTTGTTTTGCCCCTGATTTTAGGTGAAACTGGAAAACGGAAACATCAGAAGTGCCCTGTAAAACTAACAATCCTTTTAAAACCAACATAATAAATACAAACTGATTTACAAGCTTATTGCCGCCCAAACAGGGACAGTAAATGTGTCCCATCTCCCAGTTAGCGCCAACTGAACTCCGAAGTACCCTTCACTAAACTTGACCTGAAACCAGAACCCTATCGAAAGCCACTCTTGCGTCCACAAAGCAAATCCACCTTAAACGACTAACCAAAGTATTTTCGTCAAATGTATGGAAAATAAGACTAGATATACCAAATAAAATAGGCAAAGACCTTGGCATTACAGTAATGAATTCAACACAACAATGTGCTTAAAGTAGCCATTCACGATCAATTTTGAATGATCAAAAACCATCAACAATGTAACTCTTATCTCATTGGAATAAGGTATAAAATCAGACTAAAGGTAAGAGTGTGATCAAACTCTCGGTATTCATTGTAATTTTCGTGAATGCGCTACTTTAGATTTCACTAGGCAAATAGTAGATAAAATATTCACATGCAAATCGAATGATGAATTAAGTGAAGCATGGAACAGTCTTTTGAATGTTTTTATTTCGAACGTTTTTTCTTTTCCGAAATTCAAAATGTGATGTTGTTTTGTTTTCTGCGAGCGACTTTTTTTTTCATTTCAGGGACGTTTTTGTTTCAACTCAATCAATAGGGAAAATTTAAATAGTCGGTGTTACTGACCCTTTGTTCTGTTGTGATTGGTTCTTCTCTATTCGTTATTTTGGTATCCAAATATTTTCCGAAGTGTATTCGATTCTAAAAATACACGGAAGTGAATTACTGTTGAAGCGGCTAAATTTAGAAATAAATCCCTAGAAATTATGTTTTATGTAGTTTCTAAAAGTTTTATCTGTAAGTAGTCCTATTTTTCATTAAATAAAGTTACATGCCACATTAATCATCTAATACAGTTTCAATTTAAACATTACGCCAAGTAAATTAGAATAAAGTGTAAAATGCACGAAAAATATTCAACTCGCGTCCCTTTGTGAGTCGATAGTCGTGAGAAGGAAACAGCAATATCATGCTGTCTCACTCACACATTAGAGGATGACACTTCCGAGAATCGTCTGAGCTTTTGAAGTATTTGAAATGCCCCACACATAGTACCGTTACTTTACTACAACTCACTTTGCGTTTTTTTTTGCGTCTCTGTCTTTTGTCAAAACCTCTCCCCTTTTATTGTCTATGCGAATTTGCACCACAAAGTTTTGAACCGTTCATTCAACCGTAATGTCTTTGAATAGACAGCATTATTATTCTGTTGCTAACGGACCTTTAAACAAATGTTATAAATCGAAAATCCGCTATTTCTAAAATTAAGAGTTCTGAAGCCGATAGAGCTTTTCTTTCAAATTGGAATACCTCGTTCTCAATTACGACGGCGATGCCAATATTAAAAATGAAAATGTCGGCTTTCGGAGCGAACTAGCCGTGCACCCACCCCTGTTCAAATGTCGACGAACGGGGAGGCGCGTCGCGCGACGTTGCCAAAACGGAAAGTGAAATTTCGTCACACTCTCTCTCTCATTCACACACACACCGATCGCACTCACAGGATAGTTCACTCCTCGTAACTTATGTCTGTGTGGGTTTAATTCGGCAGACGCTGTACGTGTGTGTGCGTTTGTTTTGATGAATATTATACACTTATTCTGTGGATGTGTGCGTCAGACGAATTTGTATGAACGTTGCAGTATACCTACGCTACGCTACGAGCTACGTTTCCGTGTTCGATCGTCTTTCGTAGACGCCGACTTCGAGTCGTGGTCCTGAACAATTAAAGTTATTAAAATAATAGAGAGGAAAATTCTTTTCAAGATTCGACGCCATATTCTTAGTGAAATATTTTCAAGAGTTATATTGTTCTCTCTTGCTTTCGTACAGTAAAAATAAAGAGGATTTATTTATTTTTCAAAATATCTTCGTTCCTTTGTCTCTTAATTAAAAGCTTTTTAATAACTGTATTCTTACTTACCAGATATTCCGGTCCCATTATTTACATTATTGTAGTTACTAATAATATTTTTGAAACAAAATCTATACGCCTTACAGTCTTAGTTTAGAGCCCAATTAACGCATAGTCTCCACTAAATCAATACTAATTGACCATCTTTCTATACAATAGGACTGTGGTCAGAACTCCTTCCTCTACACCGTTACACCGGGGGGAAGGGATGACGTCACTCTCCATTACCACAATCTGTTCCTACACCATGCCGCTATAGAGGTCGTAACTTCACTGGGGTAGGGTTAGAATATAACTGTTTGAACTTAGAACAGTACAGTTAAGTGTATAAATGTGATATCGATTTTTGTAAGACGTAGTTAGTTTAATGTTAGTTAGTCGTAATTAGTTAACTAAAATGATGTCTTAGGTACCTAGCAGTGGCGAAAGCACCATATAACACGATTCCTACCGGCTACCCTTGGGTGATTCCCATCTCTACCGCATTTGAGAAATGGCACGTCAACAGTGTCTACTGTTGCCAAAAAATTTAGTTACACTTCGGGTAACCACCACCACATTATCACAACAAACCACCATATACCACCACCATAACATTCAAATGTTCTAAATTAACCACGCGCCAAAACGTCATAATCGGAAACTAAAAGTTTATACAACAGCGATCCCGTAATGATGTCACTTGAGCTCACGTGGCACCGCTTGATATGGACGAGTGCAAGCTGCTGAACAACGGGTTACGATAGAGACGGATACAGAAAAAATGCGTCAGCGAGAATGAGATGGAGGAATATTGCACATTCCATTTGGTTTTCAGCTGTTTAATTTTACTCTAATTAATTCTTTATGTCATTTTTAGAATGATAGTAAGTATTATTTTTGATAAGTCAGTACGTTAAAGCCGGCTTCTCTCTTAGAAAAATTGACACCTCGCCGCTGGTACCTAGTCTACACTAATATTATAAAGAGGAAAGATTTGTATTTTTGTATATAACGAATAAACTTAAAAACGAATGGATCAATATCAAAAATTATTTTGCCGTTAGAAAGCTACATTATCACTGAGTAACATAGGCTATATTTTATCACCGTATTCTTACGGGAACGGGAACTACGCGGGTGAAACTGCGGAGCGCTGCTAGTAGGTACCTAATATATTTATAGTTTTATAGAACTTAAAATTGTGAGATAATTTTTCGGTAGAGTCGTTCGATTGGTTTTTTAAGTTTAGTTTTTTACTGACTTACTTTCATACACATTATAAAATTCAAATAAAGGTAAAAAATTAAAACATTCCTATATAGAACTTGTCAATTAGAAAATATGAAAGTACCTATAATGGCTATAGCAAATTATCCGTAGTACACCGAAATGATCTTAATATGTAATTTTTAAACTGTTCTTTCGACATCTAATTTAAAAAAAAACTTCCAATGAAATCATAGAACACCTTACGAAATCCAACAACGACCAAAAAGTTTTCGCTCCAAGACTCTTAACCTTTTAATTAAGTCGAATATAATCGCGATGATATTCCTTTTCGCCAAGTTATTCCTTAGAAATAACCTAGTTATTTAAAATTCCTAGGCAGAATATTCATAGAGACACATTTTATGTTAATTCTTTGGGTACCCGTTAATTTTGTAATTGAATTGTTAAAGAGGTAATTGTGATTTTGGAATTAGTAAGTACTATAAAACGGTAAAGATTTTCCCTTTTCGGCAGTATTTTCTGTAATGAATTTTCGCCATATACTGGGAAACATTTCTGGAGATCATAACCATGCTTGGATAACTTATTTATCTTCTTCTTTATTACTCTATTGACTCAGCCCAAAATTGGCTACGAGCTTGACACCTTCAGTAGCGTCCATCAGCTCCTATAGAGTGCAGACAACAGCACACGCTGAACACGATATTAAGTGCTGCATTGTTTATTGGACAGCACCACATTTACAGTCCAGGGCGAAGGCATCTATGAATCTCCTCCTGAGTAGGTATTTTTTAACGTATTAGTGATTGCAGCTTACTTGTAATAGATGATACAGTTCCCCCATCCTCCTGATCACCTACCAACATTAACAACAAAGTAAGTTTAAGTTCTGAGCTGAGCTGCATTATTACTGACAAATGCATGCACTGACTGGCCAGGTCCACTGTCTGTGTGGTGGTTTCCTCAAAAACGATTTAATACACCTATCTTGTATAGAATCAAGTTCTTCTAACTGTTAAGACAGCTGTGCTGCTGGGGAGTTTGTTGCCCCACTTCTTCTTCCCAGCTAAAGCACTAGGAAGTGGTGAAGGGCGGGCGTTTTGGGGGGACTGTCTTATGTAATTTTGACGTTCATAAAGAGCTGACTCTCAGCCTAGTTTGAATAAATGACTTTTGATTTTTGATTTTATCTACTTGGTCTTCATATGACCTGACCAAGATTATGTCTGGACTTTAAGAGCCAGTAAGACCATGTGACCTCTGGGTGTGTTTAGGCCTTACTTCTCTTAGTCAGATAGGATACGCCAAGCTCATGAAGTTTTTGAAATATGACTGACGTAGATTTAATTTTAGAGATTAGTAGATTGTATCATAAGGGAGCAAAATAATATTTTTTTGGGCGAGGGTGCTTTTTTGAATCCAGAGCGAAGTGAGGGATTCTAGTGTGGAATCCCGAGCGTAGCGTGGGATTCTTTAGTAGAATCCTGAACGTAGCGAGGGATTCAAAGTACGTCGCCCGAGCCAAAAATATATTTTGCGCCCGAGTGATACACTCTCTATGAGACAATAAAAGGCGCCTCATATTTTATTGTAATATTATTATTTAATCAAACATTTAAAGTATCTAAAAATAAAACGACTAAAAACTTATATTTACATTTGATACATTTTCGGAATTATGAAAATTTGTTACAGTTTTATTATGAATAGAGATTGTTGTAGATTTTATATTCTGCGTGTTTGAAATAATGTCCAAATCTGGCTCATTTTGAGGAAAATATGACGGTGAATTTCGTTGTTTGGATGTAGATGGGCGCGGCGACAGTGACATGGATGGATTAACTGAAGGTTGCAATTTAATGTTTTCCACGATACGTTCACATGTTTTCCCCTTGTTCTCAATGGAATCTTCTATATACCCCTCTGCTACAGCACTCGACTTCCATCCTCCATGTCGCTTGAGAACAGTTTAGTCCGCTCCAGAATCTGCCAAAAGGGTAGCAGAAGTACGACGAAAACAATGTGCTGTATAAAGTTTGATATCTGGTAACTTCAAATAAGTAGCGATTTTTTGTGGCATGTTAGAAATTTTATTTTTTCCCATAACTTGTATGAAGCACTTGCCATTTTGATAACAGATTAAAAACCGATTGGTCTTCATATCAGCAGGACGCAGGTCCAGGTATTTCTGTACAATAGTTTTATATTCTCCTCGGATTACGAAGGATCGGTCAATTTTTGTTTTTGTGTCTGTCAGCTTTACTAACAGTAAATCATCCGAGTGATTTTCGACATCATCAACAGTTATTTTTAAAAGTTCATTGTCACGACAAGCTCCATGCACTCCGAAAATTAAAGCCACCTGTAACAAAACCGAATGTGAATAAGACAAGTATCTATCGAAGTACAGGTTACAATAAAATGCGCATTTTAAAACACTGTGGTTATAGTTTACTAATCCACCATATACATAGTTACTTACTTTTACGGCAAGAAAAACTTTGTCGGGTGTCTGATTAAGGAAAGTCTCCACTTTTTGACTGAGAACACTTTGGATTTTTTAGGTTTAAATCCATCAGACATCCTCTTCAGATACGCTATTAATTTCGAATATGTGTCCAGTTTTACGTCGTTATTAGAACTGACTGTTGATTTTAGCATTGAGTAGGTACTCCAAAGAGTGGAAGGTTGTTTAGTTTTGGCTAAGTACTGGAAGTAGGCCAAAAACACAAATTCTGAAAAATTCTAGGCGCCTGTTGCATTTCTCCATTCAATAAAATTAGGTTTTCATATATTTCTCCCGCGATTTTGCAGGTAATAGATTATCCATCACGTTTCTTGCGTCAGGTCTAAATACTTTCAGGAGTTAATTCTAAACTTTCACTGTCACTTGAAGAATTAATTTTTCAAAACAAAACCATGAATTTCTAACAATCCGTGAAAATTTACGAAATCGCGGGCTGTAGTTCGCGCGTTTTTAATTTGATTTCTTTTTTTTTTATTCAGCTGGCGGTGCGGCTATGGGCCGTCGTACCAGCCAGTCTTTATTCAAACAATATTTGCCTTCGATTTCTTTGGCATTGGACACTAAGATGTTCCAAATTCAAAAAGTGCGCGGCAAAGATAATTGCGGCGCACTTATAAAGAGGATTAAAAACTCATTACTGCCCGCTAAAAGTTTCTTATAGAAAACACCACATTTGGGTGCACTTAAAGGCGAACCACTGTCGTCCTTTTCGAATAGATGGTATGAAAAAGTGTATGTACAAACCTACTTACAGAAATAAAATTATTTATCAAAATGGTCGTACAAAAATCGTACAAGACAAAGATCATTCTCATTTACACCGAAATCTCTCGAACTTCTCCAGTAAAATTTCATTACCTACGAGTAGGTAAGTACGTATCTAATGTTCTCAGGATCTTGTATCTAATCAAAGTACTAACACAGACAACAATCATGTCTACAATCCGACGTCCGCACTCAACCGGGTTCAGATCTTTACAACCTAACTTTACACAAGTACACTCAAACGTTACAGCGTAGTTATTGTATTTATAATACTGGCAACATTGAATAAAGCTGTTAACCTTCATGCCGACGATTGTGCGGGGGCTTACGGCTCGAGGCGCGAAAATCCGATAACTTTCGTGCCCCCCCCCTACCCCCCTTGCGGCCCTCACTTCAGCCCTCACCCGCCTTTAATGGCATAAAAAATCAATTTCCCGCCCAAATTACGCAGAGTCGACAAATTGCGAACGCGTCTAGTCTATAATCGAGTGTTTTTCGGTCTACTGTTCACGACCTCTGCTACAATAGGTAAATTCTATCAGTTTTTAAGGGAGCATTCACCTGTGAATTAGATTTATTGCGATAAATGTGGTAATCCACAAAATTAGCTTTTATTTTATGACAAAAATGTTGAATACAAAGCAACTTGAGGTGTTTATCATACAAAGTATCTTTGTGTTGAAGAAGGAACAGCTATGTTGATACCTAATTAAGTCAAACAAATTAATCTTAATCTAGCTTCGAAATGATAAATGTAATTTAAAGTTCAAAGACTGGAAGAGTTATGTTTTCAGCAGTTCATTTAGGAACAAAATAACAACAGAAACTCAATGATTAAATTACGCCAGGGATAACTTTTATTCCGACTACAGATAATAAATAAGTAAATAGAAAAACTTTTGAGACTCCAACGATAAAATAGCAGATTAATCTAAAACACATAATAAATAACATACTCCTTATACAGATAAAGTCTAGAAGCTTCTACTGGCCACAGACGCCATAAACACTTACGCACACACGGAACAATATAATTCCCGTTCCATTACCACAACTAACGTCCCTATGTTAAAACGTAAACACACCCGAATTCGGAATACATGCACCCACACAAGCGCGTCATGCGTCCCGCTGCAATGTCCGCGTGACCTTGATGCGAGGGTGAAAGTGTCCCTCCTCGCACCCCGTGCCAACCTTCCGCGATCTATTTGGTGATTTCGAATTTTCGAACGTTCATTTGTTTTGATTGACTACTAGCGTTTCAATTGATAGTTTGAGTTTTGTTAATCTGTGGCGTTTGACATTCCTTTTGGCGGCAGTGAGCTGTCAGTTTTCTTTCTAATTACTTTTTACTCGTATTGTTATTCTAGATATTTTTACGACTTCATCATGATTTGAAAGGCCCTAAAATATCCTTCTTTTGAAACATCTCCTACTTTATGTTCAATAACAAAATAGTATTACAAACAGTAAAAAAAACTTTTTAAATAAATTTTATCTACGGACATGAATCGGGCCTGTAATTCCTGGAGTTGCAGGAAAACATAACTAATGATACATTTTTACTGTTATAGACCTACAAGTTTATATGGCTATAAATTTTATGAAAGCATATATCATACTATAAAACCATTGACATAAAAAATAAAATCGATTGGAAATACATAAAATTAAGGCTCTGTTTTACTGTCGAGAGATAAACTCTGTGCGATACATATTTTGGGAGGAATAAAACCTTCATGATAGAATCGTTTTTGGTGCCTTAAATAAAAACTAGTACTCAAAGAAATCTGCTTAGGACTGATTCGGGAAGCGTACATAATTGATTTGAACTGAGCTGACAAAGCCTCTGAAGTTTGTGAGTGGCAGCCTATTTTAGGCACTCCGATATCAATATTAATTATATGTTTACATTATTAATTTTTGAAAATGTTTTTTCAAAGAATTTCTTTAGATGACATTAAAAATAATAAGAAATGTTTAGTTAAAAGTTAGAATATTATAGACATCTAAAAACTGTTGAACACATACTTATTTGATCACATATTCTCTCCTGATGATTTATATTCCTTACAACTTACTTTGAAGGAAACATAGCCTTCTCATTAGCAAATACACTTGGAGTCCTTGTATCCGCATTCCTGATGATACCCGAAACAATCACTGATTTCTTCCAGGATAATTTTACTTTATTCCTTACTACAGATCAAGATCTCCAGTATAAAAGTCCCATATAACCTCATAAGAAAATACAATTACAGCTATCACAGACTCCATTGCGTAGACTTGTCGTAGAAGCGTCTACGAAGCGTAGCGGCGTAGCGCCCCGAGCTACGAAACACCGCCTCCATTAAATACTTCCGACCATATACGCTTTATCTTTTTCTTTATTTTCTTTTATGAGAAAAATATTCTATACCATTGCTGTGATCACACACACACTGATACGTTGGACTGGTACTCGATTTTATATCTGCTTATTCTATGAAGTAAGGTAGTACGAAAAAATATGTGCATTTCTATTTGTTCTGTTGTGACTTATGTTCAAATTATAATGTCTATTACGGAAGAATTGCCTTATAGGAAGGTCTTTTAAGTCCCCAATTTAGTAATATGGCAAATAAACTGCAAATCCCTAGACATAAAGCCTGACATGTTGTTACCACATTACCAAAATCCATAAAACTTCGCAACAAGCTTAGAATGGTATAATCCATTCCTCCTTTCCATTTCGTGCAAGCAACACCCAAAAGCCTCGCAACAAACGCCTCCTTAACCCTCAAAACGGTGCCAATACCCCAAAAGGACCAAAAAGGACCAGCCACGACAAAAACAAACGTACGTAAACGTGACCTTGGGCGTGTAACCACAGGAGGCATTAATCTCGATATACCCCGGGGCAGACGCGCGCCAGACGGCCTCCCGGACCGGTCACTGATATCGCCATATTCATACCCGTAGGGTTACCCCGGGATCCACAAGATACATATTTAAAAACTTTGAGGCACGCGGGATCTCCTGGTTCGGGAATTTTGCAAAATAATGAGTACGATACAGGCTTTCGGGTTAAGTAGTTACTATGCTACTGTTTTAGCCCTCTCAAGATAATTAAGTTCATCTTTTGAATCTGAACTAATATTATAAAGAGAAAAACAATGTTTTATTGTATGTTTGTTTGTGTACGTTTTCACGCTAAAACGGCTATACGGATTTCGATGAAATTTGGCACATGGGTAGACGATGACCTGGAGAAGCCTATAGGCTACTTTTCATCCTAGATCGCAGACGTTTAAAATTATGGCAGAAATATCCAGATCACTATTATCCAGAAGTGAATTTTGATTTGTTCAACGACAGCTCTAAGATAGCAGAGAACAAAAATTAGTTTGCACCATCCAAGAAGTTCTTACAGTGATTCCACTTTGATTCATAAAACCATTCGCACATGCAAATTCCCAAACTCAGCACATCCTTACAACAAGGCTCACCCAAATATCTAACCTCGAATCCTCAGAGCACCCGACGCAAAGACCCCCACACATACTAAAAGGCTTATCCACCCGGACCTCTGACAACCCTACCCAGGGATGGGACGTTGACGACACAATTCAGGGCAACAAGTGTAGCAGAATAATGACCATTTATTTTTAGGAGTACAGTTTATGAGACTCTGAGGAAGGCATTGATGGCTCTCGATTGAGAATAAATAGGAACATATTTTTTGAAGATACTCCTCTTGAAACTTGAATTGTTGGTGATATTGCTGGTTGGTTGATGATCAGATTTTCTAAAAGTCTGACTTGATTAACACTAGGTCAAAATCAAGGGAGTATGATTTTCAAATCAAGTCAAATCTCTTTATTGCATTCATGTGTACATTTTAGTCTTCAGTTTTAAGACATTGGATTAATTTATCATTCAACTCAAACTCAAACCCCTTTATTACAAAATGAGGTTTTTCTTTACGTATGGTTATAACCCTCAAGCCTGTTTATGAAACAAGAAGCTAAATGAAATCGAAATACAGCTCCTTTTACAAAACTGATAACTTAATCCAGTGCTAAAAGTAATTTTTGTATTGAGAACTTTGAAAAAGTTGGTAACGCAAAAACTGCCTTACAGTTTTAGGCTAGAACTAAAGTAAGATCGCTTTTGTAATAAGACGGTAAGCATTTATTTCAAATAAACCAATTACATACACTTTTGAATTGCTAACGGTCGTTCAGTTACAAAGTTGAAGCTACTCGTAGTTGCCCATACCAAAGCGTGTAGGGATCTATGTAGAAGAACGGGCAAGAAAATCCACGGACACTCTTTTAAAACAAAATATTGTTACATCATTCATATTGAAATTATACATGTGAGAACGATGTAAACAGTCAATAAAAAAACAAACAAAAATACTATTCAGAAATTAAAATAAGCCATGGCAGCAAAGGTATGACGAGTTCCTACTGACGGCATGGGGCTACGAACATGACGTATGGATCATTTAGCTCAACAATTTAGAAGGAAACACATGCCACCACCACCGACACTTAAGAGAAACAGTAAAGTAAGCATTTTTTTTTCAGCTATGCACTAGATCGTTGATATTTTCAAGTTTGCATGCTATTTTTTTAACAATTATTTTGGTATTTACTTATAAAATACGACGAATACGACTGTATACCGTCAATTATTTTCTTTTTGCATTACTTAGTACGATTAAATGTTTTTATTAAAGATTAAATGTTAAAAATAATTGTATAGTAAATACCAATGATCTAGTGCTTGGCTGGAAAAAAAATTGTACTTTTGTTTGTATTTAATGAAAAAAATCATCGAAAGACTACCATAACCATGCGTTGTTGCCAGCCCGCGTCGAATGAACGCTCTTAAAATAATTAAAGCCATTGAGACGATTCTGGATCCTTCTCGCTATCAGACAGACTCTCATTGCTTTCTAAACGCGGAAATCATGCCAAAGGAAGAGAAGAAAAAAAAACTTTATCCACAGAAATACAATTCTCCACGCAACATTGAAATAAGCATTTCACAATACCCTCTTTGTACAATTATATTCAGACCCTTGGGCACTCCGGCCCTCCCTGAGGTCAGGTTCAAGACATTTGAACCCAAACACGTGATCCTAATTTTATGTTACCTATTGATTTGCAAAGAGCTGTTTAGTAAAATTAATACTGTAACTGGAGACTATAAATGGGGTTTAATTGGACCAGAAATTAGATGAGTATCCTGTTCTGGAAATAAAACTATAACAAGGAAGGCAACATATTGAGAATTTTGAATCAATCAATTTTGAAAATTGAATTTTAAGGAATATAAAAAACAAATTGCCGATGACACGTCTGAAAAGTAAAAAAAGCTTACACCAATAATGAAAAGATTCGAAATTCAATTGTCCCAGAACCAAAGATACAGTTAAAACCTTGCGAAGCGAAAACCCCAAAAAAAAGAAAAAGAAACAGATAATGCATCCAAAGCATCTGTCAATATCGTTAAAAATTCAAATTTCTCATACGCATTGGGTGTTCGACCGTCTGTGCAAGCGTCTCGCGTCTGGCAATACAGATTACGGTAAACTCGGGGACGGCGGCTTCCCCGGGGTCATGATCAAGATTACTAAACCATGATACATACATGCGACATTGTTTTATTTTTCATATTTCTTTTTTGAACACATCATTTTCAATTGTTTTGTGCTTTGATGTCACTTTTAATTTAAGTTTTACTTCATTGTTTAGTTTTTCATTTTTTTTGGTGTGTGGTATGTTTAGTCGAAACTGTCTTCTTTTGCGAGCTTGCTTCATATTTATGTCTAAAAATGTCAGCTACCAGGTTAAAATCATCAACTACGTACTTGTGATTTACTTTAAACATTTTATTTATTAATACTTCATTCTTTCATTCCTTTTTGTGTCTTTATATAAACAAATATCGGAACACAATATAATCTTCATAAAACTTGCTTAACTTGCATTCTATCGTGTGTTGTGATTAAGGATTACTGTAAGCGAAAGCCACGGGGTGCCTCGTAATGTAATCCTTATATTTAGAGGTCAGGTTCAAGATTGAAACAAGGGGCATGCAAATCTTTTGAGTTGACAGACTGTGAGTCATTGAGCTTGAAATTGGGGAATACATTTTCGAAGTAGGTATATGTACATTCTACGCACAATTTGTTTATGCTACGGTACATTTTTGAAAGGAATGGTACATATAAATTTTCAATTATTCTTAACATCTGAAGAATTTCGAGTAATAATAGGAGAGAATAAAGCACTTGCTTTTGTAAAAAATACTATTTGAGAATGCAACATCCGAACACCCTAAAAAAAATATCTCATGTAAGACACCACGTACCAATAATGAATAACCTAAAACTTATCTTATCCCAAGAAGTATCTGTAACCTGATCGAAACATATTCTACGTAATAGATAGGGTGAAAGTACAAATTGTCGTCACCGTGTCCCCCGCTTCACTGACGACGAAGCAACCCCCGGTGTCAATCTACGATGCGGGAAATCACTTGGATGCTAGGATTTTATTCGCGCGAGAAAATAGAAATTTGAAGAGACTTCGCTACTCTATTTTTTATGTGACACGTAATTCTTGAGAGCTATTGGGCTAATGTTATTTTTTTTTCGTTAAATAAGGATGATATTTTATCAAGAGGTGTAAAAAGTTCATTCAATTTAATTTACAAGACAATTTTACACAGTTTTATTGGAAATAGTTTTAAATAATCAGAGCATCGACAATACAGAATAAACTAACACTAACGTATTATAGACAACCAATAATTAAACACACGAAATACAAGGTTTTTATCAGTTTTAAACAATCAATCCAGTTTTTGAATTAAGGTGAATCTAGTCGACATTTTTTCCATACAAACTTCGGGAGTGTATTACTTCACTATTCGACAATGTACATCAAAAATTAAACATGGTATGGTTTTGTCTCATTATTAATATTGTCTGTGCGGAATCTGAATACTAAAATATATATAATAAAAGCTGTGAGCGTTCAAATATCGAAAAGTTCAATTAACTTTATTGGTAATTGATTTAAGCAGTGATTTTTTTCATAAAACTCGATCGTCCGAAGGACTTTTCTTAATTTTTTACGCGCCTGTTTTCTATAAATATTCCTGCATTTCACTCAATAACGTTGTGAGTGTAGACTAGCGTTTAACTGCTCATCATTGATCTCATCATTGATGACTCTCTGTCATGCCTGTTGAGACAGCGTGCTTTTTAGGCAGACCCGCCAATGAGTTCGAGCCCACGATTAGTGTCCCCTTAAGAATCCAATATGTACAGAAACGCAGTTCTTTTTACAAAACTGACAACTGCCGGTGTTAAGTAGTCAATTTTGTATTAAAAACGTTTCCCAAATCGAAATAAATCTAGAAATGCAAAAACTAGATCTAGATCGTGTTATGTAATCGACGGAAACTGTTAAATTCCATTTAAAAAAATAGTGTCATGTCGTACCAGTTGTTCCTATACTTCCCAATAGGTACTCTCTATTCTCTCCACAGACAAGAAACCAAAGACTAAACTCTCCCTTTTTTTTCCAAATCTCAAATCCCACAGAGCACAAATCTTCGAAACCTAGCCTATACTGTATACAGTTAACAACAGCCTCTCACTTCAGTTTTCATCTCCCACAGAGTGCTTTTAACTATTCACACTTCGCTTTTAATAGAAAAAAGCGAGACTTGTGTAAATATTCGGCATTTTTAATCAAGGGAGGGTTTCGGTGTGCATTTGGGATATACAACGGTATATCATTTGGGATATTCGCGGTATATCATAAAGGTTTAGTGTTATGGCGCATTCTCGCTTTATTGGTGCGCTGCTTAACTTGTGGTGCATTGCGATGCCGTAATGGAGTGGCGATATTGGAGTGCGGCGCAGCCCTTTGAGTTATGGATGTGTTATACGATTTTTTTTGTAGATTTTTAAAGTGATGTTGAAAGTGTTTCGGCTGCTGTTGAAGTATTTCTATTCATATTTATACTATTTTTGGACCTTAGATCAGTGTTGAAGGCAGTGGTCGCCCAATGGTTAGGACCGCGGTTTACCGAGTTGTAGATTCAAACCCAGCCAGAAGCTTTCGTCATTTCATTTGCTGGACATAGGCCTCCCCCAATTTGGGGGTTTTGCCATAATCGCCACGCTAGGCAGGCGGGTTGGCGATCGCAGTATGGTAGTAAAATGCATAGAGAACGCTGCTGCTCATTCTCTAGTAAGTCCCTTAGTCGCCTCCTACAACATCCACGGGGAAGGATGCGAGCCAGGAGCTTTACTATGTGTAAATTATTCCAATGATTATTTATTGTATCACCCCTGGTCACAAAACAGTGAAGGAAAACATCATGTCCTAGAACCAAAAATTCAAAGATACGTGACATGTATCAACCCGCACTGGGCTCACGGCGTGGATTACGGCCCGCTCATTCTCACTGAGAGTCCTGTGTCCCAGCAGTACGAACATTAGAGCCTGGTTACGACTATGATGATGACAATAAGATCCTCAGCGATGCACTCTAAATTAAAGCTCCGACTTATAAAAATATCTACCATAAGGTACTGTATAGAGTAGCAGTGGCGAAAGCACCATATAACACGATTTCTACCGGCTTTCCTTCGGGGATTCGCATTGGCAACTTTGTCGCTATTAAAAAATAGCACGCCAATAGTGGCTACTATTGTAAAAAAAAATAGTTAAACTACGGGTATTTAATTCACGATAACATTCAAACAACAAAAAAGCTTTGTATTACAACAAAAAAAAAATAACTCGGCGCCAAAACGTCATAATCGGAAACTAAAAATTCATACAACAGCAATCCCATAACGATGTCAGTTTAGGTCACGTGTCACCGCTTGATATTAACGAGAGCAAGCCACTGTACAACGGGTTATGACAGAGACAGATATAGAAAAAATGCGTGAGCGAGAATGAGGAATGGAGATCCTATTTGGTTTTCAGCTGTTCAATTTTATTGCATTTAATTCTTTACATTCCTATATTAATTTTAGAATTCTATATTAAAGTAAGTATTCTTGATAAGTCAGTAGGTTAAAGCTGACTTCGCTTCGCTAAGGCGGCTTCGTAGGCTTCGCTTCCCTCTAAGAAAAATTTACACTTCGCCGCTGTAGAGTAGAACACTAGTAAAATAGGTAATAAAATCCATTTTATTACGAGCTTTTATTTAGTTTCATCTGTCCCGGTGTCTGTAATGAAATCTTGCAAGTTAAATTTGACCCACTTCCCGGTTTCCGAATGAACTGAAATTTTGCATGCATATGTATATCGCGTGACAATGCAATATTACGATGGCGTGTTACATATTGACGGTTAGAAATAAAGGTGTAACATGCTAATAGATGTTCTTTATTTCTACTACCATCAAAATGTAACACGTTTTTATTTAAATAATTGAGATTGTGATAAAAACGATGAGATTTAATAAATGGTATAAAGTTTTAGGATTTAATGATATATAATTATGTAAGTTATGAGATTATTTTGCCGTAGACGAAGAAAGTTAATGATCGTTAAAGGTTATGTATCTATAAAATGGTATATTTCTTATCAGAATTAACTTATTCTTAACTTTTTAGTTCGTTTTATTAACAAGTTATAATAAAACCTTTTTTTTAAGTAATTTCTTTTCTTTAAATTTTTATATCGACCGACCGATCACTAGTGATTTCACCCCAGGCATATTCTACATGTCATTGAAGAATGTTATGCCTACCTCATTCCTACGTACATTGTAGGCACACATAGGGTTGGCACGTATATCACGCATTCTCTCGAAACCACAACGTGTACGTACATTGTTGCGCTGACGATCCCGTATACCTGCCCATGTATAGATTATATGCTTATTTAAGAACATGATTAGCTTTGGAATATCTATCCTAGAAAATATCTTGGTTGTTCGCAAAAACTTAGGTCTTTTCAAAAAAGATGCGATTTCTATAATCTAAATACACGTAGTATAGATGAAATTGTGATTCCAAAATTTAGATTACCTAAAACTAGTTAGTCATTTCTAATACCTAAACAGTATCCGCTTCTTTAACAACTTAGCGATGGAAAGTTAAAAAATCACATCAAACGTGTCCTTATCAAAAAAGCATATTATAAGTTATAAGACTACGTTGAAGACGTTTGGAATTAATTCCTTCTGCACATGTCCCTGGTACCTCATTAACAGCATAACTATGTGAAAGTCTATTAACTGCTCCCAAATTACTACGTTAATTTTTATTCTTTTTATTTTTTACAATGTCTAACATATTCTCGTCATTATTTGACATTATACATCAATTATATTAACGACTATTTATTAGTGATTGTCATGGAAATCATGTCACTTGGTTTAAATAGGTTGATTTTATTTATGTAAATCCTTTTACATATTGTGAATGAGAGAACGTTGTAGGCCTTACAGACTGTAAATTTGTAGACGATTTTCTATTCTTTATTTCCATTCCTCTAAGTACCTGGTACTTATTGATACTGTCCTCCCATACCCATTATCACTGTAATTTGAAAACATTGTAAAAGCCAATTATTTTTAAAAGAGTAACCGTGGAGTTTCTTGCCGGCTGTTCTCCATAGGAAGCGACAAATTGGAACCGTGCACCTAGCTTCTGACGTTTCATAAGTACCCACGCAGGTTTATGTGAAATAAAATATTTTGTTTTGATTTGATATGTAGCGATTTTTTCCAGTAGGTGTTCGTAATTATAATAATAAATATATTAAAAACTAGCTTTTGCCAGCAGCTTCGCCCACGTGGACGTTGAAAATTATCCCACGAGAGCGTACTATCGGGATAAAAGTATTGTATTGGTTATTCCAGGTTACAAACTATCTGTGTGCCAAATTTCATCCAAATCCGTTCAGCCATTTCTGCGTGATTGAGTAACAAACATCTAAACTTACAAACTTTGACATTTATAATATTATAATATATAGTAGGAGTAGGATAGTAGGATAATTATAAAAGGCTTAACATTGGTCTAGTAGTCGCAAACGCAACAATTGAGCATAAGGTCCTGGGATCGATTCCCAGGTCGGGCAGTGTTATTGGGATGTACCATCAGGAATTTCCTAGAAACTGTTCGCATTGCGTAGAGTAGATATCTACTGTACGTAATGCGTACCCGACGTACCCTCGGCGTAGCCGACCTGGGAATCGATTATGCACATAATCGATTTCATTTGTATAATCGATTCCCAGGTCGGGTAAAGTGTCATTCGGTTGTTCTATCTGGAATTTGTCAGTTGCAGCCCGGAGTCTGGATGGCAATAGGCTCACCCTCTAATACCTGGGACTTAACAATAACTGGCGAAATGTAAACGTACTAGGTGCACCTTTGTTTGTTTTGTTTTTTTTTAAAAAAAACGTTGCGCCACACTAGGAATTCCTTCCTGTATCGTGGGTGCGTTTACAAACATAGAAAACTCACAAACACAAACACCCAGACCCGGAACAATTACTTGCAGATCATACAAATATTTGTTCCGTGCGGGGATCGAACCCGCGACACGCTGCGCAGTAGTCGATCGCTCAGCCATTACGCCAACCGTGTCGTCAGCCGTGCCGTGTCGTGACCTTTGCCTAAGCCTTTCGAGATTACAGGCGTGAAGTTATGTTCAATCTTAGAATAATTAACACAAGCTTAGTTTGATCAGTTATAATGTTTCCACTGCTGTGGCACAGACCTCCTCTCTGGGAGATAGCCCAGTGGGGGTTTGTGAAGGTGACAAAAAAAAAAAAAAAATATTTCGTAACCATATTTAAAGAACACGTTAGTGATTGAAGCCTCCATTAGGAGACTCCGCTCTTCCATAGCAAGGTAATTATAAAAAAACGGTAATTTAAAAAACTAAAAAACCCGACTGCTTTTCTGAGTATTCATGGAAAAGCCCTAAAACAAGAAAGTCGTTGTACCCGATTGCACTTAACTTAAGGATCACCAGTTGCTAAGGCGATGCTTATAAGCAGATAAATTGTAGCAGTCGGGACCCATTCTAGAAAGTCAGCCGTCTAGTCAGTAGATTGGTGTAATCTGCAATGCAATAGTATGTGCTCTCAATTCACTAAGCCTCCATTTCTAAAATGGGTCCCGACTGTTACAATTTATCTGCTTATAAGCATCGCCTTAGCAACTGGCGATTCTTAAGTTAAGTGCAATCGGGTACAACGACTTTCTTGTTTTAGGGTTTTTCCATGAATACTCAGAAAAGCAGTCGGGTGTTTTAGTTTTTTAAATTACCGTTTTTTTTTATTACGATATCACTTTCACAGTAATTACAAATCTAACGACACTTCGCAAACTAAAATCCATCGAGCCGTTCAGGTCGCAGAGCGTGCCAAACATTTGAATTTGGCGCCAAAAATCCGCCATTTTTTTTTTTGCTATACCCAGTGTCACTCTCACAGTAAATACAAATCTAACGACACCTCTCAAGCTTAAATCCATCGAGCGGTTCAGACTGCAGAGCGTGCCAAACAATTATACATACATACATACTCTCGAAAAACATAACCCTCCATCTGGCACAGTCGGGTAAAAATGTACAAATTAAAAAATAAATGACTATTTTAGGTGCTTGTGTAAATGTATGTATGAGAGGGTGGGTATGTATGTGTTTCGTGTGTGAGTGGGTGAGTGAGTGTGTGTGTTGACAAACGAGTGAGTTAATTTATTGTTTCCAATAGCAGAAATGAGGAAATGATTTTATCCTATTTGTTATGATTTTTTACATACCTATATGTTCTTGTTTAGTGTATATATATATATATCTCTTTGTTTACCGTATTACACAGATGAGCAGAACGTATGTTGTATTGTATAGCAGCGAATTTATTTGTCTGGAACTTTTGGTTTCTAGGATATAAAAGTTTCCTCATAAATGTTCTCCTTCACCGTATTGAGAGCAGCATGGTGATGAAATAATTTACAGAAAGTAAAGCTTCTTGTCTGGGTTCGAATCTGCGACTAGCCAACACATAAGTCACAGCCGTAACCACTGGGCCACCACTGCAGGCTTAGCACGAGAACCGTTCACAAGCGTTTTGTCGTCGGAAGAGTAGACAAAAACGACGTTTCCGTATAGACAGTTGACAGTTTTTCACCGAGAAATGTAGACAAGCTATTTATTTTCTACAGTAAAGTAGACATGGAAAGCGTCATGCTAAGCCTGCTGCTCTCAATTTAAACAAACTCTGCCAAAAATAAACATAAAATTAATAAAAATATAAACAAAAAAAGTTAAACAATTAACTAACAAAGTTAGGGGATAACTGTTAATTTACGTTACAAATCCGAAAGTTAGCGAACTCCTATTGTTACTTACATAATAACAGCACAGTATCCATTGTCAAAGTTTAATATTAAATTTGAACTTAAATCTCTGTTTAGCAAACAGTTGTTAGCTAGCGATATGCCGGGGCTTTGTGCTAGATTCATGTGTTGATATTGATAGAAGAGTTTTTTTTTTTCAATGAAGTCCGCGTCGTTGTTCTGGTGGTTACTTGGGCTACTGTTGAGCAAAAGGTCCTGGGTTCGATTAGCAGGTTGAGCAAAATGTTATTGGGTTTATTTATATAGAATTTCTCAGTAACAGCCTGGAGTCTGGATTTGTGCCCGGTTGATGGCAATTGGCTCGCCCATAGGAGCGATTAGTATTTCAGTTCGATAGATGTGACTTCTATTTTTGTTTTATGGCTTTTATGTAGTAATAGTACATGGTATTTATTAAACACTAGCAGCGTTCCGCGGTTTTACCCGCGTAGTTCCCGTTTCCGTAGGAATACGGGAACAAAATATATCCTATGTTACTCGGTAAGGATGTAGCTTTCTAACGGTGAAATAATTTTTTAAATCGGTCCAATAGTTTTTAAGTTTATTCGTTACATACAAAAATACAAAAATACAAATCTTTCCTCTTTATAATATTACTGCAGATAACTGTCCAACAAATGGGCACGCCACGATTTCGGCGGCCACGATAGAGGTAGCACGGCGTCCTCACCTTCCGCTTGACGCAGGTCTTCACCGGACACGGCTGTTTCGGGAGGTTCCTGTTTTGCATAAGGCGGGAGGAAACGCCCGGGTGTTTCCACTTCATAGATCGCCCTGAGGACACGATGGAGCATACGGTGGAGGTCTGCCCGGCTTGAGCAGAGCACCGCCGTGTCCTCGTGGAGTGGATCGGCGGCGACGATCTTTCGCGTCTAGCCATGGTACGGAGCGAGAGTGCATGGGTAGCCGTCGCCTCCTTCTATGAAGCAGTAATGCTTGCGAAGAGGGAGGCGGTGCACGTGAGGGAGAGGCAGTATATGTGCCCTCACGGCCCTAGCCTCCGCAGGAGACGCCCTGGGCGTCGGGAATCCCAGGCTGATTCCCGGCCACCGTAGGCGCAGGCTTGCAGACGGCGACTAATGGGTAGCTCGCCGTCCGGTAAGGACCAAGCCCGGGTCGATGGCGCGTTGTGTTCCACGCGCGCCTTAAAGAGATGTCAGCACCAACTGGTGGGGCCCGCAAGGGCCGATGCCTGCCAGGGGTGCGGGTTGTTCGAAAGAGATACCGTGGCCCTCGGCACACAGGCAACTGAGGGAACACGGGTGGGTTTTACTCAGTAAAAGTCTGATACGCTTTCCTGCTCCACCCAGAGCGGGAAAAGTTATTTGATGATTTCCCAAGCAAAAAAAAAAACTGCGACAAATGTGGGTGTACACCACACCCACATTTCACCAGTTATGTTTCTTTTCTGCCTATTTTTTTAGAAATACAAGTCTGATCTTATGTGCTGAAAGGACGAATATTTCTTAGTTAAACGAAACTCATATTTATGGAACTGAAACAGTAGGTACTGCGTGAAAATGTAAACCTGATTTAAGTTAAGAACTGACCCACTGTAGAACTACGTTTCTAGGCGTCTTGTTGTCGCTATATTACATTTTTATTACTGTCATATCTTTAATGACTCTCACAAGATTAGAAAAAATCGATTGAGGTACGAATCATCAAAATCGGCCCACGCATTTGCGCGTCTCTAGAGCGTCACAAATGAACAAACGTACATACATAGGCTGATAAATAAATAGCAGTCGTAAATCAATTGTTAAAAATAAAATAAATAAAATAATAAATGAACACATTACTCTCCTTTGCATCGCATAGATGTGCGAGAAGAAATGATTTTTTATATGAATGGGAATCTCTCTGAAATTTTAAATAATTTTAATGAAATAAAAAGGAAATTTTAACATGACCTTCTTTAATAACAGCATTGTTAAGTTACCTACTATTGAAACGTGAGTTTGAGCAATAGGTCGGTACCTACATTAAGTATTTCTCAAACTCACGTTTCAAGCGTATTCAAACACGTGACCGCGAAACCGGAAAAAGAGTTACGAAACGTAAGTATTTTTTAAATAAAAAGTTAATACAAAAGCTGCTTACTTCCTATTATTGAAAGTAACTCTTGAACTTCCTTTGCAATACCTCTGGACTAGCAACAATAAAAAAACCTACGCACACCGAACTCTTACAAAGTCTAAAATTTACCTAGTTTTTAATTAATTACCAAATGATTTTTGAGTCCGTCAAGAAAACTATATACAAATTACACAACTCAAAACATGTGTAATGTGACTGGCACGAGCATTGTAAAACTATGGTTAAAAAAAATCCCCACTCGTTCATCGAGCGCCTAAGATTCGTGCCAGTGACTGTACCTTTATTTTTATTTTTTTCATTATTTCTTTATGAGCATTATTTAATTATGATGTACAAAAATATCGTTTATTAAAAAAGCAACACCAAGCACCAGCTTTCAGATAAAAAGTAACACTAAGAAAACGATACCTCCGTTTCGGAGCTACCATTCCACACACAGACATAATCTTCAATCACCTCTCTTTTATGCCATGTAGGTATTAAAAACGTTTACAAACGATATTGCCAATTCGAAAACAACAACAGCCATAGACAATATATTTAAAGCCAGTCCTATCGTAAAATAAAGAGGTCGTACAAGGAAAACCCTTGGACCCTCGTCCCGGGTGTAAACGGTCACAAAGTACCCGGGATACCCCTGACCGAGGTCGGACCTGGGGCCTTGAACTTCACAGAAACAGATATGGTTTGTTTACAAACATACCATTTTAGTATTACGTGAAAAAAGGATTTTCATTGAAAGAGAAAACTGTTTGAGATTATTTTTATGTGTAACCTCTTTTTGTGCTGCCTGGCGTGGCTGGCTGGTTACGTTGTATTCCAAGTTTAAATGTATGTTTAACTTTCTTTCTGATCCCATTTTGTTGTTTGGCTCCTCTTGTATATCTACGTGGTACTTCTAGACCTACTTTATCCAACTAGGCCATGGCCTAGCCTACCTGACATGCCAAGTTTAGGTTATCAGCAAACCCTTTTATCCCAATGGTGTCTGGGGCTAGGAGAAAATTAAATTCTTTGAGTTGACATTGGCGATATTTTGATATTTCTCGACATTTTTAAAGGATCCTTATCACTATGCGCAGAACTTCATAGTTAATACTGAAGCAGTCTAATATAATTTAATATCTAGGTAGGTAAGTAGGTATCACAATAGCCTTTTACCATTGCCGTTTAGTTTCTGTTGTCATAAATTAGCATAAGGTCGATAATTTTATTGTCCAAACGCTGAGGCAAAAGTATTACATTGTGAGCCGTGAGTCAGCATAAGCATGGGACAATGCATCATACTGACTCACCCGCCAATCAATGCGAGCTTTACACCAATTCCAAATTTAAATCATTCGAATGTGTTCCCGCGTTCTTTGTGTTCGTCTTGTGTTGTTTTTGCAAAATAATACCGAATTTATTTATTGTTATATTGATAAACACAAAGTCTCATTTTGCAAAATGTAAGAGAATTTCTTGTTTTATTAAGAAGAGTTTATCTTTTCGTATTACCTTTGTACAAATAAATACCCATCACATTTGCATTGGTACAAATAGAAGAATACACCAACATATTCTACTGAAAAATTCTACACAAAATCCAAAAATCATCTCTTCCCGCGTTGATACCATTTACTCATTGAATTTTTTGGGAAAACGAAAAAACTAATCGTTATGAAAGAGAAACTGGAGACGTAAAGCCGAAGTACCTAGGTATAGTTACATTTTATTCTTCGTAAAAACAATGACAATAGAAAAATATAAGAAAAAAATCGTCTGAATAGGTCTTTGGGTAATTTTTGTGTTTCGACACGTTTGCCGTTGACGTGCGTCATGAGAGCGGCATCATGACATATCCGCCACTTGGCCGCCGGATGGCGGTTCAATTTGTTAAATTAAACTACACGCTATGCACAGATTCACTCGCCCGATATAGGACGGGAATTTTCGTGGTTTGCTTCACACGCTCTATAAATTACCGACCCAGATATGATTAGAGAAGTATTTATAAACAAATACGACAGTAAATAATCCTTATAAATGAATTCTAATATATATTTAATAAAACACGTAATTCATAATATAACTGGGAAGGTAGCAAAACAAAGCAAATTACAAAACAATAAAAAATCATCGAGTTAAAGTTTTTTAGTTCGGCTACTCGCCACCAACAGCGCCACCGTCAGCACGAGCGCAACGATATCGCGTCCCGCGTCACCGCGCCGTGATTGCACTGAATTGAGCTTCCGTCGTCGACAGGATAAAAAAAACCCGGCCGTGTCCTCGGCGACATTAAACAATAGCCAATCGCGTTGTGTGGAGCTTTAAGAGGCGCACACACTGAGCGTTCAAAATCAAATCATTATTTTGAACGTGAAAATGAACAAGGAGATTAAATTGATTCTAGTAACCCCTTCAAAGTAGTTACGTATGGAGGACAATGAGCAAGAAATTCCATAGTTCCTCTTTTAAATGTTTTACAATATTTAATAGGTATACATTATAATTACATACATACTATAATGCGAAGACGATGTACTTACCTAGAATATAATTACTGTACTTACTACAATATGTACAAAACCAGTAACAAAGTGTTAAAAATTAATGGCTCTCATATTTACAATATTGCAACCGTAAACAATTTCTCCTTTAGACATTTCGCCCGACAAGACGCGACAAATTAAATATTAAAGTGATTTGGCCGCATCGATCGAATTTCGTCGTGGTCTGGCTGACCGTTGTTGCATGTGATATTAAGTCTTTTTGTGTACGATTTAATTGGTACTCAGGAAGAATGTTTCACAGTTTTAGTAGTGTCTGCCATCTAGTGTTAAAACCCACCAAGGGTTTTAAAGTTTCGTCTGTGCATTTTAAATACTGCAAGATTACACAGAAATGTTCATTTACATTTAGTTTTGTTGATACTCTACCGCTATGTAGATAGCAGACATTAAACTTCTACCTACCTTGTCATGTATCTATTGTTAAAATTGTAACTTGTAATGAATGGTGAGAAATAAACTATTTTGATTTATCTATTACCTAGATATGAGATTTCTAAAGGTCTAAAACTGTACGAAAGGACCAAAAAATTAATTTCAACGTCACTTGTCTGTCATGTCGCTTCACTTTCAGTGTGTGAAGCTGCTTATGACGCGGTGTCTAGTCGCGGCAGTTGAGTCAATTTGATTGGAGCCTGATTGAATTGTCGGACTGCTGCCTTTGTCGACTTACCACGGCCGCTCGATAACACCATCACCGTTTATTTGTAGAGATTAATGTTGATAAAAAGGGTTAAAAACCATGTCGTCAACGATTATCTAATCGACAATGATTTATAACTGGTTTATTTTTCATTGGCGTATTATTCACTTGACTATGTTAATTGTCTGTATTTTTAATTTTGTAAACTCATAGCTTTGCACACGATAGTAGCTTCCACAAAAAGTCCAGTTTGACGATATTAAAGTTATCATGTCACAGTTAATCGATTTATTGTTTGGGCCTGTAATCGAACACGGTAATGGACTTGTACTTACGAACTTATCAATGCAGGAGCCAATAAACAAGACGCCAGCTTTACTGAAATTAGAAAACCTAAAAGCATTGTCCAGTACATTTTGATAATCCTTTGAAACATAATACACACTCACGCGCTTTTAGCCGTACGAAGGCACAATAATCTCTTAATATATTTAGTGGCTAACGCGCATTGATGTGCAGATATCTGTTTAAACACCGGGGGAGGGTGTTTCTGACCAATTTGCGACCCTATCCGACCCCGAGCGACCCCAGCCGACGCCTCCAGCGGCCAGGCTACCGGCGACCCCAGGTATATGTGACTAAAACCTGTTAGCTCTCAATTAGAGATTGATTGAAAATGTAGAGAGATAAAGAGTAATAAAGAACAAGATAAAAGTGAATAAAGTATATATGTAGCTAATAAATGTATACACTGTCCAATGTTGGCTGATGACTAAGAATATCACTTGTTTTTTTAATTCACTATTATCTTTTCTTTTTTTATTTAACCATTTATGTACACACATTAAACCGACAAGAAGAAAGGAACAGAAAAATACGTACAATTATCACTAGTATATTTTGTTTTAATTTGCAAATTGGTCAGCTGGATGTATGCTTGTCATATTCATTTTAAATTCATGTACAATAACAGGGTAACTTAATGCCTCAAGGGATTATACAGTCAACCTTTATACATTGTATTAGATAGGTAGGTATGTGGGTTTTCTTATGGTGCAGTAAAACAATACCACTTTTAATAATGCATACCCCATTTATCTACACTTTACAATTATAAAAATTCCTTTGACAAAATGTCACAATATCTCATCACAAAAAATATCCTTGTACTACTTAGTCCTAATAAATTATCTTTTTAGGCACCATGACTGACCCTACATTTATAGATACTTCTAGTTTTCATATTCAAGTTGATTAAACGTACTCGGGTGTAAAATTAGTCCGTAGACGTCCCGACATTCACACAATAATTTATAGGTGAACTTTCTTCCACAATGTAATTGTTTGTGAGATAAACTTCTTCTATTGTACAAGAACATTCTCGAAAGAATGCGCTGAAAGGAAAAGCTAAAGTTACCAGACTCAAGATAATAGTTTTAGAGTTTAATGCTAATAAACTTTGTGATTTATGTTTGTAATTTAAGTTGCTGAAGTTCTGAAAGGAAAGGCTATATTGTAGATAGAATGCTGCTTGTTGTTCCCTGCTAGTAGCAAGTTATATTCCTTGAGTGCCTAGTCAAATTGTGAGATAATCATTTATTTTTTTTGTTTTATGTTACTATTTACGATACTAAAATGCAATGTTCAAGCTCAGTGTTTGCGTTAACAAAGCGATAGGTACGGTCAGCAAAAGTAAAGTAAATAAAAGTGAATTTAATTAAAACCAATAATTCATTTCTCAAATTAAATTTCATTCGGAAACATCTATCGGTTTCTTACAAAACTTCAACTAAATCCGAGGACCCTGGTCCTCTGGGACCACTTCTCATGACTAAAAATAGGTATTAAATGATTGATCTTAAAGACCCAAGCGCCTCATTTAATGTCAAAAATCGTCCAACACCTTAACTAATGTAATCGTTTTCACATACATTTATAACCCAATACAAAAAGCAATCTGTATTCTGAAAATATGCGCCAGCAAGACAGCGGCTGCTAACTGTAGGTACGCACTTGATATTGTCGCGCGAATCACATTCTCATTCAAATAAAACCGCTGAATCGCAACAGACACGTCGAATCGGCACTTTGAGACGAATATCGCCACTTGAGATTCACTTAGGCTCGTTTGCCGTCGACTTGCGTTATATTACCTTGAATGTTCGAGTTTTCAGTTAAGTTCAAAGCGTTTTAGAATCGGCATTATATTCACGATTGCCACGAGCCCACGATTTACAAAATATTAAGAGTTTTACCGTTTTTCTTAATTTTACATAATAACAATAATATTACATCATAAAATCTTTAAAATAAATGTTCGAAACAAAATTTTAAGGGAGCGCAGTTCCGCAAATGGGTTTGCATGCCATCTGTCGTCGAGTAGCGGCACTAAACACGGGCTCATTGTAATTTACTAACGGTCCGCAAAAACGGACATACCAAAACGAAACAAAACATATTCCAATTAACCTCGTTATTTTTACTGTACAGATTAACGTTCGAGATTATCTTCTGCCTTTATTATCTTCGGCGATGCGTTGCACCTGCCTTTTTAACCGATTTTAAATAACTGCCATTTCAATCCATCATGGCGGTACAATTTCAATGGACGGTTGTCTTGATGAATTATATTTAACATTAAATATAATTAGGTTACATGTTACTTTACTTTTATGGCTACTGTCCCACTTAAAATGAATTATAGGCGATAGAAAGAAACGATTTTGTGGAACCAAACATTTTAACTTAGACTATTACAGTCGTCTGCACGACTAGTGGAGTAAGTTATTTTCATAAACATCTAATACATTTTCAACAATGGGCACTTTTTTACCGAAACATTTATTTCCAAATGCATTTTACAGTGGCAGGACAGCTATTCCACTTTGATCCTTAACGGCTACGGTTTAAAAGTCACTCGCTCCATGGTTCTGTAATGCAACAACTAATATGAAGTGCAAGACTTAAATATTTTACACTTTCATTCTAGTAAACACACGTTCATAATCTCAACTCATGTCATTCACGACAAGATGACAAACCGATGATTAGGTATCATCGGTTTACCTGTAGCCCGACCTGTAAAAATTGTAACAAAATCAGAAAATTGCAAAAAAAGAACTGTTAGCTTTCAACCATAATTACGTTTCTAAAGCTTTGTACATAGTAAAGCCTGACTTCTTACAAAACGTTCCAACCAAATCAAAGATTAAATTGTAACTTCCTTAAAAGGACCAAATGTTTGACCACAAAACGCCTTGAACCAACAACAATCGTGTCACATACCTTCAAAATTAAGGTCCGAAACATCAACATGTCTCAGAACTCGTCAATGAGGCAATCAAGTGCTTCGCGTGACGGACACGACCTGCCTCAACAAACCCACGCAACACGCACCCACGATACGAGAATACGAGCCGAATTACGAGTACTACTGTATGATCTCCCGAGAGTAAGTAATTTGTTTACGAATACACGCGAGGTGAAGCGAAGGCGTGTCTCGGAACGAAGGACGAAGTTTCAGTGCGGTTCATGTTAGGGCGTTTAGGATTTGTAACTGCTTTAACGAATCTAATAGTAAACTTCTTAGTTTCTAACCGGAACTTCAGGAAAATGATAATGCAAATTATACAGAAAACTTAAACACTCTCAAAAAAGTTATATAAGATACCTATTTAATTAGTGTGTGGCTACAAAACGAAAAGCTCGTTAGGTTCGATAATGTGATACAATTTGAACATAAAAATATATTCATAATAATCAAGTGAATAATTTAATCAAAACCCACATAAAATTAAGAAACGACACATATAAAAACAAGACCAATCACACGCAATAATTAATAAGCTTTCAAAGGTGTTACTAAAATATTAATTAGAAGCATTAATAATTTTAATAAGTACAGACAGATGGTGGTACAAAGGTGTACTAATTCTAATTTACAAACCGGTTTATTAATTCAATGTATGACGATGATGCTTCCTGATAATTAATATTTAAATAACGGTAGTCATGTTTGTAATATTCCCCTAACATTTTTAAAAGTATGTCACAATGTTGCGAGTCATAAATTGGAGGAAGTCCTTGTTTTTATGTTTTTGGTGTGTAGTATAAATTAGTAGAGAATTCTTTGAATAATTGTGTTTCCGTAAAACAAATCTTTTTCACGATGTAAAATGCCTAGCCTTCTCATGATTAAGGGGCTGCTAACAGAGAAATAGCCTTGTCTCAAACAATTTTCTAGCCAAATCTATACAGTTTATTTCGACGGGAAAAATAAATGTTTATCCTGAACATATTTCCGAGAACCCTGTTGTTTTCAAAACACGTTTGTGAAAAGTTTTCTTGATACAAAAAAATGGTAAACTAACCTCTTAAAATGATCTTCCAACAAAAATATCAGTATTACAGAATAACGTACGTTAGTAAAATTAATAACAATAACGTAACATATTTAAATAAAGAACTTGGTTGTTTATTTTTCGTTTACTCGACTTATTTTAGAAGTAATTAATTGTTTTATGGTTTGTAATAATTTACGAGCGCCGCGTCACCGTGGTTCTCTTTCTTTTTTATGCAATCAGACAGTGATCGCATAGACGTGCTGCTAGACGGACGTGTGTCGCTTTGCCCCGCTATCCGTTTATTTCGTATTTTGTTGTTTGACAATTTCAAAAATATGTAAATAAGTACATTTTTATTTTGTTACTAAAACTACAATAACTTGTAAAAAGATTGGCATGTAAGGACTGGTACCTATAAAATATAAGTTGTATAAGTGTACCTAGTTCTAAGATGTTAAAATATTTACAGTGAAAAATGGGAAACAAACAAAAAAACCGGAGGGCTACAAAAAATGCCTCTATACTAACAAACAAAAACATCTCATAGAAGCAGTAAAATAAGTACATTTTTTATAATGTAGTAAAAAGTAAAAATGAAATTATGACCAAATAGGTACTAGGCTATATTGTACAACCGATAGCGTAATTTCATCATTGGTGGCACAACGTTCGGTTGGTCTAGTGGTATTTGAATAGGTTCAAGTTATCAAGTTTCGAGTTCCGTACCGAGTCGGGACTAATATAATTTTAATTTTTCTTTTTATATTTTTTCATATTTTGTTTTCTTTTTAATATTTTTTTTTAATAATTATTTATTTTCTTTACAGTAAAAAGAAATGTTTGACAAACAGTTCAGAAGCAGGTGAAGCTTCGTAAATTGTTTTTCACCAGTAAAGTTGTAATAAGTATATACTAATATAGATAACTACTACCCGTCCCGGCTTTGTAAGGGTAGCACTAAATACTTATCTACGGCACACCAACCTATTTACTTACCCTACCCTACCTACCTATCTACCCACCTACCTACAGCTACCTAACTATCCTACCTACATACTTACATACGTACCTACTTACACACCTACCTACCTACTTACCGTACACCTACCTTACGTACAAAACCTTGTCCTGAGAATAACGAACACAACAAAAAAAGAATTATCCAAATCGGTCCACCCGTTCTCGAGTTTTAGCGAGACAAATAATTTGACTTTGTGAAACTTTTCGCGAAAACCGTAATCGGACCGATCGGATCGTAAATATAATTCGAATACATGAATTAAAGTTAGATTATTTATTTCAGGATTTTACGAGAAAATTTGGTAATTGCAAGTTTAATTAAAAATAGCCTTTACACATCTTAAATAAAGCTTATTTTCAACTTACTGAAGATTTTTCCCGAATCCCGGGAAAAAAAATATAGTCGTAAGGAAGTCTCCACTTTCTGTCTCCGTTCTCCGAAGTTTAGGCAAATATAGTCAGCCTATTCTGATCACTGTTGATTATTTATGTTGTTGAGCAGATTTTTTTATTATGCAATCCCGTAATCCCGGGATTTTTTATTTCAAATAAATTGTTGTCAGTAGCCGCTTCCATATTGTCGTAACGAAAAATTTACGTAAATATGCATCCGATTATCCGATCTCAGTAAGTGTGTGATACCTCTATAGGATATAATAGAAAGATAATATATAAAATAAAAAGATAATGAAATAAATATCTAATAAATGGATTTCATTTCTTATAAAGTTTTACCTGTTCCGATGGACTAAGATTTTTCTATTCAATTACAGAGAACCCAGGGATTCTCAGAGTTATAGCTCCGCCACATTACCAACACCTCTAACTGCAGTTAATCCAACCTTGACAGATACAGGAGCTACGCAAGAACGAAATGATGGGTGTATATCCTAAATATAGTATTCTATAATCACATAGTTTATCTTTGTATTATCAATTCAGCCGTTTCAGCGTGATTGAAGTACAAACGAACAAAAACATTTACTTTTGCATATTACTAAGATAACCCATTTATCTGTTCCGTTCCTACGGCAATAACTATAAGGCATTGTCCGGTGCTGCAGTAATTGTGGGTCGCAGATTTGATAAAGTCCTATATATAGGTATATTTAAAAACATAAAAACACATGCCACTTTGAGAAAAAGAATCACCAAAGCTCGATCATCAACAAAGTGAACCGTTTCGTAAGGGAAGACTGGCTTTTGAGGGATCACCAACAGTCCTTTCCTCTTCAAGGTCACTTAAAGAGGAAAGGACTGTCGGTGATAGTAAAGAAAATTATCCGTGTCGTAAGAGACGCCTAACTTGATTGTCAATAGTTCTTTCATCTAAAATTGATGCAAATAAAGAAAGAATGCCCGTAGATACATATCTACGGGCAAAATCTAGCTGTCTGCAACATTGCAGACAGCTAGATTTTGATTAAATATAACCGAATTATTACATTACATTAGCGTGTGTGTAGGTCAGAATAGAAAGAAAAGTCAGATAGGAAACGCCGACCTCATCTAGCATTTTTTATATATGACGTGTAAAAGTGATTCCTTTAACCTATTTACAGAATAAACAATTTATTTTCATTTTATTTCATTTGATTACCTACATACCTACATACCTACCTACCTACCTACTTACCTGCCCTACCTACACCTACCTATCATACATTATATTTATTTTGTATAAATTCTAACCTAACACAAATTATAAATCAAAAGCAAAATTTATTTTGCAAATCCCGGGATTTCCAATTCTTTGCGGTAACCAGAATACGGACGCCGCGCGCCGCGGCGCGGCGGCGCGGGCGCCGCGCCAGAATAAGGCCGCGCGCTGCCGTGAACGCGGGCGAAGGGGTAGTGGGCGGAGCTACGTCTCCGCTTCCCTTGCTTCACCTCCTGAAATACCTAAAGATTTGCTTATTACCGTGCCTTAATAAAAATTATATCAGTAGGATTTACATTTGAATCAAGATAAAGATTACCAGTTCCAAGATAACTAGAACTACGAATAATAACGGTCACATAGGTACTATTCTACAATCTCAAACCCGTGACAAATGTACGGTAATAATGCAGCTGTTTCCCATAAAGACGTTCCTAATGCTTATTCATCTTATTAAAATCTCTCCAGCAAACGAAAACTGAGTCCCGGACCTGTTCACAAGGATAATTACAAATCCCGCGATTTGAATAAGAATAGATAGTGGTGGAAAGAGATGGTCAGTCAGAAAGAGACGGCAATAGAACAAATGTCGTTCGCGTCTAACACAAAAACAGGAGTAACGAACTAAAACGCCAGGTGTGAGGCGATGCCATGTGCTCAGTAACAGAAACTATTTATTTATCCGTGGCCTCAGTTGAAGTTACCTATTTAATTAGTGTGTGGCTACAAAAAGAAAAGCTCGTTAGGTTCGACAATGACGGCTGTCATGACGGGTGTTGAGCGTGGCATCAATAATTTTACAGAGGACTTGCCCCGGATTTTTCCTTTATTCGAATTCTAGATTCCTGTTGAATTGTAAAGCGAGAGGCTTATAGGGTTAGATTATAAGAGTTCTTCAAAAAGAAAACTGCCGCTTAATAGATAAATTACTAGCTTTAGACCGCAGCTCAGTCCGCGTGGATGTTGGTTATCGCGTAAAAAAGTAGCCTATGTCCGTCTCCATATTCCAGGCCATATCTCTGTCAAATTTCATGACGATCGGTTCAGCGGCTTAAGCGTGAAAGCGTAACAGACAGAATTACTTTCGCATTTATAATATTAAGTAGGGATTGTAATAAAATAAATTATTGTTTATAATTATCTTCATCTTAAATTTACGTTCTGCGTCTATCTAAGCGCATAGTTAAAAAAAACTTGTTGGACAAATATAAAAATAATGACTACGAAATGATAAAAATACAAAGTAGAAAAAAATCATGGTAATTTTTTTTATAAATTTTTATCGTTAGTTCAGTTCATCAAAACTAGCTCGTTGTGTTATTTGAGAAGGCGCCATCTAGCGGGCAGTAGCTGAGCTATTACTAACTGTTTGCAACACAAGTACTACGCTCCGCATTGATCTTGTTTCGGACATGCGAAGATAGATGGCGCTTACTCGGTTTAGTTCAGACACTTTGTTTTGAAATTTTATAAAATAACATTATATTATGAGATCTTGATTAAAAATACTATAATTGTAAAATTTCAAATAAAAACCTTTTTACCATCGCAATCAAAAGGAACATTAAAACGTTTTCATACTAAAACACTAATCTGTCGCCATCTAACCTTACCTCCATTGCATGTTTGTCTATTCATTTTTCCCTTTTTTTTGTGTTAACGTTTCTCCTTTGTTTTTACTTACTTTATTTTTGCTTTATGTTAAGTCCGTGGTGTGTCTGTGTTGTTATAGCTTATTTTGGCTCCGGACGGGACCTTGCAGACAGTGAAGAGCGAGTCTCGGAGAGGACGCGGCAGAGGGCGCTCGAGTTCTACACCCGTGAGTACCATAAACTCTTTTTTATTTTCTTACCTTTTCTTTTTTATGTTTTTTTTTTATTTTCTTATTCTTTCATGTCATGTGTATTCCTTTACTTTGGTGACTAATGATTAACATTATCATGATTAACAACTTATATTACCCAGTTACCTACATAGGAAGCGTCCTTCATCCTTTTTAACCAACTTCCAAAAAGGAGGAGGTTATATGTTAGACTGTGTGTATTTTTTAATGTATGTTCACCGATTTCTATTTGTGGCCCGATTCTCAAAATTATTTTTTTATTTGTAAGAGTATACTCCGGAGGGAGATATTATAGGTTTTAACAATGTTTTTCATATATTTTCTAAAGCTATTTAGACATTTGCGTATGGTCATCACATTATCATCTCATGACGCTGAGCTGATGAAGGAAGGTACAACCTTCTTTTTTATGTATGTTCGGGCATAACTCCAATAATACACGGATTTGTGATTATTTTTTTGTGTTTGAAAGAGGTTTATTCCGAAACAGTCCCATTTAAATTTCATATAGATCTGATGATGTTTTTTGGAGACAGACAACGGAAATCTTCAAAAAATGATAGCAAATCAACCGCGTTTGCTGCTATCGCATAAATACGCATTGTTTTGACCCCAAGGATGATGAAATTTCGAATTGGTGTGGGGTAGGTACTATAACTAAAAAGTGAACAGTAAAAACGTTTTCAAAAAAAAAAAACAGCCGATTTCCGGAAAAATACTGCAAAATGAAAAATAACATAAGTAAATTTCGGAAGGCGGTGACAAAAAATTAAAATACATATCCAAAGTCACGACTTCCGAAATTAAAGTAATTTTTCACTTTGTAGTCTTCTTCCCGAAGTCGGTTGTTTTTTTTTTTGGAAAATCTTTCTTTATGAAAGACTTTCAGCATATTATCAAAATTATGATACTAGATACCTAAGTAGACTAAGATGAACACGTCGTTTGGTCGTCTTATATCTTCAAATAACAAAATGTTACTTATTTAGTTACTTAATAGGTACATTCTTAATACGTACGTCTTCGTATAGCTGTGTAGTTTTACACTTTATTCAGGTTGTCGATTTACATTGCCTGTTATAGATAGATATTTTTAGGGAAGTGCACATACTTTGCATACAGATTGGTATAATCTAACATTAATCCATCTAAGATAAGCAATAAAAAAATTAAATGTTTATTTTAACAAGAAGCGTTCACAAGAATTTGCTACATAGATACAATTTTTTTTTTTTTTTTACGTAAGGCACTAAAACTGATTGATGCCCAAACTCAGCCAGCAGGCTTAGCACGAGCACCGATTTGTCGACGGAAGAATAGACATGACTATTAACTAAATAATGTACAATAGGAGACGATAGCTATGTTTTTCTATTAATTATCACAGTTGTGCATTCTAAACGAATAATGATTTTGTAGATAATCGTATAAACTTTGTAGCCGTCGAGTAGAAAGTTATTTGTTAGTGCGATTTTGACAGTTTGGGAAGAAATATTCTTCTGAAATAGTCTACATTTATAAGGACCTAGACAAAGATCTTTTGAAACGAAGGACAAAATGACAGATTGTAGAAGGATATCTACGGTGCGATGTCAAAAATGGAGAAACGAAATGTGACTTTGTATAGAAAAAGCACTGTCTATTCTTCGTAGAAACAGAAAACGTCATGCTGGGCTTGTATTTTGTAAGTCCGAAAACGTTGAGCATTTTACGGAGATCGTGTCAACGTGAATGCATAATCATGTGATTTTCCCACAGCTGGGACACAGGCCTCCACTTTGTGAGTGGGAGTGGGCCATAATCCACAACGCAGGTCCATTGGGGGTTGGTAGATGTCATATATCTTCGAATTGTTAGTACACTAGCGTAGTAGGGAGATTTAATTCTATCACCAACCTGCAATAGAAAGACAACAGCTAGCAAACAGAAAATGCGAACTAACTGTGTCTATAGTAAAGGCACGGCATTTGCATTTTTTTTTTTAATCTACAAACAACATCCCGATGCGACAAAAGGTCGAACATTGACACGAGCCCTCGAACCGTCAATGCCGGCGTGACCGCGCCACGCCGACAATAAATCAAACATGAAACAAAAACCAGGCCACTCTCGCTTTCGAAGCGAAATATCCGAATATAGAGGAATAAAGTGTAACCCTGCCGGTTCATGGCCACTCAGCATTCGTAAACAAACCCCATTCAGGGAGATTAACACGGACGAAACACGAGAATATTGCTACTGTTTCGAATACATTCCCCGTTTTATACGGGCACCCAATTTTGCTGCTCAAGTCCAGCGCGTAATTTATTATACGTTTGGTGATTTTATAGTGTTGTAGTGATGGCTTTTGTAGGATATTTTTCCGCATGCCCGCGGCCACCACCTGTTCATTCAGCGAATCGAGTGCGAGCCGCGAATTGTAAATTAATTGAAAGATTATTCAACTAGGTCCTCCGGTGTCGTTCACCTATTTTATTTATTTGTTTGTTGTGTGACATTGTTTCACGCGATACTATTTTTTATTTAGGGTAGGTAAGCTTTCGTTGACCTTGTTTTGATCGGGATACCATTGGCCTTTTTGCTGTGAAACACGAACGATTTTGGCGTGAACGTTACGACTTTTATCCGTGGCGGGATACGTAGAGCTTCTGACCGGACTTTGTATCGGCCATTGGAAGGGTGCTTATGGCCAGTAAATCATGTTAACAAGCGAATAAAAAATCTTACTAGTATGATAAAGATAAAGATAAAGATAAAGATGCATTTATTTGTATAAACATGTGTAACATGATACATAAATATGCACATATAGCTGGAAAGTCGTTTAAAATTACTGGTTCAACATGTTTTGCCATATTCGGCGTACAAAATAGTTTATAATATTTTAGTTTAAAATTATAATTGTGAATGTTTTTAATAATAGTCAAAATTCAATAATTTCAAATACATAATCAGTCAATACAAAAATATAGCAAAAAATAATAATAATAATAATAATTGAAACAATAAAATGACTAAAACTAAAATACTTATTAAATTATCTAAATTCAAAGTTTGTCATTCAAGAACTCCGTAACATTATAGTAACCCTTAACAATTAGCAATTTTTTTAGTTCTCTCTTAAAGCAATTAACATTCATTATCTTAAGGGCATTAGGAATTTTATTGTATATTAAAGGGGCCATGCATATCACACTCTTTCTTAGAAATGCTGTTTTGGCAGAGAGTGATTGCACCCAAAGTCTGTGCTTCTCACGTCTATTTCTACCTGAATTATTAGTCAGAAGGGGAAACAAATGAGGATTCTTTTTTACAAATAGCGATATTTCTAATATGTAGAGTGACGGAAGTGTTAGAATTCTGTGCTGCAAAAATATTGGTTTGCAACTGTCAGTAGATTGCAACCCAAACATAGCCCGTATACAGCGCTTTTGTGCTTTGAACACAGTGTCCTTTTGAGTTGAATTGCCCCAGAAAATGATTCCAAATCTTAGCACTGATTCAGTAATCCCGTAATATGCAGCAAGTAAAGTATCTGTGTTGACAGTCGGTGCTAACTTATAAAGTGCATATGACGAAGTACTTATTTTTTTACAAAGTTCACTAATGTGAGTTTTCCAATTTAGTTGCTTGTCAATGATTAATCCCAAAAATCGGGCTGTTTCAATTTCTTGTATTACATCATCTTGGTATACTAAATTAAATTTTGATGGATTATGTAACTTTTCCCGTTGTCTAAAATGCATTATGTTTGTTTTACTAAGATTAATTCTCAAATTATTATTATTAAGCCAGGTAATTATAGCGTTCAAAGAATCACTAGAATCAGAATGATAGTTGATCAAATTTTTTGGTGCTATGGTTACAGTACTGTCGTCAGCGAACAATGATATGGGTTGCTTAGTTGCATTTGGTAGATCATTAATGTATAGTAGGAACAAAGGGGGGCCCAGTACACTTCCTTGGGGAACACCATATGTGTTGTATCGTTTATCAGAGGAGAAAATCTGTTCCCTTTTAGTTTTAATATTAAATTTTGATATTTGGGTTATTTGTTGGCGGTCTGATAAATATGATTTTATCAACTCTAATACATTACCTCTTAGACCATAAGCCTCAAGTTTATCTAGCAGAATATTGTGGTCTACATAATCGAATGCTTGTGACATGTCACAATAAATAGAACAAACTGGTAAGGATTTGTCAACTTGTGAAGAAACTACGTATAAAAAGTCATAAACGGCCATATTGATGTTTTTATTTTTCCTGAAGCCTTTTTGCTCATCACATAGGATTTCATTTTGGTCTAAGTAGCTATTGATTTCATTGTAAATATATTTCTCAAAGATTTTTGAGAATACAGAAATTAGTGCTATAGGTCTATAGTTCTCCAATAAGTATTTATTATGTTTTTTAAATATAGGTTTAATAATTGTCAATTTGAGGTCTTTTGGAAATGTCCCACTTTGTATACAAAGATTCAGAATATGGCTTAAATGATGAGAGATGTCTTCATTTACTGCTTTGATTACTTTAGTTGAAATACCGTCAAACCCTACACTGCTAGTATTTTTAAGATTTCTAATAATTTTCTGTATATGATAAGGTAAACAGGGTGATAAAAACATTGAGTTGGGTTGGGGATTAATTAGGGCTGTGGATTCTTTTCCGGCACCTGGAATAGGATTTACTTTTTCAATAAAATAGTTATTAAAAGCATTGGCTATTTCTGTAGGATTTGTTGTTAATTTATCGCTAATTATTAATTCAGTTATTGATTCTTTTGGAATATTTAATTTATTATTATTTATAATTTGCCATGTCGTTTTACTTTTATTAGTCGATGTTTTTATTTTGTAATTATTTTGAGCACGTTTCGTAAGATTTATAATTCGTTTAAGAAGTTTTGAATATGTTGAATATTTTTGTTTGTTAGTCATTGTTGGTTTCCGTCTGTAATTCCAGAGTAATTCTCTTTTATTCCTACTACAGGTCTTAATTCCACGTGATATCCATTTTAGCTTTGTATTTACTTGCACAGTAATCTTAATTAGCGGAAAACACAGATTAAAAAATAATTTAAAAGTTTCTATAAAATAATGATAAGCTGCTGTTGGATCACTTGTGTTATATATTTCACAAAAAGAAAGATTTTTTATATATTCTTTAAATTTATGTATATTTTCTGAACTGTAGTCACGTTTCATTGTATGCCAATACTTTAATTTAAAGATTTTTTTAACTGGAAGCTTAATTAATTGGGCAGTGTGGTCAGATAAGCCAAATTCTAACACATCAGTCTTACACTGTTTTTTATAGTCACATGCAAAGTTGTCTATACAAGTCTTACTCGATAGTCTTGTGGGCTGCTTTAGTGTTAATGCGAGATTATAATTTAACAATAAACATTCGAAATCTAATGTGGCATTATTGCACTTCATTATATCTATGTTAAAGTCACCAGCTATAACAGTACTATGATTATTTACTTTAGAAATATAATTTAGAACATTGTCAAGCCTATCGAAAAACAAATTGAGATTGCTTTGTCCCGGTACACGGTATACACAAACTATTATAATTTTAAAATCAAGTAACTCGACTGCACAACATTCAATTACATTTGATATGGACAATTTACTTATTTGAGAAAGTTCTTTGAACCTAAGTACCTTATTAACTAGGATACATGCTCCACCTCTTTTATTACAAGTACGACTAAAACATGCCGCTAGTGCGTAATTAGGCATGCTCAGGTGTTGTTCATAACCTGCTAACATAAAATGCTCAGTGATACATATTACATCAATGACTATATTTTTGTTTTTAAGCTCTTCTATATTTACCAATAGTGCATCAGATTTTTTTAGTAGTCCGGCTATATTTTGATGCAAAACATTGAGATATTTAGTGTCGAAAAAACAATGAAGAAGGTTCTTCTGCAGTATTTACAGTATTTTCTGTAGAGGTAGTCATGTAACTTACAGTAATGTCATTAATTAAATGCAACAGACTTTCAAAAATATTTCGTAAGCCATAGTTATTTATACGGCCTGTCAATAAGTTAAACATTGTGTGATCATAGTTCAAATTATAATTAGAGTCAAAAGAATATGCATGTTCATGAGTTAATAAATCCAAGTATAATAAATTATTAAATGTTTCAATTCTCCAGTTGTAGATATTGTTGACGCCTCTAAGTTTAAAGGTAGGAACACAGATTATAACATTAGTGTGAGTAATTTGTTTTAGCATATTCCGAAGGTAAACAATAGTATTGTAATAGTTGCTAGTAATTTTAAAGTCCTCTTCTCCTATTAATAATATACAAAAGTCATTCAGAGTATAGTCACATAATTTCGTTTGAATTCCATTAAGAAGTTGCTGCAATGTTCCGTTTGGTGTAATATAATGACATATATCGTACTTGTCAGTAAGTAAATCTTGAGCTATGGACAGGACTTTATTTTTTTTATTAGTGCTCAGTATACATATCTTGTTTTTTCTGGAAGGTACAGGAGACTGGGTTGGTCCCTGTTGTTTCATAAACTCAGTATGGTTGGTAATATTTTGTGAAGATTGGTTTATATGGGAGGTTGTTGATGGCTCGCCGTATTCCTGTTCTGTAGTTTTAGTTTGTTTTACTTTTATAGCTTTACTTGATTTCTTCATCGGAGATAGGGCTTTATGTTTGACTGGACTAGATGTTATCTTTTTGTACAAGCTATTTGTCTTTAATAATTCTTCATTTGTTAGTCTGAGTTTGCGATTTTCTGATGATAACGACTCAATTTCAATGTGAGCGCTTTGTAGCTGAGCCTCTAGATCTAGTAACTTGGTATTTAATATTTTTAATTGATCATCTTCACAGTCGGAAAAGTCGGGCATACTATTTACCGTATTCTCTAGGGTTTGTGAGATACTATCACTGTCATCGTCAGTTGTTACCGAACGTGTTTGATTACGACGAAATGTGATGTTTTCCAGAAAGTTCATGGCTATTATTTCTTTTGATGAATTAACTACTGCGTCTAGTCTTAAAAGTGATTAATATGATTAAATTCTAAATTTGCCAGTAACAGTCACAAAAAGTCTACGTAGAGAACTCAGATCCGAACTTGAGACCGTTCGATTCAGAGATCTGTGACACGTCCGTAAACGCCACGCCAATTGATAACTTACAGACTCAGTTGAAATGATATGTCTGGTTCCACAGTGTTTATAAAGAAAATTAAAGTTAAGTGAGGGTATGTTGTTTTTTTTTTGTTGTAAATTTATCGAAGTCTGCAACGATTTTGAGTGAAGCGTAACTAAACGAATTAAATCACTTAAGTTGAATATTTAACAATGAATACTGTAACACGGAAATGTATGCATTGCACTGTGTTTATTAGTACTGTACCAAGTCTATTCTCCTTTATGTACACTAAAACTTTACTGTACTGCACTGTCACTTTATTTGAGGTATTTTATGCACTTTTCTTGAGAATATCGAAGAGACAATACTGTCACATGGTATTTGCACTATTATTATGATCTTCTACGGATTTTTTTGTTCAAAGCAGAATAATTACAGTTTTTAAGGAATTTAATAACGCGGAGCTGATGCTGATCGTGTTTTTGACAGCTGACGTCCTGTCCTGTATGTCTAGTTGTTCGGGCTTTGTTTTTTTTACGTACGTTTTTTTTAACTACTAGAAATATATTTTTCGTAGACCCGCTACGCCGATGCTACGATAAACGCTACGCGCAAATACATGACCACGCTTATTAAAGTAATCGGTGATTATGTGATCTTCAAAATTATACCTTTCATGCCTGAACTGAATGACAGCATTTTCATTTAAATCAAGACGAACTGAGCCATTTTAATTATATTTTCATTACTACATAGAATGGTTGGCTTGTGGCTAAGTTATAACAGCCGTACGGTTCGATCGATTAGGTTAAGCTACGGTTGCCGCGGTTGGTCCGTGGATGGGTGACCATCTTCACATATCAAGACCCCTCCGTGCCTCAGAAAGCACGTTAAGCCGTTGGTTCCGGATGTCATTAGTGGAACTTTAAAAATCGTTATGGGTCGTCAGAAGCCCGAAAGTCTGACAATCAGTCTTACCAAGGGGTATTGTCCCAGTAACTGGGTTGTTGAGGTCAGATATGCCTATCAGACCTGAACTACCCAGTCTCTCCGTGTGCAATATTGTTATTCGGTTAGATTGGAAGCCGACCCCTAGAATAAGGCTGAATAACTAGAGGAACGCTGGATAACTTTATTACATAGAACTCACTGCAATAACAAAAAGCATCGCCATCCTATTCTTTAAAGTACTGACTGTAACTGACGTCATCATTCATCATCATTTCAGCCGAAAGACGCCCACTGCTGGACATACGCCTCCCCCAAAACGGGAGTTTTGCCATAATCGCCACGCTTGGCAGGCGGGTTGGCGATCGCAGTTTGGTGGTAAAATGCATAGAGAACGCTGCTGCCCATTCTCTAGTAAGTCCCTTAGTCGCCTTCTACGACACCCACGGGAAGAAATAGGATGGTGCTATTCTTTTACGTCCGGCACCATACGGAACACGACGTCACGTCACTCGTTTCTAGTTTAAAGTGAATTTCAAAGCAAAGAACACTACTTTTGATTAGTTAATGCACTCTTTAAGAAACGACAAAGAACTTCACGAATCCAGTACCTATCTTTATTTTAAGATCTCTCTGTTAGCTGTCCGATTGAGACTAGTCGGAAAAGGAATTTAAAGTTAGACGCTTTTATATTTAGGATATTAGAGAGGTTTAACAGTACAATTGAATTATATGAGCGGGAAATACTGTATTACATAATATACAACGTGTAACCTTATTAACGCAAAAGCTCATCGAACCCCATCAAGGTATTGAGTTAAAAGCATAATACAATGAGGTTTTTTTTTAAGTTTGCTGTTATTATGAAGAAAAATGTGTAAACCACCATTAATATATTCATTTAAAATTGAGTCTTATTGCTTCAAATAAAGATTGAACATTCTTTGGCTCAATCGGCGGTAGGTATGGCAAAATACATAGGTTAAAAAAAAAACATTAACCGGTTGAATTCCGTAAGTACAGAAACAATTAAAAAGTAATTGTGTCTCGCGTGGATCCATTTTCGCCCAGGGGTTAAAAATTACTAAAATCGATTCAGCAGTCAATTAGGAATCCTATTATAAACAGTTATTCCTATACAGGGTGGCAAGGACATCGAAGCGCAACCATGGATTTAGAATATGATTCTGAACCACCCTGTGTTTGAAGTCTTTCGATGGTATTTAAAAAAAATTATTTAAAGTCTTTCTGAGAAACTTAACTGACGAAAAATGTCTAAAATCAAAATCAAAATCAAAAGTCATTTATTCAAACTAGGCTGAGAGTCAGCACTTTCTGAACGTCAAAATTACATAAGACAGTCCCCCAAAACGCCCGCCCTTCACCACTTCCTAGTGCTTTCGCTGGGAAGAAGAAGTGGCGCAACAAACTCCCCTCGTCTGTGTTAGGATATAGGATCATGTGCTGAATTCATGGTAACAGTTCGCGCGTCGATGCCCCTGCCGCCCTGTATACAATCTACGTTCAGATGTAAACAAAGGACGCCATTAAATACTCGAGAAGTCTGCAATTATGTTTTGTTTTTTTAAACGACTCTTGTGCCTCAACAGTGGGTACAAAGGTATACTTTTTCTGCCTTTCATAGGTATGCAATATCGAAGAATTAATCTTTCTTTGTTACCTACATAACTGTTCTATGTAAATGATAAATTGTAAAAGATTTTATTTCTATAAGTAGGTCTGTGCAAACACTTTTATACGTCAATCATATTTTTAAAACTAGATGAGGTCGGCGTTTCCTATCTGACTACTCAGAGAAGAAAGGCCGAAATATACTCAGAGGTCGCAGTCTTTTTTAAACTCCAGACATAATCGTGGTCAGATCATGTGAGGAACCAAAAAAATGGTATTTTGAGGAAAGCTCCACAAAGCTTGACTGGACCTGTCCATTCTGCAGGCCTAGACAAAACACATTTCTGTTAGCGTTCACGTCAAACGCTACGCTGTACGGGAATGACATTATCTGCGGAAAGATTACGTTGTGTCCTTTCCGCAGGTAATGTCATTCCCATACATTTTGGCGTAGCGTCAGTAATCGTGCAGCTCAACTCAGTACTTGTATCAAAACTTGTCAACAAAATCTAGTTTTAAAATCCATACATAAAGTCACGCTTTCCACCACAACAAAATATCAAAAACTACACACCGTCGTATACTATCCCTACAAATCCTTTAGCTTTCTCCACATTCATACATCTTTTGATCCATGCGCGTCGGTTGCGAGCACAGCGAGTATTGCGCCACTGACATTTGGCTTTCATTTTCTTTTACTGACCTTTATGTACCTAAAACAACAATTTTCAAGGTTGTAATATACTTACTTATAAAAGAGTAAATGTAAGTGTTAGTCCGCATTCGAACGGACGTAAGATATCGCGACGGGATTTTTTCACGCACTGCTACGAAAAGTGTGTTTTTGCGATGCACTGGGATGCACTGTACTATTGGATTCTCAATCCTCGATTCAAAACTGAGAGTTGAAAATTCAGTGCGCGATAGAATCTAAGTCTAAGCATTACGTAGCTGCTACGTCGTAGCATAAATACATACACTGCAGTTTTAAAGAATCAAACATCGAAAAACTTAACTCCTAACTAAATGAACGGCTTGTGGCGCCAATGGAAGCGCAAGTCCAGCAGGCATGACGCTTTTTATTTCTACTCTACTCTAGAACAGAAATCGCTTGTCTACATTTCTCGATGAAAAACTGTCAACTGTCTATACGGAATAGTTATTTGTTAAGCAAGGCTGCAAAGTTGATTTTTGGCGCGAGTACTTGTATTGAAAGCTAAGCGTAGCGAGGGTTTCAAAGGTACGAGACGCAGAATAACTTTGCTGCCAAGCGAAACGCACAATTTTTCCCCTCACTACAGCGAGGAAAATACTAGGTGCAGGAAAAACAGCCTAAATGATGTATTAACTTAGTGTAGTTCCATGAAGTATGATAACATTGCATTGTAGTCTTCGAAGACGTTTTCACGCCTTTAGAATGTCTCCATGCATTGAATAAATTGTACGCTATAATGTACTTTTCGCGCGATTTTTCCGGAAAATTACTTAATTCGGCATTATGTACCCCTTGCACTAACTCTACATATTTGTTTCTATCTTCATATTATCATTTTATTTATTATTCATTTATATCTTCTTTAATGCTGGACTCGCTCAAGTTTTATGATTTTTTACAATTTTATCAAAAAATAAACCAAAATTATCGAAAGCGAATGGAAAAGAGACGAAGTTTTTTTTATTCATACTGCATGAAGCGTCCTGCTGGCCAGTGCGATTATTCTAAAAATGGGTTTGGCGCACGGATGTGAAATAAGAATTAATGCATTTTCAGTGGACTGGCTGTACGGAAAATTATTGAATAGAAAGATTAGGATTTCAAAGACTCTTTCCACGCTAGCGGGTAAAATGTACTTTTGTACGCAGATTTCAAATAACAAACAGAATCTTTCTGAGCCTGTGAGGCGTAAACGTAATTTTTGTCTACTCTTCCGACAACAAAACGCTTGTCTACGGTTCTCGTTCTAAGCCTGCAGCAGTGGACTGCCATATAATGATTGATTGAATCTATTCGACATATCTCATGGTCATGAACCTTCAGATATGCATCTTTATATAATTTAAAAACTAAATCTTAAAATATGTCTTAATAGGTAAAAGTATTTATAAAAGAAAAAAATACTAGAGCATCAAAAAATTCGGCCGCATCGTTGTCAACAGGAAAACAGCCCAAAAGGCTGGCAGCGTTGCCACGTTGTCTGGCAATGCTGATTCTTTGGCCAAAAAATAGACCAACTCTCTGGTCACGTGAAGAGTCGACCAACCGCTAGGCAAAGTCTCGAAAAACTAAGTGACGATGAGTTCAACTCCAAACGGCTCGAATATATAATATGCAACGCATTAATATACAAAAAGCCAATATGCAGTCTCGAACCAAACTAACGCTCAAAAGTGTCCCCAATTATACGTCAGTGCTATAAGCGTTATGATAAAACACATTTTTTTGCAAATTCAACCTAATACGTATGACTTAAAGCGTTTTTACAAAGCAATGTCCAAAAAGGCTGACTGAAAGATGACTGACGATACTATTTGACACCTGCGCACATTGCGCCCTATTTATGCGGACGTTTTTGAGATGCTGATTGTGTTGTGTATCTTAGGTTTTTTTAACAATCACATAGAAAACTTATAATCCCAGTGAAACAATGTTCCCTTGAAATGAAAACGTCCATGCGGCCAAAGTCGCGGACAAAAGCTAGCGCAACAATATAAAAAGCCAATATCATTGTAATGGTCACCCCTCATTAATCATAAGCCTGACGTCGCCTCCCGTCGCCTGACGTCGCCCTGACGTCAGTTCCCGTCAATTTGAAGTCATCTATTAGTCCGCTACTACCGTCTAAACAATGTAAGGCATTTGGGGGGTGAGTGGTCAGTCGAATGGGGGTGGGGGTTGTGATGGAACGGTAATAGAATCATTATTTGTATTTATGTGTATAATATTAGGAGAATGTTTACTGTTTGGGGAGAAATTATAAATAATAGAATAAATTCTATGTGAGTTCAGTTAGCACTCTAATTGCGTAACACACTAATCCGCACCATTTTGAAGAATATATGTAATCCATTCCATCCCATTTCTTCCCGTGGGTGTCGTGAAAGGCGACTAAGGGACTTACTAGAGAATGGGCAGCAGCGTTCTCTATGCATTTAACCACCATACTGCGATCGCCAACCCGCCTGCCAAGCGTGGCGATTATGGCAAATCCCCTGCTTTTGAGGGAGGCTTAAGTCCAGCGTGGACGTCTCTCGGCTGATATCATGATGATGATGTAATCCATTGCTTCATTTGTTTGAAAAATTTGTATGCTCAACAACTTAAATAATGCAATGAATGTTGTGGAACTTGTGGCAAAAAAAAATTGAAGAGAAACACATTGAAAATTTTCAATAATTATTTGACAAAGATGCTGAAGTTCACTCAGCGACTCCCAAAACTGTAGTGGCGTTGTAAAATAGAAAAACTTTGCCGATTTTTTTTCACAGATTCGAAGTTTAAAATCTGATCAGAAGCTATGAGACGAATTTTTATTGAAAAGGTTGGACTAGAAATCAAAACGGATTTTATAACACATTGGCTCGTAAAGGGTCTCTTATTTCACCAATTTAAATATCGTAATGTATGTCATTACGTACTTGTGCGTTATTGTAATGTAAAACGCACGAGTTTCTTTTTAATAAGGTAAAACGGTTTATCTAGATGCTCCGTCTAAAACGAACGGTATTTTTTAAATCTTAGCAAAGAGTTTTTTATGTCAGAAAAGTAGTCAACATTTTATGAATAAAATTAACTTTGAGAGATAAAATATAAAAAATAAACATTTAATTCTTTAATTTAATTAGTTTTGACAATAAATTACAACCATTTATCTGTAACAAAGACAAAAAATTATTAATTTACTTTATTAGTAATACTGGCTGTTTTTGTGCCTTTGCCTTAAAAAAAGCGCTGATGCGCGCGCATCGCTAACTTGTGAACAAGTAAAAGATTTATTCGTATAAGAAAGTCCGAGTTTTATTTATTTCCTCGCAAACATGTTATATAACGTCGTATGACATACGTGCGCTTTGATAATTACTGCTTTCTTGTAGCCCTCGCCTACGGCTCGGGCTAGCAATATCGCCTCGGCTGTAATTTTCAACTTACCGCACTTATATCATAATGTACTATTACCGTAGCGGACTTACGCTACAAACTGTCAAAATGAAAGCAATTCCTACTGTTAGTGTGTTACCCAACTACCCCGCTGGTCTGGATCGTTTTTTTTCTTAACTATGATAAAAAATATCGTGTTGCATCAGAGCTTCGCAATCAAATGATTGGTTGGGCTGCGGTTCGCGCGCGTGATTCCCGCCACAGATATGTATAAAATAGAGGCAACTAAAAAAAGGAGACATTCCTCTTTTACACATTACAAGCGACCAGAGTCGTTTTGAGTTTCTCGTTTCAGTTCTTGCAAGAAATTTAATTTGATAAATGAACTGTTTGTTATCTATTAATCTTATACCTTTAAACGAGCAATTGTTGTATATATATAATCTGAATCTCGGAAACGGCTCCAACGATTTTCATGAAATTTAGTATGACGTCAAACAAAAAAAACCGAGCAAAGCTTGGTCATCCAGACATTTTAATTTAATTCGAAAACATCCAAAGCTTAAAATGTATCTGAAGACTGGTTACTTTTTTTTTGTTGACTGTACTTAGTACTTTTCTTTTTGTCGCACATTTAAACAGATAAATATGATCATTTATTAAAGGACTAGCGAGCGTCACAACATCGATATATCAGTCAGTACTATATCCAAGTTAAATATTCGTGTATTGTAGGCAGGGGCGTGCCAACAGAAAATGGCGCCTAAGGCACGCATCACATTTGCGCCCCTTCGTAAATTATCTTCAAAGTATACACTGAGCAAAGCTAGGTCGCATAACCTTTCTTGACCAATTATCTTCAATAACGAAGGTATTAATTTCAACTTGCTAAAAATCGCTCACAACTTCCAATGCTGCAATTTTGAATAGAAATGGGCGAATTTGGAAAGCTTTCATCCCCATACTGCACAATAAATTCATTTAGTTCTTCAGATTTCTTAGACGTAACAGAATGAAATGGTTTACTGAACATTTTTTTATTTTATTTAAAAATAATAAATAATTGGTGATTTTTCGCGCCTCCCTTCGATAGGCGCCCCACACTAGTTACGCCTCTGATTGTAGGTACACACGAACCTTACAGAATAAGTTCTTTAAATCATTGTGAAAACCGCATCAAAATCCATTGTGTAGTTTAGAAGAACTAAGCGGTCACACAGACAGACACAAAAAGTGTTTTTAAATTCTATGTATTCATGGTGGCAGCGACATCGACGCGCAATCTGTAACTATTAAAACAGCACATGGTTTTGGATTGCCTAGAGAAGGCATTTTCTATCGGTTATCAAAATAAAACTCAGCTGTTTCAACAAAAATGAACTGAACAGATTTTTTTACTTATATCGACGAAGGATTTCTTCGCAGGGCGTTCCTTCAGAATCATGTACCTACTGTACCAACCTGTAGACTCTTGAAAATAATTTTATCAACCCAGCTTACCTTAACCTCTTCCAATAATTATAAACATTGTCCCGACGAATCTCAATCTCCTGCTCTTAATAAGATGCAGGAGTTCAAAGTTAACATACAATGGATGTTCAGTGACAAACAAAAAGATTGCAGTCTTCACCCGCGCGAACTTCCCCAAAGCGAGCGTTCCGAGCTGAAACTTTCAGCAAAATGTTTGGCGTCGTCTTTTTTTTAAATTTAAAATCTAATTAGGTGAAGTTTTGTCATTTTAAGGTTTTGTTAGGTTGTAAAACTACCTGCGGTGGTAAAATAGAGGTAGTATGCTTCTGCTATTTGACTTTGAATTATAAAATTCAAAGAATATATATATTAAAATTAAATTAAATTAATTATAAAAAAAAAATATTAAAAATAAAATAATAAATAAATAATAAAAATTAAATTATTAATTATTATTTATTAATTATTATTAATTATTAAATTTTTAATTATTTAATTAATTTTTTATTAAATTATTTTGAATATATATATATATTCATAAGAATTAGAAACATTTTTGCGAATTTCTCGAAATACACGCCCCATGTTGCCCCGATCTGAGAATTAAACCCGCAATAGGTAAAACCGAGAGCAGTGGTGGCCCAGTGGTAACGGCCGCGACTTACGAGATGTAGGTCGTAGGTTCGATCCCAGACAGACGCTTTACTTTGTGTAAATTCTTTCATCAGCACAGCTCTCAAAACGGTGAAGGAAAACATTGTGAGCAAACCAGCATGACCTAGAGACAAAAATTCGAAGACATGTGACATCTACCAACCCGCACTGCGCTCGCGCGGTGGATTACGGTCCACTCCCTCTCACAGAGAGGAGGCCTGTGTCCCAGCAGTGGGAACTTTATAGGCTGATTATGAGGTAAACCACATCCTACATAAAATTTAAGTAACTCTAAATCTTCCTAAGTTGACGTCTACAAGGACGTAATAATGTCGCGGCGAGATTTTTCCGCACACTGGATTTTCGAACGCATTGCTTACCGCCTAGTGTTGAAAATTTAACAGTGTGTTTTTATATGCACTCTGTTGGATCCTCAATGTTCGGTTCAACACCGAGAGTTTCAAATCCAGTGCGCGATAAAATCCCGTCCACTAAGAAAATTACATAATTGTAAATCTCTACAATCTCGTAAACTGCATAAAAAACCTTTAATTGTGGCAGTTCAGTACAATCTGTTGTTAGTTTACAGAAAATTGGCTTCAATAAGCTCACATTTCCCTGAAAACATACAGTAGCATTAATGTCTTTACAACATAAAGTAAGAACTGAAGAAACCTTAAGCCCACTCAGCTTGAGTAGGCAGAATTAAATACTGTTCACAAGTGCAAAAGTTACAAAACACGGGCCGCTTGCAAACATACATACACACAGAATCAGCCTATAACTGTCCAACTTCTGGGACACAGGCCTCCTCCTCCTCATAAGAGAGGGAATAGGCCATAATCCACCACGCGGGACCAGTGCGGGTTCGTGGATGTCACATGTGTTCGAAGTTTCGGTTCTCGGACATGCCGGTTTCCTCACGATGTTACCCTTCACCGTTTTTAGAGCTTGGAAACCTACGAGTAAAATTGTTGATATTGATCTCATGTTGTTCTTTTATTTTAGGGAACTAGCTGTTGCCCGCGACTAGGGCTCCAATCCATGATTAAAAGTAGCATATTCTTCAGGTCCCAGTCTACGTATCTGTAAAATTTTAGAACGATCGGTTCAGCGGTTTAGGCGTGAAATTGTTACAAACACACTGAATTACATTAGTATATTATAAGTATGAACGCGGAAAAACTATATAACAAGAGGCTTTACACAATACAATGCTTTCAACCCACGATTTCTAACAGATCCCAGCTTCAACGCCGCGTTGGACACGTTTTAGAGGCGAAATTTTGTAAAAATGGGAAAGGAATTCTTGTCACACTCGATTTGAATACCCCTTAGGTGGACATAAAGGCCAGGAATTCCATACTTAGACAGGTCGTTTCGCAAACTCGATATATAAAGCAAAAGAAATATCGAACAAAGAATGGTACCTATTTGACACACGTATGTTAGTAGGTACCTCTATTTTCCGAAACGTATATCTTTACTAAAAACTTACCTCATCAAATCAATCATAATCAAATTCCCACAAAACTACCCACACTACTAAACACAAAATCTAATCCTACCGTTCATTTCGGAAATAAATTGAAATCCTACATAATGAAGACGGGCGCATAAAGGCTGCAGACGGACTAATTTCGCAGCCGCCATCTTGGCGTTGCCATGGCAACGAGACTGGTGCCCCCTTCGCCTCCCTTCTCCCCCTGCACTTGCGTTGCACTTCCTAAAGGCTAGACTAGGCTATGTGTAGGAGTTAGTTGTTGTCTATGGGCTATAGTTTTGGTGAATAGATATTTTAGATGTTTCTGCGTGGGTATTGTTTGATCGGGATAAAATTTTGGAGACATTGATAATGTTTTTGGTACTTGATTTCTGCACTGAAAAGTTATTGGGTAATTTAACGTATCGGGCACTTACCTAAGTACTTTTTTATGCTGGGCTATGTATGTAATATGGTAAAGTGACATCTACTTGTCAACTTAATTTAAGATATCTGAACAAAATCGGGTAATTGTGTAATGTCTATAAAATTCGATGTGTATCGAATAAACAACGCATATCGAGCGACCTTACACTTTATTATCCAATAGTCCACCATTGTCATGCATTGTTTATTTACTTCCGCGACATTAAGAACGAAAGAAAATCAGTTTTCCCGCGCGAGTTGTATCAGTCGAAATAATTTAAAAAATGCTTTGGTTTTAAGTTTTTTTCGATACTTTTTTAAATGCATCAAGGTTTTTTTCAGTTGCTGCCTCCGACTAACAAAATAAAGAGTTAAAAGCATTTTTTTTTTAAATAAACCAACATCTTTTTATTGTATTTATTATCAAGTTTACTCAAGAAACTCCAATTTCCTGAACATTTTTGGTTATCCAACGGCCAAGGAAAAGTCCTGAAAATAGTTCTAGAAAAGTCAACAGAATTTGTAGAAACGTTTTCTTCGCCCAGATTTTAATTTAGTTCTTAAAGTATTATGTGGCAATACCCGCCCGACCTGGTCGTTTTTTTAAGCAGACTATTGGAAAGTTCAGGCCCACTATTAAGCATTTTCTGGACGCTTTCCGGAACCTACTATTCTACTAGGTACCGTATTTATCAGATATTACCTATATGTTTTGCTGCCAATCTATTTTAATAACGTCCAAGTTCAGTCCATAGGCTGAGCCGAAGACTGCGACCTTCACATTTTCATTTTTAGGACTAAAATTCCCATTACATCCTCCTTTAATCAAAATATTTTTTCGAGTCATTCTTTTTTCTTGCTAAAATCAGCCTACGACTGCGACTCATGCATACTTAATTTGAAGCAAATGTCTATCGTCTATTCTTCTGCCTTCTAAATTCAAAATACAGATTACCTACCTGTATTTTAAATACAGGAACATTCGATGGCAATCCATCAGCCGAATCGACCAAATAATTCAGCTATGATTGAAAAGCCAGACAAAACGGAAGGACGGTGGCCGAGTGTCTCGATGCGTTCGATGTTTTACTATTAACAACCCTGTACAGAACTATAGATATAGGGGTTGGCGGGGACGGTGCGTCTGTGGGCCCTAAAGTGTTGCTATTGCGAACGGCAAAAGGTGTAGTGTGTAAAAATGCCGTTCGGAATTGTACATAGGATGTTTCAGGAAAGGCGGGTACTGTTCTATGTTGTTTAGAAGTGGTATAGGTCAACTTTACCTGCTTTATAATCAAAATAATTTCATTTTAAAATCTATAAAGAGATACAGTACAAAGTACAATGGGACCAAAAAATAAAAATCTACTTATGCTCCTGAAACATTTAAGTCTTTCATTTTCATTAGTGGCAAGAAAAGCTTCAAGTATAACACCAGCTGGTTATACGGCAGTCGTAAAAACGAACGAGAAATCCTACGTCGGAAAATTCAGATATGCAAACGTAAGCAAAAGCAACGAAACCTTCACTATATTTTAGCAAAGATTAAATTTTTTCAACCATAAACAGTTATTAATTGCAGAAAATTCGCAAATTAAATTTTATTACCACGTTTTCCGATATTTCAAGTTTGCAATAAAACTTATAGTTACGAACAGTCGCGAGCGCCGTGTTTGCCCGTGACCAAGAGCGCTGTAAACATAAAACGTCTGGAAAACTAAATTGAAACAATAAAAGCTAAATAACCCGTAAAATTAGGTTAAGTTTTCTTTGCACCAAACTGTAGAGTAACTAAATTACGCAATGTATTTTTATGTCTACAGATAAAAAAGGAAAATTTTAAATTCATTTTGACGTTTTAACTCCAGTCTCTCGATTGACAACCCAACTTCTTTTTATTTTTTACAAAAACATTATTCCGAATTTAAAAATTCCGTGCCCAACTTAAATTTATTTCGAACTATCTCCTTCTTTTTCCGTCGGCGAGTCCGCGAGCACGAATATCGACGCTAGAGTCCGCCTTCGAATTATAAACTCGGGCGAAATTTGCACAGAGCACTTTGTAATTGCAAATTTCCTAACTGAGCGCATGCGCCATAAGGCGATCAATACGCCAAGACTTTATTATTGTTTTTTCTTAATACAATAACAGTTTGCGCGCCAAAACGCCAAAAGTGAGGTTACATTTTTGAAAATACAATTTACGAATTTCGGGGTTTCGTTGAAAATGGTAGGAAATATATTTTTTATTATGAATTGTGTCGGCAAGACGGGGAGGTGGCTAGGGGTGGGACCGCCTGCTCCTATTGGATAGTTACTCTAAACTATTGCCTGAAACTTTCATTAATGCATTCTATTACCTCGTTTATGCAATATTCGGTATTCTATTGCTTTGCGGAATGCGTAATTTTATGTTGAAGTAACGTTAGCATAGAGAGTTTTTATTTTAAATGTTGAAAATATGAATATGGATGGCGTTTTAAAATGCAATTTATGGAATAATTAACGCTGTAATCACTCCCGAAAAATATGAATACATAATTCACGTCTAAAAGAGGATTTAAAAGACCTTTAAAATAAATGTTTTCTCGTTGTAATTCGGGCGTGAAATGTGTTACGCACTTATTTAATATTTAGCGTATACGCGCGTAATATCCGGCAGATATTTGAAAATTTCATAACTTTTCATGCTGTTTCAATTTTGTAAAGAGTCGTTAAATATTTTATTTGGGCCGCACTTGTTGCGAAATTGCTCCTTTTGATTACAACCCCCGGGATACAGCTAGCACCTACCTATACAATTGATTCCGTAAATATGTATACAGGGTGGTAGGGATATCGACGCGCAAACAGTAACCATAGTTTCAGAACATGATTCTGAACCCCTGCCTTGAAATTTTTAGACGGTTATTTAAAAAAAAATTGCTGCTCCATACTTTTTTATGAAACAGCCGATTTTTTTTTGAGGACTAACCGCTACGCGGTCTCTCGGGAGGTTCCTGTTTCGGATAGGGCGGGAGGAAACGCCCGGGTGTTTCCATTGCGAAGATCGCCCAAAGGACACGGTGGAGCATACGGTGGAGGTCTGCCCAGCTTGGGCGGAGCACCGCCGTGTCCTCGTGGAGGTGATCGGCGGCGGCGATCTCTCGCGTCCGACCCTGGTCCAGGCCATGGTACGGAGCGAGAGTGCATGGCTAGCAGTCGCTTCCTTCAGCGAAGCAGTTATGCTCGCAAAGAGGGAGGCGGCGCACGTGAGGGAGATGCAGTACATGCGCCCTCACAGCCGTGGCCTTCGCAGGAGACGCCCTGGGCGTCGGGAATCCCAGGCTGATACCCGGCCACCGTAGGCACGGGCTTGCGGACGGCGAGTAATGGGTAGCTCGCTGTCCGGTAAGGACCAAGCCCGGGTCGACGGCGCGTTGTGTTCCACGCGCGCCTCAAAGAGATGTCATCAGCAACAGATGGGGCCCGCAAGGGCCGATGCCTGCCAGGGGTGCGGGTTGTTCGAAAGAGATACAGCGGCCCCTGGCATCCAGGCAACTGAGGGAACACGGGTGGGTTTTAGTCAGTAAAAGTCTGACACGCCCTCCTGCTCCACCCAGAGCGGGAGAAGTTATTTGATGATTACCCAACCAAAAAAAAAAAAAAAAAACCCGCTGTGCGGTCTAGAATGTTTACAGTTCCGCATGCATGTCCATGCCACTCTATATAAACATCAACTTCTTAAATGACGTCGACTGAGCCATGTCAGTTGTTTTACGTCAGTTGTGTTACATACATGAAATTACTTGAATAATAAAAGCATCAAATAAATCACAATACATTAACAAGAGCTGGTTTTACTTTTCAATGGAAAACTTTTCCGTTTTGTTTACAACGATACAGAGGTGAGAGTCCGTAAGGAGATTGAGTCGATTTTTCAAAACGATAAAAATGGATTTCCTGCGTTGGACCTAATTAAATATTGTGTTATTTTAAGTTATTTTCGTCAAAGACATATTGTCTTGTAATTATGTGTACCTTACATACTGTATTATAGAAAAACATTGGCAATTCCGACGCTAAATTAATTATATTCAGAAATTATTAGACATTATTGGCTTTAGTTTCATATTAGTACCTAAAGCTTTCATTTCCCGTTTCGAAACTTACGAAAAACGAATCCTGTCTACCAATTTTCCGCCGTCAATTAAGTCAAGGCTGCCAACTTACGGGATCTAAAAAAAACTACAGCAGCCAACAATAGTCTATTGTAACCCTGTGTCTGCACTCACACACGGAAAGGCGTAAGTACGAAACGATCACAAAAGCTTTAGCTATGCTACTGGCTGGATGGCGCGCATTCTCGTCTGTCTAACTAACGAGCCAATATGCTGATGCTTTCGTCTGCAGACAGCTTTTCAAACTTACCTATCTTTAGAAACTAACGTGAAATTGAGAATTTGTATTAAGTTTAAAAGTAAATTGTTAATTTTCATGAAGATTTCAGCTTAATTCTCAAGGTCTCAAAGTAATATCAACTGCACAGGTCGATTGATCAGGATAAGCTTTGTTTACCGCGGTCGGTCGGTGGATGGGTAATCATCTTCATATACCGAGACCCTTCCGCGTCTCGGAAAGCACGTTATTCTGTTGGCTCTGGCTGCCATTCGTAGATCTTTTGCAGTCGTTACGGGTCGTCAGAAGCCCGAAAGTCCTACAACCAGTGTTACTAACGGGTACCGTATTACCCAGTAACTGGGTTGTGGAGGTCAGATAGGCTCCTTGCTCCATGCTCGTGTAAAATACTTGTATGCAGCTGCATGCGGTTAGACTTGAAGGCGACCCCGAGACAGTTAACAAAAGGCTAGGCAGGTCCAATATAATCGTTCTCGCAGTACGTAACAAGGAAAAGTGAAAAGATTAGTTCAATAACAGGACCGGCCCTACTGGCATTTGGCCCAACAAAACGACGCCACGGTCAAAGGCTAGCGTTGGATATCTTTTAAAGTGCCTTTGAATTGGAAAAATTCGATAGAACACGCTATTACATTTTTATTGCGCCGTTTTCAAGAAAAGGTATTTCGCCCCGCAATCTGCTTCCGTTGAATCGGCCAATTTTTTAATGTTATCCGAATGGAAAGGATTTTTTTTTTCAATTAAGTAACATGTAAGTTGTGTTCTGTGTTGGTAGTATTCGATCTGGATAGTTGAATTTTTTTTTTGTTCTTAGTAATTTTTTTAATAAATATTTTATTACAGTTATTAGTTATTTGTGAAACCACACTTAGCAATGATACTGTGCCTACAATAAATTATTAAACCTAAAACAGAACGGCAGTGTTCTGACGTTACCATTTATTTAAGAAAGAAAATACTTTTAGTGCGTCCGTAACGAACGTAACATACGTTGTTTACATTTTTATATAATTCCACACATCGTCTATCGATTTTCTTTCCAAACATACTTATTGGTGATTGCAGTATCATCATCTGCCTGGCCTTTTCCCAACCATGTTAGGGTCGGCTTCCAGTCTAACCGGATGCAGCTGAATACCTGTATTTTATCTGACCTCCACAACCTAGTTACTGGGTAATACGATACCGATAATGATTGTTTGACTTCGAGCAGATAATCGTAGTATATTTTCATCAATGATTCCCAATTAGTCAATCTTCATTACATTAAGTCATACAATGTAATGAAATAAAAAAAAATACATACAAAATACAATACAGGAAAGAAAAGTATAAATTATGACTCTCACAGGAAGATCACAATACAATCATAAAAACTATGAAAAACAAAATTGACACGCCTTTCCGTAGACATCTGACAAGTATCTGAAAAGAATACAACTGAAAATATATATTTCAGGAAACATTGCAGTTCTAATTAAGATAATTAATAAATAAATTATCACTCCATGGCGGCTCTTGACAGCTACCACGCGATCGCTTTCAGCACCAGCTGTCGTATATTGAGAGAATATTGGCACACGTCCATAATTTAACGTTGCTCATTATATTTCCCAAATAACACTTTTTTTGTACATTTTTCTGTTATTTTTGGATTTTATTTTTAATATCATTACGCACATTGTAAGTCAGTTATTTTTTTTTGTACTTTCGCGACTTTAATCATATCTTGCTTTCCGCTTTGATTTTTTTTTTATTCTTGTCATTTTTCACATAAAGAAATTCTCTTTTCGGACAGTTTTCCCGGACAACGATAGTTTGCGTAACAACACTATGAAGTTAATTTTACATCTGACTGATATTGAATCAATGAAAAAAACAAAGAGATTGAATAATTTTGTAATGCCATTAGGCCACCGTTATGGTTAAACAATGATAACAAAAGAAGAAAAAAAGTTAAATTTTAATTAACTCAATTTATTTCCGAGATCGTTCCACTGCGTTACGTAATCCAATAACCTCGTTCGCAAATAAAATCAGTCAAATTACTCCGAACATATGCCTAGTCTTTGAGAAATATGGAAATTTGAGTCTCTACGTTAATTTAATTTAATAATGGCCTCGTTCTCCCCAGTTATAGGCATAAATTAAGCAAAATTCATAAAATAATTTGAATTTTAATGCGAATAGTTATTCCTTTTGATTATATTAAGAGTGTGTTGGAGTGAAGGAGCTTTTAATAATATTTTGCTTGGGTCTAGACCTAATTTCTATTAATTTCGTAAGTTATTTTAGCAATTATTCAAATTAATATTTTCTTATGGAATAGGTTTCTTTGGTTGGTAAACTTAATAATTTCGATAGAATGGATTATTAGCTTAGATCTGAGTCTTCTTGTACGATTTTTAGGAATAGCCTTTTATCTAATAATGGGCTGTGATTGTCCAAGTTAGTTGAAAAATTAACCCCCAACAACAGCTGTGAACAAATAAAATACCCATGTTAACTCGAAATAAAACAGCATTGCGCGCCAACCGTATTGAAATAGTGCTTACCACAGTACAATCCCGCAACCACTTACCCCAGGATCCCGGGAATCCCGCGGGTTGTCACGTCCCGGGACGCAAGCCACCGTGAAACGTTAGCACTAGAGGTGTGCAACAAGTGAATCGATGTGACTTTTGAGCCCGCTGCTAATAAGACACGGGTGACAACCCTCGGGAGGCGATTAAGGCTGCGGCTGACGGTTAAAGAACGCGCCAAATGAACCGTGTGGCATTGGAAGTGAATTGTGGCTTGTTCGTGGCTCGAGAGAGATATCAGTCGAACTTTAAAATGTAGCTTCAAAGTTGGGGCCGTGTTGAATAATGTTACAGTGATGGTTTTCGAAGATATACGTTCCTAATTCATGATAACACCTTTGAAAATAGGAAATCCTCTTCTAGACGTTTTTGTCAAGTTGGCTCAAGCGAGAATTTCAACAAAACACTACACAAAACCTAAAAAATATTTGACAAATATTCACTTCAACGATTCCGCGCGCTTACAAGATTTCCGCGCCTAGATCAAGTAATGCAAGAAAAAAAAAGAAAAGCGATCTTCAGACCAAATTCGTGCAATGTGTGACATTCAAACTGCAACGTACGATTTGTCGTGAAAGAATCTAAGCAACAAGTGGGACCATAAATTGGACGACATATTCGATGACGTTGCGCTAGTGATGGACCCGCGTGGCACGTACGCGGGAATGTATTCTAATGCAAATCGATTTTGTCCCATCAAAATTGTGTTCGCAGAGTGAACGCTTAGGGAATAATTTTATCGTTATGGGAGCATGCTGAATTATTAGGCTTTGAATTGGGAAAATTATGGTGATCAGGGAATGTGTTTTTATTCACTTTCAAGGCCTATTTATCTTGTTCATGGGGTTGGAATTCTGTGAACATGATTGACACATTTTCATTGCTGTTTAAAACGATCATCGTATGCAAAAGTCCCTAACTAGATTTCGGATAATCCTTGTAAGTAATTACTGCCAACGTACGCGCTTGCGCATCGTGTTATCAAAATAATATAACAAGTGTGGATAGACAGATTAAAATAAAGAGGAAAGAAGAGTATTTTCTGAACAGGAAATTAATTTCAAAGTCCTGTGAAAAATCAGATATATTAACTAGGTGATTGAAAATGTAACACATTTATTATAATAGTGTTTAAATAAAAATGTAATGGTAATGCTTTGAAGATTTTAATAAAAAACACATTTACACATCATTAAAGCCTATTATAACATACTTAAATCGGCCTTTGTTCTACATAATAAAATATACATAATGTATGTGTGTGAATAATTCATGACACGTATGTCGATAACCAGAAAGTTCTACGACATTTACATGTTATCTCTGGCTTGGATAAAAAAAAAACTTATGTTTAATTTAAATATTTACCGCGACAGAAAAAACTTTGTCCGCGGACGGTAGGTACGATATTGCAACATACTTTATACAATAGCATCTGTTACAATGAGTACCTACACAACATAAAAAAAGTTGGAAAGTCTACACTTTATTCACAATGTTTCAGTAAAATGTACATAATTATAATGTTGTTGGTGGCAGCCATTACATTTTTCAAATGTTTTCTTTTATTTTAAAAAGAAATTTCCGAAGAACATTATTTAATTTATTTTATATGATTAATATTAAATTATGTTTGACGATTGGTGCTAACTATCTGAATTAAATACCTATTATAATATCCAATTAATTGCCTTAACTTAGTTTCCTATAATTTGCTCTATGGTCTTTTCTCCACGAGCTACATCCCTATTACTAATACATGGACAAATTGTTACACGGTATTTATTCTCCAGCATACAGGCACGCGTATCGTAAGAGGCTTAACAGACGACTTTTAATATATCGTGGATTACCCGGGTACGCTCGAAAATCTGTTTTATTACCGGCTTATATTTTCGTATAGCGTAAAATCCGACCGTGCATTTTACTGCCGTTTTCAATATTTATGTTATCAAATTGTCCTGGGTTATTTTGGTAATCCTTTGGATTTCAGGACATAACTTTGCCTACGTGTCTGCGATCGTTAAATTATTTTTGAATTAAAGGTTATGTGGGGAATGTCGGTGTTAAGTATACCGCATAAGTCGTGTGAATATGAGAAAAAAGTGAATTTAAATAATCTTTTAATGAACACTCTCTCTTGCGGTCTCTTGTACATAATTTGACAGAAAAGTTTCAAAAACTGTGGTAGTTAAAATTCTTTTATGTCAACTAAAGAGACCCATTAAAAATTAAAAACACTAAAACCGCAGACAATATCTTGAAGCTAAAATTCAAAATTCGAACCTGTAAATTGCTGAAACAAAACGGTGAAAAGAAAAATGGCTCTCCAATAGAACATTTTATATTACATTACGATAGTTGTAAACCCGGTACACCGGATGAACAGAAACATAAAAACGTACCTACAAGTCACCGTTCGGGGCCTTAACTTTTTCCGGGTGAACGGAAAATTTAATTTTCTCGGGAAATTGGTATCCCGGGGCACGGCGGTACTGCAATGAATCGAATTTTCCCGATAAAACTCTTATAAATACCCATTGTTGGTAGCGGCCAATAAAAATGATGAGTCTGTGATATCATGAAGAATATCGTTAGCGAGTTTTGTTTTAGCGTTTCGTTTTTATTTAGAAGTTAATAACTTAATTAACATTGGGAACAGTGCTTTTGTTTGTGGCTACGGTCCTGCACCCTAATTGCGTAACGCACGATCAATCATCATCTGAATCATTTAGAAACAGATTGCTAATCCATTGCTTCATATGTTCGAAAAATTTGTCTGCTCAACAACGTGAATAACGCAATGAATATTGTTGAACTGTCAAAATGAAACAGATTATGATTAATAGTGTGTTACGTAATTAGGGTGCTGTTTTACAATCTATACAATATAAATGTGGGAATAAAAAGGGCTGAGGTAGAAAACTAAAATCATCATCATCATCATATCAGCCGAAAGACGTCCACTGCTGGACATAAGCCTCCCCCAAAAGGTGGGATTTGCCATAATCGCCACGCTTGGCAGGCGGCTTGGCGATCGCTGTGTGGTGGTCAAATGCATAGAGAACGCTGCTGCCCATTCTCTAGTAAGTCCCTTAGTCGCCTTTCACAACACTCACGGGAAGAAATGGGATGGTGCTATTCTTTTACGTCCGGCACCAAACGGAACGAAAAATCTAAAATAGATCTTTTTTATTTCAATAAACTAAGAGCTAATTTATATGAATACGTCTTTGAAACACTCGTCTTCTCGTCTTTACGTTCTTCCTCAAGCTTTCTGTCACTCTACCTTTTTTTTCCACATGAATATAAATTAAATGCTGTTCTTAGAAACATGTTCGAAAAACAATTCGAGATGAAACTATCTCTTTGGTCCAGTGGTTGCAAGCGGTCCTGCTAAGCATGAGGTCCTGTATTCGACTCCCCAGTCGGGCAAAGTGTTATTGGGTTGGTCTTTCTGGAATTTCTCAGTAGCAGCCCGTTCTGGATTTGTGCTCGGTCGATGGCAATACGCTCACCCCCTATTACATGAGAATTAAACAAAACTGGCGAAATGTGGGTGTGCCTCTGCTCAACCCTTCGGAGAAACATGGCGTGTGTGTTTGAAATAAATTTAAGGACCTATGGAGTCCAATTTTTTATCCGTGCCTCGGAAAGCACGTAAGCCGTTGGTCCCGGCTATCATTTGTGGATCTTTGACAGTCGTTACGGGTCGTCAGAAGCCCGAAGATCTGACAACCAGTCTTACGAAGGGGTATCGTGTTACCCAGTAACTGGAATGTTGTGGAGGTCAGATAGGCAGTCGCTCCATGTAAAATACTGGTATTCAGCTGCATCCGGTTAGACTGGAAGCTAACCCCGACATAGTTGGGAAAAGGCTAGACAGACAACGACGACGTACGCGAAGGTTTTAGGGACATGAGGGACTTACAAAGTATACATAATTATTAGTGATGTACCAACTAGTCGCCGACTAGTCGGGAAAGCCGGCTAGGCGGCCATATTTGTAGTCGGCGATTACTCGGCGACTAGTCGGCTAAGACCGCTGACTAGTCGGTCCAGTTTGTACTCGTATAAAGTATAAAGAATTAGTATCGTATATGCATAAAGAATTAAAAGACGGTGATTGAAAAGAAATTAAAATCTCTTCTGTTATTATTTTACTATAGAATCAGTTTCACAGTTTACTTTCAGTGCAATCTAGAAAAGGATAGGAAATTAGCATAGGAAGAAAAGCTGGCTCGCGCGGAAACAATGATAGAATAAATGCAAAATAAACTAAAAACATGTCCCAAAAATTCCGCCTGGTCGCCGGGTGCCGCGCACGAGCCGAAAGCGTATTCACGAACATTACCGATGTCACCCGAATTCAACCCGAATGCAATGATCGGCTTGGCCAACTAGTCGGCCATTTTACAGCCGACTAGTCGGCTAGTCGGCCAAAGTCATAGTCGGCTCATCTCTAATAATTATTTACATGATGTAGGTACAACGAATTGTTGGGTGCATCACTGCTCCCTTAGCTAGATCACTGAGTAATCTGTATTTAGGAGAGGCAGTTTCGACTCCCAATTTGAGTATCACAATAATATCTAAATATTCACCATTACCAAAATACCGAGTTGAAATTTGTTGTGAAGATTTTGATCTTCGCTTACTTAGCCAGACATAACCAAACACCGGTAACCTGACCGACGACGGTGGCTGTGTCATAACAATCTGTAAAAACTGCAAACAAAGATGTTAGCAAAACGCAGCAAGTTTACTCCAAACTGTTTACAATTTACAAGAGAAATATGGGAATGAGTCACAAGATTTTTCCCAGACATGTACACTTTTGTATGAACATTGTGGCTAACGTAAACGTGCGTTTTGAAACGTCAAAAATTATAGCTACGAATATTTCGGTTGACAGTTTTCGTGAAACTCGATATGAATAAGCGTTTTTTTTTGTTCATGTGATACTAATTAACTACCGCGTGGGCCGATGTCGGCCCGATACAATAGAAAATCAATTGTGTCTCATTAGCAGGTGTTGACAGGTTAATACGAGTTTCCGCCGCTTCCGTGGTATGTCTTAGTCCTTTCCTAGGGTTCAAAGTATGCTCATTAAAAATTTCAGCACATTCTTCACACAGAGAGGAGGCTTGTGCCCCAGCAGTGGGTACAGATCCAGCTATAAATGTGCTCACTCGACGCTGTGACAAAATATCCTAAGCAAAAATTGTCAATACCGACGCGCTAACGACTACTGAAACTTTTCAAAAAGTTATTTTTCGCTAAACAAGAGCTATAAACAAATGAATCATAAAGACTATCTCCTCGGACATATATAAATCTTGGCTCCGATAAATCAGCCTTGAACCTAACATTATCGATACTGTCGTAAATCACTTAAAGATATTTTAATTAAACATCCTCAATATATCAGGGAGATAGCGGCCGAGTAGGGTTGCTACCAATGTAACAACAAATAAATGTCAACGGTACACGAGAAACAGGGTTTGGTCAAACCTTCACATCCATACCTACATAGGTATCCGCTCGTTTTCCTTGTAAGTAATCTAATGATATTACATTGATATTATTAATACGAAATAAATGAAAACAATAAGTTTTTTTTACCGAAAACAGCGATTTTCATATAATTAAATGAAATTGTTTCATCCCCATCACCATCATCTGCCTAGCCTTTTCCCTTCTATGTTGGGATCTGCTTCCAGTCTTACCGGATGCAGCTGAATATTACATGCTGCGACTGTCTATCTCACCTCCACAACCCAGTTACTGGGTAACACGATACCCCTTGGTAAGACTGGTTATAAGACTTTCGGGCTCCTGACGACCCGTAAAGACAGTCAAAGATCTATAAATGACAGCCGGGCCCAACGGCTTAGCGTGCTTTTCGAAGCACGGAGGAGTCTTGGTATTTGAAAATGGTCACCCATCCGCGGACCAACCGCGGCAAGCGTAGCTTAACCTGATCGATCGACCCGTATAGCTGTTATTACTTAACCACAAGCCCCTCATTAAATGAAATTGTTTATTATGTAAATAAAATATGGGTATCCGTTTACATGCCATGTAAAAAAAAAGCTACACAGCGTCGACATTTCCTGTCATACTACCCCTGAGAATAAATGGTGAAACAAACTCAAGGGTCAAAGTCTCCTTTAAGGACCAGACATAATCTTGGCCCGATCATTTGAGCACCATGTAGATTAGCGTCTGAAATGGTATTTTGAAGAAAGAACCACACAGATTTGAGTGAACCAGACAAGTTAGTGCAAGCATTCGCCAGTAATCGTGTAGCGCAACTGAAAACTTAAGGAGCTCAACAGTAACTCAAAAATAATTTCAGTAGGTACAGGTGAAATTAAACTAATTATGAAAACAACAATCACTTGACTTTTAATGGCATAGATAGTATAGTCAAAACTATACAGACAGATGTTCTTATAAGAATCTTCGCTAATTGAGATACAACTCTCGAATGGTAGTGGTAAACTACCATGCCAAAAACAGATTTCCTTCTACGAGTACAATGAAAAGCAAAAACATTAGAGCTTTGCTTTTCGAGTGTTGGCAGCCCTGCGTCAATCTAGTGGAGAGGGGATGAAATTAATTTAATTTTAACTTGATAATATATCACGTCGTCGTCTGCTAATAATGGAATAATGTTTGTTCTAGAATCCATTTGAATTCTTATTAGATTCGCGGGAGATATGTTAGTTAGAACGTTACAATTACGATTCTCTTAGAACAATAAAGACATAGTTATTTCGAAGTTAGAACGTTGTTAAGTTTTGTTTGCAAAGGGTGAAAATATAAGACGGAATCCAGTTCCAAAATACGTTAAAAAGACGACAGGCCATTGTATAAAAAGATGACTTAACCTAAAGTAATACGAGTTATAATCATCATGTTGTAGGCAGAGTAGAAGTTTCGCTACTACCTTCAAAAGAATTGTAATAAAGAGCCCAAAACCAAATCAATCAATCATTCCACGTCAGAAAAACCTACTCACGCAAGACATGACCCTGGCTAGACATCACAAAAGAGATGTCAGGATATACATAATATTTCCTAACGGTTGGTATTCGGCGATCAATACTACCCACCGCACGGTCCATTTCTGTGTGCGTTTAACGCAAGGCTCATCTACCCAGCTTAATGCATTTTCGTAGGCCTGATGGGCAGTCCGCAACGCTAGATATTTCATTCAACCGCCCAGACTATTCAGGCTCCCTAGATTGCTATTCTAACCCCCTCTACGTCTGGGGGAAGGGGGCAGACAACCACCCCACGCTTGCACGGTGCTTAATTTCCGTATCGTATGGTCATTAATTTGTAAAGTGATATTTGGTTTAGGTATATGTTTATGTATTGGCAGTTTATGTGTACTCGTGTTTAGTTTGTGTAGTAATTTGAATTTGACTTAAAATTGGAATGGTAGAACGTGAATGGGATTTAAAAAAATACAAAACGTACCAATACTGCAAACCCGTATAAATAGCCGTTGCTTACATTACACAAAACAAAAAGAACGCGAAGCCTTAAAAGTGAGCCAGCGAGAAGCTCACCAAAAGACAATGCCAACATATCAGCATTCAACAAACTCCATTAAAACAAGCCGCTGCATTAGACCACATCAAAGTGAATGCAACAAAACGCGGGAACTTGTTTATCTGTGCGAGTTTGGCGCCCTTTTTGTGCGCCCTCTGGTGGCGGGATTATGGCGGATTGCCGCTGTCACCAGCGCATTCCCGCCAACTTTTAATTACGACCATTGTGAACTAAGTTTAAGTCGACGACAAAAGAACTTTTTCTAATGAAACTTTGGTCGGCAGTGTCGTTATTACTGAGGTACTTACTCGTTGGTCTAGTTAGTTTTTGTTAAATATAAAATATCTAGGTGGATGGGCTTTTTGTTTCTCAATGAGGTGCAATCACGAAGTCTTTTTCTGAACTTGTTTTTTTTTCCATTGGCGTCCTCTTTCCACACATATTTATTAGGAACTTCTTCTGTTGTATGTATGCCATTATTTATTGTTCTGTTATCTCCTGGGCTAATTTTCCTTAAATATCTTCTACTAAGCAATACCTTCATTTTGTGTCATGAACTGTGGTCTCACGTGATTCTTCGTGATTCTGTGCAATTTGTCTTTACTGATATTTTTTGATTCTATTAAATATCAAATGATTTTAAAACCCTTACAGCATCAGCACAACAATCACCACGCTTTACGGTTTTTTTTAATGCGACGCCATTTACACAGCCACCATTTTTCACACTCCTAAAATCTCACGAGAAATCTCAAAACTTTAATCACATTACGATAAGTTCTAGTAAAATATTGGACCTTTGAATTTGGTTCGTTAGCTGCACATTTCCGAACACAAATTGAGCTTGTTCGTCTGTTTACACAGAAAACTGAGACACGGCCGTGCATAAATTGCAGAGCTCCACATAATTAAAAATCAACATTTACATTCAATTCGATCTTCGTTGCCTCGTCTACAGTACGCTACGACGACGCCATGTTGTTTTCTTACGTCACTGTTTGCTCTTCATAAATGATTTTGACGTAATTATGTTGGTTTTTTTAAGTAATTAAATTGATATTCAGAATCGATTAAATATTAAAAGTAATGGAGGTTGTGTCTAATTGTGTTGATGATTGTGATATTTTAATCATGGAAAAGAAAATTTATATTATTATTTTATTGAGTTAAGAGTAAATTAAAATTATGGAACTACAATTACATGTACGAAATTAAATTCTTAAACGAAATCAAACAAGAATCTATTGTTGCAAGCCTTGCAAGAACTTACAAGAAATTAAGGAAACCAACTTAATTCTTGCAAGAGTAAAGTCAAAGTAAGTATACCTAGTTTACGTTGAAGCAAGAACCCGATAATGAGTATAAATAATGCCTTTTATAAACTAGAGAGCCGATACCAACAATTTATTTAATGGTTCTAATTGAAGTAATGGCGTAAGCAGAACTGAGCGATTTTGCCAATAACGGTGTGAACATTTCCTAAATTTCTATCTGATAATATACAGTAACAAACAATGTATCAAAGTTTGATAGACAAAACTAAGGATCATCTGCATTTTAACTGAAATTTCAATAAACCTGAAGACAAGATTGAGGGTTTTTTTGTAATAGAAAGAATTCACATTTTTTTACATTATATTCAGTGCAATATTTAGTGAGTCATCATCAGTGCACAGTTCAAAATATAAAACACTAGCTATTTCCAGCGGCTTCGACCTCGTCGAACTCGGAAATTATCCCGCGGGAACGTTGTGTGCCAAATTTCATACAAATCCGTTCAGCCGTTTTTGCGTGATTTAGTAACAAACATCCAACATCTAAATATCCAGACATACAATCTTTCGCATTAAATATTAGTGGGATTTTCCATCCGTGTAAAAAACTCGAGAAAAGTCTGCTTTAACATCTTCATTTGAATAAAGATAGCTTAGCTATAGATAGTTATTATAAACTACCTTCGTTTTTCATTTCTCTGTGTGACCGTGTTGTGCTTCTAAACTCGGGAACGGATTTTTATGCGGTTTTCACCATGATTTAGAGAACTTATTCCGGTTGGTCTATCAGTATTACTAAATTAATATTAACGTTACATATAGTAATAATGACGATGGCTATAAGAGTAGGGGAAGACCAAAGAAACGTTGGATGGACTGTGTGAATGATGATATCGTCTGCTTACGGGTAAACAGTAATAATAAGTGCAGTCTGTGTCATTTCGAATAAATGATATTTCAAAGTTTATGTTTTAATTTGATCTATTTTAAACACATTAATTTAAAAAACTGTTAAAGCAAACTGTTGCACTAATTACCCTTCTTTTAAGATATACTCTTATCTATATAATATTTACAAAATGTGAGAAGATATCATTTTTACAAACTTACTATCTCAGCAGCCATTGGACATTGCATTTTTTGATTTTACCAGTAGATAGCCCGTAAAAAATTACACGTGACTGCATTTTTAACTAGATTTAGTAAAAAAAAATATTTAACTTGTTTTACCAGTAAGCAGACGATATGGTTAGAAAAGGTGACTACGATTAATGACGACTAATAGAGAAGTGTGGGAGATAAAGGCATGTTGTGCCGACCATAAACAAAATTGAAATAAGGGCAAGAGAATGGGATGACACATCAATCGATGTTTTGTCATGTTTTAAAAAATGAAGCAGAGATGAAAGGCTAGTCTTCATATACTATTGCTTCTTTATTCTTAGTTCTCCAGGGCCCCAATTCTGTATCGTTATAATGATTCCCCGCGGAATCTTACTACGTTCCTTTTCTACGTTCCTACGTCGATATCGTTTTTTTTAGAAACCAATGTAACACACAGTAAGGAATCGAAATGTCATATTCAGTACCTATGTTCCAAGACAATTTGTCGATATTATTAATACGATATTAGCAGAATTCGTGTGTGATTGGGGTGGTTATGAGTAAGGAATCGTGAAGTGGTCATAGTGAACACAGGCCCAGATACGAAGTTTTGTACTTGTAAAATTTTGCTCAATATTATAGAACCCGCCTGGTAGAGCGGTTACATTAAACAACACTCGCTTTTCTAGGTTCAAGAAAGCTTTAATTTTGTTGGAAGATGATTAGTAGCTCATATATTATGAGTCTGCCCAAAGAGAGATGCACGTACTTTTAAAGAAAATATTAATGTTAGACCATAAATAAACGCACCTCTCAATTTATGCAGCGACCACATTAGTTGAAAAATAAAAAAGATTTAAAAAAAAGAACAACAAACTTTATGGAATTTCATCACCGTCTGCCGATTCGAACATTGCTAACCTTTTTGTTGACAAACCGGGAGTTACTTGTAAATGCATTTCGGGTAGATACAATATACCTTTATGTTAAGATCAGGTTTCGTTTGTGTACCCACTTAATATTTCGTTCTGTGTTTGACGTCCACCTCAGACAGACCCTTGAATCTTTACTAATACATATTAATCGTGAATAGAAAACTGCATTGCATTATTCATTCGGCTCTGAATTAGATAAACAGGTCAACTACGAACCAATAACATATATGTATGTACCTGAAAAGCCAATATTTTCTAAAAGAAATCTATCACGAATATTGTAACAAGGATATCGATCAATATTCCTTCCAGCCTACAAGAATTACTACTTATAGCTTAACACTTCCGAAGAACAAACATTATTTCCGAGCGATAAAGTAGAAAACTTTAACAAATCTATTTGAAGCGAAAGAAACTAACAAAGCTATAAAAGCGAAATAATAGTTATGGAAATAGTCTTTCATTTTCCACGAAAGAAAACTCCGCGAAACTACCGACAATATGAATGAAACTATAATATTAGAAAAGTTTCGTCCCGGGAAATGAGAAAACGTTGTAGGAACTCGTTCGTCTAATACACGTAGTTATAAACTTGTTCAATATAATATCGAGTGGGGGTGTGCCGTCTCGCTCGCTCTCCTTGCACCGCTCAAACTGCCCTGGTTTAATTGCATATTCAGCTGAATAATTCTGTAGACCACATAGATATAACCGACATCTACGTCTGTCCAAAGTTCTCAACTTTACTATTATACGCAATGCCGTTTTACACAAATTAATAAGGCTGAGGTTACACCACATTTTTGTGTGCATACAAACTTGAAATACAAATAAATGTTGGCCGTTACCGAACGTGATTTTTTCAAAAAAGTTTTTACCTAGCGTGGAATGTCAGTGATGACATTCTGGCTTCGACTGTATCGATAATATTTGCATTAGACAAGTAATCGATAAAGAATCGAATATATCGTTTCTCGTTTCAATTTCATCTCAATGTGGACATAATTGGTTGTAGAAAATTAATCTAATGGAAGTGCTACGGCGTAGCAGTAAGTAAATTTGAACATTATTGTTATATGAGAAACACTTGTATGTAGTGTATGCGATTGTTATGATAATGCTGGCTGCAATAGACGGAAGAGCGATGAAATATTGGCCTCTTTTGCATAAGCACCGCGGCGAAACTCGAGTGAAACGATTCTACGATGTGCTACGCCGCCGCTACGCCGGAACCCGTAGCGATCTAATTGCTCATTAACTGTGACGCTTATGAAAACAAATTTGTCGTATAAATGTAAAATATAATTTTGGTACACAATAAATTTTACTCCAATTCTAGTTAATGTCGTAACAATTTGTTATTACGGACTAAATTATGGACAAAATGAAACTTTCGACGTAGCCATAGGCAGAATTTGGCAAAGCTGTAGTTTATTTACTAAAGAACTTAATATTCGTTCTCCTTTCAAACTGTATTTTCAAACCTAAGGTATTTCTAAAAATACACCTTAAAATTTCACCTTGACCCACCAATATTCGCACTCCGACCGTACATAAGCACACCGCTGGAATATTATCAAGGACGCAGTGCGAATCGACACGACATCAATATAATCTTTGGAAATATAGTATAGGTTCATTAATCACCATTATACGTACCTATGCAGCATTAAAGATCCGACGTATAACGACACGGAAACGTGACGCGACGACTTTAGAAAATTCGTTCAGGATTTACGATTCTAATGAAAATTAGGAAGGCGTTGCGTTGGTAAAATTCGGTAGGCTGAATAAATTAAAAGATTTTGAAGCGATGTTGGTGTCACTCTGACATTGCTGTTTCCTTTTTGTTTGTTTGACGATTGAACAGTTAATTAATTATCTGTGTGTATGACGTTATATTGTGAAGATTAGATACTCGTATGATAGATGTTCGCACATCACAAAAATTGTTACTCCACAATCGCTCGGGTCGATCGATCAGGTTAAGCTACGCATGCCGCGGTTGGTCCGTAGATGAGTAACCATCTTTATACCAAGAGCCCTGCGTTCCTCGTGCTTCGTGCGGTACGGGCCGCCAGAACCCCATGACTCTGACATCCAGTCTTACCAATGAGTATCGTGTTACCCAGTGAGTGGGTTGTGGAGGTCAGATAGGCAGTCGCTCCATGTAATACTACTCACTCTGCTGCTTCCGATTAGACTGGAAGCTAACCCCAACATAGTTGGGAAAAGGCTAGGCAGATGATGATGCGGTTTCAAACTTCATGCTAACTGAGTATTCTATTCTGCTATTATTCGTTTCTTTTGGTCTCGACAATTTGTTTAGCATTTTTGAGTCATGTCCCGGTTGGGCGTAACCAGGAAAATAATACTTAATTAAAAAATAATTTCAGCGAGTTAGATAGAATAAAGAAATTTCTTCGCAATTTTATAATCTATGAGTTTAAAAATGCATCCAACCGCTAGAAATGAGCTAGTTTTAGTGTTCACTGAGTTTTCACTGGCGAGCTTACCGAGCTTTAAAGTTACACCTTTCTTACTACGATAACCGAAGGTAACATAAAAAAAGTGAGCAGTTATTACAACTTACGACTCGTATACTAGACAAGGATGGATCTATCGATAAGTGGGTTACAGATTGAGGAAAAGAAATACTCAATGTAGAGTAGAACGGGTATCATTATCGTAGTCGAAATGATTCATAAATAAACACATTACTTAGTAGGATGATAACTAAATTATTCAATTCAATCTGTTCGGTAGCCGCATAATCTTTCGCCATAAAATACTATTACCAAACTTTTACTTTCTTATAAAACTTCATTACAAGTTTAATAACGATGTTAGAGAATTTCATAAGCGCCACTTTTCCACACTTTTTTATAAAAGACTTGTAAAACAAGCTATTAAAGCTCAGCTCATCTCGGCGTATATCTAAAATTTGTAATTTGTTTATCAAACGTCTGGTATACGTATAGGTGTGTGTGCGGCGGGGGTCGGGTGCGGGGGCGCGGGGGGCGCGGCTCGCTTGCCGCTCGTTCCGTCACACGGGCAGCAGTCACGTGCGACGACGCCGGCTCTCAACGCGCTTTACGTAACATATCGATTCCCGCTGCAGCTATCGATCGCCGATCGGCCGATGCACATCACTATAACTCGGTTTCCCGCGCAAATTTGATTTTGGATTTTTACGGCAGCGTCGCGTGTGTTGTGTTTTTATTTTTTTTATTTTTGTGACGAGGCCTTGGATTTTTCTGTCGAGCTTCGCTCTCGGAAGAGTTTTAAGGTGGGTTTAAGTTATATTGTTTTAAGGTTAGTTATGTAATGAATAAATCTATGATGGGAAAATGGAACCGGTTCGATTGCGCTAAATCGCTTTAGTTAAAAGGTCAATACACCCGGTGGCACGCGAGCAAGACGCAACGATGAATGTGGAGCGATGCTTCGCCGTGCTCACCGTGGACGGCTGGAGTCGATCACAGCATGACGGACAGATGGATAGACGTGCACCGATCACACACAAGACGGAAAACTTTAAAATAAATTACAATATCCATTCTTGTCTTACTCGTATCATTTTGTTCCTTCAATGGACAGAATTTACATTTAATTTTAGGTATTGAGTTACTGACTCATTCTGTACGTCTATGTACCTTTGTTAAGTTTTAATTAGACTTAATAAGTTATGGTTTTTTAGGCAATTACTTTTAATTACAGTTATGGAAGTAAATAACTTGTTTAATTAATGTTCGACATGTTTTTTAAACAGTGATAAAGTTTTTTAGAATCCCACCTACTAAGTTAAAAAAAAGTTTTAAAGTGGAGAAGTTTTTTTTTTGTTTAAATGAGCGAGATGATGAATTATTCACGTGTTTTTCATGACACATGTGACATAACTATTCGATTTAACAATTTCAAAATAATTCCTTTTCATTTTAGACATTTCTTTCATGATCTTAAAACTCATAAAAATATAGGGTGAAAACACCGAAAGACGGGGATGTTTTTATATTTTTTACGAGACCAAAATGCTTTTGAAAATGTGCCTACTTAAATGTGATTCATACAGGTATTTTCTTTTAGAAACTATAAACATTGTAACTATTTTATAATTTTAAGACATTTAAGATTTAAATTGTGTCAAAAAGCTTTAAATACCATTCATTTTCAATTTGGTCGTAACCATGTCAGCAGAAAAACTCACAGGAAAACCATTTCTTGTCAGTTTGAAATCCAATCCAATCAATTAAGCTGTTTTTTCAATTAGTTCCCAATTCGTAGGTATTACCTCATTGTTTATTAATTAATTAAATACTTATTTAACCATCTTTCGTACCGATACTTTTTGAAGGATTTTCCATGCATTGCATGTTATAAAAAATCCAATTTATATTTTACTAAAAAAAACTACTTACATACCTACTCAAATTATTCCATTTACATTTATTTTTACGATTCTACAATTTATTTTTTCATTTTCTACGAAATGTATCTTAAATTCTTGGAGTAACGCTTTTTTGATTTACAGCCAATAAAATGCTACATTAAAATGTTGAGGAAGGTCGCGGGAATTTATGTTCGTTATAAATTAATCAAATAATGCGTATCAGAGCAGTTAAAACGTACTTTTAGAAGACCATCACACAGCTTCTTATTGTTTTAGGTTAAAGAAAACAGTCTTACTTTACTTACTTAATCTTACTTGACTGTACATTGTTTAAGATTGAGCAACGTGTAAGATTAGGTCAGCTCGTCAGTATCACATTTTTAGAAGAGTTTGGAGAAAAAAATTTCACTAGAGATGTCAAATTTTATAGTATCCATAATGAATAATGGGCAACGGCTTTTGTAAAAGATCTATAAAATGCGGGATGTTCACCCTGAAACAAACTTCAATTCTCAAACCTTACATGATTCAGACTTGGAGAGATATTTTAAAATAATATTCATCCTTATCTGTACAATTTAACGCATTTCCGTCTATACTTCTCCTGCCATTCGTCACGTACGCACTCCATCATATTTGAAAACGCTTCGAAGCTTTGTTCAAGGCATTTCCGTTCTAAAATACAACGTCTGTTTACTTTTCCGCGGCTAACTAGAAAATGAATCAGCCAAAAACAATTACAGAATAGCCAAAGCACTGAAATAAGCTAACTTGGTAACTCCAGCATAGAGATAAGATAAAAAAATATCCATTAAACTGAGAATATTTCGTTCTTGTCAACAAATACGTCGCCTGATTCATAGTTCTCCCTTATCTCTTATCGTGATGTGAAGTTTACACAACATAGTCGATTTAGATTGTGTGTGTGTATTCTAGATACGGCTTATCTCATGTCCCGGTTTCTGATTTGCCCATTTTTTAAGTAGAATATTATTACGATGTTCTTCATGTGACCTCTGACCGCAGTAAACGAGGCTTGGTTAAAAAAGAAAAAAACATGTCGGCTGATTGCGTTCTAAATTTGAAACAGAAGTCTCGCGTGGGGTATGCGGCTCTGTTAGTGTTAGTGACCAATGTTGCCATGTGACGACACGTTGGTGTTATGCCTGGCGAATAAAAATTTAGGTCACTCTCGCGTTGGCTGGCCTCGATACATTGAGCTCGTGCCGATCGTGCGTTATGGGGTCGATGTTTGATAGTGGTGTAAATAAAAACACGTGGCCCACGCATCTGGCCGTGCACAGATAACCTCTACACGCTACTAGGAAATACAAATCGTTCGGACTACGCTGAAACCACAATATATTATTTCCCCATTCACAGCGCTAAATAGAATTAACATTCATTGACGGCGGTATTCATGGTCGGCGCGTTTTAATTTACAAGATGTTACGCTACACATTTAATATTTGTTAATTTAATACATTTTAGAACTGTGACTTCTTAAGTAAACGCATTAATATTAACGCATTCGTTGAGGTAGAAAGAATCAGTAATGAAAATTGTATCCATAAAAAGTAAAAAAAATACGTTGTCTGTACTTTGTAAACTTTGTAGACGGTTTTTGTTTTAAAGGTATCGGAATGAGTGATCGTGTCTGTATTTAACGAACGAAGCATTATTTTATTAAGCCGGTGTATTTTTTAAACAAACCATAAAAGCTGTCTGCGGACAAGCGGTGGCATAAAAAGTGAAAATCAATAATGTCGGCAGCCGACGGCCAGGAGTCTGGATAATTGGAAAATTCTGTGCACGTTGAAAGCTATAAATTTTCACTTTTGTCCACGCAGAACCTTTTCCGTGTTGCATTAAGGATAATAAATTAAAACAAAATGCTACTGCCGTGGTTTTCGCTAGGAATTGAGTTGTATAAGTTCCTACTTTTAAAACTTTTGATATGTGTTATATTCGGCTGATACACTGATGCCATGGAAATTGCATTAATAATCACATTTCAATATCGACTCTGTCGATATCGGTACAACTCTAGATCCTCCTCGTGCTTACATTTCAGAAAAAAAAAGACAAAACCCGTTCCTCCTTTAGGCTGTTTATTTTTAACTTCTACCTGCGTGTGGTCTCACCTATTTGACATTAAGCATTGAATAAACCTATAAAAATAATATAAAGAACAGTTTATGTGTACATAGGGCTTTTAAACCGTAAACATAAATTTTAATTCTGGACGTTTTCACGAGCGCCATAATTGACTTTACGAGTCATATCAACTGCAATTAGCTGGTCTCGCGGCTCCTGCCACCTTTTAATGTGTTTATTTAGCTTTTGATATAATAACTGAGATGTTAGAAGTGATGTATTTACTTGTGTAACAACTCTTCCTTGATCAAAATACGACGAAAGCTCCATTTGTTTGAGATAAAATTATGTGGAACCCAGCAAGATCACTTAGATAGCGCCCAGCAAGATTTAATTTTCTAAACAAGAAGTGTTTTCAAAAATTCTGGCACTTTTAACACAAAAGAAGATTATGAAACCGGTGTGATGTCGGGAGCTTCACTAAAGGTGGCATTATTTAAAACTTTGAGAAAAGATGCTTCAGTGAGGCTTAATTTGTAACAAAAAAGGTGTTTTCATCCAAACTATGAGAGATTTACGACAATTTTATTCAATTTCTCGAAACATTTAGTGGCAAAATTCTTTAAGAATATGTCTTACTGCTTCTTGTCTCAATACATCATATTGTGCCCATAAAACGAATGCGAAGTTCACCTTTTATAGATTTTACGATCATTTGAATGGCACTAAACTGCGGGAACAGTACCTAAGGGTGAAACATACAGTTCCTATGTACTTCAAAGTCAAATACTTTCACCATGAACTTTCTACCCACATAGAAATGAGGTGATATTTGCATTTTTTTGTGAAAACCGTGATAACTTGGGTCGCATAACTGCCCTGGCTACCCTAACGGGCTTTTGATTTTTGTGAACGCTTCATTTTCACTGCTTTTACATCTTTGCTTACAATTATATTCTTAAATATTCTTTAAAGCCATACTGCTGAACAGGAAACAGTTTAATACATAGACTAGGCTTCAAAATTGATAAGTATCAGCGTGGAATTAGTAAGATAGAAAGGCGTTAGAGGTTACTGCTGCAAAGAGAAAGATATTGCTAGTAGGTATTATAGTGCTGTAGGTAGTAGGAGATTAGACTCCTGATGTATTTGTTGGATCTGAAAACTCTTTTAGCTAGCTAAAGATTTCATAACTAGCGATCCTTTAAATTATGAGTAAGTAACGTCTTTTAAACGTCGTATACCACAGTAGCTCGTCTTTAAGAGCATTCATTCCAAGTGGGCTGGAAACAACGCATTTGTAGTAGTTTTTCATGATTATTTCATTAAATACAAACAAAAGTACAATTTTTTTTCAGCCAAGCACTCGATCGTTGGTATTTATAATTATTTTTAACATTTACCTTTTAATAAAAACATTTAATCGTACTACGTAATGCATATAGAAAATAATTTTAACATTAAAAAATTAAAGTTAAAAAATAGCATGCAAACTTGAAAATACCAACGATCTAGTGCGTGGCTGAAAAAAATGTTTACTTTTGTTTGGATTTAATTAAATAATCACGAAAAACCGCCATAAATGCGCCGTTGCCAGCCCGCATGGGGAGAATGCTCTTAAATAGCTGCACACAAAACAGCTGAGTCAGAACTTGCTCAACAACCAGCTGATTCACTATCAACAACAACAAAAACCAATCGATAGTAACAAGTTGTTTTTATATTCAACGCAATCGCAAGTAAGTGGCAACACTCAGACCGCGTGGCGGCCAGTCACGCATGCTACGTGTGACATCCACATTATTCCATTCATGCTACCCACGTGGACCGAGAAAACTCACACTTGTTTATGTATGTTTATGTATACGGAGCTTGCTATCATGTTGCACTTTTATCACTAGGATTTGTCAAAGGCCTTGGGATATATCTAGGAACGTAATCGATCTATGACAACTTGACAAGTGACAGGAGTGATAGTGTAAGAGTAATAAGATTAATCGCGCCTTAAAATAATATTACAGAAGACTAATAGACCAGATAAATGACATTTAAAATCCAATTAACCTTTATATCGAGCGAAAGTTGTTTCGAAATTTTCTTCAGCCGTCTAATAGCGCAACTCAAAGTTTATCAGCACAAACAATCAAAGAGCAATACTAAACGTTGTTTACAAACAGAACCCAAATGACTTCATTCACAGTCCCGGGCTCCCGGGGCGCCCTCCTCATATTTCCCGACCAAGCCCCCGGGATTGGATCGGGTAGACAAGCGTAAGATATCCCGCACTCCTGCGAATCCCGCCCTTGAACTTGAAGCCGTCACGCGCCGACAATAGGGACGTTTACCTCTTTGCTTTTTGTACAAATAGAGATTTTATTTTCTCGCTCTATTTTCGTTCACGGAAAAAATATTTAAAACGCTTGGAAATATTTCCGCACAAACTTCCAAGATAAGATAAGCTTATCGTTGCCGACGGAAACGTTGAACATAGCGCCCAAGCATTCACAATAACGTGCGCCCATAACGCGGCGGAGAAAATTGTGTACAACGTTTTGAATGGCCAATTCCGCGAAGTAAAAATATAAAATTAAACTAGCAATAGTCTAGCTGCAGTCTAGTGGCAATAAAACCGTCGTTAAACCACGAACGTGTGAACTTTCGCTGGCGTGTTTACACCTCGGGTCGTGCAAAGAACTGGTAAAGCCGGGTGCCAAGTCCGGGTGAAATATATCCGGTCGCCGGGGAATACGCGTAGACGTGCGGCAGACGGCCCTTGAACTCTACCCGTCGGCTTACCCGGCAATAGAGCGGTCGGATGTGCGTGAAACTATGCGTGAGCCAGCCGTCACACGCCGCTACAAGTTCACTCGCCGCGGGAATCCATCTTCGGAACGAGGAGACTAATACATGTGCGGGGCTCCGCGGCTCGACGTCAGAATGATGTATTAGTATTCACATTAGGTTTATTTCAAGGAGTTCTGAATGACACCGAAATGCCGGTCGTTATGGCGGACTAATTCAATTCCTTTGTATTTATAATATGAGGACAAATATTCGCTATTGTTTTGCAAATTACTGATTTGTAGAGGACTAGTGTAAAACATAAATTTCGGCATACTTTAGGACACCTCCGTGCCCGGGTCGTCAGAAGATCGAACGCCTGACAACCAGTCATACCAAGGAGTATCGTATTACCCATTAACTGAGTTGTGAAGGTCAGATAGGCAGTCGCTCTATGTAAAATACCGGTATTCAGCTGCATGCGGTTAGACTGGAAGCCAACCCCAACATAGCTGGGGAAAAGCTTAGTCGAATAGTTTAGGCCTAAGTCAGTGTCATACATTTACAGTACAAAATGCATGAAATCAAAAAATCTAAATCAAAATATTATAATTCACATAAACCTGCAAGGGCACTTATGAAATGTCAGAAGCTACGAGTAGGTGCACGGTGCCAATTTGTCGCTTTCTTTGGAAAAGAGCCGGCAAGAAACTCCATGGAGGAGACAAACCCATAGATATACTATGGAAATACCAAAGAAAGGATATATGAATGGATTGTGTGAAATATGATTTGGCTAGAAGAGGGGCTAACTTATAGAGAGATGACAGTTAAAACAAGAGATAAATTTGAAATAGGGGCAAAAATCGGTTTGAAACTAAATTAAAAATAAAACCTATGCAGCAAAAATCCCCGTCACCTTTTTCTAGATTACCCTCCATACCAAACCGGTATTCCCTTACACCACGGTGACAAATGACCGGACGCGGTTCGAGACCCGGATAACAGGCTGTTAGGTTCTCGTTACCTTATCGATGACCTCTGCTGCCATAGAATGTTCTATTGAGAACTTTTATCTTTTCTTTGTTGGCTTTTCAAGTGGTCGTGTTAAAAGTGGGGAAAATGTGTTCAAGTATGTTTCGTGTTAAAAGTGGGGAAATGTGGGGAAATTTAATTAGTAGCTCGATTTTGGAATTTGCGTTTTATTTTAATTTTGGACGGACTCATCATTATCTGCTGAGCATTTCCCCAACCGAGTTGGGGTTGGCTTCCAGTCTAACCAAACGCAGCTGAATACCAGTATTTTACATGGAGCGACTGCCTATCTGACCTCCACAAGCCAGTGACTGGGTAATACGTTACTCTTTGGTAATACTGATTGTCAGACTTTCGGGCTTCTGACGACCCGTATGTAACGACGGTATAGGATCTACTATGGCCGAGAAATCTTGCACATTCTTCAGCAATTACCTACAGAAATCATCGTTTCAAATAGAATTTTCTACCTACCCAACATAAACAAGACAGCAAATCGTTCTGCACCCTAATTCTGTAACACACTTTCAATCACAATCAATCAAATCAAAAGTCATTTATTCAAATCAGGCTGAGAATCACCACTTTTCGAACGTCAAAATACATAAGACAGTCCCCCCAAAACGCCCGCCCTTCACCACTTCCTAGTGCTTTAGCTGGGAAGAAGAAGTGGCGCAACAAACTCCCCAGCAGCACAGCTGTCTGTTTAGTTAGATAGACTTGATTCTATACATACATAGGCAAAGTAATAAACATTACGAGACACAGAACATTAACTAAATAATTAGTTATATGTCAGCTAGCCATGCCAATATACCAACAATCTGAATCATTTTGAAGGATAATCCATTGCTTCTTTTGTTCGAAAAAATTGTCTGTTCAACAACGTAAGCAACGCAATGAATGTTGTTGAACTGTCAAAATGAAAGCCATTCCTAATGTTAGTGAGTTACGCAGTTACTCTTTACAACATTATTTGTCTTTTTTCTAATTCTGAAAACTTCGGGTAGTAACAAAATAAATCGAGACTGTAGTGTTTATCCGACTACGATGCTACAAAAGAAGAGTTATGTGTTGGTGTGACAAGGGATTTTATGATATTTTGTCCGATATAGACGTTATGGGATGCAGGGCTTGGGATGTAAAGATAATACAAACACTAGCAATAAACTACTAAACCTGAGACATCACTTGTAAAACATGTTTGGCATTTTCTTATGGTTAGGAATAGTTAAAGGTAGCTTCTTCGCCAACTTAATGTTCTGATGTTGTTTCATCCACTATGTATTTGGAAGTTTGCATAGTCATCAGACTAACCTTTTTCCAAGTATGATGGGGTTGGCTACCAGTCTAACCGGAAGCAGCTGAGTACCAGTATTGTATATGGAGCAACAGCCTGTCCGACCTCCACAACCCAGTTACTGGGTAATACGATACCCCTTGGTCAGGATTTCAGGCTTCTGCCGACTGTCAAAGAATGTCCACGAATGACGGATGGGACCAACGGCTTAATGTGCTTCCCGAGGTATGGAGGGGTTTTAGTAAGCGAAAATAAAATGGTCACCCATCCACAGACCGACCGCACCAAGCATACTTTAACTTGATCGATCAACCCATTCCACTGTTGTTACTTAGCCACAAGCACCTCTCTATTTGGATAGAAAATAACTGCTATAGATAGAAAATAACTGCTATAGTTCCTTGTTAATTTCTTTCCTTAGAAGGTAGATATCATAATTAAACTAAGTGGGAATTTGTACGCAGGACACCGCCTGTTCCCACTGAAAAGTCTAAATCCGTCAAACAGATGGAATTTTCAAGATCGGAATAATGTTTTTGGACGAAATCTCTTCAGGATTTCAAGATACGTTACTGGAATCCTTTTTAGATTTCCACCCGTTTCAAGTATAGACAATAAACGTCCCGGACCTACGGTAACAACAAACGGTTACCCGGTTCAAATCCGTCTCAGCCGGGTCACTTCGCCGTCCGGTCGATAACCCCGGACCGCCTCCGGATATCGACCTTATAATTAAAGATACTTGAGGAAAATATATAAAAGCGTTTCAAAGTTTATTGAAATATCTCAGTTTTTTCTGGGTTTATATAAAGTTAATTTCATAAGTATTGGAGCTAAAAAGCCGAGAGCCTGAAAAAGAAAACATTTTAATTTATAAAATAGAATAGTTTAGTAGAATTTAACGGTTTTCTAAACAGTGCTGCCAGTACGGTTACCAACGGCACCAAAATTGCGACATTTCAGACACACCTTGAGGTTGAAACCTTCAGTTGATTATGCCTACCTTGAGTTGGCAGACCTTCGGTTATAAATAGAGATGGCAGATGAGACAGCGATAGGGCTTTTCGGCCAAACCTCGACGGGTAGAGAGATTATGAAAAATATGAATCTGTACTGCGTCATAAACGGTGATTTTTGTGATTAGAAAAACTCCGCTGTTATATAGGCTGACCAAAATAATAGTTAGGTAGTGTAAGTCTATTTAATTAAAAATAAATAAAACACTAGCTTTTGCCAGCGGCATCGCCCGCGTGGATGTCGAAAATTATCCTACGGGAACGTAATATCGGGATGAAAGTAACCTATGTGTTATTCCGGGTTACAAACTATCTGTGTGCCAAATTTCACCCAAATCCGTTAAGTCGTTTTTGCGTGATTGAGTAACAAACATACAAACTTTCACATTTATCTATACATCTATACAGATAAATAAAATTGGAATGTTGTTTGTAATATTAAAATAAGCGCTTTTTACTAAATGCATATGGATGTATACACGGTACATATACCAAAATAACATTTTTTACAATTTTTGTCTGTCTGTCTGTCTGTTTGTTCCGGCTAATCTCTGAAACGGCTGGACCCATTATGACGGGACTTTCACTGGCAGATAGCTGATGTAATAAGGAGTAACTTAGGCTACTTTTATTTTTAAAATTTTATTTATTTTTATTATTAAATATAATATAATAATATAAATAAATATTACAAAACGAACTACCTATTCCGCGCGGACGAAGTCGCGGGCACAGCTAGTTATATTATATAATATATAGTAAGATAGTAGGAAGTAGGATATAGTAGGATATTAGTAGGATTATGAGAAAGTCAAAAAAGTCTCCATGTTAAATATTGGCATTCAGCTGCATCCGGTTAGACAGGAAGCTGACTCTAACAAAGTTGGGAAATGGCTAGGCAGACGACGATTATGAGAAAGTCAGAACACCAAAACCAAATACGAATAGTGAATCATGTTTTAAAAATGTTAAGCCCTTACAACATTGGTTCATAGCATAGAGTTCGCTAAAAGTTATCGCGATCTATTGTCTACGATGAGTCAAAAGAATACTTTTCACTATTGAGTAATTTATATGCGTCACTTCAACAATATGGTTATCCCTAATTCTCAATCAATGACGAAGCATAATGTTTCTCGAGTTACTTCAAACTTTGAAGTACCTGTGGTTACAAAACGGGCTTTCACTTAGGCCTTGCTACGGAGACCATAACCAATACCATAGTCTAGTTGTAGATGTAGGTGTGATTCATAATGCATCGACGATTGACGAATCTACTGAAAATCCCTATTAAACGGCCTTTTTACTTCCCAAAAACTGTTATTTTCACTAGGTACAGCAAAATCTCATATTTATCGATTAACTTTGACATTCATGATATTAAAAATAACTACAAACACCGTCATACCAACGTTATAACAACTCCTTGCTCAACGTAGACAGTATTCATCCGGTTTTTATCTGTTACCCGGGTTTACAGACATGTCCGGTCGATAACCCTCCCGCATACGGTCAAAGTTTATCAATCAGGACTTTGTTTATTTAAACTTAACTACAAATCAACTATGATAGCGTGAGCTTTCTGTAAAGTGTAAACTTTATTATTCAATTCAATATGGCTGACTTTAGAATTGCGTTTCGTTTCTGCAAGTTGGTAAACGAATTTTGAATTTAGAGCGTTATTTTCTTTTTAGAGATGTTGTCAAAAAAACAAATTATTATCTTATAAAGAGTTTTTAATCGAACATTTTTAAAACTGTGTGATACGGATTGAATAGGCAAGTAATCTGCAGTACGTGTTTTTGGGAAATAAGCGATTTTAGTTTGCAATGTAGAGAATTTTAAGCGTTTTTTCCTGTGAATAGCCAAGTACGGTTGTTTATTTTGAAATGCAAATACGTTTTACACATTGTAGCAACAACAGTCATAATTATTGTTTAAAACCTTACATATTGTTATGTAATCATGTTTAATAACACTAATGTATGTTTGTTGTTTACAGGTCTTACAAGATATCAAGGTAAATATATGTTATCCTTGTCTACCGCATTCTGTCTCGCTCGCACCTTTAGCTCGTCTCTTTTAGTTGCGATTTCTATTTGCACGTTTGTCTTTAGTTTTTGTCTTTCTAATAACGCTTCTTTTTCTTTTTACTAATTTTGTAGTTCGTAATTGGTTTTGTCATCATCGTTAGCTAATTTTGTTGTTGTAGTCTTGGTAACATTACCATTTGCCATTGGTTCATTAATTGTAAAGTGCATAATTTGCAGCTCTAATCGTGTTTAGGTACTCATCATAACATCACGACTTGTTTTTCCGAAGGTTTGAGCAGAGGTTTACTTATAGAACACCCACATTTCCTCAGTTGTGTAATAGGGGGCGAACCGATTGCCATCAATCAACCGGGTATAAATCCAGACTCCGAGCAGCTACTGACAAATTCCAGATAGAAAATCAAAATAACACTGCCCGGCCAGGGAATCGTATCCCATGGACCATACTTTCCATAATTATTAGTTTTATATCCGCTTAGAAGAGTAGGTAGGTATACGAAATAATGTTCATCTGTGCATATGATCTACATAGCAGACAATTGAAGTCAACTATCGGATATGAATTGTCTTTTCTGTATCCTTTCACATTTTCATAGGTATTGGAAGAAAAATCTACAGTGCCCTTTGCCTTTCCATTTACCGAATGATAATCATACTGCTAAGAATGTCTCCTTTCTGCTAACAAAAACTTGATGCCTATGTACGAAAATATTTTAAAATACATAGGTACTAAGACACATCACATCCGCGAAGGTTCGATACGTCGTGAGGGAGGGGTTGCGCGGAGGGGGCTTGGGGGGGGCGGTCGACGGGTCAACGACCTCGGGAGGATTTCGATGCCACCCTTCCTCCTTCCACTTATTTATTTATTAAAATTTACCTACATTGTTCTATAGCGAGTATTTAATAAGGGAGGGAATTTAATTTTCATCTTATAGGTCCCTAAATGAGGTAATAGAAAAATAAAGTGCTGACTTTCTTTATTTTCCTTCCTTTTGTTACGTAAACATGGAGGTCGATTGGTTTTCTACCCTCTTTTTAAATATTTTAGATGATGATATCGTCTAGATGCGCAAATACACTTTTAAACTTCTTCTTATTATTGACAGGCCTGCACTGTCCTCCCATACCTAATATCACTGTAATTTGAAAACATTATAAAAGCCAATTATTTTTTAAAGAGTAACCGTGGAGTTTCTTGCCGGCTCTTCTCCATAGAAAGCGACAAATTGGAACCGTGCACCTAGCTTCTGACGTTTCATAAGTGCCCTTGCAGGTTTATTTGAAATAAAATATTTTGATTTTGATTTTTAATTTTTTAATTGGACAAACAAATTGACGAACTCTAGAAACTTCATGGTACTCAACGATACCTAGGTAACACCTAATGAGTAGAAGGTTATTTGTAAAACTAAATTAGATCTCCAAGAAATTGAATTACGTCGTATAACTCCATGATTTCACGGTTGTACAAACTGTTATTTAATTAATCAGGTCATTGATAAACGTTATCAGGCCCAACCGAAATGCCTATTATCCTTCTCGATAACTGCTGTATACGGCACACGGTACATGCAACCATTACAGAAATGTACTGCCCGGTCGGTATATCGGACAAATTCACAACCGCACTTAAAATTTATTGTAGAATCCATAATTCCACTACATAAAGTCCTATTTCATATAGAATTTGACAGATCCCCCATCTCTTTCAACCCAATGATACTCTCTCGCTCACACAACAATCGCTATCCAATATTCTATTTACAAAACATTCGGCGTGCGCGACGTTGCCGTTCTGCTGTGCGCTTGCGCCGGTGACGTCACGAGCTGGAGTAACGCTGTCTTTGTCTTGGTTTCTCTTTCTAAACAGACCGTATTCCGTTTAGAACTTGTGCAAAGTTCTGTGTAAATACTAAATACCTTAACGTATTGGAAAATGTAAACAATAGATAAGACAAAAGGGAATTGGTTTGACCATATGTGTCATGGTATGACTTTAGCCAAAATTGGATTGAATAAATGAAGAACAAACGCCTTAGTCAGATAACGCAATAAAAAAGAGGCTCAATTTAAAAAAAAAAAACAGATGTAATACTGAAAAACTAGGCAGATACTCGCAACTAGAATTATTTTCTTGAAATCTGAGCGGGTCGAGTAGGCTCTGTGCGTCAAAACACAATGCCTAGTACTCCTTGAATGAGGCTGTGACGACTAAACATACATTAAAGAATGGAATTTGCATTCGCTACGTTTTCCCTATTATTTTCATAATTAATGTTTCCACCTAGTGTTTTGATGATGTCAGTGGAGTGTATATGAATGTTACGTTAATATGACACATTGCTTTGACTAGGAACTTTCCTGGTAAGATTCCTAAATAAAGTTTTCCTTGTTATTTTTAGCCACGTTTTTACCTTTCGAGAGTTCTTTGAACTGTTTTTGACAGTGACATAGCTTTTGAGTATTTGAAATTGAAACGAGAAGACAATATTACAGACAGTTTGTTCAAAATTAACAGACTCCCAAAATGTCGTGTGACAATGTGTATGATCATCTCTTGCAATTTTGAAATCCTTTAAATCAACATTTAAAGGATTAAAAAATTGCAAGAGATGATCATAACAGATCAAAGAATTTTCTAAAAAAGACTGAGAAAAGGAAACCAAATCTACATATTTGTCTTAAAGCTGACCAGAAAGAAGCCATAGCGAAGACAGAAGTCATCATAGACAAGATATGCAGACCTTAAATAAATGTAATTGATTATGATCCAGCAGCTAGACAAAAATAACGGTATTGTATAACAGTACTTTCTACCACATTCTATTGTTATGTTATTGTGTGATAACAATAGCTGTGATGTTTATTAAATAACAAATGATCACAGCAACAATTGCTAATAATTTGCCTCGTTATTTTCATAACATCCGCCCGTGATATCCAAACATCGTGATACCGTAATAATATTGGGTATTGGAACTATTGGAGCACGTTTTAGACAATATTGGAACGTAAAATTGATGGGTCAAATTTACGAATCGTAATTTGATTGGAATTTGAATTGGAATCACGAAAGGAGCTATTTCGAGACTTAAATGGGGACTTAGTGCCGCATAATGTTAGTATAGGATAATATATCTTGGTTCAATAGATGTAGTATTTTAGGGATTTTAAACAATTTTCGTTAGCTTCTTCCAAAATCACATCTAGCCATTCCTTTTATAAATACTTCTCTGTACCACCTGTAAGAATTATCTCCAAAACAAACTTCAAGTCTAAACTTTCCGTCATCCATCTTGTCACATTTAGGACAAATGACTTTTTCATCCCGAAATTACTCGGCCACTTGGAGTGTTGAACAAATTGGCCCTTAATCTACTTAATGAAACGGTGTCATCTCTATTGCATCTCCAAGGAGGATTCAATTAGTCACATCAATGCTATGTGCTGTGGACTTAACCTTGGCTTTGTCATCACGGTTACCTTGGTCAAATTGCATGATTTTTGTGACCGCTCCACCTATTTATACTTTCAAATATTGTGTTGTTTTTTTTTTTAAATTGGCTGGTATAGATTGTGTTTTGTTTTTGTTTCTCTGTTTTGTCCCCAAAACCCTTGGATCTCTCCTAACGAATGGCTCTCAGCTCCCAATAAGGAAACATGTTTAACCCATCGATATTGGTTGATTGTATTTTTCCTGTTGGAGTATCGTTCAACACGCGTTGGTAATTTTAATTCCATCACTATTTATTTGAAGAAGATGTAATTTAATTCTTAAATCGATGTTCTTGGTTTCTTCCAAGTTATGTGTAATTTCATTTCATTTTCACATTCTGTTATAGAAAGCCAAAATTTTCCACCACCGAAATCCAAAATCAATTCAATTTCACTACTAAATCCTTCCCGTTAATCCCTATACATTCCTGACCGAGCTCAGCCACTTGTCGGCCAGCAAATAGCTTAGTTACATACACAATAAAAAGACATCGGGCAACACCGGAAGCAATCAATTCCAGCCACAATAGACTCAATGTAGGAAGGTTAAGGATCAATCGGAGTACAATGCTGCTAACCTTCGAGTTCAGTTAAAATGATCACGAACTTAGTGCGTTGTATGAAATGGAAATGGCTTTAATCTTCTGAGGAGTTCTTCATTTGAAGTTTTGAGGATTAATTGGGAATTCGCTTCTTTCGTTGTAACTACTTTTGGATCCTCAGTCGTTCTTATCAACCGTTTCTCTTTCTAAACCTGACTTTAGTTCCCTACACTCACGGTTATCTCCATGGCTTGCCTAATTTCGTTCCTAATAATAAATGTTCCTTTAATATAGCAGACGTCTATTCTCTATTTTTGTCAAAAACTGCTCACATAAAACCATTAAGTACAAAATGTAAAAGGCTATGGTGATGATTTTACTGTGCACCAATTAAATTTAGGTTATTGCTATCTTTTTCCTTTTAATGAAAGAAGAAAGAGACGGAAGTCCATAAGAGCTGTCAAATTAAGTTTTACTAAGATTTTCTTCGGCGCAACTCAAGGCTCATCATGCTTAAAATCACACCAAATCCAAGGCAATCGAGACGTAATTTAGTTTGACAGCACCAAAACGTCACTCGTCTTTTTTTTTCGCGATCTGTCAGTAAGAGATAGAAATACTCATTTATTTAGTTTAGCCTTTTCTAAATATTTAGGTATACAGGATCATAAGAACAGGTACACAAAAAAATGCCTAATCTCAAAACACATTATAAAAAATAATCTAAACCTGTCCAGACAGGCTAAAAACTTTTTTGACTTGATCGCCTTGAATTTTTTTCCTGTTTCCTTAAGTTAAATTCTTAAAATAGCACATTACACGTGCGAATATCGTTTGCGCAACAAAATGATTTAGTTTGTAGCTAAATTAAAATTCATAATACCTAATCAACTTTTGGTTAAAGGTCACAGAATATTAAATGGTTAAGAAATCTAGAATTAGACCGAAAATTTGACTTGGCATACTAAATGTCTATCCCTTTGGAAAATGGCTCTGAAAATTATAATGGTTCTTTCCTTAAAGACCATTTCAGACACCATTCCACACGGTCTTCACATGATCTGGCCAAGATTATGTCTGGACTTTAAAAGAAACTGTGACCTCTGAGTTTGTTTCGGCCTTTCTTCTCAGAGTAGTCAGATAGGAAACACTGACCTCACCTAGTTTTTAAAATATGATTGACGTGTAAAAGTGTTTGTACGTTGGCGTTGCGCGCGTAGAGCAAAACCGCAGCATCAGCAAATATCCCACGGGAACGTACTACCGGTATAAAAAGTATCCTATGTGTTAATCCAGGTTATAAACTATCTGTGTGCCAAATTCCATCCAAATGCGTTCAGCCATTTCGGCTAGATTGAGTAACCAACATCCAAACATATAAACTTAACACACAGAACAATTAAGATAAGGACACAGTGCTGAAATGCTCATAGACAAAAACCAACCTGTAACTATTTCCCTCTTTATTGGAGGTAGCATCGTTGCGGGCAACGGTAAGCCGCGCATTTAGGCGGCCGACCGCCAAACCGCCGCCGAGCAAATTCGCAAAACCTTGAACACAGTTTACGTCGAACTCCGGCGGTGTTGTTGGTCGTTTGCCGTAGCTGTGGTTGCTCGATCCACCGCCATATCGAACGACCATTCCACGACCACCTATAAGCGGTTTGGTTGAAAATAGCGATGGCAAATGGACCTGTTAATTCGCGGCTATCGAGGCGATAACTATTGAGGGCTGTTTCTGCTACAATTGATTTTATGGCTCGTTGCAATCCGCAGGAAGCTGTAGGTTTTCAATAGTCCCAATTCCAAATGATAGTTCCAATTTGACGGCCTATCTCTTCTCTTTTGAGTTGGTGATAACCGTTTTCTCTTGGAACATGCTTCTATAAAAAAGGAGTTAGGGACCATGCAAGCGCACTAAAACGGTAAAAATCATAAAGCTTGTACCACGGCTCTCAGATGACAATATTTTCTTGTTTTATACTTTTTATAGCGTGATTTTTCAGCGGTCGGGTTTTAGTTTTTGACCTTACTTTTTATTTAAATTATTTTGGGGTCAGCTCACAATACGTATATATTTATAATTTTCATTTTCGATATGTGCTAATTAAGCCCTTTCATTGGATATCCAAGCAATATCAAAAATCGTCAGTTTTGTGGCCTCTAGAGGGCGCCATGTTCAATGTGACGCCACATTGCCTAGAACCAGCGGACGATACAGACGCTTCCGACGATACCTCTTTTGTAAAATTATGATAAGTAGCATAGAAGTTATGAGGAAACAGATGAACATACATAATATATACTTACCTATATACATACATAAATATACATACATACAAAACCATAAATCTCTTTTTTGCTTTATCATTTGCTTAGAAACCTCGAAGACGAAATCATCAAATCAACAAAACTATGAGGAAATAATTATGTTCCCAATTAACATTAATTAACACATCTCTTGGAACAACAAACAACTTGCAGATGGCGTTTTAATTATTAACAAGTAAATAGTGGCAGCACACAAATATTGTAATTACTACTCAATTGTAATTAATAATGCTTTACACTTGAAACAATATGGAGTAGAACATGTGCCTTACAATACGGAAAGGAACTAAATTAATATGTTGTGCAATGTGCTGAGAAAACATATGCCATTCACGAACAACACCACTGAAATATACTTGTTAGGTTAAGTTTGGTGCCAAATGTAGGCGGTAGCGTTTTCCATAATTAATTTTAGAGTACCGTGATTTTGTTTGAAAGCATTTCAAAGACTTATTCAAGGGTGTCGTTTACTATTCTGGTATTTCAGAAAAGCGAGAAAATATCTGGGCACAAAACGAATATCGTTTTCTTTCGATCTTAATAACTAGCACATATTTCTGGTCGCATGTAATGGAATCATTGAGTATTGCAAAATCATCATCTCACGTTCTCGGGTATTCTCAGTTCTTTTTATTAAATCCACCACAATTTCCAACCTTTCTTCCTCGTTCTTTTCAATAACAAAACCAGCGAACTACAGTTCTTGTTTCCATTACCTTATCATCATAAATCTTTACAGAGTCGAACATATTGTACAACATACATTATCTCAACGTTGGAAGGCCCCCCACAAGGTGGATGGATGGCCTGGTGAAGGCCGCAGGAATCCGCTGGATGCGAGAAGCATAGCACCGGTCGAACTGGCGGTGCTTAGGGGAGGCCTATGTGTATCAGTGGATGTCTTTCGGCTGAAATGATGATGACGATGACATTAACTCATAAACTCACGCTTTTACTTATGAGGGAAGGCAGTACCCTACTAGGATATGTATATTCCTTTTAATTCGTTTATGTTCATCCGTCTGAAGGCCAATTCTCGTAATTGAAAACGTTCAAAATCTAGTTTCAGTCTCACCTCGGCGACAATCAAATGTCAAAAACTTGTCAAAAATATATGAACGAAACTCGAGATATTTCTGACAGATTGAGACTAAGATCCTTCCAGATCAGATTGTGAAAGTTCTTAAAATTACGAGAATTGACATACATCTGCCGGTTGCGAGTAGTACGCGACTGACCTTTCTGAAGAACATCCCCAATTATAATTTATACTCTACAAATCCCATGGCATATGCCCCTGAACTACAAGCTCATCCCCGCGTCCCTCATCCCTTGCACCGCGCTCGCCCTCACACCCGGCTCGCTCAAGAATAGCCGCCGGCCAACGTGGTGGTACACGTGTTCCACAGTGACTGCCACTTGTGTTATCCATGTCTACTACAGCTACATGTGTTCAGTTGACCTGGGAATTAATGACGTATATGACAATAGAAGATAAATTGCACTTGGCGCCTGTTGGTCAAAATTTTCATCAACCTCGACAGGTTAATGAAAATTTTGGACAATGTGTTGACTTTACTTGAGAATAAAAAGGCTTAGCACCTTTTCGTTTTAAACCTTTATCGACTTTTATACCGGACATTTTCTTCTGGCTTATAGGAGATCCTTATTATTATCTTGCATTGGTAGTAATATAAGTTAAGGCTTAGTTTCTTCCTTCAGATCTTTTAATAGACTTAACAGTCAGTGTCGAAATGGTCATGTAATTGAGTATTTATCACCATTGCAGGATTATGATAAGATTCTGGTTTAACGCCAGCTACAAATGTTCCTGACCTGCACAACTCCTTGATGAGTTCCACCTTCTGTTGCATAATATTGTTCAAGAAACAGTAAAATAATCTTTATTGATTTTCGATTGCGATTTCACCCGCTTAAGTATCGATCCCGTAGGAATTAAAGTATGATAGGTCCTGATCCACGTTATAAAAAATAAAAATAAAATGTTTTTAATTCAAGTAACAAGACTCATATACAGACAATAAAGGATATAGACAGGATAACAAGCACAGACAAAAATGTACACTCACAAGATAACAATATGTCTACTGCAGCATTGCCGGACATAAGGAAAATCCACTCTGTCGGCGATCATCGCCAGAACGGTGTTGGCGCTGCCCCGCACTCTGCGCACCAGAGACTCACACCGCTTCACAGTGGAACGAATGTATGGGAGCGGTTGGACGTAGACATGTCCGAAAAATAAGAGTAAAATTATGACAAACTAATGATGCCATCTTATTCGATTACTTAATGCCTTCATAAATTGTGGTGATGAATTTCTTCATAACTCCCATATTTCGGGAGTAATTTGAGAAAATGTGAAATTTTACTATGAAAATGAGTGTATCGAGCTCTCTCCCTCCTGATTCCGGGCTTGTTTCAAGTAGCGGTCTCTAATATCGTAATGCTATTACTAAGAGCTATATTTAATACTAAGACACATAGTGCGCCAAATGTGCACTTTCTGGGATAAAAGGAAATGAAAATTTAAAAAAAAAAACGTTTTTTCCCCATTTGTATTTACTTTAAACCGCAGACAGACTTATTAAGAGGTCTATAAATATATTATATATATATACAGAAATATATATTAACAAAAATATTCACAAGAACTGATGAGAGTATGACTTTTAAGTAAGTTGATAATAAATTACCTAGTTTCATTAAAAGTACAATAAATAATTAAGATGTAAGCTCTAATTTACTAAGTTACACATTTTAAAACAATAACATCATTTAATTATCTTCGTCATCATCATCATCATCAATTAATTCAAATTCAGAATCGATGTCCGCTAAATCATTTATGTTAACAAATTCGATATCACTTTTCTCAGAATCCGTAAGCTCATAAAATTCCTTAAAAGAAGATTTTTTTACAAACTTATTTCCTTTTGGACGGATACTTATAACAAGTGGATCAGAAGACAGTAAAAGATTGTGCATAATATCTTCATTGCATGAGATACTGCTATGCTTTCGAGAATGCCCCTCTCTATATTTTCTAAAATCTTTATTTCTAGCCTCAGATGCCTCTTCGGATAGAAAACCAATGGGCACAATTGACATGTTCTGAACTATGTCTGGCCCATGCATTAAAATTTTATGAAGTGAAGAAGGCATATAATACCATGGGTATAACTCCACGTAAAGCTTAGCAGTATCAAAGCAGAACTCTCGGAATTTAGTTACGTTGATCTTCTCTCCTGATGAAATACACTGCAAGATCACACAGATTTTTCTTAAAAGCATAGCATCTATTCCGGTCAGTTCAGCAGATTTAGTGTAGTTTTCAAAAAATCTCCTTGCCGAGTTGCCATTGTTGGTGGATCCACTGCCTTGTTTCACAACATCGAGAAGTAAGCCCGTTTCTCTTCTTACAGCCTCTTGAACTCTTTTCTTCCTGTCATCAACTTGCCTTTTTGCTATATCACCCCTTACTTGCCATGATTTTATGTCTAATTTGTAGGAAATGTGTAATAAGCATTCCATTGAGCGAATCCAAGCGTGAAGGGTGCTTAAGCTATATTTATACATGTCCTCGTTTGCGTGTTTATCTTTGATTAACTCTAAATTATTCATTTCTTTAGGACAAGCCTTGCATATGTCACACACTGAAGCTGCTGTATTGGATATAATGGAATGAATTTTACCATCAATCATTGTCAACAGCAGTTGGTGTTTGACACTAATTCCATCAGTGATGGTGGATGGAGTTAAGGCTTCAATCTCTGCTTCGATTTCAGCCATCTCTCTCTGCACATTTTCTTTGGTTTCCTTTATAAACTTAAACAATATTGGCCGGCAAAATGAAGTGGAAGATGGTCGCTCGTTTTCCCAAATTGTTACACCTTTTGAGACGAGCCGCAGTGGTACAAGACTAATCATAAAATTACTAGCAAGATCGATTTGCTCATCTTCACTCGTCCTTTGATGATAAATGCTTTGGCTAGATGATCCGTCAAAACCCCATTTGCTGGTCAATACGAGCTGTTGATTGGGATCAACAGGGGTTTCTAACGACCTAATAAGTCTTCTTGAGGTTAAATCCATCAAGGCTTGTAATTTGATTTTTGCAGAGCTCTCTGTAACTGTGAGATCTTCTTTGGCCGGATAGCACTTAATTTTTTCTTTAACCAACATGTAGTAACTCGGGTATTGAAGAGCTCCTTCTTGAGTGTTGAAATCCCGAAGAGTGTTATAGCGCCATTTCGATAAGTTCATCGATACATAAAGAGCCAATGCCTTCAAAGGGGATATTTCCCGTACCTGAATTGATTTACCTTCAATGAAGGCTTTGATTTTTGAGGCCTCTTCTGGATTCTCCGTCAAGTATTTCATAACATAAGCTGTATCGCTTTGTCCTGCCTTTTGAAGCGCCCTTTCGGCCGAAAACATAATTTCAGCGCTGCTACTGCTGCATGAAAGACTATCTTCAGTGCGTCTTCTTTTTTGCCGGTTACTAAGGTCCTCAAAAGATTTACGAGGACTAGGATGTGTACAAGTTGAAGCATCAGATTTAGCAGGAGAAATTATGGGCTCGATGACGTCACTTATATTTTCTGTAGAAGGTTCCATATTTTCATTCTGTAATTCCGGCCATTGAATTGCAGCCTGTAGCCAAATCTCATGTTTCTTCCGAAACTTATCTGTGCTTCTTCCAGACTGTGTCCATTTTGCATAAATGCGGTAGCAAAATCGACGACACCAGTCTTTTAAACTTGTTTCAGCACTTTCACATAACTGAACACAACTGTTATCTTTTAAAACACTGAACAAATAGTTAAAGTCGCGTAAATCTTTATGTGCGCGTGCGCATAAAGCAACGTGAATATCAAGATTTGTATTAAAATTTGGAAAATACATTGCGAGATTAGCTTGGATACAACGAGGTGTAAATCAACACTGATTTTAAAGTTACTAATAGTGACCTATTTATATAAAATCCAGGTATCCCAGGTATCCTTTGTTAAATATTGCAAGGTAATTAGTTATTGTGATAATTAGTAAATGATGCATGCTAAATTAGTGTATTAAGAGCCATTTAGTAATTAAATAATAGCAATGTTCTTATCAGTAATCATTAGTGCATCAGTTTTATATGTAAACCTTAAGTCCCTAATTATATATCCTAATTAGCTTATATCTTCTCTAATTGGCTGCTCAGAAATGTTATTGTAATAAGGTAAACCTTTAGAAAAACGGTTTTAATCAACAAAATAAACAAAAAATAAAAAAATTGTGTTATAAAATAAACATCACTCTTTATCCCAGAAAGTGCACATTTGGCGCACTATGTGTCTTAGTATTAAATATAGCTCTTAGTATTAGCATTATGATATTAGAGACCGCTACTTGAAACAAGCCCGGAATCAGGAGGGAGAGAGCTCGATACACTCATTTTCATAGTAAAATTTCACATTTTCTCAAATTACTCCCGAAATATGGGAGTTATGAAGAAATTCATCACCACAAGTTATGAAGGCATTAAGTAATCGAATAAGATGGCATCATTAGTTTGGCATAATTTTACTCTTTTTTTTCGGACATGTCTACGTCCAACCGCTCCCATACATTCGTTCCACTGTGCGCTTGCGCAATGTTGCGTGAAAGCAGTCGGTGCGTGCCTCCGCGAACATGCCCGAGGCGCTGCAGTGGCGGGGCAGCCTCAACACCGCCCTGAACGCATTATTGAACTGGACGCGGAGGGCGCTGTATGATTACATGTATGATGCTATGGTTCCCCTCCACCCATGTGGCAAACGGAAGGTTTGGGGAGAACGCAAGACGGCCCTCTGACAACACTGCTCCAAAGCCTACACCCACTGTATAAAAAACAACCCACCCCACCAGGGTATAGATCGCCTTGCCGTTCTAATTCGGGAGAGAAAAGAATAGAAGCACCCGTATCGGGAATTCAATGACATTGGTAATAGTGGACTAGTAGTGGAATATTAATTTAATATATCCCCTAGTAGATTCGTTCCGTGAGGTGCCGGACGTAAAAGAATAGCACCATCCCATTTCTTCCCGTGGGTGTCGTAGAAGGCGACTAAGGGATTTACTAGAGAACGGGCAGCAGCGTTGTCTATGTATTTTACCACCATACTGCGATCGCCAACCCGCCTGCCAAGCGTGGCGATTATGGCAAACCTACCAATTTTTTTTGGGGAGGCCTATGTCCAGCAGTGGACGTTTATCGGCTGAAATGATGATTGAAAATAAACTCAATCTTATTTAAGTTTCTGAGTATAAGCAGCAGTAAAAAATATTCGTTTTGAAACAAAGTATGAGCTAATTAGATTTAGTTGAAATAAAGAATAACACAATTCGATTGCCAAGAAGTAAAATAGTTCAAATAGCAAATGTCTCGAGCGATAATTTACGAGCTTTTCTCCAATTATTATTGTTTGAATAGTTGACGTCTTCACTATGTGTATTTTTGGATAGTCTGTCAAGTGTGAACCGGGAATTAGTAATATCCGTCCGTAAATTATTGATGTCTTCTCGAAATTATTTTCGAGTAACACCATTGGTATCCTAAGCAGAAGAAGGAGATGCATTTATTCACACCTACATTATACAACGTATGTATATGGTAACCAATGCTGCATGGCCATAGTGGCCAAAGTTTCTTCCAAAATTATAAAGAATAATCCCTCTACAATCTGGCCGTAACTCTCTTTTCACTTCCCAACGGTATTTTCTTCTTCATTCTTTCTCTGCTATTCTAAATCTTCATCAATCAAAACTAACTGTACTACAAAAATACCAGCAATTAATAACCCCATTATCTAAAAACAAAAACATACCATAAATTATACACAATAAATTAAACACTAACCAACAAATAATTAATGTGTACCGAAAATCACAAATCTTTGGCAAGGAACGTTATCGGGGGTTGCAAGCCTTGCAAATATAATTTATTAACTTTACTAGCATAGTACAAAATATTCTATGTATAACGATTAGTATCTGCAGAATACCGTTCTGTCGCTGCCAGTGATTCATTCACCTTCCTGGCGTATTTATGGGGTGTTGTACATGCTAAGGATTATTATCATCGTAAGGACATGGGGCTGGTGTTTGCCAGTTTTTTGTATAATGAAGAATAGGGAAACTTAGGTGGAAACTGTTTATGATAGTTGGAATAATGTGAATGTTCCACGATATGTATGTTATGTTGTTTGATTCCAATTAAACGTACCAAGCCTTTTGCCCAATTGTGACTTTTTTATTTAATATTCTTCGTTATAATTTGTAGTTTTCTTTTTTAAATATTTACTTAATAACAATATTTTGTCCTTTTAATTAAACAAAGCACACTATTAGACCTCTGGGATCTGTCTTAGCATGCCATGGTCTGGAATTACGCAACGCGCTACTGCAAAATTACGGTAAAGTGGAGTTGTATTATTCTTTGAAAAAGTCTGACAACCAGTCTTACCAAGGGGTCTTACCCAGCAAATGTGTTGTGGAGGTCAGATAAGCAGTCGCTCCATGTAAAATAATAGTATTCAGCTGCATCCGGTTAGACTGGAACTGGACTGGCCCCAACATAGACCCCGAAATATAATCGGAAAAGGCTAGGTAGATTGTTTATTTTTTATGAATTTTTGCTTCGAATTCAATAAAGTGGCGGCATCTACATTGCCACATGCAAACTACGCATCACACTGACGTCACGCAAAATCCTGCATCGCGCAAGCAGAGTTTACCGCGCGACGTTCATATAAAACACCTATCGTCGGACAGCAGCCCACCAGACACTACACCTATCTGATCGGAGGATTCTCCATATCCTATGGAGGATGGAAGACGAGTAAACTTTACCCCTATTCCTCTTGCCTCAACAATATCGTAAGTTCTCTATTAAACTAACAATCTATCAAAAATAATTTCCCATTTTTTGTACGTTACATCATACACCCTTCAACGGCTTCTATAATTAAAACTTTCACCCTTCCTCACTGAAATATACCTAAACAAAACAATAAAACAAAACTGAGGCCATGAAAACTTGACCTATGGGTTAAACATTATGATTTTTTTTTGTGCTAAAATGTCATAACGTAACATTACGCCCGTTGTCCACGAAAGTTTAGGCAGAGGTGTGTATTATAGCTACACCTACATTTCGCCAATTATGTAATGGTCCCATGTAATAGACGGAGAGCATATTGGTCTCGTTCCGTGTGGTGCCGGACGTAAAGAATATCACCATCCCATTTCTTCCCGTGGGTGTCGTAGAAGGTGACTAAGGGACTTACTAGAGAATGGGCAGCAGCGTTCTCTTTGTGTTTTACCACCCTAATGCGATCGCCAATCCGCCTACCAAGCGTGGCAATCATGGCAAACCCCCCAAAATGCTTGGGGGAGGCCCATATCCAGCAGAGGACGTCTTCGGCTGATATGATGATGATGATGATATTGCCCTACTCCAGGCTATTACTGAGAAATCCCTGATTGAAAAACCGAACCACACTGCCCAACCTGGAAATAGAACCCAGGACCTCATTTCTCAGCAGTCCCGCTTGCAACCACAAGACCAATGAGGTTTTTTATAAAGTATGCTTACAAACGCAGCTCTAAATATCCTTCCACAGTAATACGAAGTTATTGGGTAAGGTAGCCTAGCGCTATTAATTACGTGAAACTGTTGTCCGCGTGATAACGTTATCTATTTAGGTCGCGGTTACGCCTTAACTGGCAACCCAAAATCCGTTTGATCGATCATGGTAAACAACCTATTTTGATAATGATATTATCTTTGGTTGAAAATGTTCACTTCCGCTTGGGTATTTATAAATATGGTTTTAAACATTCTATATTTTCAAATAAAATTATTTATTTCTAACGAAGGGAAAGCTGTCCCATAAGTATGAAATATTGAAAATAACAATTATATTTTCATCATAATGATTTTTTATATGTAACCCGTTTATTTAAGTTTGTATAAAGCTGCAAAACAAACTAAAATCTATCGAAAACCAGAAAAATCATTTTTCTTTTATTTTTTCTCGTTCCATTTTTAAAAACAGCAAGTCGTCATAAACGTCATTACACTACTGACGTCACACAGAACATAAAACATGGCGCACACCTGCAAATTCTCTCTCAAACACGTAATAAACAAACTTACTTCTTAACATAATGCAAAATTAGATAAATGACAGATTTATTAACTATTGCATATTCTTGACTACAGTGACCTTTCTTCATCATCATCATTTCAGCCGAAAGACGTCCACTGCTGGACTTAGGCCTCTCCCAAAAGGGGGGGTTTTGCCATAATCGCCACTCTTGGCAGGCGGATTGGCGATCGCAGCATGGTGGCAAAATGCATAGAGAACGCTGCTGCCCATTGTCTAGTAAGTCCCTTAGTCGCCTTCTACGACACGCACGGGAAGAAATGGGATGGTGCTATTCTTTTACATCCGGCACTACACAGAACCGTCCGTGACCTTTACACGAACCTATTTATAGAGGGGCTGGCCATGTTTGTCCGGACCGATGGACGGTGGAGCAGACGAGTCCTGGAGTGGAGACCGCGTATCGGCAAACGTAGTGAGGGACGCCCCCCAGCTAGATCAGATGCACCGACGACCTTTAAAACGTGGCTGGGACAAACTGGATGCGGAAGGCAGAGGATAGTGTTGTGGCGCAGCCTGGGAGAGGCCTATGTCCAGCTGTGGACTGCGATAGGCTGAGTTGAATTATAGGGAGAATATAAATTGTTATCACATGTATTTTCTTTGTAATTCAAAGGGTTGTGAACGAAAGAATTAAAATACAGACTATTTCGTAGTAGTCAGTGTATTTCTTGGAATAGATAAACAATATCCAACGCGAGTAACTGAAGTTAGTTTGAAAGCTAAACTCTATAATATGCTTATGGCAGAAAGGTCAATGTTATTTTATTTTCGTCGTATCTTACAGAGTTTTAAAGAAATAGGAGCCACTAGAAATAAACTACCTCGATACTTTTCCCGTCAGTACATAAATTCAAAATTATACAATTCCCGATATTTATCGTAAACATCTCGTGACGGATGTCTCATAAATAATATTTATTCGCCTAGAACAGCCGCCATCTTTATTTTGAAATTAAACAACGTAAAATAGTATCGCAAGAATTACAACCGACGTAAATCATTGCTCGGAAAACAAACAATGAATTGTGGAAAATGTAAATACTGTACCATATTAATGGCTAGTCACAAGAAATATGTTACGGGTTTTGATGTTTTGCCAAAAAGATCAAAGGTCGACCTTGGGAAACGCATGCGCTGATAAACAGACGCGATACTGTGCACCCTGTATTATTATTACGGATATTCCAGACGTCAGATTTTTATGAGCTATAAAAAAGCTACATCTGAGAATTTTACCTGAATGTTCTCGGATCCATCATGACTGTATACAGATAAAGTCATGCCAAACCAGTAGGCTTAGGTACTCTCTAAGTCCGTCAACGAAGATACGACCACATCCGAAAGTAGTTGGATATTTCGGAATGAATTCTACTCCCGATTAATTAACTTTTTGGTTGGGCAAAAACACATCGAGAGTAAGGACAAATCAAAGTCAAATCTTATTCCCATTCATTCTTAGTTCGGGCCCCGAACTAATCTATGCCCAAGATGATACGAAGTAGGAAATGCCCGTAACTTCGGAAGAAACTACAGATTTCGTGCTTAGAGAGTAGAATTCTGAACAACTATTTGTAGCCAACGGAATAAGCCCTATATTTGTTTCGTTCGGGAATTGTAATGATATTTTCCGATTGAATTGATCCGATGTAACACATCAGCCACTGTGTCAACTACGCCGTTAAACTTGTCGGAAAATCTGGAAAAAAATTCACGAAGACTATTAGTTTCTCTGTGTTAGTTATATAAACAATTGCAGACAATAAATACCACTTAAGTGGTCGTCGACATTAGGGCTTTACGAAAGGATTATGATCCCACTCTGAGATCCCAAAGACAATTAAATAAAGCCTAAAGCCAGTTACACAAAGTTGAACAAAAGCGGTGTTCCCGGGCCGGGCAACTTGCGGTCGGGACAAAGGTCTTTTGTTTGCAGCTAATGTACGGCGTGCTTTGTCACTGCGGCTAAATTTTGACTTATTGTCGTGGAGCAGCGTGACGGTGTGTATACAGCTCAAATGTACGACATTCCAATGTCGCTTTCGATATGTTAATAAAACAGTGCTGAAGATAAACTTTTTCCAAAAAAAACAACCGACTTCCGAAAAAACACTACAAAGTGAAAAATAACTTTAATTTCGGAAGCCGGTGACTTTGGATATGTATTAAAAAAAATTGTCGCCGCCTTCCGAAATTTAAGTTATTTTTCACTTTTTGTTTTTTACACATTAGTGTTTTTTCGGAAGTCTGTTGTTTTTTTTGAAAAACGTTTTTATTCTTCAGTTTTTAGTTATAGTACCTACCCCACTAATTCGAAATTTCATCATCCTTGGGGTCAAAACAATGCATATTTATGCGATAGCAGCAATCGCGGTCCATTTACTGTTATTTTTTGAAGAGTTCCGTTGTCTGTCTCCGAAATGCATCACCAGATCTATATGAAATTGAAGTGGGACCACACGGGAGGCACGAGCTTTCAAATAAAGTCATCAAAATCGGTTCACCCAATCGAAAGTTATGAGGTAACAAACATAAAAAAAACAAACAGTCGAATTGAGAACCTCCTCCTTTTTTTAAGTCGGTTAAAAAAAACATTTAATCGCCCTAAGATTAATGCAAATAAAAAATAATTGACGGTAAGTCAATTTTTAAAAGTAAATACCAAAAATAACTGAAAAAAAATAGCATACAAACTTGAAACACGATCTAGTGCTTGGCTGAAAGAATTGTTAACTTTTGTTTATATTTAATGAAATATTCACGAATAACCGCTATAGATGCGCCGTTGCCAGCCCGCGTGGGATGAACACACTTAATAACTACTTTTATATTTCATAAGTTGTTATGAACAGGCACTTCTTAGGACGCGTGCAGGCGCTGGAACACTTTGTTAAGAAAATAGATTCTGAAAGGCGAGTTTTCAGTCCATAACGAAGTCAAAATCATTAGGTGGATTTCTAATTTTCTTGATAAAGCTGAGATTATTTATCATAACGGAATTAAACTGCAGTTGAGGTTCCAGAGGGGTACTAGCGTAATACAATTTCAGTAGGAATCGCTTTCGTTTTGACAGTTCCACAACATTCATGGCGTTGCTTACGTTGCTAAGGAGGCGTCCATTAATTACGTGAGGCGTTTAGGGGAGGGGGGGGGAGAGGGTCGAGTCAAATCTCACCCAATCTCACGTGGGGGAAAGCCCGTCGAGTCGAATATCACGTAATTAATATTTATTTAGTTTCCACAACAAAACAAAAACAATGTAAAATTGTGAGAAAACTGGGTTAAACAGGTTTGGCCACCAATATGGCTAAATCCTACAAAATAATATTTATCGTAGTTATGCAACTCCACAAAGTAGCACAATAGCTCCCAATAGTTAAACCGCCACCGGCCAGCCGAGCGAGCCAGCCAAACGCAGCGCATAAAATCCTTCGCAAATAAGCACAGATTAACGTTTTTACATTTAAAATACGCATTTTGAAACATCTCACGTGAGATTGTGGGGTCTAACCAAATCTCACGACATCTCACCTGAGGGAGGGTTGGGGATCGAAAAATTGCCAAAGTTGCCTCACGTAATTAATGGACGTCCCCTAAGCAGACAATTTTTTCAAACATATGAAAGAATGGACTAGTAATAAACATAAATTTATTCATATTCTCATTAATAGTGTGTTACACAATTAGAGTGATGGGTTCCGCGCCTTGATGAAGAAACGAAAATTATATTTTCTCAAAGATTACCTGCATCTAATTCTTTCATTACAAAAAAAATACCGCTACCTACATCCATACGTCAAATTCTATGAAAGATCAATCATTATAATCCTATTAAAAAGCGCCTTAACAAATAAAGTTTGCGTACACAACAACACAATAATAGAATTCAATTACATTCTTTAAGCATCAAAAATATTATATTTCATACTTTTAAAACTCATGGACCCATAAAAAATGCATTTCGAAAGCCCAGCTGCCTTCCCAAATGTCTGCTAAGTATGAAATGCATTCAATGAATTTACCGAAGCGAAGAATATTACATTTAATTTCTAATAATAGGTTTAGAAAAAGAGAGTATTGCATATCATCCATTTGTAAGTCGTAATTGTTGTGAATATTTGAATGTGTAAGTTGTTCAACTCACAAGAAAGAAAAAGATTAATCTTGTGATGAAGATCCAGTGTCAGAATAGGCCGAAAATCAATGCCATTCCTACCGTTAGTGTCCCGAACGAAGTTTTCACTACAAAAACAAAATTGAATTGGTTGCTAAATCATGTCCTGCATTTAATTAAAAGGCAGAACATTATTTAGCAACCAATTCAATCTTAACTACCTATAAATTGAAATGGCATTATAACAAGCTTTTAGTCCGTTTCACCTGTCCCGGTGTCTGTGATGAAATCTTGCAAGTTAAATTTGACCCACTTCTCGGTTTCCGGTTGAGCTGAAATTTTGCATGCACATGTATATCGCGTGACAATGCAATATTATGATGACATGGAGCTGATCTGATGCTGGAGCCGCAAGGTGGCCACAGAAACTCCGCAATAAAACGACATAACCCCATCGAGTTTGGGCTCGTTTGATTCGTATTGACGAGTACTTTGATCGTATATGGTAACCAGGATCTGATGCTGGAGCTGGAAGGTGGCCAATGATACATAACACTTTAAGTGCTCAAAACAACAAATATGTGTTTTGTTCTACGAACTATTACGAGCTACATAACGAAAAAAGGCTTCTACGAATTAGGCCGTAATAAATCCTTCATCAGAAACACAAAGTTAAAAATAAAATTTAAAGAAAAAAAACTTTTTTGAAAACAAGGTTTTATTATTACTTGTTAATAAAACGAACTAAAAAGTTAAAAATAATTTAATCTCAATTATTTAAATAAAAGCGTGTTACTTATTGACGGTTAGAAATAAAGAAGGTGTAACATGCTAGAAAATATTTATTTATCCTGCCATCAAAATGTAACACGCTTTTGTTTAAATAATTGAGATTAAATTATTTTTAAATTTTTAGTTCGTTTTATTGACAAGTAATAATAAAAGCTTGTTTTTAAAAAAGTTTTTTTCTTTTAATTTTAATTTTCATTCCAAGTTCTATCTATCTGATATCTGTGATGAAAGATTGCTTATTACCATAACTTGAGATGCTACACAAATGAGCCCTCCAAATGTGTGCAATGCAACAACTAAGCGAAATTGTTTGAACCTACGTTACATTTCGCATTTCACCGATCTGTACCCGGCATTATAAATATGTCGTAGTAATGTAAATATTAATTAATCTAAAACTGAGCTAATTCATCATGATACGATAAGGTATAATCTTACCTTGCTTTGATTGATTGCAATTGTTGTCTGTAGACAGGAATGTGTGATTTATTAGATGATCCGTACGTTTTATCAGTGTTATCATCTGCCTATCCTTTTCCCAACCATGTTGGAGTCAGCTTCCAGTCAAACCAGATGCAGCTGAATACGAGTATTTTACATGGAGGTACTGCCTATCTGACCTCCGCAACCCAGTTACTGGGTAATACGATACCCTTTTTTTAAGACTGGTTGTCAGACTTTCGGACTTCTGACGACCCGTAACGACTGTCAAAGATACACGAATGACAGCCGGGACCAACGGCTTAACGTGCTTTCCGAGGGACGGAGGGGTCTTGTAATGTAAAGATAGTCACCCATCCACGGACCAACCGTGGCGAGCGTCCGTGCGGCTGTTATTACGTAGCCACAAGCCCCTCAACATAATGAAATGAAATGAAATGAAATGTTTATTTATGTAAGTAGATCTTAAAAGACACTTTACACGTCAATATTAATGGATAGACACACATACCTACTGGAGTAGACAAGTTTGTCAAACATAATGAAGTAATTCCAACGATCTATGCGAGCCCATTTAAAAAAAAATGTTTTGTAGATAAATTAAAATATCCAGAATTGTTCACAATTCATTTATTTAGTAAATGTAGGTTATGTTGAGCGATATAGTGTGCCATACACAGGGTGCACCCGAGCGTGTTTTGCCGCCGATTGCACGCCGCTGTGACCACGGAGCGATACATCTCATACATCTTCGCATCATTTCAGTCATACATTCCTATTTGTAACACAGTTCCACGTTTCATTAGTTCTAAATAATTGATGGCTTTTTTTTTCTTCTTATTGTTTAATTTTTCGTCCTGTTGTTATAATCCACTGTGGATTCGATTTTCTTCTTTCTCTGTTGTTCCTTTTTCAACTCAAATTAAGTAACATACTGACAGTAGGAATGACATTTATTTTGACAGTTCAACAGCATTCATTACGTTATATACGTTGCTGAGCAGCCGAATTTTACGCACATTTGAAGCAATGGATTATCAAAAAAATTCAAATTCTGATTGATAGTATTTTATGGAATTAGGTCGCAGTTTGTTGCACCTTTTGTGGCGAAATGGTTTTTCTTGAATTGACCATACATTATTTGCTTACACAATTCAAACTATCATTACATGGTAACATTTAAATTCATGGTTATTGCTAGAAAAACAATTTCAAGCAAAGTATATCCGTGCAACATTGTGGAGCACGAATTACCGGCGCAATTCAACCGGTAAACCGCTATTTATATTACAAACACACCGAATCACTGTAAATAAGCCTTCTTACCCCATGTTATAACTAATAACAGCACCTAACGTGTAATTTTGAATTTTCTATTTCCAATCTTAAAATTACGAAGCGCAATCGGGTACAGTTCGGTTAACGTCGGTTTGAATTGGCCAATCGTAGCGTTGGGTTTGAAAAACGAAGATGCTGTTGAGATAGATGGGCCGCATTACCGTTAATGTTCGTCAGTTATTACTGGCCGGTTTGCGCTGGTTTATTAGAGAAACCTTTATCTATACAAATAAATAAAATCGAAGTGTCTGTTTGTAATGTCAAAAAAGCTTTTAACTACATGTATTTGAAAGTATACACGGTATGTACTTATAACAAAAAACATTTTTGTTTGTCTGTCTGTCTGTTTGGTGCGGCTAATCTCCGAAACGCCTGGACCGATTTTGACGGGACTTTCACTGGCATATAGGTGATGTTATAAGGAGTAACATAAACGTTTGGTCCTAGAAGCAAGTTCCCGCGGGATACTTTCCGAATGCCACGCGGTAGAAGCCGCGGGCAGGAGCTAGTCTAGTAATAAATAATATTGGTTATGGGTTAAGTAAGTGTAAAGTTGGTTATTGAAACACCTATTCACTTGTTATAATAACGTTTCTTATATTCTGTTACACTATTATAGTATAAACTCATTTTTTATTACTTGTTTAATAGGATCCACTTGGATCTACTAGACACGAGGTTAACCGACTAACAAATGGCAAAACAACCTCTTTACAAGAACTAGAGATTGTAATCCTAAGTTTTCTTTTCCTGGAAAAGAATGTCGGTTTATGTAGGAGATCCAATTTCATTCCAATTTTATATAAGTACCTTTTAGTTGCTATCTTATTCCGGGCGAAACACAGAACTGAAAACACAGAACTTAGCTATTTTACTTATGCAAGGAAATCTGATTCTAGAAGCGCTTTTTTTTAAAACTGCACCCTAATTTCGTATGACACTATTATTCAGAATCTGTAAATCATTTTGCAAGGCCCGATGCGTGCCAGGGGTGCGGGTTGTTCGAAAGAGATACCGCGGCCTCTGGCTTACAGGCAACTAAGGGAACACGGGTGGGTTTTAGTCAGTAAAAGTCTGACACGCCCTCCTGCACTACCCAGAGTGGGAAAAGTTGTTTCATGATATCCCACCCAAAAAAAAAAAAAGTGATTAATATTGTTATGAATCCATTCTTTCATATATTCGAAAAAATTGTGTGCTTAGCAAAGTACACAACGTCATAAATGTTGTGAAACTGTCAAAATGAATGCCATTCCTACAGACAGTGCATTACGCAATTACCCCTCTGGTTTCTGTATAGTTTAACTATTTAATGCTGATCGTTCAATCATTAGTCACCAATGTCAAATCATGTCTTCCTTCAGACGTAGATTACCTTTCCCAATTTATCCTCTGCCGTGGCTGGAACATCTTCATGACACTGGAAGTACGCTCTCATTACGCATACTAATTCTGATGGTTTTGCTCTTACGTCATTATAAACTGCATCACTTCGCACAATGCCGTTCAAAAGCTCTGGCTCCCTTGAAATACTAAAACAGCTTAACTTTCTTCATTATGTCCAATTTTTAGTATTCTCTCAGACTAGAACTTCATATCGAAGCTTGTTTACTCGCATCTTCCTTCTTTTCTCGTTTCACTCTTTCTGTTCTCCAAAATCTCTTCTCTCCCTTGCTCATTTCTCATCTCTTTCCAGAGCTACCGCGGTCGCAAGCCCCTCGGCGGCACAGCGGGTGTGGCTGGCGCAGGAGTGCCCGGCGTTGCAGCCGCAGCGTCGCCCAGTCCCGCTCCGCAGGCACCGGCAGCGCCGAGCCCGGCCCCCGCCACCACGCCAGCTATGAAGCAGGAACATCCTAGCCAGCCCATGGTAAGGATCTATTGAGTTTTTCTTCAGCGAATGAACCAAGAAAATGACTCCTTTGAGTTATGGTCATTACGCTTAGTGAACGAATTGGTGGTGAAATGTTTTTGACGTTAATGTTCCTGTGAGATGTTGGTCCATGTGCTCAAGTCATTACCCCCGTTAATCACCCCCTATGACTTAAACGAGAGGATGTGGAATGCACAACCAGTTACCATGGATTCAGTACCTGTATCAGTTACGATGAAATTCTTCGTCAGTTATTAAATATTTCATGCACTTTGACCACGTAGAAATTGCACTTTTATATGACACAGCTGTTTTTTTTTGATGACCTACGCAGAATATGCTACGCTACGCTAAGGTGTCTTGAATCATGGGCTAAATTCATGGTTACAGAATGCACTTCGATGTCCCTGACACCCTGTACTAACCACTCCTAACTCATAAAAAGTGATCTTAAATCAGAGGGGTAATTGCGTAATACACTATCCGTAGGAATCGCTTTCATTTTGACAGCTCCACGACAATCATTGCGTGGTTTACGTCGTTGAGCAGACGAATTATACAAACATATGAAGCAGTGGATTAACAATAGGCTTCAAAATGATTCAGATTCTGATTAATACTGTGTTACGCAATTAGGGTGCAGGTCTATCAACATATGAACATGCTTAAGAAAAAGATGATGAAACGTTATAATTTTAGTAAATTGTAAAAAAAAAAATAAAGGCCTCCTTCTTTATACATTTATCGCCTACCAAAGCTAAAACCAATTTGCCGTTTGGAAAAGCTGAAAGAAACAGTAAAAGCCTCCTAATCCAATAATAGCGCATAAATGAATAGAACCTTCTCCGTTCAAAGTTACGTTATGCAGATTCACTGCAATCCTCCCTTCCATTTTACTTATAGGAAATCAAAATGATAGAACCAAACCAATTTCGCGTACTCAAGTCAATCTTCATCTAGGACTTGATTAGGTTCTGCGTATAAATTAAGACCTAGGATATGCGTCAGTGGTTTGAAGCTAATTGGAGGGGCTAAGTAATAACAGTCGCACGGGTCGATCGATCAGGTTAAGCTACGCTTGCCGTGGTTAGTCCGTGGATGGATGACCACCTTTATATACCAAGACCCCTCCGTGACTCGGAAAGCATATTAAGCCGTTGGTCCCGACTGTCATTTGTGTGGATCTTTGACAGTCGTTTCGGGTCGTCAGAAGTCCGAAAGTCTGACAACCAGTCTTAACCAAGGGGTATCGTATTACCCAGTAACTGGGTTGCGGAGGTCAGATAGGCAGTCGCTCCATGTAAAATACTGGTATTCAGCTGCATCCGGTTAGACTGGAAGCCGACCCCAACATAGTTGGGAACAGGCTAGGCAGACGATGAATATATGCGTTAGTCGTAATTATCCAATTTATAATACTGCCAGTTTTCTCTTAAATCGCTATAAAGGCAGAAGGTTCTCTTAGTAATTTTAATATGTATGACAGTACTTCAATTAAGTATAAATGTCGATGGCTATAAGAGTAGGGGGAGACCAAAGAAACGATGGATGGGCTGTGTCAATGATGATATGGTTAGAAAGGGTGTGACTACGGATATGACGACTAATAGAGAAGTGTGGAAGAACAAGACATGTTTCCACAAATAAATTGGGATAGTGGCAGGGGAATGATGACGATGATGATAGTACTTGCGTCGAGAATCGGACCGCGCGTTGTGTTCAACGCGCGCCTCTAAGAGATGTCAGCACCAACTGGCCCTTGGCCAACTTGGCCACACAGGCAACTGAAGGAACACAGGTGGGTTTTAGTCACTAAAAGTCTGACACGCCCTCCTGCTCCACCCAGAGCAGGAGAAGATATTTGACGATTTCCCAAACTCAAAAAAAAATCAGGATGACAGTACTTCAATTTTATTAATCCAATAGGTTCAGATTAACTGTAATTGTTAACTACGTACTTATTGTCATATTTTCCTTTGCATTACAACCTTGCTATACTCGTAAAACATTTAACAGCTTGAACATCGTCCATAAAAATTTATCTGTTTTCGTAGTTTGTTTGACTACAACTGCAATTATTGTGAATGGTAACTTTATTGAGTTATGCAGTCCAAAAGTTATAATTATTACACCAATAACGCAGCAGTACATAATAATTAAGTTAATAGTAATGTTTACTGGCCAGTTGACTTGTCGACGTTCAAATAAATGACACATTCGCTCGTCTTTATCCACGAAATTAACATTTTGGAAATAAAATCTGCCGTGAAATAGGACCATGGAACAGAGGCAGCATTATTACAAACTGAATTACACATGATTATGGTTTTATGATACTAGAATGAGGGATTTGCATAAGTGTATCATAACCAGCCATTACCATAATCGCTGTCATTTAATGGTCGGTTTTAACAAGCTGCATGATTGCTTTATAAGTAAGTATGGGGTCCAGGAATGGTAATTGTGTTTATAAACGTATGCCTGGTTTATTATTAACGATGGTAGGAAAACCAACGACGGTTAATATTAGTTTCTTATACTGTTCAAGAGCAGTGGTGGCCCTGGGGAAAACGGCCACGACTTGTGAGTTGTAGGTCGTAGAATCCAACCCAGTTAGATTTACTTTGGATAAACTATTTCATCACCACTGCTCTCAAAACGGTGAAGGAAAACATCTGGCATGTCCTTGAAACAAAAATTCGAAGACATGTGACAACTACCAACCCACACTGGGCCCGCGTGGTGGATTACAGTCGACTTCTTCTCACCGGAAGCGGCCTGTCCCAGCAGTAGGGATATTATACTGCCCTGCTAATTGTAAATGCAGTACTTGCAAAGAAGCGGTTTCGAGAAAAACGCGCAAATCTATAAGTAAAATTTTCATGCAAGTACATACTATGAATCTCGTTGTCAAAAAATCATACTTTCAGTACCCAAATATTTTTATTTTTTCCCAGATAATTTTGCCCCTAAGGATGCCATTTCTGCAAAAAAGTGAAAACCCATATGTGTCGATTACTGCAGATAAAATTAGCAGGGCAGTATAGGCTGATTATGGTATGCTGTTCAAGCTTATTAGACTTTTTGTTTTGTTTTTCTTCATTATCCTTATTCAAATAAGCAAAAAATAAAATGCGAAAGTTAATTTGCGTTATCCGTCAAACGAAACTTTTTAATTCGGCTGATAGATATTTTAAGTAAGGTTTTCCTGAACTCAATTATTCGGTTTTGTAAATAGGTATAATTTCTGGCACCGCTATCTCTTCCGCAACACTTGGCTTAGTAAATTATGGCAACTCCCATTCCCAATATCTTGTGGATAACAGAGCTATTTGAATTGTATGGTTTATTTTAATTACTAGCTTTCGCCCGTGGCTCCACCCGCGTGGATGTCGCTTATCGAGTAAAAAAGTAATCTATGTCCTTCTCCATATCCCAGGCTATATCTCTGCAAATTTCATGACGATCGGTTCAGCGGTTTAGGCGTGAAAGCGTAACAGACAGACATACATAGTTACTTTCGCAATTATAATATTAGTAGGGGTAACACTAAGCCGCAAATAAACAGGACTAAAGACCTAATCGACAAAAAAAAATATCGCAGTCCCAAAAAAGGAACAGCAAAAAATCCGCCAGCCTGTAATACCAAAAAAATGTGACACAAAAAGTCTCAAAAAGCAAATTGAATTGTTAAATTTTCGTAGGTAAATGCGCCCGACAAAGTAAACTTATTCAATTTGTTTATTTCTCTTTCGTTTGCATTTCACAAAAACGTCTTTGTGACTGTTTTGATAAAATTATAATTGAGTTTGTTTTTCACAATTGCTTTTTGAAATTTAAGGGTTAAAAATGGGTGTAATTATAAATGCTCCGTTTAAGATTTGCAGGGTTGAGCAAGAACTGAACTTTTGATATAATTCTAAAGCTCCCGTAAACAGGCGCGACCTTCGGCACGCCGCGATTGCGGCGGTAAGTCCCCTCTTTGAGGAGTGGCTTGAGAGGCGGCATGGCGTCCTCACCTTCCGCCTGACACAGGTCCTCACCGGACATGGCTGTTTCGGGAGGTTCCTGTTTCGAATAGGGCGGGAGGAAACGCCCGGGTGTTTCCATTGCGAAGATCGCCCAGAGGACACGGTGGAGCATACGGTGGAGGTCTGCCCAGCTTGGGCGGAGCAACGCCGTGTCCTCGTGGAGGTGATCGGCGGCGGCGATCTCTCGCGTCCGACCCTGGTCCAGGCCATGGTACGGAGCGAGAGGGCATGGCTGGGAGTCGCCTCCTTCAGCGAAGCAGTTATGCTCGCAAAGAGGGAGGCGGCGCACGTGAGGGAGATGCAGTACATGCGCCCTCACAGCCGTGGCCTTCGCAGGAGACGCCCTGGGCGTCGGGAATCCCAGGCTGATTCCCGGCCACCGTAGGCACGGGCTTGCGGACGGCGAGTAATGGGTAGCTCGCTGTCCGGTAAGGACCAAGCCCGGGTCGACGGCGCGTTGTGTTCCACGCGCGCCTCAAAGAGATGTCAGCAGCAACAGAGGGGCCCGCAAGGGCCGATGCCTGCCGGGGGTGCGGGTTGTTCGAAAGAGATACCGCCGCCCCTGGCACACAGGCAAGTGAGGGAACACGGGTGGGTTTTAGTCAGTAAAAGTCTGACACGCCCTCCCGCTCCACCCAGAGCGGGAGAAGTTATTTGATGATTTCCCACCCAGAAAAAAAAAAAAAAAAAACAGGCGCGACCTAAAACAATTTCTATAGCAACTTCGTGGAAGTTGATCTACAAATGTCGCATCACACCTGTCTGCGAGAGCCGACGTACGTATGTTTCGATTTTTCGTTATTCTTCTCAATACTAAAACTCGATTCTCAACACTGCCTCGTTTTTTCCACCACGATTTTGTGGTTGCTTACGCTACTGCTGAGCAAGTCATCGGTTCGATTCGGTCAAGCAAGGCGTTATGAGGTTTTCCATATTGAATATCTCAGTAGAAGCCCGGGGTCTGATTTTGTACCCAGTTGCTGGCAAGACGTAAAAATACTTTACTTTAAAGGTTAAAATCTAAAAACTTAACCAATTGAATAAAAAAATGCCATTTCCGCATAACTTCTCTACTACGGTTGTTATTTCACGCCTTCAGTTATTTCCAAGACTTTCATATTGAAGTTCCCAACTGAACTCTAACAACTCTACGTCCGGTTCAAATAACTAGTTTTCCATAACAAGATGTCAAAGTGGGAAATTTTTAATTTGCGCCCGCGGCCCCAAACTTTGGCAATTTCAGTGCAGTGCGCCCGAATTTATGTTCGTAGCAAGCTTTTCTATTTTATTTTAAACTGCCCAGCTATGTGGCAATAAGACTGTCGACTTGGCGTAATGAACAAAAAGTTTGTTAATTTTAAAAGAAACAATTTAAATTCCGACACCTTTTTTAAAGTATTTCCAAGAAATAGGTTTTAACTTCCTTGGAGGTTCATTCTGGCCAAAATGACGTCTTTTGCCCGTTTATCTACACTGCAAGGAACTAGTACTTTGAAATTAGGATTTTATTATTAGCGCTATCTGTATCATAACTATTAGGCTCCTGAAAAGCTAAAAATATTCGATGATAGATCAAATATTTTATTCATTTATTTAGCCAAAAATTGGTCTTGTACAGACTGCATAGCCTTAGCCCCAACTTGAGGGTACAATACGCGGTGATTGTGGTAAAAGTTCGCATGTAAGAAAAATGTTGGCTAATATAATATATTAGAAGAATATGAACAAATAATAGACATTATAGTTAATATTTTTAAATTATCTTTAATACCTAAGTCAAGTTAACAATGACACAATTTGAAAAAAAAAATGAACACATAGTTTCTGTTCTGTAACTACATGTCGATATGCCCAGAAATTCCGCTGCATATAGTTTTCTTCTTTCCTTTTATCCCGAATGATTCTACAGCAAGACTTTTTCTTAAAGTCAATATTGTTTAACTCTCATTCATACAAAATAAAAAATGGTAAAAATGGTAGTTTCCTGTCTCTTCCCTTCTGTTATTTTTCTTACACAATCGCAAAAACACAATGGGTTGATAGGGTTAACAATTTCGGCTTATCATAATAAATACCAATATTTGCAGTTTTTGTTCTATTTCCTATACAAAACGGGATAAAATTAGAAATACCACTGTAGTCATAACAACAAGGTATGCTATAAATAAATTCAATTTAATTGTGACAATGAATCGGAATGCCCATTCACAGTAGAAATTGGCTATAAGCGCCATAGTTATCACACTGGCATTGTTCGCAGATATAATTCATTATTAACAACAAACCCGATAAATTGTTTGTTTCTGTCGTTGTTATTGTGCGACAATAATTTATTTGTTGAGCATTTATCTTGTATTAGTTTAATCAAATAAAGTTAGGAATAAAAGGACAATTGAAACAGAAAACGTTATTTTTAGACTTGCTCATTTGTTATAGCTATGTCGCGTGAGAGGCCTTTTTGGCGGTTGGTAATCATCAAGAAACTTCTCCCGCTCTGGGTGGAGCAGGAGGGTGTGTCAGACTTTTACTGACTCAGTGTGAGTTTCATTTAACCATCTCGATCAAACGCCTCGAACGCGCTTGGCGCTCTAATTGGCCCTGGATTGGTGACGGACCAATCGGAGCGCCGAACGCGCTAGATGCTTTTGATCGAGATGGTTAAATGAAACTCACACTAGGGCCACAGTTTCTTTTATATGAGGTAAAAGTTTGAAGTTAAGTCAACAATCACATGTACGTAATTAAATCGCGGCAGGATTTTTTCGCGCGCTAGATCTTCAACGCACTGCTTATCGTCGAGAGGTGAAAATCGAACGTTGTTTTTTTGATGCGCTGAGACTCACTCGCGCTGCACTCTGTTAGATTCTAAACGCTCGCTTCAACACACAGAATTAAAAATTCAGCCAGTGAGAACTTAGGTGAAGTGAGCTGTCATTCCATCTGACACTAGGGAATGATACTAATGACAGCTCACTTCACCCAAGTTATCACGGTGAGATTTTTATAGAATACCACTGCAGTTCGCAAAGAAATCCCGCCGCGATTTTATTACGTCCATCTGCATGTCGACTAATAGTTTTCTTTTCTGTAGCCTAGTAGGTACACTAGACATAAAGGAAAAACGTATTCACGTTCACATTGTCCTACTTACCCATCTTTTTAAGGTCAGAAATATTACAAAATCGTCAATGATTCTGATTCTAGTCTGATATTTTTTTTAATTTCATATCCTATCTTGCACGAAAATTCTCCATCGTATGGGGAGGGATGGCCCACAATCTTGTTCGATAATGTTCTGAACGCAACTACGCATACAATTGTAATTTTATTGGGTAATAAATACAGGTGTACTGTGGTGTCGCCTCTACTCGATTTCAATGTACGTATCAGGTGGATACATGGCTTCCCCAGCAGGCTTAGCTTGACGCTTTCTATTTCTACGAAGAATAGAAAATGCTTTTTCAATACAAAATGACATTTCGTTTCGCCATTTTTGACATCGCACCGTAGATATCCTTTTACAATGTGTCATTTTGTCTTTCGTTCCTAACGATCTTTGTCTAGGTGTATAGAAATGTAGACTATTTCAGAAGAATATTTCTTCCCAAACTGTCAAAATCACACTGACAACAATCTTTCTACTCGACGGCCACAAAGTATATACGATTATCTACAAAATCATGATTCGTTAATAGAAAAACATAGTTATTTTCCTATTGTACATAATTTAGTTAAATAGTCATGTCTATTGTTCCGTTGACAAATCGGTGCTCGTGCTAAGCCTGCAGATCACTAATTCGGTTGATATAAGTAGATATTTCTAAGTGCTTCGTTGGTCTAGTGGTCGCAAGCGCAACTGCTGGACGCGAGTCCTGGGTTCGATTCTCAGGTCGGGCTGTGTTATTGGGTTTTTCAATTAGGAATTACTCTGTAGCAGCCCGGAGACTGGATTTGTGCTTGGTTGATGGCAATAGGCTTGCCCCCTGTTACATGGAACTGTATGATAATAGTGAAATGTGGATTTACTATAGGTACACCTCTGCCTAACCCTTCGGGGATTACAGGTGTTATGTTAAGTTAATAAGAAGAGAATTTTCTCTAATTTTTTCTGCATTTGCAGATAATTATTGTAAGACTACCTTCTGCCCGCGACTTCATTCGCGTCAAATTTCTTGCTCCCCGACCCACCTCATCGCTCGCCTCACCTGCCCGTGCGAGTACCTCGTATTCGTGACTTTTTTCTATTTGCTCGGCTCCTAAGGGTCTTAGCGTGATGTTACATAGCCTATAGCCGTCCTCGATAAATGGGCTATCCAACACTGAAATAATTTTTCAAATGGGACCAGTAGTTCCTGAGATTAGCGCGTTCAAGCAAACAAACAAACTCTTCAGCTTTATTATTAGAATAGATATGCAAAACATTCTTAGGTACACACGGTTTTTATTTCCATTATAAGCTGATCTCGCATTGTATAGGATTTCCGTACAGTGCGAGATCAGCGTAAACTGGAAATGTATAGCTTGATGTGAAGCCGTGTGTACTGGCAGCGACTTTTAATGGAGAGCATCCTTTGGCGTATCAATTTACCATTAAGTAGATTTAGATACTTAAGTTCAATAATGTGTCTCTACATCTTTTTATTTATTTCTCGGTGTTTGATGCCCCGGGCGACGTCATTACGTCAAAGCCGGCTGCCGCTGAAAACCAGCGCTGGGGCTCTGTATTGCATAGGGTCGCAGCATAATGCTGAACGATAGCCGTTTTGCGTGGATGTGACGCATGTTTCCCTCAACCTTTTCTTACTTTTTTTGTGTGTTCCTGTATTTTTTTGTGTCATGTTTACCGCAAATAAACGTTTTTCTTTCTTTCTTTCTTTCTTCTTTCTTAGGCGGAAAACATCTACCAATGAACTCGTAAAAAAGGACAAGAATTAAACTACAATCCCATTCAACAAAAGCTAAAAGAAGAAAGGGTATTAGTAATTAGTAAGAAAGCGAGTAAACAGCACGCGTCTAGTAATAAACAAGAATAATCTCGTTACACGTAGAATCTCATTACGACGACATAACAAAGTTTTAATTACGAACGACGTACGTACGTCGTCATGTTAATAAAATATTACCTAACTTTGTAAAAGGCATCCCCTACGCGCAGAAATTAAAATCTTAGAAACTTGAACGAGTTCCGAAGAAGCATTACATTATAATTTGTTACGTAACATATTTACTTTGGCCTGCCATCGCTTAACATGCTTAAGTTTTGTAATTTCATAATTTTCCTTCAGTTACGCGGCTTTATTAGAAAAACGAACAATAATGGGCTTTGAAAGTTTATTTTATAATTACACTTCAGGTCCTGCCTTTATTAATTTAGAACTTAGTAGTTCATAACAGACTGAATTTTAGGCAGACATGCTTTGAGAAAGCTTAACAATTTGAATACAGGCAGTACATCGACGCGCAATCTGTAAACTTGCATTCAGCAAATTATTCTAGACCACCAAGCGTAGAAATTTTTCGTCGGTTATCAAAAAAAGATTGCTATTTCATTGAAAACTGCAATACCTACGCGATCAAAATGTATAGAACAGCCCATTTTTAGGGTTCCGTATGTCACAGCCACTTTTTTCCGAAACTATAAGAACTATGCTGTTAAAACTTGGTAAGTAGATGTATTCTGTGAACCGCATTAAGATTTTCACACAAAAATAGAAAGAAAACAATCGATTTTGGGGGTTCCTCATCCTTAGAACTGAAACTCATTTTTTCTGCCAAACTGGTAAAATGTGTGTGACGACACACATTTTACCAGTTTGGCAGAAAAAAGGTGCCTAAGTAAATAATAATTATAATTCGCGCGTTACTTGCTGCTACGGAACCCTTCATGGACGAGTCCGACTCGCACTTGGCCGCTTTTTTATAACCTACGGGATCATGGAATCAGTACATGGTTCCGAATATACCCCTTCCGAATATACCCCTTCCGAATATACCCCTTCCGAATATACCCCTATTCGGAATCATGTACTGAATCCATGATTACAGGTTGCGCGTCGATATCCCTGCGACCCGGTAATATTATTAGTCACGCAACCTTAGTAAGACCTAACCTAAAGCAAAATTGAAAGACACACATTAAGACATTATTTCGCTCATCGGCTAAGTAATAAATCCATCAAACATGTCTGTCAAACGCTTGTAATTCAGCATGACGCTTTTATAAACAGAATCATCTCGACCTCGGTCATCGTATGATTACGTTGGGGCAGTTCACACGATACATAATGTAGTAAACAGTGTCCGAGCCAGCCTCGACATACATAACACAATATTAAGTGACGTGGCTGCTAATTATCTAAAACGGTACGACTATTGTAGAAAAAATTACGAGGACAGTGAATAGAATAGGATTGTAATTCGGTTTAAGACAAGACATGAATATAATTAAAGAAATAAAAAACAACAGGGAAGGAAACAGTTACAATCGTAACTATATAACGTGTAACGGAAAGGGTATATACATACCAAAGGCACGGCTTCTTTGGATGGTATCAAACGATATTGGAAGGGTTTTTAATCCTATCTCTAGATGTTCGAAGGTTGTGAGAATTTTTTATACATTGATACCAGGACAAATTGAAACAAACACATCACTCGGAAGAGTTTTGTCGTGATATTGGCAAGTAACGTGGAAAGTTATAGACCTACGTAGTGCGGTGACACGTTTGTTATGATTTGAATTTGAGAAACATGAAACCGAAAATTTGGTATCAATTCTTAGAGTATTTTATTTTGAGCTGAAACTATGTACAGTGAAATTATACCAGCTGTTATCTTTATTGCTTAAGGATAGCAATAGGGTTTCTGTTACACCCTGTATATGAAATTGGCGCATGGGTAGATCATAAACTGAGTTAGGGCATAGGATACTTTTTATCCGGGTAGTACGTTTCCGTGGGGTGCATACCGACCTCCACACTGGCGAAGTCGTGCGCAAAAGCTAGTTAAAATATAGATAAACTAATAGTAATTTCACTGCCCTCAGTATTCCCATACACCAATTTAGCATTTGCAGGGTCCAAGCGCCGTTCAAGTCGGCCACCATACCAACTTTGTACAATAGTTTTGGAAATATATTTTTTATTTTTATTTAATATTCCCTTGTCCATTTTTCCGATTTCGATGGACAGATTGTGCGACAGAAAAAGAATTGTACTGGTTTTGAATAATAATTTCAACAGTGTTTTGTATTGTTGCAGGCACCAATGCCGTTCTACGCCGGAGACCCGAATCGCTTCCCGACGGCGTGGCAGACCGATCCATCGCAAGGTAAGACACTCTTCAATCCCTTTCACAAAACTTAACGTAAAGCTGTAGAAAGAAAGAATGAAGAACGAAAGGTCGACTCTGCAATGAATACCTACAAGAAATATGACGTACAAATCGAAACATGGTCTGCAATGTCGAGCAAAGTATCTGATTCATCAGGTGGTGATACTGCGATTAATCAGGGCTTTCACATACGGAGTGCCGTGAGTAAAACGGTACCCGCAAAGAGCCATCTTACCGAGATACCTAATACATGACTATGTATTAGGTATTTGAAGGATGACTGACTTTCAACCACATATTCTGGATCTCGATCCAGGATATGTAGTTGATAAAGATGTACTTAAAACAATTATTTATGGTTCCAGGTTGGCAGAACCAGTTCATTCAACAACTCCCTACACAGACTGGACAAACCACGCTGGACTACCAGGGCAACCACACAGCGTACGCTGCGTCGCCCCACTACCAAGCCAACACCACGTACACCGTCCAGAACGTCGCCACCGCATTTGACGCCAGTAACAACACTTACTATCAGGCTGGTATCCAGTCTGTTCCGGCTCAGCGGCCCCCTTCTAATCGCGGAGCTTACACCCCGGTACCATCGCCCAGAGCACCTCATTACGCCACGGAATACCAACAACAGTACGCCCAAGCAGGAACGCCCGGTGCGACATCTGGCAACGATTCCCGACCAGCTTCAGCCGCATCATACCAAAACTCCGTACCAACAACATCGGCAGGTGGCTATAATGTCAACCAACAAACTTATGATCGCACAGAATACTCTCAAGACCATCAAGAGGAATATTCTAACCCTGAAAATGGGTCGGGAGACACCAGTAACGAAGGCGAGAGACAAGAACAAAATACGCCTAATGGACAACATTCGGGAAACGCCGAGCCTGGATACCTGCAGGGGAGCAACGGTCCGCGAGCTTCACTCGATTGTAGCGGGTATTCGGGCGGCTATAACAGCGGGCAATATAGGGAGAACAGCCAGCCACAAAACCAGAACGAATGGCAACAACATCAATGGCAGCACAACCAAAGATTACAGAACCAACAGCAGCAAATACAAAATCAGCAACAACAGATACAGAATCAGCAACTGCAAAATCAACAGCAGCAATTGCAGAATCAACAATTACAGAATCAATTGCAACAAAATCAGCAAATGCAGAATCAACAGATGCAGAGGCAGGAGGAGGAACAGCATCAGATGTTCTCGCAATCAGACAGGGTTAACTTGAACTCGAGATTGAAAACGATGATATTAAACAAGCAAAACCACACCCGGGATGGCACCAACACGCCGCCAGACAAGGGGGACCCAGGAGAGGGGCCGCCTCGGGTGATCGACGATAGGAAGACCGGAGCCGTCAACGTCAATGACGATAGAAATACTACCGGTCATTTTTTATCGTATAGCCACCATCTCCGAGATAATTACCGCTTAGGCGAACAGGCGTACCCTGTCGCTGGTAATTATTCACAAAACGCCCAAACGTATAGCGCGGGTGAGTTCGGAGGTGGTGGCCACCACGTATGGGAGGGGGGGACGGAAGTCCCGAGAACTTTTGACAAAAACGCTTCGACCAAGAACGTAACTAAACCTCCTCAAAAGTTGCCGTCTTACGCGGACATGAGAGGACAATACGGTACATATTCGAACGTACCTTATGAAGCGCAAAAGTATGCAGAAGTTTATAGTAACGATAGTTTAAGTTATACTCAACAAGATAGTAAGGATTTTCAATCAAAAATGCTCATTGGACCAGTATCGGAGATGAACCAACAAAACTGTAACCCACCAAGGGACACGAACGCACAAAGAAGAGCTTATGAAACTAGGGAAACATATGACTCGAAATTTAGACATCCATCGGCACCTTTAATTCCTAAGTTGGAGATGCCGGATACCTACCAATATCACAAAGACGATAGGTTATTGAAAACTGAGCCGCAAAGGCTAATGAATCAAACTTCGTACCCTAAACCAACTGAAATGCCCGTCAATAACGCATTCAGAGATTTTCCAAATGGTGCAATTAGACCGCAACAAAACACTGTACTACCACCAATATCGACTATAAAGCAGGAGAATTTTGGACAAAAACCACAGCCTTATCAGAATTTCCAAAATTTTCCTTACGGGGAGCCCATGAGGCGACCAGAGCCGGCTGAGACCTATGCACAAATACCACGTGTGCAGGAAAGCATGGGCTTCCAGAAATACCACCGGAACATTAGTGATGCCAAGCAAAAAGAATCAGAAAAGGTTATTAATAGGATTACCCCGACCGATTCAAAACCGCCTTATTATATAGAGCAGATTAAGTCTGAACATTCTCCGCCGGGGCACAAGATTTATAAAAACATTCCTTACCACCAACCCCCGCGGAATGATCCATATCTTTTCCCGGGCGATGGCGGCCCGGCTGTTATAAGAAACGAGGTTGGATACTCGTGCTGTCGCCAAGGTTCCACTAAGAAACCTCCACCAGAGCATTTAAGAGACGGTGCATGCCCTGGCCTTCAGACCAAAGATGAAGTATTAGAGGATGATCCTGACACAGCTGAAAAAGGCGACTCCAAAACACAATGTAAGCCTAGCACTCCAGTTTCAGACTTAGCTAAACCTAAAGAGAACCAATTTAACTACTCCAAAGAGTATCTCGATAATTTGGAAAAGCTACGAAATAATTCTAGAACAGAAGTTCCTGATTGCAATTGTTTTCCGGCTGATAAGAATCCTCCGGAACCTGGCAGTTATTACACTCATTTAGGTAAGTTGAAACTTTCTCAATTTTTGTCCCTATGAATGAAACTGAGAATATTCAATATATCTTTGTCTTTTCGTCGCACAGGAGCAGCATCAACTTTAGGAGAATTAAGAAAGGAATTGGAAGCCCGAACTGGTTTGTCTGGGAAGGAGTTGAGGATAGAAAAGATCTGTTACACTGGGAAGGAAGGGAAGTCGGCACAGGGCTGCCCGATGGCTAAGTGGGTGAGTGTATGGATCCCAAAACTCATTATACTAACCCAACAACACTTAAAGCTCCTGACAAGTATTTAACACCAAACGGCCAACGAAAGAAAAAATATCATATTAGTGGTAAACAAAACTACGCTTTCATATACTACTTCTTTCACATCATCTGTTATTTTTTTTCTTCTATAAACAAGCTACTACAGGAACAATTTACTGAATCCTCAATTTCACCCTTCCAGGTTATAAGACGCGCAAACTACACAGAAAAGGTGCTAGTAGTTGTAAAGTTCCGCAACGGACACAAATGTGCGACGTCCTGGATTGTCGTGTGCCTGGTCGCCTGGGAAGGGATCCCACAGTCTGAAGCAGACCTGGATTACACACTGTTATCACACAAACTCAATAGATACGGCCTTCCGACCACAAGGCGGTGTGCGACCAATGAGAATAGAACTTGCGCTTGTCAAGGTAAGTATTTTCGTCACATATACTTAACTATTCATATTACAAATATGAGGAGAGATTCTGCTGTTGCTATGTCAACCATGTTAAAATATGACCTTTGAATTTTTGAATATATTCATCAATATGATTACATATTATTTTAATGTAATTTGGAGTTTCGGAGTCATTGCACTAATCACATTATTGAAATAGATCTTCATTCGGCGGCATTTTTATTTCATACTCCTTACATTTGTTATATGACTGTAGATTTAATGTGATCCAAAATACACTCGGCAAAAAACATTAGTTTACATCGTATTGTTGATGACAAACTCAATAAACCTCTTTTTCCAGGCTTAGACCCTGAAACCTGTGGTGCCTCCTACAGCTTCGGATGTTCCTGGTCGATGTACTACAATGGATGCAAATACGCCCGTTCAAAAACAGTTCGCAAATTCCGCCTGTCGGTGAAGACGGAGGAGAGCGAGATAGAAGAACGCATCCACGTGCTGGCAACACTGCTCAGCCCGTTGTACATGAACCTGGCTCCGAAGGCGTTTGAGAACCAGATCCAGTTTGAAAAAGAAGCGTCGGATTGCAGGCTCGGGTTTAAACCGGGACGACCGTTTTCAGGTACGTTTGCTTTTGGTTATGTTAAGTTTCTACGAACCTATAATATAATATATATACTTTCTACTACGAACATTAGCTGGTTGTCAAAAGGTATATCTTTAATGTGATATTGATTGTAAAAATAGTCATAATTAAATACTTAATCATTTAATGCAGTGTTTTCCAAATTGTATTATTCTTCTAATTTTCAACGTAATGTAATTTTTGCTTAACAAAATCTATATTTCTCTACAGAGCTAACTAAGTTCTTCAACATTTCATAATTCTAGGTGTAACAGCATGCATAGACTTCTGCGCGCACGCACACCGCGACCTCCACAACATGAACAACGGCTGTACTGCCGTAGTGACCCTCGCCAAGCACAGGTCTCTGACCAGACCTCCTGATGAACAGCTCCATGTACTCCCGCTGTATGTCCTCGACACGACTGATGAGTTCGGCTCCAAGGATGGACAGGATGAGAAGGTCAAGAGTGGAGCGCTTGATATACTCGATAAGTGAGTGGTGATGTACAAGATTTTCTATTGTTCGAATGAATAATATAATTAAGTTGATAATCGAATTCCTTAGACGAACCAAATCTTGTTGTAGTACAAAATCCCATAGGTCAAAATAACATCAAAAGCGTTATCCTAGTCTGTTGGCCGTTGAACAACTAACGATATAACGCACGCAACTAAAATGTTTATGTGAAATACATCATCATGTACCCTAAGCTTTTTTTCTGCTATCGTAGGGATGGCTTCCAGTCGTAACTAGATGCAGCAGAAACTGTTTCTTTCTCTGAAATACAAAACTTATTATCATATCTTATTTCCAGATACCCAATGGAAGTGCGCGTACGATCAGTCCCACTACAGCCATGCCGTCGTCACGGGAAGAAACGAAAAGATGATGATAATTCAGAATCCAACACATCAACGAATAGCAATAACTCGCAGAGTCCTGGCAACAACCAGAAGAAAGCTCAACAGTCACCAGCACCAAGGACTCCTCAGCCAGCCGACGCAAGGAATAACGCCAGTCCTCGCAGCCAGAGTAGTGCGTCACCCAGGGCTATAACCCCAGCCTTAAACCAATCGAATCCCTCGGCCTTCACCAATAACGCTCACTATAACTCTGCCTTCGTAAACCCTAATATGCAACACCAGAATCCAGGACTCATCAACCCAAACCTGGGCAACCCTGCCCTGTTAGACATGGCGACCATGATAGATAACTTCACGGATGCACAATTACAAAGCAATCAGATATCCAGCACCGTTTTAGACTCTCCTTACAACGCTTACGATCAGAGCTATAACTTGCATCATCAGAACGCGCTGTATAATCAGAGCCATGTGTCGCCGTTAGTTGAAGGTACTCAAATTCAGAATCACCAGACTCAGACTCAGAATCCGAATCCTAATCCGAACCCAAATCAACTGCCAAGTTTTGCCGCTGGGTTGCAGAAAAGAGAGCAACAGTTTCCAAATCAAATGGCCCCTCAGAACCAATGGCCAGACTTTGCTAACACAGAACTGTTTAATAATGTCGTTAAGGAGGACCCAGATTCGACCACAGCACATTTGAACATCCCACCGAATAACTACAGCCCAGATTCCAGTAGGAGTGAAACGAATTCAGATCCTCTGCAGCCGAAAGTAACGCCTGAGCCTGAAAAACAGAATTTGATCGCCGATATCACAAATAAAATTCCTGAATTCGACATGCCTAGTTCACCGCGGTTAACTGAGATATCACAAAACTCTCAGAGCACGCCTGCATCTCCTGCTCAGTCGCAGATCCCAGAACTCAAGTCGCCAAGTAATGAAATGATGAAAACTGACGGCCGTCAAAGCGTATGGAAGTCGCCAGAATCAAAGAATTGGGACCAGAAGCTCAAAGAACAATCGCCACCTGAAAACGAAAATTCCTTATTTAGAGTACCGAAAGCTCGGCCACCATCACGGTCTCAGCATACAAATCCGCCTGAAGCTGTTGAAAATTCTACGTTCCTAAAACCGTACCCGCCTTCAGACAGGCCGCATTTAAGCCAGGGTTACGAGCACAGGAGTCCTTACGACAGCAGATTGAATAATATTACGCCTCAGCAGACTTCAACTTCGCAAAACAATTTCACGATCAACCACGATGAGCAAAACATGCAGGCGGCGGCTAACAAACCAGTTTCTGAGTTTGCTGCGAACAACTTCCACCCAGTCAACCAGAATAACTATGGGAATCAGGCACAGATACAAAGTTATGGCAACTACTCACAAGTCGCGAATGCCTATTCTTTCCCACCAAACCCTTATGGCCACTTTAATCCCTACGAGAACACCTACAACGATTACAACAGCCTGGCATATTACAACGCTGAGAAATACAAAAGGGAAGAGCTGCTTAGAAATCCACACTGTTATAATTCCTATGGGTACCAATATAATCCAAACTTTGCGCCGAACTTCTACCAAAATCCAAGTCCAAACTGGTGTCAGTCATCACCGAACTGGTGCATATACCCGCCACCTTTTTCTATTCCCTACCCGCCTGAACCACCCAAAGCTGAGCCTATTGGCGAAGTCACAGAATTTACTGAGAATTTAGATTGCTTCAAAGATGGTCAAATGGGTGGCGTAGCCATAGCACTGGGGCATGGTAGCGTTCTCTTCGAATGCGCGAAACATGAAATGCACTCTACAACAGCAGTTAAAAGTCCGAACAGAGTCAATCCCACGAGGATATCTCTCGTATTTTACCAACACAGAAATCTAAATCGTCCGAAACATGGTCTTGAAGAATGGGAGGAAAAGATGAGGTTAAAGAAACTGGGACTGAATCCACCCACGCCCGGTACGCCGGGACCGAACTCCAACTGTGTGTCTCCAGCGACTACTCCGGGGCCAGAGCGCCAGACACCCGGGCCGGACAAGTGGAAGGGCGGCGAGGAACCCTTCCCGGGCGGGTTCGCGTCGCTGGCGGCGCTGGTGGAAGCCACGGCGGCGGCGCGGCGCGCGGCCCCGGTGCGCGCGCGCGCCGACACGGCCACCACCACGTCGTGGACCACGCTGTTCCCCATGCACCCCTGCACGGTCACGGGCCCCTACCAGGAGTCCAGCACCTGACGCAAGCTCGCGCCCTGCCGCGCGAACCCCCCACGACGCCCCGGCGTCCCTTCCTTAGCTATGTGAGCTCTGTGTTGCCTTTCGATTATAGAACTCTTTTAATCGTGGATTAGAGCCGTTGTGCTTTCCGATATATTTTGTAGTTCCTCGACTTATGATAAGTATTTAGTGAGGCGCGGCACCGGTCCGGTGTGCTGCCGTGTTGAAAATCCAGCGATTCCTTATATGCATTTAAATATTGGAATTGAGTACCGTTTGTAACTGAAATATTTTTTAAAACGTATACCGAGTGAGTTTTAATCAAAGATGTAACTTTAAGTTTTAATTTTAAATAGTGTTTATCGCATTTCAGCTAGTCTTACGTTACGTTAGTGTCGATTGTGTATTTTGTCCGTAATCGTGTAGAATTTTTTGTATATTCTTGTCTTATTTTAAGTTGACGATCGTTGAGCCGGCCACGCGGTTAGTTTAATTTAACAGACTATTGCTGTATAAAATAGTGTCGTAAATGTATGTTTTGTCTGCATATTTTGTCGATGTTTTTTTTCTAATTATGCGCATAATCGAAAGTTTTGTGCGACACAATGATCTCATAAACTACTAACCCTACATTTATTTAACGTTTATCAGAACAAAAGTACAAAACACTACATTGAAAGCGGTTGTAGACCCGCTGCGGACACATTCGGCGGTCGTGTTTTCCATTATTTTGTACCTTTGTCTGTCTATTAGTTGTTTTATTTAATTAGTAATGTTTATTACCATTCCTGTAATTCTGAACATTTGTTTTGGCTTATAATTTAAATCGATTTAATTAATTAAATCAAGCGGTCCGCCGCTTAGTATTTTACCACAAAGATACGAGTGCTTTTCTATTAGGTTAAGACGTGTGTATTTTTAACTTTTTAGAATATTTAACTTATTTATATTGTATTACGTGAACCATTATCGTATCGTTTTCTTTGTAATAATTTTAGTGTTACTGTAGACATTAATATTTAATATATTTGCTTTACGGCTCGATCATTAAATTATTACAGGTTGTTTTATGCATGTTTCAAGATCGCCTTCTTTATTTGTCAAGTCGAGTGCCTGTATGTTTGGCTATAAATATAATTGATATTATAATGAATCTGATTTATCGAGTATATTATGAATTGTGACCTTATTCTTTAAGAATTGCGATTGATACGAACAATCTTCTAACTTAGTGACGATAAAATTTTATAAAATTAGATACCATACAATAAAAGATGAATAATAAATTACATTTATATAAGATAGAGTATGCAAGGTTAAAAAATCAATTTTCAGGCGCTTGGAAAGATTATGAAGTAGGCATATTATTGAAAATGAATGAAAACATACTGATGAATAGTTATTAATATATAATTAGAATAAGGAAAGTTTGTTTTAAAGATTAAACTATTGATATAGTTTATATTTTTTACGTGTACGTATTTATTGAATGGTAAATTTATTGGAACGAACGTGAAAATTATTTATAGGTAACAAGTTTTGGATACAACAAAACTTATAAAAACTAAGCAATAATAGACATTGGGTCTATGTACATTGTAACGTAGGGGTGAAAAATATTAAAATTAACGAATGGTGCGATATTGTCGACGGTCTTATGGTAACGCTTGACGTTGGGTAACATACCGAAATATGCCTAAAATTGTATTCGGATATTATTTGTGTTTAGCATTGGTAAATTGCCCTGTAATTCTTGCCATTTAAATAGTTGCCAATCGTAGAATCTCTTCAACTTTCAATGCATTGTGTGACAAGACATATCAAAAGCAATCACAGTATTTTTAAATCATGATATACACATATGAAATAAAACAGAACCTACAGTTGGAATATTTGTAAAACTTTATACATATTACAGTGGCAAACTTTTGACACAAAAAAAAGACGTTAAATTGTAAATTGTGCAAGCAACCTCATTTGTAAGTAAATTGCATCATTTAGGTCACATTAGAAACCTGTGATATACATTAACTCTCGAGTGGACGTTGTATGTATGTCTTTCTTCAGTGTGATTGACATGAAGTTTGTTGCGAAACGTGAAACCTTTTCAAAACCAAAAACGACCAGTATTGTCAGATTGTAACCAAAAATGTGTTTTTTTAATGTTATTCTTATGATGTGGGAATGGGTTTATTACCAGTGTCGTTATAAGGATGTTAAGTTGCGGGCCCCGCGCCCGCCACGTTTGAGTTAGGCGAACTTATTGTGTAACAATATTTTTATTGTCTTCTGCCAAAACAAAAGAGTAATCGAATGTGTCATGTAAATAGAACTACCATTATTTATTAATACAATTAATTTAAAAAACTTTGTCATGTTTTATTTGTTGCACCATCATTTAAGGTCGCTGCACACAGCGGGCGCGGCACGGCGGGACGGGACGGCGACGAGAGGCTGAGCAGTTGTAATGTACTAGATATTACGGACGACGCCACGCTCTGTGTCGCGGCGCCGTCCCGTCCCGCCGCGACGCGCCCGCTGTGTTCAGCGACCTTTACCTTTTCAGTATCTACACACCTACCTACTGGCTACATTCCGCCATCTTGCGGCTGCTCAAACCTCATTGAAACACAAAACAGAATGCAACGCATAGTTCGACAAACTTTTCAATTAAATTTTATGAGCAGTGGTGCTGCTCGTAAGACGATGTATAAAAGTTAAACAAAACGCGATAGACGATTTACAACGACTAGGGTTTCCTTGAATACCAGTTACAAATCGCTTACTGATGAGATGCGCTATCTCCGTGTATCGCGTGTATCATCGTACAAAACTCGTGCCATTCCTCATAAGCGAATCTGCATAATGAACGTGCGATCCTTTTCATCCCAGTTGTAGATGTTGCCCAATTGGTCTATCTTATGAAGCCACGTCTTCGTGTTCATCTTGGAAGCCGGGTCAAACTTGGGGATGACCTCAGTATCCTGGCATGTTGCTTTGCGTTGTCGGGTTTGGATGGCCTCTGGTAATTTTCATCGCAAGTTTTCTTCTCTATGTATATTCATCATCAGTCTTCTTTTTCCTTTTCCTTGAGGACTTTAGAAACCAGGCATTCGGTTTCAAGAGATTTTTAACAAATCTCTGTTTTAGACTTTTCCGAAATAAATAGAGGTCCAGCATTAAAATCGATAGTTGATTATTTACGAGTCGAACTATTACTGTGTGCGTTTTGATAGTGTTCACATATCTCACTTCTAAGATTTTACTAGAAAAAAAAAACCCAGCGACATCAAGTCGCTTAAGTGCGGGTGGGAACTAGAAAATCGTTCCACAGTTTCACAACACACACACCATAAATTTTATCGGTCAAACAGACAATTTTTTTTTTTGTTTTTACTCGTCCAAATTCTACATCATTGTCATAGGTAGGCAGCGCCATCTCTTGGCCCACGACTACAACAACGTGGCGAGCCCGCTGTCAGAAGTTTCCTTTCAAATACCATAGATGACAGTGCATCCTACTATTTGTATGAAATTTTAAATACATTTTTGTCGCGTCGCGTATGTGCGCGTAAGCAAATAAGCGTGTTTGCATGTACCATAGCTGGGGTGAGGGACTTAGAGATGGAATGAAAAATAATCTTCGTCGGTTTTTATTTTTAAATTGTATATTTATTTGTAGTAAAAAATTACATAATTATGTATACCCTGGTTCATATTGAACAATAAATGGTTTGTCAAGTCATCTTATTAATACTAATTTCATATTATACATAGTTTCATTTACAATTTAATTAGTTCACCATTTTAAATTCGTAAACGTCAAAATATACATTATAGTTGAGTATTAAAAATATAATTAAATCTAAAGCAGCAGCTCTTGAAGTATAAAAATACACACTTACTTATTCACTAAATAATACATATTTTGAGCATTAAGTACATCTCATAATATTTTTTCTTAATTAACTACTTTTTTATTATTATTCATAGGTACCTACTGTATTTTCTTTGTATACTTTGAGTTGTCATCAAACTATTAAAATGGTAACTCTGTATAATTCACATTAATTAACGTCATTATTCGAGTATAATTAGACAAAGGGTATAAGCTTATAGATATTAAAAAATACAGTAAGTAAGATGGATGGATGCATTTCAATTGTTACGCTACATATTAAACGTCGTATATAGTTAAATAGTTCAGAAATCAATTGAGAACTTTTTACAAAACTGTAGTCAGTTTTGTAAAAGTCCTCGATTGATTTCTGAATAAAATAACTAGATCGGTAACAAGCGCCACAAGCTCATAAACTATTGACTGACAATCTTTACAAAACGGTCCATAACAAACTTTTAGGAATGTAGTTTGTCTAACATCTATGTTTTTACTTTTGGACCAAAACCACATTCTTAAAGAAAATGGACTGCGGGGTAATTCCGTAACACACTATCAGTAGGAATGGCTATCATTTTGACATTTCAATATCAACCATTGCCACAGAGCATCATTTATAATATTATAATACTGGTTTGCGTTATTTACGTTTTTGAGCACTTTTTCGGACATATGAAGCAATGGATTGGCATATGAAAATTATTTAAATTGTGATTGATAGTGTCTTACATTAAAACCACGTCAATCACACACGACATCTGCTAATATCGTATTAATAATATCGACAAATTGTCTTGGAACATACAGAATACGTCGTCACGAGTAAGAGTGAGGACTGTTATACCTAAAAGTAGAGGAAGACCATAAAAAAGATGGATACATTCGTTTGAAAGATATGGTTGGAACCGGCGTGACTGTTGAGGTTATGGTGAACAAAGATATACACCGTGAAATTTTAGTGATTGTTTTCCCGCAGCGAAATGGTTTTGTCTTGGTAATACAAGCGTTTTATAAACAAATAAAATATTAGAAACAAAAAATGGCAGATTAACCATTGTGTAAAATCACCACACAAGCGAGAGTTTATTTTGCTTTGAACATTTATGCATCGCTGTTCCCTTTGTCGGCGGCGCGTGCGATTCGAGTAGTGCCTACAAGTTACCTACCTATAGTGTTACTATTGAGTAGTTTTTTATCGAGTTGATGAATATTTTTTGAATGATTAAAAAACATACTTTTACTCTATGCTTCGAAAGTACTCCATGGCAAGTTGTTCTGCCGCGGGAAACAACCATTTAAATTTCTCGGAGTATATGTACTCAAATATATTCGGATATAGGAGAATAATGGTGTGCTGTGGTGATGGCAAGTAGAGTATAGTCCTAACTGAATGGTTGCCGAGAGACGGTAGAAGGAGCGTCGGCAGACAAACAGTCAGATAGGTGAATGACATTCAGAAGATCGCGGGGATCGCCTGGATGAGACTCGCATAGACCAAGAAAGCATGGTGCAAAAGGAAGGAGGCCTATACTCATGCAGTGAGTGGAACACGGCTGCCAACGATGACGTGGATGAATGATCTGGTCACAAATCATCATCATCGTCTGCCTAGCCTTTTCCAACTATGTCGGGGTCGGCTTCCAGTCTAACCGGATGCAGCCGAATACCAGTATTTTACATGGAGCGACTGCCTATCTGACCTCCACAACCCAGTAACTGGGTAATATGATACCACTTGGTAAGACTGGTTATCAGGTTTTCGGGCTTTTGACGACTCGTAACGACTGTCAAGATCTACAAATGACAGCCGGGGCCAACGGCTTAACGTGCTTTTTGAGGCACGGAGGGGTCTTGGTATGTAAAGATGGTCACCCATCCAAGGAGCAACCGCGGCAAGCTTAGCTTAACCTGATCGACCGACCCGTGCAGCTATTGTTACAAATATGTACGTAAATACAGAGTGACACGTCATCGATACGCATACTGTAACCATGAATTCAGCACATTATTCCAGACCCTCTAGTGGACGGTTTTCAAAAAAAAGTTAGCTATTTCATAGAAAAGTGCAATACTTACGCCAACAACACAGCTATTTTACTAAGAATTTCTACCAAAGGGATTCAGAATCAGGTCTTGAATCCATGGTGTGCAGACTGTGTATTGATGTCTCTCAAACCCTGTATACAACATTATTTTTAGTATATGCGAAACCTGAATATAGTTTGTTCAGATAAGTAACTGAATCGATTCCAATCATTTTTACACCATGGTATATATTTTACCAAAAAGGTTTTGCAAGTGTGATAGAAAATGTTATCACCAGTTAATTACAATTAGAGCTCTTTCAAGTAGATTAAGCTCAGCTGCTTACGCAGTAAGAAAAATAAGGCAGTTGACTGATGTAGCCACAGCTTGGTTAGTATACTTTGCTTATTTTCACAGTATTATGTCTTATGGCGTTCTGCTGTGGGGGTCGGCAGCTGACGTAGATTCAGTTTTCATTCTACAAAAGAGGGCAATCCGCGCAATCTATAAAATGGGGCCTCGCGAGTCTCTTAGAAACAAATTCAACGAAGTTGACATACTAACTCTGTCTTCTCTCTAAATCCTAGAAAATATCTTGTATGTTCGCAAAAATTTAGGTCAGATTTTCAAAAAAAGATGCGACTTCCATAACCTAAATACACGTAGTAAAGATGAAATTGTGATTCCAAAATTTAGATTAACTAAAACTAGTAAGTCATTTCTAATAAACAGTATCCGCTTCTTTAACAAGTTGCCAAAATCGGTTACAGAACTTAGCGATGGAAAGTTTACAACTCACATCAAACGTGTCCTTATCAAAAAAGCATATTATAAGATAAAAGACTACGTTGAACACAAGGAAGTTTGGCGTTAATTCCTTCTGTACATGTGGCTTCTCTGGTAACTCATTAGCAGCATAACTATGTGAGCGTCTATTAACTGCTTCCAAATTACAATGTTACTTTTATTTTTTACACTTTCTGACATATTCTCGTAATTATTTGACATTATACAACACTTGTAATATCGAGTATTTATTAGTGATTCTCATGGAAATCATATCACTTGGTTTAAATAGGTTGATTTTACTTATGTAGATTCTTTTACATATTGTGAATGAGAGAACGTTGTAGGCCTACAGTTTCTATTCTTTATTTTCATTCCTCTAAGTACCTGGTACTTATTGACAGGCCTGCACTGTCCTCCCATACCCCTAATATCACTGTAATTTGAAAACATTGTAAAAGCCAATTATTTTTAAAAGAGTAACCGTGGAGTTTCTTGCCGGCTCTTCTCCATAGGAAGCGACAAATTGGAACCGTGCACTTAGCTTCTGACGTTTCATGAGTGCCCTTGCAGGTTTATGTGAAATAAAATATTTTGATTTTGATTTTCAATACCATCGCCGTACAGTTAGGTATCTACTGCCTAATTATTATCAATGAGCACAATACGACGCTGGACGACCATGTTTGTGTAGACGACTAGGTAACATAACAAGCCCATAATTTTGTGATTTTACATGGATTATTTATATCATCATCTACATTTCAGCCGAAAGAACTCTACTGCTGGACATAGGCCTCCCCCAATTTGGGGGGGTTGGCCATAATCGCCACCCTTGGCAGCGGGTTGGCGATCGCAGCATGGTAGTAAAATGCATAGAGAACGCTGCTGCCCATTCTCTAGTAAGTCCCTTAGTCGCCTTCTACGACACCCACGGGAAGAAATGGGATGGTGCTATTCATTTACGTCCGGCAACACACGGAACCACATCGATTTATACCACACGGATTTACATCAATTTTTACGGAAATAATCTATGTACAAAATTTTCTAGTATTTACTAGAGACGAGTTTCGGGTTTCGCATACACTAAAACTAAGGTTGTATAGATACAAAGTTACCTAAGCTACTTGACCACTTCAAAGATGTTCATGGTGCATGGCCACGATGATGTTGGCGAGTGCAGTGCGCGCGTCGCAGTTGGGGAAGCTGTCCAGCACGTCGACGGCGCGCGCGATGTGCGAGCGTTGGAGACGCTTCGTCTGCTCTATGCCGTCGCCTTCTAACACTGCTTTGTACAGCTGGAAAATTATACGATTTAAAGTCGGGAAATCGAAGCCTAAAAAGCGTAATTATAGACTTCTGTTGAGGTGGTGCTGGCAGCTGACCAGCCGAATGCCCGGCGGCTATGTCTGATCAATCGCTCAATTTCGACGGTTTGGTTATTGCAAGCAGTTTAATGGCCGATTCCTATAATTTACGGACCGTTATTGGTTAATATTAAGACTCTTGTATCTATAAAAATGCTACCATTCGTAAGTAAAACGATTCGTTTTTGTTAATAGGAACCGAGCATTGATGATCCTTTACCTAATTTTCTTTCCTTGTAGAGTGCGGGGTTATGGGTAGTCAGGAGCCTGAAATTCTGACAACCAGACTTACCAAGGGAAGATTGTGTTACTCAGTATCGCGGCTGCCTGAAGCGACTGCTCCAATTTGCAGTACTGCATTCATCTCCATCCAGTAAGATTAACTAGCCGAAACATACTTAGTTGAAAAGTAGTAGGTAGATGATAACTAAGTACTCACAGCATGATAATCAACATCTTGAACGCTCTTCTTGCCAGCCTCGATGTACTCATACAGTTCCGGACGAGCTTCTAACGTGAAGGCCAGTGGCGCCCCCACCAGGGAGAAGCTCGTAGGTTCGGGACCCGTGAAGGTTTCCAGGTCCAGGAACGCTTGCCAGGCTAGGGCCAGGTGACAGCCGAAGAGGTAGCCCTGGAAATTTAAAAGACATTTTATAACTTAAATGCAATATTTTCGTTCAATACCTTAATGGTGGAACGTGGAACCCAAGCCATCTTTTGTATAAAGTAGTTGTTGGTATAAGGCCTACGTTATTCTTTCTTTATTAATGTGATCTAGACAGTCTCCACTACAGTTTTATTGCTTCGATGTATTTTTGACCTTAGAGTTCATTTGAAATTCGGAACAATATGGGTATTCATTTTATTTATTTATTAAAATCTCCCTTACAAATATCATTACAGGTGTATACCTAATGCGATAGCGCGGTCTTAAAGTTAACTTACTTACAATTTAAAACTATGAAAAACGCAACAAACACAATACGAAAAATATAAGAAACTAGCTGGCCCGGCAAACTTCGTACCGCCATATTTAATTTCTACAGTCGCGACTGAGGAAATATAACCCTTCCGGTAAAATCAAATCAGTTGGTCGATTGTTTTGTTTCGTCAAAGATCTGTCAAAGTCTTCTGTCACATACAGTCAATCAGTTTGTGTATTAGAATGTAAAAAATAATTCTGATCAAATCTATATATTTTTCATAAATTTTCTTTTACAAACCTTGTCCTGACACTAACGAACACATACAAAAAGAATCATCCAATTGGGTGCAGTCGTTCGGAAGTTATGCGCGTACATACATTTCGGCGATTCATTTTTATATACGTAGATAAGAAAAACAACAACATAAAGTCTAATCTACACTATAACATAAAATAAACAACAGCATTTTTGCGAATTCACTCAAAAGGCATGTAAATACATCGACCTTCTAGTGAAGTTCATTAATAACCCGAATTGCGCGGGTGAGTGGTGTTTTGGCGAGAAGGTTGGTCCTGGCAACCGGTACGGCCAGCAGCGGCGGGCGGCGCCGCCTCCACACGTAGCAGGTACACATAAATTCAGGTGCTGCAGTACTCCTGGGTTATGCTCAATGCCACGAGGTAACCTCACCAGATACGCGACAAGCGTGAATTCCCGTCTTACCCTCAGTTGGTTGTACCCGACCATACCGAGCACAAAGAGTGGGGTACATCAACGGGTAAAACAGATATACCCCATATATTTTCCTATACAACTGGCGCGTGAACTTGTTCTGTACGCGTTCCAGCATTACCGAGTATCTACTTGGCCTCATGCATCCATATTCCTCACGAATCGCACTAAGTGTGATCGGATCGTGGGATCCGATAGAGATAAGCCTATTTGAATGCTTTCTTACCTTCTATTTTACAAAATTGATGTGCACAAGTGCCACCCTAGTACCCATCGGACCTCCTTCTTGAAATGATTTAGGGTTAGACCTATTTCCATCACAAATCTAAAGCTGAGTAATAAAACAATGTGTCACCTGTGACTGTAGCTGCGGTTGATGTCCTGCCAGCTTCAGGGCAGCCGAGCAGCTCTTGCCTAACAACGCCCCGGCAGCCAGCACATGGCGGGCTGACCACTCGCGACCCGCGCATCCGATCACACCACCCATTGGCAGAGGGTCCGTGAGGATCTCCCACTCTGAAACGGAGTAGAAGAAGAAATATATATTTCAGTTACGAGATAAGATTTTACTTACTAAAAAACACTTTAAGGTGAATCTTGTCGACATTTTTTCCATACAAACTTCGGGAGTGTATTACTCCACTGTTCGACAATTTAAATCAAAAATTAAACATGGCATGGTTTTGTCTCATTATTAATATTGTCTGTACTAAAACAGAATATTAAAATAAACAGACATTAAAAAGTTAGGAGCCAACAAAGATTCGTTTTTCTTGCTAATTTAACCTAACTTTGGACGTGTTTATGTAATAAAAGAAGTGTGTAATCTCCAAAACCAAGTCGGTACCGACAAAGCTCAAATATCAAAAAATTCAATAAACTTTATTGGTCAGTAGTGTTTTCATAGAACCCGATCTAAATGAATGAATTTGAGTGGACAGCCAAATCTTGAGGCATTGGTCGCTCATACGAAATAATAATGACCTTAAATTTTACTAGCATAGCTATGCCTAAGTATCTACCTACTAACATAATATGGACTTGTATAATTACTGTGTGCGTGGGTCTGAAATAAATAATTTCATTTTCACCTGACAACCTCGGAAAGATTCTATTTGTCATTCCAAATCTGCGTGCAAAAGTGCATTTTACCCGCTAGCGTGGAAAGAGTTTTTGAAATTCGAACCTTTCTATTCAATAATTTTTTATAAAGCCAGTCCACTGAAAATTCATTAATACTCATTTCATGTCAGTGCCCCAACGACATTTTTAGAATAATCGCACTGGCCAGCAGGACGACAGCTTGAAAAAAAAAAAAACTTTCGTCTCTTTTCAATTCGCTTTACATAATTTTGGTTTGTTTTTTGATAAAATCGTAAGAAATCATAAAATATGAGCGAGTCCAGCAGCGATGAAGATATTAATTTAACACCTGCAGAGTTAGTGCAAGCGGTACATACATAATACCGAATTGAGTTATCTTCCGAAAAAATCGCGCGAAAAGCATACAATTTGTTCAATCCATGGAGACATTCTAAAGGCTTGAAAACGTTTTCGAAGACTACAATGCAATGCTAACATACTTCATTGACCTAAGTACACTAATTTAAATTATTTAGGCTATTTTTCATGCACCTGGCATGTAACTCGCTATAGTGAGGTGAAAAATTGTGTGTTTCGCTCGGCAGCAAAGGTATTCTGCGACTCGTACCTTTGAAAGCCTCGCTACGCTCATTGAGGTAATATGTACGTACGTTAGTACACATTACCTCAATGGCTACGCTCAGCTTTCAATACAAGTACTCGAGCCAAAAAGCAGCCTTGCATAACAAATAACTATTAATTACACACTATTCTCGAGAGACAAAGAATTATTTTGCATGCCAGAAAAATGAATACTTTTCTTTTGTTTTATAGCCTGCACAGGCCCACTGCTGAGCAAAGGCCTGCCCCAAATCTTGCCATGCATCCTTTTCTAGAGCTTACTATTTAATTACAATGTAATGTTTAAGACAAAAAAGGAAGCAAGAATGCAGGATGTTCTTAATCTGTACGAACACGACACAAAAACAAAGACGCCTTACAGACAAGCTATCTTTGAAGGTCGTGTCTCTAAGGCCCTGTCCGCACAGCGATTTTTCATCGCGCGATTTTTATATCGCATTTCTATAGCACATTGAATCTTATGGGAATAGCAGCACTGGCGGAAAAAAAATCACGCGGATAAAAAATCTGTGATTTGAAGCAAATTGAACGCGATGCGGTGCGGATTTTTTACGCGCGAATATTTTGTACAGTATGAAGTAGTTATGGCTATGTCCGCACTGCGATTAAAATTCGCAAGTTTAGCTCAGTCGTGCTATTGCCAGGCGCGACAAGTTGTCGCGTGCTTCGTCTCCCGCCCGATCAACGGCCGAACAGCAGTTCCCAGAAAATGATGAAATTGACATAGAGCAATAGATCACGCTGATGCAGAGGAGACCTCCCGTGTGGGACATAGGCCATGACCAGTGGGACCCTGTCTAGGTGTCAAAATCAATGTGCAGCAAATATTGTTTCATTTTTGCAAGTTTGCTTTGCAACTTTTTTGTCTGTAAACTATAGAACACAACGTTCTATAGTTTACAGACAAAAAAGTTTCACGAGTGTAAAGTACATATAAAGATAAGTTTTCACTAAATAACACTGCTTTTTGAATTAAGATGGCGCTTGGAATTGTGGTTTTCGAGTTGGTAATTGATTTCCTACTATTCGACACGCCCCATCGAGGCCCTAAGTTTTTTTTACCATCAAGTGAGCAAACGAACATGTGGGTCACCTGATGTTAAGCAATCACCGCCACCCATAGACATCCACAACTCCAGGTTTATAAGTAATGCGTTGCCAATCGATTCCCACCCCAAACCTTGGGCTTCCGGTTCCCTCACTCATATCTCTCTCATATCATAATGTTGGTACTTCACTTTGGTATTCTGTAAGAGCTGGGTACCTCCCCGGACGAGCCAACCCAATTTCGACCTACAGTCAGCTATTGACTAGAACTCTACGTGTCTCGGGAAACAAAAATAAGGCTCATATTATTTGTAAAGTGATTACTGAATAATAAAATGATTATTTGAACGAATTAATTATTTTAATACTTATTCTTTTATACTTAGTAAAAAAAATTGTAAGAAAGACGGACAATATAAACAAATTACAATTAGACAGTCTTATCACTAATAAGCGATCTTGGTTTTGAATCTCGGGGAATTTATCAACTAATTACAATAGGTTCTCCTGTTTGTCGTTTAAGACGTTCGTCTTAGCCGGGAACTGCAGCGAACTGACGAAAATCGCGCGAAATTTTATTCGCAATACGTACTAGGCGTAATTCCAGTCACGGAATAAAATCCGCGAAGATAAAAATTGCGCGGTGAAAAATCGCGGTGTGACAGGGCCTAAAAGAAACGATTCTTGTGTAAGTACGACAAAGGCATATTACTGCCACAAGCCTACAAAATCGAACATATGTACAATATGGAAAAATTAATGACTTTACGCGCAATATACCTACTGAAAATGAAAGTTCACTGCTGCGCGGAAACCTAACCTTTACTTGAATTGCAATGGTAACCGGTACCTGCGTGACATTTGAGACAGAGACAACGTCTAACGAAACCGTTTCCTTACACGATCGCAATACAGCGTAGCATGCACGTGCATATTACAAGTTAACTAGTTGTCTGCAAGTTATAAGAATCCAAAGTTTACATTAATCTCCTAAGTAGGTACAAAAAAGATGTCGCGTGGTGGCATTAAAACACAACACCCAATTCTTATAAGTAAATCAGTTTGCAACTATAAAACAACCGTAACAGGATCATAAGTTATTCTGTAGAGCTTTTATGCGCTCTTGTCATTTCATTCACGCAAATGAATAAAAGAACCCAGTCTTCCCTTACTTATAAAATGATGTCAACACGGAACAAACCCAAGAAAACCGAAAGTCGTACTAGAACTATACAAACACAATTTGGTCAAAGAGCCACATTCGTTCCCATTGTTTGACTCTGTCACGTACCCAATGGAGGGCGCAGCATAGTTCCTTGCGGCACGCCGCGCCGAGAATACTAATGTACCCTATATGTACTACCATAACGTACCACTTGTAGATCGGAATGCGTTGATTTCAAATGTATTGTGAGCCTGATTTTGTTTGTGGGGCTATATTATTGGGCTATGCTTTGTTTGAAGAGTGTGAAGAAGGATTAGGTTATTAGAATGCTGTGGATGGGTAATAAAAGAGGTAAGCATGAAAGAGCAAAATTTTGTTTAAGAACGCACGGTTTCTTGCAATTAGCAGAAATAACTATTCATCAATTACAAGAAAACTTCGTCAGGGTCAAAGAAACTAACGAAGCACTAATTAATACTTAAATGGGTTGCAACAAATCAAAAAAGCGAATGATCAACTGCCATCATAGGTATATTATGTTGATTATAACTATTTAATTTCGCTAAAAAACCTTGGGCTCTAGTTATAATATTTTAATTCATAATTAAAGTTAAAAAGATTAAATCCTCGACATATCTATATAATTATATAATCATAGTTCCAAACATACATATCGGTAACCTCCTCATTCTTAAGCACGCAACCTCTAACCTACAATGTGATCATCTATCTACACATCGTTATCATGCATGCAAATAATGTAGCTACGCCTAAATTTGTTCTCGCTTAAGTAAATTTGAAGTAGACATAATTAACCCACATCCTCGCAGCAAAAACGAGTTCTATTCGTACTCTTTACCAATAATATACTAACGCTCACTGAATTGGAGATCTATTTATTGATTGAATCATTCTATTTATAAGAAGGTAACTTTACCAATTCTGTTAACTTTCTAATTCCCATAAGAAGAAAATGTACCTTGGGCACATTTTCTTCATCAGTGCATTCATGATACGCTGTTTTTTTTTTCATAACAATTATCATTTGTTTAGTATGAATAATGCTTTACCAGAGGTTGAACTTACCTGAAGCAGACTGAATCTCCTCCTTGGGCAGGGGTCGTGAAGGCAGGGGGTTGTTCTGCTCGTCCCTTTCACCGAGGAACTCTGCTTCTGCCAGGTCTCGTACTGCCGACGACATCAGTTCCACTAGCTCTTGATTTCTGTAGATTAAAAACCTTTATCATCTTAGCAAATTGTGGCTAACTACCGATCTACTCGATTTCTAGCTTATGGCGTCGACACTTGCATTACACTTACACTTACGTTACAGTTTTAACAAACACGGAGTGAAATTATAAGCTACAACTCGTACTCAGGACTATCAGTCATTTTTCGAGTTTTATGTATGGCATAACTTTATTCCACGTTTATTAATAAGAATCTGAAACTGTGGATCGATTCTGTGTCTACAACAAGTTCCAAATCTTTTTTATGTCATCATCAATCACCACTTTCATTAATAAGTCATTTAGCCACAATTAAAATCATAAACGAATCTTGTTACGTTCTGAAGATGCAAATTATCGCCATTAAAAGCCAATAGAGGACGCATTGCGTGTTAATCTAACAATGTGCGGATTAACATGTTCTCTTGAGTGAGGAGATGTTGCGTAGCTGGGTCATTGGGTCACCGTAACCTATGGTCATCTGCCGTATTACCACCTTGGTGAATAGTCATAGGTATTTCGCAATAGTTATTACCATATCAATTTGTCACAATCAGCCTATAATATTGCCACTGCTGGGACACACTGGGGAGTGGGCTATAATCCACCACGCAGGCCCAGGGTGCGGGTTGGATATCACATATCTTCAAAATTCTGGTTCTAAGACATACCAGTTTCCTGTCGATGTTTTCCTTCACCTTTTTGAGAGCACTGGTGACCGGTGATGAAATAATTTACGCAAAGTAACTATATCTCATTCTCCCATCCACCATATTCTCATATCCCATCTTTTTCCGTGGGTGTCGTAGAAGGCGACTAAGGGATTTACTAGAGAATGGGCACCAGCGTTCTTTATGCATTTGACCACCATACTGCGATCGCCAACCCGTCTGCCAAGCGTGGCGATTATGGCAAAACCCCACTTTTGGGGGAGGCTTATGTCCAGCAGTGGACGAATTTCGCTTGATATAATGATGATCAACTATATATTTATACATAGTATCTGTATCTACCTGCACATATTGAAAACTAATTAATGTGGCTTTTCGTATCTGTCTTTGTGACGGCATTGTTCTTCAAAACTGAATCTAAACTACGCAACGGGTTTTGATGTAGTTTTCTCCATCACTTAGGCAATGGATTCCAAAAGGTTTATGTGTATCATCTTTATCATCATTATTAGCCTAGAGCAGTCCATTGCTGGACATCATCAGCATCATCATTTCAGCCGAAAGACGTCCACTGCTGGACACAGGCCAAGCTCCGCCACTTCGACCGGTTCCGTGCTTCCCGCATCCAGCGGAGTCCCGCGGCCCTCACAGGGTCATCGGTCCACCTCGTGGGAGACCTTCCAACTTTACGTCTTCCGGTGCGCGGTCGCCACTCCAGAACTTTTCGGCCCCATCGGCCATCTGTTCGGCGACCAATGTGCCCGCCCACTGCCACATAAGTTTGGCAATTCTTCGGGCTATGTCGGTTACCTTGGTTCTGCGGATCTCATCATTCCTGATTCGATCACGCAGGGAAACTCCAAGCATAGCCCTCTCCATTGCCCTTTGGGTGCCTTCTTATGAGGCCCATTGTGAGCGACCACGTTTCGGTTCCATATGTCATCACTGGCAACACGCACTAGTCAAGGACTTTCGTCTTGTGACACTGCGGTATGTGGGACGAGAAGATATTGCGAAGCTTCCCGAACGCTGCCCAGCCGAGTCGCATTGGACGATTGACCTCTTTCTCGAAGTTGGACCTACCTAATTGGACAGTTTGTCCTAGGTAAACGTACTCGTCCACAACTTCGAGTGCAGCGCCTCCGACCGTTATGAGAGTGGGTATTATATGGGCAGTACTCTAGCAAGTGAGTACGACCAATCCCCCTGCTGGACATAGGCCTCTCCAATTGCACGCCATTCAGCTCGATTCTCGGCAACTCTCATCTAGTTGCTACCAGTCACCTTTATGTGTATATTACGTTCATATTAAACTAACACATAATAAAGAAATATCTATATTCAGTCAAGTCAACGAAAGCGCACGAAGCAGAGATGGGTCACAAGTGTGTTTACAAAGAAAATTTATTTTGCAGATTAGTAAGATGAAGTTTTAATTAAAAGCTCTAATTATTCAGCTATCGTTTCTATTTGTTCTCGCAATTTCCATGTTGATAATCGAAGATTGTAGCCATGCCGCCATCGAGCTCAAGTGGAAGACTATCATCCCAGGGAGGATGCAACTCAAAGAGTCTGTGGTCCAGATTCCTAATACGATATTAGCCTAAAACAGAATCTTTAAACAATTATCGAAGCACATTAGTAAAACTCAGACGCAAAATATGTAGAGCGTGGCAAAACTTGTAGCGTTTAATACAATTTATGATTACTATAACGTGTATTAATGAACAAGATTACATAAAGATTACGTTGCAACAATGTACAAAATGCAATTGAAAAAATATTTAGACTAAAAATTTTAATTTTTTTAAATTATGTAGATGTATGTACCTATTACGTAAACTGTCTGGAACATAAAACTTTTGTAATATTATGAATATTATTCATCAAACCAAATTAAATACTATTTCGATGTACAAAAGTGAATTAATCAGTATACTAACAGTTAGATACTTAGTTATGCATTCAATGAATTAGGAATATTATTTTATTCAGTTTGCATTATTATTATTTTATTAGGTCCAATTATGTTGTTTGTAAGAAATATATCAACAATAGTACGTCTAGGTCTTATGAACTAGTTAATGCTTTAGACGTAGGCCTATGCAAGGCATTCGAAAGTCAATTCAACTAGATTCTACACTGAAGTTAGAATTATACTTGGACTCATTTATTCGTATTCAGTAACTTGACAGTTCAAAGAAAAATAATGTTACCATACTAAAAGTAATAGTGTAGGGGTAGCGAACGATTTTACGTAAAGAACGAATGATAAAAATGGTTTGACTTTAATTTTATTAAAAAACTTAAAAAATTCGTTTGTAACATGTGGAATATAAGAATATATAACAAATACTACTATTTTTAATAGTGCATATCATGTTTTTAAGACAAGTTATTAAATTTTAAATGTTTATTTTTGCATGTAAGTACATTATTTTTAATTAATTCAATTTCATTCATTCTTACACCACCTCACTATCTTTTTTTTGTCATAATCTGGTAAACCTTCAACTGTCTAGTTATTGAATACAATTAGGAGTCCAAGTATAGTATAAAAGACGGGCTGATATTGCGAAAAACCTGCGAGTTACTGTCCCATTAAAAGCATTTAATGGATCTCATCATCTGCCTAGCCTATTCCCAACTATGTTGGGGTCGGCTTCCAGTGTAACCGGATGCAGCTTAATACCAGTATTTTACATGGAGCTACTGCCTATCTGACCTCCACAAACACAACCCAGTTACTGGGTAATGCGATACTGGTTGGTAAGACTGGTTGTCAGACTTTCGGGTTTCTGACGACCCGTAACGACTGTCTTAACGTGCTTTCCGAGGTACGGAGAGGTCTTGGTAAATAAAGGTCAAATGGTCACGGACCAACCGCGGAGAGCGTAGCCTTAACTAATCGATCGACCCGTGCGGCTGTTATTATTACTTAGCCACAAGCCCCTAAAAGCATATGAATATGATGGATATTAATAAAACACCGTGTTTACTCATACTTTCTCTGTTATAGCAGACAAAGGTACGTTACCTACTCGTCATCGCCTTACGTAAAATAACGTTGAAGTTGAAACGTAAGATATTGCATTACGTGTCAGACCGGATTGTGATATATAATGTACTTATGTATTACCGGTAAGGTAGTGGTCAAGTTTATGAAGATGTTTGATAAGAAAGAGGTCTTTGAGACTCATGAAATAGGTACCGCATGTTTTTGAAGCAGGTTTTGGTGAATTAAGTTTACCATGTCTTTGTCTTTAGATTTTCTCGATATTCGACGATAGTTATTGTCGCTCGATATGTTGTGTTTTGACGATCAATAAAATCAAATCAAAATCAAAAGTCATTTATTCAAACTAGGCTGAGAGTCAGCAGTTTTCGACGTCAAAATTACATAAGACAGTCCCCCAAAACACCCGGCCTTCAACACTTCCTAGTGTTTTAGCTGGGAAGAAGAAGTGGCGCAACAAACTCCCCAGCAGCACAGCTGTCTGTTAAGTAAGAAGAACTTGATTCTATACAATAGTAGGTGTTTGTGTATAGTAATTTACTAAACACAATAACATTTAAAAAAATTGCCATATGTCAGCTAGTTAATAGATTAGTCAGCTTCTTGCAGATATGCTCGATTTTATCGATCGTTACTGTCGAATGTTAAATTCACAAGTGAACATGTGATGGTAGATTTTTCAATCAATAACGACCCACAGTGGCAATCGACAAACAATACCAACGATTTCAATCATTTGCGGCTTACACGTTCGCTCGATTTTGTTAGACACGTGTCGATCGACAATCGAGAAGATCTATACTTCGGCGTATAGGCGCCATATTGAGAACTTGAGAATATCGGCATTACCTCCAGACGTATCAGTCTTCTCCATGAAGTCTCTCCGCATTATGAAAGCTTTAATTTAGAAGTGGAAACGTCATGCAGTATTCAATAAGTACTGCACAACATTGAAGCAAAGCATACTTTTCCAACACTTTCACATCATATGTTCCATGATTGTCATGTCTTTCACATCACAATCGAACAATCCAATCATTTCCATTTACAATGTAACCTTTTGAGAGAAGCTTTCAAAGTTTTCTCTCGATATCTTAAGAAATCTGTACATGTGTTACTATCGTGAGGGAAATAGGCCTATGACCAACAGATTTTAAAGAAACGGCAATTATTTTGATGGGGCCGAAATGATCTTCGAGAACAATCAATTCTAGTAGGTAGGTGCCTATAGGTAGGTAGGTATATCGTTGTGAAGAAAATGATTGTCAGGCAGCTTCAAAATGCATCTCGGTAAAAATAAAACCACGAACATGACATGACAGTCCGGAAAATGTCGTAAAGTTTATTTGTATTTGTTTGTAGCCAGTATAAGAAAATTAATCACCTACCTCAAAATTATAAGCACATAACACGTTTCTGTTTTGCACCTGTGACGGAACGAGGAAGCAGACAGACTGTACAAATTTTACGACCACTGCAAAAAACAAATTAAGTATATATATGTTATATTGAGGCATCAGAAGCCCGAAATTTTAACAACCAGTCTTACCAAGGGGTATCGTATTACCCAGTAACTGGGTTATGAAGGTCAGAGAGGCAGTCGCTCAATGTAAAAAACTGGTATTCACCTGCATCCGATTTGACTGGAACATTGGGGAATTTTATTTTTAACTTTTTAGTATTTATGATGCGGGATGTAATACGGCGTAGTTCGTAGCAGCGTTTTTCCGTTATCTAGCTCGTAATAATTCGTAGAACCCACGAATATGTGTTGTTTTGAGCACATAAAGTGTTTTGTATCTAAGGCCACCTTCCAGCTCCAGCATCAAACCCTGGTTACCATATAGGATCCAAGACAAATCGAACGAGCAGAGACTCGATGAGGTTGCGTCGTTTCTTTACTGAGTTCCTATGACCACCTTCCAGCTCCTACATCAGATCAGACCCTGGTAACCATCTAAAAACAAACTACTCGTCAAGACGATTCAAACGAACCCAAACTCGATGAAGTTGTGTCGTTTCATTGCGGATTACATGGCCACCTTCCAGCTCCATCATCAGAGCAGCATCATATCATCATATATTGCAATGTCACGCGATTTACACATGTATGCAAAATTTCAGCTCAATCGGTAACCGGGAAGTGGATCAATTTAATTTGCAAGATTTGATGACCGACATCGGAACAGGTGAAACTAAATAAAAGCTTGTAAAATTAAAAACATCATTCACTAAGACGCATGACGTAGTTTGAATCACCCTGTTAAGGAGATAGAATTAATGATGTAATGTAATGGTAGGTAGGTGCAGATATCTTCTACCGTTTGATACGTAAACATTATTAACAGGGAGGGTGGGTGTTTCATAATTGTAAAGCATTATTTATTTTTCTTTGTACCTATTATCTTAATTAATGGTAACAATGTTTTAATCGCGCCTAGAGGTATTTTATGACGGATACATTGAGTGGACCGCCTTTGTAAGACGACTAAAATGTCACGGTGTATATATACGTATATACTTGAATATATTTATATAACACCTGTCCGATGAGGTATTTCTTTCGATCGAGTTGACTCGTGGTGTCGTGGCCCCCCTCTTTCCTCTACTCAATTATCATATATTTTCAACACGACTAGCTCCCCTCTTCGTAATCTCTGGAAATTAATATTTATGCGACCTCTCACCTAGATAATCCTTCTCATTTACTCAAGCTCAAACGTGTCTTTAAGCAGCAAGTTTCGATGAATATTTGTTTATAGACAAACAACAAGATGCATCAATTGATTAAGTAATTCTTAAGTCGTAAATTAGCATTACTTTCTCACTCTCGACGAGTATCTTGTGAAATATTACTTTTACCGGTACTTAACTTAGTGTGATCTTTTTAGATTCATATTTGTCGCAGTCACGAAAGGCAATACGTAGGTAATGACCACTTACATCGTATGATAAAGGTAATATTATAACACGGAATGAAGTAAACACTGGCACAGCAGATAATAGAGATATAATATAATGTATATAAAAAACACAGCGCCAATCCCAAAATATTTTGAGGCCCAATTTATTAGGTCCAAAGAAATTGAGATAAGATATTGCAAGTCCATTTCTTCGTAAGTTCTAAATATGAATCAGCTCAACCAGGGGCTTATCAATAGAAAATGGCGCCTAGGGCACGCATCACAAATTGTACCCCCTTGTAAATGATCTTCTTGGTCTACACTGAGCAAAGGTAGGTCGCATAACCTTTCTTGACCAATTATAGCTTTCAATAAAGAAAGTATTAATTTCAACTTGCTAAAAAATCGCTTGTAATGCTGCAATTTTAAGAGAATTTGAATAGAAATAGGCAGATTTGGAAATACACTTTCATCCCCGTCCTGCACAATATATTCAAGGAGCTCTTCAGAATTCTTAGATATGGGTACGGTAGGTACAGTATGAAATGGTTTATAATTGTTATATATTTTTAAGTGGCGACTTTTTGCGTTCCCCTTCGATAGGCGTCCAGGGCTCTTGCCCTGCCTAGTTACGCCACTGAGCTCAACAACGTAAATAATGCAGTTAATGTTGTTCAACTGTCAAAATGAAAGCCATTGCTATTGGTAGAGTGTTACTCCTCTGACATTAATTAATAGATTTCCCAATTGACATACTGCTCACTTACCTCAAATTAGCCAGCTCAAAACAAGAGTTAGCCAGCAAATAGTCTCCACTCAGCAGAGCTATCTTGTTGCCGAACATCATATCATCGGGCTCAGCAGCTATGGGCTGACGAGAGTTCATGTTGACCAGGCCTTTGTGCACCAGGTGAGAGGTCCGGATCATCTCTGTTACTTCGGCAAGTGCGCGTTGGCTGGTGGGAAAGAAATATGGAGATGAGAAATCTAATGAAATCTAATAAAAAAAATAAAAAAAATATAAACTGTTCACGATTTTGGGATGTCAGGAATTTAAAATCTTTTGTCAAAAAGAAAAGGTGCTCGATTCTGGGCAAACATTATAGTACCTATTATACTGGAAGGTCATGGTATTGAAAATACAGTTCTATAATAAGTCAGCAAAATAATCATCCTCGGTCACTCTCATCCCTATTAGCCGCCCTGCGAAGATCGTGAGGGTGTTCTAAATACTGTGTTTTGGATGTTACTTACGTTTGCCGATTTATAATCTCCGTTCAAGAACTTATTTGTTTTGCCATTTCGTCTATTGACATTTTGCGGGAGTAGCAGAGGTGGCCTATAGTTACAGCCCCGAATTACGTGTCGCGGGTCGTGGATTCAAACGTAGGCAAGCACATTACTATGTGTAATTTATTTATCACCACTGCTCTCAAAACGGTGACGGAAAACATTTTGAAGAAACCGGTATGTCCTAGAACCAAACATTCGAAGACATGTGACATCCCCAATACACACTGGGCCGGTGTGGTGGCCAGCTCGCTCTCACAGAGAGGAGGGCTGTGTCCCAGCAGTGAGAACCTTAAAGCCTGATTTTGCTTATGCGTATGCTCCCAGAAATTAATGGAAGTCGTGTGTTTTATCCAGAATCGTTATGTTGACTGTATTATAATCTTCTATTAATAAGTTGGCATAGGTCCTGCAATGGTGCAGTGCTATGGTAATCAGGTGCATTGTTTAGGATCATAAATCTAAAATAAAAATAAAAATAAAAAAACACGCTTTAAAAACCAAACTAAAAAGTAGAAAATAATTTAATTCTATTTAAAAGCGTGGGGTGCTTTATGAGGTATTTTTATAATCAATTAATATCAAGCACTTTACTGTACTTTTTAGTTTGGTTTTTAAAGCGTGTTTTTTTTAGTTTTTTTAAACTATTATTTATTTTCTATTTTTTAGTTTTGCTAACTACAAAAGCGTGTTTTTTTATATATTTTTTTTTTATTGAATTGTCATAGGTCCTCGATAAGTACAAAGTTTAAATGAAATCTGAACGTTTAAAGTGAGTCAAAATAGCGTCTAAAGGAGTCGGTTACATACAAACATACAAACAAACATACAAGTGAAGCTAATATAAAGCGTGTAATAAAGCGTGTAAAAAGGAGTTACAATAACAGAGTGTACTACGTGAGCTCGACAAATGGATGTGCGAGTAACGCTTTTGCGACAAAACTGTACTGTGACTCACCATAGTTCGAATGCACGCTTGTTCGACACACTGAAGCTCGACATCACGCTGGTGTGACAAATGATTGTGCGACAGTAGTTCGACACTACGGTAGTGCGAAAAACAATTGTGTACGTTAGTGCAGCATTACAGTAGTTTGACAGTACCCAAGTGCGACAAACGATTAAGTACCTTAGAATATAAACGAAAATAACTTCATATATTTAATTAAAACAAAGTACATTGCAATATAATCAAAACTATTTATGGTACGAACGATTCGATCAGCTTTCACCGTGTATGATGTTTTTCAGTTCTGAGCAGATTTACAGGCAATATTTGACAACACCTTAATCTATTTTGCTATTTGCAACACATTTTCTTACGGTTTCAGTCACTGCTATTGTATGTGCCCGGCACTAGATGTTTTAAGCTCATTGCATTCCTTGTGATGCAAGCTTTTTTCGATTGAGTTTATTTCATTTCTGAGCATATTTACGGACAATATTTTTGTTGTTTCTCTCTATATCTCTCTATATATCTAGCAGTGCTTTGTCAACTCTTGGCTATGGCACCAGAATCAGTGTTGTAACTAAAGACGGTTTTGAGCTATACAAATTGGAATTACGACTCATAGTGAAAAATGGAGGATCGCGCGCATACTCACGCACACGCATTGTGAAGTAATAGGCAAATTATGTCCCGCTTAAAAATTGTCATAAATATGACCTATCTTTTGAAGGCACAGCCATCATTCACACTAAAACTCTCATCTTAATAGCCTTTGAAATCTTACATGTTTTTGTCGGTCAAAAATATTGAACTTACCACCAATACTGGGAAGGAAAAGACGTTTTCACAGTAGGTAAGTACATACTAACAAGTTTTATAGCCCGGAATCGAATCCGGGAGCATTACCAAGAGTTTGTAAGTAACTCAGCTATGGAGGTCATCAGTTATACATATAATTATGAATACAAATGTTAATTCTTCATGTCGCATAATGTCGAGCTTCAGTGTGTCGCACAAGCGTGCATTCGAACTATGGTGTCAGTACAGTTTTGTCGCACAAGCGTTATTCGCACATCCTGTGTCGAGCTCACAGAGTACACTCAGAATAACAAACATCAAACTGCGTTGTTGTGTGTTACTAGTTACATAGAAAGTTAAGTTAACGGCTTTCGTGTCCCGCTTCTATGTCCACATGTGCATAGATAAACAATTTATACGAATCGAATGCTTAACTAACCGAATGGCGCTAACCTGCGAATTTACGCATGTACTGGCGAAGCACGTAGACTGTGAACGAAAACCACAAGCTTCATAGATATGCAACCAATTATGGCCGTAACCATCATCCATCGCTCCTAGTTTTCTCAAATCGCTCTATTCTATCTTATTGATACAGACTAATCGTCTAGATTTTGGGTTCACTGGCAAATAATAATTATATTGTAACCTAGCTATAGGTAATATTTTAAGGTACTCATGACGTCTCATCTTTGTGTTAACCTGTGCACCTGCTTACTGTATCAGGACAATAAATATGATCATCTACCAACTGGGCCCGCGTGGTAGATTGCAGCCCTGTCGAAGACAAGGCATGTGTCCCAGCTGTGGGAACATTATCTAAATATTTTCTATTTCGATTGTAGAGGTAACATGAGAAGTAGGAATTGCGGGGTAATATTTTTATAATCAGAATTTTCAACTATTTTCCCTCACTGTTGGCCACACACGATGATAACATCACCGGGAACTATCTCTGGAACATACATCAGCATTACGAGCATGAATATCAATAAATATCTCTTTGCATTACAAATATCTTTACAATTATTCATCGAATACACCAGTCATGTCCATTCTACAGGAAGTTTTATGAATAAGTTGTTCAGTGATAAATAAGGAAGTGGAATTATCACTTTCGTACCTTCACCCGGCCAATACCCTTTCAATAATTTGTTGGTGCACTGTGCAGTAAATTGCCTTATAAAATATTAAGGCAGTTTAAAATCATGCTATCGAAAGATTGATCAAAAATACTGGATGGAAATTAACCGCGTTCTCTGCTCTAAGGTCACATACGAAAGTGGTGGTATCTGCTGGTGATGAAACTGATTTAGAATAATAAGTTTGGTATTTGAATTGACCTAACAATTTATTATCTAATCTGTCAAAATTAAAACGAAAATAAGTAAGTAACCGGTAGGTACCGGTTAAATCCCAACCTCAAAAGTGCTAGAGGCTGACATATCCAACCTTACAACCAGCTAGTCGTGCCAGGTTTGCCATTGCCAACCCCATTCTATGTTTTACATTTAAGACATTAAATGAAATAGATATAACTGGGAAGTAATTAAATTGCACAGGTAATTTCCACTTCAGGTAACTAAAATTGAACTGAGTTGATTAGAATCTTGTCTCCTGTCAAAATAATTGGCCATCAACATGATCTGCAAATTCCCATGGCTCGACAGAAGCACCGAGTTTGGTATCCTATCCCAGCATGTCTTAAAATCATTATCAGTATTAATTTAATGTTTTGCTCACCTGTGCAGAACTCCAGCAGCCTTATCCTGTTCCATGTCAGGGATTTCCGGGCTGTGACCGGCTGCCTTCGACACCAGCAGCACGATGAGCCCCCATGCCTGCATGTTGTTCTTGCCATTGTAGATCAGGTTCCTAGACAAACAATTACGGATTAAGATAATTTTATTTGTAAGGGGCATCTTCTGATCCTGGTTTTCTTGGTCAACCGCATGTCCAATTTAATTCCTGACATTTCGACCCATGCGTCTTATCTTGAATGAATTGGGTATTATTTTAATCAATCTCATACCTCATAGGATATAATATGGTTTCCGACATTCTCACAACGATATTACCTAAGGCTCCCATTGATGCTGCGGCCCTTAAAAGAATATCTTACGAAGTTACGACATATTATTATGAACCTACAACGGTTCGCAATAGTTACGAGACGACCAGAATGTCTCGAGGATACAAAAAAGTTCTCTTAAGTAAATCTAGGTCGAATTTAAAGATTGTGCGCGTATTGACAGATGCTCGCACGGTCATTTAAACGTTTCATAATAAATATTTTGCAACGCTTGCAAGATCGAAACCACAACTGTGTTGCCAAAAATTATAGCATTTAAGTACATTAAAGAAGGCGCTTCGCTCAACTTGTGACTCTACAAGTTGGAGAGGCGAGAGAAGGGAGAGAAGAAAAATACGATGAGCAAAAATATTTTTAGAAAAAGAAAGGATATAGTATTTATTTTTAAATCGAAAGTGCATCTCACAGAGAGTAGAGACAAGGCCTAGGCTGTATCCCAGCCGTGGGACAAGTAGGCTGATTGTACTAAAAGGGCTTATGACGATAACGTAAGCTTACAACCAGTGCGTGATGTTACAGTAAAGGAATACTAATAACAATGTAGCATAAGCGATTAAATGAGCGATGAGGGGCAATGTTGCAATAAGGAATGTGCATTGATTGCCGATCAGTAGTAACCTCTGCACGCGATGTGTTACGTACAACGGACAAAGGAAACTCGTTATTTCCTACTAAGTTAGTACAGAGAAAAACGAAGAAGTAAGTCAAGACAAAGTAATTGTATTGACAGCTCATCAGCTGTCAATACAATTACTTCCAAAGGAAAGAATAAAAATGAAAACTTCTGGTGAAGATGTAAGAAGAGATCTGTGTCGCAGATAAATTACTTGCCTTATCAACGCATAAATGACTACAACAGAAGAGTACCTATATCGTAAGTGCACTACTTAGTCCATATCAGATTATAATGTTAGCATAATATTTCTACAGATTTCCTAAATTAAATTTTTTTATCGGTTCAAAAGCAGCTTTTCGAAGATAATGTGAACTTCAGAATTAACTTAGATATAACAACACTTGGACTAGGACTCTACTCACAGACAAAACTTAAATTACGGGTAATGAACATTGAAGTAGAGAACAATATTGCAAATTACATTAGTGGCATTCTTTTGAGCGCACATTAAGATCGTTAACATTGATAAATTACTTGCAAGTTTCGTAAACCAGTCTCCACTTTTAAATATGGCAGGTATGTGTATGAAGAGCAAAAAGTTTCGCACTGTCTCACAATACAGTATTGGACGTCATATGGAAACATGATACCGGAAGGAAATTATGAATCTGAAAGCCTTTGTTTTTGTAAACAGACAAGACGGTAGAGTTTCATCGAGCTAAATTATACAGTACATATCCGGAATACTAAATTTACATGGCAGCTGAAGGGACACAAGTAAAAACGATTACTTGCTTGTGTGAAAGAAGATATGGCTAGATTATACCGGCTGATTCAGATGTTCGGAAAAAGATGATACGCCAATTAAATTGGGATTAGAACAGAAGGATGATGATGATGATAGTAAGTAGTGGTAAATTGGGTAGTAACATGAAGATATAGGTGATGGTCTGGGGGCAGAATTGTCGCAGAATCATATACTACGAGATGAAAACGTAGGTGGTGCAGATAACGGAAAGTCCAAACCACCCCAGTTTAACAAAATCTTGAATGAAGTAGCTTTGATCTAATAAACCGTGCGCCAAAGTGAAGATTTCCCAAAGACAAAGCATCAAACCTCCTTACAATCTTTCATACCCTATCCTCCCCCATTATTATTTCCTAAAGGGTAGGAAAATAGGGGATAATAGGGTGGAAAATAGCAGGTTTAAAAAAAACCTTCCTTAGTACCAAGTTCCTTAGTTCTTCGTTACAAAAGGAACTCTTGTGCAATATTGCATGGACACCGCTGAGCGTTGTCTGACAGAATGAATGAATTAAAAAGAATATTTTCTGATCTTTGACATTTACATGTGTATGAAGTGTGACAGCCATACAACTCATACGCATTATTTAAGTTATACAAGACGTTAATGAACGGGGATGTGTAAGACATGCGTGCATGTGTACAAATGATTGGGTAAATAATAGATTTCAGTACATAGGTACCTACTGGCTTTCTATTTAGCTTCAGTATAGTTGAAAGTCGGGCTATTCACTAAATACAAATGACCATAGTCAATTTTATGGTAGCCATTTGTTTTTAGTGTTTTAATATCGTGGCTCTTTAATTTCTTCTTCTACGAATCTGTGATTCTTTTTTTTTTCTTGCCTATGGGAACGGGTGCATGCCGTTTGTCTGTACATCTTTTTAACAGATTTCAAAACGGAGGTTCCAATTTAACGTATATGGTATGCCTCAGGGGTGGTCCCATATAAATGTTATTAACCTTGCTTAGTTGTTTTTGAACTGACTTTAATAATACGTATTTTTTATTTTCCCACATAGTGTACATTGATGATATTTTAATAATTTCATGTCACTGTTATTTACACAACTAGTGGTATCCAAATTTGTGTAGTGTCGGTACCTACCTACCACAGCTAAAAAGTGAAAAACAAAAAACTTACAAAAAAAAAAACACTACAACGTGAAAAATAAATTTAATTTCGGTGGTCGGTGGCAAAAAACGAAAATACAAAACCAAAGACTTCCGAAATTAAAGTCATTTTTCTCGTTGTAGTGTTTTTAAGTCAGTTTTTTTTTAAATCTTTTATTACAGTGCTGTATATTTTTAATCATAATAGCATAACATCACGCCTTATAGAGTTGTACCAAAGCCCACATTTCACCGACAGCTTATGTTTAAGCCCCATGTAATAGAGGGCGAGCCTATTGCCATCAACCGGGCACAAATCCAGACTCTAAACGCTACTGAGTTATTTCAGATAGAAAAACCTCTTGACACTTTGCCCGACCCAGGAATCGAACCATAATCATCATAATAGGTAGCCGTTTATGCGCTTTTGCCATTAAAGAAACCTGAAAATCATATTTTCCAACGTTTTCTAAGTCTAAAATAAGAATTCGTTTTCATAGTGAGGTAGTACTGAAGAGTACAATCAACCGCTGTGTATGGCATTTGTGGACTACGAGAAAGCCTTCGACTCCATCGAAATATGGGCAATTCTGGCCTCAGTGCAACGATGTCGAATTGACTGGCGCTATATCGAGGTGTGGAGATGTTTGTATGACGCTGCTACGATGACTGTCTAGATCCAGGATAAGGAAACAAGCTCCATTCAACTGCTCAGAGGGGTGCGACAGGGGGATGTTATATCTCCGAAACTGTTCACCAACGCGTTGGAGGACATCTTTAAGACGTTGGACTGAACTGGACAGGGTATCAATATTAACGGCGAATACATCTCACACCTTCGGTTTGCCGATGACATCGTCATAATGGCAGACACACTTGTACAGTTAGACCAGATGCTGCACAGCCTAAACGGAGCCACTCGGCGGGTTGGCCTCGGCATGAATTTGGACAAGACGAAAATCATGTGCAATTCGCACGTCTTGCCGAGTCCAATACACATCAAAGGATCACTTCTCGAAGTTGTGAAGGAGTATGTCTACCTAGGGCAAGTCATCCAGCTCGGCAAACACAACTTTGAGAAAGAAGCCGACCGGAGGATCCGGTTGGGTTGGGGAGCGTTTGAGAAACTACGTCAAGTCTTTTCGTCGCCTATTCCGCAATGCTTGAAGCTTCAACCAGTTCGTCCTGCCCATGATGACATACGGTGCCGAAACGTGGACACTGACAGTTGGGCTGGTCCACAAATTTAAGGTCGCTCAGCGCGCTATGGAGCGGGCTATGTTCGGAGTTTCTTTGGAGTATAAAATCAGGAATGAAATTATCCGGAAAAGAACCGGAGTTACCGACATAGCTTGTAGAATGAGACAGCCGAAGTGCCAGTGGGCTGGCCATGTTTGTCGCAGGACCGATGGACAGTGGAGCAGACGAGTCGTGGAGTGGAGACCGCGTATCGGCAAATGTAGTGTGGGACGCCCACCGGCTAGATGGACCAACGACCTTAAGAAGGTGGGTGGGACAGACTGGATGCAGAAGGCGAAGGATAGAGTGTTGTGGCGCAGCCTGGGAGAGGCCTATGTCCAGCAGTGGACTGCGATAGGCTGAGTTGATAGTACAGAATGCTTAGTTCGTGGTTCCGACTGTGTGGGCAGTTTTTGCTCCTTTTATGAGGGTGAACTCCATCCGAATTGCATGCACATATTTTTAACCGACTACAAAAAAGGAGTAGGTTCTTAATTCGTCGGATTTTTTTTATTTTTTTATGTATGTTCCTCGATTACTCAAAGACGCCTGAACCGATTTGGAAAATATTATTTTAGTTAGAAAGGGTTATAGTTCCCAAGTGGTCCCATGGTCATCAGGTCAGGCTTGATGATGGAAGCCTGGAGAAATCGAGGAAACTCTTCCTATTTTATAGGCACACTTGTTTTCATGCCCAGTAGAGGTATACGAATAGGTGTGGAACACGTACCCTACCAAAAAAGTGTATTTTTTTTAGTTTTTGTTTATGGTTGGAACGACAGTAATAAAACTGCAAAACCAATTTGCATCAAGTATAATTAAAAACTTTACAAAGTAAAAGCAATTTTGTTATGCTAATGTAATGTAAATTGTAGAATGGAACTGCCACTTCGAAACAATAAAGCATCGAATTAAAAATAAAGATATCATGAAAAGCGCTTTATAGCTGGTTGAAAAATTTACTTATTAGTCGATTCGCACGAATTTACTCGCCAGAATCAGTTAATAAATTGCCTGACACGTATTTCGGGAGTTGTCGATTCGCCCACAAATAAATTAACTTCGTGCCTACACAAAATAATATTTATTTATGTGTCTCGTACGAATCGACTAATAAGCCAAAAAAATGGCTTCCCACGTTTCGGGTCGCGGTTTTTATTTCTGCATAGTGCGTGTAAACGATAGAGAGATTTTTAATGGTAACACACACACAGTATGGAAGAAAATAGTAGTGTGTGGGGACATCAAAAACAGAAGATAGGTAATGACCAGTTTGGTCGTGTTATTGATTTATATGTGGTTCATTTATTTATTTATGAGGTTCGTAAAATAATGCTGTGAGTCACGTACTTAGCAGTTTTCAGAAGGGGGTGGTTGCTCCCGACCAACTTGCGTAGGTGGAGTGCTACGTTCGCAATCTCGTCGCTCAATACCCATCGAAGGCTCAGGAACGAGGTCGGATATCCCACAATTTTCTCCGCCTCACTCACTGCTCGGTTCCAGTCTGGCTTCGAGTTGTGTTGTGCAACACTTGCTCGCTGCGTGCTGCATGTGTTCACTTCCCTAGCACTACAAGGTCCCCAAAGTTTCGAAACCAACGCACTAGATGACTGAACTTTCACTAAATCGCACTTCACGACATGACACAATCGGCTCAGACTCATTTTCCTAACGAACTACAAACTGCACCGACCCAGGAATACCAAAGACTACGCAATTCGAATTTCGAAAGCGCGAAAGCAATTATTTGTACAACAAACACTAGACTAGCACAAAATCACGTTATTTGCACAGATTATATGCACTAAAGCGTAGTCTAACCCGATAAATTCAATAAGAAACCCTCGAGTAAAACTTTGTAGCTAAATTCAATTTTTTATGTAAATGTTGCACAAAACAGATTTTATTTCGTAAATTATTTAAACGACGAATTACGAACGTGCACAACTTTCGCGCGTGATCGGTTGACTGACCGAATGGTGAATGAAGTCTATGTACTGGCGTCGGATTCGCTAATCGGGGATTGACGAATGATGTTTTCTCAATTCTCAATGAGCTACATTTTCTGAAACTGAATGTTACAGAAGTACAGATGTACAGATCTGACAGAATCATCCACGCACTGCCTGCAGCATCTTTTCAATAACAAGGTAACGATTGACATCTATGAAACATCTATGAAATTGCCAACAGTGACGATAAGGCGAATTAAAAAACCATAATTGAATGTATGAGTAGGATGAACCATTTAAAACAACCTACATAATTATTCGAACGTGCTTTGTGCAATAGGTAGGTAAGTACCTAGATTAAAATCAATTAATATGTCATATATGTATGTATGGCCCGCAAGGGCCGATGCCTGCCAGGGTTGCGGGTTGTTCGAAAGAGATACCGCGGCCCCTGGCACACAGGCAACTGAGGGAACATGGGTGGGTTTTAGTCAGTTAAAGTCCGACACGCCCTCCTGCTCCACCCAGAGCGGGAGTCATTCGATGATTTCCCACCCAAAAAAAAAAACTAAGTACCTACCTATTCAAAAATAATCTGACGTATCAAACACCACTGTTTTCTATTCTTTTTGTTTATGGCAATGGTGCCTGCCAATGTCAGATGTGTTGAGAAAATGTGCAAAGGAAAGAAAAAAGGAAAAAAAAAACATAAATCCGATACTTTATAGTTACTAAAAGTTTTATGTGAACTTGTTGTTAGTAGGTACACTGAAGCAAACAAATAAAAGTATTGATAATATATGAATAAGAGAAGAGAAGACCTGAGCTGAATAAGAGCTTTGGGGAAAAATGTGTTAGTAGGGATGGAAAGTTAGTTGGGACAGGGATCTTTAATTTAGGGAGATGACTATACAAGTCATGGGTTGGGTTATTTCTGGAGCAGTTAAAAAAGATGTGCTCCAAAGTACCTTTATCCAACCCACATTCACACAGCGATGTATCTCTGACCCGGATTTTATGTAGAAAAACCGGAGAACAACAATGGCCTATACGGAGACGGCAAAGAATGGATACCACCTTCTTGAATATTTTTATGGGTTAAACCAAGGCTTGTGTCGAACATTAGGCTGTATTGCGTGATAGAAGGCACCATTCTGTTTACTTGAGTTTTGCCACTGCACCTGCCATGAAGTTAGCAAGCTCTTTTTGGGTAGGTTCAGCAAATCGTAGCCCTGCAATTGAAAATGTTTAAGGTCAAAGGCTTGTGACGTTACGTTACAGCATCCTTAGCGAGAGCATCCACATATTCGTTTCCACTTATGCCACAATGGCTTGGGGTCCAAACTAAGTGTACGGTTTTTTTATTCTTGGACTTAGAGACTTTTTTATTTGAAGCAGGATCGGACTGTGCAGTTTACTCTTGAAAGGATTCTGCTCCAAAGCTTGCAAGCTACTAAGTGAGTCTGTAAAGATGACACCAAAAGTTATGCTATGAGCCCACCACTGTTTTAGGTACCCTTTAAGAAAATCATATTTATAGGTAAGTCATTAATTATCAAGTCACCGAAAACGACTAAACTCCCATTTACAAATTTGCTATTTTCTTTATCTAGGCGTACTTAGTTAAATGAATATTTAACTAAGTACGCCTAGATCAAGAAAATAGCAAATTGGCAATCAGACTTGCGGGAAACCCTCGACACAGTCTATTTTGAAGCATGTAACCCTCTTTTTACCTCCACTGTCCGTGAACCTGAAGTCTTCAGCTAAAATCGGAGCCGGTTTTTCTCTTGAACAAAAATTAAATACATTGTACGGAAATTTTATTGAGGCCATTTCAAGAGAAAAAAAAAGAAGAAAGAGAGAAGAGTTTGTTGCTAGCTAGCACCAAGAGTTTTTCAGGCCTACTCTCACTTACTAACAGCTAGTACGACCACTGTGTGAAGGAGATTACTTCTTAGCAGGAGGTGAAGTTGAACAGAATTGAACTAGAGATCGATAGAGGAGTACTTAGTACTTACATTTTGAGGGATCAGTGATACCACAGTGCAAATTTAAACCTACCAAAATTTTTACGAATATTATCAATAAATGAGTATGAGGTATTCTAAAATAAGTTCTGTTACTTTACAATAAAACAATAATAACACACCAATAAATCATCTCGCTAATATAATTTCTCAGTTTTTTTTATTTCCGAATTATTAAGAAGACTTTGCAGTTAACTTTTTGAGTTTATTCGCAGTAGTTGTCACCCAAGTTTACTATTATTTATAAATTCAATATTCCACACTACGCCCAAGTTTTCCAAGAAATACCGAAATTATAATTAAATTTTGCCCACTTAGTGTAATGTCATGTAAACCATAAACCATCTGATCGCACAGATTGAGAGTCACTATCAATATTAATAACTATGGAAAAACTAACTAGGGTTATTGCGGAATGATTATGCATTGGAATTACCCTAGCTAGAAGGGTTAAAATGAAAATACTGTTAGGACGTTGTTATGAATTTAGTTCGTCGTGGTTGTGCTGACGAAAATCATAGTTATAAAATCATATTTGACAGCTCTAATTTATTTCTATCACTTTCTTGTTTCATTAGAAGGAAAAAGACAGCAATAGCCTAAATTGAGTTTAGTTGATGCACAACAAAACAAAATCATACCCAAACATTCTTTGAATGTAAATATTCGTATGCTGTTGTACCATACAATATCCTTCGAAATATTTGTGTATTTTCAATTAAAAACATACTGAGTAATATAATAAAACAACAAATTCTATTGTACGTAAAGCAGACCATCACCCGGCAACACCGATTTAACCTATTGACCAATCAGGACGTTTCTTCATTTAATTTCGTTCATACAATCTCGAGCGCCAGCCAATCTGAATCCCGGGCGGGCCAGAAATAGTTCACAGTCTGTCGCTCATTCAGTTGTTCGTGTACTGCCGGTCATTGTAGTCGTCTGTAGAGCGGTCACTACGCACTTGCCGGTATCTTTAGTGTCCTAATTGATCAAATTTTCCATCCAACACATCTGTTGTTATTTGATAACATTTGTGTGTGAAAGTGAGAACTTAAGTGGTATTGGAGGCTAGAAAAGTTTATTTAATTTACCGAAAGTACTTTGAGGTAAGGGATTTTTTGCAGCTTTCTTTAGATTTCTTCACGGGCTATGTCTGGCACATCTTTCGCAAGCACTTGGTGCTCCACGTGTAATGCCATGCATACGTGGTGAAAAATCTACCGGTCTTCAATCACAGCTCTAGTCAGCGTTTTATCCATTTCGCTTTTCCATGTCAAGGGATTTCTTAATCTAATTCATATTTCTATTTTCCTGTTCGCCGGCTGCAGGTTTAATAATAATTATGTAGTTCTTAGTTAACGTATGATAAATCTGCAGCGTTTACTGGTAAAAATAGTATAGTTCTCGGTACATAGGTACGTAAATAGCAATCTGCGATCTATTTTAAGTCGAGATTTGAGATACACAATAAAAATAACAACTGAGCATCTGAATTTCCGCGGTAATTAATTGTTGTTCCAATATGTTCGATTTTCTTGATGCGAATCTCTTTTTTTCTATAAAACAACCGGTCTTTGTAGCGCCACCAATGACCTGAGATTTGGCGGTCATTGATCTGTCAACTGCTTTACATTCATAATTTAAATTCTAAAAAATCTCGCATAGATTTTCGGTTCTGACAAAATTTATACAGAACTGTATTTTATTAGGCACAATAACTCTTATTTATTTACACAACCTTTATAAATTGTTTAATGATCAGTATGTTAAGGTATATAACTTAGTAACCTTTGTCGACATCATCACCAGTGTTTTTTCCTGCTTCAATGACTAGGTTAAGCATATTATTAAGTCATATAATTTATCATGTAATACAAAGGGAATGCAAAAATAAACTCCACCCTTAAAACTGCCCATTGACCAATTATCTCTGTTGTCTTTGTAATGCATTTGTGTGAGAATAGTAAGCAATGCTAATTGAAACTATTACTGACACCTATTTGCATCCACATTCTGATTTCTTATATTCTGATTGTCACTATCCGCATAATCTTTAACCTCATCATAATGTATTGTTCTTAAGATACATTGTGTTTCAATCAACTTTTTTCCTTAGTCAAAAGCAAATAAAAAGAAACCTTAAATAAAATTACAAATTTAACCTCTAGAATTTGTCCTTAACCTGAAATCTTTCAAGTAAGCCATTTAATGACACAATCCGAGTAATTATGATAAAGACCAGACAAAGTCATCATTAAATCTCAATTGCCTAGACACCTCTCATCTTTACAGACAGATTATAAAATTTAATCTTTATTTAATTTCAAATTACTTAACGTCGCCAGATTATACGTCTGGCTTCCATTTGCACATCAAATTGGGCAATAATTATAAAATCACTGTTGTCTTGTGTAAAATTGTTTATAATTTATGCCCTTGGTACAGTTGGTATTTATTTACAAAGACTATGTTAGCATGTCAATGTTTGATAAGTGCACACACATAACATTATAATTTTAAGATTTTACAAGGAACAATCAATGGAGTCACACCCAACTTTTGAAAGTCTTTTAAAATTATGTTATCAGCATAGCCATTTGTCAGGCTATCGTGTTGAAAATCACACATTTCAATTACCTGATTTGCTTTGCCCTGATAATGAAAAGCTCTTGTAAATTTGCTTTAAAATGTCAAAAGCATTTGGTTTTGGATTAATATTGATTTAATAATATTGATTGATTTTAAATTGTGTACAGAAGCATATCAAGTTATGAATCCCCATATTTATAAACGTTGCTAAAAGTTAAGTAATGATTAGCCATACATTTGTGATGTTTAAATGTCTGTTAACTTTAAGCAGCGTTTATAAATAAGAAGGCAAATGTTTGTGAACCTATGCAGATCTTATGAAAAGTGATTTGATAAGCTATTGTTATTTTGGTGAACCAATCACAGTAACACATTTGACAGTGCTTAATTTTTATGTTGATCAACCCTTTCAAGTAAATGGCTGCTATGAATCATCCATTTACGGAATTGAAGGAAATTTCCACCCATTTCACTTTGTCTGCTATTCAATTCACATTGATTAGATGAAATCATGTGATAATTGAGTTTGGTTGTGCTCTCAAGAGTTGATACGACACTTAACATGACATCACGCCTTGTTGCCCCAAAGGGTTGGGCAGAGGTGTACCTATAGTACACCCACATTTGGCCAATTATGTTTCAGTGCTATGTAATAGGGGTTCCTATTGCCATCAACCGAGCACAAGTCTCGATTCCAGGGTGCTACTGAGAAATTCCAGATAGAAAAACCCAGTAACCCAAATATAAAATAAATAAATAAAATAAACACTTTGCTCGACTTGACAATTGAACCCAAGACCTCATGCTCAGCAATAGCGCTTGCGACTACTAGACCAGTGAGGCAGTTGGCGAGTTGTTGATATGGGTTTGGTAACAAAAATAAATTATTAATGACTATACTCCATTTGAAATAAGATTAGACATTTAAAGAAACTTTTTTTACAGTCTGTTCATCTGATTTAGACTTTTATTGCATTGGTAGCATGATAAATGGCAACTGGAGTAAACAGGTAAACAGGTGATATTGTAACCACTTCTTTTGGTCTTAATGCCTTATGCTTACGGAATAGAAGTCAAAATCCGTTGAAAGGACTGTAAAAAAAAGATTTTGCCAGCGGCATCGCCTGCATGGAGTCCGAAAATAATCCCTCGGGAACGTATTACCGGGACACAAAGTATCCTATGTATTAATCCAGGATATGAACTACCTGTGTGCCACATCCCAATCTGTGCAGTACTTTTTTAATGAAAAAGTAACAAACATCCATCCATTCATCCGTCCTCACATACTTTCACGTTTATTATATTAGTAAGACTAATAGGATATTGTAAAATTAAACAGTATTTAGAATTTGATAATTAATTGTATTAAAAGTTTTTAAAACATTGTTAAAAGCTGATGATGGTTGATGGGAAAACACTCGCCCCTATTGAATAAAACTTTAAAAACATAGCTGGCGAAGTATCAGTGTACTGCCTACACTTTTAGGGAGAACAGGCGCGATAGGCAAAAGAATATTGATTTAATTTAACCGTCAGTATACATAGAATACGTCAGTCACTGTACCATGTCTTCTTTAATTCATGGTATAATGACGAGGGAACTACCTAAGCTCTGAATAGGTACGATATCCATGCAAATGAAAATTTTATATATATATATTAAGTAGGTATATATATTATATATATACCTACTTAATAAATAAAAAAACACGCTTTAATAGAAACCCAAACTAAAAAAATCGATAATAATCTTCAATAACTTAAAATAAGAATAGTGATTTGAAAAAATCGAAAAAAGATTATTTTGTAATTTTTAGTCAGGTTTTCTATTAAAGCGTTTTTTTAGGTTTTATTGAAGTTTAACTTCTTAGGTGGCGGCAGTGTACCGATTCGATAGACGAGAATTGAGAGTGAAATTAGTAGGACGTGTCACGTTTAGGTACATTTCGTTACATGAGAGAGAAGAAAGATATCAATCACTCTTTCGCGTGTACGGTGCTGCACGCGGCATTTTTTCATAAGAGTGTGGTTTGAAAAAGACTAACATCATAAAATCCCTGTCAATATTTTAGGAGAAAATCGCTTTTGAATCTTGAGTAATTGTAAGATTTTTATGCTCGTGAGTGTACCTATACGAGCAATAGCTCAATCCGTCAGTGTCGTCTGTGTAAGCATTGTGATTTAAGTGCTACCTTGACTTTGTTGACGACTTGCCTAAATTGGATAGCTAACACTGAGCTACACCATACACCATGCGTTTGCTAGAGACGGTACGAGAATGACTCAGTCAGGCAGCACACATACAATAATCTGTTCTCAATAGGGTATTTTCCAATTTATTAAAAACTATTCTAATTTGAAGAGTGACTTTCACGCTAAAACGGCTGAACGGATTTGGGACATGGGTAGACCATGTCCTGGGTCAGGATATGGGATATTATCCCGATATTCCCACGGGATCGAGACTAGTATGGATGAAACCGCGGGGCGCAGCTAGTAATAAACATAATGAAACCAAGGAATAAACTTATTACACTATACTATGTTATTCCTTACAATGGTGTGGGTATGTGCCCTTGTCGAAATAGAATTTGGTATTTTTTTTGTTTGTCTACGAAATGAGAATTATTTATGAACAGGCACGTTCGTTGAAAAGGGTCTGACAGACACCAGCTGGGTTTTTTTTTTCAATACAGCCCGATAGGTAAAGAAAGCTGCTCAAGCTGCTTTTTATGAAAACTTCATGGAAATTGTTCTACAAGTGTCGCGTCGCGCCTGTTTGAAAAAGCCCCGTGAGCATTCAAACTTTAGCGTTTAATCTAGTTTTATCGCAAAGAAAATTTGACGATCATAAACACGCTATTCAAACCGGATCATGCGGTAGTTACAACGATACTGTTTATATTAGTAATGTCAGTGAACCTGCTATTTCTAGGACAAGGCGAAATAGTTCTTGTTTGAGCCTTGTAAACCTTTGAACATGACCATTGCACGTGCTTACACGCCATAGCTAATTAGATACCTAGTTCGTTCTATGAATGAATTGCACTATGGCTTATGCAATATACAGTTGTACATTTCTGTACAAAAAGATCAGGCAATAACTAAACTAGACAGATTGGTTTGTGGCTAAATATTAACCGCCGCAATGGTCGACCCAAGGGCGAGCTTAACCTTATTCCAGAAACCAAAACAACCATTGAAATAATAATATACTGATACAGTACATAATTATCTTTATATTTTATTATATTATTAATTATTATTGTATAGAATCAAGTTCTTCCAACATAACAGACAGCTGTGCTGCTGGGGAGTTTGTTGCGCCACTTCTTCTTCCCAGTTAAAGCACTAGGAAGTGGTGAAGGGCGGGCTTTTTGGGGGGACTGTCTTATGTAATTTTGACGTTCAAAAAGTGCTGACTCTCAGCCTAGTTTGAATAAATGACTTTTGATTTTTGATTTTTGATCAATGAAACAACCGCCATAAAAAGTGTCACGAAAATAAGAGTTATTCCACTAAGGGCACAGATTTGAACGGCATACCTACTTCATTTCAGATTTCATTTAATGAATTTAAATAAATAGGAAAAGTCGCTTTACCCATATTTGAACACAATACATTATCCTGTAAAATATTCCCACACTTTGAATATGTCCAAGGCCGTTTGTTTGTCAACCATCTTCATAACTATATTTTAATTCTAAAGGATTTAGCAGACTTAGTTCTAACTAACCGAATGCCTAGTTTGCTTTAATGTCCAACACTGTTCCAGGTATGGAGTGGGAAGGGCCGCCCAAGCAAGGCTTGTACGACCCTCAGAACGAGCACGAGGCCTGTGGAGTTGGATTTGTAGTTGCTATCGACGGAAAACGTTCCCATAAAGTAAGTACCTACCCACTTTCATAACCATCGAAACCTTAGGATTAGGAATGCTTAAACTCCAGAAATATTTTTAAGCGAAACTCCTCCGTTCCCTTTTGACGTCTAAGTTCTTTTTCTTGCCTAATCAGCCGATAATGTTCCCACTGTTGAGACACAGGCCCCCTCTCTGTGAGAGCGAATGGGCCGTAATGCACCACGCGGGCCCACTGGCTTGGTAGATGTCACATGTCTTCGAATTCTTGGTTCTAGGACATGCCAGTTTTCTGACGATGTTTTCCGTCACCGTTTGAGGGCAGTGGTCATGAAATAATTTACACAAAGTAAAGCGCGTTTCTGGGTTTGAAACCACTGGGCCACAACTGCTCCAACACCAAAACCAACGAATCCCTTCAAATTCTTGTCAACTCCAATAATAACTTGCACAACCAGTCCATTATTAAACAACACTATACCATTTTCCTCTTTCTTTAAGAAATAATTTTCTTACAAAACCTTCAAAGTCTCGCGTCAACTCCAGAATAATTTTACGCAACCAGCCATTCTTCCACAAAACTTGCCCTTTCCTGCTTTACAATGCTAAGTTTCGAAATATTTTCTTTTCATTTCGCAATTTATCGGAGAATCACATTTACGATCCGTGCTGGAGTCACGTTGAATTTATTGAGTTTTATGAAGTTTTTTTAACTACATATATATGTATAAAAGCTCAATAATGCTCGCATTGTTCCATGTTTGTATGGCTAAAAATTTCCTCGCTGTGAATACCTACCACTCACGTCCGAAAGCCAGACAGACTCCATAAGCCCTAGCAATGCCCTAAGCTGAAATTTGATCTCGACGAGGAGGGTAGCGCCCCTATCTCGTCGCCTTGTAACGTTAATTAATTTGCGATGAGAACTGTCTGCGCTCGTCGTTGTACAGTGAATCTATCGATTAACAGTATTCACTGGATACCTTTTGAAGCTACCCGATGATAATTGGTCAGCTTATCCCCAAAAGGGGAAGATACGACGTGAACATCACTGTCGAATGAGACATTACAATAGCTTTAGGCGCCCTGGCACCCAGAAACGAAATTAGCAGTGAGCAGCTACGCCAATCGCAGTATCGATTATGAGTATCAAGAGAACCATTTCTTTGTAATAGAAACCTAACAGCAAAATTTAGATTGATGCCATAATATGAACATAAATAATGAGTTCTGGTTTTATATCATACCACAGGAGGAATCCTTAAGAAGCATCTTCTCTGCATTACATTTGCCTTGTCAAAATGGCTCATTATATTGAGAAAATGGCAATTTTAACTGCAAAATTTTGGAGACTTTTCAAAAGAACATTGCGTGTGTTTTTTGGCAGCCTTTCTTCCATTTAGCAGACCGTATTATGAACAACAACGTAAACATTTGGAGCTATACGCATCACAAATTACAATGCTTAAGTTTAGGTCCAAATTAGAGAGTCAATCAAGTAACCATTACTGCATTTTATGGTTTCATTTATATTATAGCTCTTGGCTATGGCATTTATTAAAAAGCAAACTCATTATAGGTACGTCTACAACTGTCCAAATCTAAATACAGGATAAAATTTTAACCAGTGCGCAAACTGTAACCATGAATTCAGCATATCATTCTAGACCCCTAGCATAGAAATTTTTCGTCATTTTTTTTTTGTATAACCGACGAAAAATGTTCAAGCTTTTAGAATGATATGCTGAATTCATGGTTGCAGTTTGCGCACTGGTTTAAATTCTACCCTGTATAAGCAGCCATTACCAAAGTAGTTACCTAATTTAATTGTCTAGCTAGACTGTTCAGATTCGATCCAATTTGTATTTGCATGCAGTTGCCTCGTAGGAGAATTTAAATGCAAATTAACTAGTTAATACTAATGGAATCGAATGGAAGCTTACGGCTGCTGGTTGAAGATAAATGTTGAGCGGTTTGTGTAGTCAACCAATTTGACAATACAACCAGCACCCTAATTGCAAAACGCACTATCAATCAAAATCTGAATTATTTCGAAGGTTATTGCTAATCTATTCTTTCATTTTATGTTCGAACAAATTGTCTGCTTAGCAACGTAAACAACGCCATGAATATCGTGGAACTGTCAAAATAAAAGCGATTCCATCTGATAGTGAATTACGCAATTACCCCCCAGGACTCAATGTATGTATAATTATTTAGGTATTCCCGAACATAATGACGTATCCGCCTATCATGTGTTCAACCAAACCAAACAAGAGTAAACAAATTAGTTTTAACCTTGGCTCTTTTGGCGCTGATACATGAAAGCCATGAATTCATCCTATTTTAAAATAAACCTCTTGTAGCAATAATTCACGAGGCAAGTGATAGAACTAATTCTCTGGAGCATGTTTCAATTTCGTCCACCGACTCGCCATCGCCCATCTTCTTTAGAAGTTTTGTATTTTTTCAAACATGGTCTGCGTTTTCTTTTTTCTTGTCTGTTGGTCTGAACCTGGTAATCGAATGAGCTAGTCAGCCAGTAAGTAGCAGGCCTGTAGTAGCTGCCATCCCAGGACCTTTCACACAAATCACTAAATTACGCCAGTGAATTTAAAACATCGTCCCGTGTCTGTTCATCGTTTGAAGATGAAATAGACAAAATAATTATTTAAATAATTATGTTTAATGCTAAACGTATTTAGTGGTTTTTGGTGCCAGTAGGCCTTGATTTAGGATACTAAAAATGGAAATCTGATTACGCAGATCGTTCGAGATGCAGAGACGCTCGCAAAACGCATGGAGCACCGAGGTGCGTGCGCCTGCGACAACGACACCGGAGACGGCGCGGGAGTGCTAACCGCTATCCCGCATCAGTTTTACTGCGCTCAGCTCAGGTAAGAGAAGTCAAGTATGTAGTAACATTTTCGTGTCTCATCCAAAATATTTATTGCCGTGGCTAGAACTGCGGGCTGTGGCGAATATTCACAGGATCGCGTATATTTGGCCAGGAGCATGACAGAGGTAGCAACACTATTGAAACTCCGTACCTGCTAAGTGCTAGACCAGGTCGAAGTGTTACGTACTTTGTCAATTCACGGTAATCACACGCATGTCTATCGCTACGTTTTAAAACGATAACCCTCTACAAATATTCGTGTGCATTATATAGCCAAAGTAATAAGTAGGTATGTGAAAGATTTTTTAAATAAGAAGGACTGAAAACAACATGCTACCGTGCTGGCAGCCAAAGAGTTTATTGTTATTACGTGAAGACCCGTAGACAGAGAAGAAGACCTAAATCTTCACGTGGTCCAATGCGTCACTAATGTACTAGTTTAGTAAGTAGGTCCTGAGACGAATGATTATTGACGGTCGTTACTGAAATTAGAGTAATGTTCTTGCGAGTGTGTACTGATCAAAGAAAATACGTGTTTTACTGCATGAACCGAAGCACCATCACCTAATTTTACACTGAAACGTAATTATTAGAAACGAAGACAGACGTGAATTTATGGTAGCCATTTTGAAATCTAGAATAATCCTACATAATCCGTGTGTATAAGACAGCAAAGAAAAAGACGAAAGAAGAAAAAACTTTTCAGTAATATACAAATAGTTTCCTAAAACGTCAACAAAAACCACATCACGCTACTTCAGTATAGTTTTAATTGATTAAAAGTCAAACTTTGTGGCATTTGGCAGTTTGCCAGACAGTATCAGAACAAACGTGCTTACAGCCTTACACTTGGCATTTAGCCAAATGGTCGGAAAATCGATACGACATGACAAACTGGAGCAACCGCTCTCCAGCGTGGGAAATGTACTGGGAAAATGTGCTAAGATTATGGTTACGCAATCTTAGGAGCTGACTTGTGGGCAAAGAATTCCACAGTGTTACAGGCATAATATGTCGTTAAAGATGTTGTTGTGAAGAAAATCGGCAGTATGAACGCGAGCGAATCACGTAAGCGAAGCAAAAGGAGTATACAAGGATCTTAGCAGGTGGCGTTCTGTAGTTTTTGCCTTGTAGTCCATATAGGTATTTATGTAAAATCCGCAGTGTTCTCCAGCTTGCTAATAGAAAGAATGAAAACATACTGTAAGCACTAATCAATAGTGATATGAAAGGTGCCAAGCTAATCATGTTACAAAATTGCTTCAGATAAGCATACTTCATAAAGTAAAAATGTAAAGTACCTATAAAGTATCTTTAATTACGCCAATGACCTCCTTTTGTCCAGTAAGTACCTAGCCAAATAATAAGAGCAATATGTGAACAATAGTCTTTTTAGTAACTGCATTTTACGAACTGATGAGTATTAGGTACATGATGTTCTAAATTATGCCGTAACACACGATCAATCAGAATAATTAAAAAAAAATATTGCTCATCCATTGCCTCATATGTTCGAAAAACGAGTATGCTTATCAACGTAAATACCGCAATGAATGTTGTTGAACTATCAAAATGGAAGCCTTTCCTATTCCTATATACCCTACTGTTTAATTGCTCTCAGCACATTCAAGTTTAATATTTCAAACGGTTGTAAAGGCCACGGTCATTCACATATATTTGAAACACGAGTTAAAGAAAACATTGTATGAAACTGAACTTACATAGTAAACATTTATCGTTCAGATTGTAAGCACATTTTCCATGTTCTTAAGTGTTTTAAAAATACAAGCTATTGCTATTCGCTACTTCCAATAATTCATTACACTCGACGCTGAGCATTAGATATTTCAAATACCGTTACATAAACAAGGAATAAACTTCATGTAAAATAATTAAAAAGACCGAGAAGACCTGGAGGATGCGCAAACACTGGAATTTGAATAACAAATTTTTGGAACAAAACTATTTTTAATTTGTGAAAATATCAGGGGAATAACAATTCAATCATAGCAAGTCCATTGCCCGTCCCCTGTTTTGCGTTACAAAGACCCATTGATATCATAGTAACAATCAACGAGATCCTGCCTACCTAAGCCCCTGTTCGTTTATGGAAGAGTACCACTGTCAAATGACGAGTCGGTTTTGCTGACAAGTATTTAGTATAAATATAAAAACAAAATGTTTAGGCTTGTTAAAACTCTTTCATCATCATAATTTCAAACGAAAAACGTACACCGTTGGATATATAGCCCCCCCGAGCACCGCCACTGCTTGGCAGAGGCCTCGCCCAAGCACCGCCAGTTCGGTGTACTGTGCTTCTCGCATCCAGCGGATTCCTGCGGCGTTCACCAGGTCATAGGTCCACCTTGTGGGAGGCCTTCCAACGCTACGTCTTCCAGTACGGGGTTGGCACTCCAGAACCTTTCTGCCCCATCGGCCATCTGTTCTGGAAACAATGTGCTCTGCCCACTGCCACGTAAGTTTGGCAATTCTTCATGCTATGTCGGTTACCTTGGTTCTCCTAGGGATCCCTTCATTTTTGATTCGATCGCGTAGGGAAACTCGTAGCATAAGCCTCCCCATTGCCCTTTAGATCACTTTCAGCCTTCTTATAAGGCCCATTGTGAGCGACCACGTTTCTGTGCCATAAATCATCACTGGCAACACGCACTGGTCAAATACTATCGTCTTTATACAATGTAGTATGTGAGATGAAAAGATATTGCGTAGCTTCCCGAACGTTGCCCAGTCGAGTCGGATTCAACGAATGACCTCTTTCTCGCAGTTGGTAGGTCCAACTAACCTAACTGCATAGTTTAGTAGGCTAGTCCTAAACATAATCGTCAACTACTTCGAGTGTAGTCTCCGATCTTTATGACGGTGAGTGTGACATGCCCATGTCACACCCACCGTCATGATCAGACATACGTACAATATTGCTTACCTATAACAACCATAAGAGTCAAGCTATTCGCAATAAACCCTAGTTGGATGACCTATATATATAAATGGTACGATATGATATAGGATCTCTTTGAACATAATTATTGTAAGATACGAAGGAAATCATTGATTAGGAGTCCAATGACATGTTAACTCGTGTATGTATAATGTTACATGTAGCCATAATATGACAGTACCCTTTGCGGTTTGCGGTAAAGGAACGTCATTAGTTACGCTCAAAGAACCACCGGTAGAACCACTTCATAGTACTCTCTGGGAGTGCCAGACTACTAGTCGATATTATAACATTCACAGAGCAATTATCGTCAAAGATGGAATCTTAAGTAACGTAAAATCATGAATCGAGACAGCCGAGCTCAAATCTGTGGTTGATATCGGGGAAGCTCAAGAACTCTTGAACAATCTTGGATAACATCGTGCAAGACTGCAAGAAAAATGCTTTCATACAAATTTGGAAATGATGAGTTCAAAGGAAAAGTAATGGAGAAAAGAAGACAAAGTGTAATAGGGATTTAACATTAGAACAGTATGAAAAGCGAAGTAGTCCTTCAACAGCAATCCTCTGCTATTTTATGATGTATCACAGATTTGTAACAGCGTCACATATTTGCATTAGGTCCAAACGCAAAATTTCCTGTCGTTTTAATTCTCGAATTCAGTTGGGCTATCTTTCTGCTTTAGGCCAATTCTCCAAATCGTCGTTTCCAATTTTTATATCTAGTACGCCATTTGCCATTGCCCCTCGAGCACTGCACAGCAGGTCAAAGACGTCAATTACATAATAGCCATCGCACGATGTATAATAGACCCCTCCCGATCTTGTGCTCTGAATATCAACAGTCAATTTGTCTGACCCAGTCACCTATTCGCCAATAAATGATAATGGCCGCCGTTCTGAGGCAGAGCTGCGCAGTTGTTTGATTTATCTATGCATGCAGTAGTGCTGGCCAGAAGTTTATCGATAACGTGTCGTGGGCACTCGTGGGGCATTTGTTTTGTAGTGATTTTATGCCATGACATTATATAAACGTCTACTGCTAAAGCAAATCCATTGCATAGAACAGCTTTGGTGACTGTGCCTGCTGGTATAATTACAAAGATCGTTGAGCTATGTATTTTAATCTTTTGACAGTTGTCTTCACAAGTTGTCGTCAGTTGTATATTCATCCGTTTGTATTCCATCATTTCTTGTATGTTATTGTAATCGGGAGCTTCTAAATAATGTTTACACAGTTACTAATGTAATGTATTAATCAAAAAGTAAACACTTCAGTCGTAAGCATGAATCAATAGCTTAGTTGTCTTCGTAGAATAAATTACTGAGCATTGTAGAATAATTCAGAATCTCAAATGTAATCTAACAGGAAGAACTAATAGTTATTATTATGTAAGCTAAAGGCCTAGTAACGAAGATTTAAATCGCGACTATGTATTCTTTTAATGCGGTAAATTATCCTATTCTTGAATAAATAACTGGTATCATCACCATTATATATCAATATTTGTGTTCTAATATAGGACAGCCTTATTGCAAGACCTTGAATGTTATCTCAGGAAAGAGCTTAATTATGTTAACATTTGTTTCCTTCCTCCCAAATATAAGTATTAATTTATGATAGCGGTAGGGCGTGGGAACATAAGTATCTAACCAATTTCTATCTTGCTTCATTATTTGGTGATGGTTCATATTTTTACACAATGCAGAGATGCATCGAGACTGGACAGAGCTAATTTTTCGGCTTGAATTTGCGTGAACAATGTGAACATGACATCAAATGATTCCATACTATATCATGAATACAAAAGTGAGTGCTTCTGCATCTAAATATTTATTTTAATTTTCGGGTAAGCTACCTAAATTATCATCTTATGTTATTATCGGACCTATAAAGATATTTTCCACACGAATCATAGAATTCCTGCGGTTAGAACCGCAAAGCACAACTAGTAGCGTATATAAAGTTGTTTTCCGCAACGTTACATGAACACGCGATTACATTACTTACCCTGATAAATTGACCTTGGCTGTTGAAAAAGAGGCAATAATTTAACGAGTAAGTCGAGTAATACGCCATAAAATTACCCGACTATTTAGTCATCACATTATGAAGCTATTCAGCTCGTATCTCCATAGAACCGGAGATTCAAGAACGTTTTCAGAAGTTGTGACACAGTTGTCACTGTGTCTCCGTGGGACCGACTCTCTTGTCTCTTTATCATTCTCAGTCGACAGTTGGAAAACGAAGTCTCGCTGTGGGAACGGAAATGGAAGAATTTCATTTCATGACGGGTGCTTCGTTTTTTGAACATGATATGCATTTCTGTTGACATTCAGATTTCCATTCCCGCATGCGATTTCGTGGAATGAGATGGCGTCGATAGCGAGTAATAATTAACTTGCATTCAAATATAGTTAGCGATGACCTTACAGTGATCGATGGTAAGGTGGGTTCATCAATTCCTTTTTGATATTTTGGAAGCATTTTTGAAGACATGTTTCCTGTTTAACTGGCTGAACTCCAAATGATGTCCCAGGGAGCTCGGCATCAAGCAGATTACACTAAATTTCCAAAAATATTATAAGTCTCCTATTTGTGATAAATTAATTTTCTCTTTGGCTTCGTATTGAAGGTCGTATCAAATTTAATCGCAAATTTTTCCACTTACTTAATTTCGTCGAGTTATCATTCATATATTCGATTGATAGGTAGAGATTTTCTCATCAAATATTATGTTCTAAATAACGATTATGATTTGCTTTAAGAGATTGTGAAACTTTTCAAAACTCACAATATTCAAAAAGAAAGTACTTAATTATTTGATCCATTTCTTTGTGTCTTGCTAATCGGCTTCCCTACTCTCACCGAACCCGGTTACACGATTCATCATGTCTCCAAATATCGATAGTGTTTTACACAAATTAAACAACAAAGATAGCAAGAGATAGATAGCTACATCGGTCACGTCCATTTCTTACTGTCACCACAAAATTGACATCCAACCAAATACTCGAAACATGCGCCCAGCGCCTGATACGAAAATATTTGCTGAAGATAATATTTTCCCTAAAACATTCGAACTCTAGATGGAACTGGATAACGTCGTAAAAATTATGTTATCTTCGTGTGCAAACATGGATAATGAAAATAAAAAAAAACATGATCTTGAAACCCGTCACACGGCGCTATGAGCTTATCTTTAAGTGGTGTGGAGTGAAGTACTGCTATCAATTGTTTATGTTTTGTATCTATTCACTTCCCTAATTTTGGTATTATCTAAAATTAATACTATTATCGATATTTATTTCTAATTGCACACGTTACCACTTATCATCGAGGTCCCTGTATTTCAGTATAATTTTGGCATGCCAATATAAAAACCGGGTCTGAAGAAGAACAAAGTAAAAACAACAAACAATAGCTAATGGAATACCAATATAGATTTTCAGAAGCCACATTCCTGAATGCTCGTTAGACATTAGCTCAGGCTTTAAAATCTAGCGATTTAGACGCTAGAGTTGGAGGTGAGCAAGCATACAAGTCTGACAATTACGCAATCCTATCCTAATTCTGTTTGACTTGAACCAAATTGATCTAGTATTACTACGGCTACCTATTTATATTTGAAGTAACTAAAATATAATGTCAAGTATGTTAACATCATCGATTAACGCTTTCGAAGGTCTTGAAGTGATGTTTGTAACTATTACGAATTGATGACGTTAAATATTTCTTGCCTGCTTTATTAGATCCCATAGTTGTGACGTTGTTATATAGTAGCTATTATATGTACGGAATGAAAAACCCATCATTCTCTATACTACGATTCTTTCACATTTACCTGCTTAAATCCCACTTTTCACTATAAAAGTTACTTTCAAATTATAACAAGTCGTTTAGTACAAACAGACAGGATCATCCAGTTTAGTAATTAATTCTTTAAATCATCGAATGACACTATTTAATCGAAATTGTGCCCGTCATACTTACCAATATTTTTGATTTACATATTATCTCAATCTGGCAGACAGTGTCATATATAATCATGTTCGTGAATCAGTATAAATGAACTTGCAACGTAAACTAATTACTATTACTCTAATCACGTTTTGAATGTACGACTGCCATTTCTTTAGCTGCTATTGCTACATCTCAAGACGCCTCTTCATATTAATTTATCTCCGTCGGAAGGATCTGTTTCTTCAGTAAATCAACTAGTTTTCATTTCATGTATTTCTTTATTATATACATTTGAAAGTGCCGTGTGTCGCATGTTAACTTGTAGCCAAAGAATTAGTGCCTATTAGAACAGTTCATGTGTGTGTACATTGCATAGTGCTTACTGCGTAGTAATGACAAGGTCGGACTAGTTTGTATTGTATATCTATAATGGAGAATTTCACACTGCTGCCATGTCACATCCATTACAATATCTTAGATTTTATTGTACCTTCTCTTTAAAGATGACAATTACACTTTGATTAACAACTTGCACCTTGCAGGAATATAGTTTTTTTGCAAATTAGTATTTGAACAATGGCTTCTATTGAGCGCTTGTAAAAAAATGTTTTAGTAAGTCATGGTATTATAGTAATAATACAAATAAGGACAAATGTAAGAACAAAACACACTGCAAGATTATGCACACTCGTAACTTAAATGTTTCTGTGAAGACAAAGCTCAAGAATGTGGCAAGAAGATTTGTTTTTTGTTAAACCTATAAAGAGAAATTTTCGGCATAATAACTACCGATTAGATTTGTCTTTAGTCTTCATTAGTCCCTAAAGTCTTATTCATTAGTCCCATGTAGTTACGTTAATATTCACACTATGAAATATACCAAAGTATAAAAAGAAAAATATGAATAACGAGCATAATAAAAATACACTGAAGGAAACTGGTCATTGTAGTACTTACATAAATGATATTGTAGACGACGAAGACGTTCTTGTAAAGAGCACTTGTGTATCATACCACAATATTACCTATATTATAATAACCATAGTCGTTACTGTGATAATAATGAATTCTCGATGTGTGACGTAGTAAATCTACGCAAATGATGTTAATAGTGATATCGAAGATCATTCATTATCATTACTTAAAAATGTAACGTACATACACTAGAATTGTTCCGACAGTAAAAATAGATCTAACTGCAACGATGCAAATATAGCAACTATGCCAGTTCTAAGAATTACCTCACACAATGAGCTAGATGTGAACTTGTTTGTCGATCCGCATTCATTGTTCAATAAGCGTATTTCAGAGTTCAAACAGGGGATCAGAATGTCAACAATAGATTCCTCACAGCGACAATACTGCGATATTCTGAACATACAAATGTTTATGGGAACCCTACCCTGTTCTGTGAACATTTGAAGCCACTATGAAACAAATTGTTAACGGTTCATGCAATAAAACAACTTCTTTCAGACATCCCTGGAAAAATACACGCGACAAAGTAATCAAATGATGAAATGTTGTTTGCTTTATATTCTGATTATGTGTTGACTTGTTTGCATGTTCAGTCGTATCGTGTCAATGTTTTTGGATGATATGATTTTGATTGTTTCTTTCTCCATTTTACTAAATGTCATTTCACATGGCACGTTCCTTGTATCTTCTTGTGTGCTATCTTCACCATCTTTTCCACTATTTCCATTTGTAATGCATCAGTAGTTTGTTTATCAAGTAGTACATGATCACGTGAATTAACAGTGGTCTTTAACAAGTGATCATTTTAATCTTTATTGTTATATACCTTAGGAATGTAAGAGCATGCAACTGTAATCTCTACAGCCTTGTAAACTTTATTGTAACTACTATAAGCATTATGATTATCATGATATATTATCCGATGTAATTGCACTTACTGGGAAATTTTCGTATTTCCACTTTAAAAGTATATATAGTAGGTACTGCTATTATGATCTTCCTTTTCAAATCTTTCTGCGCTTACGGCGATTATATTATGAGGTACTTTTATTAGGCTGTCAGTCAAATAGTCATATATGACGTATATAGTTAAGTTTCAGAATTGTAACATCCCTATCTATATATCATCCCTACTTTTGCCTTTTAGTGTATGAATATCTTAACTGAATATTTTTTGTTGCTACAAATTGGACATGATCTGATTGATGTGGCGTGGTAGTTAAAGTGTTATGCAGTTGACTGAAAAAATATTTTGCTCATTCATTACAGTAGCTATCATTCATCTACTAGATATCGTGACTGTCAGTAACAATCTCACCATGAATTTATGACTACAATGCTCGCTCTGAAGGAACACTATAGTACATTGTCCGCTCCTTGGTTGGAATATCATTATGATTTCTACTAGAAGGCCATGTGTGATATGAGAATTATCCTTAGTTATGTTCATATTTAATTCTAAAGCTTTTTAAAGACTGATTAGTAATTATTCACGAACCTAAGTGTTTTTGATACAAGTTGTCAGCAGTCCAAAGGCTTCCCTCCTTACAGTACAGTATTTTTCTAATTTGTTCGAGAATATTCCTAAAACTCTATACCTCACTGTCTGGGGTTCTGTCTGGCATTACATCAGTCGCCGCGTTTCTCCGTCATTAGTCTCTGTTCAGACTTCCGAAACCATCGAAGAGCCTATTAGCGCTCCGTTGTGAGATCGATACGAGGGGTGACGTGTGCCCGTGTCGGATTTCTTCGGAAGTGGATGGGACGGCATAGGACTTAGGAGTTACCATTTTCAAATGCTTGAGCTAAATATTAACGATAGAAAACTTTTTCTAAAAAAAAAACAACCGACTTCGGCGGTGACAAAAAATTTAAATACATCCAAAGTCACCGACTTCCGAAATTAAAGTTATTTTTCACTTTGTAGTGTTTTTTTCGGAAGTCGGTTGTTTTTTTTTTTTTTTTGGAAAAAGTTTTTATTTTTCACTTTTTAATTATAGTACCTACCCTACTAATTCGAAATTTCATTATCCTTGGGGTCAAAGCAATGCATATTTATGTGATAGCAGCAATCGCGGTTTATTTACTGTTATTTTTTTAAGAGTTCCGTTGTCTGTCTCCGAAACGCATCATCAGATCTATAGGAAATTGAAATGGGACCACACGAGAAGCACCAGCTTTCAAATATAAAAAGAATCATGAAAATCGGTTCACCCAGTCGAAAGTTATGAGGTAACAAACATTAAAAAAACATACAGTCGAATTGAGAACCTCCTCCTTTTTTTTGAAGTCGGTTAAAAATGCATTTTTTGGCATATCTTTTATTTGCTTTTGCGAAATTGCGACTGAATTGAGCATAAGCATTTAAACATTATTTTTTTTTAATTCTTCTTTCAACTCAAAATTTGCAATAGCTACCGGTAATTTCCAAAGAAAACCACATCTCTAAATTCATTTTGCAGTTTTATCTAGCAAAGATTTTCCTCATTCAAAATTGATCACATTTCCCTGTGATTTCCACATCAAAGAGAATGCTCTTTGATGTGGTTATCACATGGAAATATGATGAGTAAAGACTCATGTCTAGAGATGAACACTCATATCTTAAGAATTATTTATTTTCATGCTTTTTAAAGATCTAGAAGCGTATAAAGATTATAACTGAAGCCATGATAAAAGATTACCACCACGCGGCGCCACGGTGCCTCGCATCACGCACTGCCTTCGTGGCTAGGTTTACCTACCTGATTAGCACATTTTACTAGACTTAGGTTAGGTCTCAATGTAGAACTAGGCGTTAGATTAGGTTCAAGTCACTAACCTTAATCATGGTAGAATTAGCATTAGTCACAGGAAAATATTTGATAACAGCCACTGCGTGACTGTTTTATGCCTGTAATGTACGTCTATTTTCATGGTAAGTATTTTAGACTTTATTGTCCTGGTTTTCTTTTTTCGTTCTAGATATACCGACATTGCGTTAAAATATATTTCTGTTAAGTCTTCATTCAATAGTTTCAATTTGGCCTGAAGAAGAAGCTGCTTCGCCCGCGTGCTGTTCGGAAATTATCCGACGGGAACGTACTACCGGGATAACAAGTCCTATCCTAACCTAATCCTGTGTTAATCCAGGTTATAAACTATCTCTTTGCCAAATTTCATCCAAATCTGTTCAGCCATATTTGCGTGATTGAGTAGCAAACGCCCAAACATCTTCACAAAATTTCACATTTTTAACATTAGTAGGATTCACGATTTAGCGCTTGTCTGTTTTTAAGGGAGTCGTCAATTACAAGTTCTACAGGAGCAGCAATGCAATTCGTAATTACCTGTTGGCACACATTGTTGGAAAAAGGCAGATGATGAGGAATCTACATTTAGAACTCCATTCCAGGATCATCTATTTAAGTCTCGGTTTCTTCCCTTTGGGCTAGGCAGACACTACGCAACGCCATCTGCTACGATCCTTATATCGTCTAGCTTACCTAGTAATAAATCCAAGGCATATTCAAACATAATATCTATCTAATGTAGGAGTTGGTCTTCCCATCACTTGCACTTCTATACCTAAAATAATTCCCACGTATTTACAACTGAAATTAAATAACAGTTGAATAGGTAGGTATATGGTGATATTAAATAACAGCTGGATTATTTATAGTAGCTATAAAACAATTTATTGTTATAGATATAAATATCACTATGTTTGCACTCGGCCTCCACGTGGTGGTCGCGTGGGGAATTCCGCTATCTTTTTTTTTTTTTTTTTCCATTACTTATCTGTGGCTGCCTGTGGTCTACATCTACGATTAGCTGCGATATTTTTATAGTTAGCTACTGTTTCTGTGTGGTGCTGATTAAAGTTCATCGATCCTGTCCAAAATGAGTGTTGATAATATTTTTTATCACCGAGTTCCGTTCGTTTCACTATTTAGGATAGCTACGAATTTACTGGCGACTGACTCTTACTACTAACATTGCTGCTTTACTATTCTCTTACTTACTGGTACTTATCATAAGTTTTGCCCCCTAAAATGTATCTGAAATAAGTTCTACATATTTCTGTATATTTCAGTTACTATGAGAGAAAATCTACATAATTGAAAGATTAGAATCTCAATTGTCGGATTATCGCGATTATCAATATTGAATATTGCATTATCATGGAATTACAAGTAGTTGTGTAGGAAACAAACGTACTCAGCGATAAGATAATGTATCGTTATCGTTTCGATGATCACTGGATCGTGGATGATACGACTGATTGGCATTCAAAACAATCAAGTAGGTAATCGATATTGCACTGTAATGTCGGTAACAAAACAATCAGCTCTTAGATTAGTCCTGACTTCTTTGAATATTTTAAAGAAAGCCTATGAAGCGGTTAACGGATAGTCTGAATTAACCCAAATCCACTCCTGAAAATGTTTCCCAGCCCAAACCCCTTGAAAACGTTGATACAATATTATCTTAATATGCTACCTACATATTATTGTGGTCAAAAATAAAACCAATACCTAATTCTAGTTATGTTTATGTTAAAAAGAACAGCACGACTAAAAATAATGATCCGTTGATAAAAATACACTACGCAATAGATTCTTATTGTTGTTTCTATTATAGTACATGCTGACATCATCCTTTTACTAAAAACATAGACGCAGGACGGAGGAAATATGCAGACGAAATACAAGATAAAGAAAGTATGGAGAAGATAGCGAAAGATGGAGAAAAATGTATATCTGAGAAACCCAAGAAGACGTAGTCGAAAATACATGATCAGAAGAAAGAAAAGTTGATTACAGTTCATCAATTATCTTTAACAGATACAGAGAGAACAGAAGACCTTGATTTTGATACGAGATAGAGTAAACGAAAAGATAGTCAATGAATGTTACCGTAATGCAACATTTTTGGATGTCAGTCTTGAGTAATGTGAGGTATTGTTGGCAACCGTCACTAGTGTTAAATAATAGCAGTTTCGTATCTTCATTCAAGATTTCTGGGGGCGGAATGACATGAATTTCTTCAATGAAATGAAAGTATTTGCTTAGAATGATAAATCTCGTATATAAAAAATTCTCGGCAAAAAAATTGCGTTCATCCATCTTGCACGATCAGTCTGTGGTTAAGAAATGCAGTAGCTACAATAACAAATCACATGAAGTCTGTAAAGTTGTTTAATAGTATTATAAATTCCATACAGTTAACTTCGTACAATTATGTGTTCATGATATTTTACTGTTTTTGGAAGCTTTTAAAACTGTTAATAAATTAATTATCTTTATGATCCCATGCAACTAATTCAAGCGTAAGAAAAACAGCAGGTGTATTGAATGTCAACTAAATGAATATCAGAAGAGTAGTTGGCAAAATCCGCGATTGTATGTTCATAAAAGATGATGACAGTTCGTTCGAGAAATCGATACACTAGAAAAACAACGCCCGCACAAATTGGTACTAGAGCTGACGGTGTGCTGTGCAAATTACTTGTTAGGACTTTGATCCTGAGAACACTACCTTCCATAACTAGCGAAGTATGAAGCACTAAGAAACGACGCTTTTATTAAATTCTTCCACGCTCTATAAAAAGACTTCAAACGTTTCTCCTCGCTTGTTGGTTATAAAAGCAATTTCAGTCTTGAAAGTTAAAGCAGTATAAAATTTAAAATACATAACGTTGCTGGGTCGTTCAAGAAGGTTCGTTTTTTAAATATACATTTTCTTTAACTAACTGAACTCGTAGATTTATCTTTTTAAATTCCAAGCCTATTTTTGTGATGAAATTTCAAATTGTTCGAACTACCGAGGAATTGATTATTATGCATCTAAATTCTGACCGGACTTCAAATTAATTACATTGCAAAATAATTAGCTTTAATGTCGAATCGGTCCAAGTTTATGTAGAACAAAATGTACTCATCATAAAAGCGAAAGGAGAATAGGTCATGAATACTGTAACAGATAGGTTTTAATAGGGAACTTCTCGTGTGGCATCTAATAAATAATGCTCGTCCTACATTCTTCTTAAATTTGATATTAATTATTGGGACTATTTATAGGACGATCAATAACACTCTTAGATTCATCACTTAGCAACGATTTTTTGAGACGGTTTTTTTTATTTCTTGATTGTTTTTTGGTAAATGCATATTCAATAATCATCGTTTATTTAGTTCATGGTCTATGAAGGTTTTTGTAAATGGTAGAATCTATTTTCCGTTTGCACGTAGGTGGCAGATCTGTTTCATATATCTATTATTAGCCATCATGTTCAATTTAAACTTGTCTCAGCTAACTGCATTGGCGGAGCCACGTTTTCAGCGGAATATTGGATCTTTATCTGGTTTCATGTAGTCTTCCCTACATGTGGTTCACTTACCATTCAGTATAAACCGTCAATGTGTGTTGTATTTAAATATTTCTGAACGCCTTCCAGATTCATAATTCTTGTATTCATTATCTACAGTGTCAGTAGTGACAATTACTCGTATCTACCTTTTTTCTAGATATCCAGTAAAACATACTGCATTTCATAAATTTGGTATAGCCCTCCCGTCATATTGAATACCGCATCTTAAAATTTTCCTCACGCAGTCTTGGCACGTTTCAATTCAACTCTGACCTTTACCGCCCTGGAACACGATCCTATTTTATCTCCCGTGACATTTAATTAAATGCTTCACAATTAAGTGGGATTTGCTTCGTTGCTGTCAGCGTTTTTTTAATAATAATAATAAAAACTTTATTCAATTTAAGCCTTAGGTGCTAGATGTTTATAAATGCCCTGGACACTAGGATCCCCTGTGTTGTGAGGTCCAGTCTCTTCCCAAGTAATTTAAACATTTTTTATTTATTCGTAGAATTAATAATATAAAAAAAGAATTTATAAAAATACAAACAAACAGTAATTTAAGATTCAAAATTATGACAAGAGGATTATGTGCTTTTGGATGTGAGTGTGTGTGAAAATGTGGAGTGTGTGGTGGGGGTGTAGTTGGTGAAAATGGGTGGTTTGGTGCGTGCATATCAATTTTTTTTCTCTCATTATGTCAGATATTATGACTGTATATACAAAAGGTTTTCCGTTTGGTCATAATTTTTGAGGTGCAACCATTTAAACCCGTTTGCTTGTGATTTTGCGCTCGGACAAGTTTTAATGAGCATCTGCATTTTGTGCTCGCTTTAGTGACTTGCAAAAGTCTTTGTCTATTATAAACATAATATCTTCGCAAAGCTTGGTATTCCTTCTTTAGTTAATTTTCCATTTCATTGGTTGAGTTTGCTCTTTCAAACTGCCTATAGAACTTTCATCCATTGCCCACAAGGTTCAGCTTTGAGATTTCGTAAACCCTTTCCTTTTTAACGACCTTCGTTCGGCACTGTAAGTTTTGGACAGCATTTTTCAATGCAATTCACATTTCCTTTCTCAAGCGAATACGGTTATTATATTATTTTCTCATATTGATTATGGAACAGGTCAAATCTGGGTCAGCTGTCGGTCGTTCACGCTGCGATAACCTGTACACGATGTTGTATCGATTTCATTGACTCGCATGAACTTCAGTTGCGTCACTGAAAGCCACTCTGTAGTTTACCTTTGCACAAACAGGTGTATTGGGACCTTTTATCAATAGTAGTGTCCCTTAGACAAAGGTGGATGCACTGTTGATTCTGTGTAAGATGAGAGCTGAAACGAAATGAAGGACAATTCAGAGTTGCATACCTAGCATTAGATTTTCTAACGGCTCCAATGTAAGGATTTTAAAATGTAATCATTTCTAAAAGAACATCACTATCATCGACGCTATCATTGGTTTATCCTTCGCTTTTATTCACTGAAGTTTTTGTACCATCCGTAATATTTTAAAACAATCTGCTTTGAAGGTTATGTTATCTGTAAACAATGTTCATGGAAACAAATTATGAAGCTGACGTATTATTTCTTGTTCGTGCAGTTGTTCAAATAAAACATCTTCTACGATTGTTGTCTGTGCCAGACTCTATTGTAGACTTGTACTATGCTCATAAATTTTCAGTGATTTGATTGACTTTTATTAATATTGAGCAAGCTTCATGCATGCTTAATCTAATAAATTTACGAGGGAACCATTATACGTTACGTTAATGTTATTTCGGTTGATCTTCCGTTGTAAAAACAGTACAAGATTGCTCTATAAAAATAGCAAGGACAATAATGATGATAACTGATCTCATTGGTTTTCATATTCATGTAGCCACAAATGGAATACTGGAGAGAGGAAAGGGAGCCCAAAAAGCCTTCCTCCCCTTTTTTAATTTGTTCCAGGGAATATCCTAAAGTGGGTGTTGCAGGCTTATAATAATTGTATAGACACAAATCGTCACATTGCTCAGTTACAAACAATATGTGGCTGCGTTTATTGTTTCCTCAATAAATCTCATAGGTTCATGAGTATTTCCTTATTCATTTGCAAGAGAAAATGCCACCTATTTTCGCTAATAACTTTTAGCGCTTGAACTAACGCTACTCCTTTACATTATCATGATGTAACTGACGAATTGTGGTGATTAATTACACAATCGCTGCACTGACTAAGTTCAGCATCCGCGGCAACACTAAGTACTATTGTAAATATCCCCTTTTGGCCACTATCTTTGGCACTTTTCCAATCGTTCCTGTGGCGTCTCCTATGGCTGACATCGATCACGCCATGTGCGCAGTCACGTGGTCGGATTCCGTTCATCATGATGTTGATTTAATGTTGTTTGTTTGGTAACGTGATGCAATCCACGACAGCCACCTATACGATCTGTTTTGTATGTTTCGTTGAACGCTTGAGATATTGTTTCGTGTTAAATGATTGTTAAAATGGTGCTCAATTAGACATCTTTATGGCTGACCGTCAAAAATAAAATGCTTAAGACTGACTTAATCACATTGCAACAAGATAACAAAATATTTTTAGAGAACCACAAAGAATCCAGTCCAGACTAAGCACGTCACATAATTCTTGCTGCCTCTAATTCTGCCTTTTTTTGTAGAATGTGCCATTTTCTCTAACCTATTCCTCAAATAGAACTGAGAAAGCATTGTTCCGTCTTTATCATGTCGTGTCAACTATTGTCATCCACGCGTGCATTATTATCAAACGGATGTTGGCGTTCGTCGCCGAATCGTACGCATAACGTTGGTTATCTAGCTGCACACAGTATTGTGACATTTACATTGTTTCAAAGTCGAAATTATCAGACTCGCAAACTATTTGTATGTGTACTTAGATAGATGTTTCTTAAACATGCATACTTCGATAAACGGAACTTAACATAATAAGTAAAACATTTCCGCCATTGATTGTCTTCTACAGACTGACCAATGAAGGTTCCATGCATACATGAAGTTCTGAAGTAAGAGGGGTAGAAGAGGTGCAATAAATAAGAATGGATTTTTTTTTACCCAACCTGCTGGGTAATTGCGTAACACACTAACAGTAGGAATGGTTTTAATTTTGACAGTTCAGCAACATTCATTGCGTTATTTACGTTGTTGAGCATACAAATTTTTCGATCATATGGAGCAATGGATTAGCAATATTCATTCTCATATTCAAAATCATTCATGTTCTGATTTATAGCGTGTTAGGTACGCAATTGGGTGCTATGGTCTAAAGAAAAGTTGAAGCATGTATCCAAATTAAGTCACGGTCAACAGTTATCTTATGTTCATCCAGAAATTCTGTCCTAGCTTTCTGAAAAAGCTTGTAACTCAACTGCCTCGGGGTTTGCAATTTGAGCGTCCATTTAGATAAGTGTTGGGGCAGACGCCGTCTGTCCTTAGGGCACTTAAGGGACTGTGCTTTAAAAAGCTATCAGGGATAATGTTCCGGAACTATTTTTTCTTATTCTATCCACGCAATTCCTGTTGGCAATTCTATCCGGCATTATATGACATAGTTAGAACGCATGCTAGAATGCATAGATAAGAGTGTCCATAGATAATTATTGTTTTTGTAAACAATCATTGATTAGTACAACTATCATAGAGAAGTAATATTATTGTGCAATAGCTGATTGACTAGTTCAACGGAATCTTTATTAATAATACGTAATAGAAAGAAATGGGCGGGGCAGTTGCATTTTGTTTATATTTTTTCTCTTTACGTATTGTTTGCTAAAAAGCTGTTTTAGCATCATAATGGGCGTTCTCCTTTATAAGAACTTAGTTACAAAATATTATTAAATTTATTACTCCAATTTCATGTTAAATAAATAATATTCCTAGGAATATTACTACTTAGCTAAAATGTTTATTTATGTTTGATCTTTATTAACTTAGCAATAAAGATCAAAGATAAATTATCATTTTAATATCTTGCAGATAGCATCAGAACAGAGATCTATACTTTCTTTAAGTCGGATCGTGTGCCAAGAAAAGCTTGGCCTGTATGGATCGATTCTTAGAGGAGTTAGAATGCTCTAAATTGCGGTCATGTTCCAGACTAATAATTTCCAAGACCTACGTAATATCGGTTCACGTCGCCATACGACAGCTCCCGAAAGAATTCAGCGAACTCCGGCCGGAATTCCTGGCGAGCCGTAAATACAGACTGCTCAGTGTTCAGCCGGCGAACTGGGTCGCGAAATTCGCATAACTTACTCGAAAATTCCAAAACGTTGTGGAAAATCGGGAGTGCCATGACGCATTGGCTCTAGTAGGTACTTACCGATTATATTTTGAGAAGGTCAAAACAGTTTGGAAGATTAAAAGGATCGATTTAGTATCCAGTTTCCCTCAGGATTACCTACGACCACATACAACAGCTTTTTTTTTTCAGACTGGAAACTCCTATTGCTATTACAATAAGATCACGTATTTATTATCTATATAAACAAATACGTAAATAGCCAAATATTCTAGACGCAAAAAAAAACGCACTTTGATTCCTTTGCGCTTGTGGTTTATTTGCCATCAGCTATTTTATTATGCACATAAGTACATTGACTTGGTTGTTTTATGGCACCGTTTACCTGTAGGTGTTGTGGTTATACTCTCGAAGTCTCGACTCGCCGAATGTCACGCTTATTTTCGGAACTTTCCGGACTTAGGGGCTTGGGGACTTTCCGAGGAATTTTGTGAGGAGCTAACGGTATTGCGTAGTCGATAATTTTCATTTAAAAAAAAAAAACGGATTTAGATATAAACGATTTTTTAAAATATTAACGCTACTACACCTCTTGTCACATAAATTATCTTACGTAAGTTTCAAACAGCAAAATTGTTTAATAAAAATGGCCCTGTGTCTACTTCTTGAAATCAATTATATCTACGACGCAGTTTCTTTCATTTTAATTGCTGAATCAATGGATGCACTTGATACAGCAATTGAATTCATTGATTCATTCCTCAGATTCTCGAGACTTCATATCATTACTGTTAACACTCGAATGTTCCTATTCCTATACGACTTAACTGAATATTGTTCTGTATTCTGTGCAGTTCACTTAACATTGCCTCACTAGAGTGTCTTCACGATAACCGATTCTTCTTGTTGAATTAACCACATTTCTATTATTACCACAAACAAACCCCCCTCTGAAAGCCCCGGCAGTCATTTGTAGATCTTTGACAGTCGCCATGGCAGTATGACAACCAGTCTTGTCAAGGGGTATCGTGATATCCAGTAAATGGGTTGTGGAGGTTACATAGGCAGTCGGTCCATGTAAAACACTGGTTATGGTCTCGTATTCAGGAAGACTGAAAGCCAACTCCAGCATAAATGGGAAAAAGCTATGCAGATTGAACTGGCATAAGCCATTACACTCCAAGCTATTACTGATATTAATGGGTCTTATAAAGGCGATCAATATCAGTTACAATCAATGACTTTTTATTGGACTGAGATGGACTGTGAAAAAGAAAGTTTATCGCATTGATATAGAATACAATGGGTATACTTTCCACGCTTCCTTGCAAAGTATTGATTTTATTGATATTATGAAAACCGTTCATTTTGTAAAAGGCAACTTTGATTACCGATTTGATAGGTAAACTAAATAATTGGTAATTAGAACAGTGTTTATTGACCGCTTCAAGATGCTTTCCTGATGATAAGAAGATAAATTACATGAACTTGCCTGATCATCACGAAATTTATTTTTTGTTTTTAATGTTCTTTCTCAACTTGGTTGGAAATTCCAGTGTGAACAATAACAGTTTTTCTTGCTTATCATCATTATTTTATACCTATCTACGTGCATTATTATGGGACTTCCTTCCAAAAGACATAAGGTCTAATAATGTTTGTTCTTTATTTAATGATCTCATATAAATTATGTAAGTACTTACATTTTTATATATTAGAATAAAACAGTGATTGTTAACATTACATTGAAAGTGCAAATTTTTAGGGAATTCATGGGAATGTGTAATAAACTGACCGGACACTTATTAAACAGAATCTTTACGGTGGCAGCACCCACTCCTACGAACTTAAATAAACCAACAGAGGTAACTTTTATTTCGATAAAACACACGACGACGTCACAAAATCATTCGACTTTAACCTCAAAGCTGCGCAGTATTTTCAAAATAAATCAATGAAACAACGTTCGCAATGAAAACTCAACTGACATGACACACCCCAAAGCTACCGATAACCAATAGTGCACATGTCATGACGCAGATGCCCAGATATGCAATTTTCTCTATCAAAATTATATAATACCGCGCAGCCGGCACCCGGTTTGTTGGTCAATATTGCCGTCTGAACGTGACGCAGGTGCGCGCGCAGTCGTCCCTGTGACCTTTACGTGATAACGGGTATTACCGCATGTGGTAGCAGCTTCCATGGTGGTCTAATCATTGGTAATCATGAGCTTATCATGAGTTATCTAGGAGGTAGTTGTTAGGCGATATTACAATGCCGATATTCTGATGAAGTAGTTTGTTTTTGTGGTTAATGAAAATGTAGGTGTTGTTGTTTTTGTCCAATTTCATCGAGTATATTGTTGACTGACAATGTATCGGCGGGTAATAAGAATTCATCTAGAATAAATTGTAATATTTCTACAAGAATCCATAATTTCTGGAAGCTGTGAAAATCTTTAAGTGGGTACCTGTAGGTACTACTCACAATTTACAATTTACAGATTCTCCTAACGAGATTCAAGCAAAATATACTAAATAACACAGCTTTTTGCAGGTTTTGTTTCAATAAACTACAACAAATTACAATATCACAGTAGTTTACAGAATAATATGCGCACTTACTATCGGCTGCGTCACCGCACGAACGCATTTTGACATAAAAATAGCATGCGTTATTATTATGGTTTTACGATAAAATATAAACTTTGACCCCAGATGTAATTTGTTTACTTTGACCACACCATGAGTTATCGGATTATTAAAGAAAACAAGCTGATGTTATTACCAAAATATATTTGAAAAATCTTGCACCATGATTTCTTAACTCAAATGTATGTGGTTCTTTCCTCAAAATACAATCTCAGACAATAATCTACATGGTTCTCACCAGCGGCGAGGTGTGAAGTTTTCTAAAAGAGAAGCCGAAGCGAAGCCGGTTTTAACTTACTGACTCCTATGAAGAAAGAATATTTAGGTACTGTCAATCTTAAATTAATATAGGAATAGGTACAAAGAATCGAATACAATATAATTGAACAGCTGAAAACCAAATAAAATGTGCAATATTCCTCCATCTCGTTCTCGCTGAAGCATTTTTCTATATCTGTCTCTGTCATAAAACTCATAACCCGTTGTACAGCGGTTTGCTCTCGTCCATATCAAGCGGTGCCACGTGTCCTAAAGTGACATCTTGACGGGATGGGTAATGTATGAATTTTTAGTTCGCTATTATGACGTTTTGGCGCCGGATTAATTTAGAACATTTTTTTGTAATACAAAGCTAAAATAAACGATTTTGTTGTTTGAATGTTATGGTGAATTAGATACCCGAAGTGTAACTATAGTTTTTGGCAATAGTAGACACTATCGACGTGCCATTTTTCAAAAGCAGTAGAGATGCGAATCACCGAAGGGAAGCCGGTAGGAATCGTGTTATATGGTGCTTTCGCCACTAGTCCTCACATGATATGACCAAGGTTATGTTTGGACCTGTTCCTCTGCAGTTTTTGTTTTCGGTGTTTCTACTCTGAGTGTTTGGAAACTCCGACCTCGTCTAGATTTTGCATTGACGTGCTAAAAAACACTACTTAAAGAAATAAAAATCATTAACTTATTGAATTGCGTAGGTATATCCTGTGATCGGAAAGACTAATTTAATTGAACGTAAAGCCTTTACCATCATTAATATTGTTTTGAAATAAAAGGTTGTGTAGCAATAATAACACTCCTTTTCTTTTCTCCCCAGAGATACGCACCAGATCGATTTGCCTCCATTCGGCAGATATGCCACAGGAATCTTCTTCCTCGACAAGCTGCACCACCAGGACATCGAGAAGAAGTTCGGAGAACTTGCTGTGAGCCTTGGACTGACTGTCCTGTGCTGGCGCACAGTACCTACCAATAATTCCACCATCGGTAAGACACCATAGAGCTACAAGTATAACTTCGTAGGGCCCATATTTTGTCTGTTAAGATTTTGGAAAGGAAAACATTTTAAATCAGGCAGTTCATTGTCAGTTGTATGTTCTATGTTTTAATATTCATAGAAATCATATTTCATGATAAAAAAGGGATTATGTATGCATGGTTATGGGAAGAGAGGTTTGAAACCATTGATTTGTGTAGGGATTTTGCATGCTCATGATATTGCTATTTGATGTTCAATTTTTTTAAACAACTTTAGATAAGTACTTGACGATCTTCTACCATGATTGTCAAGTAATATCATAATTTACTTGAGTGTCCAAGATGTAACTCTTGAAGCTATCGCCAAGTTGAAAAATAAATCCTTTTCAGTATCTCTGAGCAAGTCCACATTTAACCAATGTTAACACTAGAAGCAAATAATTTATAAAGTTTTATTTCGAAGTTTTAATTAATCAGGTTTGAAACTGAGTAGATTTCAGCTCAACTTTGAATTACATTTCCTTGACTTTTTATAAAAGCAAGGCAAATCAGTTACTTGAATAACTGTTCCAATTAATAGTTAAATAAATTAACGCGTTCAGAAAGTATGACTGTCTGTATCTTAGATCAAAAGTAATTAACAGACTGACAATTCAATTAACCATTAATAAACATTTGCTAAATGGGACTTTAATAAATAATCAATTAAGTGCAGAATGCACAGTGTCTTCTGCATATTTTTTTATTACAAATTAGATCTCAGAACAGGGAACCGTTACATTTTGAAAGAAGAACTGAGAACCTTTTTTGATTAACTCACACATAACATCAACACGTTTCTATTCTATTAGAATACCGTGTCAGGACCCTCTCTAGTAAATAAATATGGCGCCGGAGTAATCACAGCCAATGGGAGTGGTTGACTAGTTGAGTAGAATCAGTGTTTTAATTAAAAACATATTGGACCGATTGGCTGGGCGGCTACACAGCGGCTCGTAATGATTTTGTTTTCAGCTGATTTATACTAGATGGGATATTTATTTTTAAACTTTCGTACAATTAACATTTAGTGTATATAAAAGAAGCACTTGCTTTGTGCCATTATTGGAAAATGATAAAAAGGCTCTCAGATTCTCAGCAAAGCGGTCATAGGCTCAAAAGACATTATCATTTATATTGTCCTGTCTGTCACTCATTGACGACTTTTACACCGATGTTTGTCGCTCGATATAAGGCCAGTTTCGACGTTGCGATTTTTGTTTGCGACTATCATTGCAGGTCGTAGTAATGTCGGGTCGTTAAAACGCGGCTGAATGCGGTCATGCGATGCTTGACCAAACGGTTTGTGCGATTTGACATCAGATTCGGTACTATGCGTTTTAGAATCACTAAAACCAGTAGTGCAAATTGCTTCCCTAAATAAGGCACAGACAATTTGTGTTACAGCACTGTGTTAGTACTTTTTTATATGTTTAAGTTATTCTATGACGCATAGTAGGTTCTTATACAATTTTCCATAACGTATCCACTACGTTCGCTTTTAGATTGTCTTCATTCATTATAAAGGCTATGATTTTGCATGGATACAATATTTATAATTTGCATTGCAAATATGTGGATACGCTTGGAAAATTATTGCAAATAATTTATAATGAGTACTGTCACAAGCATCGGAGCACATTGAGTGATTAATCTATGAATTTGCTTTGAAAATATAAAAATAATAATATGTTTTTGATGCTTTGACCGTACTACACAATTGATTAAACCAAAAAGATTTTGATAAAATATATAAACAAATAGAATTATTTGTAACTTTAACTTAAGATTCATTAGACAAACATTATTATTAGATACATATAATTATGTGTTAATTGTTTAAATTATAGCTTGCATCACTCACTTTTTGTTGAATCTTGAGTTAAATATCTCAATAAGTGTAAACAAATGCAGCCATTGTCATTAAATAACGCTTAAATGGTAATGTTATCATGTGTACTATCATTCAAGTTTGTCATAAATGCAGCCATCTGTTCAGTTAAAGTGACATACAGTACCAAATGCATTAAACATTTATGACATTTCTAGATACCATCGATTTCTCAGCCATTAAAGTGTTCTACAAACTTACCTTGTAAAATAGGGTATAAATCTGCTAGTATAAAGTTGACACATTCCCTTGGTGAAGTTAGTAATGGGCTGTTTTGGCTCGCTTTCAGGTCAGGTGGCTCGTAATTCGGAGCCATTTATGCGTCAAGTGTTTGTTACCGGAGATACCGACGACGAACAACTAGCCAGACAGGTAAGAACGAGACGGAGCTACGCACGAGTGAGAGAGGGTATGGGGAGTATGAACTTGCAACATTACCCGTTGCAAATTCATCCTCTTGAAATAAGTGGTAGTAAGCGCGGTACTAGGACGTAAGGAACTCTTATAGGTGTTTTTTCAGATCGTTGCGTGCACACTGGCCGGCCGGACGCGACCACTTCGTGCCAAACGTAAATTTTACATACCCTTTCATAATCCCTAAGGGATGCTTGTATTCTAAAGCTGGTTGTACACGTAGGTGCAAAATTCACTGAAATAAACTAGTAAAATATCCTGAAATAATAATGTCATACGTATCCACTTGTCTGTTAATTATCACATCACTACATCTCCGTCTTTGAAACTTATTCACACGTCAACATTCATACGTTTAGTTGTTATCTTTGTATTCACTATTTTGAAGTGTACCAATCTGAGTCATCTTTTCCATACGAGCATCCCACTGTGTGCTGTATTTTCCGTATCTGGAGTTTGTGCGCGTGTTTTCAGATATTCGTGCTGCGCAAGCGTGCATCCCATGAGCTAGTGGTGCCTGGTGCTAGGTTCTACATCTGCAGTCTTGCGTTGAAGACTGTCGTTTACAAGGGATTGTTGACTTCACAGCAGCTATGGGTGAGTGGGAACTTAATGCTTTATATCCACATTTTGTAGAACCATGGGTTTGCGAGCCAGTTGAAACAGATGTTGATAAGAGAAGGATACCAAGTTGAAACTCGTAAGAAAAACCTTTTCTAGGTTGCGGCACACCGTAATTCAACATAGATGTCTGTCTTAAAAAAACTGTGATGAAAATTACGAGACTGCTTAAAACGTGGAACGTTCAGGTTCAAAATGTCCAAAGGTTTCAAAACGTCCAATTTTCAAAATGTCCAATTCACAAAACGTCCAATTCACAAAACGTCCAATTCTCAAAATGTCCAATTCACAAAACGTCCAATTCCCAAAATGTCCAATTCTCAAAACGTCCAATTCCCAAAATGTCCAACTCTCAAAATGTCCAATATTTGAGAATGTGGTAAATTTTGTTCAATAACTCATCAAAGCACTTTTTTAATACTTACGTCAAACAGTAAATACAAAATACTGAAAGAATCAAAATATGTTTGATTTAGAAGTAGCAAATTAAATTAAAAATAAATATTTTATTATTAAATACATATATATATATATATATATATATATATATAAAATATATACATAAATTATATTAAATATTATACACATTAACGCATGTGTCGCGAATTTAAAAAAGTATTTTTCGTTTTACCTAGGTTATTATATATAAAACTATGTTTAATGTTTGTTTCAATTTATAATTATAATTATTATGATGTTGATTATATTGTACTGGTCTTAATTTGTTACTTCTAAATAAAACATATTTTGATTCTTTCAGTATTTTGTATTTATTGTTTGACGTAAGTATTAAAAAAGTGCTTTGATGAGTTATTGAACAAAATTTACCACATTCTCAAATATTGGACATTTTGGGAATTGGACGTTTTGAGAATTGGACATTTTGTGAATTGGACATTTTGAACCAGAACGACGTGGAAAAATATGACTATAAGGAACTTCGGAGCTTATAAGCTAATCATAATGTTATATTTTATGCAGGAGTACTTCAAGGATCTGACCAACCCAGCCTTCACCACGTATTTGGCGCTGGTACACACCAGATTCTCTACCAACACATTCCCCAGCTGGGAAAGGGCACATCCTCTGAGGTTTGTATATTGATAACACTATATCCGCCGAAAGACGTCCACTGCAGGACACACAGAAGCCTCCCCTAACACGCCAGAAAAACCTTTTACGGAAAAATCACCACTTTCACTTATTTGGCACAACTTCTCAAGGAACTTTAAACTTTATCTCGTTTTCAGGACCATAAAACCGAACTAAAGGATCAACTTGCTAATCTGCTATTTGGTATTATTCCAGAGTCCTCGCTCACAATGGCGAGATCAATACGCTGCGAGGTAATGTCAACCTCATGAAGGCTCGCGAGGGTGTCATGAAGAGCGAACTCTTCGGAGAAGGTGAGTCAATACTAGCCTACTTACATTTTCTTGGTCCTTTAAAATTCCACTAGATTTTTGACGAAGTAACTGCAGCCAGGATCTTCTTTCCAAATATATATTTTTTTTATTCTGGAGGCTTGCTAGCTGCAGTCGACTGGTAGACTCCCAAATCGGCTGAAACCAAACAATGGTTTTTTTTTTGGGTGGGAAATCATCAAATAACTTCTCCTCCCGCTCTGGGTGGAGCAGGAGGGCGTGTCAGACTTTTGCTGACTAAAACCTACCCGTGTTCACCCAGTTGCCTGTGTGCCAGGGGCGCGGTATCTCTTTCGAACAACCCGCACCCCTGGCAGGCATTGGCCCTTCCGGGCCCCATCAGTTGGTGCTGAAATCTCTTTGAGGCGCGCGTGGAACACAACGCGCCGTCGACCCGGGCTTGGTCCTTACCGGACAGCGAGCTACCCATTACTCGCCGTCGGCAAACCCACGCCTACGGTGGCCGGGAATCAGCCTGGGAACTAAACAATGGTCATGGATACATATTTCACTTGAGCAAGGTCTATTCATAACGATGACTCGAGAATACATGCCGTCTGTTGGGTCAGGTCAGCTAAAAGCTGCCATGGCACTTTCTTCAAAAGGCCCTTCCAGACATGGCCCTGCATTATTACTCATATAAAATTATAATAATATAATTTTATTTTATTTATTTGGAAGAACAAACAATTACACATTATGTTTCACAAATAAATAGTACATAAGGAGTTATATAAATGTGCAACCAACAACGTTCTCCACAGATACACAAAAAGACAAAGACAATGTTGACTAAGTAAAAGTCGGGTAGAGTAGATGAGAACATGAAATAAAATACACATAGATTGCAGCTAGTAACATACAATAAGGAAAATTTATAGAGACTTTAATACAATGTTGTTATTCTTTCGCTTTTTTGATTGCGTCAAGCAATATGTTTTTAAATTTTCCAACGGATACAGCGAATAAATCCAAGTTAGAGAAAAACTTATTAAAATTGCCTGTGAGACGCCGTAGAGGTGCCCGCAAGCCTGCATTCGTACGACTAGGAGTGACAGCGAAAACAGGTCGTGCGCGCACCCCACGCGCCTGAATGGTTCTAGGAACAACATAGCACAACCTGTTACATATATCCACACAATCATACGAGTTGTTACAGAGATCATATAGAAACATAGTTTCCAGAAAGGTACGTCTAGATTTCAAAGAGAGCAAGTTGTATTTCTTCAGTAAGTCGTTATAGGGGTGGTAAATACGACTTCTAGAACAACGATAATGCATAGTTTTTAAGAACTTACGTTGTACACGCTCGATACAGTCACTATATTTATTATAATAGGGACTCCACACCGGCACTGCATATTCTAGTTGTGACCGGATTAAAGATCTATACAAATGTAAATATGTGGTCGGGCGGACGAATTCCGTGGCTGATCTTATCACGAATCCATACATACGATAAGCCTGAGCCAAGATTTTATCAATATGTGCGTCCAGGTGCAGTTTATCATCGAGCAGTATTCCTAGATCACGAATTGTGTTAACTCTGGCCAAGATTTCATTTTGTAGTGTATATGGTTGTTTAAAAATGTTTTTATTTTTAGTAAAGCTGATACAGCAACATTTGGGAATACTAAGTTGGAGTTTTTGTTTAATACAATACTCGACTAAGCGATTAAGATCTTCTTGGAGTAAGTGACAGTCTAGTATTGATCTAATGGGTCTAAAAATTTTCAGATCGTCTGCGTAGAGTAGGAACTTAGAGTTAAGAAAACACATGTTGATGTCGTTAATAAAAATGACAAACAACAGAGGTCCGAGAATTGAGCCTTGTGGCACCCCTGACGTTGCGATTATGGTGGTGGAATAGAACCCATTGACGGCTACTTTTTGTGTTCTATTTGACACATATGAGACGAACCAACGCAACAAATCCCCGCGGATACCGTTAAAAGCCAGCTTCTTTAAAAGCAGTTCATGATCAACCTTGTCAAAGGCTTTTCGAAAGTCCGTGTATACAGCGTCCACTTGCACACGAGAGTCCATACTATTAAACAAATAGTCAGTGAAAGCTATCATATTAGTTGTGGTAGACCTTCTTTTTATGAACCCGTGCTGTTGCTGCATTATTTTGTCATGAACAATCGGATACAACTGATTGTGAACGAGCCTCTCGAAAAGCTTTGACAAGGCTGACAATATAGAAATGGGCCGATAATTTTCAACGTCCTGCTTTGGGCCACTCTTATGAACGGGGGTAATATTTGCCCGCTTCAAGATTTCTGGAAAAGTTCCCTGACTTAAACATTTATTATAAATAATACTCAATGGTTCACATAACGCATGAGCCGTCTTATTTAGGAAAACGGGTGGAATACCGTCTGGTCCTGCTCCTTTCGTACAATCTAAAGATTTGAGAGCATTGAGTACTTGGGCAGTACTGAGCACCAAACTATTAACCGGAGAACAATTCTCAGAATATTCAGTTTCCTGGGTTTGATTATTTGCGAGAGTGGAGGGTTCGTACACCGAGTGGAAGAAATTTGCAAAGAGATTACAAATCTCCTCCGGATCGGTTGACGATTGATTCTTATAGTGCATGGTTGATGGAATAGGAACTTTAGATTGCCGATTAGAAACATATGTCCAGAAATATTTGGTGTTAACTTTTATATTATCTTCCACTGAGCTTAGGTATCGACGGTAGCAAATTTTGGAATAAGTTTGGAATCTGGACCTGTATAAGGAAAACTGTTCATAGTCGGATATGTTTTGATAAGTCTTCCATCTATTCCAAGCCTTTAATTTATTTTTAAATATGTGTATTAAAGAAGGGGAAAACCACAATGGGAATTTGGTAGACCTAATTGTCTTTAGAGGCACATGAGCTTTAATTATTTGGTAAACAATTTCATAAAATATATTCAGTGCGTCTTCTGCAGACTGCTCCTGAAGTTCATCATCCCAGTTAACTTTGAGTAGATCGCTATTAATGTGTTCATAATTGGCCTTAAAGTAATTGTGCTTTTGAACCGCCTTACGCATCATTGCATTGCCGTGCAATTTATAGGAGACTAGTATAGACAACGGTGGATGATACAGATCTGGTTTTAACAATACGTCCGTAGGAGTCAAAACAGAACAGTCGTTATTACATATCACCAAGTCTAAAATCTTCCCGCTCGAGTTCTTAATATTATTGTACTGATAGGCATTGAGCACGGACATAAAAATATTCAAGTGCTCACAAACAGGAGAGCTACCAACACACATATGCTGCGTGGCAACCGTGTTGTTGCTATCTGCGAGCCAAACAATATCAGGAAGATTATAGTCTCCAAGTAGGTAAAAGTTTTGAACGCTTCCGTCTTCCATTAATGTTTGTAGGGACTCTATGTATGCAACATAAATACATTCGGGTGTTTTGGGTGGGATATATGCTGAACATATAACATCATATTTTCCTCTTGTTGCGCTAGGCAGGCGTAAGATGATATGCTCAATGTTTTTATTAAAGGGAATACGGGGTTCAATTATACTGGATCTCAGTCCCTTCAAAACTGCAACAAGAGTCCCACCGCCATCCTTTTTTTTAGTGGCCTCGCGATCACGGTCGCATCTGTATACTATGTAACGGTCGTCAATGAATTCGGAATCTAATATTTCGGAGGTGAGCCAGGTCTCGGTGAGTATAATAATGTCATAACAGTTAGATAAAATGTTCATATATAGAATGTGCAGTTTAGTGCGGAGTCCCCTACAATTTTGATAATATATGCTTAATTTGTCATCAGCCATTTTCGTAGGATAGGAATCCATTAAGCATTACAGTAATCTGGCCAATTAGCACAGCATCACGGACGTTGTCATAAGATAAAAGATAGTAAAAAAAAATCTCTTTGAAATCAAAAGATCCTGATAAAACCCAATTAGCTATTATGATATTAAAACTATTAGAGTACAACATGAACAGGTGTAACAAATACAAACATAAAAAACATTTAAAAAAAGACACACATTTATAGTAGCAAACAAAATCTCCAGACAACACAAATACACGCATACTCCGATCGCACCGCACAGCCAGCGTCGCCATGATGAAGTTTATCCACGCAACAGGAACACAGGCTAAACAATACGACCAGGGTACATCCGCTCGACGCAACGAAAAAACAATGACCAAAAACAAACCCTTGACATACGTAATGGCAATAAATCCGCTAATTATCCTTCGCGGCAGCAGCACCAGGTTTGATTTTTGCGATATCCTGGTGTGATCGAATGGCAAACGATTTACATTGTTCTTTTTCTCGAACGAGAATGGTGCCATGTTTGACCCACACAAATGTATAATTGTGCTTTTGTGCTGCTTCCTTGCATTCACGAAACAAATGTTTTCTCCTTAACGTGAGATGCTCATGCACGTAAATGCGTGAAGGTGTGCCAGAAATGCTCAGTTGGTCGGAGGTCAACCCTTTGGCTACTCGAAAGGCGCTGAGGACATTGTCACGAAGTATGCGTGAGGCCAATCTTACGACAATGTTCTTCGGTTTGTCATTCTGTTGGTGTGCATGGGGAACACGGTGTATCGCGACAATATCTCTAGTGCTTATAGCGCAATTAACTTTTGAACCTATGTTTTCCATTAATGTAATCAAATTTTCATTACGTCTTTCAGGCACATTACACAGCTCCAGGTTGCATTGTCTGGCATTTTGATCGAGATTGTCAATTTTCGCTAATATATCATTAATTGAGTTTTTCGTATCCTCCTCCTGCACTTTAAATAGTTTTTTCACATCAATCTGTTCAGCGGAAGCGTGTTCAACCGAGTTTTGAACAGCAATTAGGTCATTTGCTAATTGATCACACCTCTTATCCAGTTCCGACAGGCGTGTAGTTGTTTGAGATTGCACAGAGCGAATAGCGGCAATATCATTTTTAATTTCAATTGTCACCTGGATAAAGGTAGCAATTTCACCTCTGATATTTAAAACATTATCAGAAATGGTGGTAATACGTGTATCAAGTTCCTTACGCCACTCGTTAAGAGTATTTTTAAATTCCAATGATAATTCATTAAGCGCCTGCGTGAATTCGCATTCTGGTTGTTTGCGCTTACGCGCATCACTTCTTGACTCAGGCGCCTTACGTAGGTCACTGTCAGACTGTGACAAATGAGACATTTTGTTGTGGATTGCTGTGTACGTTGCTCCAAACGTATTATAAATTAAATCGAACAACAAGAAATAATAGTGTTTTTGATTTTTTGTTGGGGTTTGAACCTGTGACCAGTAGTGTCCGTCGCAGTGTAAAAAGCTGTACGAGTCGGGCCGAACTTCCGTTAATTACAAATGCGAAATTGGTAGTCGCTAGGTGCGTTAAAGCTGTGCGCAGGCGATTTTGCGGACAGAGGCGGTATGCGCGGGGGATATCGAGCGCGCCGCGGGTTGTGGTAGGTCAGGGACCAAGTTCTTTCGAGAAATTTTAACACGCCTTTATCAACTTATCTCAGGTTCTCCTAAACGTAGCACCGTAAAACTTTCACAAATTTACGAGTCACTTCACTGGCTTTGGATTACTTATAATTATATGTGAAACTATCCACTTTTTCCGACTTTGATGATTAAAAAACTATGGAGCAAAAATATCAACGTACTGTCTTGATTTCGGACAAGGAGGGTATGATAATGTATGGACTTTAAAAAAGAGACTATGACCTCTGAGTTTGTTTTGGTTTTTTTTCTCGAGGATTAGTCAGGTAGGAAATACCGGCGCCATCCAGTTTTAAATTATGGTTGTGTGAAAGTGAAAATTATTTTAAAAGACCTACTTACATAAATAAAGAAACACTTAATTTCAACAGATCCTCACCAACTACGCTCAATTTTGTGTCACACCGTTTAAAATCAAATACATACTTGTCCCCAGATCTAAAGAAACTCTACCCAGTCGTGGAACCAAACCTCTCCGACTCTGGTTCAGCTGATTGCGTGCTAGAATTCCTAGTACACGCTGGCCAGCGTTCTTTGCCCGAAGCAGTAATGACTATGGTGCCCGAAGCGTGGCAGAATGACGTCACCATGCCTAAAGAGAAGAGGGACTACTACCAGTGGGCTTCATCATGCATGGAGCCTTGGGACGGACCAGCGTTGGTCTCCTTCACTGATGGGCGGTACATTGGTAAGTGATGGGAACTTTCTAGAAGATTTTCACGCCCTCAAACCTGCCGTGGTCCACTTGGAAGTCCCTGAACCGTCTTCGAGCACATGTAAAAAAGTTTAAGTCGGACCTCTTAAAGTTGGGCTTCTTAGACGGAACGGCAGCAGGATGTGGAGCTGAGTTACAAACTATGTTCCACCTCCTATCTTGCCCCCCTGTGCCCAAAACATGCAGCTGAAGTGATCTCTGCGCAGGAATCGAAAATGCCGTAGAAGTGGCGAAGTATTGTGCCAACAAAATTTGATAACTGTCGTGCCAGCAACGCGAAAAATTAGAAGACCCCACAAGACCTGCAAGCGTCCCTGATGTCCAGATTCTAAGGGTGATAGATATTTTCTGTCTGTTTATCTGGAACGTCGACCTTTTTAATTAAAACTAAATTCATAAAATGTTTTCAGGTGCCATTCTGGACAGGAACGGTCTGCGACCCTCTCGTTTCTACGTGACGAGTGAGAATATACTTGTAATGGCTTCTGAAGTCGGTGTCTATGATGTGGACCCCGATAAGGTCATACTCAAGGTGAGACAAAACTCTGTCTATACTTGTTTATCGATTTACTGCTATTACAAAGTTTCTACTTACCTATGGGTTTGATAGAAAGGCTATAACTGGGTCGTGATGACGCTGAAGTCATCTTGGGTTGCGTGTAAATTTCACTCATCTTCCATGGCAAACGAAGGATCCTCCGAGCAGACGAGTGTTGTGTCTGATGGGCTACTGCTCGACAGTGATGATGTCGGGACGTTGTATACAAGGTCAAATTAAATTAGCTAGCGAAACTCGACAGACGTGATGGGTTTCGATGTATCAACATATATATATTTAATTTAATTGATGATTTTTCAAGGCGCGCGGTAAAGTTTGTTTGCGTGAAGCGGGAATTGCGTGACGTCTGCGTGATCCGTAGTTTGCAAGCGACGTTGTAGATGCCGCCACACTAGTACTACTTTTATCTATGATCAAAATAGCTCCAGTACACTTGTTCCTAATGATGACTTGTGTTAACAAAATAGGTATGCTTAATACCTTTTTCCGTGTTCCAGAGTCGTCTAAAACCCGGTCGTATGTTGTTGGTCGATACTGTGGAAAAGAAAATGGTTCAGGATGCTGAACTCAAGATTAAAATTGCTCGCAGCCGACCTCACTCTGAGTGGCTGCAAGATAAGGTATGAACTAGCTTTTAGTGTTTTTTTTTTTTCCGTAAAATATTTATTCAATTCTTTCATATCCCAAAATTGGTTACTAAAGGTTACTTGATATTATACTTATACTTCATATTATGTACCTATGTTTCATATGTTTATTTACGTACCTACCTTATAATAGACATTCTACATCACAGCCACATTCTTAACATTTGTTTCTCTTTTCTATGCATTACCGTACGTGGGGAATACATTTATACATTTAATCAGATGGTGAGTTTGGTTAGCCGCATGGGGAGTGACGAATTTGTAAATTGCTGTTGAGAACTGTACGGAGAAGGGGTTGGCTAGTGCGCCCGGCTTTGTTCTGTAGCGCGCCCACACCTGGCCACAAAGTCGTAGGCTCGGTAACTGACATGATTTGCTCCCTTTCGACATAAAAAAACCAGATATCTAAAATAAACTTTTAGTCTGCTCTGTGTTGTATGTAATTTCTACGAAAGCGATTTTGATGCTGTAACAATTAAGCATAGTTAGAATCAAAAAGTGATAATTGATTGCCATTATTAACAATTATATAATGCAAACTAGCTGCTGCCCGCGGCTTCGCCAGCATAGATGTCGTAAATTATCCCAGTGAAAGTTCGGTCAAAATCGGTCCAGCCGTTTCGGAGATTAGCCGGAACAAATAGACAAACGAAAAAAAAATTGTTTACTTGGCAGGTTTAGGTTTCAGTTATTGATTGGGCTAATGGCTAGTCTTAAATAAGCTACGATGGTATGGGGCTGAAAAAACCCAAATTCAAATCCTCAAACATCAAAAGTGCGAGCAAATCACGTCTTTTTTCCTATCGCGATCAGTGTGACATTGCATGTTCTTAACATCTAAAAGGCCGCTTTTTTAACATACCGAGTTATTGTTTTTCGTATTTTTTGTAAAGCAATATGTAGCGTTAATCTCCACGACTGAGAGGACCATTTACAGGTGTCGTCGTGTTTACGGCTTTAGACGTTTCCGGAAGATTATTTTTCTAGGTATTATTAGTAGTCCAGTCAAGTTAGTTAAAAAATAGGGGTAAAATTACAATAATTCTAATAGAGCTAAAACTTGGTACGAATTTTGTGTGAAAAATCTCCAATGAATCACAACTCCAAAAACATGGGTTTATTGCATTTCTCTGCCAAACGGTGAGTTTTGTCATAAAAATAGTCCAGACAAAATAGTAGATCATGCAATTATCAATAAAAAATGTTCTGCCCAACATTTGTATCAATTTCCAGTTCTATGCGAATTATTGTTACCTTTTTTTTTGAGGGTGGGAAATCATCAAATAACTTCTCCCGCTCTGGGTGGAGCAGGAGGGCGTGTCAGACTTTTACTGACTAATACCCACCCTTGTTCCCTCAGTTACCTGTGTGCCAGGGGCCGCGGTATCTTTTTCGAACAACCTGCACCCCTGGTAGATTACTGTTACCTTGAATGTCTATTATGACGGGAATATACATGTTGTTGCTAACTGACAGCTGGCTATGAAAACTAGTCACCTTTGTACAGACTGCAAAAGAAATGTAAGTGTAGGAAAAATAATCTCTGCATTGCATTGTAACAACCTGTCTAAGCATTTCTTGGACGCCGATGGCTATTACGAATATAATCCCAGTGACAGCTTAGGTGTAGTGAACTATTTTGCCGTGATTCTAAAAAAAAGTTTGTGTGGAAATATTATTCTAGGGCGGTAGCTTTTGTACTTTTTATCTATAACAAATAACACAAAAAAAGTGTTCCATATACAAAAAGTTTCATAGTCTGCTGTCAGTATTTTTACACCAGCACCACACTCTCTAACCCAATACTTTAACTAACAATTGTAGATAACAATGGAAGACATCCGCAAGTCGGTGGCTACAGAGAACGGCTCGTGTGCCGTCGTGTCCAACGGCACCAACGGCTCCAGCGGCAGCATCATCACGGGGCTGGCAGACAGGAGGCTGCCCTTGTTCGGGTACACTATCGAGTCTATCCACATGCTTCTGCTGCCTATGATACAGAACAAGTAAGTCCCAACTATACTATCTTACGTTCTTACTGCGCTGTTTCCCAAGAAGTTAAGTAACCCCTGCTTTCTGAAACCTTTTGAACCTTTGATCTATGGTCGAGTGGAGTAATTTGATTAGTTTGTTTATGCCAACAGGGTAATTGAGTAACTCAGTATAGAATGGATTGCAACATGTACCATATTTAACACAGGATCACATACACCCCAATTAGAATATTGAGTTAAAAGCATAATACAATAACCAAACTTATTTTTTAGAAAACTAACTGTTATTATTAAGAAAATCGTGTTGACTCACCCTAGCATTCCTAAATGCATTTAAAATTGAGTTTTACTGTCTTAAAATAATATTGAATTCTCTTTAGCTCATTCGGCGGTACGTATGCACTAATACATAATTTTTGAAAAAGACCCTCCTATTTTAAAAGTAACTGAAATCGATTTAGTAGTCAGTTAAGACCAGAATATTTTCAGGACTAACGTTTATTGTTACACCTTGATGTTGTTGAGCAGACGATTTTTTCGAACATAATTATTCAGCAATGGATTAGCAATATGATATGATTCAGATTGTGATTTTTAGTTTGTTGAGTAAATAGGGTGCCGATAGTAAAACGTAATAAGATCGAGTCTTAGCCTTTAGATGTCTAACGGCTAAGCATCGATCATGTTACGTTTACGGTTAATTAAGGGTGATTGTCTATACAGGGTGTAACAGAAACCCTATTGCACTAAAAATAACAGCTGGTATAGAATCAACATACATAGTTTCAGCTCAAAATAAAATACTCTAAGAATTGATACCAAATTTTTTGTTTCATATGTTTCTTAAATTCAAATCGTAAGAAAAGTGTCACCGCTCTACGTAGGTCAATAACTTTCCACGTTACTTGCCAATATCACGATAAATCTCTTCCAAGTGATGTTTTATTTCAATTTGAAAAGTTCGGTTTCTGGTATCAACTTTTTAAAAAAATCTCACAACCGAACATGTAGAGATAGGGTTAAAAAACCCTTCCAATATCGTTTGTTATCATCCAAAGAAGCCGTGCCCTTGGTATGTATATACCCTTTCCGTTACACGTTGTATAGACAAACGCCATTAATTAACCGATGTGATATGGTACGTAACGTCATAAGATCTCTCTTTTAAAATCCAAAGATTATATTATTAGAATTTGACGGGAGTCTAACAATGCAGAGCCATGTCTGGAAGGGCCTTTTGAAGAAAGCCATCGCAGCTTTAAGCTGACCTGTCTCAACAGACAGCATGCATGTATCAGTCATCGTGTAGCTCAACCCTATTTTAGAGAGCTCAACAACCTGTCACCAGATGCTACCAGATCTGCAGGACATTTGCTTAGGCCGTATACATGTAATTGAAAACCCTCTTGTCTGAATGTTCTATCTTGATTGCAGGAAAGAAGCTCTTGGCAGCATGGGTAATGACGCGCCATTGGCTTGCCTGTCGCAGTTCCAACCGATGCCATACGAATACTTCAAACAGCTGTTCGCTCAAGTTACCAACCCACCTATTGATCCATTCAGGTAAGATCTGATATAAATCTTTGTTCCACTCCGTGTTATGAATCTTAAGCTCTTCCTACTGCCGAAATTCGTCAAACATAAGGTTTGATATTTTAATTTCATTATTGCACCAGACACTAGCAACTATACTTCTGTACTTATAATATATAAATGGCTAAAATTAGTTTGTATGAAGGGGTAATTTCTGGGACTACCAGTCGGATCATCATTTCAGCCGAAAGACGTCCACTGCTGGACATAGGGCTCCTCCACTTCGACCGGTCTTGTGCTTCTCACATCCAGCGTTCCAGATTCCGCGGCCTTCACAAGTTCATCGGTCCACTTTGTGGGAGGCCGTCCCACTCACCAGTCGGATATGAAAATATTTTTGCATTTGACAGCCCGATTTTTGAGGAACGTTATCGGCTATTTAACTTCACGCTACGACCCTAATGAGCCGAGTAAAAAGAAAAAAGTCAGAGCGTAGGCTAAGAGAAAACGAAGGAAACCGCGGGCGGGCAGTGTGATGCTATATGATATACTAGCTTTTGCTAGTGGCTTCGCCCGCGATGGGATCGTAAATTATCCCACGGGAACGTATTACCGGGATAAGAAGTATCCTATGTGTTAATCCAGGTTATAATATATACAGGATAAGTTTTTATCCAGTGCGCAAACTGCAACGATAAATTCGGTATAATTTCTATGAAACAGCAGATTATTTTTTGTAAAACCGACGTAAAATTTCTGTAACCATGAATTCAGCATATCATTCTAGACCCCTTTATTGCGTACTAGATAAAAACTTGTCCTGTAAATATGCCAAATTTTATCCAAATCCGTTCAGCCTTTTTGGCGTGATTGGGTAACAAACATCCAAACTTTCACATGTATAATATTATATAGTAGGAAGTAGGACTTCACGTGTACGAAGTCGCGAGCAGAAGCTAGCTGCTTATAAACTAGTTAAAAGTAGACAATAAAATCACTAGCTATGTTATATTATTCTGGCCACAATAGGAAAGAGAAAGAGATACCTAACTAAAAGGGATAGCTTTGTGGTGAGTATTGCCAGCAGTTGGACAGTAACTGTTGATAGATAATATATCAAATACTATCCAAGTCACCCAGCCAGATGACCTGATATTCGGAATAAATCTAATAAGTTATAAAATATTTCATAACAGGGAGAAGATCGTTATGTCCCTGCTATGCCCGATCGGTCCCGCACCCAACATTCTACAGCCAAGCGCGGAGTTTGTTCACCGACTGTTCCTGCCGCAGCCTATTCTGTCTCTGCCTGATCTACATGCTCTGAAACACACCACTCATCGGGGATGGAAGGTAAACTTATACTATGAAAGAAATAAATAAAATCGTCTAGAAGATTACGTTCAAGTGCATTCGATTCCTAGAATTTTCCTACTTGCGAGATTCCGGTTCCTTCGTTAACAGACACGAAGTTTTGCTGCACTTTCCAATTACTACGATACGATGAGATCCGTCGTATCGGGTCGATGTGATAGCTTTTAGCTTCAAAATTATAACCCTCCTTTGCCGTAGTTTGTAATAACTGTTGTATACGTGCCATCTGTTAGGACATGCTTCAAAACAGCTAACTTTAGTCCCTCTCTGACTGCCCAGAAGGACACATTCATCTGGTGATGTTCTTCAGAGAAGTTAGGTGCGTAGGTAGTACACGCAAGCGGCGTGCGTATAATATATGCCCAGATGTTTGAACTTTAACCTTTTAACCGCTTACGTTCGATTAATCTGACAAATTTTTTCGGCTCCATTTCGCCAGGGTTTTATATTTACGACCAAAATACCACAGCTCGTTTAATCGGTTTAAAAAAGTTAAGTATTGCACATCCCTCTTTGTTGTAGGTATTTATTTTTCGAGACACTGTGCCGGGCGCTGAGGGCACGACAACTGATATGAAGTTGGGCGGTTAAAAGGTTAATGAAGAAAAAAGGAGTGTGTTACGATCATAAGCAAGTGGCGTTCTGTAGCTTCTGCCTACATGTAATATGAAAAGGCGTGATGTATGGCCCATATTTTCCTGTTATCCACAGACAAAGGTGATCGACTGCTCCTTCGACTACCTGGAGGGCCCGTCGGGCATGGAGCCGGCCCTGGGCCGCATCTCGGGCGAGGCGCACGCGGCCGCGTCCAGCGGGTACCAGCTCATCGTGCTGAGCGACCGCGCGTCGGGGCCCAACAGGGTGCCCGTTAGCTCACTGCTAGCATTAGGTAAACTACTCATTATAAACTAGGTAAACGCACATCGATATTTAGTTGAAGAAGTATGATATTCAACAGAGGAGAGCAATATTTTAGCTACACTGTCGGACCAGGTTGATGGACCTATTATCAGGCTCTGGGCTGGCAGACATGAGCGTGCACATGTTCATGTTAATTTTTTTATTTTTTTATTTATGGAGTTTGGACTAACATAGACTAAGTTTCTACTAACACTATATGGATCCATGGTTTGATTTTTTTTTTAATTTGAAAAAATGCTTATATCGATGGATACACAAAATCACTATTCTGATGTAAAAAAAAACTATTGTTCACTAAGCATTGGGAGTCCTTGTAACCAAGAACATTTTTACTAAATTAGTAGAAAACTTAAGCTTTCACTTAAATACTCTACTCTACTTGGATATTGAAAAACAGATATAGGAGGACCTCCAAACTCGATTGTACATTAAAAATAAACAAACAAACTAACCCTCACAGATAGGAGGCTTGTATTCCAGCAGTGGAAACGTTACAAGCTGATTATGTTATGTTATACGAATGAACCAGCGGCGTGCAGTCCATAAAGACAGAAAGATACTGCCTACCCTACTTAAATCCGATAAATATTTAAAACTAATATTATTTTATCAATAAACAAAAAAATCGTTATTCATAAGTCAGCTCCACCTATCGAGCGTCGGTCGTATCATTAGTATCATCGATGCAATACGTTCGTACAATTCGACGCAACTTCGCATTGCGATGCACTAGCGCCGCGCTGAGTGCCCCGGGAGAGACACAAACTATTCGCGTCTTGATGTTAATATGTGTGCTCTCGTCGTCATGCGGATTTATTGTGTGTGCGTTCCTATACATACGTGGCCACACACTGTAACAAATAACGCACACAACGGTACAGGGGACTAGCCTGTACGGTTGTGTGCGTGTGGCTTTTGACACGACGAATTAAGAAATTTACCGAAGTTTTCCGAACAAAGTCGGTTATGCGACTATTTTAAAAAGTAGCGTTGTTTCATTGAATTGTCGCTACATGAAAAACCATTACTTATTTGTCTTATTATTTATAATCCAACGCCATTGTTGTTTTGATTTATTTTAGTTTTCTTTGTGAGCTAGGTAGCATGTATTTAAGATTTTAACGTTGCTAAGTGTGAAAAATAGATCGTAATATTAACTGTGAAAGTTGTTCTGGTGGTGTGTGTATAGAGAAAAGAAATAATGATGCGTTTTCTTAACTATCTTTCCGTGAAAAAAAAAAAACAAAACAACACAACAATTGATCGTGAAAAGTAGTTGTACACCGGGTTTTATTAATACAAACTAAAGGTAAAATCAATCGTAAATTCAATACAAAACAATGTGATTCATTTAATTGCCTCGCAGGGTGCATGCTGTGTAGGTACAGCAATCGGTTATTCTGTTTTCTTTTTTTTTTCCTTTTTTTAATTTTCTGCCCACCCTGTCTAAAAACTCTGTGTACGCCAGTGTAATGAACATTGTATTTATTTACAGGAGCCGTCCATCACCACCTCATCGAGACCCGCCAGCGCATGAAGGTGGGACTCATTCTAGAGACCGCTGAAGCGAGGGAAGTGCACCACATGTGCGTTCTGTTAGGTAAGGGGTAATTAAAGCTGATGTTTGAGAAGCGCGCTGCTAGATTTCGAACCTTCGGCTCGGGGCCGAAAGTTGATAGTCCAACAGCGCACTTTTATTTCAGCTTTCATTTAGGTGACGTCTAATGTTAGTTTCTTTTAATCGTTTACTATACAAAAAACATACGAACACAAACGTACGTCAGTCACGGCAATTCCGCGCCACAACATAATTATTTATTTACAGAACTAGATAGGTTAATTATTACAATACAAGGATTTTTTTTTTCAATACTTTTTAACAAATCTTTGCATCTATAGCACAATTAAAACGAATAATTGTTTCATACCCATTATTTATGTAAAACAATACAATCGTTTGCTTCTTTCGCAGGTTACGGCGCCGACGCAATCTGTCCCTACCTAGCTTTCGAGCTCGCATTCTCCCTTCGCACAGACAACATTCTGGACCCGAACTTAACAGACGAAGACATCTACCAGGCGTACCAAGGAGCTATCGAAACCGGCCTCGCTAAGGTCATGGCTAAGATGGGCATCAGTACCCTACAGTCGTACAAGAGCGCACAGATCTTTGAGGCAGTTGGGTTATGTGAAGAAGTTATCGATAAGTGCTTTAGGGGCACACAATCGAGGATTGGTCAGTGATTTTGAGATTTTTTTCCTGTTAAAATTAATGTTGGCCTCGGCATAAACCCACTCTTTTGGATCTCCCAATCCAAACAAACATAACTCGCCAATAAACTAAAAAAAAATCATTGAAAACAATTTGAGAACATCGCATCCCGTCTTAGGACTATAATATGTCGCCGAAATGCTATTTTGCATATTTTTCTTCTTTCATTAATGCATTCATATTTATAAATCTCGTGTATTATTTTCAGGCGGTGTTAACTTCGAGATTTTGTCGAAGGAAATATTTGACAGGCATGCATTAACTTATGGTGACGTCAAGGACGCATTGGTTTTGAGGTAAGCAAATACATATACTTACGCCTTAAATTAACTTAGAGGGTTCTATTGATGATTATGATTCTGTAAATACATACGTGTTATAGTCGCGAATCATATTTTAATAACCAACATACGACCTGTAGCAGTGGTGGCGCAGTGGTAACGGCCGCGACTTACGAGATGTAGGTCGTAAGTTCGAACCCAGACGGGCGCTTTACTTTGTGGAAATTATTTCGTCACCACTGCTCTCAAAACGGTGAAGGAAGACATCATGAGGAAACCGGCATGTCCTAGAACCAAAAATTCGAAGACATGTGACATCTACCAACTCGCACTGGGCCCGCGTGGTGGATTACGGCCCATTCCCTCTCACTGAGAGGGGACTTGTGTCCCAGCAATGGGGAGATTATAGGCTGCTTATTATGTATACTACCTGGCGCTGACCTGCAAATTGCAAAACACGTAAGAAAATTTTAATTTCGCGGGTTCCTCTGGAGGGTCCTTAAATCGGTTTGGAGGTAGATAACTAATACCACCACAGTGCATGGACTCGCCACGCCTGTGAACGGCTAGCGCTGGCCCGTCTTCGTACTCTGTAAATAACACTAAAAAATAAGATACATATTTACTAAATATGTAATTATTATGATAAAAATATTTCTAGGAATCCCGGTAACTACCATTGGCGCGCGGGCGGTGAGAAACACATCAATGATCCGATGTCCATCGCCAACCTGCAAGAAGCCGCACTTAATAAAAGCGCATCTGCTTACGATAAATACAGGTAATAAATAACTTAATTGATAATGGACTTACATACCGTTCCGTGCCTCTGTAAGCGCGTTTAGCTGTTGGTCCCGGCTGTCTTTTAGGGATCTTTGAAAGTTGTTACGGGTTGTCAGCAGCCCAAAAGTCTGAAAACCACTCTTACCAAGGGGTATTGTGTTACCCATTAATTGGTTGTCAAGATTCAGATTCATTTATTTTGCAAAAATATGTGTAGATAATATACATACATGGTATGATGCTAGATAGATAGTCGCGCCATGCAAAATACTGGTATTCAGCTGAATGCAGTTAGACAGAATTCCGACCCCAGCGTAGTTTGAAAAAACTATGCAGATAGTATAGAAGAAGGTTTTATTTTTACCAGTAATTTCTATCTCTATCAATTCTAGCATATTGAAACTTAAAAATATTGGCTCTGTGAATATATGTGTATAGTTGGATGTCTAACATGGAATCTTTCTAGCGGTGCCACAGTGATCTGTTTGAAACAACTCAACCTAACCAATATTAATAAATACACTACTCCATACTGTTCACTACAATACCGCTACTTCTATGCTTTGTATGGTGTACAAAATAAAGAGTATTATATCTATTCTATCTCAACAGGGAAAGTGCTTTGGAGTCAGTCAGGGCATGCACCCTGCGTGGTCAGTTGGAGCTTGTCAAACTGGATGAGCCTATTCCTCTGACAGAAGTTGAGTCTGCTGCTGAAATTGTCAAGAGATTCGCTACAGGTAATTCATTTATTTATTGAGGATCTCCAATCAGATATACACAATACAGGATACATAAATAATGGGCATCATTAGGGTTTAAGGAGTACACCTATACATACTCCTTCACTTTTAAGGAGACCACAGCATGCACAATTTAGTTAACAACTAAGCTGACAGAGTTAGAATAATTAACCATCACTACACACACTGGTTGTATAATAGGTATATTATACATGGTAATGTATACAGTAGATGGTTCTGAACACCCCTGCATTTAAATATTTGGCCTGTAATAAAATAATAATTGATCTTCCATGCATTTTGACTGTGCAGGTATTGCACTTTTCTATAAAACAGCAGATTTTCATTACTTGGTGATTCTAAAGAATCCTGGGCTGAATTCTATGTGCTACAGCGGCGAGGTGTGATTTTTTCTGAGAGAAAAGCCGAAGCGAAGCCGGTTTCAAAGAATCGACTATTGACGTGCCATTTTTCAAAAGCGGTAGAGATGCAAATCACCGAAGGGAAGCTGGTAGGAATCGTGTTATATGGTGCTTTCGCCACTGATATACTATTCAGTACATCACAGTACACTCTATGATATTAACGTCTCTAATAGTACGACGCAGGCTGCTGAGACGCAATCATAGAATAATTACTTTAATTCTGTGTATTTCTTTTCAGGTGCGATGTCATTCGGTTCTATATCTTTGGAGGCTCATTCAACACTCGCCATTGCAATGAACCGTATCGGCGGCAAGTCTAACACTGGAGAGGGTGGAGAGAATGCTGACAGATATCTGAACCAGGTATAACAATTTAATTATGTTCAAGTATGAAGAATGACAAATATTAGATAGACTGATTCAATTCCCCTAATCTCTTTATTGACAACCGAAAAACTGTACCTGAAGAAATATTGTAATACTATAAAAGTGAGTAGCCAAGTCTGATGCAAGTATTCACAATAGAAGAAGTATTACAGCCGCAAGTAGCCAAAGTACAGGAATACCGTAACCCTAGGTTTATATTTCCGTATGTAGGGTTTCCCCTGCCATGCGACGGTAATCATCATCATTTCTGCCGAAAAACGTTCACTGCTGGAAATAGGCCTCCCCCAATGTGGTGCGACAGTAATAGGCTCGTATAATCATATTTTTTTCCTCCAGGACCCCGAGTTCAACCGTCGCTCAGCTATCAAGCAGGTGGCGTCGGGTCGCTTCGGTGTGACGGCGTCGTACCTGGCGCACGCAGACGATCTGCAGATCAAGATGGCGCAGGGGGCTAAGCCGGGAGAGGGCGGGGAGTTACCTGGTAAGATATTTTGGAGAAAATAGCATGGGCAACTCATTCTGTCTACCACCTCAATTAATTACTGTTATAATTACAACTTCCGGTCAGAGGAGACCGATAAAAGCAATTTTCTGGCAAAATCTGAATTTGCTGACATATGACTGGCATATTTTTTATTGTGTGTGGTAGTTAAGGATATGAACACATTAAAAGGGTGCGCCCTTTCGTTGGGTTTGTATCAAACAAAATGTAATTTTCTTTTGAATTGTTAATAAACGTAATATCAAGCCAAAAGATTCTACCATATACCCCATCCATCACTTTCAAGTGGTCAAGAAACAGGCACATACAGCATTTTAAAGAATATAGAATAGAATAACTTTTATTTCGGACACAAATATCCATAAAGTGTTAGTAACATACAAGAAAATAACTTATTGCCTAGTGTTAGTAAATATCAACCTCCGTACAAACTGCTGTACAATCAGAGAGCCGAAGCCCTCGGCTACAGTTTTCAGGATGCTGTTTCGACTACCCCTCACTCTCCCCAGTAGCGACGCAGTTTTTTTTGCGTATAATTGCATAGAAGCCGTCGGTGCGGGCTTGCGCAAACATCTCCGACGCACTACAGTAACGAGGCAGCCTCAACAACATCCTGAAAGCATTGTTATATTGGACGCGCAGGGCATCCAGCGATCTCTTAGTACAATTTAAAATCCACGTTTTCACGACTTACAGACCAAAAAGAGAGTTTCTTTTATTTCTGTGTATAAATAATCTACATATATTTTAAAACTAGTCAATTATTTACAGGTTACAAAGTAACAGAAGACATAGCCAAGACGCGTTGTTCCGTGGCCGGCGTGGGTCTGATCTCGCCGCCTCCTCACCACGACATCTACTCCATTGAAGACTTGGCTGAACTCATCTATGACTTGAAAGCGGCTAATCCTAAAGCCCGGATTTCTGTCAAACTGGTGTCGGAAGTCGGTGTTGGAGTTGTCGCTTCCGGTGTGGCTAAGGTATTTTGAACATGCCAGTACTCGACTCGTGGGACCAAACTTACTAATTGAAAGCCTTTACAAAAATGGGTTCTGAACAAAAGCAATGACCCATATATACATAACAAATAGTTTTTTTGTCAACCAGATTAAGAACAGTCTTTTAGATCAAATCGAATAATGCTTATTCTTTAAAAATCAGTATCTATTCTGTTATCAAAAAGCTCTTGGGTATATTGGCTGCTCGATATAGCACCAACCTATCACGTCTCGACACCTTCATAAAGTTCGGAAGGTTTTTAAGAAAGCATATAGCATCATATGTTATAGTTGAAACAAAAGCTTCATAGTATTTTCCGATACCAGGGCAAAGCCGAGCACATCGTGATCTCAGGCCACGACGGTGGGACTGGCGCCAGCTCGTGGACGGGCATCAAGAGTGCCGGCCTGCCCTGGGAGCTGGGGGTGGCCGAGACGCATCAGGTGCTGGTGCTGAACGACCTTCGCTCTAGGTATGTACTTATTCACTCAATTATTCGTTGATGAACCAGAAAAAGGTTTCGTGCCTATGCAATTAATGCCGTACGGGTCAATCTCAAAGTGAAACAACCATTACTGAGGTCGGCCTATGGATGGGTGACCATCCATTACATATCGATACCCCTCCCTGCCTCGGAAAGCATATAAAGCAAAGGGCCAATTCTCGTAATTTTAAGAACGTTCACAGCCTGTTCTCAGTCTCCATCTGTCAAAAATACCTCGAGTTTCCATACATTTTTGACATTTCATTGTCGCCGAGATGAGACTGCGACTAGATTTTGAACGATTTTAATTTACGAGATGTGGCCTTCAGTTTTTCTCGGCTGTCATTCGTAGATCTTTGACAGTCGATAAGGTAGTCTGACAACCCGTTTTACCAAGGAGTATTGAATTACACATTTCCTGGTTAACGGAGGTCAGATAAGCAGTCGTTCCACGTAAAGTACTGGTGTTCAACTGCATTCGGTTAAACTGGAAGTTAAGTTGACCACTATTTAGTTTACAAAAGACAAAGTGTTGACGATGCTATAAGAATGGACCACTCAACGCACTCCCAAAATGGTGAAACGTAGTTGCAAGTGAGCTATTTGTATTCCAAATAGCTTGCTTGACTGTACAAAAATAGGTACAATTAACAGGAAAGTTAATTCAATCTTAATTTGTGTTGTCACTGTTTTAGGGTGGTGGTACAAGCTGATGGACAGATCAGGACCGGTTTTGACGTGATGGTCGCCGCACTGCTCGGTGCTGACGAGTTTGGATTCAGTACAGCACCACTTATTGCTCTTGGTAAGTGTTGAAGCTAAAATTGTTTACTAATTGGATCTTACTATCTTAAAGTACAATACAAATTAAATACTGTTCGCTCGTAAGTGCTTCACTTCAGAATGGCTGGACCGATTTTACAAATTTTTGTTTGAAAAGTTCGTAATAGTCCGAATCGGGTTCTTACGGAAATAAAAAAATTAAAGTAGCCGGGACGATTCGATAATTCAAGAAAACTGGAAGTGCATTTTTATATGTGAATTTTGTATGACTTACTGAAATTGGACAAAACAGTGCCTGTCAGCTCAGCTAGTACTTACGTAGATAAATATACTAACACGAAGCCAAAAACCACATCGAATACAACCATGGCTTAAGACGGCGCCGACCAAACTAGGCGGGCGGCGAATAGGTTTTTACCGCGGCTCGCTTGTTGTGTGCATCGCCACTCACACAATGACAAGTTTTCTCGAGGCCGTTTGCAGCTGCACGAGAAAGTAGATAACTCGGGATTTGAAAAATTCTAGTTGTTGTGTTGAGTGGGTAGGTAGATAGGTATGGTTAGTAAGGAGGGTAGGTCGATGGTTAGTGTAAGTGGGGTGGGTGAGAGTTATGTGGTTAGGTAGGTAAGTGGGTTGGTAAAGCTAGTATCATCTACTTAATAAAAAGACACTAATTTACTTATTAACTTGTTTATTTAACAAATTTTGTAGGTTAGCACATACAGTAAAAAGTAAAACTTTTTCCAAAAAAAAACAACCGACTTCCGAAAAAACACTATAAAGTGAAAAATAACTTTAATTTCGGAAGGCGGTGACTTTGGATATGTGTATGTATTTAATTTTTTTGTCACCGCCTTCCGAAATTAAAGTTATTTTTCACTTTATAGTGTTTTTTCGGAAGTCGGTTGTTTTTTTTGGAAAAAGTTTTTATTTTTCACTTTTTAGTTATAGTACTTACCCCACTAATTCGAAATTTCATCATCCTTGGGGTCAAAACTATGCATATTTATGCGATAGCAGCAATCGCGGTTGATTTGCTATTATTTTTTCAAGAGTTCCGTTGTTTGTCTCCGAAACGCATCATCAGATCTATATGAAATTGGGACCACACGTGAAGGACGAGCTTTCAAATAAAAAATAATCATCAAAATCGGTTCACCCAGTCGAAAGTTATGATATTATCCTTTTTTTGAAATCGGTTAAAAAGCTGGTTGAATCTGCACGTGTTTTATTGCAGTTTTCTTTTGCGTTTTGCGGTTTCAATTTCAACAATTTTCCGTTTTGATTGTTTTTTTATATCCTTTTGAGTTAGGGCTTCAAGAATATATTATGTAGGTTTCTTAATTTCCATTTGCCTTTCTAATCGAGAGTCAATAATTTCCGACAGTAAACAATCAAAATAAAACATTTTCAATTTTGTCATCTTCTACAATTCAATCTGGACTTGCTCCTAAAAATGGTAAATTTCGGTCGATGAATAATCCACGTTCTTATGGGAGTTTTGAGAAGAACTTTGAGTTGAGTACGCGCAAGGTGTTCATGATTTTGACCATATTTAATGGACTTCACATGATCCATTTTTTTTTCAGTCACGATAGTTTTGACTAAAGGTCCGCATTTAATTAGCCCTCGTTTGCATACTTTTCCAAAAACAGATGCCGTGAGTCGCAGTTTCCGCTCCTGGCGCCATTCGATTGAATCAGCTTGCAGAATAACAAAAAAGTTTACTCAATTTAACTTACACCGTTGATTGATCCAGTTTCATTTAGTACATTTGCAGAAGTGAATCTGTAATTAAATAAAAAATTGCTAATAAAGACCAAAATGTTGAAAACTATGAAGCATGGCTGTTAGATTTATTTACTTTATAGTAAACAAATATAACAACACCACATTAATTCGAATATTTGAGCAAAAGTTACATCGACCATCTTGGATTTTAAAATTAATGTCAAATTTGCAATCGGCACCCCAAAACCCTATTAAACATTACCCATATCGAATACTTGGGAAAAGTTTGCATTCGTCATCTTGGGTTTTAAAATAATGTCTAATAGAAAAAAAAAAACACAAAATTGAAATACATACATATTATGACTATGGGGAACGGTTTTCTTCTGGAAAAGAGCGCCACTTTTCTTCTTATAATATCTTTCCTTACGCTTACCCAATTATTACTAAAACAAATATAAAAAAGTTAAAAGTTAATGTTAGATCCGTTATAAGTACCCAAAACTCAAAAAACAAAAAAAAATACTTACCTTATTTTAGCTGTTTGCAGCAGTATGCGTACACAATAGATCGCGAATTCGTGTTCTCGGCGCGTTGCTCCGCAATGAGACGTGACCTCTCTCTGAGCTCCCGTGGTCGACTGAATTCCCGAGCGGTGTACGTCGTATTATATTCAACACCGCGCGTCCATAGAAATAATGTATGGCGGATTTAAGATGCTTTAAAAAACGATTATATTAAAATAGCCACGCAACATTTTGAAAATGTAAAACCTACGAATTGTAGTTTAGACATTTGAGATTAATATAATTTAAAGTTCGTTTCAAAATTCAACAGTTTATTATCAAAATTTTACGAAACGCGAGTATGCGATTTTTAGGTTTTTGTTCAACTTTACGTAATTTTGTTTATTAAACCATACAATATTTTTTATTTTTTTCTCGGAACAATCGTAAACATATTCTTGGTAGTATTCTTTACAAAAAATTTATGCTAACTATTGTAATAATATTGATTAAATCGACTGAACCGTGACTACTGTTTTTGATTATTTTGCACGATACAGTCTTAAAAAAAAGCTTATTATTATTTCTACTATTTCACGTACTTACTCCTTTCTTGGCCAGGTTGCACGATGATGAGGAAATGCCACTTGAACACATGCCCTGTCGGCATCGCTACTCAGGACCCCGTACTGCGCAAGAAGTTCGCCGGCAAGCCAGAACATGTCATCAACTATCTGTTTATGTTGGCTGAAGAGGTGAGTGATATTTAGGTTCTTTCAAATAGTCGTTAGCTGTGTCACCAAGGTACAGAACTGTAACTACGGTCGTCAACACATTGGCCCAAAGTAATTATTATAAGATAAAACTATGTAGAGGACTTTTGACAGAAGTATTTGATAACTGCTGCTTCAGCTCAAGCGACGAAAGAGCACGTGCCGTCGAAAACAGTGCATGCATTATACCTATTCAAATATTTATACATTCATTTAGCTTGGTTCTTTGTTATATCAAGAAGCATTCTCTTTTCTATTGATTTACAAGACACTCAACCTTCGTAGGTCCGCACACACATGGCCGAAGTCGGAGTCCGTCGCTTCCAAGACCTGATCGGTCGCACAGACTTACTCAAAGTGCGAGAGAACAACGAGAACCCCAAGGCGAGGATGTTGAACCTCAGCCTCATACTCAAGAACGCGCTGCATATGAGACCCGGCGTCAATATCATTGGAGGATCCAAGTCACAGGTATGAAATAATGTAGAACTTGGAAACATTGTATAATACAGGGTCAAATTGAATTACCCAACAAAACTCCGTAGACGTGATGGTGTCGATATCTAAACATACATAACATACATAATCAGCCTATAAAGTTCCCACTGCTGGGACATAGGCCTCCTCTCTGCGAGAGGGAGTGGGCCATAATCCACCACGCAGGCCCAGTGCGGGTTGGTGGATGTCACATGTCTTCAAGCTTTTGGCTCTACGACATGCCGATTTCGTCACGATGTTTTCCTTCACCGTTTTAAGAGCAGTAGTGATGAAATTAAATACACAAAGTAAAGTGCCTGCCTGGGTTCCAACTCACGACCTGCAACTCTTAAGTCGAGGTCGATACCAGTGGGCCACCACAGCTCCATATTTATACATGATCCAAAAAAAGAAATTAAAGTTAAGTGGCATATTCAATAGGGTATTACACTTATTTTGGAAAAGTGTCCTAATTAGATTCTAAAGTGCTAATAAACGCCTAAAAAACACAACATTTTCATTTAATCGATTAGTGCCGTAAAAATGCATTTAAATTTTACATTTTCAAATTTCGCGCGTAATTTGACGAAAACGCTGGACGCAGGACGTCATATTGCTCTTTTGGGTATGGCGTCAGTTTGATATAAAGACAAATCCGCTGATGTTTTATTTTTATAATTTTTTTTTTTATTGTTTATAATTTAAAAAAATAGTTATTATTCTACTTATCGTTGGTTTGCTGTTCCTGAATGCAAAATATTATTTAAGTAAAAATTACTTTTGTTACGAAAATAATAAAAGTACAAATTAGTTCAATTGATTCGCCGTATGACGTAATAACATGGCGGCTACTATTTCATGGTGTTCAAAAACCTATAAAAAAACTGAAATCATTGAATTGAGTTTTAAAATTTAGTTTGTTATTTCATTACTTAACTAAAACCAACATTTTCCGACTGCATTTTGCCTAAGCTATCTCAATAATATATTTTTAGATTTTTTCTTATATAGTGGAAAATACCCTATTCTTCTCGCAAACTTTAATCTGACAGGCCATCAAAGATCTCACAATATTCTTGTTCAGTACTCGACCAATACCTGAGAGGCGCCCACATAAACCATATAATGAAATGTAAAGCTGACATAATTATGGCAAATGAGTAAATTTAATGTTCTGTGTCTCTTAATTACTTTGCATACCTGCTATAGTATAGAATCAAGTTTATCTAACTGCACAGACAGCGGTCTTGCTGGGGAGTTTGTTGCGCCACTTCTTCTTCCCAGCTAAAGGACTAGGAAGTGGTCCACTTCCCTTTCCGCCCTTCATAATTTTGACGTTCGAAAAATGCTGATTATCAATCTAATTTGAATAAATGACAGTAGATTTTTTTTAAATATATTTTCAGGACTTCCAACTAGAGAAACGTCTGGACAACCAGTTGATCGCTCAATGCAGCAGCATCTGGGACGGATCTGAACAACATGTGGACATCAGTATGAGGATCACCAACGAAGACAGAGCCTTCACATCCACGCTGTCTTATCATATCGCCATGTAAGTTGTTATTGGCTACTTACGCTAAATTGAAATTACTTGATGGAATAATATTTATGCGCGCAAGCTTATTCTTCTTTTCACGTTGTGACCCTTTTCTTCGATGTTTTAAATCGTTTGAGCCCAGTAGGTGGCCACGTAGTAGATTGCGGCATCAGTCGCATTCTTTAGGTCATCTGAGATGCAGGTGAACTGGCACCTAAGGCACTCCAGCAAATTAGGCATGGTCTGATCAGAAGCATCGCACTTGCACTGGATGTCGGATGAGTTAGTAATTTCCCACTTAGACAGATCGTCTGTAGCGGCCTACTTGGGTTCGCAATCGGTTGAGAGTTTTCCATATAGGTCACTGTAGTTTACGCTAAATTGCCGGTTTTCTGGAATGCGATTTTTCACTAATCCGCTTCTCAGCCGATAGACTTCGATTGCTGCAAATAGGCATAGCATTGTTGAAACGGCCCTGAAAGAAAGTTTTTCGCATCCAGCGAATTCCTGCGATGACATTATTTAATCCGAAAACTCGGGTCAATGACAACTAGCACGCTTATAACCGGTACCAAAATATACCGCGTCTCAAACATTGACACAAACATAATTAACTTGTTTTTCTATAACCAGGAAATACGGCGACGACGGTCTCCCAGACGGCAAGACCGTGAACATTTCACTACACGGATCAGCCGGACAGAGCTTCTGTGCGTTCCTGTCTAAGGGCATCACTGTTACACTCGAGGGCGACTCTAACGACTATGTCGGTGAGTAAACAACCATTAGGCCTAGTTGTTATCTATCTATATAAATAAAAGAAAATGTTATTCGTAGGTAAGCAGTTCACTTTAGAACGGACTGTTTTGGCTATTTTTTGTTTTAAAATGTTTGTAATAATCCGAATTAGGTTTTTTCGGAAAGAGAACTTGGAAAATCTGAAATTCGGGAAACGGATTTCTATGGGATTTATATATGAAGTATTGAATTTTGGACAAGACTAATTCCCTAGGTCCTACAGATAGGGAATAAGAGCTCTCATGTTGCACTATAATGTAAATTTAATACATCCGCTCGGCGTAGGGCAACAAATGTAATCTTTTTAGAGTAAATAAAGCAATAATTATGAATTGTTACCATAGCTACGTAATATTCCACCAAGCCAACAAAAATGAACCACCAAGAATTAATAATAGCTATTCAAACTGGGCAAAGAAGATTCGGTAGGCACAGATTACAATAGTGTTTTTACTGATGCGAACAAGAGGATGCACAGCTAAAAATGCTTTGATTTATTTCAGGCAAGGGTTTGTCAGGCGGCAAGGTGATCATCTACCCGCCAAAGGCGTCACCGTTTGAGTCTCATTTGAACGTCATTGTTGGAAATGTGTGCTTATACGGAGCCACATCTGGACGCGCTTATTTCAGGTTAGTAAAAACCACTTGTGGCCTAAGTTTGTTATGTTTTTTTTTTTTTTTTGTAAAGTTTAGTAGATTGAGTGAGAATACTGTTTATTGTACACCATGAAAATGACAGATGTAAATGTAAAAAATAAATAGATATAAAAACTGAATGAAAGTAGATTAATTATGTAACGTATCGTGCCTGGTAGAATATGGCTGAACCTTTTTCCTATAGGGAACGTGCACGGCGAAGGGTCTGCCATCTAGTGGCGCAAATCAGAAGTTTTCTCGGAATCATTACTTAAAATTGACACTTCACGTAATAAAATAATCCCATAAAATAAGTGAAAAAAACATCATTACTAAGTAAAAATGTATTGTTGTGTTCTGGATGCTCGAACATTTCAAAATAAATCAAATGGTGTGAAATTCTATTACTTTCCCACAGATATGACTTACTTTCCTTGGTTACGTGATAAACGATAAAAGACGATAAATGCAGTAAAAAAAATGTGTGCGTATAAGTTTCAAAACATTTAGAAATTACTGAATAATGTTGTTTGTAAAAATACCTGAGTTTTGTATGTAATAAGTACTATTCAATACAAACAAATCTAAGTAAACATAACTTCAAATAATTTTTGATAGTTTTCGATAAAGCACTATCTGGAGATTTTTTAAAGTAAATTAAAGCACAAATGTGCCTAAATTTTTCAGATAGGCCTGCCTTACATTTGTAATTTGCACTTCTAACATTTATATTACAATCAAGCTGAAAATAATGCGACATGAATATAAATAATAATCAGAGGTCGGAGTAGGTAGATTGATTTTATATACTTGCGTCAAGATATTATAATATGGACATGCCATTTTATCCACAATGTGCGGGAAGTACCGGAATAAGTTCCAGAATTGGAATTATGGAATAAAATAAAATAAAAAACATACAGATAGGCTAAGAAAATCGTTTATTATATGAATGATTGATTGAATTCAATGAACAATTATTTTCACCATTAGCTAACACTGGTAGCGTAGATTGATATTATTAATACGTTTTTCACCTTAAACACAAATTCGTGCTAATTTCAAAATTCCGGAACAAATATCACAATAAATATGAAGTTCCAGTATTTTGGAGGCATATCCATATTATCCTCTACGTTTGACGTCAACAACCTTAAATCAATCTACCTACTCCGACCTCTGATAATAATATAGACAAAATATTTACGTGCAAAATGAGTTCACACTTATTTTAACATCATAAACGTTAGAAATCGTCGTTTGAGCTACAATTTTGCCAGTTAATACTGCATTTTCAGGATTATAACTGTCTCTTCTACATCTAAGACATGCCCGGACTTGGAAGAGTTTTTGGCCTTTGGACATATTTTGACCATGCTGACGATCATTATTAATCGGCTGGAACCCATATTTTATAATTTTAATCATTACAAACTATATAAATATAATGTAAACATTAACATAAACATTGGCGGCAACACGATGACAGGTCTAAACAGTTTCATTTTATTGACCACACCGTCGCTCTCGTGTCGATTTGTGCTGCCATCTATAGTCCGTGCACGTTCCCTATATCACCATGTACTGTACCCATATTTGCAAAACAAAATATCTTCATCCCTAGTAATATGAAGTGCATAAGTGTTACATAAAATAATTTTCAATGTTAACCACTCACTGCGTACAAGTGGTAATCAGTCCTTGTCATTATAAAAAGATCGACAAAAAAAGCTTATTTTGAGTACATAAATAAATGTATTGATTTACTTATTACAGGTCAAGATTTACGAGAAAAATATTTACCTTGTCAAAGATTTTTCAGGAAAGTGCGGTGATTATTTTATAAATAAATATTCGTTTATTTCCCACAGAGGCATAGCATCGGAGCGCTTCTGCGTGCGCAACAGTGGCTGTATCGCCGTGGTGGAGGGCGTGGGCGACCACGGCTGCGAGTACATGACGGCTGGCACCGCGCTCATCCTCGGCCTCACTGGCAGGAACTTCGCGGCCGGCATGAGCGGTACGACTATTTTGTCTATAAAGAATAATCTTTTCACAGTTATTTTACCTAGGGAGAATTTAATGCATTTTTATTTATTATGGATATAAAAAACTAAGCATCGTAGCAGGTGACGTTCTATCGTTTCTGCCTAACCCCATGCAAAGTCCTGAGTATATGTATGTATGTTTTGTGTAAAAGAACTGCAGAAAAATCTGTTCTATTTAAGGACCAAGTTGACACTTACATACAACAGATTTTCGCGCAGTTCTGTTGGTACTACCAACAAGACTGCGCTTGACGGCACCAAGTAGTTCTTGTTCTTAACACCAGCTCAGACCCTAATGGCTCTGATAATGATATGACTAACATAAATTCTGAGTTTGTTTCGGTGTTTATTTTCCGAATAACATGCGTAAATACTCTATGGTATTTTACTATATATGAGAAAAAATCTAAAAATATATTATTGAAATAGCTTAGGCAAAAACCAGTCGGAAAATGTTGGTTAAGTTCATGAAATAACAAAATAAATTTTAAAATTCAATTCATGTTATTACGTCATACCGCTGTTTTAACTGAATAACTTTATACTTTTATTGTTTTCGTAACCAAAGTATTTTTTATTGAAATAATATCTTACATTCAAGAACTGTGAACCAACGATAGGTAAAATAATATTTATTTTTTTGTATTATAAACAATTATCATACAATATATCAACGCGTTTGTTTATACAGAAAACTGACGTCATACCCACAGAGCAATATGGCGTCCACTGCGTCCAGCGTTTTCGTTAAATTACGCGCGAAATATGAAAATGTAAAATTTAAATGCATTTTTATGGCACTAATCGATTCAATAAATATGTTGTTTTTTTTAGTGGTTTATTAGCATTTTAGAATCGAGTTATGACACTTTTCAAAAATTGGTGTAATACCCTATTGCCACGCCCCTGCTCTTATCTTGATTTATTAGCTGTTCCATAATAATAACAATGGATTTCCTATTGGCAGGTGGTATCGCATACGTGTACGACATCGACGGGTCGTTCTCCAGCAAGTGCAACCACGAGATGGTGGAGCTGTTACCTCTGGAGCTGCAGGAAGACCTGGACTATGTGCAGAAGCTGCTGGAGGAGTTCTACCAGTACACTGGGTTAGTCGGCCAACTTTTATTTACAAGGTTTTTTTTAATTTGGTTTTGGTACCTAATACCATTAAGGGGGAAGCGTCATTATAGCCCACGAAGTATATGTTAAGTGTTTTTTTGCAATTTCAGGTCAGTGTCAGGTTGTATGTTGATTAAAATATGATTCGCGACTGTAACAAATATAGCTTTACAGAATTATAATCATTGAAATCATTAGTACGACCCTCTTAAGCTCATTTAATCCCATTGAACAACTTTTTCATGAAAAAATTGTTGTCTGTAAATTCGGTTTACGGACGATAATTTTACGTGATAACGTCATAACAAAACAGGCCGATTGTGACTCTCTATCGCTTGTTCCGTGCTCTCGCTTGCACGCTCGGCTCAGGCGGAACGTGACAATGAGTCATGGTTTTTCGTGCGTGCAGCTGGCGTTTATCGATTTATAAGACGTTATCACGTCAAAATATTTGGTGTAATCAGCATAAATATAATGTTGCAACTACTGCTGGGACGCAAGCCTCCTCTCAGTGAAAATTAAAAACTCGCTTTATAGTCAAAATGTGAAAAAGAGTTATCTAAATCGGACGAGTCTGTAAAAATTTACGCGTTGTCATACATAAAAAATATAATAAGTATTCGCGTTGACTTGAGAACCTCGATTATTATCGTCGGTTAAAGATTTTGGCTTCTGTTTTTAGAACGCTAATCTTGAGGTTATCCAAGGTTTCCAAATAGAATAGTTCCCTTATTTATCGTATCTTGCATTCTACTTACATCTTATTTCAACATCATAGTCCTTTTCTATTTATAAATATTCTTTTGCTTACAGCTCAATAATCGCCGAAGAATTCCTCAAGACCTGGCCTGAGCCCGCTAAGAAGTTCATTAAAGTGTTCCCGTACGAGTACCAACGGGCTTTGAAGTCTATGGCAGTGAAACAGCCGAGCCAACCCAAGTTGGAGGCCAATGGAAAGGCCGAGAATGGAGTAATGGATATTGAGGAGACTGTGCGGGATGTGGAGTTGGAAACTAAAAATTTGGAGAAGATTCTGGACAAGACTAGGTTGGTATTTGTGTATACTGATAGTACAGTTTTGGAAGCAGTTGACGCCTTTCAATTCGCTAAGTGTTAAATTTATCAAGATGTTTTACGATACGTAGCTTAAAACGAGAAAAGAAAGTAGAACTAATACATTTATTGAAATCATCATTTATTATTATAGTGACGCAGAATTCACATTGCATTTAAACCCTGCTTTTACACCAGTTTTCCATCTATCTGTGCAGTGTTTTTCCTCAAATGTCATTTTTAAACCTGTGAAATATAAAAATTTGCTTCTACGACAGAGTACATATTGGCTGTAAGTGCTCTAACTCATCTAACGCCTATCATTCTCCAGAAGTCCGATTTTGAATAATTATGAGTCGTAGTGTTGATGTTTTACTCAGGCGTTAGATGAACGAAGACCATAAAGCTTGGTTAATAAGTCTCACATTATATAAACCTTTTTTTCTAGGGGCTTCATAAAGTACCCTCGCGAAACCACAATATACCGGCCGGCAGAGAAGCGCCTGCGCGACTGGGACGAGATCTACAACCACGCGCACGTGCGGCGCGGCCTGCGCGCGCAGGCGGCGCGCTGCATGGAGTGCGGCGTGCCCTTCTGCCAGTCGGCGCACGGCTGCCCGCTCGGGAACATCATCCCCAAGTGGAACGACCTCATCTTCAAGGGCGACTGGCACCAGGCGCTCAACCAGCTGCTGCAGACCAACAACTTCCCAGGTATGCTTGTTTGTCGGTGCAAAACACCCGATAATAGCAAGACTTTTAGAAATCGAATGAAAATTACTGAACCCCGGTACCAACCAAAAATCCACTCTGTTCATAAAACCCTTGACGCACCCCTGCGCCGCACGGCTATCGATGCATTGACATCACAAGTTAGTCCCGGTTCGCACGTACAGTCAATTGTGGCATCTTTACTTTCCATGAGCAACTTTACCCATGAGAAATGTACTTAAATTTGTCTCGGTAATTAAACGCTATTTAATATTGAAGCGATACAGAAGTGGATCTACTATTTGTAACAAATTTTTAGTAATCGAGAGATATTTTAATTCAGTTCTCATTGGTAAAGTTGCTCATGGAAAGTCAAGATGCCACAGTTGACGGTACATAAAAATATCACAGCGGAATTTTTTCGCGCATTGAATCTTCAATGCATTGCTTACCGCCGAGAGTTGAAAATTAAACAGTGTTTTTTTGACTCGCTGGGATGCACTCTATTGGGTTCTCAATGGTCGATTTAACAGTGCGCAATAAATTATGATTATTATTGTTTTGAAGCAGAACATCATTGTCCCTAGCAGTGAGTTCAAATCAAATCAAATCAAAATATTTTATTTCACATAAACCTGCAAGGGCACTTATGAAACGTCAGAAGCTAGGTGCACGGTTCCAATTTGTCGCTTCCTATGGAGAAGAGCCGGCAAGAAACTCCACGGTTACTCTTTTAAAAATAATTGGGTTTTACAATGTTTTCAAATGACAGTGATATTAGGCATGGGAGGACAGTGCAGGCCTGTCAATAAGTACCAGGTACTTACAGGAATGAAAATAAAGAATAGAAACTGTAGGCCTACAATGTTCTCTCATTCACAATATGTAAAAGAATCTACATAAGTAAAATCAACCTATTTAAACCAAGTGATATGATTTCCATGAGAATCACTAATAAATACTCGATATTACAAGTGTTGTATAATGTCAAATAATGACGAGAATATGTCAGAAAGTGTAAAAAATAAAATTAACATTGTAATTTGGAAGAAGTTAATAGACGCTCACATAGTTATGGTGCTAATGAGTTACCAGGGAAGCCACATGTGCAGAAGGAATTAACGCCAAACTTCCTTGTCTTCAACGTAGTCTTTTATCTTATAATATGCTTTTTTGATAAGGACACGTTTGATATGAGTTTTAAACTTTCCATCGCTAAGTTCTGTAACCGATGTTGGCAACTTGTTATAGAAGCGGATACTGTTTATTAGAAATGACTTACTAGTTTTAGTTAATCTAAATTTTGGAATCACAATTTCATCTTTACTACGTGTATTTAGATTATGGAAGTCGCATCTTTTTTTGAAAAGACCTAAATTTTTGCGAACATACAAGATATTTTCCAGGATATAAAGAGAAGGCAGAGTTAGTATGTCAACTTCGTTGAATTTGTTTCTAAGAGACTCGCGAGGCCCCAGTTGAAACTCAGCTCTAGTTTTTGTAACTATGTATTACTCTCTTTTTACTGTATGTATGTTTTAAATTCATCACTGTTGAATGTCAGCATGTCGGTACACCTCACCACAGTATTTATGGGAAAACCTTAATTTTGGTTGGTATGCCACAACCTTATCATTGCAGTCATATTATTCAATGATAACTATTCGTATACTCAGAGTTCACGGGGCGCGTGTGTCCGGCGCCGTGCGAGGGCGCGTGCGTGCTGGGCATCTCGGAGCCGCCCGTGACCATCAAGAACATCGAGTGCGCCATCATCGACCACGCCTTCGAGAGCGGGTGGATTATACCTGACGTACGTACACAGTCTAATTATAACAACATAATTTACAAGTATATTTTTATCGAAGAAATAAAGAAGAAAAATAAATTTATTTGGCACAGAAACACATGCTTTCAAAAAGATAAGATCACTAAAAAAATGACATAAAAATATTAACACTTACGAACACAAAACAAATAGTCGGCAGCTGCACATCGTGGCTGACAAAACAAAAAGGCAGCATGATGCTGTGCTGTGGGACCCGCAGCACAGCTGATTTTCAGTGGTCACCCGAAAGTACCTGTAGTACATACCCAATTTGGCCAATTTACTAAACTGTGTGTGTACTACAACGAATATGGTCGATGCTTCTCGGTTCCATCTATAAAATTTACAGATTTGACAAACATTTGTACTTTTACTAAAGCTTTTATAATGTCATAATTATATAGTCTATGAACTTCTGAAGAGGAGGAATAAACGTTGGGCTATAAATTAACGTTATTTATTTGTTTGTTTACAGATTCCATCACACAGGAACGGAAAGACAGTGGCCGTTGTCGGATCCGGACCAGCTGGCTTAGCGTGCGCACATCAATTGAATAAGGTACACAACATGATAACATAATTTACTTTCGTTTAAGGATTGACTACTAAGACTTATAACAGTGTGATTTTATAAAAACCTTTGTATGTTTCAGGCCGGCTACACAGTAACAGTATTTGAGCGCAACGATCGTCCTGGCGGTCTACTACAGTACGGCATTCCCACAATGAAGCTCAGTAAGGAAGTAGTCGCACGACGCATCAAGCTGATGACTGCTGAGGGCATCTCCTTCAAGTGCAACGTGGACGTCGGACGAGACATATCTGCCAGTGATCTGGCTAACGAGTAAGTTTTTATTCGCAAATTTTCGACCTTATGTTAGGATGTTTGAAATCTTCTTGTAAATCCGAGTCACCTGAGTATAACTGTAAATAGTCAGAAAAGTTGCCATACAAACCTACTGAATTCATCTGCTGCAAAAAATTGCCATACAAGTTACCTATCTGCTGTAAATTAATCCACAATGACCATAGTGAGTACTTACTAAAACGAATCCCAATCAGTATGTTGCCTATAATATTTAGGCTAGGCTACAGGATCTGCACTCCTGCTATTATCGTGATGTAAACTACGTTACGTTTATTAGTTTTGCCTGAAAACTTTATCACTCGATCTTTATATTTATTTCTTCCCTTAGATACAACGCCCTAGTCCTCTGTATGGGCGCGACCTGGCCGCGCGACCTCCCCCTCAAGGGTCGCCAGCTGAACGGCATCCACTACGCTATGGAGTTTCTAGAGAACTGGCAGAAGAAGCAGATGGGAGCCACGCATCACCACCAGGCCAAAGATAACCCTGAGCTGATGGCTAAGGACAAGAATGTGCTGGTTATTGGTGGAGGTGATACTGGGTATGTATAAGTAGTACTTCGTTTTTATTTATTTAATAAGCAGCTTAACAATTTGAATATTTTCCAACGTATATGTTCCTCAAATACTTCAAGTAAGCAAAAGTACATAGTACTACTAAATGCCACTAAACTAAAACATTACTTGATTGATATTTATATTAATAAAGTAGTATATTTGAACCAGTAATGCTACCATACAGAATTTCTTACCGGCCCTAGTATTATTCCCATAGTAGCTAAACGGCCTCATCAATTTGTGGCTGGGGCTTTAGTACAAAACCAAGGCCATCATTAATTTCTTTGAAAAAAAAATTCAATAAAAGATGCAAGAACTTATAACTTACAACCACAATTTCGGGAACATATTTAGATCGACGTCTTCGCTGACTGACTTTGGATTGTGGCTGCTTCACTAGCCACCATATAATGTTAATTAAAACATGAATTAATTTTAAAAAAATCTTCAGTTGTGACTGCATAGCCACATCGCTGCGTCAAGGCGCCAAGAGTATCACGACATTCGAGATCCTGCCAGAACCCAAACCAACCAGGGGACAGGATAACCCCTGGCCACAGTGGCCCAGAGTATTCAGGTCAGTATCAACAAACAGCTAAACATCACGCATGAAAGAAAAAGAACGAAATTATACAATTTTTGAAACTTAATGAGCTTATGAAAAGAGGTTTGGAACGACTTTTACTCTAATATACGATTTTTTTTTGCGGGTTTTGTTTTGGCTGTAACTTTTTCCCACAGTGAATTGAGACTGACTGACATAGTAATAAGTGACAGTAATGAAAAAAAGCTATTCAAAAACATATATCTGACTAGCTGTGCCCGCGACTTCGTCCGTGCGGAATAGTTTTTGTACTATTATTTATATATCACTAAAAATTCTAAAATAAAAGTAGCCTAAATTACTCATTACATCAGCTACCATTCTTCTCCATATGAAACTACATTTTGGAAGGGGCGACTAGAATCAATTCTATTTTAATGTAAATGTTGACGTTCAAAAGTGCCTTTTAAGTGCCTATTTGAAATAAATGCTTTGACTTTACCTGCCAATGAAAATCCCGTCAAAAACGATCCAGCCATTTCAGAGATTAGCGGAAACAAACAGACAGACAGACAGAAATTGTAAAAATTGTTATTTTGGTATATGTACCGTAAATATATTCATATGCATGTAGCAAAAAGCGGTTATTTTAATATTACAAACAGACACTCCAATTTTATTTATATTTATAGATTATTATTAGTAGCTGGGGACACGTCCCATACATTTTCGCCCATCTTCCTTTGTCTTAAAAACTTTTATTAATGTTCAAAATACATAGAAATAGTTCAAATAGTTAGAACTCGTTTTGAATTAAGCTGGTTGATGTCAAAATCAAAATCAAAGTCAAATCAAAAGTCATTTATTCAAACTAGGCTGAGAGTCAGCACTTTTTGAACGTCAAAATTACATAAGACAGTCCCCCCAAAAAGCCCGCCCTTCACCACTTCCTAGTGCTTTAGCTGGGAAGAAGAAGTGGCGCAACAAACTCCCCAGCAGCACAGCTGTCTGTTATGTTGGAAGAACTTGATTCTATACAATAATAGCATATAACCATCATTCAACGATAAATGAAAATTTAATTAATAAAAAATAAAAAAAATAAATGGTTTATGCAGTCAAGTTAAATAAACAATGATATGAAGTAATTCATATGACCTGTCAGTAGTTAAGCTAATTCTGGTGAAAGAACATAAACATTGTCTTGAGTTAATCACAGCGACCAACAATTCTTATCGTTTAAGTAGTCGTTGATAGAATAGTATGCCTTCAAACAAAGATTTGATTTTACTTTCGCTTTAAACGCATTAAAATGTAAATCTAGCAAAGAAGAAGGAAGCCTGTTATAGAAGGTTATACCAAGCCCAGCAAATGAGTTATGAACCCTATGAAGCCGGTGAAAGGGAGCACGTAGTTTGTCCTTATTTCTAGTATTAATATTATGAGTATCACTGTTTTTAGTGTATAAGTGTCTATTTTGCCTAATATATAAGATGTTAGCGAAGATGAATTGTGATGCCACCGTGAGAATACCAATATCTTTAAAACATTCTCTCAGAAAACTCTAGCGCCTAGTTGGTAAATTGCACGAACAGCACGTTTTTGAAGAACAAAAATATTTTGAATGTCAGCCGCTTTACCCCACAGCAGAATGCCGTAGGACATAACGCTATGAAAATAACTAAAATAGACTAACCGAGCTGTATCAACGTCAGTGTATTGTCTTACTTTTCTGACGGCGTAAGCGTCCGAACTGAGCCTTCCCGCTAGGCTTGATATATGTGATCCCCACTGAAGTTTGGCATCTACAGTTATGCCAAGAAAAACGGCCGATTCTACAGTTGCAAGCACCTCATCATCTAAGACGATGTTGGGTCCCAGATTTCTTACATTCGGTAAAGCGCACTTTATACATTTAGTTTTCTTGGCATTGAGAACTAGATTATTCGTGGTAAACCAATGCGTAACCCTTGAGAGTGCACTGTTTACGTCGTCAAAATCTTGTCTATTCCTGTCTACTTTAAAGATAAGAGAGGTATCATCAGCAAACAGTACAACGTCACAGATACCCTTTAAATAGAATGGTAAATCATTAATGTACACTAAGAATAAGAATGGACCCAGTATTGAGCCTTGAGATACACCTAACTGAACTGGTAGCCCGGACGATTTCACACACATACCTGGTGCCTATTATTTAAATAAGAATTTATTACGTTGAGAGCTTCATTTTGAACACCGTAATGACGTAGTTTACGCAATAGCGTGTCATGGTGCACGCAATCAAATGCTTTAGAAAGATCACAGAAAACTCCAATAGCATTTTGTGAGTTCTCCCATGCGTAAAATATGTGTTTCAGCTGAGCAACACCCGCGTCTGTAGTTGAACGACCTTTTGTAAAGCCATATTGTTCATCATGAAGGAGGCAATTTAAATTAAAATGTCTTAGCAACGGCTTGAGTATTAACTTTTCAAATATTAGATTAGATGTAGTTTCATGAAAAACCTTCAGAGACTGACGAGCATCATCATCTTCCGGCCTTTGTACCATCTTGGGTCGGCGTGACACGGTTTCTTCTTCCATTCTATGCTGTCAACCGTCACGCTCAAGCACCATCCTTTTAAATTAGGGACAAGCCGCGTTCCATGTACCTGTTGCCTTCTACATACCATGAAAATGATTGAATGCATATTCGCAGGGTGGACTATGGACACGAGGAAGTGAAAGTTAAATTCGGAAACGACCCTAGGAAGTTCTCCACGCTCACCAAGGAGTTCTTGGATGATGGTAAGTAAACACTGAAATAATATAATTTGAGCCTTATGTAAAATTCTGTACTTTTTTTCTAGAAAGTAAATTTCAGAATGAGGTTTTTTTTTGAAGTGAAAACTTCTTTAGGTGCGTTGTGCACTTCTTGGGTGAACAAAAATCATGGAACTCGCGTCATCGACACCGAACGCTTTCCAGCGAGCACTCGGATGAGTCGCGCGTTGATGTATTTTACACGTAATTGTTCAAGTTTTTTGAGCGAACAAAAATCATGGAACTCGCGTCATCGACACCGAACGCTTTCCAGCGAGCACTCGGATGAGTAGCGCGTTGATGTCTTTACACGTAATTATTCAAGTTTTCACTTCTGTCGGCACTCCCGGAGTGCCACTGTTTTTTTTTTTGTCCAATTATGAATTCTGTTTCAATTATGAATTCTATCGCCATCCTATACTACTGTCTCCTTCAGTCGTTTCCTCATCGCTGAGCCTGAGTGTCGTGATGAGCCGGACTAAGCTTTTTAACGATCTCCTTTCATTTATGACGTTTTTTGGCTTTCTGTAAAATGCAGCGGAGATCTTGCTGTGTAGATGTGGCTTCACTACGTTTCAGAGAATCGTACTTATCCTGTACTTACATAACATCAGCAGCCTATAATATTGCCATTGCTGGGACACAGGCCTACTTTCTGTGAGAGGGAGTGGGTCATAATCCACCACACCTGCCCAGTTCGGTTTGGTAGATATCACATGTCTTTTATCATCATGGATTTTTTGGTTTCCTGACGATGTTTTCCTTCACCGTTTTGAAAGCAGTAGTGATGAAATAATTTACACTAAGTAAGCCTTTTAGGGTTCGAACCTACCACCCGTAAGTCGCGGCCGATTACACGGGGTCAAAACTGCTCCACCCTATACTTTGCTGATAAAAACATTTTTTCTGTTCTTCTATAGGTGAAGGCAACGTATGCGGCGTATCAGCCGTAGAAGTAGAGTGGACGCGCGGCGCGGGAGGCCGCTGGGAGATGAAGGAGCTGCCCGGCACCAACAAGGTGTTCAAGGCGGAACTGGTGCTACTGGCTATGGGCTTCTTGGGGCCCGAGCGATATGTGGCCAACCAGCTGGGTGAGTAGTACTTCATATTTAAAAAATAAACTCGCCACATAGAAGCTATGTTAATTTAGTAACAAATGTATGAATATCGACGGATATAAGAGTAGGGAAAGACCAAAGACACGATGAATGGACGTTGTGAATGATGATTCGGCTATAAAGGGGGTGACTACGGAGATGACGCCCTGGTATGAAAGAAGAAGACATGTTGCGCCGATCCTAAATAAATTGGGATAAGGACAAGAGACACACAAAATACAACATTTTTATTGAATCGATTAGTGCCATAAAATGCATTTAAATTTTACATTTTCATATTTCGCCCGTAATTTGACGAAATCGCTGGACTCAGTGGATGCCATATTGCTCTGTGGGTATGACGTCAGTTTGCTGTGTAAGCAAATGCGCTGATATTTTGTATGATTATAGATTATTATTTAAAAAATGAGTTATTATTCTACTTATCGTTGGTTTGCTGTTCCTGAATGTAAAATATTATTTCAATAAAAATTACTTTGATTACGAAAATAATAAAACTACAAAGTTATTCACTTGTTTAGTTTAAACAGCGGTATGACGTAATAACATGGCGGCTACTATTTCATGGTGTTCAAAAACAGATTAAAAAACTGAAAACTTTTAATTGAATTTTTAAATTTATTTATTTCATGAACTAAATAAAACCAACATTTTCCGACTGCTTTTTGGCTAAGCTATCTCAGTAATATATTTTTAGATTTTTCATATAGAGTAAAATACTCTATTCAAATATTTGTTGTTGCTGATGCCCTGGGGACATGCACATGTACATGATATCAAGATAGATAGATTTGTGGAATTATGAATTGCTCCTCTTTTTTAATCACGTTATTGCTCTAGGTTTTATGGCCTTAACATTTTGGTTTTCTTTTCAGACCTCCCTCTGGATGCTCGAAGCAATGTGGAAACCGAGAAGAAGGACATTTACAAAACTCCCGTCAGCAATGTCTTTGCTGCTGGTGGTAAGTACAATTTAAAATAAAAACGTCGGTTATTATCTATGGTAATACGCACTTCAGTAGATGAACTAAGAAGCCGGGTATGAAATACACTCAAGATTTTCTTTTAAATAATTTAGTATAATATAGTAAAAGATCTGTTAAAATAGTTAATAATTATTTATAGACTGACTAAAAACAATGGGACTGGTTAAGAGCAAGCCTGCCATTCAATGCTCTCTTAAAAGAGAAGAGGTATTTGGACTAAACTGAAAGTAATAGCGGTTGTTTTATTTACCCAAACTTCGTCCACAGACTGTCGCCGCGGCCAGTCCTTAGTGGTGTGGGCAATATCAGAAGGTCGCCAGGCGGCCAGAGCAGTGGACATCTACCTGTCGGGCGGCTCCACGCTGCCGGGCGCCGGCGGCGTCATCTACGACCACTGAACAGCGCGCGCGGCGCCACGTGTATTACTGCTACTGTACACAATGGGCCATGGCCCACCACCATGATGGACTGCGAAACAGAAAAAAATCTGGTGGAAAAAGTGATTTGTGATGGGTTTTGTGGTGTATGGTAAAGCTATGGGGTCATTGTGTATAGCAGTTATTTAGGTTAGCGCAACTATTTTGTGACAGTGATATGTCATTATGTATTCGCGTCCGATTTTTTGTGATGATCCGGCGGCGGCTGTAGGGTACACTATGAACTGTGTATATGAAAATAACTCCAATTGATTTCTTAAACATTTCCAAATGGCTTTGTATTATTGTCTTTGAAAAGTAGAAAAATCTTCTGGATTACTTTAAGGACTTTGCTTCGACTTCAAATCTGGAATCCGCAGCCGCCAAAGAGTCGAAACAAATAATAGTGTTTCTAGAACATTAGGGCGAGATTAGGGCCGCTGTATAGACGGTTCGTTACCAGCGTTAACAAAACTAGATCTTATTTATAACGTAGTAAAGTTTAAATTACAATATCAATGTTATTATCATCAAGTTCCATCTATGTATTGTCATTTTATGTAATAATTATGACGACTATTTAAAATTAAATTATTTATTTCTAATACCGAGAAGAGCGACAATAATATTTAAGCTGCATTGTAAATGGCTATTAACACATTCTTAAAAAAAAATCAAATAAAAATGTTCAGAGTTTTTTTAACATTTTTTTTTATATAACTACATTATAACAACATAAGCAGCAAAACGGAGTGAACAAAAGCATTGTTACTCGCGTATAACCCACGTATACATGACGTACATTAGAATGTCGAATACTATTTTAGATCTTAATTTTATTTTAAGACAACCGTTATACTGTTTGATATAATCGTTTTATGTGTAATCACATTCCGTTTTTTAGACTTTTTGGTCGTTATTACGTTTTAGAGGAGATTTTCATTAATTATACATATCTCATGCCAAATATTATTTGGTAATGCATAGGTTTTCATTAAATGTATCATTTATTTGGAATATGACATTCGAACATAAGTGTGAGGTCATCTATGACGCTTGATAACGCACAAAAACTTAACAAAACGTAAATGACTGCTATATTTCACTGAAATTTAAAATAAGGCATGATGAAAGAAACTAAAAAAATGGCAGCATTTTTTGTTCTATCTAAACTCGACTAAAACTTAGTTTGACAGTTCTAATGTTCTTCCATCTCTTTCTTATTTTATCTGCTAGTGAAAGATAGCAACAGTTCAGTATTGTCAGAGTGAAAAATATGTTCGTCGTCATATTGTGAAACATGCGATGTCGTTATAAAATTATTTAATTAATATAATCAATGTGAACGGATAGTGATCTCTCGTGTCATATGAACTTCGATGCATTGTTCGTTAAATTATTTCTGTTTTTAATGTTATTATTTTAGATTGTATGGAACATGTAGTCAGTATTTTATGTAAAATATTATAATTAATATTATAATTATTCGTTTTAAACTAAATAATAGAAATTAAAGGTCAGCTTCATCATCATTTCGGCCGAAAAACGTCCACTGCTAGACACAGGCCTGCTCAAGCACCGCACCACTTTAATCGATTCTGTGCTTCTCGCAACCAGCGGACTCCTGCGGCCTTCACGGCTACGTCATCTGGTACGGAACTCCAGAACCTTTCGGGTCCATCGGTCGTCTGTTCTGCGAGCCCATTGCTACTTAAGTTTGGCAATTCTTCTGGCGATGTCGGTTATCTTGGTTTTCCTACGGACCTCTTCATTCCTGATTCAATCGCGTAGGGAAACTCCAAGAATAGCCCTCTCAGTTGCCCTTTGCGTGACTTTCTATTAATACATACATGAATAATATTGTAATGTTTGAGACAAAACAAAACACTTTATTCTTTAGAACTTTAGATAAAATTAGAATTTTGCACTGGTCAAAATCTAGAGCATTTACTGAAAAACAACATCCTTATGCTTCCTACATATTAAAATCTTTATTTTTACGCTGTTAACACGGTATTCAGCTAAATGTATAGATATCTTAACATTAAATACGTGTTTCGAACTGTGATGTATGTTACAGTGATGTGATTAATTTTATAAACGAAATTACAAACGAGATGTTTCTTAGTGTGTGTAGAAGTTCCTACGTAATTATATAAGTTTATCGTCTCTTCAGACTTATAAATTTAGTTCTTAGTTCACTAAAATCATTTACTTATGAATGTTGCATATACTTAAAGTTGTGAACATGCAAATTATTAATTATTACAATTTTTAATCGTAACAGTGGTCACCATTCTGATAGATTTTTGTTTATGCACACAAATTGACTCTCAGTCAAAATATTTTATTTACTTCAAGTAGGCCATTATAAAGGCACTTTTAAAATTACACATATTTTTCACTTCACAAGTACCTAAATATCACAATTCTGTCCATCTGAGGAGACATTCATGTATATTTTATGAGTCACATTGTAAAGAACGTGTTAGCAATAAGGTTATCATTTCATTAATGTATGCGTTTAACCAATCTAATCTTTAAATAGTGTAGTCTAAAATTCTCATCAAGTCATTTAAGTTTCACAAAATTATTTAAAAAATGTTTTTATTGTTCCTTTGTTAATTTGATTTTATTTGCAATAAACATTTTATTTTATTTTTAACTTTTTAGTTTGTTTTATCGCAATTGTTAACCCTGAGTTAATTACCATGACGAGTGCAGATTTTAAATAACTGGTTGTTGTTTGTGATACCAAACTAGTCGAGTGTGATATTTTTCTCACGGTTTTCGTTACCTTTTCTTTACCAGCACCTTATATTAAAACTAGCTCTCTGCATTAATTTACATCACTAACTGAAATCAAAAAGAAGCGGCGTCCGTATATAACCGCTACCTAACGATTATTACGAACGCTGTTAATTGATTAGTGCATTTTGAGACGTGAGATTGACGTCAAACAAAAATTTTTTTTTCGAATATATTTTAAAAGTTATTTTTTTCCAAACAACGTTTAGATATCGTACTCGCGTCAATTACTCCACTTCGCCCAAAATATGTATTTGAAAACTCGCTTTTTCGCCCTTTTGATAACAACCGAAAATTATATGTCCTACATAGTTATTTAGATAAATGTTGACGAAAAATTAGTTCTAGAAAATAGTTGTTTGTTGAAAAATTATGGACGATATGTAATGAATATTATGATTGACAATAATAAATGTCTATTAGGAACCGAAGCCTGTAATGGAGAAATAAATATTTCAGCAAATTATAGTTGTTTTATTTGATGAGTTTTCTTCTTCCATCACCATGCCCTCATCTGACGTCACAATAGAAAAAATACAAAACCAGTGATTCGACATTAGATTAATTTTATTGATAGTTACCAGGTCGTTCAAAGAGGATGACCGATGATGCCGAAGATTTCTCGAGTGGTGACTATAATAGTATACGTACCTATGTGCCTAACAAGGCTGCCCTCGTGACCGCTCCAAAATGAGCTGCCGGCAAGTACTAAGCATTTTTTTACGATCATGCGTTTAGAAAAATAATCTAGACATTTCAATCACAATGTAATCAAAATCCAATCTGTACAAGCAAATCTAATCAAAAACCTTTGCGGGTTCGCGGGTCAGAATTTATTTATTCAGCAAATCCTAGTACCGACAGTGCTTTAAAGAACGTATAGGTATCTAATAAATATGTAGGAACAAGAGCGGATCCAGGGGGAGGGCAGGGGCACCCCCCTTCCACAGTTTAAGTAAAATAAAATCGATTGACCTGATCAGTCCGATCCAGCGCGTCCCTTGCTGTCCTCTACCAGCAATGCCCTAAGCTGAGGTCCGAACCCCACAAGGGTTGCCCTTAACGAGTAGTTACAGTAGTTTTAAGTTTTCAAGCCCTGGCTGGAACCCTAATTTAAGGTAACCACAGGCAGTCTGTTTAAGAAATGAAAAGAAATGTTTATTTTATGTAAGTAGATCATTTATGACACTTTTACACGTCAATATTTTAAAAACTAGATGGCGCATTCCTAGCTGACTGCTGACTGAAGCAGCCGACAACATCATAGGTTGACCTGCGAGATGACATTCCCAAAAAAAAAAAATGAATTATTCTGAATGCTTAACCCAATATGCACATAACTGCATTATAGGATGTCACAAAAGGTAACATCGGTAACTTTAGCATTTAGGAAGACGTATTATAGTACACTCGAACTGCAATAGCTGAAAATTATACTTTCGCCTGTTTAATAACGCTATTATGCATCACAGAGGCAACACTGTAGTGTTGCAAGCGTTAATATAGGTAAACAGTTCAGTATTATACAGTTGATTGTATTTGTGGACTTAAACGAAGTTATTTTCTGAATTGAAGGCCACAAGTGTACCCTTAGATCGCTTGCATTTTACGAAAGAACATGTGAGCTACTAGGTATGATCCAATCAGTTATTGTGTGACTTCAATTAACAATGATATAATGCTTGCTGCACATAATGCTAAATTACAGCAAACTGCTATAAATTAATTCACATGTAACCCATGATCCCGGTTAGTGCTGAATACTTGTACTAGCGTCGGCAATTAATCTACTAATGTAGTTATATAAGATCTTGAAGACTTATTTTTTCAGCGCCCCGTATTATCAGATAATCACCACCAGCATTACGATATTGCCATATATGGAAATATAAACGAAGAACTGGCGGAATACGCCGAAAAATTAATGTTAGAATTCTTGAGAATTATAAACAGAGATACAAATGACACATCAAGTTACACCTTTTGCGAATAATGGTTCAAGAGCGAATGGAATTTTAGAACGGGTGGGATCCGTGTCCGGAAATATTGGTGCAGTCCTTCTTAATCTGCACGTCCTGCAGATATAGATGGACAAAGCTCTGCTAGTATACAGCGAATTTTACTCCCCGCAAGACGGGCTGTCGCGGTCATTTTACAACCCGCAGGCTAAAAGGATAATTTTGTGCTGAAGTTAATTCTGGACTCGTACGCAGAATGTCACTTAGACTGGGCAGGTGGAGTCGTTTTTCCATCGGACGCTCTGATATTAGCAGTAGACACAATTGAGGAGCAAGGATGGCGCTCGTTGTGCTCATAAACTGCCAATGAGCAAGCAGTGATTTCATCGACTACGGGAGAAGGGTCTTGGCTTTACCGCCCGAACCGCGAGGAAGATAACCCGCCTGGCCGGATCAACGCCCTCGGATCTGGACGCGAAAATCCTTGCGGCCCTATATCGCTGGCGGAAGGGGGAGCTAGCGCGCGATCAACGTCCAGTTTCCCAGGATTTCGAGACACGAAGGACCGAGCTCCGTTAGATCCTAGTGGCTAAATGGAGGGAGCGACTTGCACAAACTGTTATGGAGGAATGGCTGGAGAAGCAGCATGGTGCCTTTAGTTTCCGGCTGACGCAGGTGCTTACTGGACTGCGTCGATTAGGGCGGAAGCGGACGCCAACTGCACTGTGTGGACTGTCCCGAGGACACGGCGCAACATACGCTGGAGGAATGTTCAGCTTGGGCCCACAGCGCAGAGCCCTTGTCGCGACACTTGGTGCGGGTGATCTCTCGTTTCCGGCTGTGGGTCAGTCCATGGTCGGAAGCGAAAACGTATGGGATGCTGTCGCCTCTTTTTGCGAGGAGGTGATGCATGCAAAGGAGGCAGCGGAGAAAGAAATAGAGCATACTTCTCGTTCCACCCGCACCAGAAGAGCAGCCGAACGTTGAAGGGCGCTTAACGATCTCTGGTCACCATAAGGAGGAGCCTGCGGGCGGCGAATTTGGGGCTGTGTCGTCGCTCGAGCAGTCAGGCTCCAAGAAGTGGCACGCAGTATGCGCGCCTTAATAGGAGGATGTGCGGTCATGGGATTGGCCGCACTTGGTGATGGAGCTCGGTAGGCATGGCGAGCTAATATCAGACGGGGGTGCGGCGAATGTACAAGAGTCTCCCGGCCCCCTGACACATGGTACTAGAAGGAACAGTGGGGTTTTAGTCGGTGGGAGTCCGACATAAACCTCCGTTCATCCCAGACGGAGGGTATCCATGAGGATTTCACCACAGAAAAAAAACCTAATACTATGAATGGTCGAAGACTTCATTGGTACGTAAAAAAAACAATAATGGGGTGCTCAAAATATTATTGGGTTCGCTTCCCTCGCTCTTGCAACCCAGGTTCTCACACTTTTACTCTGTGTCTCTTTCTAATTATAGGAGTGTGTGTGTGTGGAATTTCGTTCCTGACGCCCCACCTGTCATATTTCGTGCATGGGTCCCCATTTTCACAAACCAAGACCCCTGCGTGCCTTGGAAAGCACGATAAGCTGTTAGTCCTGGCTGTCATTGATGGATCTTTGACGGTCATTAGCGGTTGTCAGAAGCCCAAAAGGGGATTAAACAGTAACTAGGTTGTGGAGGCCAGGTTGGCAGTCACTGCATTTAAAATATTGTTATTCAGCTGTATACGGTTAAACTGTAAGCCGACCATAACATAGCTGGGAAAAGGTACGGCAGATTGAACAGAAAACACTCAAGTCGCTACCACCACCTCCGCACGTTTAGGTTACCTACCTACCTTGTAAATTAAACATCTAAACAAAATTTACATAATCAAACCCACACACGTTTACACATCATTTAACATTTAACTCATTTTTGTTCAAATATCCATAATTAATTTGACATAATTCACTAATGAATGGAGCATGTGTTCAGAATATTGTTCAGAAAACTACCTATTTTGTGATCCACTGTTTATCTTCAGTCGAAATTTTGATTTCGTTGAGAAAGCTTTCTCTGCGGTGGTTGAAAATTGCAGGTAGGTAAGTGAATTTACTCATCAGCGCAGCATGTCGGCAGTGGTATCCCAGTGGTAATGGCTACGACATACGAGTTGTAGGTTGGATCGACCGAGACAGGCGCGCTTTAGTTTGTGTAAATTATTTTATCACCGCTGCTCTCAAAACGGTGAAGGGAAACCCGATGTCTTAGAACCAACAATAAGAAGACATGTGACAACTACCAACCCGCCTGGGCCCGTGTGGTGGATTATCGCCAACTCCCTCTCAAAGAGCAGCAGTGAGAACATTAACAGGCTGTTAATGTATGTGTGCATCATGTGTTCTTCCTCCATTTAATCTCTAGCAGCTTTGCATCTTAGCAAGTCATCGGTCCCAGCCTGTCGTTCGTAGGTTTTTGGCAGCCAGGTAGTCATAACGCTGAGCTAAAAACCTAAACTTCAAATCTAAGGGGTATCGCGCGTTACCCAATAGGTAAGCGGCTTGTGGAGGTAAGATAAGATCACATTCACAGCCACTTCATGTCAATATACTAGTATTCAGCTGAATCTACCAAGACTGAAAGCCGATCCCAAAGATGGGGAAAGGTAGTCAGGTGACGAAGAGTTTAATCTTCAATAGGTACGGATATAAATAAAACATTAGACTCATCCATAAATAACCAAAATCAAATCAACAGTTTAGTATTTAAGTGCAAAATTAAACATACTTGCGATGTACGCAGTTAGCAAATGCGTCATTCATAGTGAAGTGCCAAAAACACTACTAATGAACGACTAGGTACAGCAAGTCATGGTCATGAACTCATAATGCAGATAACTTGAGTTCTATCTTAACATCGGTTACGTATATTCTATGAATATAAATGACCAAATTAGAAGGAGTTCATTCAAGTAAAACTTTTGTCAAAAGTGACTCAAGCCAAAGGTTAAGATCATCGGCGAGCTAGAGGTCGAGTTCGAACCCTTGTCGTTGCTCTATGACGTGAACCGTCTTCTAGCAAATGAGGTTTAAAATTGAATTTAGGGGTACCTAATGATTAGGGCTCGGATAAATATGTGCTGAAAATCCCAAAATATGTACATTTATGGATCTAAAAACGAAAATATGGAAAAATATCGACTAAAAAGACAACTCAAACCATGGAGCACAAACATAAAACAGTTTATTCTATTTTAATTGTTTTAATTTTTTTTTAATCAACGAAATTATATTGCTTGACAACTAATAGCAAACATAACACACTTTATTCTATAATAATTGTTTGAAAAAATCTAAAAAAAATCGACGAAATTAAATTGATTAGCTAAAATTTTGTCTGCCTCTTTATTCGAGTTGTTGCAGTATACAACAACATGTTTCTTCAAATTTTCAAAATTGAAGCTCCTTCTGTTTGGTCGGAAAAACGCTTTATATTGACTGAATGACCTTTCTACGTCACAGGAAGTAACTGGCGCAAACATAATGCGTGTTTCAAATTTAAAAAAAATCATGTTTGCTGCGCAACGACAATGTATTCCCGCGGCGCTATGAAAGCAAAAATTATGCAGTGTTTACTAGTATAAGTACTAAAGATAGGAAATAATTTGATTAAATTAAAGAAATCTGGAAAAATATGGATTCTAAAAACCTCATTTTCCAGCTCAAACCATAATTTACGTAGAAAACCAAATAATTAATGCAAATGATTCAAATAAAAAATATGTGTTTACATATTTATCCGAGCCCTACTAATTATGACTCCAAGAAACACTATTTCGATAAACGTCTAGTTTGATGGAGATTAGAGCAGTATTGGTCCAGTGGTTACGGCTGCGACTTACCTACGAGTTGTAGGTAGTAGGATCGGACCCAGGCAGGCGCTTCACTTTGTGTTAATTATTTCATCACCTCTCACAGAGAGGCGACCTGTTTCCCAACAGCGGGAACATTTTAGGATATTTATAATAGTTTGATTAATAGGTAATGTCCAAGTACGTTACAGACCCAATCAAATATGAAAACAATGGAGACCATCCGAGCGGTGTATCAAAGGGTGGATGATAAGTTTTGTCAGCAATTCGGATTCAAAATCAAAGATGCAACTTTCAATAAAGTAGCCGACTACATGCACGCTCCGAAGGATTCATCAAGTTTGGCTGTTAGCAGGATTTTGTTCGGTAAGTCATTTTGGACGGTATGTTTTTGGGAAATTTTCTTTTCTTGCTGAACTAAGAGTAACCCTGTGTAATTCCAAGTGAAAACAAATCTCTTTTGCTTCCTAACATTATTTTCATCTGATGTCCGTTTCTAGTCAGTTTCTAGTTTTTCATTCTTCAAACAAATTAATACTTTGACAAACATTAAAATTCATAAAAACCTTCTGTAAACTGTTTAAGCTCACAAAGGAGGTCTTCCAACCGGGGTACTTAATTTTTCAACAAGATTTTATCGTCATGGCTCCCCAGGGTTAGCAATGCTGTTTGACATCCCAGACGAGCGTGGCGGTGCCTCCATGGTGAAGCGCTGGGGGGATCCCAAGACCTGTCACTTCCCACTCATCCCGGTAATGACGTCTGTCGGCATGCCCTACATGGCGTTAGTGTATGCTGCACTGTGGGTTGGTGAGTGTTAGAGACCCTTAGTTCCTTTGAACTATAATGTGTAGCTGTACCTTCTACTGTACTACGAAAGAGCGTGGCGTATTGAGACTCGCAAGTCGCTCTCGAATGAGATCAGAAGTAAGCTACTATTTGGCGTGGTAACGCGACTTATACCCCTTTATTTATAAACGCTACTTAAAGTTAAGTAATGATTAGCGACTGTTTAACTATAGGTACATTTTTGAAGTTTAATCATCTCTTAAGTTTAATCAACGTTTATAAATAAACACCTAAGTAGTTCTTTAAAAGATGGTCGTGAAGGCTCCACAATTATAATTTTCTATAGTTTACACAGTGACACTAGTAGGCACACCACTAATGAACCGATTTTTCAAACTAACATCTGACGAATAAATATTGGGGTTCGGACAGCCTTTGTACAGAAAATATGTCAAATTGACATAATTATTCTTTAGATAAACGTTATCTGACTATTGAAAAATCTGCCCTAAATCTTATTGAACGCCTCGTTAGTTTATCGTTTGGTCTAGTGGTCGTAAGCACTAGGTACCTACTGCTGAACGTGAGGTCCTGGGTTCGGTTCCCGGGTCGGGTAAAGCTAGTAAACTTTGAGTGGTTGATGACCATCAGCGTAGCGAGCCGAGCTGTGTGTCGGGCTTTTTCTGGTCGTCTTCTACGATCTTGTTTCATTTAACGCGGAGATTTTTTGAAAACGGTCAAAAAGGTGCAGCAGCTCTTTAACCGTAAATAATTTTGAAAGTAATTTTTGTCTTTTTTGCATACAGTGGTGGAACTCAAAACGTAATTAAACGTACTTTAATGCATCAAAAATATCATCAGCCACCTGTTAATTATCTTTAAAAGCAGTTTATCCTTTCTATAACAATTATATTTATAATTAAAAATATACCATAAAATTTCAAATGCCAAACTGCATTCAGTGATGGATTATTTATTACTTATTAAATAGTTAATATCAAATTTTAAACGATTTTATTTGCATTTTTACGACTTAAGCTTGCTGATTTATTATTCGAATTTATTACAACATATTTTAACCCGCATCGGATTGCAATAAGAACTAATATCGCTGATAACGAATTAACGACACTATTTAAAGTTAACATAGTCTTAAACAGCTTATAAAAGTGCAGGCATCGATTGGTTGTTCAATGCAGGAATAAAATTGACAATAGGGTTGTAATCACGTAGATAAATCTGAAAGTCTTTCTTTGTAATTCCTAGGTTAAAACACAATTTTATATTTCAGGAGCGCTCTGCATAATGCTAGGCTACAAGTTCCGCGTAGCAGCACCAGTGTTTACCGCCTGCTACTGGTACCTGTTCCTGATAGAGAAGAGCTTCTGGAACAACCACAGCTACTTGTTCGGGCTTGTCGCTCTGCTGCTCAGCTGTACGCAGGCTGATTGTTATTGGTGAGAACGTTCAGATGTAAAAAAAACTAACAACACTATACCTATCAAGAATTGTTAGGATTATTTATTCCTAAAAATTCTTTTTTAAATTAGAATTAGAAAAAATCTGAGGTCGGGCGAATTTTTGCGTTAAAACGAGGGGATTTATTTTTTTGCATTCTTAGAATTGTAATTTTGCAACTATTGTCTCTGAGACTCTCACAGACAATCGTTAAAGATATTTATTCTCAAAAAGACACAAAGTCACTTACATGAGAACTATTATTTACATAAAAATTAATCACAGACGTCATTGCAGTAATTCACACATCCAATGCATTCAGCTTTTAGATAAGGTGTAATTTGTCATTAAATATGCAGCTAATTGAGTTTTGAATGCATTCACTGAATGTAATTTTTTTATACATGAGGGTCTTTTGCTCCTTCAAAAGTTTTTTTTTTTTTGCCAAACTTAGTTCTCATCTTCGGTAAGATTAGAAAACTAGCTCGGCGACTGCTACGTTGGGATATCTACTTGTTTTACTTCAGTAAACGATAAGTTAGTCTGTATACTTTGGTTGAATGCCTTCCCAATGAAAATACATGTATTGTAAATACATAGCTGTCTAATGTTCATAACCACTACTAATACTGATGAAAAGCATTTTATATGGTAATTGATCTTGTGGAGAAGTGGACAAAAAGATGTTTAGGTATGACCTTTTTCTTACCCAAATCGTGCAAACGTAGCAGTACAAATCTTATGCTTACTTATCTGTCTTAGGTCACTGGACACTTACCTCGACCCTAGCAAGAAGAAGTCGACAGTTCCATACTGGAACTACTTCATACTGAAGTACCAGTTCTTCATACTGTACTTTATGGCTGGTATGAAGAAGGGCACTGCGGAGTGGCTGACTGGGTATTCAGTGCAGAACCTTAGCGAACATTGGGTGTTTGACCCTTTTAAGTAAGTGAATAGCCTCCAGGAATTTTGGATATTTTTCGGGCAATAGCTTAGTTCCAATATTTATTTATTCCATATTATGGCAATAGCTTAGTTCCAAGTCTTTTAAACACTACTTAGGCGGCGTCCATTAATTACGTGAGGAGATTTTGGCGATTTTTCGACCCCCGCCCCCGCTCTGGTGAGATATCGTGAGATTTGGCTTGCCCTCGCCCCCTCCCCATAATCTCACGTGAGGTATTTCAAATACATGGTTTTAGTGTAAAAACGTTAATCTGTGCTTATTTGCATTGGATTTATGTGTTGCATTTGCTGGCTTGGCTGGCTGGTGGCGGTTTAACCATCGAGGAGCTACTTTGCTACTTTGTGGCTTTCGCATAGCCGCAAAAAAATAATTTTGTAGGATTTAGCCATATTGGCAGAAAAACATGTTTTACATAATTTAACCCGGTTTTCTCGTAATGTTACATTGTTTCTTTGCGGGTAAAAATATAAATTACGTGATATTTGCCGAGTCTGCTCCTCTCCCCCTCCTGAAATTGGGTAAGATTCAACCTGACCCCCTCCCCCCTAAACGCCTCACGTAATTAATGGACGCCCCATACCTACATGAACTAGTTAACCTCATGCATAGTTGCTGACCCACTAGGTGACGAGGCCCAGTGCTCATATAAATCAAATATTTTCGAAATTCCTACTGAGCGCATTTTAAACACTATTATAAAATCTACCTGGGAACCACCAACCACCCATCATCCTGCCTAGCGTTTTCCCACCTATGTTGGGGTCGACGTGTATTCCAACTGGATGCAGCTGAATACCTACTAGTATTATGCATGGAGCGAGCCTATCTGAACTCCACAATCCCGTTATTGGGTAATACGGTACACCTTGTTGAGACTGGATGTCAGACTTTCGGGCTGCTGACTACCCGTAGATAAAAACTGTCAAACACCCACGTATAACAGCCGGGACCAAATGGTTAACGCACTTTACGAGGCAAGGAGGGGTCTCAGTATGTAAAGATGGTCACGGTCACCCATCGATCAGGTTAACCGTGGCAAGCAGTTAACCTGATAGATCGACCCGTCCGGCCGATTGTTACCTCGGCACGGGCCCCTAAGTCCCAACCACCCGTAGGGGCAGTAGGATAATAATTATTGTTTTTTTTAATATCCGTGTTTCCATCCACAGGTACTTCCTGACGGTCCCTCAGACAGATTACCTGGTTGTGCACTGGTTCGTGTTCCTCTTCGACCTGACGGTGGCCGTGTGGATGATGCGGTCCACCACCAGAAATGTGGCTATGCTGTTCTGTGCCATGTTCCATCTGATGAACAGTAGACTATTCCGAATTGGTGAGTAACCAATAGTGAAAATATAGGTAATTTTGGAAGTATCATCGTGATTGTCAAATTATTTACTAATGGATAAGAAATTAAGAACACAATATTAGTCGTTTTAGGTACCTACATCCATATCTCCATTGGTATGCGGTGAAATGCGGTCAAAAATGGCCAATCAAGGATTCTCAAAAAACAAAACTAAATAGTGTAATTAGAAGAACGATTAGAGCACGTAGAAAGATATGAAGAATTTAACGACAATCTCTACACCCATTATAACTTTGGTATTTCTTTCAGGCATGTTTCCATGGGTGTGTCTAGCCACAATGCCGTTGTTCTACCCCTTTGACTGGCCAAAAACACTCGCATCTTACTCTAAAGAATACTTTGCCAAATTTAAACAAAGTATCTGTAAGAAAATTAAAAAATATGAAAAGAAATCTCTTTGCGAATGCCATCCAAATGATTTCAAAGATAATGTTGAGAAACCTACTGAAAATGAGACCGTAACTGAAAAAGAACAAACTGTTATTAACAAAGAAACGGTTGAAGAGCCGGAAGAAAATACTAAACTTGAAGAAAAAACAGAAATTTGCCACAAAATAGCTAAAGCCGACGATGAAGTTGATCAAGATGAGAATAAAATTGTTGAAACAGATAAACAACGTGCAATTAATGAAATGGAAACTCCTGAAACTATAGACGATAATTTAATTAAAGATGACAATAGAAAGAAAATAACAATGTATCTGATAATATTATACGTTTTCATTCAAGCTTTCCTGCCGTATTCACATTTTGTAACAAAGGTAAATTGACTAACAACGTTTGAATAGATAGGTTGATTGTACTAACTAAGATAGTTTCACTATACGTATTATAAAACAAAGTCTGGTTGCCGCGCGCCGCGTCTGTCGGTCTATCTGTCTGAATGCGAAAAACTCAAAAACTACCGAACGGATTTTTATACGTACTACCTAATAAGCTCATAAAAGCTGCCATGAGCTCTTTACTTTAGAAATTTTAGGCCATGCATGAACTCGCATCAGTCAACTTGCTCAACATGCATGGACCCAACATAAATTTTATTATTTGGACTCATCAAAAATACACAGGTAACTACTTATTTTAGGTTGGTACATTACGTACAAAATAAATCCGTATAATTTATCTTTACACATTGAACCACTAATGGAAACGTCACAGCCAGAATTTTAAAATGAATTCCTACTACCTTTGAAGGCATAGCAGGTAAAAGGAACAGAAAATGGGGGCATTTCAGTTGCATAGAGCTGTATCCGTGGGCGGAGAACGTAGGCGTCCTCTTGAAAAATTAAAAAGCCTTTCATATTTGACCTAGAATCGCCACTCGCCCGTTTATTAATAAACTTCGTTCTGCAATCTAGAAACTATCGCTGAGTGTTGGTTTTATATAAGAGGGAATGTGAAATTCAGTGGGGGATTATGATAAATTGCCAATTTGCCATCCATGACTAAGTTATGCATAGATAGACGTATAGTACGAAAATCGCGTCGCAGATTCTTTGGCTCTTAGTCGACATTCACACGGAAGAAATAAAATCGTGGCGGGTTTTTTTTACGCATTGGATCTTCAACACTCGATTGAGAATTCAACAAAATGTCAGCGCGTTGAAAATCGAACAGTACTGTGTTTTACTGTTCCATTTTCAACTCTCGGTGCTAAACTGCGTATTAGGTACACTATCCAATTTGTAGAAACTCTTAACTAGGAACACTCTTATTAGGAAATTGGAAGCTAGTGATCACACTGAACTAAATCGAATTCTAATTCGGACAGACGACTCTTGAACGCTTATGAAGTTCGCAGGAGACGCCCTGGGCGTCGGGAATCCCAGGCTGATTCCCGGCCACCGTAGGCACGGGCTTGCGGACGGCGAGTAATGGGTAGCTCGCTGTCCGGTAAAGACCAAGCCCGGGTCGACGGCGCGTTGTGTTCACGCGCGCCTCAAAGAGATGTCAGCAGCAAGTGATGGGGCCCGCAAGGGCCGATGCCTACCAGAGGTGCGGGTTGTTCGAAAGAGATACCGCGGCCCCTGGCACACAGGCAACTGAGGGAACACGGGTGGGTTTTAGTCAGTAAAAGTTTGACACGCCCTCCTGCTCCACCCAGAGCGGGAGAAGTAATTTGATGATTTCCTACCCAAAAAAAAAATTGAGATGCAGCAATTTAGTAAAAGTACGTCGAGACCTTCCAATCGCACTAAATCGGATCCAACTGTTCTAACATCGATTCATCATCTTCAGCCTATAATGTTCCCACTGCTGGGACACAGGCCTCCTCTCGGTGTGAGGGAATGGGCCGTAATCCACCACGCCGGCCCAGTGCGGGTTGGTAGATGTCACATGTCTTCGAATTTTTGGTTCTAGGTTTCTTCACGACGTTTTCCTTCACCGTTTTTGAGAGCAGTGGTGATGAATTAGCTTACACAAAGTAAACCGCCTGTCTGGGTTCGAACTTACGACCTACAACTCGTAAGTCGTGGCCGTTACCACTGGGCCACCACTGCTCTACGATTACACTCCACTCCACTTCGATTACATCATCCAATTTTAATCCCGATTAATTTCTAAACCTGATTAGATTTCCCACAAATTGGTTAGTGTAATAGGTATGCGATAAAAATCCAGTTTGCGAAAATATCCCGCCGCGACTTTATTACGTCCGTGTAAATGCCGACTTAGTCCGATCGATGCTTTGGCTAGATAAACTTAATGCAAAGCTTTTCTCTTTTAAAACACCGCTAATTATTAAGGCGCAGAGCAATCAGTTTATCATAATGTGAAAAAATCGGTTTTTCTAGGGTTACAACAACTGGACCAACGGTTTGTACGGTTACTCCTGGGACATGATGGTCCACACGTGGGACATCAGCTCTGTAATCGTGAAGGTAGTGGACAACGATAAAAACGAAGAGATGTATATCGATCCTGAAATGTACACACTGAACGATAGATGGTCAAGGCATGGAGACATGGTACTTCAATACGCGCAGTGTCTAAAACACAATCTGGATAAATCAATGGAAGCAATATCCAGGAATAATCCATCAAAGGTTTTCTCCAGTAATATTTCTGTTTATGTCGATATCTGGTGTTCGATGAATGGAAGGTTCGTCCAAAGAATGTTTGATCCTAAGGTGGACATGCTCAAGGCGACCTGGTCTCCATTTTGTAAGGTTCCTTATCTGATGCCCCTGTTGGATGAGGCTGTTCATTGGAGGAAGGACTTGGATGAAATAAGGAACGAAGTGCATTCTTGGAGTGATTACAGCGATGTTGTATTCTTTGCTGATTTTCCAGGTTGGTATTTTTGAAAGTGAAGCAACAGATTTATACCTATTCTTTAAATCGTATTTTCGATTTTGTTATCTCGTGTTCAAAAGCCTTACTGGCCTCACGACGGAAAGAAGACATAATATGTATATGATCTAGCAGTAAGCCGACAGTTACTAGCTGGTAATGTTACAATGCTTAGCAGCGGCGAGGTGTTATTTTTTTTAAGAGAGAAGCCGAAGCGAAGTCGGGTTTAACTTACTGACCTATCAATAAAGAATACTTAATATGATTTTGAAATTAATATAGGAATATAAAGAATTTAATATGCTGCTAAATATGCTTTTAGTTCCCGATTATTACGTTTTGGCGCCGGGTTATTTTAGTTTTTTTTTTGTTGTAATACAAAGCTAAAAATAACCGTTTTTGTTGTTTAAATGTTATGGTGCATTAAATACCAGTAGTGTTACCATATTTCTTGACATTATTAGGCACTACTGATGTGCCATTTTTCAATAGCGATAGAGTTGCCGATGCGAATCCCCGAAGGGAAGCCGGTAGGAATCATGATATCTGGTGATTTCGCCACTGATGCTTAGTTATGTAGATTTTGCTATTGGCATATGTAGACTTGGGGCCTACATAGCACACTACTTCAAAAAACTCAGCCTATCGCAGTCTCCTGCTGGACATAGCCACATAGGCCTCTCCCAAGCTGCCGTCAGTCCCAGCCTCTTTCTTAAGGTTGTCGGTCCATCTATCTATGGGGCGTCCACGCTACGCTTGCCGATACGCGGTCTCATCACTCCAGGACGCGTCTCCTCCACCGGCCCTTGAAAAACATGGCCAACCCACTGCCACTTCAGTTTGCTTACTCTGCAATCTATGTCGGTAACTCTGGTTCTTTTCCGAATAATTTAATTTCTGATTTTACCTTGAATTTCAATAACATTCTACTTTCAAAGTACTAAATGAGGCCTACGACGAGACCTACCCATCTTCCAAGCCATCACAGCGAATTCCTATAAAAATTACAGAACCCCTGTTTTGGTTTTCCAATCCCCGAAGTTATATTTACAACTACTGCTTTTTATTTTGTTAATATATATAGGTATCATGAAATTCAATTTAAATTTATGTCATTAGTACACACGGCTACACATCAAGCAATAAATTTCCAGTATAAGCTGATCTCGCACTGTATGGAAATCGTATACAATGCGAGATCAGCTTATACTGGAAATGTATAGCTTGATGAGTAGCCGTGTGTACCTACATGACGAATTGCAAATTAATTCATGAATATGTTTGTATTATAATTATAACTAATGTCTGGAAATCGCTGAAACAAAATAAGTTAATAGTAGGTACCTAAATTATGCTGGAATATTTAACCATTATTTCATTGCCATCATGTATTCCACTTTTATAATGTAGGTACCTACTTAATAAAGTATTTATTGAGGTAAGTATATATTGTTTTAAAGACTATACTCCATAGGTTTAGGTAGTTAAATAAAGGTGAACAAAAAAAACCACGTGACTCATAGACGAATCAGAATCTGATGAACTATCGTTTCGTTGTATCATCAATTATTTTCCTAGCTATAATAACTCAATTTAACAAAATCGAAACGCACTCGCAATATCGTAAATGTCGATTGTTGAGAGCACTGTCAAAGTCTGGCTAACCGACTAAACATACTACCCGCCACTTCAGTTGCCATACTACATCACATACAGTTTTACTTTTCAATTTAGCAAATTTGTTGAATTTTCTAAAAGGTTTAGGGAGCCTGTCATTTTGGGCTCTTTAAAATAGGCAGATTACATAATATTATATTATTGTAATTAATCTAACATAAAATTGTGCTCAAGTAGATACATCTAGGAAAAGTAGTTCACGAATAAATGATAAAGTTTAATATTTATTAATAAAAGAGGAAACTATCGTATAAATCGAAAATAAATATGATTTTGTTACACCGTATTTTTAAACAGGAAAGTGTCAACTATAAAGAACCCTTTTTACGATTTGTTTACCTTTATTTAACTACGTAAACCTATGTAGTATAGTTAGGTATCTATATGATTCTAGGTAGGTAGGTATGGTGGAGGTCTGCCCGGCTTGAGCGGAGCACCGCCGTGTCCTCGTGGAGGCGATTGGCGGAGGCGATCTCTCGCGTCCGGCCCTGGGGGCCTACTCCCTAAGCGAAATCCGTAGTATCGGCCATCGTTACGGGCGCTTCGTCCTCCGTCTCACTTACGGACATACCGTAAGTTAGACAGAGAGCGAAGCGCTCGTAACGACGGCCGATACTATGGATTTCGCTTAGGGAGTAGGCCCCCTGGTCCAGGCCACGGTACGGAGCGAGAGTGCACGGTTAGCCGTCATCTCCTTCAGCGAAGCAGTGATGCTCGCAAAGAGGGAGGCGGCGCACGTGAGGGAGAGGCAGTACATGCACCCTCACGGCCGTAGCCTTCGCAGGAGACGCCCTGGGCGTCGGGAATCCCAGGCTGATTCCCGGCCACCGTAGGCGCGGGCTTGCGGAGGGCGAATAATGGGTAGCTTGCTGTCCGATAAGGACCAAGCCCGGGTCGACGGCGCGTTGTCTTCCACGAGCGCCTCTAAGAAATGTCAGCACCAACTGATGGGGCCCAGAAGAGCCGTTGCCTGCCAGGGGTGCAGGTTGTTCGAAAGAGATAACGTCGTCCCTGGCACACAGGCAACTGAGGGAACACGGGTCGGTTTTAGTCAGTAAAAGTCTGACACTCCCTCCTGCTCCACCCATAGCGGGAGAAGTAATTTGATGATTTCCCACCCAAAAAAAAAAATGCCTACTATAACCATACCTACAAACTCACAATGTGCGGATAATGATTCTTATGACATTTTAGGCGTAGGTATATTTGACCGTAGGGTCATATTCGTAGGTGGTCACGTGGTACCATACAATAAGAAATTCGATACCTACATTGCCTATCGTGGTTATAAATCAATACTGACATCTATTGTATCATCTCACAAGATCAAGATTAAACTTATGCAGTGCGTTGCTACAGTACAGGACTCTAGCCAGTCTTTATTGGTCGCATCTGACTCATCCTCGCCTTTAAATATCAATTGAACCCATTCTATTCATTTTAACTAACAACGCCTATGTTCGCAGGTTACGACCAAGAAAAGTATATCCCAGTTGAACTGCAAAATGTCACGCTAACTATCCTCGAAGGAATAGTCGTCTTCGAGCCCGAAGTCACCAAGCAACGAATAGGACAGTCCTTCAAAATGACCAAAGGAAACCAGGTCCAGGTCATCGCAGGAATGTTCCACAAAGTTCTGAACATCGGAGAAGACCCTGCCTTCTATATGTACACCTTTTATAACAGGACTGTAGTGAATTTGGAAAAAGATTACTTGCCTAATACTAAATTGCCAGTTTTTAGAGAACTGTTCAAAAGGTTTACGAATATGATCATGTTTGGCGATCTGGTGGTTAGTAACATATTTCAAATGTTTAAATTTTCCCAATGTAGTTCATAGAAGTTCATTATTAAGTATTTCGGTCATTTGATATTTTAAATTATTTAGTTCTGCGGCTAACATTGTTATCCTAAGCTTTTGAACAAACGCGGGATAAAGTGTACTGCCAACTTTAGCTTATTATTTATTTTCTTTCCATGGGATAATGTATGTACTGTAATGCTTTAATACCAGAATATATCAGATAAATGAATTCGTTGGTAGTCATAATATTTCCTAAAATGTAAATAAAATAAACACAGAAACAAATCTTTTGACAAAATATTTGCTGTTTCATTTTGTGAACGCACCTAGTGCCGCTTCAATTTGTGAACGCCTCGCAAAACAGTGTTGCTATGTCATCATGTAAAAAAGTACATTAGCTTTTAAAATGGAAATTGTATGCAAATTGTTTAAAATGTCTACTTATTATTTTGTCATCTCAATTCTATTGTAGTTTAGTCTCTATAAATAGTGTTTAGGTTAGTAAAACTAATACGACACCCTGTTTTTCTTCAAATATAGACTATTAATTTCACCCATTGTTATCAGTTATCATGGGTAGTTAGTAGTCCATAGCTAGTTTTTGATCAATAATTATAATAATAGTCTAGTGTCCGCAAGCACTACTACTGAGCATGAGAACCTAGGTTCGGATCCCAAGATAAACCCAATAACACTTTGCCGGCCGGGTAAAGTGTTATTGGGTTTATCCAACAGGAATTTCTTAAAACGGGTCGTCAGAGTCTGAATTTGTGCCCGGTTGGTGGCAATATGATCGCCGTATTTCATAGGATAATTAACAAGCGAAATGTGATTGTACTTTAATGTTAGAAGAATAGTTCTCTGTTCTCAATAAATGTATTTTCTTTCTTTTATTCGTTTTTCAATCTATACCAGACTGGATTTCGATTGGATTTGGATCAGATTTTACAATTTAATGATTATACACTTATATAAGGTATGGCAGAGAGGCTACTCAGATGCACACACAGACTTGATTTGGGAATGATGGGACAGGAAGGACTAACTGATAACATTATTGTGTAATAAAAAGATCACCTTTTTGTGAACTTATTTAACAAAAATAAAACATTTTAGCCAAAAATTTTCCTAAAGACAGACGCAATACAAAAAATATTGACATTCTTCGACAAGCGCAGTTTGCAAAAAAAAAGTATGTAATAAATAACGCGCCGTTGGCAGGGATGCCAATTTAGCCCCTTCGGGGCTAGATCTAGCCCTTTTTCTTCTTGTTCAGCCCCGAATAAAGTGTTTTAGCCCCTAGCCCGAAATGTAGCCCAAAATATGATCGTCTGTCAAACCAAAAATACTGAGCTGGCAATCTTTGTTTGTGGTCTACGTTGAGAACGAAACAAAGTTTTAAACAAAATCTTAGCAAAAACTAAACGCACGTACTTTAAATCATGGTTGGATCGCGCCAAACTTCAAGTCCGGTCTGAAGTTCTTTCGCGCAGTTCATTCATTGTTATGAACGTGATTAAAAATAAGTTAAGAAACAGGATGAACCTTGAATCTCTAAATTCCCTATTACTAATACGAACTGGCCTTACCAAATTTAACCAAACCTGCTATACTTATGAAATCCCAGAGGCTCTCTTAAAGAAAGTTGGATCTAAAGAAAAATATAAATTTATTCTCAACAAGGCTGCGCGCAGTGAGACCCAACCCCAACCATCAACGTCGTCGTCAGCGCAAAATGAATTAGATGAAGATTCATCTGATGACGACTACGACTTTTGAGCTGCTTCTAATAAGCAAAGTTTTGTTATTGGTATTTAGTAATCTTGTAGGTAATTTTATGATTTAAAAAAATATTTTAATCCAGAATTTTGTATTTTATTAAAAACCTACACAGTCGTTATCTAAGCAAACATTTATCCTAGATTTTTTTTTTGCAATCTAGCCCTTTTTTAGGATTTTTGGGCTATTCTAGCCCTTTTTTGAACTCGATTTAGCCCCAAAACCTGGCACCCAGTTGGCAACACTGGCCGTTGGTACGTTATTTGAATTAAAACTTGGTAACACTGCGCGGTGCGGCGGGCGGGTTCGTCTGTCAAATAGAAAATGAAGGCGACAGCAAACGGCGTGGCGTGAAACGAGTTCATTCATCTTTTCCTCTTGCCGCTGTGACGAGTCAGAGAAGTTCGGGCTCGAGCCGACGCCTCGTCACTGCGATAAATAGTAAAACCGAGGACATTCCGCAACCATTATCGAAATTAGTGTCATAAAGGTAGCACGTATTGCCGCCCCCTTCGAAACATTGTAATTTTTAGTCATCTGTGATATAACGATACAGCGGTATCCTGTTATTCAATTTTAGGTTAAAAGTCTCGTGTGATGATCAGTGCAACATTATAAAAGTTAAGGGACTGTGCGCGCCAGGGTCTAGTGACCGGTATTCGGACTGAACTATTAGAAAAATGGAGTCCCCGGTGATGGCATCCGCGTTCGATGTAACGCCGAATTACTCGTACATTTTCGAATTCGAAAACGAATTTATTCATTCCGACTATCGGAAATGGATGACCGAAAATTGGACTGTAGCGTTTTACTACGTTGGTGTGTACATGGCGTTTATTTTCGGCGGTCAATACTACATGCAGAACCGACCCAGGTATGTAATGATGTGCTTCCTCTATCCCAAGTTCACTGTTCTAGTGGCCCACTAATACAAGTTAATTGACATAATACAGGAACTAACGTAATCTGTTACAAGAGATCATGCAGTCTTGTGTAATTGTTCCACAGCCTGCTGTTTTTAAATTACATTTATCATTCCCTTAACAGGCTTAGTCATTTTCGTAATTAGAATATTTTGAATGTCATGAAATAAGCTCAATAACATGCTGTAGCTCATAATATTAACAATTCCAATTAAAATATCCTCATAATTTTTCAGGAATTTGATTTCAAAACAATTTATTCTATGTATGAAATTCATATGGGAACACACAATGCTTACTAAATAGTTATGATTCATACCCAAAGCTGATGCATGATTAAAATATTTAAGAATACAGATGAACATCAACAGTAAATCTTAAAAACTTTTTGAATGCAGTGCTCATAAGTGTGTTCTAAAGTTAATGTAAATGACCTCTCCAATATTACGTGAAGATTGATTTATCATAGCAATACTACACAATTTTGTAAACATTACCACTATATATAATCAGCTTATGAACAAATGTCAAGTCATTAATGTAATTACATAATAAATTTGAAATTCATGTAAGTATCTAAATTTAGTTATTTTTTATGTCCATAAATAATGTTAATTATGAATACTCGTGATAGAAAAATCATCATAAAACATTAACAATGGATGAGCTGGTCTCCTTTAATAAATACTGGTTCTTGGCAGCTCTGGAGGAGGGAGGCCTTTGTCAGTATTGGGACAATAATATCTAATAAAAAAACATGTAAAGCTTCATCATTTAAAGTTTTAACTCAGGTAATTAAAATCCAAGTTAAATCATAATTAAAACAATCAATGAGTATTTACATTACTTTTCCTCCAGATTCATATAGATAAACCATGCAATGACGTTGTTTAAATTTTTAAAATTAAAACGCATGATTATGCTTAACAACGTTCCGAATTCATTGTATTATTTATTACCTGATTTTCCTGGGACTTCACCTGCAAGGAGGTCAGAAATGATTCGAAGGCAATATACTAACGGAATAAAAAATATTCTATGTCCTAGGCCCCAGGTCAAGGTCCATTTGTGTTCAATTTTATCCAACTTCATTAAATGAGAAATCACATGTTTAGGAATTAATTAACATAACAACAAGTTAGTAAAATTAAAATCCGAAAGTTATAAATACATAAATTTATGTAGGTAAAACCTTTAAATGCAAGACTGACACTCCTTAGTTTTCATGCATGAATTACGGAGCTACGAAAATGTTATGCAGCCAACAGTTTTATAAATAAACTGTGAGCTAATTTGTCAACCAAATTGTAATGAATAATGAGTCAGACTTTTACAATTAACAAGCTTTTCCCGTGATTGATAAAAGTATCCTAATGGCCTAACCCAGGTCATGGTCTATCCGAGTACCGAATGTCACTCAAAGGCTACTTTTATTTTAGAAAAATCCATGCGAACGAAGTTGTGGGCACAGCTACTTTTAACATAAAATACATCCTACACCTGTGCCCCATTACTAGTTTTTGCTTATCGTTAATTCTGACTCTTTTTGTTTGGTTCCTAAGGGTGGGTGGTAGCATGATGTGAAATAACTGATTACTTTCCTCAAGAGTTAGGTATCAAATTCATGGAATCCGGCAGGTAGTTCCAAAGATTAGCATTTTCAAACAAACAAACTCTTCAACCTTTTACTTCATTTCATTTAAATTTTTAGTGCTGTCTTCCATTATTGTAATGTCAACCATGGTTTCAGTTGTGAATTGTGATAAGTTGTTTTTAGGCAACATCCTAACTGAGTTATAAAAAAGACCTGGAACAGACTGTGCTGTGTTACATCAAGCAAAACAGATCTTAAAAAAAACAGCTCCGTCTATATTTTTAGTTTAAAGAAAATAAAAATACATTCAGTCTATTTAAACATTGATTCAGTTTTTCCTGGCTAAACAGATGTATTTTAATATGTTGTTTTCCTTTTGGGAGTACCAATAACAATACTATGTAGATACATAAATTCTTTTAATTATTATCCTACAAAGAACTGGGAGTTCCTTCTAGCCTTTGTCTTAAACTAAGATCTATAGAAACCATTCAACAAAAGCATTGTCTATTTTAATACTAGAAACTACACAATGAATACAGTACAATGTAGAACTAGTAGTAAACAATCAATTGATCATCTTAACAATTAGCATGAGTAATGAAGAAACACCAGCTGTAGCAAATATGATATTAAAATCTTTACAAGAAATCAAATATTATCACAATGAAACTCGTGATTATGCACCTGGCTTCTTTTAAATCTGGCCTTTAGCAAGTTATCATTAATGATAATACTAATTACTAATTATCCTCTATAGATATAAAGAAAAGGTATGTCTCAATTTAGACAGCTGACTCATGATCAGCCTATCAGTTCATTGCTGAGACATAGGCCTCTCCAATTGCACGCAATTCAGCTCGATTCTTGGCCTATCTCACCCAGTTGCCACTAGCCACCCTACGAGGATCGTCGCTCCACCTTCACTGAGGGCGTCCTACCTTACGATTGCCGATTCGCGGTATCCACTCAAGTCAAGAATACGTCCCCACGGGTCATCTATTCTACGGCCAATATGGCCGGCCCATTGCCACTTCAGCTTGCTTATTATGTTTTCGTTGTTTTTGAATTTTGTAACCTATATAGATTTCTCTGATATAAATAAAATTGAATTATAGCTGACTACGGTACGATAAATCAATACAATCACGAAATAAGCATTTCTCAGTAGTCACGTTTTTTGTTATTCTAGACTGTGTTTCACGAGAGGTAAAGGATAGATAAGCATTTCTGAGGCCCTAGTGTGAGTTTCATTTAACCATCTACACCAAACGCAGTGAACGCGTTCGGCGTTCCGATTGGCCCTGGATTGGTGACGGACCAATCGGAGCGCCAAGCGCGTTCACTACATTTGGTGTAGATGGTTAAATGAAACTCGCACTAGGGCCTCTGAAAGCATGATCAGTTAGCTGTCAAAGTCATAATAATGATAACTCGAACTCACCAAAATGACAACATGTTAATTACGTATTAGAATTTTAAGTGATGGCAGTATCAACTGAACATGTTCATAGAACACGTTACGAACATGTTCGCTGATTCTTCACAAAACTATTAATGGTTCCAGAGATGGGCAATTGATTAACTATTTTAACTATAGGACTAGCCAACGTAGCAAACGACATCATCGCATTTTTCAATTGCCTACATCTACCTTAAACACAACCTTTAGGGGGAACCTAGTCGCGGGCTCGAACTCACTGATGGGCCTGGCTAAAAATCACGCTGTCACCAGGCATCGTGTCCGACAGAGATAGTATCAGTGATGAGCAGTTAGACGCTAGTCTACAGGCACAACGTTATTGAGTGAGATGCAGGATCGTATAAAGTACAACAGGCGCGTACAAAATTAAGAAAAGTCCTTCGGAAGATCGGGTTTTATGAAGAAACCACAGTGTACCTATTAGTTCTATCATGAACCATTTCAAGATTATCCATTAATTACCGGACACTCTGTATAGCTCAAAGTGTTTAGTTTTTTGTAGTGTTCTAGATTTAGGTTACTGGACCTATTTTTTTTTTCTTCTTGTGTCCAATTTTCATTAATGTCAATGTCATGCATACCTGTTATTTGCACGGTTACTGAAATGCCGATCTTAGATGTAAATGATGATAAAATGCAAGTGACAGTGCTGTGTGTGTGCTATTATAAATAAATAAATAATATCCTAGCTTCTACATAAATATCGATTTATAAACAGCAAATATTCGAGAACAGTAAAGCTGTGAATGTAAACAAACATGTTTCCATTTCCATCGCATGAACACAGTTATCAGGTAAATATACTTGCTCGGCAACTAATTGGTATGATTCCTGATATAGAGGTTTAACCTTTGTATCTCGTTCATCTGTTAATCACGCATCTGTTCATCACATGGGTGATGTGCAACAAATTAACATATGTCAATTATCTACAGCTGAACCATTGACATTACGTGAGATAGGAAATAAAGAGTCAGGAAGGTTATAATGTTTATTATTATGTCAATTATTATCAGTAACCTTTCTCAGAGAATAGTTTCGTGCTCAAGAATTGATAGATTGGTAGATGGAAATATGTCTGCGTAGTTGGAGCTGTATCTTCCGTAGTTTCATGAAAATAGGTCAATAACGCCGTAAGGGCCAACCTTGGCATTGCTCTCTTAACAAATGTTATATTTATAACTGTATGTTAAAAATAACAGAGAATACCTAGAATGCTGCCTAGCGGTACCCCATACGCAATAGGAAGATCATGACGAGTCTATTCATTTACCGTGCTTCTGCAATCTGTTGTGAAGTTATCAGTGTATTATTTCAAGGTCAGCATACTTTTTGTTGGGTTTTTTTTAACAGCAATAGAATGGACACCAGAATATGTCATAAGCTTTAGCCAAGTTCATAAAGTCAGTCACTTTTCTTGTTTACGTCAAGAGTACATGAGAAACTGAATCTCTGTTTGAAGTACATCGTACATAAGTAAGTAAATCGTAGGTCTTCTCTCAGACTTGCGTCAGTACATTGAAATAAGGGACCTGACCTTCGGATCTCGGAAACTTCACAGTCAGCATCAACAAGATAATTGGCACCTTAGCTAACCTTCATTTCATCAATAAGACAAACTCAGGGAATTAACTAGTACTATATGTAAACACGAATCAATTATGTGTCTACAAATATTAGACATTTCAGTATTAAAAATGCAAATATAATTTTATTTGCACAGATATCTTAATGGTACATATGCTGTATGCATATTCAAGACGTCAATACGGACAAAGTTTAATAAAACTGAGCTCAAGATGGTTTGAAACAAATATTAACTTGATAAACTTCTTTTATCTACGTCATTATTAATCGATAAATCGATTGACGTACAGCTCCGATTTAATACGTAGGTAGTGTAGGTGCTTATATTTTTATGACTTTCTCTGAATTACCATTGTCAAAAGGCTTCGATGGGTATAGCGACCACGTCGGGTACGAATGATTTCTATACATCGATAACTAATATTAGTCATCGATGTTTCTATATATACATAGACTGTTCGTTATTGTCTCTTGCAAAAAGTAAGTCCATCCGTGTTGCATTGTTTAGGAAAAGACGACTAATGGGTCGGGTTAATGAGGATCTACCTATATGCTCATATAGAGCGATCATCAACCGGTCTACCAAGCTTTGTAATTATGGGAAACCCCATATTTAGTAGTGGAAATCTACTGCTAGCTGTTACGTATCACCTACCATAGGAAGTCGTAAAAAAATGAAATGTTGTTTGTTGGTAAGCACATCACTTGAGAACGGACAGATTCGGCATTTTTTGTTTTAAGATGTTCGTAATAGTCCAATTTAGATTTTAATGGAAATAAACGTTGGAAAACTGGCCCGGAAAATTGGATCTGGAAAAACTGTGCTTTTTGCTATGGGATTTTTGTATGAATTAATGAACAGTGCAACGTCCGTCGGGTCACCTAGTGAGAAATAAAAATACAAAGTCACATTTACTTTTGATATTGCATTTTAAAGACCAGAATGATTAAAATCCTAAAAATATACCAAGACGTTCTCTTTGAATAAACTTTCTTAACGTCTAGATTGGCAGCGTGCTTCGGGGATTACGTAAAACAAAATATTCATTTTTGTAGTAGGTAAATTTGATTATCTAATTCCATATATGTTTACAAACGCGATATTATGCTAGGCGTGGGTGACCGGGACGTGCCGGTTCGACGGCTCCGGTGGGATGTGTGGGCAGACCCGAGGGGTGAATCTCATGAATGAAACTCCGCATCCGATCTGCAACGTTACGTAACTCAGTTTGGCACGATTTCATGAATAAAACCGTTTTCACAGCCATACTGCATTTTCCGCTCATTCATATTGCCCATTTTCATGATTTTATACAACATCGTATTCATTTTCGCCCATTCTTTTAATAGTATCGCTTTCGTTTGTAATACTTCGTCAGCAATTAAGTGAAAGTTTAACACAGTGTATACTGGTCTCACTACCACTGTACATATGTATGACATCACATGTATCCCGAGGCTGTCACTATGACGGCGAGAATATGTGAATATTGAATAATATTCTATTCAAGAAAGTATTCCAGACATACTTTATTTTCATAGACTTCGCTCGATACATACTTACGTTACACAATTGACCGATATATGTCAATGTCAGTTGTTAACCGTTTCTTTTGCATCATCAAATCTATCACCTATGATGTTACTATAAAACAAAGTAACATGTAGGTCAAGGTGTAAGTCGTCTATTTCAGTGTAATCCTGAGGCTTCGGTGGCTGACATAACTCGGTGCGTTCAATGTTCAATTACGCAGATTACGCTAACTTTACGAGATACTCCAGTTTAATGGTGATATAATCTGATGAAAGTGAGCCTCATTGAGGTTCAATTGGATGATTTGCTTGAGTTAGGATAATTGCTTCTGTAAACCCACTGGAATTCCATACATCTACCATGGAACCTTGAAAATTTTTGAGAATTTTCGTTTGGGCAAGATTGTCTCGATTCGGTCCCATGTTTTCGTCTTGTGAATCTAACATTGACTTCAGATCGGGGGCAATTGTCCCGGCTGTCTGCTCGCTATTACCAGTTCAATGTAAACAACGCTGTTATTGCTTCGAGGCCAGTACACATTTACTTCTATTTAGTTACTCGTATAATGCTTAAGAGTACTTTTCAGTTCTCACCATCTTTTGTGTTTAAATATGCTTTTGTACTTTTGGAAGTATACTACCACTGCATTTGAGTCAAGAGTATCTGCCATATTGTGATCTGATCATGCTGAATAGGCCGACGTCAATATGTATGTCAAAGGTTTTATCTTTTTTTTAATGCTGAATAAAATGGTCGTTTATTAGACGGCCTCTTTTTTCATGAGTTGCATAAAATGTGACATTCATTGAAGCGGAGACCAGCGTTTTTCTTAATTGTCAGTTATTCTGAAGCTGAATGCAGGCATATTCCATTAATTATGACGACATTTCTCGCAGTAGGAGTTAATTCGTGTGCATTATAGACGAGCTTGCATGTGATGCCATTTATTGTTCGTGTCTTACTTTTAATTTCGTGTTCATTGGGGTTTGTTTACTCTGCGGCTGTTGTTGAAGTTCGTTCGGATATCGATTGGGGTTATTTTTGGTTGTAAGCTTTTCTTCGTGCTATTCTTGATTCCGTTGGTGAGCATAAAGAAAAGTAGATATTTTTTTAATCGATGGGAAGCGCCAGGTTTGCCCCTTTTTCATGAATAATCATTCAATAGTATTCAATGAATGTAGAAGGTTGTATTGATGATTATGATTCTTTAAATACATACGTGTTACAGTCACGAATCATATTTTGGCCAAAATATAGCCTTACTGACACTGAACTGCAAATCGCAAAGAAAAATATAAGAAAATTTTAATTTTACGGGTTACCTTAGCGGCATCCACCAAGGAGGAAAAAAAATACACATTTGTTACGCTACTCTGGCTAAATTTTATTTTATTTTTATAAAATACAAGGTGTAATTTTAATCACCGTTAACCTCATACGGGGTCATTGTACTCATCATTATGAACAACTTTTGCTATGTGCCCAAACCTGAAATCGCGAAAATAAAATCAGCTGTTCCCTACATTTATGTTCGCATAACTCGTCAATACAGTGACCCCTTATGAGGTTAACGGTGATTAAAATTACACCCTGTATGTTACAAATACCATAATTGATACTACCAAATATAACCATGGCAGTGACATAAAGTGATACGTTTTTAACAACCTAAAATGTTTTATTCATGTCGTTAACTAGGCAGTGATTTTTGGAGAACTGCCCATTATTGTAATAGGCGAAGAATTTTAGCCACCTCATTTGCGTCTTATGTAAATTGTATACGTAATTCACAAGCCTTGAAAAGTTTTTCCACTATTTAGGAAATATGTACTTAATTTTGTACAATAATTGAAATAAATGTGAGCCTATAAGTGCTTACATGAGTACTTATTCGAACTTACTCAAAAAATCACGTTTATTTTTCCAAACTTTGATGAAGTCGGACATCGTGTTACCCAGTAACTGGGTAGTGGTGGTCAGGTAGGCAGTAGCTCCATGAAAAATACTGGTATTCAGCTGCATCCGGTTAGACTGGAAGCCAACCCGAACGTAGTTGGTAGGCTAAGCAGATGTTCATTTATGAATTAGCAAGTCATCGCCTACGTGATCTTTGAACTCAACACAATAATTCGAGGAGAAATAATATAATTCACATGTGAGTGTTTTACTCGAGTATATTTGCGAAATAAAACGAACGTACCTAAATTAAGTAGGTAATAAAATGATTTATAGTGCATAGGATTACCCGCACTGTATTTAAATAATTTTATTACTTATTGGGATAGGAAGCAAAATACTTTTACCTATGTAGATTTGACATAACAGTATTATGAAATAACTAGCTTTTGCCTGCGACTTCGCCTACGTGAATGTCGGAAATTATGCCACGGGAACATACATACTACCAGGATAAAAAGTATCTAATGTGTTAATCCAGGATATAAACTATCTGTGTGCCAAATTTGATTCAAATCCGTTCTATCGTTTTTGCATGATTGAATAATTGACACGTAACTTTCACAATAAATTATGATGTAATATTTTCGTAGGATATAAAAAAGATTTGTCATTAACACTGTGCTCTCTATGAACTAGATAAGCCAGTAACTAGTCTGAAGTTGACTTTTACCCTAGTCGCTAAACACAAACACTTCATATTAATCAGCTAATCATTGACTTAAAACCTCCAACGCGGATTACCGGGCCAATAAGGTCGCTAACCCCAACCCAGGGCCAGTTTGCCCAACGATATTGACATTCACAACCTTTCCGTTAACGACTATTACATCTATTGACTATATTGAAGGCATTAAAAGCTTTCGTCCTGCTTCTTCTGACGCGTTTGAAAGAGATAGATGCAAAATCATGAATCTTGATTCTTGACCCATATTTGTTTTTCGTTCAGGGACATGAATTGACATTTATATGAGGTAATGAGCATTGTCAATATTTCATTTATGTTCATTACATGCCTACTAGTTCTAGAAAATACTAAGTTGGTCGGTTATTGTGTGCGTAAATATAAAGGAAAACTTAACGATGTCACGTCCAATCGTTATGCGAAGGAATTATTTAAATATGAAACTGGTTCATGTTTTTATTTTATTATTCTTTAAGATAAAGTATTTTATCTTACTCAACTAAGTTACATAAGCCTGGTAAATACTTTTTGCTAAAAACCTTACGTAATATTGCCTACATTTCTGATTTCGTATGAAATTGATCATATTCTCGATTCTCTTTGACAGATTTTATACCAGATCCGGTTTTGGGACGATTTTATTCAGAAATCCAAAAACCCTCTTCTTATAAAGATGCTCATTGTATCGAAATAAACTCCAGATGCTGTGAACAGCGAGATAAACACCGTCAAGGTCGAGGGAGGGAAAACCGCAACCATTTTCTGGCTACCCGCTTTTGTGTTTTCGAATGGACGATCGTTGAAAAGTATCCAAAAGTTTATTATACAGCTGAAAATGCCGAATAATGCTGACTCTGAAATTGCTTGTGGTATTGTTATTTATTTTTCGAGTTTATAATGCTTGATTTTGTGCTGAACGCTTTCGGTTTAGGATCCTTGCTTGAGAGCCCTCATCTTTTGTCGTTCGTGACGCTATTTATTTTTAAATTACTGGGTAATGTAGGTCAGTCGGTCAGTAGCTCAGCACGCTGAGGTTTTCGGTACTTATGGGAACCTTTTTTTCTCCCTTTTGTTGAAGCAGTGTAAAGGAAGCTCAACAGAAATTGTCTATAGGTACGTTATATTACCTATAGCCATATACAAACAATGGTCTCCCTCCTCTTCGTGTAAAAAGTGCGTTGCTACCAAAGTCACGATCGGCCATAGCGTGTTTGATTAGATAAAAATATCAAAAATACTCCTTTATTTAGGGTTGTTCGTTCGAAACCTTGAACGTGGCGGTAAATACTACTGGATGCGGTGTTGGATTTTTTCCGCTACACTTAATTTTCGGCCATCGACCCCGAGGTGAGAACCGTTAAATCGAGGCGAGTAACTTTGTAATTTGCTAACTTAGGTATTACGAGTGAAATGCCACCTGCCGTATTTCACAACATTTTCACTTTAAAGCAATTTGCAGACCTTTGCCGAAACGGATCGCATTCGCCGACGAATGTGAAGTTTTGGGGAGAAAATTTCGCATTTAAATTGGTAATCGGTCATGTAGGATAGGGATGAAATATCTGAGTTACGTTAGGGTTGTCTCCTTAGGGGGACACGGTGCAGTGAGTGATTTATACGCAGTTTGATCTGTATGATATGTGAATACCTGCCGTCATAGGTTCTGAGTAGTTGCGCTTGCACGATTGTATCGATACTTTAGATCAATACGGATCGTATCGAATGGTTTCGATCCGATTCTTTTGTAGTTTATGCACCCGTCTATGAAAACCGCCGTAAGTTATTCCTACCTAAATAACATAAACGGAAATAGAATATTAAAAAATTACCAATTAACCCCATCTATAGTATGCTAATTCTAATTATTAATAATTATCGAACTATTCGCCGCATTTAGTCAACAGACGCCGCTGCCACGATAAAAAGTTAAAAACATTCTAGATAGGTATTCTATTTAATAAACAATTATGATATTTTAAATTGACTGATCATGCATTTATATGACAACTGTACTTTTGCATCGATCAACGCATGTGTCGTATTCGTTAAGAGTAAGGATAGGCTGATTTTTTTTGTATTACTGACGCTGGGGGTCTAGGATGATATGCTGAATTCATGGTTACAGTTTGCGAACTGGATAAAAACTTATCCTGTATAACAAGATTGGGGAATACCCATAGACTGCTAATAATAAAGACTGTGCTATAAACTTTACTGTGCAAGTGTACCTACATAGAACAAACTGTTTATGTCATCGTAAATAAATAGTTGCGAGGCCAATCTATTGGCTAAGTGGCCAGTTAAGTGCATACAATTAAATGACTGTAGGTACTACTTACAGAGTTTTTCTGTCAACTTACCTATTTTCATAGTAGATAATAAAGTTGATTCGTATTTCTGGACTAAGTCGACGTTCACATAGACGTAATAATAACGCGGCGGGATTTTATCGCACACTGGATTTTCAACTCTCGGTGTTGAAAAGAGCATTGAAAATCCAACAGAGTGCATCCCAGCGCCAACTGGTGGGTCCCTCAAGGGCCGATGCCTGCGAGGGGTGCAGGTTGTTCGAAAGATACCGTGGCCCCTGGCACACAGTCAACTGAAGAACACGGGTGGGTTTTAGTCAGTAAAAGTGTGACACGCCCTCCTGCTCCACCCAGAGCGGGAGAAGTTATTTGATGAAATCCCACACTAAAAAAAAACCATCTCGATCAAACGTATCGACTGCGTTCGGCGCTCAGATTGGTCCGTCAGTAATCCAGGGCCAATCGGACCGCCAAACGCGCTCGATGTGTTTGGTTCTACTCTCTTTCTCTGAAACGAAATTTCGCAAACGAACAAATTTAAACGAAGTTTCGTTACTGACCCTACTCGATATTGTTTTCGGATACGCAGATGAAGTTCGGATCCATAGACAATTTTGGTGAACGATTGGAATGAACAATATTGTGTGGTAACAACTTTATGTCACCTAAAGTAAGTTACGGTTTTTACTTTAACTTAAAATTTACTAACTTTTGCTTAATTTTTAAGTTTTACATTGAACATGTGGTTTATTCGCACTAAGGCCTCTGTACGCGAAACAACCTCGCCGCGATATTATTACGTTCGTGTGAACGTAATAATATCGCGGCTCATGGATAATAATATTCTTAAACTCGCAACAATAGGTAGGTAACTAACTCACTTTCAGCAAACAATTTATATAATGAAACGAATTGAGTTTGTAGAATTTTGTAATTCATCGACCAAAGTCCAATAATCATTGACTTTCGCGATTATGCGGACCAAAGTCCAACTTAGTGGACTTTGGTCCAGTGGACATCATGTTGCCAAAGTTCACGCTTTGGTTGATAATTTTAATAGTAACTAGCTTTTGCCAGCGGCTTCGCCCGCGTGGAGGTCGGTGTATTATACATATAAACCTTCCTTTTGAATCACTCTATCTATTAAAAAACCCGCATCAAAATCTGTTGCGTAGATTTAAAGATTTAAGGCTTCTTCAAACAGCCGCGACGCAACAGCGCGACGCGACACTTGTAGAACAATTTCCATTAAGTTTTCATAGAAACTGTTCTACGAATGTCGCGACGCGACCGTCGCGTCGCGTTAGTCTGCACGAGCCTTAACCCTCTTACTAATAAACACGGAATAAAGTTATACCAGGAATAACCATACATTTTTTCATAGGTTTAAACTTGGAATAATTTTATTATGTGTTTATCACTAGGAGGGTGAATGTTTACAGTTCTGAGTTTCTGACTATGTTTACAGAGTTTTTAATGGCTAGCCTGTTTAAATATCGATACACTAGCTTTTCACTTCATCGTGAAAGTCGGTTATTATCCCACGGGACGGGACGGGACGGTAGTGCCGGGATAAAACGTATCCTGTTTTAATCCAGGTTATAAAAAATCTGTGTGCCAAATTTTCATCAAAAAATCAACAAACATCCAATAATCTAAATATCCGAACACAAATGTTCATATTTATAATGTAGGATTAGCAGAATAGAGAAGAAGAAGAGATAAAGAAGTCTGGACGATTGCTGGTCAACTAGCTAATCGCATTTATGTCATTGGGGCATCTGCTATGAGGGGCTTGTGGCTAAGTAACAATAGCTGCACGGGTCTATCGATCAGGTTAAGCTACGCTTGCCGCGGTTGGTCCGTAGATGGGTGACCATCTTTACATACCAAGACCCTTCCGTGCTTTGGAAAGCACGTTAAGCCGTTGGTCCCGGCTGTCATTTGTGGATCTTTGACAGTCGTTACGGGTCGTCAGAAGCCCGAAATTCTCTCAACCAGTCTTACCAAGGGGTATCGTATTACCCAGTTACTGGGTTGTGGAGGTCAGATAGGCAGTCGCTCCATGTAAAATACTGGCATTCAGCTGCATCCGGTTAGACTGGAAGCCGACCCCAACATAGTTGGGAAAAGGCTAGGCAGATGATGATGATGGGGCATCTGCTATACAATTCATTATGTTTAGGCTAGTTGTGTCCAAGGCTCGGCAAGCATAAGCCAATAAAAATAATGACTTAAAAAAAAAAAAACTCCCAACTCGGTGAAGTGATGCTTGTGGTTCCACTTTAGTTTTGTATGCCACTTGAACCCCTTCGAGTCTGAAACAATTTAATACTTAGTGTTTCAAGTTTATCTCAAAAATAATGACATCTTGAGTTTTATGTAGTAACTGTTTATACATATGGCCTCAAACCTGATGACTGATGTGAGTGAACACGCCACATCATCCGACGTTCTTGTTTGTAAACAAATGTGAACCCTAACATTGTAGAGATAAACTTCATATTTCATCACATTGTTGACGGATACGAGGAAGTGAAAGGAAAGAGTTTCAAGTAATCTAGACTTTTTAATACTTACCCTCCTTTTTTGTACGAGAGGATAAATCATATGAAATATTTCAGTAGTACAGAAGTATTGTTGGCGAGCTTTCTAGAAATAGAATGACCTATATCTGAACAATTTAATCTTATATCATGCAACTTGCGCAAATATAGAGGCTGTTACAATTTTAGTTTGACATTATACAGACTATTTGATATTTTTACTGTTAAATAGTATATTCTGCTCCTGTTCGTTGCTACAAAAAAGTATTCTCCATTTATTTGCCGCTGGTACATAGCTTGGATAAATAGGTGCTTTTTCCTCCATTTTACGTAGGTGTTATATTTGTTTTGGAGTTCAACGGTATCGCTATAGTGCTTTAGTGCAATAATATTTGTACTAGAGTCTTTTTTATGAATTTACAGAGATCAAAACACACAAACTGCACAAAAGGAAACTAACTAGAAAAATGTCCTCTCTCAACCGAAAATATTTTTATAGTAACGATAATACAATTGACATTATTTCAAAATTATTTTTCTTCAGCGAGCACATTTTTCCTTTACGTAAAATAATCTGTTGAAGAAGACCAAGTTTATGCATCAAAACTGAAAGGTGTAGGATAGCAACAAAAGATATGCTATCGCTATGACCGACAGTCAATACAATGCAAAGTTTTCTACATATTAGCATTGTAAAAATGGTCAATCCTTGTGTAATTTTTTAATTGTGGGTAGCATTTAGTTTTATATCTATACTAATATTATAAAGCTGAAAGTTTGTTTGTTTGTTTGCTTGAACGCGCTAATCTCAGGAACTACTGGTCCGATTTGAAAAATTCTTTCAGTGTTAGATAGCCCGTTTATTTATATAACATGCTAATATCCTTAGGAGCCGAGCAAAGAGAAAAAAGTCACGAATACGAAGTACTCGCACGGGCAGGCGAGGCGAGCGACGGGGTGGGTCGGGGAGCAAGAAATTTCACACGAACGAAGTCGAGGGCAGAAGCTAGTTCATTAAAAAGTTACTCCAACACTAAATTTTTACAGGGAAACCCAGGGGAAAATATTTTACTTACTTCTTTGTGCATTTTGTCTGCTGCGATTCCTAGTAAGAATGAAGCGATGATAAAAAAGTTTTTCATGAAAGTCATTGCAGCCGAAGGGAGAATGCCTTATAAAATTCAATGAAGAAACAATCACGCTTATTCTTATATTTTTTTGGAAGAAAACCGTTTTTATTTTTACAGAGATGCTTTTGAGGTGAAAATAACGCTAAGTGTCTAAAAATAAATAAGAAAATCATGCAAAAATATTGAGATTGGAAAAATATATTTGTTTTAAATAAGGCTCTATTATCACAAATACATAAACAACACCCACAAGCTTCATTGGAACCATGTTTTTTTTTTAATTAATAAAACCAGCAGAAAACGACTTTCGCTATCGAAACAAACCGGAACAGCCAGCTAGCTAAGCCAGCATTAAATAATAATATGTAAATCGATAATATATAATAACTAAAACGAGATTAACGTTTATTGCATCCATGTCCCGCAATATGTAATGGCACATTGCCACTATCAGTATCGTACCACTTGGCATCATGCGCTGATAATGCCTATCTTTGTGATAACGGAGGTCGGCTTTTCACGTGAGTGATGTAACCGCTATGCTGATTCACTTCAGAACTTTGAACCTGACTTCGTAACCCACTTTCAATCATATTCCGAAGAATTTTGAACTGCACTCTTATTTCATTGCTTCGTTTGTTGTAAAAAACGCCTGCTAAAAACGAAACATTCATTGCGTAATTTACGTTTATCAACTGTCAAAATGTTGTTGAGCTGCATTGTCTTCTTTTTAGCGCGTCGATGGCTAAACGGCCGCGGCCCTGAAATGGGCTACGTGTTTGTTGCCATCAGTAGCGTCCATCAGTTCCTGTAACTTGCAAATGACAGGACACGATATTATGCATTGCCATTGCAATTGTGTCACGTAACTAGCTCGCTGGACACAAAACTCACAAAACTCTTATTGAACGTTACGTTATCGACTTCGATCTTCGGACGTTCTCATCCATCCATTTCCAGCTTTGCGAAGATCTTCGATCTATATAGTTGGCAGGCGTCCTATATTACGTTTACCGATTCGCAGTATGACCTCAATGCCATATCTGCTCCAACAGGCATCGGTTCTACGCCTTAGATCCAGATTATGTGCTAGATTCTGACCATGGATTTTTTTACAATCTTGCATATTCATCTTCATATCTTTTATTTGTATTTTTTTGTTGACTTTGAAGAAAAGCTAAAAAAGCCTTGATTGAAATAAATCATGAATGACTGTAACGCAGAATCGTGGTTAATGATTAAATGAAAAGGCTGGTGGTGCCTAAGCTGACTGTTTGCCTATTATTCATTTGCAGGCATGAATTCAGATTCATATTTATACGACCGACGATATAGCTACAAATAAGTACGTGGCTCTAGTTTTATAGATTTTGCTTATTATCGAAGATAGACTAAATATTATGAAGGAAAGCTAGCACAAAAATTCAAGTATTTTTTAAAGGATATCAGAATTTCAGCCATTTTACCTCATATTTACAGTAACGCTAACCTGAAAGGCTGGTATTGGTTGAGACGAGAAAACTAATAACTATCCGGATTTTGTTTGAATTCGTATTCGTATTCGTTAGCAAAATATACACTCAACCAGCAAGCTTAGCATGACGCTTTTTATTTCTACGAAGAATAGACAGTGCTTTTTCTATACAAAGTCACATTTCGTTTCTCCATTTTTGACATCGCACCGTAAATATCTTACTACAATCTGTCATTTTGTCTTTCGTTTCTAACGATCTTTGTCTAGGTCCTTTTATATGTAGACTATTTCAAAAGAATATTTCTTCCCAAACTGTCAAAATCACACTGACACCAAACTTTCTACCGACGGCCACAAAGTAAATACGATTATCTAAAAAGTCATGATTCGTTTAGAACGCATAACTGTGATAAATAAAATAAGGACATAGTTATCTTCTCCTATTGTACATCGGTGCTGGTGCTAAGACTGCTGTATAATAAGAGCATCTTATGCTAATTAACAAATAAAATTTTTCTTTTCTCGCAATTTTTGCGTTCGATGCGCATGGGCATTTATCATTTGATTCTCGGCTCTATTGCCACTTAACTTCTAATGCCCCGCTGCTAGTTAGAAGCTTTCCTACGATGTCTTCATCCTCCTAATTCCTTCAAAATCATTTTTTTATATCCAGGTAAAAGTTTCTGAAAACGACTGAAAATATTTAAAAGAGGACTGTACAATCAGGCCATTAGGTAAATATGTAGATACCAATTAACTTTAGAATGTACTTTATTTTAAAATGTTGTATTTCTCATAAAAACATTATATACTTTAAGAAATACAACAAAAAGCTGTCTGTGACTTAAATAATATAATACATTCAGGTACAATTTTCCTTATAATGATTATAATACTATGAGCAAATTATGAAGTTTTCCTACTAAGAGAAAACCTTGTTACAAGGAGATCAGGAAGTACATTAAAGGCACCTGTTATGAGCCTTGTTAAAACTTGATCCTTGAAAGTCATGTCGAAGACCTGCGTTGGACCTCCAAATTAAATTGAATTTCTTGTAACCATTTTAGGCGCGACTGCTTCTCGATGTAATGTTTTGTACAAGCTTTTAGTTAACTTGCTATGTATGTAACTGTGTTTGTTCGGGTGGACTCTTGCAACTCAATTTTGAAGCAGATATCTTTGACCGATATAACTGAAATTTGGCATGCATATGTATATCGCGTGACAATGCAATATTATGATGGAAATAGAAATGGAGCTAATCTGATGCTGGAGCTGGAAGGTGGCTATAGTAGCGTACACAGAGTTCTTAGACAGGGTAGGCAAAAAAACAACAAAACAATAACCGATGGCTGTACCTACACAGCATGTAATCTGTGAGGCAATTAAATAAATCATTTTGTTTTGTATGGAATTTACGATTGACTTTACCTTTAGTTTGTATTAATTGCAAATCCGGTAGTAATACTACTACTTTTTACGATCACTTGTTTGTTTTTTTTTTTTTTTTCACCGAAAGATAGTTAAGAAAACGCATCATTTTTTTCTTCGGAAAACTTCGGTAAGTTTCGTAATTCGTCGTGTCAAAAGCCACTGAGTACCCTGTACGGGTGTGTGCGTTATTTGTTACATTGTGGGCCACGTATGTATAGGAACGCACACCCAATAAATCTGCATGACCACGAAGTTGCGTCAGATTGTACGAACGAAGTATTGTATCGATGATACTAATGATACGACCGACGCTCGCCAGGTGGAGCTGATTTATGAATATAGATTTTTTGTTTAATAATAAAATAATATTCGTTTTGAATATTTATCCGATTTAGGTAGGGTAGGCAGTGTCTTTGTCTTTACGGACTGCACGTCATTTTTATTATAATATGGTACCTACAAATTTGTACGGAACCCTCGGTGGGCGAGTCCCGACTCGCACTTGTCCGGTTTTTTATTTATAAAATCTTTAGATTTACCAATAAATGTTCGCAAATCCTAAAATTTACCAAAAATACGAGCTTTTACAGTAACACATAATACAGAAAATCAATTCATCATACTACCTATCGTATTATTTTGTATGTCACCTCTCAACAGTTATCAAATGGGAACTCTATTATCTTAAACGTTCTTGACATGTTTTGCAACTGATTACAAGTATAACTAGCAAGTTCAAGTACAATAACTTTGCTGACTTTCTGACTCACGTCTACTTAGTACCTACTAATACTTAACAAGTGATTATTGATTATGGTTTTCGCTGAAAAAGTGTTTTTTTAATACTATTTGCATACAAACTTGATAAGGAGGACAGAAAATTGCCTCGTTGGTCTAGTGGTCGTAAGCGCTAGTGTTATTGGGATTTGCTATCTGGAATTTCTCAGTAGCAATCTGGAGTCTAGATTTGTACCTGGTTGATGGCAATAGGCTTGCCCGTCGCCCCTTAAACATAACTGGGGAAAATGTCAGCGAGAAAATAAGGCGTGATGTTTTGTTATGTTATTCAATGAATGATTAGAGTAAGTGCCTAAAGCATACATTACACAATACACATTTAGAAAATCCTACCAAGGAGGCAGCCCCTTGCGCACTTGTTTATTTTTGGATCTGTCATCAATTATCCTTTACAGACACTACACTTTCTTTAAATTCATCAATTAGTTTATTTATAACTTTTTGTTGCTACCGGTACGCGTAAATCATTATCACATTTATAGCTGCCAAAGTTCACGGCTAATTCGACGACGACGCTTGTAGGTAAAGAGCATGGCCATAATGAAATTGTTTACCTCAATCTGCCAGCCCATAATTTCAGGCCACGTTCACACCCACGTGACCAATAAATAAAGTACTATTTATGTTATTAGGTACATATTTATTTATGAAAAATATTAGTTATGTACTCTTACATACGTATATTATATTATACACGTATGTAAGAGAACATAACTAATATTTTAATACCAAGTTTTAATTAACTATCATCGATAATTCTGTGTTTTACAAGGTCGAGCGATCTGACGTTAAATCTTCGCCGCAATCTATTAGGTACGACTAGATTAATAACTACGATCATCCAGGCAGAATAGTCGCAACGACTCATTACACTGCGTCAGTACATTTTCTCAAAAAAAAAACTGACGTTGCACGATTCTGCATGCAAATGTGAAAGTAAGTCGCTTAACTCTCATTCGTTTTACACTGTTGCACTTTTTTCACCAATTGCAGTGATCTTGCGAATTTCACAAACGCAAAAAGTAAAAACATTCGTAATCGGAACTTTTTCAAATTTCTTTTTCTTTGTTTTTGTGAATGGTCGATAATTTATTGTTTAGTTGACCTCATTTGAGAACGAAATGTACCGTAGTGTTTCTCTCTTAGTGCCTGTTTTGGCAACTACAGTTATTAGTATGTATTAATAGTATTTGGATTAACAGTATCTAAAATTAGGCACAGAAATATTTTAGTAAATTATTTCCAGTTCCGCATTTAAAAGAAACTAAAGCATTCCCATTTATGCACAATCAAAAATTCTTTCCATATCAAGAAAAATACTGCAATAAAACTAATTATCCATGGTATTTAACCATTTGCAATTTAGCTTGGAAAATGTGCTTATTATCCTTAGAAGCTATAAGTTCAAGCAATTAAAAATTTGCAGTAAGAACTAGATATGTAGTTCTACAAGACTATTTTAGTATATGAAATCAACCGGCAGAGATTTGAAGATTTGCCAAATGTCTAAAAAGGCGAAGAACTTCAATCTATGTATAGGTAACTTTCGTTGAAATAACAAAGGACGGCCTTAGGGCCTAGAGGTTGGTTTGTTTACGTTACACATAATACGTAAATAAATAAGAAACAAAAAAAAACATGCATTTATATATTATACTTTTTGAACAATAAATAGTGCACACGGCGACATCAAGCTATCAAGATTTAGCTGACCTCGCATTGTATAGGCTTTTCGTACAATGACAAGTCAGCTTATACTGGAAATGGCTCTTGATATATCGGCATACGTATTTAAATAATTCATAGTTTCTGCTGTAGGTCCAAAACAAGTTGTTTGTCACAACAAGAATTGATTTCCGCATTACATACTTCTCTTTGATCTTGGTACTCTCTGATTTTGGTTTCATTTAAATATGTAATAAGAACAACATTCACGATCACCTCCAATGTAATCCGAATTGGACAGTCAAAATTCTGTGCATTAGCCCGTAATTCAGAAACGTCAGTGGATACTTAACATAGTACCTATACTCTAAAACCAGCGGGGTAGTTCCGTAACACACTAACAGTAGCAATGGCTTACATTTGGACAGTTCAACTTTCATTTAAAAAAAAAGAAAATATAGACAGGCGGTTGCAAGTTGTCGCTGTTTACATAGATTTCAAAAAGCTTTTGACAAGGTTAACCATGAAATTTTACTGAATAAGATTTCGTTTAATGGTATACGAGGAAATTTTGCTTCGCTGGTTCTCATCCTTTATTAAAAATAAAACACAAAAGGTTGTCGTGAATGGTCATCAGTCTGATGCAGTGCAAGTAACCTCTGGTGTTCCACAAGGTTCAATCTTGGGATCGCTAATGTTTATTCTCTATATTAATGACATACGCAAATGTTTTAAACATACTAAGTTTCTTGTATATGCTGATGACTTGAAAGCTTATAGGTCTATACAGACTGTTGAGGATTGTCGACTGTTCCAACAAGATCTGGACTGCCTCGCTTACTACTGTCTAAACAACTCCTACCTACACCATAGTCTCTCCAAGTGCAATTGTATCAATTACATTAAGAACAAAAGAGTTATTAACTTTAAATACTCATTGCACGACACAACACTCAGTAATGTATCTACTGTGAGAAATATTGGTGTATTGATTGATGATAAGCTGTCCCGCATGGTTTCGTTATGAGATCTGCCACCGAGTTCAAGCGGGTCTCTAAATAAGTTTACCTATATAAGACTCTTGTGCGGTCACAAGCCGTTTTACCATAGATGAGATTGAAAAAGTCCAGCGTAAATTTCTGCGAGCCATGCATTACAGATGCCACAAAACCTATTTCTCATATTCACAATTACTTGATAAATATAGACAGGTCAACCTAGTATCTAGAAGAAGTAAGTATCTAGAGGCTTCTGTACTGTATGGTATTGTTCATGGTGATTTTGACTGTATCGATCTCACGAGCAAACTGTTATGTGGTCCCACGCACTGTTAATGTACATAGTATCCGTGCAGGAAGCCTATTTGCTGTGAATACCTGTCGAACTAATTCTGGTATGCGCTGCCCTATCCGTCGAATGGTTGAATCTTAGAATTGTAATTTTGTTGATATTAATAATTTGTATGCTCAAAATCCAAATTTTAATTATGAATCTTATTATTAACCAATAATGTTGTTAGGAATGTAAGCTAGTCTAGACTTTAAGATTTTTATTTTTTTTGTTACTTTTTAGTGTTAATTATTACTCTTTTCCCAAGCGATCAATCAATTGGAATTTCTATTTTGCATGATGTACTTCATTATTTTTATTATTGTGATGTTTTTAATTATTTATTACCTATCTAGTGGCACTCATTGTCACTATGAATTTTTATTTTGTTAATATGCGGATAATGTAGTGGGCTGCAATATTGTTAATATTTTGTATAATTTTTTCTTTATTTCAACACATATTGTAGCTGTTTATTGTCCCTAATAAATAAAATAAAATAAAACAACATTAATTGCGTTATTTACGTTGTTGAGCAAACGATTTTTTCGAACATACGAAACAATGGATTAGCAATATACTTCTAAATGGTTGATGCGATTAATAGTATGTTATGCAATAAATGTGCTTAGTACATACAGGGGGCAAGCTTGTTAATATAAATACAGAATTGGGGTTTCGGAAACATTGTTGTGCCAATCCAGGTTAAGATAAAGAACGTAGTATTAGTCTCAATTGGCATTAGAGGATGATGATTGTCCTGTCATCTGTCTGCTTCTGATCTCGTATCAGTAAGATGTTAGAAGGCCCAGAATGAACCGGACGTACAATATCGCTACTCTATATTCGTAAAGACTATTTAAATGTACCGTAAACCTATAATAAAATTAGCTTCTGCCCGCGACTACTGGATGTTGGAAATTATCCCACGGGGACTTACTACCGTGATTAAAAGTATCCTATGTGTTAATTCAGGTTATAAAGTACCTGTGTGCAAAGTTTCATTAATAATCCGTTCAGCCGTTTTTGCGCCAATCCGGAACCATACATCCAGACAAACGGACAAAAATTCTGGGTTACTATTTTAATAGATGTTTAGATAATCATCATCATCCATTCAGCCGAAAAGAAGGTAAATGGTTGACATAGTCCTCCCTCCATTTATTGTATTAAAACGCTGTCATCATTTTATTATTGCATGTTATCCAAAAACTATGACCCCCAACATTTGTACTGTTAACGGTAAACCAATCAATCATAGAGGAGACAGTTCACTATGGTTCAGTAGCCAATACTAATCGCGTTGTACAATTAATGATTGTAATTATGAGTACCCCTTGATAAGCATACAAGGGAATCAGGTGCTATCGAACTTAAAACGTCAATATGTCAAATACATTCTGACATAAATTGACTTTAGCTTTTATTAATTAGTCAGTGGCTTGACGCCAGTTTTAATTACTTTTAAAATATATGTCGTAAAGTGGCTTATTATGATTTATTGGTTTGAACTATTTGATTTGATATCGGGATAGTATAGACTTACTTGTGTTTATACTTCATTGATAAAGCACGATTAGCACCCTAATTGCGTAAAACATCATTTTGACAATTCCACATCATTCATTGCGTTGTTAACATTGTCGAGCAGATAAATTTAAACTTAGAAGCAATGGATGACGAATTTCCTTAGATCATCTTTCGGTTTGTTAAAAAATGTGTGATATGCTGTTATTCCACCTGATGCTAGGGATTGACACTATGAACAGCCCACTTCGCCTAAGTTTTATGTCTACTCGTGGTGTGATTCACTGCCATGTAAAAAAACTATTTCCTGAGGAAAGAGGTAAGTATGTTTTCGATCCAAGCTAAATAGTAGACCGTTATCTATAAATATACTATAAGTATCTATGCCTTGCCTGCCTTTTCCCAACTATGTTGGGGCTTTTTTTTTTGGGTGGGAAATCATCAAATAACTTCTCCCGCTCTGGCTGGAGCAGGAGGGCGTGTCAGACTTTTACTGACCAAAACCCACCCGTGTTGGCAGTTGCATACCATCGCAATCGTGGCGTGCCCAAACGATGTTGGGGTCGGCTTCCAGTCTAACCCAATGCACTTTTTTACACATTTACAGTGTAATACGATACCCCTAAAGTACGAGGTGCATTCAATAAGTACCTAGCCTCATCGCCAGAGGGCGCTGTAGTTTCAAAAGAGTTTTACCACAGTGTAGCACATTCTTTTTTAATTCTTTTTTCAAATTTTCATTCCAATCCCTTCATTTGTTTTAATTTGACAACTTATGGAAGCGAACGTGTCGATCGGTTTTACAAAAATGGAAAAAGAGCAATATCGTTCGGTGATTCGATTCCTATTTTTGGAAGGGAAAACGCGCATCGAAATCAAAGAGCGCTTGGATGCTGTGTACGGTGACTCTTCTCCATCGATGGCCACCGTCAAGAATTGGTTCAACGAGTTTGCACGTGGCCGTACGTCGGTTTTTGATGAACCACGTCCAGGTGCACCGAAAACAGCTGCTACGGAGGAAAACATTAAAAAAATCCATGATCTCGTATTGGCAGATCGCTGATTGAAGGTTCGGGAGCTAGCCGAGACTGTAGGCATTTCAGAAGGAACAGTGCATCATATTCTTCACGAGGAACTCGGCATGAGAAAGCTGTCGGCGCGATGGGTGCCGCGTTTACTCACACCAGAAAACAAGCGCAACCGTGAGACCATATCGGAGACGTGTTTGGCGCTGTTTATGCGGAATCCAGCGGAGTTTTTGCGTCGTTTTGTGACCGTCGATGAAACCTGGATCCACTGGTACACACCAGAGACCAAGGAGCAATCAAAACAATGGATCCAGACCGGGGAACGTGCTCCAAAGAAGGCGAAAACTGTAAAATCGGCCGGAAAAGTTATGGCCACCGTTTTCTGGGATTCACAAGGTGTGATCTACATCGATTACCTCGAGAAGGGTAAAACAATTACAGGGCTTTACTATGCCGATTTATTGGGCCGATTCGACGCCGAATTAAAGAAAAAACGACCCCATTTGGCGAAGAAAAAAGTGCTGTTTCACCACGACAACGCACCGGTTCACACGTCTGCCGTTGCCATGGCCAAATTGGTCGAATTACGCTACGAATTGCTGCCCCATCCACCGTATTCTCCAGATTTGGCCCCTTGTGACTTCTTTCTGTTTCCTAATCTGAAAAAATCACTCGCCGGGAATAGATATGGATCGAATGAGGAGGTCATCGCCGCCACGGAGGCCTATTTTGCAGAGTTTGACAAAAACTATTTTTCGGACGGATTAAAAAAGTTGGAGCATCGCTGGGCTAAGTGTATTGAACTAAAAGGAGACTATGTTGAAAAATAAATTACCACTTTTCCAAAATTTTCGTTTACTTTTTGTAGGCTAAGTATTTATTGAATGACCCTCGTATATACGGTCCTGTTTGTTCCGGCTAATTACCAAAATAATGGGACCGATTTTGATGGGACAAAAGTCCCTGTGGCATAATTTTCTGACATCCACGCGGGTGAAGTGAAAGTTGGGTAATTGCATGATTGTTTTCACTGCTTCATTCATTCACATACAGTGGTCGACACAAAAGCTCGCAACAAGTGTTTCTACATTCTTGTTTCAAAGTTCTACTGTCATTGTTGGTTGAGGAAGCAGTGAACTTGCCCTATAAATTAATGGAATCGACTTCGTCCTTGACAAAGTTTCTAAAGCTATTAATCACAAAAAAAATCTATTATTAGACGTTTATTTTCGGCAGGCATCTTCAAAACAATCTAATTATCATTAACGTCAGGCGCGATCATCGGAAGTCAATGCCATCACAAAAAAACTACGTTAACATTATGCCTGCCGTGTTTTTGCAGACGAACCGGCATCATTATAATATTTCAGGTCCAAATGTTCTTTTTATGTTGTAGTTGTTAATGGTTTCGGTGGAATATATCCTGGATACATACACCATTATTTTAAAATACATGATTAGATACCGTTTAGAACCGTTTATATACCATGGTATATTATGTAGATCAACAATTTTTGCATTATTTTCTATCGAATGGTTAGAAAAAGTAGGACAAAATCGACTCCAACTGAATCTTTTACCGCTAAATAATAGTGTTTCTATAACTGGCGCCGACCCGACTTGGGCTGTGCCAAGTTTGGATTTTACTTTGACTGAATTTACAAAAAAAGACACTGTTTTATTTGTGAATTAATGAAATAAAATATAGTTGCTAAGCTACACACCATACATTTCAACATGGTCAACATTTACGGCGGTATAATAAATTACATTATGAGTATTATGACTCTGAAAATTAATGGGCCTGCCATTTTCTTAAATTTGCATGACTGTCTTGTCTCATTAAAGACTCATTTATGCAAAGGCATGTGTCACCTAGCCATTACCATAACAACGTGTTGTTTCCATAAAAAGCTATACCTAAGTATAAAAATAAAATAAAATTTAATTTCATTACGGTAATTTTCTATCCACTGTGAAAGAAAAAGTTATATGTTAATTTGACGAAAAACAATGCTAGATTTCCTAATCCAACGTTTTCTGATCTTGCGACTTTCGTATTGTAAGTATGTACTAAATAACAAATATATTTACATCTATGTATCACAAAATGATTATATTTAAATTCTTATCTGCAGCCATAAAAACAATAGAATATTCATTGTAACGATTTAACATATTTTGCAAGGTCGAGGCAGTCTGGGAATACCATAGCAAGCCACATTGATAATATAATATCGATAACGACTATAAAAAATATATACTGAGATATTTATATTGTATCAGGTTTTGTGAGTTAATGTTAAGGCTCCTGCAAACAGGCGCGACGCGACACTTTTAGAACAATTTCTGTGAAAACTTCATGGGAATTGTTCTACAAGTGTCGCGTCGCGCCTGTCTGAAGATGCCTTTACGGTCTGCGGCCCTCGGCTGTCAATCGGATCAGGGGAAAAAAACAGCGAGCGTATCATTTTCAGGGACGGACATAATGAAACTGGAATATCTTGTCAGTGGCAAGGTTAAATGTCGACTGATAAATTACTATTTCAGTTATTGTAGATAAGGAAATGTTTGTATGTCATTGTAATTTATTTATTCAACTATATCCGTACTAATATTATAATTGAAAAAGTTTCTCTGTTTGGCTGTTTACTTTTCACGCCTAAACCGCTGAACTGCGCGTCTAAAAAGGCCACATTAAGCAATTCCTCTAAAAGTGATTCATTTCCTGAATTCATCTATGATTCTGCTATTTGACATTTTACTTTAATAAAGCAATCCATAATTTGGTGACCATTTCACGAATTTCCATACAAAACTGTCAAATAGATGAATTACGTGCTGTCTACGCAGATAATATTGTGAATTGTCAGTTTGTGACCATTTTACGATTTTAAATATTATGATTCTGCCAAAGTGGCCTTTTTAGACGCCCTGCAGGCTTAGCATGGCGTTTTCTATTTTTACAACGAATAGACAGTGCTTTTTCAATACAAAATGACATTTCGTTTCTCCATTTTTGACATCGCACCGTAGATATCCTTTTACAATGTGTCATTTTGTCTTTCGTTTCTAACGATCTTTGTCTAGGTCCTTATAAAAGTAGACTATTTCAGAAGAATATTTCTTCCCAAACTGTCGAAATCACACTGACAACAAACTTTCTACTCGACGGCCACAAAGTATATGCGATTATCTACAAAATCATGATTCGTTTAGAACGCATAACTGTGATAATTAATAGAAAAACATAGCTATCTTCTCCTATTATACATTGTTTAGTTAAAAGTCTTGTCTATTAAATCGATGCTTTTTCGAACACACGAGAATGAAGCAATGGATTAGCAAATTTTTTTCCAAAATGATTCAGACTGTGATTGAAAGTGTGTTGATGTGAAATTAGGGTGCTATAAAAGGACATAGTCAACTTTTCACGATATTTGTTAATAAAATTGAAATAACTAGTCTCATACATAAAACATTATAATTATGTAGTTATATCATTATTATGTTATGACTTTATGAGATATGGGAAAGAAAGCAAGTTTTAAAACGGCTATTGTTAGAACTCATAAAATAATTTAGACTAGACTGCTTCAAGTAAACTAAAATAGAAACTGACTCCAGTGGCCATAGTTTATTCATGACCGTTTCCCCGGAAAGCGATTGATGCATTCAGAAGAACTTTTCATGGCTGCAATTAAAAATAAACAAGCTATTAACGACCTTATCGAATCGAACCAGTTGTGTGCAGTAACGTGTTTCATTTAATATTACAATTAGTTAACTGAGGTACTGCATTATATAGGCGCCGTTTCAGTTTTCCAGCATTAATTAGGGGTTATGTTATCTTTTGCTAAGTTCGTTCACATTATAAACCTAATTTTGATAACACTCAGTAAAAATAGTATTTGAATATTTACATAATCATTTGTACGTATAAAATAGAATGTCTGTTCACGAATTGAACAAAAGGTTAAGAAGTTAAATAGGTACTACGTATTTAATAAAAATAGGAAGTGAATTTTGACTTTGTGAATGTTGTATACAATGGTAATTAAATTGAAAAAAAAAATCATTAACGTATTAGTCACCTAGTAATTCAACCTTTCAGTACCATGACTTGTGTCTGTCGTTTAAAATTAAATTAGGTTCGTCAATTGTTAGGCCGACAAAGCCATCGTTATTATATTTTTATGTCTGCAGTGTTTTCGAGGCTCCTTTTTAGTTTGTTGGCAACAAAGGCGCAAAGGCTTAATTCTCGCAATTATGTCCTGTCTGTTTCAGTGGGCAGTATCCTTTATGACTACTTTAATAGTAAATATACTTGTTTGTGATTAGATTATATCTAACTAGCTTTTGCCAGCGGCTTCGCCCGCGTTAACAATTTACACAAAACCATAACAAATTATACACCTAAACCTTCTTCATGAATCACTCTGTCTATTGGTGAAAACCGCATGCAAATCCGATCAGTAGTTTTTGAGTTTATCGCGAACAGACAGAAAGACAGACAGACGCGGCTGGGGCTTTGTTTTGTAATAAGTAGTGAGGTAGTGATAGACAGAGTACCTAGGTAGGCTTGACATCTGCCAATAAATCACAAAGCCTGATTAACAACAGCCCTGGAAAAAATGAGCAAGTTTGATTAGAGCATTTTTAGGTATTTTAGAAATTAGATAATACATAGGATACTTTTGATCCCGGTAGGATGGTCTCGTGGGATGATTTCCGACCTCCACGCGGGCGAAGCCGCTGGCAAAAGCCAATTATTGCATAAATATGTAAAAAACCAGAATTGTCAACTATTTTTAAAGGATTTTTTTCATATTATTAGTCAAAATGTTCAATTGAAAGAAAGGTTTTTCCTGTATTTTTATAATTGTGCTTGATTACAAAATTATTGTTACCAATAAATTACAAACTGCGATTCTATGAACGTAATGTCCGGGTTTATGATATAATATTCATTATCAGGCATAATCGAATGACACATTTATGACGGCAAGTTTCTAATCCTTTACAGCTTAGCGTTTATCGGTATGATGTGTACTGTAGTATTTTCTGTAACTGATCCTTCTTTATTTATGAATATTAATATCTTATTAGCATATCAATGTTTCTGATCCAAATTAGATTGTTTAATCTGAAATCAAAAAAAAGCACGCGCTTTGATGTGGCGCTGCTACGTGACTTTTCAAAAATCCCCTACGTAAAAGTTAACAAAAAAAAAAAATTGCTTACGTGAGCTCTTGAGCAATCAGAGTAGAATTTAACATGCTTTTCAGTAGTTTATTCGTTAAAAGAAAAGATACTTAACCACTTAATAGAAAAAAACCTAACTACAGAGATCAGAGTTTCAAATAATTATAACAACAGAGATCAAAGTTTCAAATAATTATACCTTTGCAGTTTCCACTCTACGTTGTACTGCAAATTGATCATAATTAGATAGCAATTAACATTGTGGCATAACCTGCAACTTCATGTTTGACTTGACCCTCTTGCCTGTAAGATAAGAACTAAACGAACCCATTTGAACTTGATTAAAGTTCAAAGTCGCTTGTCTATTTCCTGCAATTCATTTTTATCAGTCTTAACTTTTCATTCGTGGAATACCTTCATCGGCGTCACTATTCTGCAGACTTTTTGGTCCTCAAAATAGACCACTACAAATTACCGTTTCTGATCCATCTAACTGGCCTGTCCATTATCCCACTTCAGCGCAAAGGGCCCTTCTCTCTCTCTCTCTGAAATACATTTGGTCGTAACCACGTAATCTATGGGAAGTGAGCCTCGCTACCAACGTTGCTGACTGACTTTTTACCGACATTCTTCTTCGTGTCGCTGGCACGACAGTAATTCAGATCTTTTTGGCTCTAAACTTCGCCACTCTATGACGTTTATCGGAGGCAGCGCAGAGGTCGCATTGACTTCAAGTTTTAGGACACAGAGAGCAGCAGGATAGGCAGCATAGTTTGCGACCTAGCTCCGCATCCACACTCTGCTGCCATTCCATCGACATAGCCCGACATGAGAGCAGTATTCATACATAATAGATTTCCCGCTACTTTCTTGTTCTCTTTCTTTCTTCCCAGTTTGAGTTGTACCACTTTACTTTGACTAATATTTTTTTCTCTTGTCCACAGATTCGAGTTACGGAGAACGTTAATGATATGGAATTGTTCATTAGCAGCGTTTAGTATCATGGGGGCCTGTCGGACGCTCCCGGAGTTCATTCATGTGTTACGGAACTACGGGATCTATCACTCTATTTGTGTGCCAAGGTAGGTTTTACCAGAGTTTAAATTATTGATTATAATGACTATTTGAAGACGATGGCCTTGAAGATGGACATCATCGATTTAGATATGAGCATTAATTTTGTGTGACAGTGATGGGACGTAACAAATATGCTGTCATGGTTTTTTTTTTTGGTGGACTATATTTAATTAATTCTTGAGTTATATTTTCTCTACATTTTAATCAAGGTCAAGGTTTTCGAAGACGCTTGGATTAATGATGAGGTAATGATTGACATGTAGCAATCAGTCATGTTTTGTTTAGTTCTACTTATGGTATGTCTTCGACATACCATAAGTACTCTTAAGTCTTCATTTCTCGCTGTTTTATATCCTGACCTAAACTTCAAATGGTATAAATAGGTACACGAAAGTCCTCTAGATATTAAAGCCTTTAGACATTTTATTTTTAAAATAACTCACTCATCAACTAGTACAAACTATAAGCGTTTCAGTGCTTGAAACTTCTGGGAATAAAATTGTTAACAACGAGACATTCCGTAAAAGTATTTTCATTTCAAAGTTAAATAATCAAGCCTCGGGACTATGTCAACAATGTATGTAACTGACAGTTTAAACATAGTCGTGATTGTTATCTAAATACAGAGAGATAGCAACGATATGTAAGATAATGTCGAATATACGTCATAGGTATGTATGTATAAAACATGAGTTTTTCCTATCTAATCGAAATTATGGTGCGGAAATAGTCGATCAATGTAGTAACTGCTCCAAAAAAACGAATTCTCAAACACTTCAAAATCTGTCGAAAAATACAGATCAATCTTAGTAACATTCCCAGTCTGGAGGTCTACTCCCAAAGCACGATATCCGTAATTTCGGCCGAAGTAACGGACGATTCCCACTCCGTATCACCTAAGTACATAAGACTAGTTTCGGGCCCGACCTAAGAATGAATAACCTGTGGCCCGACTCCTGATGGGTTTTTATCCGTCAGAAAAAGTTAATTAATCGGGTGAAGGGTTAATTCCGAAGTTGCAAACTGTCGGACGGGCCCGTATCTACGTTTACCGACTTAGAGAGTAGGTGCCCTGGCCTAAGCATGGGAAATGTTACTGTGAAGTCGTGTTACTTCCCAGCTAAGAAAAAGAAAAAACTGGGAAGTAATGAGAGGTGGGTCCTTGTGCAGCACCTTTCAAAAGTGCTGATTCCCAGCCTCAATTGTATTTTATTTTTGTCTTGTAATTGCCAAAGCTAACAAAAACAAGATTTATTTACAAGAGAAAAAGGTCATAAGGACGGAACACCGATTGTCGGCTAGCAACAAAGCAGGCCGAGAATAGACCAGTCCATAAACTTTTTTACGTCATCCAAACAACATTACGAATAAGGAGACTTGTCTAGACTGCCTGTCTGACTATCCCACTATTTGGGTGAAACTGGTGCCTTTATAACCAGCATTACGATCGTCTGAAAATGTGGTGTATTGTATTTTTCGGCCCACGAAAAAAAAAATCTGTTAGAGGTTTGCGTTTTATGCTTGTGGCTCCAACCTTGTATTTTTTATGATTGTATCATCTGGTTTTTGTTGTTTTGCTCATTTCTATGAATACTTTAAAATTAGGCATAGTCACTTAGAACCTTTGTCGCCTCAGGTTCAGTACAACTAGCCTGGATCAATTTTACTTTAGTATTTTACAATTTTTGTCGAATCTTTACTTTTTCGCAGCGCAATTACAGTGCGTTCACATGACGCGTGTGACTACGGATATGACGCCTAATAGGAAGAAAGACATGTTGCGCCGACACCAAATAAATTGGGATAGTGGCAGGAAAATGATGATGATGACATACAATGCGTTCACAGTTGTTTTACCTCTGACAGTACCAAGCCAACAGCGAACTTATTGTAACGAGAATAAAGATCACTGTGATTTTGACAGACTTGTCGGTGACAGCAAGACAAAATCAATCTTATTGTAACGAGGACAAAGGTCACTGATTATGACAGAGATGCAATATCAGAGGGAAGATTACTGAACCGCGTGTACTGCTGTATGCTTATTTATCAATGAAAAAAAGCGTGAAGCACTTAAATAATATTTTTCTCAAGAATACTTCAGTTTAATACCTATGATGAAGTTTGCAATATACTTTAAGAGTACCATTAAATAGTTAAAAGTATGAGGTAGTAACAGACGTTTTTATACAATCTTGTAGGTTGCTTAAGAGCATTCTCCCCACGCGGGCTGGCAACGGCGCATTTATGGCGGTTTTTCGTGATTATTTCATTAAATCCAAACAAAAGTAAACATTTTTTTTCAGCCATGCACTAGATCGTTGGTATTTTCAAGTTTGTATGCTATTTTTTTTTTTTGGTATTTCCTTATAAAAATCGACATACCGTCAATTATTTTCTATTTGCATTACTTAGTACGATTAAATGATTTTTTTATTAAAGGGTAAATGTTAAAAATAATTATAAATACCACTATAAATGCGTTGTTTCCAGCCCACGTGGAATGAATGCTCTTAATAATGTTTTTTTTTTTTGTATGGTGTGGTGGTGGATAAACGTTTTTGATCTTGCATACAAGAAAGAACTGGACGAAACTGATATTACAAAGTCATCATCTGCCTAGCCTTTTCCCAACTATGTTGTGGTCGGCTTTGAGTCTTACCGGATGCATCTGCATTCCAGTATTTTACATGGAGCGACTGCCTATCTGAACCTCACAACCCATTTACTGGGTAACGCGATATGATATCATTTGTAAAAGGGTTTCCTGCAAACCCTTTTACAAATGATATCAACATAATGATAGGACTCTTTGAGAGATATTTTTCTGTATTTCTTAGCCAGTTATAAAAAAAAAAGGGGAAATCAGGAATGAAAATCGAAGAGTCCAAAAGCTGGGTCTTTGGTGATTGGTTATCGTAACAATTTATTAACTGACTTATACTGACATGTGTAAGGTTTATCTAAATTTTTACGTAACCCAACAAAATAAGCTTTGTTATTAATATCCAACGAATTTGAGATTCTCTTTTTAATTGCGGACGTAACTGAATACATTTTACGGTCACTGGCTTATGACGGTGTTTGTTAAAACATATCACAGGAACCTACGAGCCTTATATTTTTAATAAAAATCCTACAAAATTTGTTTCGTACAAAAGATAGAAATTAATGTCTTCTGGTAGTTGTTATAGAAGTTATAAATGCGTAGGGACTGAGTTAAAGTAACACTAAGTAAAATATCGCCATTGAATAAGTTTCTAATGTTCCAAGTTTGGTAGCGATTTACAACTTCAGTACGTATTGGTTACGGAAAGTTACAAAAGGGTTTATGAAACTTAGGCTACGACGGCCTACGCGGCTACGAATGTGCTACGGCGTACGGTGTTTAGTGCGGGGTAGTCTACACAGGATGCTACGTTCCATTTTTATTCGAAATCAATAATAGTAAGTGACGGTGAGCATTTGCTTTTGCTTACGTCATAATGTATTTTCCATAAATACATATCCGATAGTACCCACTTCACTAAGTGCTTATCGAACAACATTTAATAGTTCTGACTGCCTCTTTAGTCTAGTAGACCCGTGCGCTACAGAAAAGCATGAAGTCCTGGGTTCGATTCCCAGGTCGAGCAAAGTGTTATTGGGTATTCAAAGTCAAAGTCAAAGTCAAAGCATTTATTTCAAGTAGGCACTTAAAAGGCACTTTTGAACGTCAACATTTACATTAAAATAGAATTGATTCTAGTCGCCCCTTCCAAAATGTAGTTTCGTATGGAGAAGAATGGGCAAGAAACTCCACCGTTACTCTTTTAAAATGATTTAACTACAATACTACTATACTATTTTACTATTTTATTTCAATCAATTTCTCAGTAGCAGCTCGGAGTCTGCATTTATGTTTTTGTGAATCACGGTCTTAAATATAAGTGAGACAATGTGTGCATAGACACAGCTCTGCCTACCCTTCGGGGGAATAAAGGCGTGATATTACGTTGTTTATTTAATAGTTCATAGAAAAACATCGACGTTCCTATGACATAGTTGACATAATTTTTACTAGCGTACGTAAGCGAGTTATCGCCGCGATCGACTACCGCTATCGATACGCTACGTCGGCCAAAACCGTCACGTTCGGAAAGCAGTACGCTTTACAGTAAGAATCTCACGTTTGTATTCTAATCGCGTCTCTTGCGCATGTCTAATGTTATTCTGGCGATGTCCGAAGCGAAAGTTCACGTGGTAGTTTCGTCAAGTTGTATGCAATTGTGTCAATGGTTATGGGTGGTAAGAATGTGTTAATTAAAATATACATATGAAAGGGAGAAGTAATTCGTTGGATGCGAGATGCACAGAACCTATCGAATTCGCGATGCTTGGGAAGATGTGTCCAACAGTGGACCTCTTTCGGCTGAAATGATGATAAAGACGATGAGACTGAGAAGAAAATATACGTATGACAAGACGTCTAATAATAATAGCCTCGAACAATATCTCAGGAAGCTCTCACTACGCGGCTGGGTTTGATTCAGAAAGCAGTACTCCTGGAAATGGCATGCATAGTGAGGAGGCTCCTCTCTCTAGAGCCCTAACCACCGGTAGTTTGGACCCTGCTCCTGATGCCGATGGCCCATTAAAAAAAATCTTTTTGTATGTTTTTCGTGAAATGTTTAATTATGTATCTAATATGTAAGACGATTGATAAGGGACATATAATAACATGTCTATTTAACGTAATAGCTACTTTTCAATTAATATTCTGACCCATAACCGCATAAGGCAAAACAAAGATAACACAGTAACTTATTTCTGTGACACAATAAACCCGTTTATCTATCATAGAGATAATAATGTTTCTATCATACAAAGTTTATAGAAAATACTCAATTTCAAGCTACACTGATTTCATCATAAAATTGAAATGAATACACAATGTGGCCTTGACCTTCGTGTAAGATAACTAGAAGAGTCAGTGAAGGTCGGTTAGGGTCGATTTACATAATCCTTCGTTTGTATATTTTGGATCAGAAATACTTTCCTCAAGCTTGTTTGGGTTTTCTTTTAATTTATTTGTTGCTAGAAAGATGTCTAAATTGTTGGTCGACATAGGTTGTCGACCAACAATTTAGACATCTTTCTAGCAACAAATAAATTTTTAGGCAGTTTCGTTTGTGATCGACTTAAATTCTACCCTATACATACGAAACAGTTTCAAGTTAGTTTAGTTCAATAAGGCTGAGTAGGCTTCAGTACTCGCTACCTTTGACAGTGGAATACAGTATTTTTATTTAAGTACTTCCACTATTGTCCATCACAGTGACTAGTGTCCAGTCTAAATTCCACCAATCCAGTACACTTATCGCACGTAAAGGACCAATTTTATGTAGTTAGTGAAAATGTTTATTTGCAAATCTCATCAATAAACTGACATGTTGGTTACAGAAGGATAAACATGCTATTAATAAATTGCACTGCAACTCAGTTATGATTTTCCAATGATTAGGCCACTTGTCAGTGGTAAAGGAACCAGTAAAAGCTGGCCTTTATTCTTTTAAAACTCCGTACTACGCTAGGGCAGCTCAAGATCAACGAGTTACCACTGAGATGCGGACTACTGTTCTAAACAAATACATTGATCAGCTTCTAACCTTTATCACTGGAAATTATGTAAGACTTAATAACATTAACATTAATGTTAGTGATAAAACGAATCGTTGCAAGATAATTTCTAATCAAACCAAAACATTTCTAAATGCAATCATTATTAATAATGACACTGTAAACATACCATTGAATTTAACTTGACACTTAAAACTAGGTAGTAAACATTATATGTTAGAAATTCATATGGCAAATCTCCCTTTTTTCATGAAACTGCCTAAACCGCATGAGTTATGTAGTTACCCGATATAAACTACAATCATCATCTGCCTGGCCTTTTCCCAACTATGTTGGGGTCGGCTTCCAGTCTAACCGGATGCAGCTGAATACCAGTATTTTACATGGAGCGACTACCTATCTGACCTCTACAACCCAGTTACTGGGTAATACGATACCCCTTGGAAAGAATGGTTGTCAGACTTTCGGGCTTCTGACGACCCGTAACGACTGTCAAAGATCTACAAATGACAGCCGAGACCGACGGCTTAACGTGCTTTCCGAGGCACGGAGAGGTCTTGGTATGTTAAGATGGTCACCCATTCACGGACCAAGCGATCGATCGATCCGTCGGCTAATATTACTTAGTCACAAGCCCCTCGTTAGCCTCGCCCATTAATCGTAGTTAATTGCAATTAAGCGAAACAATACTTGGTGCATTTAATGCGTCAGAACTTATTACGGTAGGTAACCGTTTTCTTATTACGTAAGCAGTCACAATTTCAGGTCTAGAACTTTAGTTGTAATGCCCTGTGAATAGTATTAAGGCCATTAATAATGTGGCAATGCTGTCAATCGTATAAAGTCCGGGGATTTTCAGAATTCCCACAAACGTTCGAACGATTACATAAATAAATGATAAATGATACTGATACTGATAACTGAGGTCTGATGTACAGAAGCATTTTCAAATATCAAATTACGTATTGACTTTGGTTCTCCTAGGAGTGAATTAAGATCTCAATATCTGACTACAACTTATGCATCAGTTAAATTGACGTCAACATTCCAAGAATTAACAATTACTCACAATGGAAATTTTCACCGCGTTTCCGTTATGTCGTGTTATATAATGCATGTGTACATAAGTTTGTCAACGCCTTGCAAAACTCAAAGGTATCTTCCGCCGGCTCAAGGGTACTAGAGTGCGCTTTGCAGAAAGCGAACACGGAATCAGATTCTTTTGTTATATCAAGCCTTTTCTTAAGCTGCTCCGAGTCTGTTGCCAGATTCTGTTATCCAACAATTTTCATTTCGCCCGCTATTGCATCTTCAGCGCTCAAGTTTTTGGCATAGTTCCAAATGTTCAGGCTTTCATTGAGATCTTACTTCCGATACAGTCAAAGGCAACTGCGCATATACCTAGGCCGACCTTGACGATATCAGGCGGAAAAACTAGAAAAAATACCACAATGTTTCAATACCTGGTGACAACGAACCCTCCAGACTATCTGCCGTCTAAGCCACGGAGTAAATAAGCTACCTTCATTCTAAGATATTGGCAGACGATAACCCTGACAGAGATTAAACAAGTTTATGTTGTTGTTATATCAATTATCATTTACATATACAATGCCTGCTTCATTGATAGTGTTACTTCTTACATAATGAGCTCTTTTCGTAGGAGCGTCTCGGTCGATAGGTCAATATAAAGTTGAATTTAATTCTTATCTTCTACATGTATTGTTACGTTTGTTACAATGCTGCGTTATTTTGTGCATACAATTTCAAATACCTTTGTAGAATTTAAACCTACTCTAATCCTTAATGCTCTGGTGTTATATAATCCATTGGGCATCAAAGCATTTCTAGTCTTATGGCTATATGACTCGACCAATCCTATAATCCCGTTGTAGGCACCCATATACGAGTCCAAATGGGCACAAACATCTGAACAAATATTGGCTCCACATATGTTGACGTTACAAAAAATATTTGCGACGATAAGGGATTTGGATTGGACCTACAGAGGGCGAGTCCGGTCATTTGATGCGTAACCGGTATCATTGCTGCATTACGTAAACATGACCTGCTTTCCACAGTAAACTTGCTACTTTATTTCGTGACTGAGGAGTAGCAAGCTTTTCTTATGTTTCTTAAGTTATGTTTGCTACAGAAAGTTTCCTTGATGAATTGTGTTTTTAAGTGGTTGGTTTCTGATTCTGACTAACTTTTCCATGTTAGGAACGATCCATGGCGACACCAGCTCAAGCTGGACACTGATAATTCTTCAAAGTCGTGTTACAATTGGTAAATGAAAATCTTTGTCGGTAAACACTAGCGTCGTACGATGGATGAATCGTCACTATATATTTTTATATTCCACGTAAAAAACTTATTACAGCAATTGAAATAGAAATAACATCAGACCGTAAAAACATCAATGATTCCAATCTAAATTGCACTGTAATTGGAACTTGGACATATTATTTGAAACCAATCTTACTGCGTTTCTATCAATAGCAATGTACGTATTTTTATTTGCACCAATAACATGCGTAATGTCTCGCCAGATTGTTACTTTCGCTTGACGTTGTAAAAGCGTCCTTAAACCATTGACTTTACTGTCCATTATGGTTTGTACGCGCACTGTTTGCGAAATGAACTCTCGAACAAATTCTAATTGATTGGAATCCTGTACAATTGAACGATCAGAAACCCTATGTGATCTTTCAATTAGATGGTTGAACATTTCTCTTTATTCTTGAAGAGAAAATTGTTGATTTAGCAGATGTCTATAAAGAAAGACTGATATTATACGCTTCGTTTGCTGTCTTCATGCTCTTGATCTTGCAATCCATTTGAATCCTAACAAAAATTAAGAATTTAGTTGAATTTACTACAAATATTTTCGGCCTCGATGGAATTACCCATTGGAATAAAACTAACTGTCACAAAGTATATATAGAAAACTATTATGGTAAAAAAACCCATATGAAATAACTTGTAACTTATTTAAATCCACAACCAATCCAAGCCGATTATATCAGATCTTATTTACGAGTATATTGACGTCACATTCCTGGAAATAGAGAAACGCTCATCATCAGCTGATGGAACTTTACGTAAATTAGCGTCTTGCTAAGCACTTTGGCAAACAACTTTCCTTGAACGTTTAACCATATTTGCAGTACGGATCTGAATAAAATTGGTACTACCTACTAGATATACAAAGTCTAGAAAAGTTGGAGTTTCCGTATTATTTATGTACTAGTTACTGGAAGCTACACGTCAGTAGTAACAAAATCAAAAATCAAAATATTTTATTTCACTTAAACCTGCAAGGGCACTTATGAAACGTCAGAAGCTAGGTGCACGGTTCCAATTTGTCGCTTCCTATGGAGAAGAGCCGGTAAGAAACTCCACGGTTACTCTTTTAAAAATAATTGGCTTTTACAATGTTTTCAAATTACAGTGATACTAGGTATGGAAGGACAGTGCAGGCAAAACCAGCATACAAGCTGGCCTCGTATTCCATTAAAATTTATAAGTCCATTCGCACTTTTAAATATTTTCTATAGGCGACTTGCACGAAGCTAATTTTTTGTGGACGAATCGACAACTCTAGAAATACGTATTAGGTAATTGGCACGTTTTGAGTTTCATGTACTTGCAGTGACCTTTTCTCATAATTTTATTGCATTTAATTTATTCTACGAACAATATAGTGATTTGGCGACGATGTGTTAGAAAAACCCATAGACAAGGCTAAACGAATCAAAAACAGCTGGTTTACCTAAAATGGAGTTCATTGCAAGTCCCCGTACTAGATTACCTCAACTAAGGTCATTGGTGGCAGCCACAGATTAAATAGATGGAGGTTTATCGCTTGACCGCGACTACGTAAAAGGACCATTGACCATATTCTGCGTTCCTCTATCACAATCCACTGTCAAATTACTGCTTATTTGGCCATTTTGAACGTTAATCATGTGACTACAATTGATGGTGAAACTAAAATTTCAACATCCCGTTCAAAATCAAAACTCATCAAACTAGGCTGAGAGACACCACTTTTTTAACGTCAAAATTACATAAGACAGTCCCCCAAAACCCGCCCTTCAACACTTCCTAGTGCTTTAGCTAGGAAGAAGAAGTGGCGCAACAAACTCCCCAGCAGCACAGCTGTCTGTTAAGTTGAAAGAACTTGATTCTGTACAATAATAAGAAAGAAAGAAAGAAAGAAAAAGTATTTATTAGACTCGCACAGGAATAACACAAACTTAACTAAATAACATACTTAATAAAATATAAATTAGAATTAGAGAAAAACAAAAATAAAAAATAAAAACAAAGTCTCGTACGAGGCCAAAAGGCCCCTATCTCAGCATGATGCTGCGACATTTAAAAAAAAATTGTCGCAGCGCTGGTATTCTGATGGGGCCCACTGTGAATGTCACGGACAGATACAGAAATAAAAAATAAATTAAAAAATAGATAACATGTATAAAATAATGTACATAAATAGTAATTAAAGTAATCCGCGTGTCTGCACCCCACGTAACATCTATTACTTGTCTGTGCCTTAATAGGTAAGTAATTATTGCGTTAAACTGGGAGGTCTACTCACTAAGCTATGGATATTTCCTAGTCCTGTCACAATATTATTATTTATTACCTATTTAGAATTTGTCCCAAGTGGAAAAAACAACCTTGTAATAAAACGTCGTCGTTGACTGAATAGAAATGGTAAATTGAAAACTGACGGTACTAAATATTTGGCTTATTTTATTTTGTGTAAAATATGTTATACCAACTGAAATATTTCACTACAAATTATGGTAAAACACAAATTGGTAAATGTAGTTGGTAAGAAAGTTAATGTTTAAACGGTCATTTGCCAAACATTCGTTTTGCGTTACAAATATTTGTGAAGAGTTTATTTGCAAATGAAATTATGCGGATTTTTTTTTTTTTGATGTAACAGGGGCTCGTACGGACCCGTATATTCGTAGACAGCCGGACCCCCTTGATCGGTTGGGATAAGAAGGATTATTTTCTTAGTCCATCTGCACGCTGCCATCTGTGAGGCAGATAAATTTGTCGTCTTCTGAATATCTTTGTTATGTTTCAAATCCGTTCAGGCATTTCTGCTGTATTTTGCCCGTCAGTTAATCATGGAACTGTATAAGGTTCTCCTGCCCTTCTACCAATTTATTTGGGATCGCCGCAATATGCCTTTTTCTTCCACCCTTCTCAATAAGTCGTCATCACTGTTGTTACCTGCTTTCTAGCCTTATCATCTTTCACTCAGTTCATCCATCGTTACTTTAGTCTTCTCCTACTCTTAGAGCCATCCACATTTTATACTCAAAACTTTCCTTACGACATTTTCCTCATTCTTCCGCATCACATCCTCATAATAATTTAAACAAAATATCAAAATTATTGTTAGTATAAAGTGTTAATTTAACCAGTCCTGTGATAATTTCATTATTTTGAGATTTTAGCGACGTTGATTGATTTTTTTTAACTGTTTATTTTTAACGCAAACACGGAACTAGATAGAGTCCATATCGAATGTAATGGAGATGAGATTGACGCAATTGATTTCGGACAAAAAACACTTTGATGATAATTAACTTAGCGATTTTTTTATGGTTTTAGTGTAAACAATTGGATGTGTGACACCATCGTTAGCTAATTTGTTGCCGGAAGTTTTACACGCTAACGATTATGCGAAATATTATGGCTTTGGTTCCGTTATGGCGGTGGAATTTATCGTGCACTGCATTTTCAAGATGTTGAGCCGAGCATTGAGAAATCAACAGAGCGCAGCCCAATGTTTAAAAAAAAAAACAGTCTTGTATTTTCAATTTCAACTCTCGGCGCTTTGCCAGCTGCAAAGTTAGTTAGTCCAGTGCGTTAAAAATGTAGTTAGCGGAAAAAATGCCGCGTGTGAAAAACGCCGGTGCGTACCGAAGCACGAAAGTCTGACAACCAGTCTTACCAAGACGTATCGTGTTTCCCAGTTACTGGGTTATGGAGGTCAGATTGTGGCTCCATGTAAATTACGGGTATTCATCCGGTTAGACTGGAAGCCGATAGCGCTTAATTTCGAAAAAGGTTAGGCAGATGCTGATGAATGAGTGAAGAAGACCTTATACTTAATTACTACCGTTTCTTATCCTTGTTTGTCCTTGGCATAGAAAATTAATTTAAAATCAGCATCCAGTTAAAGGCTTTCCAAACAGGCATATAAGTCCGACACCAGAATAACCTGAAACCGTACTGATTGCATACTAATTGATGCAGACCATTCCGTTGACCGGTCTTAGGTATTCCTGACGTCAATGAGGTCCGATTGACGTCATACGAACCTTGGATTGCAGTTTCTGATACACAGAGATATTAAGGTAGAATTGACCAGGAGTTGTAAATAAAAGGTCGTGTGTGCAGACCGAGAGATGCGCAGACGCTGCTGTAAAAACCGTTGTTGTTCTGTTTTTGACGTCATTACACAAAAAAAAACAAAGAATGCGATCGTATTTATGTGTTGTTTACCAATTAATAAAAAGGGTCTCTTATGATCCTCTCTTTAGACCCAGTACATTTTAAATGAAAGAATGAAATGCACCGACCCCAGCGTGGTTTGAGCAGACTCGATTAATCGAATGAACGCCAAGATGAGCCCTTGAAGCGTCATGTTTCATAGTGCAACAGAGACCATTGTATATCTAAGAATAGACCGGGGGGCGCCGTAATGGTAGGGTAGACGTGTCCTTAGGATAGGAAAGGATTGCAAACCGTATGCCAGTGGTTCATTTAAAAAAAAAACTTGACAATCATTATCGATAATTGCAGAGTTGCCTTGCCACGGTTAATTATAATTTATTAACAAATTTTGTTTATAAAAAATACATCAGTCAGGAAGGGTTTCAAAAAAAACTTTACTTACGTAAATATAATGATGTATTTTTTTGTTTTGGAAATTTTGTTGTTTGTTTTGCTGCTCGTATCTAGTAGGATTAAAAAATATGTATAAACAAGAAGGAAACCTATAAATAAGAGGAATTTTATAGTCATATTCAATCGAACTGCTTTGACTCGTAAATGTCAAAGCTAGGGGCATACTTTGTAGATCATAAACTTCCGAAATATTTGATTGGAAACGTATTCGGGATCTTTCTTGAAGTTTTCATACACACATTGAAATTTCGTACTTTTCTTCATCATCATCATTTCAGCAGAAAGACGTCCACTGCTGGACATAAGCCTCGAAGCACCGCCACTGCGACCGGTTCTGTGTTTATCGCAGCCAGTGGATTGATAAATATAAATAATAATACATGGATCGGGCAACACGGGATTTTCCTACATAATTTAATAAGGCAAGAGCTTAATGCTGGATTTTTCCGTACATAAACTTGCGGTTTTTTATTATAGATGTACTACATGTATTACATGTTTTGGAATTAAGAATAATATCAGACGAAACAGCGGATCTAGCATCTAACGGGGTTTTGAACCTAAACGAAAAAAATCGCGGGCGAAAGCTACTCACAATACCTACTATCATTGTTTCTTATAAATATTCTGCCTTAAAATAACGACTACGACCCATTGTAACAGCTGGGAACCTAGTGCTTTCTATTGTATCTAGGTTAGGCATTGTTATAGCATTCACTTTTGACGTAATGAGATCTGTGCCAGATAGCACGCAGATCAAAATTTTGTTGGTCCGCGTTGGTCTAGTGGTCGCAAGCGCTACTGCTGAGCATGAGGTCTTAGGTTTGAATCCCCGGGTTGGGACAAGTGTTATTTGGGTTTTCCCATGTGGAATTTCTCAGTAGCAAGTTAGCAATCCAGAATCTGGATTTGTGCTTGGTTGGTGTCAATTAGTTGATGGGCTTGTGGCTAAATGATAATAGCCGCACGGGTCGATCGATCAGGTTAAGCTACGCTTGCGACGGTTGGTCCGTAGATGGGTGACCATCTTTACACACCAAGACCCCTTCATGCCCCGGAAAGCACGTTAAGCCGTTGGTCCCGGCTGTCATTTGTGGATCTTTGACAGTCGTTACGGGTCGTCAGAAGCCCGAAAGTTTGACAACCAGTCTTACCAAGGAGTATCATGTTACCCAGTCACTGGGTTGTGGAGGTCAGATAGGCAGTCGCTCCATGTAAAATACTGGTATTCAGCTGCATCCAGTTAGACTGGAAGCCGACCCCAACATAGTTGGAAAAGGCTGAGCAGATGATGATGTCAATTGGTTCACCCCTATTACATAGGTGTGCACCCACGGCACTCCCCACAGCTGCCTGACCATTTGCGGAATACAGGCGTGATGGTCTGTTCTGTTTACCAATAAGATGCAGTTACGAACAGAGTTTCAGTATAAAATATTTATAGTGACTGTTTCGTGTTGAGGAGTTGGTGGAAAACGTTCAAAACTTCGACTTGCTCTCGTCTCTTCAAGAATTATAAGTTTGTTGCTGGAAGTTTTGTGCTGAAATATATCTCATTCCGTTTTCATGAATAGGCCTCGAATTCCGGGTTTACTTCAATTCTCAGCTTCGAATTTTAACCATTCTGGGCTGACTTTTTCCCAATGTTCGTCTCAATTTGAATTTTGACGAATAACCAATTTCCAAGTTACTCCTCCAGCAAAAATAAGTACACCCTGGGGATGTGGTGACCACAGTCCATAGTATTTGCTCCGTGGTCCATAGTCACAGCACGAATATTTATACTTACGTCTTTTCATCCCTTATCAACCCTAAAACTTTATAAAAAGATCGAAAATTCGAACCCTTTTGTCGCTGTTCCTGATTTACTACACGATTTATCCCATAGACCACGTATAAATTATAATTATGTTATCCCTACTCCCTACAGATATTATAAATCCGAAAGAAACTCTGTCTGTATGTCTGTTACGCTTTTACGCCTAAACCGCTGAACCGATCGTCATGAAATTTGGCAAGAGATATAGCCTGAGATATGGAGAAGGACAAAGGCTAGTTTTTTACGCGATAACCGACATCCACGCGAGCGGAGCCGCGGGCAAAAGCTAGTAATTGTATATGTCACAAAAAGGCATACTTGGACAACAAGTTAACTAAAACATTAAACACGTTTTCCTAAACCGGAAAAGTTTTAATTTCAAGGTAAAGAGCTTAAATTGTCGTTGTTTTAAATGGGTGCAGTAAAACTGGAGCTTGAACATGACACACATTTAAACTTGAAGGCAGTGCTTTAATCTAGTAATAAAAACATATCCTTAACCTTACTTACATACATAGTACAAAAGAAAGTCGCTTTTCATGTCTGTACGCTTAGATCTATCACGGATTTTTCATCGATAGACAGAGTGATTCAAAAGTAAAGTTTATATGTATAACTAGCTTTCGCCCTCGTGGAGGTCGGTGTATTATACATATAAACCTTCCTCTTGAATCACTCTATCTATTAAAAAAACCCGCATCAAAGTCCGTTGCGTAGTTTTAAAGATTTAAGCATTCATAGGGATATAGGGACAGAGAAAGCAACTTTGTTTTATACTATGTAGTGATACACCGACCTCCATGCGGGTGAAGCTGCTGGCTAAAGCTAGTAACATAATATAACAAACATAACTTCACGCTTGAATTCCCTAAAGGATGAGGCAGACGTGGGCCTACCCACAGTACACCCACATTTCGCCAGAAGTCCCGTGTAATTGGGGGCAAGCCTATTGTTATCCACCAGGCACGATTCCAGACTCTGGACGGTTACTGACAAATTCTTTAAAGAAAAACCCAATAACCGAACTACGAGTACTTATGAAATTATGTAACTTTATATATACCCCTTCACGTTGTCACCTTTCAACTTTTTGTACATGTACTTTCTGGAATATTCCACAGAAATAAAATGAAATCCGAATGTGTCTGGCCAGTGAAGTGGAGAAGGCAGTATTGACTAGATCGGCACGTGCCATAGATCAATTAACTTAACCTGTTCTCGACCGACTGATTGATGAACAGATGAATAATTGTTATAATCAATCGACTGCGGACCCAATTAAGCCGATGCAAGCACAATCCCGAAAAATTGTAGATCATAGATCTCACAGATACCCAATGCGATTGCGGTGCTCTTGAGCAAACCATGCCCAATATGTGCATATGTATAGGAGTGATCAAGAGGAATTAAGAACGTCACTGATGATTGGCGTGGCCAACTACTAGACCTAACTCATTTAACATAATACATTAATTATTTAGCATCATCTGCTTAGGCTTTCAGTCAAACTAGATGGAGCTGAATACCAGTGTTTTTACATGCAGCGACTGCCTGCGTGACCTCCATAACTCAGTTACTTGGTAATACGATACCACAAGGTAAGACTGGTTGCCAGATTTTCGGGCTTCTGACGACCGATGTCGACTATCAAAGATCCACGAATGACAATCGAGACCAACAGCTTAATATTAATCATTTACCTTCGACTGGAAAAGGAGATCATGAACATGTGACTGAGAGAGACTTACCTCATACTCCAACAAAAATACATTTCAATTGAGTATAAAACAGACTTATTTTTTCAACCAAATCGTAAGGGTCTGCCGTAAATAGTAATAAATAGTTATTGGGCGTTCATGGGCAATGGGCGAATAGCCTGTGAACCTTTTCTATCTAATGTGGTGTAACTGCGTAATAATAATAAAACCAAATACGATATTATTATCGACTTGGTTTGGCGACTTTCGAAGTTTCGACTATGTTCTGTTACTTTGAATAAATAGGTACTACTACAGCCACCAAAAGTGATAAGGAACCAGGGTCGTTGGATATAGTTGTAGTTTAGTAAGAAATCGATGGATGTTTCGGAATGAAATTTAATTTCATAAATTGACTTTTTATTATCTATTAATTTTATTTTATTTTAAAACATCCATAGGTTTTTTTTTTATAAAACTCCAACTATATCCGACGATTGTTATATTCAGCTCATTGATATGTTTATTCAGCATTTTACCTTTGTACCTTAGTATAGATTTATTTTCACATCACGTCTGCTAAAGAAATTGAGACATGTACGTTTCGATATTAATAAAAGTATTTTTTTGATTTTATTGTAAGATATATGCCATTATTGAAAATGGAAAGTAAGAGAACTGGCACAGTACTTTCAGTAATATTAATATAAATCGATAGGCAAACGCAACCTACACGAATTTATTTATAAGAAGAATTAGGCCACAGGGGTAAAGGAGTCTACTATATTTTTTCAAACTTATTGACCAGTTAGACAATCTCCTATACATTTTCATACTCTTCTTGATTAGTTGACAATCTATTTTAGAAATTGATTTTAAAGCCACCAGCGAACTTCTAGACAAACGTCCGAATCTATTCACCAGGTTTTATTATCTCTGCTTAAATTGATGAAAGCTTTTCTCAGACCCCTATTATGTACAGGCTTTTCCTTGCCTTGGCTTTCCGGAAACATTTTCCAGATGTAGCCCTCCCGTTTTTAGTTCACCGTGCAGACTTGTTGCTTACATCCGCGTTATAGGTTTTAGGGCGAATCTTGGCGTTACAGAATATATTATGGTGGAAAACGGTTCTGGATATAATAGCCCTCGTTTACCCTCCGAATTATTCAGCAGTTTTTGCGCCAGCCAAGTATAGTAATAGTACTTAATTGACGTATGTCGTATAATGGTGATTCAACAGGTGTGTTTACATTATAGAATTATTATTCCTTCACAATTTACATTCTATTAGTAGTCGTAAAAATGTTAATGCTGTGGCATTGATTTTAAAATATTTCCCTCCTACTTGCTATATTACCGCTTTGCCTTTTATGTGGCAACTTGACAAAATCTTAACTAGAATGCCATCAAATTCAGCAGAAGTTAATGATTCATGCTATGATGTAATATGGCGGAGAAAAAGCGCAAGTTTGGTTGACGACAGTAGTAATTAAACAATCATTCATCTAAATTCGAGGCCACTCACTGGAAAAATACATTTTATTAGATCATAGCTCGATAAATACAATGTTACACTCTTATAAAATATTAACGTGTGGCCTCTTTCTTTACTTATGCATTAAGTAAACTGTACCATAAGGTTGTTCCCACCCTAATCGATAGTAAGTATTGCAACTGTTAACATAACATGCTCTCCTTCACTGGACTTATCTAGCTTGGCATATTTGGCTCAATGCCATTGGAATCTGGCCTTATGAGCTTCTAAGTTGGCTACCAAAATGCTGCATTGAGCTACAAGTATGTTCATTAGGCATTCTAGTCATTGGGCTACAAGTATGTTCATTAGGCATTCCAGTCATTGGGCTACAAGTATGTTCATTAGGCATTCTGGTCATTGGGCTACAAGTATGTTCATTAGGCATTCTGGTCATTGGGCTACAAGTATGTTCATTAAGCATGCTGGTAATTGGGCTACAAGCATGTTCATCAGGCATTCTAGTCATTGGGCTACAAGTATGTTCATTAGGCATTCCAGTCATTGGGCTACAAGTATGTTCATTAGGCATTCTGGTAATTGGGCTACAAGTATGTTCATTAGACATTCTGGTCATTGGGCTACAAGTATGTTCATTAGGCATTCTGGTCATTGGGCTACAAGTATGTTCATTAGGCATTCTGGTCATTGGGCTACAAGTATGTTCATTAGGCATTCTGTTAATTGGGCTACAAGTATGTTCATTGGGCATTCTGGTCATTGGGCTACAAGTATGTTTATTAGGCATTCTGGTCGAGTCCCGTACGGTTTATCGAATTACCCTTGAGCAATATAATTGTCTATAGAAAGTATGGTTCACCGTTGAAAGGTAATACGAAAAAACTTTTAGTAGATACCCATTATTTAGAAATACCATTAATTAGGCTTAAAGAAAGGTTCTTTCGGCGAAAATAGATATGGGTACAAGATTATTTAGTTCAAGCGTGTGCCGGCGAACCATGACATCGGCAAATCTTGGTATGGGCCAACCATTCATTCTTTGTAGCGTTATTCGGCGAAACGTGCTGTCGCTAAATATTGGTATGTACTAAAAGTTTTATCGTATTACCGTTCAACGGTGAACTATGCGTTTCTGTAGACAATTATATCGTTCAAGGATAATTCGATAAACCGTACGGGACTCATTCTGGTCATTAGGCTACAAGTATGATGATTTGGCATTCTGGAGGCACTTTTGCCTTTTGGTGGAAGCGCCGGGTAGCCCGCTAAATATATTTTTTCTTACATTTTTCCAACGTGCAAGTTAATGTCAGACTATTTCATCATGAAATAATCATGCTTTGGGATCAAATGAACTAAGAGGGTTGAATTGATGATTTTAATAGTTATATACAGGGTAAATTTTTAACCAGTGCACAAACTGTAACCATGAATTTAGCAAATCATTCTAGTCCCTAGCGCAGAAATTTTTCGTCGGTTATACAAAAAAGAAATCAGTTGTTCCATACATTTTGAACCGCGTAGACATTGCACTATTCTATGAAACAGCAGATTTATTCTTGTATAACCGACGAAAAATATCTGCGCTGGGGGTCTAGAATTATTGCTGAATTGGTGGTTATAGTTTGCGCATTGGTTAAAAATGTATCCTGTATATAACTCTATAAAGCCATATTTTTTACGCTCGCAAATCATATTTTAATCAACATATCCACTGACCTGACACTGTCCTGCAAATTTTCTAATTTCGCGGGATAACTTAGCGCGCATCCATCATAACTGCGTCATCGGAATATACAAGATCATTATTATAACATTGACTTTGCGCATACGTAATCACCATAAACGTGATGGAAATGAAATCGTCGTACAACTCGTTCCTCGTGTCCACAAGAAATATATAATATTACGTATGTAAGTACATAAGAGTATGTGTAAATAAAATTAGTTAGACTTTTAGTTTACTGTAGTGATGAGCAAATATTTGGGAAGATATTAGAAGTGATGTGATGGTCACGTGTTTCTCGTTTATCCTGTTTGGTTTGAGGCGGATACATTTGTTATTATGTTTTTGTTCAAAGGATTTTAGTAAATAAATGACGTATGTGTCAGTCACAGGTATTTCAAAATGATGATAGTTTTCTCTTCGCTCATTCGATTATTATGGCTCTAGAGCTCAAAAATAGGCTGTCTATATAATGTCATTAGAGTCTAGGTTTAAAATAAAAGCTGGGTCTCACTCAAATCAAATCACTCAAAAGGATGTTGACTTCGATCTCAACTCGGAGATAATAAGTTTTTATCTAACTGTAGAGCCGTAGCCGTTCAATCTGGAAAGTTCTGACTTCCAGAACTTTCCAGATTGAATCCAGAACGACAATACCTTCTCGTACTCTCGTACATTAAATAGAGCGTTCGATGCGTACTAAATTACGATGCCTAGCAAAAAAATATTTTTGTAGTTCGTCCGAGCGTGTCAAATGTAAGATTTGGCTGTTTTTCGTGATTCCGGAATTGAATATTGTTTATAAGGAACTGGATTTGGCTCCAGGCTCTGTTATTCCTTATTTTTTGCCAAAAAACTTACCCTCTTATTTATCTAATACTTTTAAACGAGCAATTCTTATATTATATATAATCTGAATCTCGGAAAGGGCTCAAACGATTTTCATGAAATTTAGTATGCTGGGCGCTAAATCGATCTAGCTAGGTTTCATTTTTAGAAAACGTCAAACCAAAGGCAATAACCGAGCAAAGCTCGGTCATCCAGATATTAAACGTTTCATAAGGTTAAGTAATGATTAGCGACTGTTTATCCATACATTTTTGACGTTTAATTTTTTTTTAACTTTAAGCAACGTTTATAAATAAGAGGGTTAGCGTTTAAAAATAAAGTCGTTTAGGTTTTTCTTCTTGTTTCGAGACGTGTCCAATTTTGTCAAATTGCTTGGATAAATTGGACAAATCGAATAATTGCTCTTGTACGTGTGACGACAGCAGTGTTGTTCTGGAATAAAACTGTGAAAATTTCGTTGAAGTGAGTTTGATGAATCAATAGTGGCATCCGAAGCACCTACCAACGTTCATACAGCCGGACGTAATAATATGGCGGCGGAATCTTTTTCGCGCACTGGAATTTCAATGCACTGTTTAGCGCCGAGAGTAGAAAATCGAACCGAGTGTTTTTTCGATGTGCTGAGATGCACTCTGTTGGATTCTCAATGCTCGGGTTCAACACCAAGAGTTGAGTATCCAGTGTGCAATCCCGCTGCAATATAATTACGTCCGTCAGAACGAAGTCTAAGAAACTAATAGATTCAACAGACTCCGTAGATAAATATAAAATAAACTAAAATCACTAATGTGTAATTAGTAAAGTCAGTATTACTTATACCTACAGTCAAAGATTCATAAAGCGAGTTACACATGAAGTTCTATTAATTAGATAATTAAGCATTTTTTGGTTGTCAATGAAGACAAGAGAACGTTAGTGAGAAAAGTTATCATATAGGTACGTGGTTAAAGTGTTGGCTGTCCAATATTATGTTCACGCGTTTTTGTGTCGAATTGGTTTTTTTTTTTTTCAAATATAATATTCGTCATTTTAATCTACGATGGTAACAGCACGGTCGTCTTTTACTTTTGTCAGCTGATAGCCTTTTTTTAGCAAATAGATTCACGAATTCACATCAAGCTATGGGGTAGCTTGATGTGTCAAATTTCTTTGATGGATTTTCAATTTTCATAAAGAAAAGATTCATGTTCAATTGGGAAAATTTTACAGTTTGGGATAGCTTGATGTGCCGGGTGTCTGTACAAAATTTATACGTCCGTCTGTACTTTACCGTATTGTAACTATTTACGTTAGTTTCTGCAACAGACAATTGAAAATCCCCCGTTTTTGACAACTACCGAAAGAGTAACAAGTTTTCTACAATTTCTACCTTTCGCGACATTTCTGTAGAATTTTAACTGTACATTACGATACGACTACCTACGATAAGAATTTCTTAGTACAGTTCGCAGTGGAATTACAGTAAGGATGATCGAATATCTTTTCTTTTAAACACTTTTATTAAAGGTAGGTAAACGCGTGGAGTATAACAGTATCTTCCCCATTTTTTGTTGAGTCCAAAGATAGGGTTGTCGCGCAAACAAAAGGAAAAAGCGTCCAAATACCTTGAATTTAATACATGCGCGAGAGTTTACGTGGTCATTAATAGCGCTTGTAACATCTATTTATAAATATTCTAATTTGAGGAAAACTAAAATACATTTGTGTGTCAGTTTCTTACTTTCGTAGGCGATATTTTGGCACAGTTCTGATCTAAGACTAATACATACTTTGTTGCTGCCCGTCGGTCAACGCATCTGGCATTGACGCGAGTTTACGCATTACAGGAAACGTGAGCACTCGGCAATCGGCATGCGGCCCTAGTGTGAGTTTCACCTAACGCAGTGAGCGCGTTTGGCGCTCCGATTGGTCCGTCACCAATCCAGGGCCAATCGGAACGCCGAACGCGCTCACTGCGTTTAGTGTAGATGGTTAAATGAAACTCACACTAGAGCCTCTGATCCCTATCTCGTGTTTGCAATTTATAAACCAATTTACACACGTTTGGCTCGTCATCATTTTACCCTTTACAAGTTGCCACTGGATTTTCCTCAATGGGTTTGTAGAGTGAGTCTGCGACCTTACAATAGAGGGATACCACCGATATCAGGCTTCTTGTTTCGGGCTTTGGCCACATGAGTAGATAAACGGGAGACAAAGCTTCTTAAGAACGTGCAAAATTGTTACCTATTTTAGGGTTGTCACAATAGGTGAAGACAGATTAAACAAAACATCTGTTAAATAGTTTTTTTATTCAGTATGATAGAATACTTTACAAATTACTTACTCTTATAATTTTCTTTTTATCATGTTTGGTTTTTAATAATTTATTGTTTATTTTAATGGTGTGATATTTGAATCTAACATAAAGTTTTTCATGTTTCTTTTTTCTACTATAGCTGTTGAGGAGTTTCCTCGTGAGGAGACTAGCCTGTCTGCAGCAGCAGTTTATGGCGAAAATGATGTTTAGCAAACAACATTTAATTTAAATAGAGAGTTTCGAGTCCATGCTACAAACCGTTAAAGAGTTCCCTCCCTTGCAAGGAGACAATGCTGGCTGCAGCAGCAGTTCATGATAACAATTGTGTTAAACTATCAAAATTAAACTAACATACAAAATTAAATTTAAATACAAAGTTTCGAGTCCATGCTACTACCCGTTAAAGAGTTCCCTAGTGAGGAGACAATTCTGGCTGCAGCATCAATCAGGTTATATCTCAGGTTTATTTTTAAAATTGTCACTGAAGTTACGGTATACAAAATTTCAGCTCAATCAAACATCGGGAAGTGGTTCAAATCTTACTTGCAATATTTGAACTAACACATACCTACTACATACCAACCCACCCACATACCTACAAATGTTTAGTAAAAGCTTGTAATAACAATAAAAAGGTAAAAACACACCGTGTAGTAGTGCCCTCTTCTTATTTAAAAAAAGGATCATACAATAAAATAAACGTACTTACTTGAAAAATGTATAATCAAATATTTACTTACATATTGTACTCCTTGAGATAGTTAAAGTATGATATTTTTAAATTTTTTTCTAGTATTATTTACACACGCAGTACAATAAACATCAATTATTAATAATTAAATACCACGTTTTACATTAAAATATTCAAACTTGCAACTAACAAAACAAACAACGTGCATCGCACTGACCCTGAGATTGTCCACTGGTAGTGCCAGCGTAAACCGGTTTTTTCCAGTCTCGCCGCGTACGCGACAAGCGGCCAGTGGTCACGCACACGTACCCCGCGTGCTTGTAGTAGTGCAACCGATTTGCACGGTTGTATGAAGCTTTATCTCTGGTCAGTTTCATCGACTCATGTGCTTTGGCTTCTGACAAGTGTCATAAATATTCATTATACAGCTTAATACTCGAATGTTCACTTCAAAATATTCGAAGTACGCAGTAACTTGTCCGGAGTAACCTTTGCTCAACTTAGTTGGTTTACAAACTAGCCATTTAGCATCAAACCACATTGTTTAACAACCCTATACAAATATCGATTTAGGCCGTTTGCAGACCGCGGCGGTCACGGTCAATGTCGAGCCCCGGCTGTGCCCGGTCGTAGCACAAGGGCGGACGACCATTATCAAGAATTATAATTACGTCATATTTGTTTAATAGTATTGTAAATAGCACATCCTCACGTAAGCTCCAAGGGCGACAAGCGATGAGAAATATATACATTGTAGAACATTTACCTACCCGTCTGTAGGTCGCAGCTTTGAATTAAGGTTCCCGCAGACCGGCGCGACGACTCGACTATAGTAGATTAATTCCCATGAAGTTTTCATAGAAATTGATCAAGTAGAGTGGCGTCGTCGCCGCGTCGCATTGTCGCGACGCGCTTATCTGCAGGAGCCTTCATTTCGTTCCGATTCTCAAACTCTTCGTTGTAAATTGCCTGTATGTAAAATGCAATAGATCAATAGCATTTGCAGCTTATTTTCCACATCTAGCCTATTAACTTCACCCATCGCTTTTTGCATAAATCTGCAGCAAACCTACAAGTAGGTATTGTGGCAACAAGATTTCAACCATAGTTTCTGCTTGTTTGAATTTACTTTTCAGCACGGATTTTTAATTCCCACGCCCTTCCAATAACTACTTAACATTTATTATATTGCTTTACGTACTGTAACGAAATTTTCATTCCTAAAATGGTTACAGCACACGCACAGAATTTTAAGTCGAATTTTACCTTTGTTTAAATATTTTTGTGACGTACAGTTATTTGAGGTAGGTATTCTGATATTCTAAGTTTCCTTTTGCCCAAATTGTTTCGCTTGTCTTAAAAATAATGTATATTCGTTGTTACTAAATTATGATATTTCGCGCGATTATAATCTTGAATTTCATGGCTTTGTCATTAAGTAATTGCATTACCAGAAGTATTTAACTTCTCCCGCTCTGGGTGGAGCAGGAGGGCGTGTCAGACTTTTAGACGTCAGGCGCGCGTGGAAAACAACGCGTGCCTCAAAGAGATGTCAGCATCAACTGGTGGGGCCCGCAAGGGCCGATGCCTGCCAGGGGTGAGGGTTGTTCGAAAGAGATACCGCAGCCCCTGGCACACAGGCAACTGAGGGAACACGGGTGGGTTTTAGTCAGTAAAAGTCTGACACGCCCTCCTGCTCCACCCAGAGCGGGAGAAGGTATTTGAAAAAAAAAAAAAAAAAAGCACCTATCCTTACTGCCGCGTCTCAAAGACCATGCTGTGTAATAATAATAATACAATTTTTCATGATTTTATTGTACCTAATTATGATTTCAAGTTATTATTCATCGTACCTCAAATTATAATTACCTAATTTAATTCCTGCAATTATATACCCTACCTACGTATATGTAGATTTAAAACTTTAAAACACTTTTTCCTTTTTTAATAAATTATTTAAAACTTTACAATACATTTAAAAAACACTGTAAAAATTTTCTAGTATTAACTTATCTAATTACGTATACTTCTTCATAAGTAATTCTTATATTTAGTTTTAAGATTACCATGTATTTCTCATATTAAGTGAATTGTATTCTTTTTGAGAATTAATGTCTTAAACTGTATAAATTAAATTAAATTCTTCTAAATATTAATTACTTCAGGAAGCAAGTCCCGCCATCACTGTATTCAGTCAAAACAGATATTTTCCCAATACCAGCTGAAATTCGTTCGATTCGGTTGACGTTTGAAATTGATTGATGGATTCCAACCTATTTCAGCTGTCCAATCTGATGGATGCCATTCCTTCAATAAGCTCTATTGTAAAAGGTTTTTGGTAGTTTTTATATTTGTTTTGTTACAGTGATATAACGAGTAGTTACGCAACTTTCTTAGTAGTTAGTTTTCGCTAGGTCTCTTTTGCTCGGTTCCTATAAACAAAAACTGATCGTTTCGCTTACCAATGGTAGCATTTTTTATGGCTAAACTGGGCATTTAAATAGATTCGTAGGCTAATTTTACCTGTGATAGCTACTACTAATGGTCTACTATGCAAAGCTATGAGACCTTTGCTGCATTATGGGTAAAAGATACAGGATCAATTTTTAACCAGTGCGCAAACTGTAACCATGAATTCATCATATCATTCTAGACCCCCTAGCGTAGAAATTTTTCATTGGTAATACAAAAAAAAAAAACAACTGTTCCTTACATTTGCCCGCGTAGGTATAACACTTTTCTATGAAACAGCAAATTCTTTTTTGTATAACTGACGAAAAATTTCTACGTTAGGTGTCTAGAATGATATGCTGAATTCATGATTACAGTTTGCGCACTCATTAAAGATGGACCTTGTATTATAAGTCTTAATTTTAACCAATATCGGTCCGTAAATTATAGGAATTGGCTATTAAGAAAGAAAGAAAGAAAGAAAATACATTTATTTAGCACAGAATGAAAGGCACACAATATACAGCAAAATAACAACAACACAACAGACATTATTAGACAACTAGTGAGTTAACTGCCTCATTGGTGTAGTGGTCGCAAGCTCTAGTGCTGAGCATGAGGTCCTAGGTCGGAATCCCAGGTAGGGCAAAATGTAATTGGGTTTTATATCTGGAATTTCCCAGTAGCAGCATGGCCAGACTCCATGCCCTGTTGATGGCAATAGGGTCGCCCCCTATTACTTGCGACTAAATCGTAACTAGCGAAATATACTTAGGTGTACTATAGGTACACCTCTGCCCAACCTTTCGGGGAAAGGCGTTATGTTATGTTACGTAATAGTCAGATGTGGAATACTATAAAATGGCTAGAGGCATCAAGATCATTCGGTTTTTTTTTTACAAAGCGAAATGAAGGCCAAACGAATACTTAGAAGCCACTTGAAACAGTAAAATAACAATTTACTAAATATTTAAACACCATTAACTTTATTTTGGGGGCCATTTGCATATCGACATCTGTTTAACATCCCAGTCTAGCTGGTAGACGATACGTGGGCATACCACGTGTAACTAATGTTGCTCAGGTAAATATTAAATTGTTAAATTGAATTGAATTTCTTCATCATCATCACTTCAGCCGAAAAACGTCCACTGCAGGACAAAGGCCTCCCCCAAGCACAGCCACTTCCACGGGTTCAGTGGATTCCTGCGGCCTACTCTAGGTCGTGGGTCCACCTTTGTACGCGTTCGCTACTCCAGTAACCCTTCCGGAACCATCGGCCTTCTGTTCTGAGAGCAATATGCCCTGCCCACATCAACTTAGGTTTGACAATTCTTCGGGTTATGTCGGTGACCTTGGTTACCGACATAGCCCGAAGGTTGATGACCTACAGATTTCTTTATTTCTGACTTTCGTTTACATCATAAGTATTAAGATAGGTTTTCCTTGTTCAAGGAAGCTGTAGTTGTGTCTTAACTGCGTTGTTGCTTTTGTCTCGAGGACGCCATTGATGGAATGACGATCAAGGTTGTGATTAGGGAGACTTCGGATACCATGTGAAGTATGATTAATAAAGAGAAAAGAGTCGATTTTTGAAGTGAAAACTTCTGAGCCGCATTGAGCGATTTTGGGTAGGGGCAAAACTTATGGATTCGCGTCATCGACATGCTAATGTGAATTGTTGTTTTTTTTTGTATGTGTTTGTTACGCTTTCACGCTAAAACGGCTGAACGGATTTGGATTAAATTTGGCACATTGGTGTAGACCTGGATTACGACCGCGGGGCGTAGCTAGTCCTAGATATTTCCGTTGTCATTTATTGTTCCTTGAACCACGTTATAAGATTTAAAACACCGCAGCAAACTCGTTTAAAGAATTCCTAATTTAGGCGGAATAGATTTTAATCTTTCAGAGCAAAGCCCTGTCAAGAATTTCAGCTTTCAGGCTGAACACATTCCGACCTTAAACACAATCCTCAAGAGAGCACGGTACGCTGAAAATTTAACGATCTTGAAAGGATACTTGTCGACTTGATAGTACACCGAAAGTCTTCGTGATTCTCTCTTATCGTGAACAAATCTTCCCGTGGGGAGTCACACACCCTTCTCAGATCTTAATTTCTCTGCGGACTAGACAATGTATTTTCCTCTTTTATTGCCAGATGTTCATTTCAGATAGGTCTACCTCAGTGATAATGAGAAGTGATATCTCCTTTATCTTTTCGCTTTTCTATTTCTGCTGGTGCCTTTGACTTTTTAAATGTGATTGGTAAATTATGTATATTATTAGATGCACTATTTCAGGCTGCGACGCTTGGGGTAGAACAATGTCCAGGCCTTAAAGCCGGGCACAGTCAAGCTTTTCGGTTGCATGTACGGCCAAATTATGTGGTGTCCGGCCTGTCCGGCTTTTTAAATTTGACATTTTTTTTACATTTGCCATGTGTTGGTTTCCGCCCCGCCCACCTAACCTTATATCGTTAGCGCAAGCGACCACTGTCCATAATAAACAAGACTGATTCATTAAATTTTGTTGGTGTTACATTAGAATTTCAGAAGGTTTTATGGTAAATGATAAAAAAGCCTTGTTTTACTTTTTTATTGTAGTGTTGTACTAAGACAAAATAATGAAGGGTGTCCGGCCTTTTAACCCAAATGTCCGGCTAAACTGACAGGTCAGTCCGGCTTTTCGGTTTTAAGAACTGGCAACCCTATGTCCAGCAGTGGCCGTCTTTCGGATGTAATATTGACGATACCATTTCAATAGCTATATTGGAGATTTTATAGGGCCGCGAATTTGCAGCCAGCACCTTGATACTTAATTATAGTCTTCTCTTTGATTAATGCCTCATTTACATGACATAAGTTTCCTGCCTGTGGTAGGAATACAATAAAACTGAACAAATAATGAATGATGGCATCGTCTGAAGACCAGTATTTTACGTGGAGCGACTGCCTATCTGACCTCCACAACCCAGTTATTGGGTAACACGATACCTCTTGGTAAGACTTGTTGTCAGACTTTCGGGCTTCTGAAGACACGTACCGACTGTTAAAGGTCCACGAACAAAAGCCGAGACCAACGGCTTAACGTGCTTTCCGAGGCACGGATGTATCTTGGTGTGAAACGATGGTCACCCATCCACGGACCCACCGCGACAAATGTAGCTTAACCTGATCTATAGATCCGTGCTGCTGTTATTGCTTAGCCACAAGCCCCTGAGGCATTTAAATCGTACCGTGAAAATCAAGTCTTCAGCCTGCCTAAAGTTGGTCTATTTTCATTTTTGCTAAGACAACCCTTGGGGAAATAATTACCCAACCGCTCTTATGTAAACTAGAACAGTCTAGTGTAGACTTGCAGAGGGTAATTTAGTAACTCGTGTAATTAGACTTAATTAAAACCGCTCACATACGTAGATGACTGTATGCTGTGTATAATCATGTATATGCTGTAATTACTGTTTATCTCCGCAGACCTGTGCTAGCATAATAGTATGTTTTATTACTCTTGTTATATAATTATCGTTCGGGGCTCGATGTATAATATCAGTCGTACGGGTCGATCGAAGGTTAAGTGTTCGTGGCCACCATTACATATCGAGACCCCTCTGTGCATTTGAAAGCACGCTAAGCCGTTGGTCACGGCTGTCATTCGTAGATCTTTAACAGGATCGTCAGAAGCCCGAAAGTATGACAACCAGTCTTGCCAAGGGGTAGGTATATGTTACCCAGTAACTGGGTGGTGGAGTTTAGATAGGCAGTCGTTCTATGTAAAATACTGGTAAACAGGTTGCATCTGGTTAGACTTGAAACCGACCCAACATAGTTGGGAAAAAGACTGGTATGTAATTATCGTTGGCTGTCAATTTATCATGTTGAAATGTGACGTGAAAGTGGAGCCAAATTTAATTGATGTTTTCTTGTAAAGATTTCCATGGTTGAGGTCAATCCGTTCGATGCTTTCGGTTCGGCGGCAATGACATAAAAATATAGTTTTTCAATTGTAATTGTTGTTCTAATATAGAACTTTCATTGCCTATTGATTTTTAGGCTTCTTCAAACAGCCGCGAAACGATAGCGCGACTCGACACTTGTAGAACCATTTACATGAAGTTTCGCGTCGCGCTAGTCTGCACGAGCCTTTAAGCATACCAAAATTGCAGTCGAGAGAATGCGTTCCTGACACCTATCAATGCGACAATTCTAGTAACTAATAAAGATCAAACTCGCAAAACACTTAAACCCTTTGAAAATAAATAAATAATACACTTCGGGGCCCCCCGACTGTAAGTGTATTATTTATTTCTTAACTTTTCTTTGTACAAGCTCCATAACTCAAGTAATAATGAGTTATTTAATGGAAAAATATGTTTCTGCTGTAATATTTTTATTCTGATCTCTTTCAGGCTAAGCAAACATTTTTTGCCAAATATTATCGTATTGTACCATAAATAAAAATAATGATGATAGATTCTTGTAACAAAAACGTGTTTTCTTTAAAAGTTGCCCACGTTCTGCTTTATAGCTATTTTGAACATAATTCACAATAATTTGAAATTTAAGGCCAACGCACATTGGCGGCTGGGCAGGGTATTTAAAAATTATCAACATTAATTCGTACGTATCTAATGGTAACAAGATGTAAGATTCCAAAGCTCGGAGACCGACCGCAGCACGGAACATCACGGGAAATCAATTTTCTGCGGTATTGAAGAGCGCACTGTAGGATGCGGCGACAAGCGTCGCGTTGGGACGCGACAGGTAACGGCAGGTTACGACGGCATGTGCCGGAGTCAGCTAGCATATAAACACGGGGAGAAGCAGTGCACTGCTTCTCCCTGCTTTCATGCCGGTTACCCTCTGATTTACCCTCCTGGATGCAGCGGGATGTCATTTGTTATCCATTAAGTAGTGCGCCGGCGGCCGCTGGCGGCATCGCAAATCATAAGTGCGCTGGCCGACGGCAAATCTTCCTCATTGCCATCCTCGTCGTCCGCCGGTGTGCGCTGGCCTTAATGATAACAGAACTTAAGTGTCTGCTGAAAATATTCCTTAGCTCTTAAAATTCTTTAGGCTCGCAAAATATTACACCAAGATGTAAAGACGGGTGGATCAAAGAAATTGCGTGTCTAATCCAATCGGGGAGCAGCGAAGAGTGTTTATAATCTTATAAGATGGTGGGTGTCTTAAGCGACTTTTCAGGGTTCTTTGTCCAAGGTACGAAGAAAACAAATAATAAATACTGGTTTTGCATAACATCGTCACGCTCTGTATCTCCCGAAGGGTTAGATAGAGGTGCATCTACAGTTCCCTTATATTTCGCCAGGTCCCATGCTATAGAATAGAATAGAATATTTATTCGAGTAACCAAGACTCAACAAAATTGTTAGTAAAACTTACGACTATGTTAATAAACACAGACTATACACAAATCAAGGAAAACAATACAAGAAACAACGGTTGGCCACCGTTGCGACATCCCATGAAAGACGGTACAGCAGTGACCCACGTATACACAGTCCAGGCGACTCGCAACCATGCCTAAGACACTATTGGAGCTGCCCCACACCCTGCGCACTAGGGAAGCGCACCTTTTACGCATTGTTGCGTTAAAGCAATCTACACGCGCATCTGCGAACATCCCTGACGCACTACAGAAACGGGGTAGCCCCACCAGTATCCTAAATGCATTGTTATATTGAAGGGCCGAGCCTGTTGCTATTGAGATTTTTTTATGAAAAAACCCCATTGACACTTTGCCGGACCCGGGAATCGAACCTACGACTTCATGCTTTGCAGTGGCACTTGCGACTAACAAGACAGAAAAATATTTTTTTTACGAAACTCAAAATCGGTAAATCTATCGGCTGTTAAATCTCACGATTGCTGCCGCTTTCTGTTGTAATTGGTTGGGGGAAATGTCAATAGCTTATCAAATTACTTGACGTGACTCAACATGACATGATATTTGACTTCAGAGTAATGGGGCAAACCCTATTGAAAACTGTTGTCGAAAAGCGATACATATCAATATCATAATCATTATCATTATCATCATTCTCCTGACCTTATCCCAATTTATTTGGGATCTGTGCAACGTGTCTTTTCCTTCCATTTTTCTATCGTCGTCATCTCTAACATTACATGTCTGTCCAAATGTCACTAAAGACTTTCTCAATATCTATTATTGAGAAAGTCTTTAGTTTTTTTTCCTAGGTTGTTATTGTGCTATAAAACTTGCCATTCTTACAAAAACCAGTACGGATCCCACAACAGGACCAATCCTCCCACTAGGCTTTTGTTTATCGCTTATCGACTAGCTATAAATAAATCTCAAGAATCGATTCGCTAAAATCAAATCAAAGCGAACCGATCATGTCTCGGTTACGTAAAGATAAACTTCCTTTCCGACCTTCCTTACCTAGTCATTAAATACAGTTTGTATTTAAAACTGTGTCAGAAAACGGTGCAAACAACATTTTATAGAAAAAATTACATCAGGGGCTCAGAGTCCATAGCTCAAATGGAAATAGAAAGTGGTGTGTGTTACACCACTACAATGAGTTACGTCAGTTAGAAAATTATGCGCTTGCGACGAATGCCATGACTACGAGTGGAATACCAGTTTGATTAACCTAGTGGTCTTCTTTCGTTGAGTCGTGTCGGTATACTGTTATCGATGGTTATGTATGGTCCTAATGTTTATGGGATTATCGTGATTATGAAATCGAATCGATATTATTATGATGCTATTGTGAAATACTCATTTTGGGGCTGACCCCAATACCAATAGCCGGATTTCTCAGTGACATGTAAGGTCCACTTCTCCTTGTTGCTGGTCATAGTTAACTTGGTAAGTGGCAATTAGGGTTGCCAAAAACCTAAAAAGTCTAACTTCGCATTCGGCTGGGCTCTTACAAAAAAGTAATTGGGTGCCCTAATGATATTTCGCAGCCTTGAATTTGGTCTGTCCGATGTCGCCCGAATAAAGGACAGGCTGGTCTTGAAAATAAATTGTCTGGCAAGAATCTAAGACCGAGGTTCAATTGGAAATTAATTTGATCTGAAACTAGGGTCAGATTGATCGGAAGGGATTTGAAAATACTTTAATTTTGTCATCTACTTGAGGTGTAAGTATCCAAATGTGAGACTAATCTAGTCCGCCTGGTCCCGGAATTCCGCTTCATCTGCCCAAGCAAGACCGGTTATTTTGGTGAATGCTTGGTACCTACGTCCTGGTCTAGCGATGAACGTCTTAAGGCTGAATCATTATAACGATGGATTCATTCGTCTCCATAAAACAAAAGGGACTTAGGGGACTTCCATTAATTACGTGAGGCAATTTTGGCGAGTTTTCGGCCCCCACCCCCGCTCTGGTGAGATGTCGTGAGATTTGGCTCGACCCTCCCCCGCCCCAAAATCTGACGTGAGGTATTTCAAAATAGGGCGGGAAATATGGAATAGATAGGGCGGGAGGAAACGCCTGGGTGTTTCCATTGCGAAGATCGCCCAGAGGACACGGTGGAGCATACGGTGGAGGTCTGCCCAGCTTGGGCGGAGCAACGCCGTGTCCTCGTGGAGGTGATCGGCGGCGGCGATCTCTCGCGTCCGACCCTGGTCCAGGCCATGGTACGGAGCGAGAGGGCATGGCTGGCAGTCGCCTCCTTCTGCGAAGCAGTTATGCTCGCAAAGAGGGAGGCGGCGCACGTGAGGGAGATGCAGTACATGCGCCCTCACAGCCGTGGCCTTCGCAGGAGACGCCCTGGGCGTCGGGAATCCCAGGCTGGTTCCCGGCCACCGTAGGCACGGGCTTGCGGACGGCGAGTAATGGGTACCTCGCTGTCCGGTAAAGACCAAGCCCGGGTCGACGGCGCGTTGTGTTCCACGCGCGCCTCAAAGAGTTGTCAGCAGCAACAGAGGGGCCCGCAAGGGCTGGTGCCTGCCGGGGGTGCGGGTTGTTCGAAAGAGATACCGCCGCCCCTGGCACACAGGCAACTGAGGGAACACGGGTGGGTTTTAGTCAGTAAAAGTCTGACACGCCCTCCCGCTCCACCCAGAGCGGGAGAAGTTATTTGATGATTTCCCACCCAGAAAAAAAAAAAAAAGGTATTTCAAAATGCGTATTTTTTGTGTTAATCTATGCTTATTTGCGATGGATTTATACATTGCGTTTGGCTGCTTGGCTGGCCGGTGGTGGTTTAACAATTGAGAACCTACTGTGCTACTTTGTGGCGGTTGCATAACCGCCATAAATATGATTTTGTGGTATTTAGCTATAATGGCGGAAAAACATGTTTCACTTAATTTAACCCAGTTTTCTCGCAATTTTAAATTGTTTCTTTGTGGAATAAAATTTAAATTACGTGATATTTGCCGAGACCACCCCTGAGATCCCCCTCATGTAAGATTGGGTGAGATTCGCCTCGGACCCCCGCCCCCCCCAAACGCCTCACGTAATTAATGGACGCCGCCTTACAACCTTATCTTCAAACGTTATTCCGTTAGTCCATTATGGGTTTTTCTATCTAGAGTTTCTCAGTATCAGCCCGGAGTCTGGATTTGTGCCCGGTTGATGGCAATAGGCTCACCCCCTATTACATGGGACTTAAACATAACTGGTGAAATGTGGGTAGTACTATAGGTAAACCTCTGCCCAATCTTTCGGGGAAACAAGGCGTGATATTATGTATGTAGGTACATATGACTCTACGCAGTACTTAGGTACTCACAAGTCACATTATGTTGCACCCATTTAATTGTGTAACTGTGTACTTGCTAATTAACAAACTTTGGATAATGAGACTGTTTAATATGTACCCACTAGAGGCGGTCGTTGAATCAATAAACTGTTTTTTTTTAACGACTTTACATTCGTCAACGAGATAACTGTTAATCATCAATGAAACAACAGGTTGAAAATATTAGCTGTTAATTTACGTCAACGCAAAAGACGCATTAGTTCAATAGTCATTATTTCCAATTTTTTTCCAAATTAATTCAGTTCCAAATGAAATCAGTTGAAAATAAAATGCTGCTAATGCTGTTAATTTACGTCAACGGCTCAACGTATTATTTCGCTATAATTTTATTAATTTCTGAGAATCAACTGTTTGTATTGTAAATGTAAATATTAGTTGATTTGAATGTATATAAAACTAGCTTTTGCCAGCAGCTTCGCCCGCGTGGAGGTCGGTGTATTATACATATAAACCTTCCTCTTGAATCACTCTATCCATTAAAAAAAACCCGCATCAAAATCCGTTGCGTAGTTTTAAAAATTTAAGCATACATAGGGATATAGGGACAGAGAAAGCGACTTTGTTTTATACTATGTAGTGATGAAATGATCTTTTAAGTACGCCTCCATACTATTTGTACCCAGCCAGTCCTAAGCCTGGAAGGAGTACGAAGGGAATGTCATTATATATTTTTTAATTCTTATCAAATTCATTATTTGCAACAAAATTGTCAATGATTGAAAACGTTGAAATAAATTAACGCTAAACGCTACCGATTGAACATTCAAAACCTGTTAATAATTTAACAGCTTTTTAACCTGTTGACCATTGATGATTAACAGTTAAATTAAATTAACCAAAAAACCGTCAATGACCCACCTCTAGTACCCACTTTGCAACAATATAAATGGAATTCAATGTGAAAGCAATTGCTTTACTAACAATTATGAACTACACAATTGAATTGTTGTTGTCTACAATACAACGTATTCATTTCATTGTGGGTCTTCTTGTTGTTAATATATTAGGTAGTAGTAATATCATTTTGTTTGATATTAACTCGGGGAATAGTTCGAGGGGCTCGTGGCTAAGTAACAACAGCCACACAGGTTGATCGATCAGGTTAAGCTACGCTTGCCGCGGTCAGCCTGTGGATGGGTGACCTTATTTACATACTGAGACACCTTCGTGCCACGGAAAGCACGTCAAGCTGGTGGTCCCGGCTGTTATTCGTGGGTTTTTGACAGTCGCTACGGGATAAGTGACAACCAGTCTTACCAAGGGGTACCGTGTTACCCATTTACTGGGTTGTGGACGTAAGATAGTCAGTCAGTTGCTCCTCGTAAATTACTGGTATTCAGCTGCATCCGGTTAGACTGGAACTCAAAAATAGTGGGGAGAAGGCTAGGCAGATGATGATTAACTGCGGGAATAGACTCGGGTTTTATAAAGAACTTGAGAAAATTAAAACTGTTTGGAATTATTATCAAGCTCTGGCCAAATAGCGAATCCTGCGCGGTGTGCGGGACGAAATTTGCTCGCGCCGTTTGTGCCAATTAACTTGTATGGAGATGTTCAAACGGCGCGAATAGTCGCGTGACTTCTTTATCACAAATAAGGGTCTAGCCACACTAAGGCGAATCCCGTAAGAGAAGTGTGGTGCGGTTGCACGCATTGATTATTTAAAGGCTCCCGCAGAGACGCGACGCGATGGTGCGACGCGAGTCTGGTAGTACAAATTCCACGAAGTTTTCATTAAAATAGTTCAACTAGTGTCGTAATTGTAGTGTAGTAATTATAGAGTACCACCATAAGGAAAAGAGTACAACAGTATATTTTTAGAGTACGGTCGGCAACCCTAGGTGTGTGTGCTGTAAATGTCCACTCACCAGTTCTTGGCAAGGGCGCATCCTGTTACGACAGCAATAACAAGAAACTTCTCATAGGAATCAGGAACGGTGGTCATGACCATCCATAGATATATCAGGAACAAAAAATGGCAAATTCGAAATTTAAGTCGAATAATATCATGGTGTTTCATAAATTAGTTATCCTTTTTTTTTCGATTTAACTTTGAAAACGAGGCAGTAAAGGAAATTGCGGTGATCCACATTTAATATTTATGATGTAGTCGTAAAAGCACATCCTGTTTCCTAATGTGATTAAAAACTGATTCTTAAAGATTATTTACTATATAAAGGCCAACGGTTAAATTATTAGACACATTGAAGAAGAGACATTCCAAGTTAAAAAAAATGCAAATATTAAATTTATTATTTTCCTGTGTAGTTAAAAAACTATATACAACATACAAATTATTCGACAAAATAGTAATTATATTTTCCTTGTGTCCTTTTTTTGGCAAAAGTCTCCCAATTTTTCCTTCCAAACCTTACAGAGGCTTTTGCGGTTCCCTACCACATTTGTCCTGCAAACAAATAATTATAATATACATCATAATCATTAATCAACTTGAAAGCTGAGTCACCATGCCACCTGTCTATAATTAGTATCGTATGACAGTTCGAACCCCTTTCTATCATGATGTCATACTCATTATGTAAACAGTATCTATTGCCTCAATTAATAACGGGAAATGTCGATATTGAATATTTGTAGGTCTTACTGTCTGTGTTTACCTTTCATTAGTAGATTCTTCTTCATTTATATTTGTTATGGTGTCCTTCATATCTTTGACGTGAAGGAAATACTATCACTAGAATTATAATTCAAAGTAATGTTTTCTCTTTGGGAATGTTCCGATCCTGGGGGTCACTCTCTAAGCACGAAATCTGTAATCTCGGTCGAAGTTACGGGCGTTTCCTACTCCGTATCAGTTACGGAACTGTGATTCGGTTGGGGCCCAAACTAAGAATGAATTACTACACGATTTTACAGTTGTCCCTACTCTACGCTTTTACCCGTCCAAAAACGTTAATTAATCAGCTGTAGGAGTCACTTCGAAGTTTAGAACTATTTTCGGACAGGCCCGTATTTTCGTTGATGGAGTTAGAGAGTAGCCCCCTGGTTCGAAGCGTCACCTATCGTACTAATGCGAGTTTTTTTAAATTTTGTTTGTATCCATTTTACTTTAATCGCAGCGAGCATATCCTGAACTCGACATATGCGTGGGTTCGATCATAACTGAATATAGACCAAACCTTTATTCGAGACGCGACCATGCTTCTACAATACCAAGATAACTGAAATGATTGCTGCTAATTCTAGCACATTCTCACACAACTGACACAAATTAGCGTCCTACCTATGTAATAGACGAGATGGCTCCATTCCCATTGCTCGCGTGTCAAATTCTATTCTATGCGCACGCGATATTTTGTTATCAGTCATGTAAAAACATTCGCTATTTATACGCCACATTACACCAGCTAATGCCTGTAATGAACGTGTGTACATCCATCACACAGTTGTTCACCAGTTATCGAAACATGACTGATTTGTTTGAATTAGTCACAGTTTTTCATGTTCTAATTCTTGGACACGCTTAAGCAATTTGTCGGTTTTCTGTAGACTGAATCCGATTCTCATTTTTCTTTAGTCTGTTGGTCGTTACAAATGAGCTAGCACTTTTTGTTCGTCTGGATCGTTGTTCCTTTTTATAATGGTTCTATACTTTTATAGACTATACGACGGCTAAAATTCTCCGCTTATCTTGAATAGTTTAAATGCCAGATGCTGAGATACACGCTTATGGCATTGAAAACTTTTTAACACTGTTCTCGTGTTTCAATAAAAGAGACGTTCCTTCAACATTAATTATAAAATGTATGTTATAAAATAATTATATATATTTTTTCTCTCATTTCCAGTTTCATCGAACAAGACAAAGTGTCCGGCTTCTGGACATGGATGTTCGTGTTATCGAAGCTGCCGGAGTTAGGCGACACCGTGTTCATAGTTCTACGTAAGAAGCCCCTCATCTTCCTGCACTGGTACCACCACATTACCGTCCTACTATACACCTGGTACTCCTTCACGGAGTATACGTCCTCGGCGCGCTGGTTCGTCGTCATGAACTATTGTGTCCATAGGTAAGACTCCTCTATTTGTTTTAACTATATCATTAAATATATAATTTGTCTCTTGGATTTTCTTAATGTCCATAGTTATTCCTTTGTTTATTATAACTTTATCTTTAAAAATATATACTCCCTGAGGTGGAAGCTCCACCTCAGGGAGTATATATTTTTCAGCTCATCATTTATAATAAACTTGTTTTGTAGACTCTTGTTACTATATAGTTAATAGTGATGGACCGACTAGTCGGCCATATTTGTAGTCGGCGACTAGTAGGCTAAAACCACCAACTAGTCGGCCTATTTTTCTCGTATTAATATGGTAAAAAAAATTAAAAGACGGTGATTGAAATGAAATTGAAATCTTTACGTTATATTTTTTTTATTATAGAATCAGTTTTACAGTTTACTTTCAGTGCAATCAGGAAATTAGGATGTTAAGGAATAGAAACCATTCGTTTGGTCCATTAATTAATTGGACTTAGATCCAGAAATTAAATACCGAAAGTAAAATTAATTAATACTTCTAACAAGAAAAAAAAAAATCTTTAGCAATTAAAAAAATATTGGCAATAAGTAGGTTTGCCATTTTGAACATTGCCGATGTCACTCGAACTCAACCGAAATTAATGATCGGCTAGTCGGCTAGTCGGCCAATGTCATAGTCGGCCCATCTCTAATTGTTAATCAATTTAATGTGTCCCTACATGCTGTCAATCTATACTAGTAGATGATTAACTTCTTTGATGGATCTTCTGTTTACCGAATTAAGTAATGACCGTCAGGGCATGTACGGCTATCGAAGCTCATTGTATAGAGTAGTATGTTAGCATGGAAACAGCCATAGAAGGCTTTGTACTTAAATTATGTCATGCAGCCATATAAATTGATTGAAAGATAATGGACGCACTTTTGAACTGTTTCTTTTACAACGTCATCAGTGCCTAATAGAGCATCCATATAAATGATCGGTGCCAAAAAACGGAAATCATAAATATAAGTTCATGGTTAGAATATCCATAGCATCGGATGCTGAGCACTATTTTAAGCACGATACATTAAAACTAGTTTACATTCTCTTTACCGGTCTCCGTATGAAAGTTCCGCTTGCAAATGCAAATCTAAAACTGAAACAATGTCAGTTGGGTATCCAAAAAAAGCCAGTTAGCAGACACTGTCAATCGCCATTTGCAATTTAAGATCCTCCCACACCGGCTTTGGCATTAAACGAAGAGATATGGATGTCCCGTTGAGTTTCTATAGTGTCGATAACATCTAAATTGAACGAATTATTCTTAAAGGAAGTCGATTCATTGGTCTAATGGCAGCCTTTGGACCTTGAGACGTTAGAATATTCCCAGGTCGGCATTGTGTCATTGAGTTTTAACACTAGCAAAATGTTTCGAAGAGCTTAGAATTTTGAGTGTGTCCAATGCACGTACAAGCCCTGGGAAGGCTTTTGCTATGCCACATTTGATAAAAGCCTGGCCGATTATGATATTTCAGACTTAAATACACGGCGGAAATGAATCGCCTGTTGAATGCAAAAACTAGAAGCAAGTGATGGAGCTATAAATATTGCTCGAGTGACATCACCGCAGGATCAAGGTAGACAATTGAGGAATGTTAAGAATGCCACGTTGAATAGGGCACTGGGAGTCTATCTTAATCTTGGTTGATAATGGAGCTATTAAAGCAATGGGTGATGTAGGGCATATGTTAAGAAAAACCGTAACAATGTCATATATGCGAACTAGTAGACCTCAGATTTCTCCCGGCTGCTGAATCCTCCGGGTATTTTTTAGGCTCGACGGCCCTACTAATTTCAGAGAACAATAACAATCAAACTGAATGACTAGGTCTTTTCAATGGCTCCATCCATCTTTCCCTCAAGAACCTAACCTGTACCTGACACAAAAGTATTCGTTGTGGAGGTTTAATGAATCGTGAATGATTGATGAACGGATCTGAAATTGGTTGAAACAACACCTGATTTCAAATTAAATGTTTGCAATAAATCAGTCAGTGGGCGATAATGATAAGAAAATGTAAGTCAAAGGCGTGGCCAATATTAAATAATTATGTTATCTCAATAATAAGTATGTAAGACATGCAATCGTCATGCGTGATAGTATTTATTTGGATAACATTTTTGCAAGGTCAAAGAAGCAAATGAGTAGTGAGTTTAAAAAAAAACAGTTCTTGGCATATTACTACCCGACTACGGCGAAGCAAAAAGGAGAGTTCATATATTATGTTCCTGCATAACTTCTAATCATAATTTGCAAAGTGGCATATGACTATGGCTTTGGGTTTTTCTTATTTCTTACTTTTTAGTGCGTGATTTCCCAGTCTGGTTTTAGTTTTAGAATTTTAATTTTAATAACTTCCGAAAATCCTGCAAATAAGGTAAAAAATGTTTTCATCGTAGTTCCCAAGTTAACCTTAGAATCGCTTGTAGTACTAGCGATTTTCGCAGAAGCGTGGTATTTGATCCCAACAAATTGCTCTATTCATAGCGGGGCCTGCAATTGTAGTCGACTTCCTAAGTATAATAACTAACGAGTAGTATCATTTATGTACACATTTACCTGCATGGTCCGTTTATCAGCCGTCGTATGGGAACTAAATAAAATAGTGAATATTATATTGAATACTAATTTTGAGTTAACAATTGAATAATGCATTTGATCAACCTTGAGACGTATTTTTTTGCAAGCAATATTATAAATGAGAATGTCTGTATTCATTTTGAATATTTTTAAAATTAGTAGATAAACTACTAAGCGGTTGTATTTTTTTTTTTGACGTTCTCTATAATAAAATATTTTTATTTTTTTTCCTAAAAATTACCTAATATTGTGTTGTTTTTTTTCTAACCTTTAAAAGAATAAATATCTTATCAGTTGGTAATTTAAGACTCAGACATGTCCTAAAAGTCTGTTGATAAAAATAAAAACGTTTTTGGGAACCCAGACATGAAACGAGAGGTTGAGTCGAGGGGAGGACATTATATAATTTATTCCAATTTAAATGTTTATGATTAATTAGTAATTACAAAACGAGTCGTTTACATTAACAGCTATTATATCACGTTATTAAGAGTAAACAATAGACTACGATTATTGTAAATAACAATAAAAACTACAATTAACCCATTAAGATAAGAAGTAGTGGTACAACTATTTTAAACCAGTTAATAAACTGATTTTATAATTGCTTCCACGTTTAATACTTTTGACGCAGAAAAACAATTAAGTTGTCAAGGGGCAAAAGATTTGCTGTGAAGATATTTAATTATTATTTATTAACAACCTGTGCAGAGCGTTCAGAGAGCAGTGATGGTTCAGTGGTATCGGCCCTTACTTACCTTACCAGTAAGTAGCCCAGACAGACGCCTGTCTGCCTGGGTTCGAACGCATCACCTACTTACCTAAAGTGCCTACTTTACTTTGTGTATTTAATTTCGTCATGACTGCTCTCAAAACGGTGAAGAAAAACTCGTGAGGAAATAGTCATGTCCTAGAAGAACCAAAAATTCGAAGACATGTGACATCTACCAATCTGCACTGGGCCCGCGTGCGGGATTACGGTACGCGCCCTCTCACAGAGAGGAGGCCGTTATCCCGGCAGTGAGAACTTTATAAGCTGATTATGTAACAATCTGTGAATATTAAAACACGTAAAAACCTAAACGAATTGTTCGCAGATAATACAAGGAAAAACGTTACCTATCACAAATCTAAATTGCTAAATCTCTCTAATGATCGTTTTTTCCTGTTTCCAGTGTAATGTACTCTTACTACGCGCTGGTGAGCATGGGCAAGTACCCGCCGAAGATGCTCGCGATGACCATCACGGTGCTGCAGCTGTCGCAGATGATCGTCGGCTGCGCCATCAACATCTGGGCGCACAACTACATGGCCACCTCCACACCCACAAGCTGTCACATCAGCCAAATCAACATCAGACTCTCCATGGCCATGTACTTCTCGTACTTCGTCCTCTTCGCACAGTTCTTCTACAAAGCATACTTATCCCCCAAAACTGGCAAAAAGGCCAAGTCCGAACCTGAACCAATCCCAGACGTTCCTAGCAAGCAAGTGAATTACAATGGTTACCCGCGGCAAAGGAACGGCGTTGTCGCGCACTAGTCGTCGTCACATTGTGATATGTGCTAGTTATATTGTACAGGTTATGGCTGTTATTTATTTGGTCACGATTGGGCTCGACTGCCGGTACTATGTAGTCCTCCATTCAGTTACAGAATGGGGACGAGGCCGTTGCCAATATCCACCAGTGTTATACTGAATGACTTACATTTATCCTCACTGAATTTTAAATGTCCTACGAATTTATGAGTATTGCATAATATGTTTGTTATGTGTGTCGACTGTGTCGGCGGTGGGCCCAATCGTGGTCAGTCGACGCTGGAGACGTCGCCTGCGTTACATTCCACGCTAGATCGACTGTTTGCTTGATGCATGGCTCTTGTTAACACTGACGAAAACTACCGACTGTCCGAATTATACGAAACTTAAGTGTTCCTTTACGTTTAAACTGAACAGTTTTATTTCAAAAACTGTTAGGACAAGAACTTTCAAATAAAACTGCTGACTTGTCTTCTGAGCATACGTGGGTATCGTGCTAGAACAAATATTTTGTTAGTGTATAAATTAGACTTTATCCACTTGACAAATCCCATATTTAAGTATCTGCCATGAACTGGCTATGTACAAAATAGATGTAAATACTCTTTTCTGTTCAAAATGCCTAAACTAACCTAAGTTTTTAGGCCAAAAGCGACTTAACAGCAGTTTGGTGTAATTCCAACATTCGGGCAACTTCGTCAGTGGTCCATTGATAGTGGCGGCGCTCTCATGGTGTCAAATACATGCTTTTATATAGGATCTGCGTACCGATGATTTAGGATACGTGTTATCGAGGTTAAAGGCTGCATCGAATTGACAGAATGTCCATATTTATACAGTAAGACTCCATTTTAGAGTCGTGTACAGTCGTTTTAAAAATGTTCTGCAATGTTGTAAATAATGTAATGTCTAATGTTATATACTTATAATGAATGACATACATCTTGCCATTTTTATGTTGTATTTTTATGTTTCAGACTATTTAAAATCAGTCTTTCTTTTCCTATGTTTTACTTATCCTTTGTTTGTAAAGGTTTATTTGAGTACATTTAAATTCATGTTATGTTTTTATAACTTTTGTTTCTTAAAATAAACATGAAACAATTTCGATGCAGTTAGGTCGTGACTATGTTTAATTGCAGTTTGCAAAATATATTTTTAGTAAATACTAGTTAATAATGATGAAATGAGCCATTACGTAAATATAAATTGTTACAAATAGTAGTATATAATATTTGACAAATTACTTTACGACAGGGTCTCAGATTAAGTTAATTAAGGATTTAAGTTTGACGTAGTTTGGAATCTTCGGAATTTAATTGATCGATTAGTTGAAGATTGATTCTAAGGGACCCTGAATAATTTACAAGGATTTTTAAATTGTTCAAATCAGATTATGGTTATGGAAGTATAATATAGTAATACATTCCCAGTATAGAAATGTGTGAGAATTATTGTTTAAGGGATCCGTACAAATCTTTTGTTAACTATTGGAATTTTGTACACTTTCCTAAATTATTGTTTCATCAAGACCTGTATAAAAGCTCTACTTTGTTGTTATTGTGTCGTATTTATTACTTAAAGAAAAAAAACTTAGTGATTTTTTTAAATAATTTATTTTTAAAGTGATAGTTTTACCTATACACTTTGTAAATGTTACGATGTTTTGCGCTTCGTGTAAGCCGTCGAGTGCGGTGCGTAGGAGTAATACTTTGATATGCTTGTCAAACAAGTGCACAAAGTGTAATTATGTAATTCCTGATAGTGGAATAAGCAATAAAAATGCAAAGTTTCGGTTAAATTGACAGGGCGCGTTTAGTGTACATTTTGAGGAAAGTAATTTTAATATCGGCACACATTCTTTAATAAATCTAGTTGTTTAGATTTAGAAAAGAACGTGTGCTTCAAACGTAACGCGCCTCGGATAAACGGGCGAAAGAATGTTCAAATCAACACTTCACGCACTTACGTTAACGTGTGTGTTAACGTTATCGCGTGAAAGCTTAACAACCGACGGCATTTATGTAACGTAAACGCGGTCGTTGTGAATACATAGACTTAATTAGATTTAGTCGACGCTGATATTGGACTCATACAAATTATTATATAAGGCGTCTATTCAAGTCCAAACGCGTTCACGATTATCTAATGTCGACTACGTCGGCGACCCCACTGTTGTGATGAATAAAAATTAGACTCGATTTATCCGTTAAATTAAAACTACACGAAAGCTTTGGATAAACGAAGGAACGCTAAATAGCGATATTCTAACTTCACTATTACTAAATTAGTATAGATAATGCCCTATAACTGTCCGCTGATTGACCTTTTGGTGGTGAAATGGCTCGCGTTTAATTTATCGCTAGGGGTTATTTGATACTAAATATAGGAGCTTAATTGTTGAAGTGATTAAAAACTAAGCTCATATTTAAAGTGTCAAATAGGCTTAGTCGCGGTATCTCCTCAAGTTGGGCCTTACAACGAGTCAGTGTGCAAATTAGCATAGTTATTAGCAAAGGTCAATTTCGTCTAGTACCGTTTATAGAAGTCACAATTTTAATATACCTAGGCTATTACAAATAGGCTGTTATTATTGTCCAGTTCATTGCTTTGTCATTAACGGTGGTGAGTTCTAGGAGTACTTTTAGTATTAACAATCGACTCATAAGGTGGGGAGTGACTTTAGATATAATCGGGAATCGGGAATTAGGTACTTAGTCCGAACTAAAAACAATGCAGTTGAGCTATGTAGCCTTTAATTTCGCCACCTCTAAGAAAGTACATTGCGAAGTGTTTATTTTGTATCATTTTTTTTTATCCGCCTTTTTATTTATTTTGTTTGCGAGATCATGTCAACGTCTACAGAAATTCAATGAAGGAGATTAATCATTATATCGTGCCGACATTCAACCCAGTTGAAAAATGCTATTAGCTAATCTTGTCAATGAAAAGCTACTTCGCTTGATGATCCTTTGACATTCGCTTAGTATGCAGCTCGACTTTGACGTTATTTTATTTTGAAGTCACTGCGATGGACTTGAATTATCATCACAAACTTTATTACAATTAATTCAACAACATGTTTTATAATATTATCTACGTCAACGAATTTATAAGACCAAGCGCTGTCAAGGGGTTAAAATTGCAATAAATGCATACTTTTTTACTATTATTTGTCTTTGAAGCACTTTGTATTCTGAATTGATTCAGAATATTATTATTATATTTCATAAAACTCTTATTTCGTCGTGTACACTACAAAAATGATTATGATGTAACCTTGTCGAACCCCTGACTTTCATTTCTGAGAAATGATTCAGGGTAATAATAATTAATAAAAATGTAATCACTCACGCATTTATTATGTAATATATTTTCGCATTTACAAAGAAAACTGTTGTTGTAAATGTTCTCAGTAGAACTAATTAGCGGTTACAGTTCCATATTCAATAAAATATTTTAATAAATATATTTTTGTGAAAGAAGTTTTGTGGTTACAACGTGCAGAACTAAAGATATAGCGACAGAGCATTGTAATCTACAACCTAAAGTGGAAATATTCTTGCATTCATTAATTTGTATTTTCTGGGCAAATAAAGAGTTATGCGTAATCATTATGTTTGTTTGATTATTTATTATTTTTTCTTCCAAATGGCTTGTAATAGATATTATTATGTGAGGCCGTGTCACAGTAACCTAAATACCTACGCTACCTACCAACCACAGATTCAGACTAGTACAGCTTAGAAGTTTTTTATAATGTCTTGAGGCGAAATAATGACTCCATAGAGAGTCTATTGATGCAGGGCAGTGGCCACGCGGTAGGTTACCGATGAGGTGGACCGATCAAATTAAATCCGCTGTTGGAGACCCAGTAAATGAATGCACCAGGCTAATCTAACACCACCAGACGAAGAGATCGTGAGACGAATTACGCCTAAAGCAGCGATTGGACACTATTCATCGTGACTACGACCGCTCTGTCGAGCGAGAGTAAAGAAGAAGTGGTAGGGTAGGTGTAGTACCGTACTACACCTGCCGATATCGTTTTATACTACTACAGTAGTAGTTTAAATTCTGCCGTTTTGGCTGATCTTCACCGCTTAGTTGCCGGGGCTGCGGCCATGGTCACTCACATATGGAAAACGAATGTACAGACGCCAGCACAATCAAGCTACTCCAATCTGTCAAATTTCTTTGATAGATTTTCAACTTTATTACAAAAGTTTAAGGTTCATGTTCAATTAGGAAAATTTGAGGTAGGTTGGGGTAGCTTGATGTGCTGGCGTCTATACAGAGCATCATTTCAAAATGCAGCGGGAAAACATGGGTTGCTATGATTTATACTAATACTATAAAGAAATTTAGTTTTTTATTATTTAGTTAGTTTAAAGGCCTCAATAGAAAATAAGTGTTTTCTAAAAACATTAATTGTAACACAGTGGAAAATTTTTATAATTTCTGAACGAACGCCCAAAAGCTGACATCTTTGACAATAATGACACTGACATTTTGATTTTGTCGCAACTCTCGCAATTGTCAAAATACCAATGAACCGTATTGTTCACGTCAATATTTTCACACTTTGTTTATAAAATCTATTCAACATGGATTTAATTGATAATGAGATCAGGCAGTGGGACGCCGCTGATGTGAAGGAGCAATTTGGTGACAACCTGACGCTGCTGCCCCTCAATGACAATATTAAGGAGCTTCAGACCATTCTGAGGGACAAGTGAGTGAGGTTACTTATCAGACCTTATGGCTTACAACCTTTGCATAGATTGGAAGATTCTTCAATATTTTAAATTCTGAGTTAAATTGGGTCCATTGACCCGTTCATTACCTACTGTCCATTTTGAAGAAGATTTTGGTGAACTTTTTGTGTGTTCTGTGCTATTTTTAGTAACACACACAACTATGATTTTGATGGCTCACGCTCGGTGAAATTGGCCTGATGATATACAAAATTACAATGTAATGTTTGGTCTTCAGTGCTATATGTAAAAAAAGTCCTATCCTAATCCTAACCTCTAACCCAATCAACAATAACAATGTCAATTTATTTACTATCAATAACGATTGACAGCAGCTGATAAAACACAAAAACATTTTTGGTTGCGGAATTTAAGATAACAATTTTCAACTTTTAATCATTACATTAACACATCATTTTAAATACATAGTGTGAAAATTTGATCATGCTATATTCATGATTCATTAAAATCAAAATTAAAATCAAAAGATATTTATTGAAATTAGGCTGAGAGTCAGCTCTTTTTGAATGTGAAAATTACATAAGACAATCCCTCCAAACGCCCTTCAGCACTTCCTAGTGATTTAGCTGGAATGAAGAAGTGGAGCAACAAACTCCCCAGCAGCACAGCTGTCTATTAAGTTAGAAGAACTTGATTCTATAATATAGGTAATTAACATTACGAAACACAAAAAAAAACATTAAATTCAGCCATAAAAAATAAATAAATTCAGCATTAAATTATGTCAGCTAGCACATGCCAATATACCAACAAAACGTTGAAAACTGTAGGTACATTAAGTACTCAAGCAGAAATAAATAATAATAAATATAAAAATAAAAATACGTAAATAGAACTTACAATCTAAATAAAAGCCTCCAGGCATAAAGGCCACACCATTTTTTTTTTTTGGCTGGGAAACTTCAAATAACATCTCTCTTTGTTAATTAAGTAGATATTAGACTAAGTTTTCTGAAGAATAAATAAATAACGCAAAGATCAGCCACTACCCCCCTCGCCATATTTGAGGGAAGGAGGCAACCCGACCCCCGACGCTACCGCAAGCAGTGACATCTAAGGGAGCATGACGAACTTGCTGCTGGTTGCACTGGCAAGAATAATATGGATTGTCGAGGTCGCTAGCTAACTACATATTGCATTACAACTCATTAAAAACATTGTAATGAGTAGATTAAGTCAACAATAAATGAAAATAAACTGAATTATAGTCATATAAAGTGAACTAACATAATTATATAACCTGTCAGTAGATAAGCTAATTCTGGTAATTGAATTTATATGTTATACTTTCAAGACTCAGTATTGCTGCGTTAAATTACTGGCTATCTGTATTTTTTTTTATTACCTATGTTGTTCCACTGCAAAGGCCTCCTCCAAGTCGTTTCAAGTACTTTTTTCCGCCCTCGTGGTACACGTCCAGGTCATGTCGCCACTGCTTTCTGGGCCCACTAAATAAATAAATAAATTTAGTCATTGCCCAAAACAGCGCAGCATTTTAAAGACAGATGACGCAATCTATACAATGTCTGAATTATATTAACACCATAAATCTACCTATTAATATGTAAAGCTAAAACGTTGTACCCTTTTTAACAATTAATAAAAAAAAAGATGGGTAAACGTTGACCACTGGGCAACTACTAGTACATATTAAAACCCATCAACCATGTATTTCCAGAAACACATCCCGCAGTGACTTCAAGTTCTATGCGGACCGTCTCATCCGGCTCGTGATTGAGGAGAGCTTGAACAAGTTGCCGTTCACCGACTGTGAGGTAGTAACTCCTACTGGGGCATTGTATAAGGGACTCAAGTATGGAGCTGGGAACTGCGGCGTGTCTATTGTCAGATCTGGGGAGGCTATGGAACAGGTAGGGTTGAAAGATAATTTAATTTTTATTTATTTTTATCATTCAGTCAATACAAAATAATGAAATGCTTGGTTTTATTGCATTGTATTGAAGCAATTTTAATCTTTTATGATGTACCATGTTAAATTGTAAATTCGTTTTGTTTTTATGCATATGTTTATGCTTATCCATGTTTATTATAATTCCTTATATTATTCCTTATGCTTATGCTGTAAGTTTTATTCATGTAGATAATTGTACTGTATCTCGTTAGTAATCCTTAAATAAATAAATAACACTTTTTTGTGACCAAAACCACTTTGCTTGAAAATATGCCCATACTGTGGTCTCCTACAAGTGAAGGAGCCCATTATTTATGTGTCATGTATTGTATATCTTTTGGTGGAGATCCTGACTAAATTAATTAAATATCAATCAAGAACCCTTCTAGGTTATAACACCAAAACCAACCAACGAATCTTCAGTGGTCCATGTTTAATGGGTGGCGGCAATCATTCCAAGCAGAAGTAGATTAGGTCTCCTAGTCTGTTCAAATCAAGAACCCTTTTACTAACAATAGTGGTTGGTTATTGCCAGTCTTTGCGAATAAAACTCATTACTTCATAATACCATTTCCAGGGTCTCCGAGACTGCTGCCGCTCAATCCGCATCGGCAAGATCTTAGTAGAGAGTGACACAGACACGCACGAAGCACACGTGGTATACGCGAAGTTCCCCGAAGACATCGCACGGAGACAAGTGCTGCTCATGTACCCTATCATGTCAACAGGCAATACTGTTAAACAGGTAAGATATTGTGTCTGACTTAAATAACTTTAAAATTAAAATAGGCAGTCATAGGGCTGCCGACAGAAGTGAAAACTTAAAACCCTGCACAACTAGGCTTGCTGGAGGGAAATATTCCGAATTATTCCCGTCGTAATATTCGCGAATCATTCGGGATGTTTGAGTAAAATTCGGTAATATTCCCCGAGAATAATTATTATTACAAGGAAAATATACCTAGAGTTCGACTATTGACCGCTAGTTGGCAACGCATCAACGCGTTATTAAACAAGACAAGTAAAAGTTGACTTTATCCTACTCATTTTAAAGTCCTACTTTCTTTTAAACTCAAACATATTGTTCTCGAAGATTCCAACAATGCACATGGTAACATGTGCATTGTTGGAATCTTCGAGAAACTGCTAGCTGACTGTAAAGTTAGCTACTCAATTAGAGATTACCGTTATCGATAATGAATTATCGATTTTTTAAAACTTACAATGTTCTCTTTGTTCTATGCTGTATCGGGAAAAATTTAACCCTGTGTGCGGTTTTAGTTTACCCTTAGTAATTAATCCCGTAGTTTAATATCTATCGCATAAAATGAAAGAAAATACACAACTGTATGTTTTTATGAATAGAATAGTTTTCAAAATCGGATCATTAGTTTAACATTACAAATCTTAAATATACTTTCTATGAATCGTAAGTATGTATTAGAATATATTTATATAAAACACTTGATTTCAAACATAGTAATATTTATTGACTCTAGCAGTTGCTGTATTTTGCTTAAAAATGAAACGGAATGTCGATAAATAAGTAAATAATAGTGGTACATCCCTATAGGAGGAGAAATAGTAATGACCTCGTTACGCAAATATAAATCTTAACCGTAACGAAATACAGCTTTGATGAATTATAGTGACATCTAGCGGCGGGTAGCGGAACTTGCTCATTAAACTATTCCGTGTGCGCTTTAAACGGAAAAGTAATAAATACGTAAAAAGAGTACACAATAAACAACTCTATAGTCATTAAACTGTGGTTTATTTCCAATTATGAGACGATTGACATATTTCTTGTTTTTATGTTCTGACGCGTTCATTCATTATTTAAGAGTAAAATACGATTAGTAAACTTCCGAATGTTTCTTGCATCTACTTAGATATGTACTTACGTAATAAGATTTTGTATGCGGTTTAGTTGTACAAATGTTATTTTGCGAGAATAATATGTACATATAAAGATAAATACGTGTCGATAAATATGTATCTAATATAAACTCATCTTACCTATCGTACTAAGATGAGTTTTAAAGTCAAAGTCAAAGTCAAAGCATTTATTTCAAATAGGCACTTAAAAGGCACTTTTGAACGTCAACATTTACATTAAAATAGAATTGATTCTAGTCGCCCCTTCCTAAATGTAGTTTCGTATGGAGAAGAATGGGCAAGAAACTCCACCGTTACTCTTTTAAAAATGATTTAACTACAATATTTAACATACATTCATTGTATAATTATGTGTGAAAACGATGCATCCAGAACATATTTGCGTTTATATTAGATACATATTTAATATTAAGTATCGAGGTAAGTACATAGTAAAACGGTAACTATTATATTATTTCAATTGGTTCTCATTTTTTGTTCTAGTTGAATACTGCCTATTCTATAAAGGAAATAAACTTTTTGCTAAAAAATCGTCGTAAAAAATTACGCAAGTAACCTTACGCAAGTACCTACTTATTTATTTAAAAAATACATTAGTTGCGTACATCGTAAAGCAAAAACACTTTTACGAAGTTAACTAAACTTGTACATAACACATACATAACATCAGCCCGAAATCGGGCCCATTCGAAATTAAACCATACAAAAATAATAAGTATTCACAAGTAGTTAACTAGGTACTTAAAGGGAAATATTCCCGCATAGTAGGTACGTAGGCATCGAAAAATACTTCGTTGATTTTATGAATGAACGGCCGCGGTGCTCGGCGGTTCACAAAGTTGTTCATTGCCTGCTAGATGGCGTTAATTCAAAAACGGCACGGCACAATATCTGATATACGGGGAGTCTCCTCAAGCTACCTACGCATAAATATGTACGTAATTACTGGGAATCATTTAATTCTTATTTCGTAATAAAATGTAGGTTACCTACTTCATCCTTACAATATTTATTTTACTCTGCATTCTTGCTGCGGTAGTATTCCTTCCAATCGAAATATACTTTGGAATGTTTCCGAATTATTCCGAAGTTTTGCAACGCTATGCACAACAAAAAAACAACACGTCAGTTTAGCATGTTTCAACATGACGCGAACGCATGAGTTTTGCCCCTACCAAATGTCGCTCAATGCGGCTGAAGAAGTTTTCACTTAAAAAATAAGTACCAAAGAATCTGAGAGAGCCCTGTCCTAATATTCCTGTAGCATTGCTTTTAACCAGAAGGAGATAACTGTTGTGAGTGGTTACGATCAAAACTGAGCTTAGTGCTGGTGACTTTTAAAGGTAAACGCACATTTAGGCGGGCCACACCTCATCGCAAAAATCCTTTTATAGTGCATGTCCCTTCGCCGTAATATTGTCTGTAGAATTTTCGTGCTATCAGCATTGCAGAGGAGGAAATTCTTTCGTGAAACGCATTCTACATCATTATCGGATGTTCCATTGCACACTACGGCGGCGGCGGGTCACCTCAATTTTTTGTATTGAAATCTGCGGCCTGATAAGCCTAAATATGCGCTTGCCTAAATTTGTTGCCCCGAATTCCAATATTTAACAGTGCCAACAAACATTACTTGAGCAACCCTTATCATTGTTTCTTTAATTCCAGGCAGTTAACGTGCTAACTCAGCACGGTGTAAAAGAAGACCGGATCATCCTATCCAACCTGTTCTGTACCCCGGCGGCCGCCCAAGCAGTCGTAGACTACGTACCTAAGATGAAGATGTTAACTTCGGAACTGCATCCCGTAGCCCCGAACCATTTCGGACAGAAATACTTCGGGACAGACTGATTTGAGTTTTAGCAAGTACTTATCTAGTTTTAGTTAGCTTTTTACTTTTTTGTTTTTTATTTGTGACGTATTTAGTGACATGTGCAAAGCCAGGCATATGTATTTAATGGCACGGCTAATCGTATCCACCTAAATGGTATTGTTTGGGCTTATTTTAGTTACACACTTTACGACTTCTTATGCCAGTTTTCACTGGACGACGACGCCTAAATAAAAGCGCGCTGTTAGATTTTTAACATTCGGCGCTAAGCCGAACGTTGGAAATCCAACGGCACGCTTTTATTCTTTCCTTCTTTTTAATAAATGAAGAACAGGGTGTAAAGTTTACTCATCCTCCGTAGAAAAGGGAAGAGCGATATAATTATATCCTAGTTGCGCAGTAACCTCTGCTTGCGCGATGTAGGATCTTGCGTGACATCAGTGTGCTGCGTAGTTCGTATGTGGCGATGTAGATGCTGCTACTTGATGTCGTCTAGTTTTAATGGAAACGGGCATTATAGTCTATTCGCGTTAAGAAAATCTACTCATCGTTGTCACTCAGCTTAGCCACGCCCCTTTACCAATTAGATCATAGTAAATTATAGTGTACTTTACACTGTACGACTTGCACACGTATGCAGTTAAGATATGGGATGAATATTCGCACTATGGCGTTACACAGACTTCTTTTGTCAAAAATAACACAAAGAAATCGTATGGTGTGTGTCTCGAAGAACAGCAGCCCTGCATCAAAGGTGTGATCTCTTGCCAAAGGTTGCAGTTTTATTTATTTTGAAGTATTTTGGAAAATAATTTTGACAAGTTTTAATTTATTTTGTATAGATTCAAAATGTATTTGTGTACTTACTTTAAAATTGTTTTGGTTCTGTCAGGTATTTTTAAGTTTTAAAACAAGAATGTATGAGTTGTAAAGCAAATTCGGATAGAATAATTAATTTCATGGAAAAATAAAATGGAATTAAAAAAGAAAATATAGAAGAAACATTCGCAATAATTACGATATGCAATATGCACAACATACAGACGCTTAAATTGACTTAATTTACTATAAAATAAATATATTATTATTATAAGGAGAGTTCTCAATAAACGGCTAGTTACTTTCTATATTTTTGCTAAATCGATACTTAAATGAATTATAATGACTTGAAAATGGCTACTTATATATAAAGCTTTATAGTAATCCACATCTCTAGGTCTAGTATTAAGTGAAATTGATCTATTTATTAGTATAAATGCTATACATTTGTGATAATGCAGAGAGGTACTAGTTAATAATGAAATGTATTTAGTCATATAACTAAATTCTTTCATTTGTAAATAAAAAATGAAGACCAGAAATGTTTATTTTTCATTGCAATCCGAGACAACACCACGCCCATTCCTTTCTCAGAAGGGTTTTTTTTTTTTTTTTTTTTTTCTGGGTGGGAAATCATCAAATAACTTCTCCCGCTCTGGGTGGAGCGGGAGGGCGTGTCAGACTTTTACTGACTAAAACCCACCCGTGTTCCCTCAGTTGCCTGTGTGCCAGGGGCGGCGGTATCTCTTTCGAACAACCCGCACCCCCGGCAGGCACCAGCCCTTGCGGGCCCCTCTGTTGCTGCTGACAACTCTTTGAGGCGCGCGTGGAACACAACGCGCCGTCGACCCGGGCTTGGTCCTTACCGGACAGCGAGGTACCCATTACTCGCCGTTCGCAAGCCCGTGCCTACGGTGGCCGGGAACCAGCCTGGGATTCCCGACGCCCAGGGCGTCTCCTGCGAAGGCCACGGCTGTGAGGGCGCATGTACTGCATCTCCCTCACGTGCGCCGCCTCCCTCTTTGCGAGCATAACTGCTTCGCTGAAGGAGGCGACTGCCAGCCATGCCCTCTCGCTCCGTACCATGGCCTGGACCAGGGTCGGACGCGAGAGATCGCCGCCGCCGATCTTTCTCAGAAGGGTACCACCACATTTTGTTAAAATAATAGAGGATACGAGTTTTTTAATCGGTATATTAATTTCTATATAAATGAAACAAAGTCGGGTTAGTTACACCATTTCTATCTCAAGAAAGGCTGAACCGATTTATATAATATTTGAATTCTTGGTTTTTTCTCTCCTCCGAATATCAGAATTAAAAGAAGGGAGAAAAGCACGAAAACAAAAAAGAGGATAATTTTCATACATTTTTAATGGAACGGCATTTTTTATGATATCTCGGGAACGTATTGACTGAAAACAATAGGACTACAGTAACAGGTTTTTTTTTTTTTGGTGGGAAATCATCAAATAACTTCTCCCGCTCTGGGTGGAGCGGGAGGGCGTGTCAGACTTTTATGTTCGAAAGAGATACAGTAACAGGTTGTCCTAACTCGGTAAGACTTCACCTAACATAGTTATTTAGCTACAAAGATAACGTTTTATGCCGTCGATGTACCAGGTTGTCATAACTTGGTGGGAGCTTACCAAACATCAGTGTGTTGACTAGAAAACGTGTTTTGCCAATGAAAGTACCAGGTTTTTAAAACTCGGTAGCTCATTTAACATAGTTAAGTCAGCTAGAAAGCTAGGAGCCTTCGAAGTACAGGAGTAACCAAGTACCAGGTTGTCATAAATCGGTAGGAGCTCAGTTTGTCATAAATCGGTAGGAGCTCACTTAGCATAGTTACGAGGGTCATTCAATAAATACTTAGCCTACAAAAAGTAAACGAAAATTTTGGAAAAGTGGGAATTTATTTTTCAACATAGTCTCCTTTTAGTTCGATACACTTAGCCCAGCGATGCTCCAACTTTTTTAATCCGTCCGAAAAATAGTTTTTGTCAAACTCTGCAAAATAGGCCTCCGTGGCGGCGATGACCTCCTCATTCGATCCATATCTATTCCCGGCGAGTGATTTTTTCAGATTAGGAAACAGAAAGAAGTCACAAGGGGCCAAATCTGGAGAATACGGTGGATGGGGCAGCAATTCGTAGCGTAATTCGACCAATTTGGCCATGGCAACGGCAGACGTGTGAACCGGTGCGTTGTCGTGGTGAAACAGCACTTTTTTCTTCGCCAGATGGGGTCGTTTTTTCTTTAATTTGGCGTCGAATCGGCCCAATAAATCGGCATAGTAAAGCCCTGTAATTGTTTTACCCTTCTCGAGGTAATCGATGTAGATCACACCTTGTGAATCCCAGAAAACGGTGGCCATAACTTTTCCGGCCGATTTTACAGTTTTCGCCTTCTTTGGAGCACGTTCCCCGGTCTGGATCCATTGTTTTGATTGCTCCTTGGTCTCTGGTGTGTACCAGTGGATCCAGGTTTCATCGACGGTCACAAAACGACGCAAAAACTCCGCTGGATTCCGCTTAAACAGCGCCAAACACGTCTCCGATGTGGTCTCACGGTTGCGCTTGTTTTCTGGTGTGAGTAAACGCGGCACCCATCGCGCCGACAGCTTTCTCATGCAGAGTTCCTCGTGAAGAATATGATGCACTGTTCCTTCTGAAATGCCTACAGTCTCAGCTAGCTCCCGAACCTTCAATCGGCGATCTGCCAATACGAGATCATGGATTTTTTAAATGTTTTCCTCCGTAGCAGCTGTTTTCGGTGCACCTGGACGTGGTTCATCAAAAACCGACGTACGGCCACGTGCAAACTCGTTGAACCAATTCTTGACGGTGGCCATCGATGGAGAAGAGTCACCGTACACAGCATCCAAGCGCTCTTTGATTTCGATGCGCGTTTTCCCTTCCAAAAATAGGAATCGAATCACCGAACGTTAATGCTCTTTTTCCATTTTTGTAAAACCGATCGACACGTTTGCTTCCATAAGTTGTCAAATTAAAACAAATGAAGGGATTGGAATGAAAATTTGAAAAAAGAATTAAAAAAGAATGTGCTACACTGTGGTAAAACTCTTTTGAAACTACAGCGCCCTCTGGCGATGAGGCTAGGTACTTATTGAACGCACCTCGTATGTTAGCTAGAAAACTATGCCTTCGAAGTAATACCTCGGTATCACCTAACATAGTGTGTCCGTTTCAATGGCGCGGCCACGAAGATAGTTCAACAAAAAATAAAATACTTTTTTATTTTTTGTTGAACTATCACTACCATAATTTTGTAAAACTTCATTCCCAAAACCATAAATTTGTCAAAGTTGTGTTTTAAAAGTTATAAGGGTTTGAACGTGGACGCGCCATGGAAACGCGCAGAACCGTGCGGCCACGGAGATCTTTAATACTGAGCGTTGCAGAGACCTGAAATTTAGGTAAATGATAAATTGAATTTGTAAAAAAAAAAATATAGAAAAAATCCTAGGTTTATATTTTAGGCTCCTGAAATATAAACCTAGGATCTTGTTGTATTTTTACTAATTTTGACAAATTCAAATCTGGGTTTTACAAAAATCAACAGACGTCTGCGATGCTTTTTCAGCGAGATATCTGCGATATCGTGTTTTTCACCGTTTCAATGGCGCGGCCATGGGGTTATTTATAGTCTTACCAGCTCCTAAAATATAAACCTAAGATTTTTTTCTACATTTTTACAAATTCAATCTATCAACCTAAATTTCAGGTCTCTGTAACGTTCAGTTTTAAAGATATCCGTGGCCGCGCGGTTCTCCGCGTTTCAATGGCGTGGCCACGCTCAAAACCTTATAATTTTTTAACCATAGCTTTGACAAATTTATGGTTTTGGGAATCAAATTTTACACATTTTTACAAAATCTTGGTAGAACTAGTTTTGAAATATCGCCGTGGCTGCGCCTTTGAAACGGACACAACATAGTTATGTCAGTGAGGAAACGGTTTATGCCATCGAATTACCAGTTTGTCATAACTTGGTAGGAGCTCACCTAACATAGAGATGTCTGCGAGAAAACGGTTTATGCCGTCGAAGTACCAGGTCGTCATAACTTGGTGGGAGCTCATTCAACATCGGTATGATGGCTAGAAAACGTTTTATGCATTCGAATCCGTTCTCGAGATATTATCAAAAAACCCGTTCCATAATGTACGAGAAAAAGAACTACCCTCTTTTTTTTCGAAATTTTTTCCCTGATTTTAATTGTTATTCTGCTATTCGGGGCAGAGACAAGTCTAACAAATCAAAGATTACAAAACTCGGTGCAGCCGTACTTGAGTTATAAATGGAGTAACTAACCCGACTTTGTTTTATTTATACACCGTGACATTTTAGTCGTCTTACAACGGTAGCCCACTTCATGTATCCAATGACTACTAATCATTTATTAAAAAATAAAGATATTTTTGAACATTTGTATATCTAAAAAAATGGAAATTTCATTCACTAAGACGCACGACGTAGTTTAAAATACACGTTAAGGCTTCTTCAAACAGACGCGCACTTGTAGAACAATTTCCATTAAGTTTTCATAGAAATTGTTCTACGAGTGTCGCGACGCGACCGTCGCGTCGCACTAGTCTGCACGAGCCTTTATGGAGATGAATAATGATAGAATGGAATGGTAGGTAGGTAATATCTTCTGCCGCTTGATACGTAAATATTATTAACAGGGAGGGTGTTTAGTAATTCTAAAGCATTATTTATTTTCCTTTGTACCTTTTATATTAATTAATGGTAACAATGTTTAAATTGCGCCTAGAGGTATTTTATGACGGATACATTGAGTGGACCACCTTTGTAAGACGACTAAAATGTCACGGTGTATAGAAGAAGACATAGGTAATTTTAAACAGTCATCTCTTAACACATAACTAGGTTTCTTTTGTTGGCTGCTTGTATGGTTGGGTTGAACAACATTAACATAAAGGACATAACACAAATAAACAACGAACAATAAAATTACTTTTGAATCGTTTATTTCAGTTTCATAGTTTACATTCTATAGATAGATAGAAATATTTAATTAGATCAGATCACACAGCTAAGCGGTTGTTTTTAAGTGTACACATTATTATAAATTCATAATTCAACATTTGAATAATTTAATCCTTAACAAGTAACGTTTATAAAGTGTTCCCCAATCATTACATGGTCGGCTCGCGCATGCGCTCTAAACACAGATGTTACTCACTTATATACCACTAAACGCTAATATATTTACCATCATGTAAAAATATCGATAACATTCAATTAACGCGACTGATTCTTATTCGAGAACAAAAATATTTTTTACATTATTATTTTTTATTAGTAAAACTAGATGTCACTTAACATTAGTGTTAGGTAGCGACCTACCGATGGCGTAATATGGCAACACTACATCTAAAATCTCATTCTTTTTTAATGTGACACGGCAACACCATCGGCGTCCCCACAGATAATAAGTGCGTACTCTCGTATAAATAAATACTTAAAATATAACACGTACATTACTCTTTCAATAAATTTCTTATATACTATGTTACATGACAAGCACTTACCACCCATTAGGATGTCTATTAATAAAAGAAATTATAAATCTGGCAACACCAGACTAGAGTTGTAGGACCTCTTTAGTTATAAACCTTGAACACAGTAGATTGTCCTTTGACAAGTAAAGAAAGGCAAGACTTAGATCACAAAATTTATAAATAAGGTGGCTATACAACAAGAAATAATATACCTACCCTCGAAATTGACTTAGATATGTTATTAAGGCATCGTGTGAATCGCACTAGGTAAATTGACAATTATAAATCTAAAGACTAATACAACAGCCAAAGCGAAATTATATGGCAATTAGCATGTATACAGACCTACATAACGATAGATACAGGGCTTGAATTAGTCAGAACTAAACAGTCAATATATATAAATAAAAGATTTCAAAAAGCGAAATTAAATATTTGATAACACAATTTGTGCATTCACATTTTTTTGTGATTTTCGTAATTTTTTTGTATAAAAATATCGCCAACAAGTTTTCTAAGTAACGTTCTAAGGGTTGACATTGACCTTGTGAAAGTTTATGTTGTCAAAGAGGTCGAAAAGCACATCGCTGGATGTATCCGGCTTTTTTGACGCGACCCAGTCTCTGGCGTTAGCGACAACCGGTAGAATGGTTTTTTCGCTACAAAGCACACAAATAAAATACATTAGTCACATATATTTTGGTGAGAATCGACTAACTAAATCGAAATGAATCGATTAGTTTTATCCGATTCTCGTAGTTGATTCACTCGATGATATAGGTAAGCTTCTGTTATGTGATGCCAGGAGAGAGAAGCGTTAGGTAGCTGTGCGGTGAGGTCGTATTTACATGAGCTTCTGTTTGGCGCACTCGGGGCAGATGATGTCCGGGCCATCGGTGATGAAGCCCTTGCCCACCAGGGAGGTCTGGCACTGCGCGCAGATGAAGCAGTCGTTGTGCCAGTGGCGGTCCTCGAACGAGATGAAGCGGGTGCCGCCGATGCCTGGAAAGAACACAAACTAATTTTAGTAAAGGAGCGATCAAATTAATGACAAATGTGCGGAATATGATGTAATTTTTCAGCACTTTAAGAAAATTTATTAATCTTCTTGATTTAAATCAAGATGATATCGTACAATAAAACATTGACTGATCAAACACTTTGAAGCGATATATAAGGAGCCCCATATTATTAACTGTTAGATAAGTTTTTATGGTAATAGATACCCAACGAGCCGCTGGCGCAATATCAAGTGGCCATCGCGAACAGTGTGTGAGAGGTAATCTAGTTGCTTTACCTTCCGAAAGACAATGAATGTGAAGATGTTTTAATCTGAATACTCACCAGTGATAGGCTTGGTGCAAGATGTGCACCGCTTAGCGAAGAGCTCTCCGAAGCACTCGGCACAGTAGGGCTTCTCGTCGCGCGACGTGAAGCGCTGTCCTGCCAGCGACGTGTTGCAGTTGGTGCATGTGAAGCACTCACGATGCCACGGCTCATTCTTGTAGGTCACGCCGCCTTGCGTGATGATCTGGAAAGGAGAGGTGGACATTTAGAACCTCTGAGGAGAATTGTTTGGGTCATAGTGGCAGAGAAGAGCCTATCATTTTAATATTCCTGTTTTTTTTTTCGATTTCGACTGATATCGATCGCCGCACAGGTCGATCGATCAGGTTAAGCTACGCTTGCCGAGGTCGGTCCATGGATGGGTGACCATCTTTACATTCCAAGACCCCTCCTTGGCTCGGAAAGGACGTTAAGCGGTTGGTCCCGGGCGTCCCGGCTGTTATTCGTGGATCTTTGACAGTCCTTACGGGTATTCAGAAGCCCGAAAGTCTGACAACCAGTCTTACCAAGGGGTGTACTGTTACCCAGTAACTGGGTGGTGGAGGTCAGATAGGCAGTCGCTCCTTGTGTGGTACTCAGCTGCTGCATCTGGTAAGACTGGAGTCTGACCCCTACATAAATGGGAAAAGGCTAGGCAGGAAGCTGACTCCAATATATTTGGTATGACTGATGACTGATGTAAGGCCATGGCCTTCTAGGTGCGATAGAAGGACTGCACCTAGAAGATGTTAGTCTACTTGCCCTTCTAGTGTCCCCGTGATTCCATGTAGATATCTTTGGTTTTGCTGTTCAGAAGAACTATCTTCAGAACAAAAGCTATTTGTTTACCTACCTTACCTTCCTTGGATTCAATTCCTTGAAATCTCTTTGGTACAACATAGAAAATATCTACCTGAGACATGAAATGCACTATCTTGAAATCCTGTTTGCGGACGTGCAATAATTCAGATACGACAAAAGCTAAAGTGTGTCAACACGATTCACCTTTCGCGACACCTGCCTATCAAACCTTTATTCGCTTCCTATTATCCGAGATCTAACCTAAAACAGGTGACTAGAATCTCAGTTTAAGGCTATAAAATCGTAATAAACCACATCTGTGCCGTAGATGCTATAAACAATTGATTGAACGAATCTTGTGGGTGTAATATGTGGGTACGGAATTATATCAGATATAAGGGCATTCACGTAATATTGCGATAACCTAGTGCCCTAATTCTATGAAGGTCAGTTCATAGTAATTGAAGGAAATTAGTCCAATGAATTAAGTGGACTAATACCGACTAATAGATGGGAACATCAGGAAATCATCAGAAGTCTCCGCTGGACGTAACAGCCATTACTGTTTAGTAAAATTTTATAAATTAAAATTACCGAAGACTTAGTGAAGAAAAAAATAGTTAAAAGGGAGCTTTAGAAATAAAACAGCCGGCACGAATCGAAAAACTATTTTAAGTAAGTCCGGCGCACCCTAAACAGCCTGTTTCACTAACTAGCTGTCTTTTTTTTGTTCCAGGTTGGAAAATGATGGACATGGATGTCCTCCGACCTGGGGCGGGCGGAGGGGTCTGTCAGACTCTTACTGGCTAAAATGCACCCCGGTGTTCCCTTCAACCAGGGATCATGGTAACTTGACTGGCTGGCTGCCTGATCCAACCAGCACGAATCACTCTCGTTTATAAAAGAAGAATAAATAAGCCTGTATAGACCGAAAAAAAAATGAAACGATGTCTTTCATAGCTCCTAGTCTCCTTCCTAGCCACTAAGTCTTGAGGTCTATGATCCTGGTCGATATGCAAAAGCATTTAAGGAGGTTGTCCAAGTCCTACCTTGTTGCACTTAACGCAGCGGGTGGCGAACTTGTCCTCGTAGCAGCCGGCGCAGTAGATCTCCTGCTCACGTGGGATGAAGCTCCTGGTGCCGATGGGGTTCTTGCACACCACACAGCAGAAGCACTTCTCGTGCCACTGCCTGGTCTTGTACTCCATCTTCTTGGTTCCTGGAGGGGAGATGTGACATTAGATTTAGAAGGACAGATGTAACAGAAATGTTGTATAAGTAACGATAATTGGTAATGTTGGTCCTAAGGTACGAGTAAGTCTTCAGTGGGGTAATTGTGTAACAAAATGCCAGTAATGGCTCATTTTGACAATTCAACCACATTCATTGCGTTTCCTACTTCGTTGAGTAGATAATTGTTTCGAACATGAAGCAATGGATTAACAGTATCTTTCAAAATGATTCAGATTCTCATTGACAGTGTATTACACATTTAGGGTGCTTTGGTTTGTGTTTGATTTCACAGACTATTTGCCGGAAACAAGGCGCGATAACCGTTCACTGTTAGAATAAATTCTCGTTATCGCAGCTCCATTGAAGCTAAATGTGCAACAGTATTTTCAAGTGAGTTTATAGAAAAGGTCAATAATTATCTAGTTGAAATGTAACTACTAAATATTTGGAACGAATACTTCTGTAAATAGCCATCTCATGATTTATAACTCATTTGATTGTTTAACTAAAAGGTCAGATTTTGGGTGACAAGACGTCTGTCACTCAATCAACTTCGATATTTTGTTTTGGTCGAGAGCCAGAAAGTAATTAACCGGTTCTATGGCCCAAGCTATTAACCAAGTTCTAGTCTTTACCTAGGTGTTTTCTAAGTTACCATTCCCATTAAGTGTATTCGTTGATAACTTCAGAACAAATTACATGTCTTCTGTAACCTCCATCCACACTATTCCTATCTTACTCGCAAGTAATTTATTCACATGGTACATTATCATGCGATCACACGATCACAATGTCATTTCAGGAACCATTCGATTTCAATATGGTGATGGGTCTGTCCTTGCAATAAACAGTCCAAGGTTGACGTGTCACGGAAATGACAGTTCGGAATGTCAACATCGTCTTTTTGATTTTTTATGGAGGGAAAATTTTAAAAGTGGAATGGCGAAAGTTTTTGTTTTCATTTATGGTTTGTTTTCTTTCTTCGAAGAAGTTTGAATGTTTCCAATAATTACTGCAATTTATATTTGGAAAACTTGGTATTAGAAGCGCTTAACGATGGCCTAAATAAAAAGGTCCGATCAAAGACAGTGCTAAAACCAATAATTAGCTTGATTAAAATAATATACAATTATTTGTAAGTCGCGCAGTTTTATGTAACATAATTATTATCATCATCTTATTCATTATAAGTTAGCAAACAGCGCATAACTTCCAATTAATCATATTATATTTTTTCAAACAAGAAATAGTATGACGTGTCTAATTTTATGTAGGAAATAAAATAATTATAGAGGAAAGTAATTTTAACAGTAAGTATATAATTATGTTATCTATGGTTGAAAATTAGCATATTGATGGCTATAATAATATGTTTGGCCAATACATGGTTTAGCCGGTCGAACTCGGGTCAAGGATACAATTCGTGTCGAGAATATTTTAAAACTTGTTATAACAGTAATTCTACTGTGACTCTGTCAGTTTTGAAATATAAGGATTGTTTTTTGGTATTTTTAAGAGTTCAGGTCTTATTTACCTTGTATTTTATTGTAATTTGTTTGGCAAATAAAATTTTATGGGACCATTGGGTAGACTAATTTGAAGAGCTTTAGTTTTTGCGTGCACAAACTCTATTAGAATATTAATTTCGATAAAAACTGAATAGAAAGAGACATAAACAAGAGCATCAATATGTTTGCATAATATGCTTTCATGTGTAGTCACTGATTATTGATACGGAAAATATTGAAGACAATCAATCCGTCTTTCCACAATTATTTCTATCTAATTTGAACTCCATTATTTTAATCGCTGCAATCTCTAGCTTTATAACTTTTATAAGAGGAGGATCCAAAGGCAAAGGGAGTTCAATATAAATGATTAAGAAAACTTTGCAGATACCTTTCAGTTAAGTTTCTCAATTTGAATACAGAATATATGCGTATTTTCCTTTACATTTCAATTTGAACTTATTATTATTTTTATTTTTTATTTTGGCTTCACACGGTTTGTGCATTTAGCCAGTGTCAAGTAATTTTTCTTTTAGATTTAGTAAATGGCCCGATATCGGGCACGAAGTTACAAAACAGTCATAGTCGTCTTTAGTCAGTCAAGTCAAATCAAAGTTATTGTAAAGCGGTAGTAACTTTACAACAACTTAATAGGAGTTTTTGGGGGGAACTCGAAAAGTCCACGTTAGTCACTTATTTTCACCTTCACTACACTTGTGCACTCACACGTAACTAAATTGAATAATTCACTATCAAAATTATACAATTTAATTCGCTATTTCACTAAATTCCATGAAAATGAAAATTCGTGCGACATGTTCCAACGCGATCCCGCCAAAAACTCCCAATTTGAACTTCGAATGATTTCGAAAAACTTGTTATTAATACTTATATGTTCATTGCCAGATGTGATATTAAATTAAACAGCCAGTTATAGATCTTTGTTAGTTTGAGTTTTCATACGATTAATTGTTTTTCTTTTTGCATAGTCGATATTAGTTTCTGCAGCTTGTATTTCATTTGTCGCGTTAGGAACATATTTTATTACATCGTAAACGTGCAATGATCGCGTGTTTGGGCGTGAAATGATGTCCTTGACGTTTGCATTTGACATTGAAATCATGGGATATTTGACTAATGCACGCAACAGGCACCTAGCAATCACCCAACGATTTTACACGTTCAATTTGTGGATATTTAATTTATGGTGCACTATCATGATCTATGTTATAACCAAGTTGCATAGCTATTATGAAATAACTGAAGTTACCTCGAAGAAGTGGTAATACTACCTGCATTGTTGCATGCATGCATTCAATGCATTGTCATTGATCATTTTTTCATTGTTTTTTTTTCAAATACTGGAATTTCAAAGTATCTTTTACCTAGACAACTTCTATTATAGCTATACCTCATACATTTTATGTCACGAAATCTCAATCTTACATAACTAATCACCCACCAAATAAATGGAAACCATTAGTAATAAATGTTTGATGCGTTTAAACTGTCCAACTTTACGTTATCCACGGCCATCAGCGAACCAAACACGCGTTAGTCTTAATTATTATTAGACGCGGTTGTAATGGGAAAACTTTTCTATCATTGACTTGGCTTGTCTATGACAGTATTGAAAGGCAAGTTTGTTTGTAAAAGTTAAAAAAAATGTTTTTTGTAAATAGAATGCAAGCCAATTTCTTTCGATTCTAAATTCAAATTATTTTATTGCCGTGTATGATAGTTGGTAAAACTAAGTAACCAAAGGTAACGAAAAAGTGAAAAACTGTAGATATTTTATTAGTTTAATTTAAATTTGATTTACCATGGCCGTAGGACAACGGCGCGTTGGTACTATATTTTCGTTTTCTAATGTCACATGACTACATGATGCATTTTCATCATTTCAACCCGGGATCACCCCCTGTTGGGTATAGGCCTGCCCTTTTTCTCCATCCTTCCCGGTTCTATGCGTTCCTTATCCAGGTGTTTCCCGCGACTTTGACGATATCATCAACCCAACGCGCTTTTCGACGGCTCTAGTTTCTTTGTCCCCTTAGCCACCATTCCATCACAGCTTTACTCCATCGGCCATCTCCTAACTAGATGGCTTGCCCCTCATAGTAAAAGAATACTGCGAGTGGCCTCAGTGTCTTGAAACCTGCCCAACTCTAATTTCAGAATATCTTCTAACAAGCACTATTTACGTGGCTTTAAAATTCGCAAACAAAGTCTCAGAAAATCGCCAGTGTAGACAAAAACATCTTTAAATATCGCGTGTCAGAACAGTGAACAGTCGGAAACTAAAGTATTGTAGTTCGTGACTAGTCTCCGGTTACATCTGCAGTTCTGGGGTCTCTGAACCCTGATGTTATCGTATTTCATATCGATTTCGGGAATCGTTGCAATATGCGGTTCGTTTCTCGACGGTTTCTCGTGATTTTGTACGTCTATGGTTTGATGTTTATGACGTGTCTATGGCTCTTTATTTTTTTAACGTTTTCATGGTTCGTTGTTTGTTCAAAAGTAAAGGCACTTTTCATTCAACCTTTCTTTTCTAGCATTTAAGAGTTTGCATAAGTTGTAATTGTAACTTTACCATATTCAATCTTTCGCCACAGATTTAAGCAGACTTTGGTTTATTATGTGACAACACAATATTTTATCAACCGTTATGTTGCTCAACAACCTTATTTCATTAACATAAAAATAAAGAGAGCATGATTCAGAAACATCTTAGAATGTCGTGTCATTCACTAATAGTTCTAAATAGACCTAGTAGTTAGTGCCTATAGATAAAGGTGCATCAAACACAACTAAGTATAAATAATAAAGCTGTGAAGAGACAATACAGTTAAACCGTTCCACTTTTCAATTGTTCTCAGTGAAAGGGCCCTTACGCCCACTAGAGCTATCGGACAGTAATAACTAGGCTATTCCATTTGCAAATTGTAACAGTTAACCACGGGGTACAACAGCGTAGGCAACGTTTATTAAAATTACTAATGTTCTGTAGGAATATTTGGCTTTTACCATCATTGAAGTTGGGGCTGTTGTGTTTTTGAGAAGGTACGAAAATATGTTCCTTATTAAGTTATGAGGTGTAACTGCGCAGCACACCAACAGTGGGAATTACAAAATTTTTGACAGTTCTGCATCATTCATTGCGTTTTTAGGTTTGTTGAGCATACAAATTTTTCGAAATGGATGGATCAATGGATTAGCAATATCCTTAAAAATGATTAGCGGTCTCATGGATAGCGTGTTACGTAATTAGCGTGCTGAAGCTAGAGAACGTTTAGTTTTAGTCCTGCATCTTATACAAACATTTTTTTTAAAGAACTTTTACTTATAGGTTGGTTGAATTAGTAATATAACAAAATCAATAAAATCTTTCAACCAATAAAACCGGTCAAGCTCTATCTTTACGATGCGACGGTTCTATTTATCATATCCCCGGTCGGTCCGGCATCGGTATTGCATCGGTACCTAATTAATGAAACTCGTTCGTCGTTAGTTTTAAGTGGCACTGAGAAAGTTGTTTGCTCCGTTTCTTGTGGCGTGGGATGAGGATACGCTAAATATTAATGTTATTTTAATCTGCATAGCACTAAGCGGATATCTGTCAGATACTGGCCGAAAAGGAACGCGACCGTTAGGATTTGCTTTGTCTGACCTCATTTTGAAAACTGGAAATTTAGACTCAAAAACTCATTTGATTCAAAATGCTAAAATGCTTTTAGAATGTGATGCAAAAATCCCACCGTTCGTCACTTCCTAACGTACTTCCTTGTATGTAAGGTATACTTGTCAGAAAATCATTACGTCCATTAATGTTGACGTATGATTAGTGTTGTTTAAATTATTTAAAGCACCAGCAGCGCTCCATGTGTATCCTAAGTACTTTAAGTAAAAAAAACAGACCCGCATAATTTGTTAACATTCTTTCACATAACTAAGCAGTGGTTTTGCATAATATTTATTATCATAACTGAACGGGTATTGTCGTATGCATTTATTATTACAGCAGTGAATGATTACGTTCTGAATGTTATTATGCATTGCCGGGGATCGTTTGTCCAAGTTATTAGCGTATGTTAAGATCAAACACGAATGAGTTATGAAGGCCGCGGTGATGTCAGACGGTCAGCGTGGGCCGGGCAAATATTAACAAAAAGAGGCTTATTACAGCATGTAGTAAAAGAAGAATTTATATCGCCATAATATCGGTCGCAGACTAATCAATATTGGATAAAAAAGTCCAACGTACTAAACGTCGTGTAGGAAATTCGTAGGGCTTTTTCGCTGGTGAACACGCGGCATTAAAATTCGTGAACATTTTTCCGCAGAAATTTTATTAGTCGCGAAAAAGCGAAATAAAAGGAGAATTTCATGAATTAAATTTGTAGCGCTATTAACTTCCACCGTGAAGCTTGTTGGAGCATTCATAAACTGTTTATAAAATGTTTGAAAGGAATTTCTGTAATGCTTGAAACTTTTATCCAGTGAGGTACTAAACTAAGTAAAGTAGGCTATTAAGTTATGTTATTTATCATTATCAACATCAACTTACATAACTACGGAAACTTTGACTTCCTTCTTTCGATTTTATTTTCTTAATAAAAAAGAAAATCACGTGACGTTCCTCTTTTCTCGGAAAACTAATCAAGCACACGTGATATTTTTTCTAAAACAATTCTTAATTCAACATCAAACATGACGTAATGCCCATGAAAACGTGCCGTTCAATTTTAAACCTTATGCTTTTGAAATACCACCGTATGCTTTCGACATATATTATTTCAACCGGAATATCGATTATTCTAACAGCGTCTCCAGATTTGTTTTGCCATAGCAATGTGACTAATGATAATTTACACACCATTGTTTATAGAGATCTCAATTGATACGTAATGAAGACTCCTTTGTAGTCTTCCTAGCCGCAAAGTCAATGTTATTTTGTTACAAGGCGCACATAGACATATGTGCCATTAGAATATAGGTAGGTATAAATAAAACTGTGTACGTCACTATCTTTGCTGTAAGTATGCCACCTGCGTCGTTATACTTAGCAGATTGAAGAATGAGGATCAAATTATGAAAATAATTTTACTAATTCATGGTTTTTCCTTTTCAATTTTTGTGATTCCTAGAAATTGAACTCATTCTGAAACTTTCCGCTTTGTCCCCTATTACATAAAAGGCTATTGAATTGTGGAATGCAAAATACAATGACAATAACGTCGAATTCCATTTTTAAAACAGAAAAATAAATGACATTTTACGTAAATCGAAATCGTAATTGGAATTGTTCGTTCCAAGAAACATCTAAGTACCTACCTACTAATAATCGAAATGATAATACAAATTGGTACTAGTAAAATTTAAATAATACCTCGTTTCTCATTTTATAGTCATCGTAAAGCACGGATTAAAATTCCTAGCATGCGAAACGGAACAAACTTTTCCGAGGAAAATGCTGACGGCCCGCCATTTGCAATTCCCTAAATTGATTATGCACGTGTCTGAGCGTGTGTTGCGTGCACATGTGATGCATGTGACGCTAAATCTGATAAGAGGATTTCGTGGCATTGTTGTTAGTTGGTATTTAGTTATTTACTTTGAAAATGGAAATTGTGACCGTTATAATATGATTTAGTTCGTCGTAATATTGGCGTGTGACCCACTTAAGGAAAAGGCGTAGCTAATCTGTCATTTTCACCAGAACTTGACATTAAGGTGTCAAAACCGCTCTTTATTTGAACAGACATTATTGTGGGTCCGTGCACAGATTTTTTGTAAACCAAAGCTTCAGAGGAGGTGATATCGTCTTTTTCGCAATCTAGAAAGTTCTCATTTTGAATTACGACAGTCAATCTAAAAACCCTCGATTACCCTTGAACTTTGAGGTCGTAAACTGTACAGTTCGGCTTGTTGTAAACAAGGTTCGCCCCACGTAGCCACGAGCCACCTCCCTCTATAAAACTGAAGGGTACCTTGTCTTACGTAGTACCCGCTCACTTATTTCCGCATACAGTTATCAGCGTCGATGGAAACTATCGTGATTTATTGCTAGGAGGTTTGTCATATTGTTCGATCGAAGTCTGAAAATTTTGAAACTGTGTTCTTTTTATGAATTTATACAACTGCCAGATATCAAACAGAACTTTTCACTAAAGAGTCTTTAGTTGAGCCAGTTTTTATTAAAAATGGATTGATTATTAATTGTAAATAAACAAAATGCAGACATTAGGCATTAAATTAATGCACTTTCTCCTATTTGAAAGTAGACAGAGTCTGTCTCGATTTCCTTTACAATTTAATTAAATCAAATCGAACTGTATCAAGTATTAGGCATAATGTGCTCTGCACGTGTGCTCCAATAAATGGAGGTTTGTCTAATAGACATCGGCTGTCTATTACATGACTTATGAGGTTAAAATCAACGAGATAAGGGGCCCGAAGGTCATGGTGATCCACCATCTGTTCCTACATCCATATACAGATGTAATGCATCACTGTCAGTATCAAGAACTTATTCACGACCGTATACCGTTACTATAAGATGTATTCTTGTGTTTTTTGTTGAATTATGACGTCATTTGTCAGTTTAATTGGCATCGAGAAATTCTGGACCTTGAACTGTGACTTAAGGTTGAATGAAAGTGGGCTAATGTGAGCTGAAGGATTGTTGTATTTCGAAAAGGAAACAGACTTTAATAAAGCTTACTTTCGTAGTTATTAATAAACAAGGAAAATAATAGCGACACAGAAGAATTAAAATCTATAATGTAGGTATAAATGTTAACGACATCTCTAATAATACCGGCCTAAAAAGGATAACAAACCTATATAACAATGTTATTTACATTACATTAAGATAAATTATATATTCGACTTATCTAACCCGTCTTCCTCTATTCTATTAAATTATACACAATCGGCGCCATTTTCCTATTATGCAGGAATTGACGAACCGGGAAAGTGTCAGCTTTAATTCCCTTAGTGAATGAAAATGTCAAGTAAAATTTTCCCATGCCTAAGGAAAAATAATACGACCCTGCCTATTTTCTTTCTTCGTGTGATTTATAGATAGGTATGTCTGTGCGTGTGTGTCTGTGTTTGTGCGTATAGTCGTAATTTGTAATGTGGTATTGTAATTAGATACAAAGGCGAGGATAGTTCAGGTGTTCCTAACCTAAATACACAGTGGTATGGAACCGGGAAACAGGTTGTATAAATTAACTAGCGTACGTTAGTACCTACTCGTTGTGGGATTGAGTTGCATTTCCACCATGATTCAAGGACTTTCATTTCAAAAGTCATGGAAATAGTAAGTACGTAAGCGGCACCAACGTAGTAGGTAGGTACTTCATTTATATAAACGTTAATTTGTATTTAGGTTATTGTTATTTATTTACATAAAGTAGGTAGGTAATGAATGATAAATAAAATTCGTGCTACTTACAACAAAAAATAATCATGCTCAATTAAATTCTCATAAATCACAACCGAAAGATTCAAATCGTTTAAAAACAACATAAAAAATTACGTAAACACTATAAAATCCAATTAAAACCCTTGACCTATGCGAAATTTATATTACTCGTAAATTTTTGGTCAGTAAAATAAAAATAAACGTGTAAAATATGGAAATTATCGTTCAGACAAATTATTACGAGTGTTAAGCATTCAGATCACATATTGTTATTGCCGTAAATGGTTCTGTAATAAACAGAACAGTTTATTATGTAGAAAGCTGGAAACAATAAAAGTATACAAATATTGTTTATGCTCGTTTTCTTCGTTTTTCTTTCTACGACCGATTGAAGGCCTGTGGTAAATCTATCAGCCAAAAACGTCAATAACACCTGGGGAATACGCAAATTAACATGCAAATTTTTGGTTCCCAAAGTCCGTTATTTTAGACATAAAATGTATATTTGGAAAATCAAACGACGTTATATTATTCCTAAAATGGCGTGTTTTGGTATTCAAAGTTTAAATTTGACAATCAAAATCCCACGCTTACTGGCTGTCAATAAAACAGAATTTATGGTATCAGGATTACCTTGATCTTGTTAAAGTTAAAAATATTGTCATTTGGAATATGTTTTGTATTAATAATAAATATATCACTTCTCATGGCTAGATTGAAATTCAATATAATAATTTATAATTGCACACGTGGGTCTGTAATCAATAACTAATGACGTAAGTCTTTTATATCCACGACAACATTTACATCATAAAAGAAAAACATACACCCATGCATCCAACATTGGGATTTAACTTTAATCAGGTAGGTACCTACTTACTAGCAATTCGTAACAATACACTATATTATAAAATAAATATCGATAACATTTATGATTAAAAATACCGTACCCACAGGCAACGGCAAGAAAATATCTCTTGTCATAGACAATGCAAAGAGTTTTCTCTATTGTAAAGTCCTTCACTCACCATCGTTATTCGATCGATTCTAGGTGGGTAGGTACCCAGTAAGGACGTTACTATTGCTCTATTTCAATTACGAAGTCAACATTATGTGTTACTATCTAATTTACCTGCTTTGCAAGGAGTATGTACAAGAAATTAACTGCCTCCATTTTGCCACAAATTGTAATTACGTACAGCCTTACCCTACCTTAGAGGAAGCGTGCAGCACCCTTACGTATACGTAAAGCAAAAAAACTCACGTACATTTCCGTTTCCCTTCCTTTTGAAAAGCGAACGTAAAACTGCGTCGCATTAAAAAAAACACGCGCCGGTAAAGTTATGTATTTATGTTTCGCGTAATGCAGTGTGTTCACCGTCTGAATGCCGTATTCTGGAAGGTGCTTATGAATCTCGATTTGTTAGTTTTAATCGAGATTCATGCTTGAGCATCGTTCTAGAATACGGGCCCAAGTGCTTGAACATGGAATATATTTTTCACAGGCGGATATTACGGAATTATACGGGAGCATTTCAGTTTCCGACTTGTTAAACTCGACTAAGCTCAGTTGTTTTTCATGTAAATGCGGGTTATTTGTATTTTTCCGAGTTCTTTACGTAAAAGCTTTGTTTGTGCGTTGTTAATAAATGCTGTATGGGTATTTAGAGAAAATAAATATGTAGATTTGTGACACTGTGGCTTTCGGACCTGTGATTGCCCATTGCAATGTCCAAGGATTTCAGTACGTCTTTCCTATTTTCTGACGAAAAAAAAATACCAGTTTTTTTCTAAAAACATTATAATTATTTGATTCATTCACGTCAGTTAAAATATTTTGATAACGCTTTTTAAAGCTGTAATTTATTACCTTCCAATAAATACATTACTCCGTAAGAATTAGGTCGATATCGGATCACATAGACGTCTATGAATAAACTTTTATTTCCCCACGCTACTTTGAAGTCTGTATTAAAATAACCTGTAGATACCTATAAGTCGTAAAAACTATTTGTACAATAAAAGTTCGATAGCTTTTAAATCTATACATTCGCAGGTGTATTTCCGAACGGCCGATTACGATGATATGGTTTAAAAAAAGTTGTGCGTTAATCGCTTTAATAGTTTAGTTTGTGTTGTAGAAATGTCAATATGCTTAAATAATAAATGATAAATACTTAGTAATTAGGGCGTGTTTGACCAGATTTATGAACGTAGGTACGCACGGCTACACATCAAGCTATACATTTCCAGTTTACGCTGATCTCGCACTGTACGGAAATCCTACGCGAGAACAGCTTATACTAGAAAGGTATAGCTTGAAGTGTAGCCGTGTGTACAAGAGGCTTAAGAAATATGTAAGGGTCGTAGCATTCTGTAGTTTCTGCCGAACCCCATAGAAAAACCTTACCTACCTATCTTAGTCTTTTTTGTATGACCACTTAACATAACCGTGATTTTATTTATTTGAGAAACTAAGTAAGTTTACACAGTTCTGTTTACTTAAAAAGGTTGTAATACAAACAAAGCATAATATTTATTTAGTTCTGCCGTTACCGTGAGTGTCATGCTGTAATACCTCTTTAAAAGGGCAGATCATCATTGAGCCTCAAATTAGGGTGAAGGTTAAAATCTGACCGAAATTTGACATTTACCGTGCAAGCATGCATTTAAGAAAACATAGAAGATTTCCCGCCAACGAGAAATATGGTGATTGAAGATCTACGTTTGACAAACTCAAATATTATAAAGTCACACCTTCCATTTGAGTTTGTTTTCCTTTTTATGAAGCAATCATTAGTATATTTAGTGTGCCAGTACGAAAAAATGCAGAACATTTTGACAACTAGAGCTCATTTTAAAAAGTGGTCTTTTTAAATTTTTCCCGCTATTTATTAAACGTAATATGATTGCTAATATAAATGCTTGTATTTTATGTTCCTACCAATTAAAATTACGTCGAAATACACACCATGTAAGTACTTGCTAATTATTTAAGTACACACGTCAGTTTTACAAATTAAACATGACCAAAAACGTTTACCATCACCGTTTACTTAACAAACAATATGATGTGCGTTTAAATGAATTAAGACCTGACCTCCATTTAATGGAAAGATTAATTGAATGAAAAGATAAGAGTCGGACATTGTTCATTCAATTAATTAATGAAGTAACGGTTATGGTGTCTCGAATTAAGGACTTTTTATGAATAAATGAATTCTGTTTTTTATTAAAATAATTAAAACGAAAGAATAAAGGGACTTTTTTCTTGAGTGAGCGATTAATAAAAGTTAGTTATATGTGGCTTTTTAGGTCAACCATTTTTAGAAATACTATTGACGACTATCCCATATTGGGCAAATAAATACTTACATCAATTTTCATATTCGGTATAGAGAAATAAAGTCACGTAACATATGTATTTTTGTCGAAAACAAGAAAACGGCTAAACTTCTGTAATAAATAATAGGAGTGATTACTGTCACGAATTGTTTGCGGGATTGAGCAAAAAATATGTCTAGACAAAATCAAGTTACAGTTAGTTCCTAATCAAAAACCTAGATAATGTTGGTTTCGTTAGAAACGTCATTTCAAAGAAGAATTTTTGTATTCTCATTCTAGTACAAGCTTTTATATTTAAATTTTTACTATCAAACAGGTTGATGACACACTTAAAGCTGCGATACGATCGTTTCATGTTTTAAAATTCGAGTCACGGATTTTTAAAAGCCTCATCGTAAAGTTTAGCTAGTTTTAGGAATGGGTGAGTTGCGTCTTATTAATATCTTATAACAAATGACGATGATTTAGACTTCTATGAAAAGGTAGGAACAAAACGATCAGGAACTTTTTGCACTTCCCCCTTTTTATTTTTCGCATATCCGAATCCCACCCTGTCGATTATTCGATATTTGAAAAATAAAAACAGGTTTTTTTTTTAATTATTATTGACAAACATACTATGAGGAGTACCTTTGTTTAGTGTTGAGTAGGACATACAAGAGACGGTACATTTGTCCCGTACATGACGTCAAAATGTAAGAGCGGATTTTATAATGTACTACTTCAAATTTTATGTCGCGGCAGTCGCGAGGTCGCATTACTTACTCTCCATCTCCGTAAAACTGTAGGTCCTGTAGGATGAGGACAGAGACGGAGCCAGACGCATGCTACAAATTACGTCATTTACACTGAACATTACGTGACTGCGTTTCGAGTCTCGGGCGAAAGGGAAATGTTGAGATTGGCATGACTACATACCGTGCGGCGCGTATTGAAGCGACAGTTTAACGTTGTGACCAGTGTAAAAGCTTTTTATTTGATGCTTTATTTTTAAAATGATTTAATTTTAAACGGCTTTGTATTGTTGTCACTTCTGTGCCTTCGGAGCGTACTTCTAGCAAAGCGAACCAGGTCCTTACAAAAAGAAGGAACCGGCTCAGTGGCAACAAGTCGCGCAAATATTACTTTTACATTGTAATTTTATTAATTACCTTTTTATTATATTCTTTAAATTATGTTTCATAATTATTTACTTAATTATAAACAATATTTACTATGATAATCGTTTCATATTACTTTGCGATACTTGTTAAATTATGTCTTCAATCAGAGTTCAGACTGTCATTGTACTGTTTGAAGCTACCAGTAAAAATGTCACATTTGTACTGGTAACTTCAAACGTATCACAGAGCTTCAGTGCGCGTCGCCCAAGTTCCAAACCTCATTGGCCTCACCTCATTTGAATTAGGACATTGTACCGGCTCAGTACAAAAAAGAGGGTACTCTTACAAACTCTTTTTCATGTCGTGTCCTACCCAAAACTACCTTTGTTTGTTAATAATAATTATTATTATTAAACTTCGCACTCGCACCCGCACCGTACTTGGCTAGTTTTTTAATTATAATTTAAAAAACTGGCCAAGTGCGGACCCCGCACAATGAAGGATTCCGTTGGGATACATTTTCCCAAGAAAAAACTTAACATTGTAATTGAAAAACATTTTCCATCATACATTCCTACTGAAAATGTAAGTTTGAAACGCGCAATATTATATCAGATGTACGGAAACCTAAAAAGAAACGAGACGAAAAAGGACCGTAATAATGATGTTCTCTTGTCTCTGCCCCAGTTTACCAATGAATAGTGTATAGAATTAATTACAAAATAAACATTTTCCGATGTTAGGCTTAGTAGGACGTCAGTCTAGACCGACATGGCGCCTTTAAACCTGTTATAATTGAGAAAACCAGTTGAATAGAAAGTGTGGCTTTCGTAATTACTTATTCATGGATATTTCTATTTCAATCTAGATCATTATCTTTGGTTTGAAAACAACTTATCTTTGAACTACTGGCTATCATCGGAGAAAACCGACAATCATTGTGTGAACTTGAAGTGTTCTTCCGTCGAGATTATACTTAAAGTGAATAACAAACAATCACGTCAACTATATAAAGTCATCAAGATTGAATCTTAAAAGTCAGAGGCATTATAAAATAATCCAGTTCTTCCATCCAGTTTCGAAGAGTGTAACAAAACAAATAAAAAATACATAATATAAAAACCTGCAGTTGTTTTCCTCGAATCACCAAGCAGGCACTGATCCCTTAACGCACAACAAAACTTCTTATTTTCCCTTTCAGCGGTTGCATTCGGGAGGAACATAGACAGAATCGCGACATCTTCATTATTTTCCCGCGCCCGTCGTATCCTTTCTTGTCCAACTGTTTTTGTTGTTAAATGTAGTCGAGTTTTAAGGTCTTCACTCAACACGTCCGCTGACATTTTTGGCTATATGCGTAGCAACTTTGTTGTTTAAAAAAATAATATAAAGAGCGCGCCAAGTTTGACGTTTGCCTTGTTCGGATACGCGCTCGTGTAGGCTTCGCGGCTCGCGGTACTGTACTGAGCGGTTTGACGGACTACGCCGCGGGCGCGAAGCGAGTGTAGGAGAATGATGTAGGCTGTCGATTAACTTAATTGATCGGACGCGATAAGAAATGTTTCGGATTCCCTTCAAGATGTATCTCGTTGACGCTGTGAGGAAGTACATCGTTGGTATTAATTGGAACAGACCTGTATGGTGATGCCGCTACGATACGATTTACCATTTAGTTTTTGTTGCTAGGCTTTGCAACTTATATGGTCCCTCTATATTGCTTGTATGCTAGTTTCGTGAATCAACACCTAGCGAACCTTTTAAATATGACTACTCAAAGAATAGTCTTTGACAATGTGAACCATTTCTTTTAAAATATCAGTAATATGCATAACAAAAGTGTTGCATTTTAAAACAAAGGTTCGTTATGAATGGTGCATGTAACTGATAACGTTAACGCACGTGTTACAGTTAACCGATGTCACGTTTACCGCGCGGATATCCATTAACTAAGCAATGAGTTAATGAGCATTCTTCATTAAGAAATAAATGAACGTCGAGTGCAGGTGAACGGTGATCATTTTACTCGTGAAGTGAATCGTTGTCACAGGACTTACAGGTGGCTTGACGTGTGCATGACAGACAACGAAAAACCTAAGCTAAAGCTCGAAATAATTATTTTCGCCGTAAAGTTGGTAGCACGGAATTTCAGTGTTAAAAAAAACAAAACAATGAATTTCCGTGCTACCAACATTACGGCGAAGGGAATTCTTTTGTGAAACACAATACATTGAAGATAGAATTATAACATTCTTAATTTATGTTCATCAGAGGGCGATTAGATTAGGACAGGGGAGCAAAAAGAGAGATTTGGGGAAGACCATGGAGAGACAACGAACCATTGGCCCAGCATTTGGCATAGTATATTAACTAAGATCTTAAATGCGAAAATAAGTTGGTTTGTTTGTGACGCTTTCACGCCAAAACAGCTGAACGGATTTGGATGAAATTTGACACACACATAGAACATGACCTGCGTTAGGACTCAGGCTACTTTTCGGCCTGGATCGCAGCTGAAGTCGCGAGCAAAAGCTAGTATCACTATAAACTTAAATAAGAAGAGGGTGTGGAGGTGAAGTAAGGATTTGTCTAAGCTAAACCTAAAGGCAGTAAGATAGTGTGTAAAAAAAATCACGAAAAGCATCTAATAATGTGGTAAAACTACATTTTCAGGGAAAAAAAAAACTTTCTACGCCTCTAAACTCAATGCATTTATTTGATATAAACAAATATTATTATATTAAAATATATATATTTTGAATTGTCAAGGGGTCAGTCAGAGCGATGAAGCGTAGGTTTCTACGAATAAGCCTCGTCTTTCAAAGCAAAATATTGTTATAGACATCTTAACATATAATTTTTAAGTAGAAAACATGTTTCTACATTTAATATTCCTCTAAATCTAAGACACAAAGCATCATTATCCTGTTACTTAGAACCCGTTTGCCTTCCTTTTCCACAAAGCGAACCATGTGTTTCCCATCACTGTTTAGTGAGCCATCTTACACTTAAAGATCTGTTCTTGAGTTCTTCAATGTTAATTTAAATAGGATTTTATTGTTCCCGAGACCTAGTAATGTGGCATTGCGGCCTACGATCAATTTGTTGAATCTTATTAGCTTCACATAAATGGAGACTAATAGGTTGCAGTATTATTGTTTGTTTGTTTTTGGTTCATTAATTTAAACATGTCTGTTCTTTTGCCTTCATCAATAAATAGGTTTTCTAGGGTTTGAAAATTGTACTGTAATATTAAGTAGATTTATTTTGGGGTGTGAATTTGGAGGTCCGTCAGACAGGATATCCAGGGTATGGACGCCAGTCTCTCACAAAGGATTATAATTTGTGAATTTTTGTCTATGATTATTTTATTTTTGTTTTTTATTGTCTTTTGTTTTATTTGTTTTTACCTTTCTTCCTTTGAGAAGAGAGAAAAATGAAGTATAATTTATTATTGTGTGCAAAGATGGATGATGCTATTATAAAAATTACTCAAGTTTTTAACAGTAATTAGTATAATGTTATATTAGTTGGTGGCAAGCACTACTACTAAGCATGAGGTACTGCGTTCTATTATATTCCCAGGTGGAACATAATGTTAGGCATAGGGTTTTTCCATCCATGCTTTGTGCCCGATTGATGGCAATAGGTTCGCCCCTATTACAGGCGAAATTTGGGTGTACTATAAGTGCCTAACCCTTCGAGGAATACAGCGGGTCTAAAAAGGCCACATTGAGCAATTCCTCTAAAAGTGATTCATTTCCTGAATTCTCCTATGATTCTGCTATTTGACATTTTACTTTAATAAAGCAATTCGTAATTTGGTGGCCATTTTACGAATTTCCATACAAAACTGTCAAATAGATGAATTGCGTGCTGTCAACGCAGATAATATTATGAATTGTCAGTTTGTGACAATTTCACGATTTTAAATATGATTCATAATATGATCATATTATGATTCTGCCGAAGTGGCCTTTTTAGACCCCCAGGTCTCTTTTTTTGAGGCTGGGAAATCATCAAAGAACTTCTCCCGCTCTGGGTGGAGCAGGAGGGCGTGTCAGACTTTTACTGACTAAAACCCACCCGTGTTTCTCTTGGTAGCCTGTGTGCCAGGGGCCACGGTATCTCTTTCGAACAAACCGCACCCCTGGCAGGGGGAATACAGGTGTTATGTTATAATGTATGTTATGTTATATCAGTTGTTATCAAGGCTAGGCAAGAGCATAGATTAATAAATAACCAATTATGTTCAAAAAATCTCCACGCCTAATCTTCGTAGCAAGTCTTCAATTAGCAAAAATATTAATTAAAATTACGCACTCTGACATTTAATAACCTCGTCATGTTGTCATCGTTATAAAAATAAATCAAATCAACTCAATTAATAATTATTTGACGCCATAAATCTTCTGAATGGCCGATGTAATCTGCGGACGAACATTTATGACTAATATAATATTAAATAGTTTAAAACGGTTTTTATTAGGACGATGTTATTTACGATGTTTTATTTTACAGTTATACGAAATACGAAGTTTACGAAATAAAAGGATATTTATGGTAATGTAGTCATTGTTTTGATAGCAATAAAGGTGGTCAAATTTTTTTTGGGTTGGTATCTTGTGTTTGGATATCACTACCGTTTTGAAAAAAGAATTTATGTCAGAATTGCGTAACCTTTTCTTTTTCGAACGACAATCAATAATTCAATTCTTTGGAAAAGTAAGAATTTGTAATAATGGAAAATGGAAACTAGTGTAAAAGGAGGGAAAAATGATTGGTCCTCAGTCCTTATTTATTGGTCCTCATAAAATTGATTGCACACATGACTTTATTGCATGTTATCGATATTGCAGTTTATCTTGATTGCTACGCTATTATATTGTATTAGCCGATAAGGCTATATTGCAATAAGGCTTTACAGCGTTGTTGTGTGTAATAATTGTATCTGTACAACTGTATGTATTACTCGGAATTAGAGATATAATACTTCCAAAGAATTATACAGGGTTCGTTTTCAAAGACAGGGTGTGACCATCAAATTGAACAACTTTCTCTTTGGGACCAAATCGTAATCGCACAAAAAAATATCAACTGTCTCATACAAAACTTTAATACCTACACTACCTAAATATAAGGGACGGGTGAATTTTCTTTAGGGATAACTATGTTGATCCCATGGAGAAAATTGTTCAGTCTGATAGTTTGTACCATATCTTGAAGTTTTATAAGTCTATGAAAACTAACCCTGTACTTATAATCAATGGATAGGTACCTACTTCTCTTTTATGTTCTAACCTGTAGTCATCTATGTTCAGTATTTTAAAGCTAGGTAACTAGAAATCACAAATTAGGATAGGAATAGGATACCTTGATAACCTTGCTATCCTGTCTTTGATAAACGATAAATAGATGATCATACTTAATCCGAGGCGTGGTATGGACAATCGTATTTTTTTTTCTAAACGAACAAGACAAGAAGCGGTGTGGGTTGTGTCAAACTGTTTCTATTTTGTAACATTTGGGAAGCGATCCCCTTGTGTCAATCTATGCCCTTGTGTTAATCTATTGTGCTTATATCTTTTTCTACCGTGAAAAGATTACAAAGTGTGTAATATAATCTTGACTATGTATGTGATTGTGAAAAAGATAATTTTTCTTTTGTAATGTCGTAATTTGCTCCAGACCTGCCAAGTTGTAAATTACGTATCGTTGCGCCCTGTGTTATTAAATGTAAACTTGTCCTCACTACGTCATCAGACTCATCAGTTCCGTGTTTATTTTATGTATTACTTATAAAAACAGTGATTATAGTCATCATTATATTATGTAACATCCTCTTTATTTAAATTATTTGCTTAGGTTAGGATCGTTATGTCATTATGCCGTATTTGACAGTGTAATTTGTCTGTCATCAAATTGAGACGAGAATAGAACAAATAATCCAGATGGCATACATTGTAGTATCTTTAAATACTTTTAAGCATGTCGTCGTAATTACATGCGTATATATCAGGTGCTTGTGTTTACGTAGTTTAAGATACTATCTTTAGATAGAAATGTCATCAAGTGCAGCAATAAATCTTTAGGAAGTGATAAGTGACAGTTCTGATAAAATGACATTAATGTCACTGTCTGTAATGTTCGACCTTTGTCAATAACGTTTACAACCAAGCTTGAACACTCAGCCCACATAGGCACGAGCGCTTTTTTAACGCGAAGTTTTTGCTCGAGTCTCCGACCGGTGAGAATCGAACGAGAGTGCATCCCTAGCGCGTGGAAATAGTGCACGGTTGGATTCTCGACTGACGCCGCTAAGCCGACCGTTGAAAATCTAGTGCGCGGCAAGAAATTGAATTTCATTTATTAACTTGTCTTAAAAATATGATATGCACTATTAAAAATTGTAGAATTTGTTAAGTATATATTGTTTTTCAGTAGTAAGGTAATTTATTTAGTTACGTTCATTAGAAGAAATTAAAAAAAGGAAAGGAAATTACTTTTATCAATAAATTATTAATTATTTTTATATTCCACATCTTACTTACAAATGATTTTTAAAAGTTTTATAACGAATGATAAAAATGGTTTAATTTAAAATTAAGCCCTTTTTCATCATTCGCTCTTAACGCAAAATCGTTCACTGCCTCAACAGTATTCGTTTTAGTATGGTAATATTATTTTCTTTGAACTGTCATGTTACTGAATACAATTAAAAGTCGAACTATCAGCTTCTGACGTTTTCTAAGTACCCATGTAGGTTTTTGTGAAATAAAATATTTAGATTTTTATTTTGACACATCGCGTTACAAAGAGCTCTCGTGCGAACGTAGGTTAACACCCGTTTTCGATGATTCACGTTATTTAATCGTGAAATGTCTCGTATAAGGGCACACGAGCGAAGCAAGGACGTTTAGTTCCCGTAGTAAAGCACAAATAATATGTCCGGGCTTCAGATTATTGATGTTACTTTGCCATTAAGAAATCGCGTGTTTTTTCACCCACGCAGTGTGAGTCAGGCTTTACTTAGTGTCACAGCGATAAATAGATGATCATACTTAATCCGAGGCATGGTATAGACAATCGTATTTTTTTTTCTAAACGAACAAGACAAGAAGCGGTGTGGGTTGTGTCAAACTGTTTCTATTTGCGATGTTCCGAATCAATGAACGGGTCTTTGAATAGTTTTATTTATGAGTTTATACATAGAAATGTAACTTAGTTGCAAACAGACATTCATTTAATTTGAATAAATAATTAATTAAGTCATTTGTTTGGATTTCTCAGACCGAATCAAAAATAAAGATATTATAAAAGTAACATGCGGATATTAAATTAGAATGTTTACGATGTTGTCTGAGCTTTATTGATGATTCAATTTAATTAAAAATAAATCATAACATTAACTTGTGTAAGCCATCAATTCATAACGCACATGAAACCGGTATATCAAATTACCGAAAAGCATGACGTCATTTCTCTCGCCTTTGATTGGCTTATCCGTTGGTGTGCGCTAAGCTAACGTGTCCACGGATTCATTAGGATTAAGTATACCCAAAAACTAGTACTGTTCAATTCTTACAGTAAGCACACGTTCCCACGGACATAATAAATACGCGGCGGGATTTTTTCACGCACTGGATCTTCAACGCATTGCTTAGCGCTGAGAGTTAAAAATCGCACAGTAAAACAAACTGTTCGATTTTCAACGTGTTAAGAACGTTCCCACGCGGGGAACCTTGCCGCGATTTTATTACGTCCGTGTGAACGTCGACTATTTCTATTAAGACACCGTTATTTAATTTTAACGGTGGTAAATCCTTGAGTGATTCAGAAAACAGTTGAGACTATTTCGTTTTAAAATTACTGCAGTTATTTGGCAATAAGTAGCCAAAGTAACTTGATTCATCTATACACATAACTATAGAATCGGAAGCCATAGCTAACTTGCGGTTAACTACCTACGTTACATGTAATTTAATCTGTTTGTACGTTGAAGATTATTCGACTGGCCACACTGCCTTATGAAGTTGTACGGTCACAAAAACAAATAAGTAACCATGGTCGTTGTAAGCTCGAAAGTCTGGCAACCTGTCTTACCATTGGTTATAGTGTTACCCAGTAATGCAACCCACTGGGTTGTGGAAGTCAGATAGGCAGTCGCTCCACGTAAAAAAACTGATATTCAGCTACATCCGGTTAGACTGGAATCTGACCCAAAAATAGTTCGAGACAGTTTAGTAAGCAACCGATTTCGAATGAAATTTAATTTGATACATGAACTGTTTGTTTTCTATTCATCATATCAGCCGAAAGACATCCACTGTTGGACATAAGCCTCCCCCCCCAATCGCCACGCTTGGCAGGCGGGTTGGCGATCACGGTATGGTGGTCAAATGCATAGAGAACGCTGCTGCCCATTCTCTAGTAAGTCCCTTAGTCGCCTTCTACGACACCCACGGGAAGAAATGGGATGGTGCTATTTTTTTACGTCCGGCACCACACGGGACAAACTTGTTTTCTATTAATAAAATTAAATTTTATACTAAAACATCCTTCGGTTTCTTACTCAACTTGAAGTATATCCGACGAGCCTGGTCACTTAACTCTTTTGGTGACAGTACAAGTATATATCAAGGTTTCACAGAGGACACGGATAGTTGATTACTCTGACATAACTTGTATGACATCACGTTGCTATATTATTAAGTAATTTTTTGGTGTCACATCTATCTATTTTTCATTTAGTCAGTAAAATTCAACTAATGCTTTTTGCACGTCATTAGTTAATAAGATTACAAGTTTTTTTTACGATAAAATTCAATGATGTCAAAAGAAATACTAGTAGTTATCAAAAGGACCAATTTTTTCCAAATAATTGACCAATAAAATAAGCAGAAGGACCAATCTTGTAAGCAGTGCGATACTTGAAAGATGAATGAAAGACTTATAAGTATTACATAGATACTACTAAATAAAGCTGAAGACTGATCACTGAAACTTCTAGTTGGATTTGATTTTTTTTTTAATGGCCCAATTCATGAGTAAGATTACAGGCTACGTAACATTACCCTAGGACCTATAGGAACCCAGCATAAACAAAATAAGTCAGAATGAACGCTAAGCGAAACGTATCCTTCGCCCGCGCTGTAACTAACAGCGCGGGTGACGGATACGGTGCGACGGGGTGGGTCGGGGGAACAAGAAATGTCATGCGCAGTCGCGGGCAGAAAGATGCTAATTACTATAAGTTTTTAAGAAAGGCCAATTAAATAAAAAATCCAAGTAAGAAAGTTCCAAAACTGATTACCGTAATCATCTATGACTAGTGACTACCATCAAATATTTCTAGCTCGACCGTCATCGTTACATTTGGATCTGCGTGGGAGTCATTGTACATTAATTTTGCGCAAAAACCACACTTGTACCTCATTACTGTCCCGTTAGACTAAAGGAAAGAATGTTATTAATTTTCACTTCTATTTTATTTTATTAACCATTGCGCTTCTTAGAAAGAGATGATTGTAACTTTTTAAGTAGCACATTAACATCAATTTTCTTTTTACTTAAACTTTATTACCATGGTATAAAGGTTACATTGCAATGCCTTTCTAATAATGTCTTACCTTACTGTTCTCAAATATTTGAGGTGAGTTTGTTATTTTGAACAGTAGCGCGTTGATGCTGGTGACTACACTATTTTTATAGAAGATCGTCTACAGAATGAAGAATATACAAAAATGGTTAAGGAAAACAGATTATTAACTGAGTTTCGGATACAAAAGAATAAGGTTCATATTCAATTAAGAAAATTTGACAGTTTGGGATAGCTTGATGTGCTTGGCGTCTGTACCTACATATTTATAGGTCATCGGTATATTTAAGAATTACATGAAATACAAATTATTGGTGACTAAATAAACAAGCTAAATATTGATCACAGTTACAATCACCAACCGGCTATGTCATACAAATTAATAAATATTACCAAGAATCTGTAATACAAAATTTTGTATTAGCCACTACTGTTATTTTCTTGGAAGATCTGAAATCACTGTTATTTATATAGAAGACTATTTCTCTATTAAATTAATCACAATAGTTTGAGTCGCCCTCTGCCCAATTATAGGAACCCGTACAACTGGCTTGTAAGGTATCATTACATGTGTCGCCTCGGTAGTAATTGGTCGTAGTCTTTCAATTTACCAGTGTTTTCGGTTAATACACGGTGATTAGGACTGACTTATACGTCTTTGTAGTTTATTGTAGGTTAAAGAGTACATTATTACTTTTCTAAGGTTACTGAAGTATTAAGCAGTATTATTTGCTAATCACTGCCTCGTTGGTCTAGTGGGCGCAAACGCTATTGTTGAACACGAACTCCAAATTTTTATTCTGTCTTTCTTTTATTGGTCCTTTGATCACGAAATTTTATAATAAAAAACTTTGCCTTTTAAGTACAACAAGGTCAACCCAAAGTAAAGCATAAAGCCAGATGTTCAAAAAAATCTGTCTTAAAAATAGCGCGAAGGCGTCACCGTTTCGAAATTCGAAAATTTCATTTCCCCTTATGTGCATGGAAGCGTATCCGAGGTTGTGGCAATGACACTGGCCGTTTTTTCTTGGTCCTTACCTTACGCTACCATAACGAGGGTAGGTAATGACGCGCCTTGTACGGAGATAACGGCGCGATCTTTAGATACACTGCTGCTAAGATTAGATGGTTAAAATATTGAGTTATTGATGGAGTGTAAAGGTGATGTGTTAAGTGGCGTGGAGTGTTCTTGTTGTATTTCACACTTGCTTTTATGATAAACTATCTTTTGCCAGCGGCAATGCAGAGTGGACGTCGGAAATTTTCTTACGAAAACCAACGACTGGGTTAAAAAGTATCCTATGTCTTAATCCAAGTTTTAATCTATCTGTGTGCCAAATTTCATCGAAATCCGTTTGGCCGTTTTTGCGTGATTGAGTAAGAAACATCCAAACATCAAAACATACAAACTTTCACATTTATAATATTAGTAGGATAAGTAGGATGTTCATTTTGGTAATTAAGTCTTTCTCAGATATGGTTTGAATTCGAATAAGAAAAAAAAATCTACGGATCAATTGTTCGCATCAGCCAACCGGCAAAGTTGAGTGGGAAAAACAGATAACTGGATGAGTTAAACTTTGCATAAAAGATTGGCCATTGTACAGGAAATCGGAAACGTGAGTGAAGGGAAGGGAGACAAAGAAGCGAGCTAACAGCTGGCAAGTGGGCTCACTCATAAAAAAATGGGAAAAAAAGTTTTCTCATATATTTTTCATTCTTTTTGAACTAGTCACACACGGTATCTGTGTGTATCACAAACAAGTGTCGGTCGGCATGTGACTAATGTACAATTAGCTATAAAATAGGATATGTGCACCACGCGATATGTTACACCTTATTAAGCGATTGATCGATATAGGTACGTAGAACGCGTAAATTATGTTATTATAACTCCCGTATAAAAGGACCACGACTGTGCAATGTTAAGTATTTTATTAATTTGCAAGTTTTTCTAATAGATAGGTGGTATCGTGTGGAAGTTCTTAATGAAGATAAATGTATTTTGACGATGTTTAGAACAGGAAAATTCACTATATCATTCGATTATTCCAATCGCTCACTATATTTTGAAAACCAACCAACTCGTACCTAAGGACCATAAAATGTGCACCTCAATTGCGTAACACACCTTAAATAACAAATATTAGGATTTTTCGAGAAATTGCTATTCCATTGCTTCCTATGGTTGTCGTATAAAAGACGGAATGAATATCGTTTAACTGTCAACATGAAAAGCATGGACCTAGTAAATGCGTTAGGCAATCACCCGCTGGTCTTTCATCCCCAAAAGTAAAGCTAAGTACTCACCAGCGCGGAACACCTCGCCGCAGCCATCGCAGCGGCTGGCGAACTGGGCATCATAGCAGTTGCCGCAGTAGATCTTGTCGAGCTTGGAGCCGAACTGCTTGTCTACAAGCGAGACGCGGCACTTGGCGCACAGGAAGCAGGCCTCGTGCCAGTGCTTGTCTTTGTACGACAGGTCCTGGTAGAGAAGAGAAGAAGGGTTAGATTCGTAAGAATAGCAAAAACAAGTAAAAAAAAGAAAAGCGAAACGATATTCGGTAAAATGTTCAAAATGCATTTACTAATCAGAGCGAGAAATCCTGAGGCGAATCACTTCAGCCCCTAGACAAGAAACTTCATTATGACCACGACCTCTCTGACAAGAGTGTTACGAAGAAGAAGATGAATCAGATGGTAGAAAATGGAGCCTAAAGCCAACATTTAAAAATCGTCATGATGAATTTGAAGATTCATGGCAAAGCCTTTAATACTAACTTAGGAAATATTAGACTGAGGATGCCTGATCCATCTCAAATGAATAAGTTGCCAATAATCATTTTTACATTGCTAACTTGCTAAGGGAAACCCCCTTGGTTCTCTAAAACATAATAACCGAAACCAATTTTAACTTCGTAAGTACTTTAATCAAGTGTGAAAACGCGCTATTGTTTTTATCGCAACGTGACTTGAACGTTAACTACATTATTATTCAATTTCAATAAATGACATCGTCCAAACAAAAATATTGCTGCTATGATCGCACATAAATATTGAAAAAAAACGCTATGAATAGACATGACAAAATCCTATTTAAATAAAGGCGTGATTTACAAAAAATATGTCGCTTCGAACCACGATAACAATAATTAATACGTTTAAATCCGACGTGAGGAACATTAATCAGGGGTCCTACCATCAGATCTTCTTCAAGTAGATGGAAAAACCTGACATTATACGCAAAAAACGTATTATTCCAACGACATAGACGTAATAGACGTAGGCGGTAATTATTACCTTCAATTTGCTGGTAGGATACCGAGACCAATCAATTGTTATAGAGTTCTTTACTTATAAGGACCACACTAACTCCAGTTGTCATTCCTAAGATTTGCTCCTAAATTGCATAACAACCTACATCTGAATTGCTGGAAATACCAGCCATCGTACACAATCCTATTTCGGTGCGTGATTCATAAACATACATTTTCGATTTCATATAAACACTCGACTGCAAATTCTATTTGTTACATTCATATCAAGTTCACTGACCAAATAACGAGCATAACCCAAAACCTGAGTGCATACAACACAAGTATTTCCATATTTCGGGTCAACACTAACTCTCGACTTAAATTAAAAACTCAAATACATTCTCTCACGTTGCATTTGACGAGTTTAGTTCAAGTTTCAAAATAAATCTCCCCTCATTCTGGATTCTATTCCTGGCGACGGTGCGAGGACCGACAGAACGTACATTTAAAACTGAATGTCGTAATGTCAATAAAATATGAATGTTTATTTTGGCCGATTACGAAACTCTTAGAGCTTCTTGGATCGCGTAAATCTTAAAAGAATCGTCTGACGGATCCACCCAAGCTTTTCAAGGTTGGCTTTAAACGAAAACATCAGAATACTGTATCCGACCCAGAAATAGTTTAGTTTGAGCTAACACGCAATGTTTTTTTTGTGAGCGATCGTCAATTTGTTAAAGTCCAGGCTGCACTAACAGTTGGATGTAATGCTAACAATATAGCCGGTGTGCGCCCGTCATAAGTAAACAAGCCGCTAATGTGTTCTTGACTGCCGCGATAAATACCATCGAGGGGTTATAATTTATAATGTATGAGGAATATCATCCATTGCTTGACATTGTCAAAACTGTCATTTATCTATTAGAGAAGCATGATTTGTAGGCTGTGGATAATTTATTTTTTGTTTCATTACAATGAAATCAAATTGATGCGTTAGAATATCGCAATTTCATTTGTACGATAGAGAGATTCGAGGGTTCATGAGATACTTTGGGGATAATATTTCAGTAAATGAACATTGTAATTTATCATAAGTGTATTTGAACAATTGGTTCAAACAAACACTAGTAGCGTTTGCAGCTGCGTGTGGACGGGAAAAGTCATTGGTTGTTCGTTGAGATAAATGTATAATGTTTGGCGTAACGTTAACGTTATGTTGGCTTGGCAGCGTTCTGCCTGGGGCCGTGTGCAGAGGTGCGCCCGAAGAATCTGGGCCGGCTGGAGTGACATTACTAAATTTGATCGGTGAAACAAAGCTGACGAATGCCGTGGATTCTAATCCTATTCATACCGCATATACAACTCGCTGAGAATTCTGGTCAATGATATTTTCAATGAAACACAGGCCTCGTATGCAATTTTGGGCGAAGATTTCAGATGGCAAGAAAACAAAAGTGATTTAGGAGTCATTATAGACAGTGCAGATGTTTACAATGGGCTCTCAATCAACCTGTCAGAAACCGAGCATTTTGCCAATTCTCGTTTGTTGTTCAGTTTATCCGTAAGATTATCTTTCCCGAAACTATTATTTATCAACTCAAAATAGCATTAGTCTCAGCATTTTACGACGCTTTGAACTATTTTAGATTCGGATTCGTATCCTATATCAAAACTCATTTCACAATTCAAAGTCAATACAAGAATAAGAGGTCCAAGTTATAAAAGGGAGAGGATAAAACAAAACAATCAAAAGCCTGATAAAGGAAAGTAGAACAAAAATGTCGCAATGACCTACAACTTATACTGACAAATTCAAATGAAAATTCGATTCGTTTGCTGTTGAATAACATTGCATAATATACAGTACCAACAGGACTTATCCAGTCAGTCAAAAATGAATCTAAAAGAGTCTAAGCATGCTAATGGAATCTGAGCTTTAAAGAAGCTAACCTTTGAGTCGATGCCGATGGTTTTGTTGCATTCTTCGCATCCGTTGGCGAAGACGCTCTCGTAGCACTTGATGCAGTAGGGGTGCTCATCCCTAAGGACGTATCGCTGGCCGGTCAGCGACTCGTCGCACTGCCAGCAACAAAAGTGACCGCTGTGCCAATCCTTGTTCATCGCCTTGGTGTATTCGCCACTGAAAATAAGCTAGAATAAAGAAGACTTGGTTAGAGAAGGTGGAGAATGTTTGGAGTCTCTGGAGAGACAGGAAATTTGTTTCTGATTTGTAAACATTTTGGTTTCTGATTTAAAGATTTATCCTTCGGGAAAACTGTCCTGCAATTTTTTTTTGCAGACTTTCTGGAAATATATTTTAATTTTCAAACGTTTTTTGATTATCCTATAGATGTTGATCAAATTGTATTTTTATCATTCATAATATTTATGCTTGCATTATGTTCATTATTCATCTTATTCTCCATTGCAAATATATATATACTGTTATGCTATATACTGTTTAGAAGGTGTTAAAAATAGGTGTACCTCCTTATGATTTCTTTCATCAAGTTTTCTGTTTTCAATAAATTTAAGTTCTATAAAAGCAGTTTAAGATTTGTATGGTAATCGTAATTAATAATATGTTAGTAAATAATGTTTCTGTCAAAAGATCATTCCAAAACATCCGATAGGTACCTTAAATTAGGTCGGGTATGTGAGGGTGGCCATAACACGCCTAACAAAGTACATATAAACAATGTTATGCATGTCACTGACAGGGAGGAACGCGCGGTAATCGACACTTGACTGACACGAACACACTGGCGTCACTACACGGGTCAAGGAAGGATGGCCACCACAACACATACCCATCGTCGGCGTTGGTGGTCGTGTTGGTCTGTTCCACTTCCGTGACGGTGACCTCTCCATCCTTAGATTCCCTGCGCTTTGAGGTCTTCTTGACCTTCCTGGTCTTGCGCTCCGTGGTGGTGTACTGGACTTGTACGTCAACGTCGGCCATGGCACAGTCGGGGTAGTTCGTTAAGAAGATACAATATCACCGGACGCGGTCGCGACCCGAATTCGAATGGCGAGCAACGGTGGCCGAATCGCAGGAATTATTCCAGAATGTTTAGCGCTCGGGACGGTGGGGGGAGTTTGGGATTTAAATTTGGAAGAGTGACGGAGAGGGCAGGTGCGCGGGCGGCGTTTCCGAACCATGGCGACTTGAAATCGCGCGTTTTCCTATCCAAGATCCGCTGCTATGCTTCCCTTGTAAGCGATACGCTGGATGAGCGCGAAATATGAATATCAGGAGAAGCTTACAGGGTTATCGGCTGGCCGAGACTGCAAATAGGTTAAAATCGGAGATCAATCACAGATTTACGCATGTCCTGACCTATAAATGCATAATTAAGCTTTAATGTTTGTGCAGCGCAAACTGGTTGGCATAATAATCGATGCGTATACATAGATTAATTTTATTGATGCTCATCGTTAGGTTTTGACGTATTGTTTAGATAGGGGATAATTAATAACAACGCGTGCTGAGTACAAAGTGTAGAAATGATAAATTATGTGATAAAGATCTATCAATTAAGAGCTTGCATGAATGAATCTAAGGACCATTCATAAGTATTTCAATAGGAAAGGACCAGATTATTCTGAAAATGTAATAAGGATTGATGTAGCAAAAGAATATAATTGTCTCTACAAATAAAACATAACAGGGAAGATTAAACTACTACTAACCAATATCGTTTTGCCCAATGAGTGTTGATAATTTCTGTAACTTGGGCGGAAAAGTCACTTTTCTCACAGAAGAAATTGCAAACGTACCATAACACCGAGCTTACTTAGCGAAGTAACCTCCTATGGATGATGCTTGCGTCAATACTTTGCATATTTTATGGCAATCGACGCAACACAGAACGAAAATGTACCTTCCAAGGTAACATCAATACTGAAGTGGACACTAGAACACAGAAAATGTGTTCTAGAAAATTGTGTCTTAATGGTGTATTTGCGGAATTACTATCTTATGTGAGCCACAAACTAAGGGAATTCGATAATTGGAATTCGGAAGGATGGGAAACGGGCTTTTCCATTACGACTCAATCTCCATCTTTATACACACACAATTAACTACTGTACATTGAAATATGAGGAACCTTTGAATACAAGTATTAACATTTCGATGAAAATTTGATCTGTTGTTGCTTGCAGGATGGGATGGCGAAACCGACGGCGCGACGCGGCTCTAGTGGAACCATTTCTAAGAAAACTTCATGGAAATTGTTCTATCGAAGTCACGTGGCGCCAGTCTGCAGGAGTCTTACAGGGTGTAGAGATGCAAGAAGAACGGATTTTTAGTAATTCCAGCCGTAAGCGGATCTAAGGAGGATAGATTGTGCATCTACGTCATGAAAGAACTTTTTCATCACTTCTATTCGAAAAGTGTCGTTTTGCGGGACAAAGTAGCTCTTTTCTCCACTAGACTTTTTAGCGGGCAGTTATGAGATTTGAATTTGGAACATCAATCGTTCATGAAATCGAACGCAAATTGCATAGATTACTGGCTGTAAGTGTTGGCTGTACGGTGCGGAAAGGACGGTAACTAAAAAAAAAAACAAAAGCGCGCGATTTACTTCCCTGTTCTTGTAATCGGTACGGACTTTATTGTATTTTGCAAAAAAATTAGTTCTACGTCGATTACTGAACAGTGACAATAAATTTTCAAAATTGTGCCAGTGTACCAAATATAAATATAAATTTATAATGGACCTTTTTACATTCATGTCATTTTTTTAAAGTAAACTTATTCATTAATTACTTAAAAATGTCTCGTTATTTATTTTCTCATAGAAGGAGATGAAAAGTAGAGTATATGACTCGAGAGCAAAAATATTTTTTCCTCAGGCGATGTACTTTGAATTCCTCGCTACGCTCAGGATTCTATTTTAGAAAACCTCGCTATGCTCGGGATTTCATTCTAGAATCCTTCGCTTCGCTCTGGATTCAAAATAACGCCCTCGCCGTAAAAATATTATTTTGCTCCCTTGTCATACAATCTTCTATTTCAAAAGACAAATCAGAATTCTAGGTACCGAAAAGTTTAGCAACATTAAAGAGTCTTGGAATGCCAATATCTAACTAATAGAAACTGCCAACTTTTGTAACAATAGCAGAAAACTATTAGTTAGAACAACAGTTCCTAGTAACGGCTTCAAAAACAATATTTATTTACAGTTCTTAGTAGTTTTTGTAATAAAAGCTCGCTTTTTGACGGTACTATTGATGGATAGCCTTTATGTATTCTTACAGTTGTATATTTTAGTTTGAAGTTCTATTATAATTTCAAATAATCTTACAGCAGTTCCGTCATCCGTTGTAATCTACATTTTAAAGTAATTCAATCGACAATAATTAAATTAATATCTTGTCCAGCGTGTTCTGTTCTCTGCCCGCTACAGGAGTTGGTAGACGCTGCTGAAAGTGCCAAGCTCGTAGCCAAATTTTAGGCCGAAGAAGAAGAAAGTAATTCAAAATTGATTAAACCCCAGTTTTTTGAATGACAGCATCTCTTACAAAAAACATTTTTTCATGAACTTGAAACTTTTAAAGGGAAACGTCAAATTAACTTAATTACTTTAGGTAATATGAAAAGTAATTGTAATTTCAGACGGAATAAACACAGCTGTTTTAATAAAAGAAGAAAGAGCAGCAATAGAGCTATAAAACAAAATGAAAAATTACAAACAATTTATTTTTATTGCCTCTAAAATTTATATCCGAATCGCACAGATCACTGGAAAACAAATGGTGTATTCGTCATTTGTGTTGAATTTTAACTACTGCAATGACAAACATTCTAGGAAAATTGATGCGAAAATACGAAGGATGGCGAAACATCGCAATTAGAAAATCTAATAAAAGCTCGAAGGACCAGAATTTTCGTTTGTACACTGATTCAACGGAAGCTTTTGTAACGAAAATTCTTTGGGTGGTTGTTCACAGAGAACTTCCAAATAAAATTATGAATGATTCAGTTTCCTCTGTAGATACATTGCCGCATAGTTTTCTAACTTCCGCGTCAGTTACCTTCGCTCGTCTAGACATACGGTCGATGTCTTCATTGAACCTTCAAACCGAGGTCTTGGTCAAAACTGCTTCATTCATTGGGCTATTTTTACAATGTTTTTGCTTACGTTTCCGACATTTTACACCTGGGCGAACGCCCTTTGAATTGATTCTATTGAAAACGGTAGATCTGATTGATGACGCAAAAGTGAAGAATGTCGTGAAATTGAACTTTTTTGTTGTTTTAAATTTGTTTTATTAAAAGACTAGAATAAAGCAGACGAAGCAAGAATAATACTCGATACGAAAAAAGGAGCTTACACATTATGACTACGAGAAATAGAAAATTGCTACCGAGATGCCGTATTCTGACTAGTAGGAGATTTGAGCAAGATTAAATTGAGGTTTACCCCGTACTAAAGTCGGTGTAATCATTTATTTCAATTAGGCACATCAGAGGCACTTTGAACGTCAAAATTTACAAGAAAATAGAATTGATTCTAGTTGCCCCTTTCAAAGGGTAGTTCCGTATGGAGAAGAATACCATGGGATGCAACAATTCTTACCACCACACTTTGACAATGGCAATTATGTATTTGCATCAACGAATTAAAAGAGATCACAATGAACACACTATGACAATGGTGCATTTTTGCACATGAAAAGTCGTGACCTATATTCATGAGTTAACTCTTGCATAACACAAGCCGAAGTCAGTTTGTCCCAGATCGTTATATAAATAAACAAAAGTTGTTTTTGTTAAAGACGGAAAAACCCACACGGAAAATAGTATTAAATATTGTTTTGCTCGAATAAACTGTCTTTAACCAATCGTGATGCCACAATCAGGAACGTCGACATTAAAAGTCAAAGTGAGTGGCCGTATAATATCTTCTTCTTCTACTAACCTTTTCCCAACTATGTTTGGGGCGGTTCCCAGTCTTACTAGATACGGCTGAATACCAGTATTTTAAATGAAACGATCCGACGATCTTCGCAGGAAGCCTGTTAGCAGTTGGATGAAAGTTGCCGAGAATCGAGCTGAATGGCGTACAATTGGTGAGGCCTATATCTAACAGTGGACTGCTGTAGGCTGATGATGACGACGACATGGAACGACTGCGTATCTGATCGATCATGGAACGATCGTGTAACCCAGTAACAGAGTTGTGGAGGACAACTCTGTTACTGGGTAACACGACACCCTTTGGTATGACTGAATGCGGACTTCGTTACGACTGTCAAAAAACTAGAAATGACAGCTGGGAAAATCTGCTTAAAGTTCTTACCGAGACATGGAGAGAGCTTGACATGTAATGAATGGTCACCCATCCACATACCACCCTCAGCAGGCGTAGCTTAACCCTCACTCGGTCCCCATGGCTCTCTCTACTTTCCCCCTTTTTCGTATATGTGGTAAAATATTTAGAGACATCGACGCGCATACTTTATGTAACTATGAATCGAGTACATGATTCTAAACCTGTCCCTTGTGTTACAATTTTTCGTCATTCTGTATAGCTATTGGTTTTTTCCAACTTTTTCTATCAATGCGATTTTTCCTTTATATCTTCACTAACATCCGCTAGCCTTAAACTGTTTACTATAATAAATTCTTCCAAGACTCAATTGATTTATTCTACGAATATAAATCAATAATTAATCAAATCGTTCACAATAGTGTTACCAATTAATAAATTTTATCGAATATGAATCTTGCCAGCGCTCCATTTGGCACACAGAGGGGCCGAAGGTAATTTAATTATTGTTATGAATGGTCCTAACGGTTATATTTTAAATGATTTGGTCCTTGCAGTTATGGTCTGTCATCGGATTCGGTCTTTCAATACGTGATTCTCTTTTTTATATTATTATGTCCTATAGTACCTACATTTGTATAAAACAAGTTGAATATACTTATTTATGAAAGAGCAGATTCTCCTAAAACAGGCTTATTTGCTTAGAAGGAGGCAACACCTACTGATTGGAGCCCAAGCAAATAAAAAAACCATAACCTGTAAGGTTTAATAGTTAAGAAATAAACCCTCTTTTTCTATGTATGTTTCAATGGTTCTCAGGTTGCTTGAACTATTTTTCCGCACTAAGTCCAGACAAAAACGCAAGTGAATGTGATGTATTTCGAATTATTTTCAAAATCGACAGGCTTTTGTACAGGATTGTATGTGATTTGTATTTTAACCAGTGCGCAAACTAAAACCATGAATTCAGCATATAATTCAAGAAAAAAAATTCAATGCTAGCGGGTAGCATACCCATTTTACGTCAGTAATACAAAAAAAAATCAGCTGTTCCATATATTTTGACCGCGTAGGTATTGCACTTTTCTATGAGACAGCAGATTTTTTTGCTGAATTCATGGTTACAGTTTGCGCACTGGTTAAAATTTTACCCTGTATTCAAATATTGTTATTAGTAAAGTAATTAAAATTAAAGAGAAATATTATCCTTCTTTTAAAATTGGGTTATTCAATTATCAATTTGATAAATATACTGAATAATATACGTAGACGTTAGTGAATTCCTAAATTTGAAAATAGATGAATGCTTCGCAATCTGGCAGAAGACTGATTCAAAAATGCGTTTGCGCGTGTTATGAGATTAATGTTTTCCCTTTCATTCTTTAATGCAAGCTGTGACTAAAACATTTCCACTAGTGATATAGTGTGATGTAAAGGAAAAGAAGATCTTATAACAGTAAACTAAAAACCAAGTGAGGGGTATAGAATCAAAGGCAGCTATATCCAGAACAAGTCGTTTTTAAACTGTTAATGCCATCTTAATCATCATACTATTTTGAATAAATTTACAAAATTGTTTGGCATCTAAATCAGCTAAATCCCAGCCAAAATTCACGTTAAAGAAACGGTTCAGAACCAAAGGTAGCTAAATCCACACTGTTTGGAAGCAAACACAGCTAAAATTGCGGCTGGCCAATCACAGGTCTCCATTGTCGAAATAACAAGATGGTGGATCTCATACAAAACAGTGTTTGCGTGGGTGTGATTTTTATCGAAATTAAATAGGATTTCGCATCTATTTCTTATTAAAAACGAGTGTAACGACAAATAAAAAGTGCAATGGAAGTGCCTGTAGTAGAAGCATTGCCAGGGAAAGGAAAAAAGCGTAAAAGACAGCCGGAGAAATGGAAGGCGAACAAAGCGAAAACTGACAGGTGAGCCTAGACTAGTGATGTACTTAACCCGATGGAGTTCGATCGATCGATCGATGTTTTTGTTGTTCAGTGTGAATTATTCCTATTCTGTTATAAGTACTTATTTTAAATTAGGTACATTATAATGCAAACAATGAAAATAAATAGGCTATAACAGTAATGGTCACGTTTACTTGTTTCACAGGTACTCGGCGAAATCTTTGCCAGAAAACATAACTTGCAATCATAACACCAAATCATTTGCGTGTAAACAATTAAAAATACTAGATCTCGTGCATTTTCACAGATCGTTTTACTCAAAACCCATAAAACATTTTCAAGATGCGTTAATATTAAAGTGCTGTTCAGTGAAGAAAACAGTTAGAAAGCGGCCCGTAAAAAACACGAGAAAAAGTAGAGATTTTGCGATTAAATACACAATTTACGCAAAATCACTTAAGAAGGCAATTCCAGTTTGCCAGAAAGTATTTTTAAATACACTAAAGATAACGAAGTATCGTGTTCAGTTCGTCATGCAAAACTTCTTTAAATCTGGTCGGGTTCCTACAGAAAAAAGAGGCGGTGACCACAAGAAACAGAAGTATGCAGCACAAAGACAATCAGTTCATGGGTTTTTAAAGTCTTTAAAATGCGTTGAAGCACATTATTGCAGAGGATCATCGCAGCAGCGTAAATACCTACCTAATGAACTCAATGTTAAAAAATTATATAAACTTTTTAAACAAGTGCACCCAAACAGCCCAGTCAAACCATCTTACTTTAGATCTATCTTTAACGAGGACTTTAATCTTGGTTTTGGGAGTCCAAGGACGGATGTATGCTCGAAATGCATTGAACTTCAAGAAAAACTGAAAAACGAAAATGATCCATCGAAGAAAAGCCAACTGATGATAGAGAAAAGGATACACAAACTAAGAGCACAAGCATTTTTTAAATTACTCAAAGATAAAAAAGAGCAAATGATTACGTTTTCATTCGATTGCCAAAAGAATTTGGTTCTTCCAAAAGTACCCGACCAGAGTTGTTACTACAGCAGACAGCTGTATCTGTATAATTTTACAGTAGTCCAGGGTTCATCGAAAGATCCCTTGAATGAAAACACCACATTTGCATACATCTGGACAGAAAATGAATACGCTAAAGGTTCAAACCAAATAGCTTCCGCTGTATACGATAGGCTCAACAAAACTGACCTGACTCATGTAACCCACGTCCGTTTAGTGGCAGATGGATGTGCAGGCCAAAACAAAAATTTAATTATGATTTCCATGTGCATGCGTTGGATTTTGGAAAATAGACAAATAAAGCAAATGGAACTAGTGTTTCCCGTGACAGGCCATTCTTTCATGCCGCCTGATCGAGTTTTCGGCAATATTGAAAAAAGTATCCGAAAAATGGAGGTCATCACTTCTCCAGAAGAGTACGTCGATGTAATCAGTCAACACTCTACAGTTACGAAACTACGAGATATACCCGTGCTTGACTGGAAAACTGCTATACATAGTGTCGTAAAAACACCGGCTCAAATCCACTTCAAAATTTCTCAGTGTAAAAGATTTATTCTTCGAAGATCCAAAACTCAAGGAAGTGTGTTGGTACGTGGTGAATTGTATTACAATTCTGACACGGGAAACCCCAAAAGTTTGTGTAAAGCAAGCAAAAAAGCTGATGCTCTACGGCCAACAATAATTCCTTCTGGCATAGAAGTGAATCCACTAAAGTTGCGAGATGTCAGAAACCTTCTTCAAAAACACTATGGTGACTCTTGGAAAGATCTTGCACATTTAAGATATTTCCACGCCGTGTTGAATACTCTAGACGAAGATGAGCTTCGGCTATTAGAAGAAAGAGGAGTTGAAGAAGAAAACGATACTGTACGAGATTTTTGTGAGGTTCAAGAAGAAGATAATTTGAGAGTATAACAATTTAAATAATTAAGATTTAATTAAAAATAATACTTTTTCATAAATATTATTTAATTTACATGTGGGTCTTCAAAACACTTCAAAATGCACGTATTTTGGTTATGTTATACATTTGAATATACTTTATACACATATCTTTTTAACGTTGACTGTCGCTATGATATGACAAAATCTTTAGACAAAGTTAAAATATACATCACTAGTCTTGTGACGTCATCACCAAAAAAATGCAAACAAAAACAGCTATATCCAATACAATCAGAATCAAAAACAGCTAAATCCTTTGGTTGGTATCAAATGCAGCTAAGTGGTTTTAAAATTACCGCTAAAAAGTAATTTAATCATTGGATTGACTGATGTGTGTGTGTTCAGTGGTACCACCTTTCCAAATCCTTTTTTTCGTTTCTTTTTCCATCGTGTTGCCACAGTAAAAATAAAATAAAACGTTTTTTCTGTTTTACGAAAAAAATACCTAGGTGGATATAGCTGCCTTTGATTCTATACGCCTCAAGTGGACATCATTATTTAGTCTCCTACGCATAAACATCGAATAAGAACAAAAAAGAGAATTAGAATATTTTGTAATTCTTCGTTGATATAATCATCGTTGACATAATGAGGAAAGATAGTGATCAAAAGCTAATCCGAAGTAACAATATACCTACAGTCATTATGTAGATTAGTAAGAAAAATGACGTAAAACGCATCATTTCCAATTTTAATAATTTAACGACTGATATAAAAAAAAACAATCCAGATCCACAACAGAAACCAATCGATCAAGACTATGAATTTAAAAATAAATATCCCACTATAAACGAAGCTTCAAGAATTAATCTAACTTTTTTATATACGCCTGAAGTATGGGTTGGCAACGGTAGCCATCTTATTTTAAAACACCGAATCACGATGCAGCAAAATAGAAAGGAGATAGATAATTCCATCTTGATAGATGAAGATATTTCTTAGACATGATGAAAAATTGCAAGATGTTTTGGCTCAGTTTAGTAATGTATGCGATGTCACGGCGAATGACGTTATTTTGTACGCTAATACAAAAGGGGTGGACAGTGCTGACAATTAGGGACGTACTAAAATAATGTCCCTACCTACGCTATGGACATGGTTTATTTATAAGTGTGTTTGGTTGTACGGCTATAGTGTAGTGTAGTGTAACAACATCTTGATTTAAAAAGAGTGTCCATGGAGTTTCTTGCCCGTTCTTCTCTATAGGTACCTACTACGCCAGTTGGTAGCATATATAGATAACTACGACTATAGACTTATATGTATTCGAAATGTACAGGCTTGTAATAACATGGTTTTCGTGTGTAAATAATTGCATTTATTATGGTTACAAATACATTTAGAACGAAACAAAACCCAGACCTTGATATTTTTGGAGAAACTCTGTTATTGTTAAACACAAAACGTTTTGCAATAACCACTGGTTATTTTTGTTTGTTTATGTTACAATGTTTGTTCTGCTAAATTACTGAATTGAACATAATATTGCCACAAAGCTCTGAATTCCGACACTGAAATAAAGAATGTGCCTTTATTGGCTCAACAGCAGAGTTCGTTAACTTTCCATAAATCAAAAATTAAAAATAGAAGGTACAGTCACCGCTGTAGTCACACGACATTCAAAATTCGAAATAATAAAAACAAATGACAGTGATTTGAACGAGAAACTAATAAAACTATTCTAGATGAAAAGAAAACAAAAGCAAAGACAAAAGAACGTCGTGTGCACATAAATTAGGTTTTTATCAAAGAAAATAGTTAGTTCGCGGGCATACATCCTGTCGTAATAGTATATTTCATTACAAGTGCGGAAAGGCTGTCATTGCAAAGAGTTCCGACAAATGTCTACCCGAGCCGAGGCGCAGCCGAAGGCGAGGGTTGACAGTCGGAACAAGTTGCAATGACGGTTCCGCAGGTGTACTGAACGACTATTTTTAATACAGTTGCGAAAAAATGAAGCAATTTAATAAAATAATAAAAACACAATAAACTCAACTAACTAATCATTTATTTCTTATAAAAGTTATAGTACACATGTACATTGAAATTGGTACAGTTTTTTAAAGTAACTGGGGAAGTTTTAGGTTGCATATTTACTGTTTGAGACAAACTATTATTAATTTCGTATGATTGTTCATGTATATTTGTCATACAATGGCGTTTGCTAGTTGATGGAATTGGATCTGATGAATTATCATTATCAACGAAGGTAGATGGACGAACGTTCTCTTCAACATGTGAAGAAGACGGACTGGACCTTAAATTAATGGATTGTGTGATTTTTTTCCCAGTTTCTAGTTTGTTGTTTAATGAATCACCAATATAGCTTTCTGCAACTTTGTCTGATTTCCAACCTCCTAGTCGCTTTAAGGACGTCAAATTGGCTCCTGAATCTGCCAATAATGTAGCAGAGGTCCTCCTGAAGCTGTGCCCAGTATAATACTCAGCATCCGGCAGACCAAGAAACGTTGCTATTTCTTTTGGCATATTACCAAATTTGTTTATCCCGATTGCTTGAGCTGTACACTTCCCTTTTTGGTAATTTTGAAAAAAACGGTCGGTTTTTCCTTTTTGGGACCGCTGATTCATATATTTTTGCACTATTCTAAGAAAATCTCCTTCAACAACAAAGCTTCTCGGTATCTTATTTTTTGTGTTCGGAATCTTGATTAGTAGCATTTTTCCATGGGCTTCAATATCTTTTAAAGTAATATTGGCTAACTCCTCTCTGCGGCAAGCTCCAACAACGCCAAAAATCAGAGCAACCTACAAAAAAAGGGATTTGATTAATATTTTTTTAAATAATGTTTTGACTGTATTTTGCGATTTCGTAAACTGAACACTAAAGAAAAATATAAGTACTTATTAATAAATTACCTTTGTGGCTAAATAACGATCATCGGGAGCTTCGTTCAAAAACCTTTCCACTTCATTGGATGTTAATATTTTCGACTTTTTACTTGTAAAACCGTCTGATTGTCGTTTTAAGAAAGTATTTAATTTTGGGTATTCACTTATATCCACGTTGTTCCTTATTTTCAGCATACTTTTTATCATCGAAAATCTCGACCATAACGTAGACGGTTTTAATTTTGCTGAGAGTTCGGAGAAGTATGCCAACATAACATTTTCTGAAAAACTATTTGCTTTTTTCTCTTCTCTCCACGCAATAAATTCGTCGTATGTAGATATGTAACGACTTTTTGACTTTTCCGGTAAAATGTTCTCCGAAGCATTTTGTGCAATTATACTGAGTTCCGGTGGTGTTAATTCAAAAAAAATAGGGTCGAAATTACTCATTTTGTGCAACAAACAACTAAACTCGCAAAGAAAATTTCTGGAAAATGGCGCCAACCGTATAATATAAGCAGAGTTTTTTTTTTCACCCATTTTGGTAGGCAAAGGGAACTATCCATACAGCTTAGTCTTCAGTAGATTTTTTTTATTGATATGAAATGAAAATGAAATTTAATGAGATGAAATGAAATGAAACCTAACCTAACTCATTCAATTAAATCATTAAATCTGATATTGAAATAAATTAGTAGCTTCCTTTTAGAAATATACGTATTTGTATGAATCACAAAAACTCTTTAGTAAAAACTTCATGGTTGGTTTTTCTTTTTAATAGACATTATTTTGACAGTTGGGAAAGAGAACGCACGAGTTCGGGAAAGGTAAAAAAAAAGCACTAGTATGTAATAGCCCACATCCCGAACGCTATACGTCCCTGCAATACACCACTTTTTGAGCAACTGTATTAAAAAAGAATATTAGTGTGTGTATGGAGCTTGTGGTTCAGTGCCGCGCTAGTCGGAAGTTGTGACCACAGTAATAGTAGACTTGACTAGAATTGTGGGTTGAAATGCATGTATTTATGGAAAGTTAGGTATGGGTGTACTAAGTAGAGCAGGTCTGTAGATACTTTTCATACATAACTAGTAAAAGATTATTTTAAGGTAATGATGTTTTTTTTATAGACATCGCCTTTTTATTGTAATTACATTATTTAGTCAGTCTGTGGTTTTACTTCTTTGACTTTTTGATGAATCAAATCGGATGACCTTTGACGATAAGCAAAAAACCTGACACCGTTTCATTATCGAAAACAATTTAATAAACCCATCACCATTAGTCTTACATACAATTATAGTTCCTACTATCTTGTCCCACTAACCTACAATCATTCACAGACGAACTACAGAAGAAAGCACTTGATCGTATAATACATCATCAGCCTCCATTATAATACATTTGGCTTTAAATACACATACATGGCATAAAAGCGTATCTTCCGTGTCGTATGAATCGAGCGCTAATTAAAGAGCTTTACTTACTCGTCTGTGGGCTTCAGTCATTCGCCCACAGTTATTTACAAGTCTTGGGTGAATTTCGGCTGATTTTGGCATTCGTTACAGTTCTTGTTTGTTCTCGTTTGTAGATGCAACGGCTATTTTGTCGGCTTCATTTACAATTGGCAAAATCAAGTAATGAATAGGGAAGTTCGTCACGGATTTGATGACGTATATTATTCTCGTAAAATATACGTCGTGTATTTGGTAATTTCTATCTAATTTACCATACTCATTCTAGGGCCAAGACAAATGGTGATCGCTTTCAAAGCGTTTTGTATTTCAACAGAATTTACATAAGCTTTGGGGTAGTCTATGTCAATTCAATACATTGTATACTTTTCCATCATCGTTATCGCTGATAGAATGTTACTTTGTGTATGCTCTCTGGCCTAGTATAAAACTTTGTTTAGTATAAATATTTTGTGAAAGTGACTAATTGTCTCTGTCAACTGTGAAATTGGAATAACATTTAAATGGATTTTTGGAGGACAATTCTGGGCTCGACGAAGATAGATGTGTTATGTATGTAGCTATATGTGCTCTTCGATTATTTAGACATTTGCTGTAGCACTGACTTCATCTTCTAGTCGTGTCATCATTCCTATTTCTAAAAACTTAGTTTAAACGGATTCACGACATATTATATCAACCCAATAATTCACATCATTGCCAAATGTAATCCTCAACCATTAATATTTCCCTAATTCCTACAAACAGTTATATTTCCAAGTTCCTGTCAAAATAATCCCAACAACTTTACAGAATCTTCTTATAATCCGCATCGCCCGATAGATGGCGTTAATTCAAAGGTCGTAGGTACTTTATGCCCTGGATTTAATGAGACACATCTGGGTCGAGGTTGGACGAGTATTTTCGAACTATTGTGCAACAGTTTTGATTAACTGCTCATAATTTAATATTAATTGGAATTATGGCAGTTTAATTGCAGTAAAATTGTAAGAATTTGACTTGACCTGATCTTGGTTGGGAAATTAAGGTGTTTTAGGTGCGACCTGTTGAACTGGGTGATGTCATCAATAAATGCAGCTCTAAATGTTTGAGGTTGAATTATAAAAGGTTAATTGTATGATACGTGTCATGTTTCAGTATATAATATCGAAAATATAATAAAACTGAGGCCCTGAGGCTCTAATATTGTGAGTGACACACGACTTTTGAGAAAATCTAAACCACAATAGTTTAGGTATTTCTTTACGATACTGCATTATTAGTTTTATGTAAGTTTCTTTTCGGTCCAATTACAAAAACCAACATGAATTCGAACGAATGAAATTGAGCCATTGCGAAGCTCGCAGTCAATAAAGTTTTCAACATTAACTTTGCTAATAAAACGTGTGGTACACTAAAAGTACATATGTAGAACACAAATTTCATGGTAAATAAGAGAATTACGTGATTATTACATGAGTTTAATTGTGTCATCGAAAGTGAATCTCCGTGATTGTGTTTATTAAATATTGCATTGCGTTTAATATGGTTCTGTTTAAATATGTACTCTAATATGAGTATTTATAGTGTTCACTTTTATCCAGTAATCAAGGAAGCGAGCCAATTAAAAATCTAATAATAAAATCAACCTCATATTGTCTCAAATATGTGTCTTTAAGCCAATCAGTGTATCAATTTCGAAACAGAATTGTGTGTCCCATAATTTCGGTCTCTCTACACAAGCCATACAGATTAGAGCCTACCTTTTCAAATTCCTGTCACAAAGGATATCAAAGACTTCGGTTATTTCTAAGGGTTCTCAAAGAAAACAAAACACAAACGGGGCATCATAATTTAATGTTCAGTCATGCTTACAGATGCTCACAATCAGCGGTGCGCTCGTGCTGCGTTAGGTTCCAAGCTAGTCCCCTGAGTTGCCCCAAAAATCTACTTCTTCTTCCTCCTCTTCAATTACCTCTTTAGTCTCAGTCGTCTCCTCCTCGAAGGAGTTGAGTTTGGGAACGTCTTTCAACATCGGCTTTAGCTCCGCTTTGTCTTCGGAAGCCACGCTGTCAACTGACGCTTCCACGCTCCAGTGGTCACTCCTTCTCTCCCTCGAGTTTTCCCTCGATCGACTTCTGGAATAAGAACGCGCTGATAGATTAGGAGTGCTTCCGAACCCTGCCAATTTGCCGTCTTTATTCATACGCTCGAACTCGGCTTCCTCAAGTGACGTGAATATCTTTAGTTCTTCCTCGCGGGACGCTCGCGACTCTTTGGAAGAATTCGACGACGAAGAGTGACGCTTTCTGAAACTCCGTCGCCTGCCACTCGGGTCGCTTCGTTGTATTGGTCGGTACTTAATCCCATCAAGAGATCTTAAACAAATTCATAATATATGAGTAGGTATAGTACAGATGAAGTGAAATGGTATGTACCATGAATTAGCTTTCTACTCGTGCATATGGTTGTGTCCAGATGAGCAGTGATCACTCGTGGCAATGGGACGCAGCTAAGTCACTACCGAACTGTAAGCATGAGTGTCTACATGAGAGATGTTCCTGCCGGTAACAATGAATATTAACCTGAGGAATTCTTCGCTGTATTCGCCTTTTTTGTCTTCGTCGAATGATTGGAAATGTATTTCGGGCAGTGTTTGCGGGGTGCGGGTGGGACTCAGTGGTCTGTAATGCCATGTCAGTTTCTCGTCAGCGCCACCGTCCTCCTTGCTGTCAGGCTCGACAGAATTTGAAGTAAAGCTGTTGTGATTTGAATCTGAAATAGTTTCACGAGGCGTAGGTGATCTGTTTCTTTGACCGACACTGATCGACCCTGAGGAGTTCGTTAGAATGGTTTTCGTTTTCAACGGAATGTACCTGTCGCTCCTGTAGTCTCCGTTTGATTGGCACTCCTCGAGTGACTCCTGTCCGAAGCTGGAGATTTTCGTAGAGAACAGTATGGCGGTCGAGTTTGTGTCGTCACCGTAGTACTTGACGGCGGCCGATTTTAGTTTTCCATTTTTATCCTCTGTTAAACATAGGTATCCTTGACCGCATTCTTTGCTCCAGTCCGCTGGGGAGGACGCGTTGTTAGCTTTTCTGAGTTGGCTGCTGTAGTACTCGACGAGTTCTTGTAGGTCTGGGTGGTCGCGGGGTATGACGCCACTGAGTAGGTGTTGCAAGCACTCGATCGCTTCGTGCGCACCGGCGTACGAGATAACGATAGACAGAAGGAGTCCCATTTCAATTCCTCGAACAAACACGGCCTTATCAAAAGAAATGGAAAAGGGGTACTTTTGAAAAGGGTCTCCGGGGAGCAGGACAATGCAGCGCTATTACGCCGAGACAAGATTTGAACAACTGAAATTAAAGTGTAATAGTTGCCAAACTTTTGTGTCCCGATTTAGAATTCATTTGGCGTTGTGGCCAGACATTAGCTTTATGTCTCGTTCGATCATTCGGCCGAAGGTCGCGGGTTTACGAGACTATAAAAATGTTTTAGCCCGTGATTGATTTGTTAGCCCGTGTGATTGTAGCTGTAGTGAGTTATTGGAAATGTAACATCGGCTCACTTTGTTGGTGATTTAGGATGAATGCGCTTCGTTGACTGCAACGTTGCTGTGATGTTTCAGTCAATAAATCTACTTAGGCTTAGATCATTCCACTGTCGGATTCAGGTTTCTCTCTCTGATGTTAACCAAGTTTATAGTTAATAACGTTCATTTGATTTAGACATGTTAACGAATTCGATCGATGCGCTAAGTGCATCAGATATTGAAATAGCAAACAATAATGCAGCATTGGAGGCTTTTATTGAGTTCTGTTTACGTTTATTGTTTTGTTTCTATTATTTATTTTTGCTTGAGTTTAGTAACTCTGTTTTGTTGGTATATTGACGTGTGTTAGCTGACATTGGCAAATAATGTAATTTTATGTTTTGTGTTTAGTAATGTTAATTACTTACCTATTATTGTATAGAATTAAGTCTTTCTAACTTAACAGACAGCTGTGCTGCTGGGGAGTTTGTTACGCCACTTCTTCTTCCCAGCTAAAGCACCATAGAAGTAGTGAAGGGCGGGCGTTTTTTGGGGACTGTCTTATGTAATTTTGACGTACAAAAAGTGCTGACTCTCAGCTTAGTTTGAATAAATGACTTTTGATTGTTTTTTTTTTGATTTTGAGTGTTTTTTCTTATTAATTTTATTGCTAACTTTTTTTATATTTTAAACCAAGCAGTTTATTAATTAGAGTAGCAAGAGACAGGATATATCCAACCGTCTTATCTGATGATCCCTATATATGAAAAAGGTTTACGGCTTTGATCATAGATTCGTGAACTTAAAAGGATAAATTTATTTTAAGTTTATGCCGACGGCCCTTAATATATTTGACTAACGTCTACTCATTGTACACTACTTGACTGGAAACTTTAGTTAAGTAATTAGTAGTTCTTTAGGTCGAACAGCGATGGCTTTGTTTTACTAATGATCCTAGTTTAGTCGATGACTAATTGTTAGTATTACTACTGTTGCCAAATCTTTAAGTGGCCGTCAAAGGCGCTAGAAATACGTAATTTTGCGTCATCCGTGCGTTAACTAGAATATTATCTTTTATAGGACATTATTCAATATCTGTAGAAACGGTTTGGTTAACAGAGGCCCTAGTGTGAGTTTCATTTCAAATTTTCAATTCAGGTCAAATGAAACTCACACTAGGGCCTCTGGGTTCCTCTTGTTTGTGACAACAAAATATACGTTTTCGTTTGTAAACGTAAAGGACAGTGGGCAAGCGATTATGGACGTCGTCCCCAATTTTTTTTTATTCAACGGACTTCATTTTTATCTCATATTTTCCGTTACGGGCCACATACTACCAAACCGTTGGTTTCAAGTCTTAATTAAACATATAGCGTTCCCTGAAAAAAGTAATCTTTCAGTTTCATTTGTCTAACGATGTACGGGTTGTAAGTGCACAATCTCTACCAACACCTACGGGGTATACAAGCGTTATCGTGATATTTCATTGAAAATAAAATACGACATGAAGTATCTTAAGTAAAAACAATTACGATTTTTACTTATTTTTTATAATCAAACATATTTTATTATTTATTTATTTTATTTCAGACATAACATTCGTCCATAGCTTCAAAGTCATATAAATAAATTATCTAATACTCATAAAACTAAACTTAAAATATTCAACAACTCGGAAAAATATAAAAAGAATTGTCAAAAAACTTATAAAATTGCCGGAATCGTATAAAAAAAATGTAAAATATAAAATTGTCAAATTGTAAAGTGATATAGAAATGAACTAGCCATTACATTTTCTTATTTTCCCTGAAAACCCCATACTTTTGACAGTCGTCACCTCTTAAATGTAATACGTCTGAAGTCTATTGGCTAAGTTTCAATATTAGGGATGCTAGAACCCATCGTCCTTTCATGTGCCACAACTTCACATGACAAAAATATAAAAACTATGAATAAATAAGGTCTGATTGAAACATAAAGTACGTTTCATGAAACTTAATTTTTATCGACCTTATTATAAACCTGAATTTATGCACTAAAAGATAATTAAAGTGGTTCAAATCCGATTAAAGTATTGAACCTGCAACAGGTACCATGGATAAAGTTAAAGACGATAACGTATCCAGCATCTCTTTGTTGGGAGTGAGACATACGTTTTCAACGATGCGGAGGAACTTTTTATTGCCTTACGATTATTTCGTTTTATACACGTGTACATATTGTTATTTTAAGAGCGGTAGTTTTACATTTTTCGTAATGAATATTATAATGACTATGTAGGGTAGGTATATAATCTTTATATTAATACGTGAAGCAAAAACTTTTTACCTCATTTAACGAAAATTACGCGGAGGAGGAGTATGAAATTTGGCATACTTAGTTAAAATTTATATCGAGGAGTGCAGAAAGCTATAATAGACACTATGCCAGCCGCCCGGCCGGCGGGTATGCCGCCAACAAGCCCGGCGGTATACTCGGTATACATGCCGGCAGCAAAGCCGGCGGCATGTGTGGAAATGAAATGTGCAGGAACCTTTAAAAATACATTAAGTCAAACGAATTATGGTCGAACTTGACCACTGAGCGACTAATAGCGATAATATTACTAAGAGCGACTAATCGAGCCAGAGCGACTAATCGAGCCAGAGCGACTAATCGAGCCAGAGCGACTAATCGAGCCAGAGCGACTAATCGAGCCAGAGCGACTAATATTACTAAGCATAACTACAATGATAAAATTATAGACATCTTCCCGACCGTATTTTTTCCGGCAGTATTCAGAAGAAATAATAACTTTCACGCAAAATAAGATGCTGCTCTGAAAAATCTGAGAAAAATCACTTGCGTAAATAAATAGCCTTGAACTATTAATAACGTTGTTCCAATTAGTTGTTACGTAACTTTCTTTTTCGCAACAATGCATCGGATCTCTCGTATATAAAAGAGACCAGCTGTATCGTCGTATAAAGTGCGTGGGTTCGATCTTGACATTGAAACGCTGGAGAGCTGAAAATAATGTTTTAGATTTTCAGTTCCACGAGTTAAAAAATAATTTTGTGTTCTTCATTTTCTTTTAGGGATTAATTACTTTGGATTAAAACACATACACACGATGCGATGTCATGTCGCGTGTATGTATTTTAGCCCTTAGTCCTTGCTTTTCCTATTAAAAAAACCTTTGAGGTGTTCGAACTTTTGCATCGGTTACCCACATGAGGAAATGGCCCTCGTGAAAAAATATGGCCAAAGCAAAAAATATACTTAACTTTTTTTGCAACCCTACTGCTACCATTATAAAATGTGTGTGTGTTTGTTACTCAATCACTCAAAAACGGCTGAACAGATTAGGATGAAATTTGGCGCATAGATATATAATATATAACCTGGATTAACACTTACTTATGATACTTTTTATCCCGGTAGTACGTTCCTGTGGGACAATTTTCGACTTCCACGCGGGCGAAACCGCTGACAAAACTAGTGTAATTATAAAGTTCAACAGGAGCCTAAAATAATTATGTACTTATTTTAAGTTTATTATTATTAACTAAATAATTTACCAAAAAATTTGTATTTTTCATACTTAACTTTCAAAAATCTTTTCATTGTGTGAAGTATGTACAGTAGTGAAGAAAGCAACAAAAAAAAAATTAGGTAGTTAGGTATTCCTTTTTAATAGTAGGTCTACACCCACTGGCATTATGAATTTCTTATGTAACTCTTGTGCACAGCTCGAGAAAAGATCTTTTCCTAATCAGCGAATTTAAAGTCTCCACTATTTACTTGGTAACGACTATTTTTATAGCTGTTTAGCCACATAAATATTTTGGGATGGGCTGATGTTATTTCAATTTGTTAGACAATACAATAAACATGTTTGTTTAACAGTATTTAAATAAAGGTGATAGCAATTAGACTGTGATTTATTATCGATTTAAATCGATTGTTACCGAATTGATTTTATTCGGTTTAAATCTACATATTGTAGTGATTATACGATTGATTTATGTATTTATTTTCTGTAAGTATGCCTATTAATATCTGTGTTGTTATCATGTTTTTTTATGTTATGTCCTCTTTTTATATGCACGTGTTTCTGTGACAAATAAATCTACTTTTCTTTCTTTCTTATTTAAGGCAATTTTTTCAATTGTCCGTTAATTTTTATCTGTGCTGTTTGTAAATACGATGGTTTCATAATAGGTTTTTGTGGAAACTAAGTCCAAAATTTCATATTTTTCTTCCGATAAAAGTTACTTACCTGACTATTCAAAAATCAGCCCCTTAATAAGTAATAAATACTTCTGTCAAACAGTAAAACCCTTCTTTAGGTCCATAAGATAAGGTCTTCTAATTAATTAGGTAATTAATATTTTTTTACTGAATTTTCTTTCAATTATGTAACTTTAATTATCTCTTATTTTATTCTATCACTTTTTCTTGTAAGCCAGCTGTTGAAATATTTTACAGTACACTAATCCAAGCAATCAGCAATCCTTAGGTACATTGCCAAGCTAATTAGCCATAAAATAATCCCTAACAAGAAAATACGTCATCAAACATGTGTCATCGACCTTTGGGGAATTAAAGAAAACCGTTGCACACGTAACTAATGTTTTTAAATCTTCAAACTTCGAACACTTCGAACGGAATGTTTTCTTTTGAACACGGGTTTACGTCGTTTTGTCAAAATGCCAGAATTATTTTATAGTTATTCCTATTTGTAATAATAATCTCTAAATATTTAGTTCTTTATATTGTCATAGAGTAAGATTAATAACAACGAGTGTGCTTTACGATTTTATTTGAAATTTGATTTACTTCGTACATTATTTTGCCTCATAATTTTTCATATTAAATTGAGATCTTGTGATATAGGTACAGCTGAGAGAAGTCAAGAGCAAATAATATTAGTCTATTGACTCTCAGACCAGTGGTGATTCACCCGATCTTTTTTACAGAAAACCCTGGAGGAGAATTGACAAAAATTCAGGTGCCATTATGCCGTGATATTAGAATTATCTTGCTTCCACGAAGGACTGTATCAAGGCATTGCCCAAACATGGTATAAGTACCGTAAACACTTATTTTTTTGCCGCACATTTAGGCGCAAGCTACAAAAAAAAACTTGAAAGCTACAAAAAAAATAGTGATTGGTCAATTGTCAACTTATCGATTTAAGTATGGAAGAAGAATAATTAGTCCTGAAACAAATTGGCATAAGAGCTAGGGGATGACAATGCCTTAGGCTGAAACGGAAACGCTACGTCACATTTGCACGTAAGCAGTAACAAGTTGGCAGCTCATCGGCTCAGATTGTTCAGATTTCCAAAACATTTCCTGACGATGTGCGGTAACTGCACATTCCCGTCATACCAGGTGATTGACGACGGGAAGCTAGTCACACACACGACGGCGACGGCTATAGCTTTGATGACAACCCCTACCAATCATGGTGCCCGACTTTTATTTAGACTAATATAATAATGCTGAAGAGTTTCCCTGTTTGTTTGAACACGATAATTTCGGGAATTAACAGTCGGAATTGGAAGCTCTTTTTGCATTTGATAGCTCCATTTTTCAGAAAAGGTACGATCCTTATCGAGCCGAGCTTAAATTATACAAACGATATGCGATGCGATGCGACGCGGTGATTCGAGGGCCGAGAGAGATTTACCTTCCACGTGAACTAAGTCGCTTTCAGAAGCTAGTTACTAATTTAGGGCAAAGTTTAAATAACACTGGCTTCATCTTAGATCATTGACAAAGGCCTGCTGTCTTGTATGGACGAAAATACTGGACCACAAACAAAAGGGAAGAATGAAAAATAGTAGCATTCTAATCTCAGCTGCACGAGCTGAGATTAGAACACTGAGAGGGGCTATGTGTGGCGCAACCTACGCGAATGGATAGAATAAAAAATGAAATTGTAAAAAGAGAATATCAGAGCAGTCGTGGCCCAGTGGAAACGCTTGCGTTTTACGAGTTTCAGATCATAGGTTCGAGCCCCGACTGGCGCTTTATTTTGTTATTTAATTATTTAATCATTTAAGTATTATTTAGTCACCACTGCTCTCAAAACGGTGAAGAAAAACATCGTGAGGAAGCCGGCATGTACTAGAACCCAAAATCCGAGGACATGTGACATCTACCAACACGCACTGGGCCCGCGTGGTGGATTATGGCCCACACCTCACAGACAGGAGGCCTGTCCCAGCAGTATACATTATAGACTGATTATACTAAGCACCGAAAATATTTGTAGGGCAGTAGGTAGCATGGACGTGTTTTTGATGAGGGTTTTAGCCGATATTTTGTACAAACGCACAAGTATAGTTACAACATTGAAAAGTCGTTGCACGTTCACGATAAGTCATGCGCTTCAAATCTAACAATATCCAAACCCAAATTCGACATAGAAACACAATTTCTTAACTCCAGCCATTCCAAAGCCATTATTCTTAACACAAGTACGCAAGATACTCTCATTTAGGCACAACATACATCTAATTACGGAGCGGTGACGTCGGCGTGACGTCAGATAAACCGTGTGGAAAGTGTGGGCGGACCTTTAGGCAGAAGACGTTTGTGCTGGATTGCGTTGTGCAGACGCTGGATTTCAGCGCTTTTTTTGTGTAAATAGTTCGGTTATGTAAGTCTAGGCTGTGGGTGGGGCTTGATTCATGAAAGCTGTTGTTTCTAGAGGAAACAATAGTATTTTCTATAATTACGTTTTTGCGAACTGTTTTATTTTTTAAAAGAGCTATAGTAACAGACTACATAAATATTTCAGGAGTAGGTATCTTACTTCATTTATTGCCTTAGAACCTCAAATTACATCATCATCATCTGCCTAGCTTTTTCCCGACTATGTTGGGGTCGGCTTCCAGTCTAACCGGATGCAGCTGAATACCAGTATTTTACATGGAGCGACTGCCTATCTGACCTAAGACTGGTGACTTCCAGGCTTGGCTTGGCTTGGCAGGTAACGACTGTCACAGATCCACAAATGACCGCCGGGACCAACGGCTTAACGTGCCTTCCAAGGCACGGAGGTGTCTTGGTATGTAAAGATGTCACCAATCCGCGGACCAACCGCAGCAAGTTACGTGAAGCGAAAACAAAAGGAAAGCCTGCGTCAAAAGGTATTGTCACTTTCAGTTTTAAGTTATCTCTTTGTGGCGCTGTTCTTTATCGAAATCACAACGAAATATAGTGCTGTAATGAGTTACTTTCAAAGAATATCAAGCCATCCTGAAATCTCAGAATTACAACATCAGATACAATATTACAACTGGCAATGATATTTTCGATGACAGCTAGAATGAGGTCGCTACTGGTCGCCACACACTCGTAGTAAATGATGCTGTCTTCTTGCAACTAAACTGATACTAATGACTGATGATGACCTACATAAACGTCATCTGGAATTCTAGAAAAAAAAAAACGTTTAACTAACAAAATGCCCGTAACGAAATGGAAATACACCACAACCAGCTTTTCCAATTTCTTGGGTGTCAATTTCTTGGGTGACGCGACCGTCGCGTCGCGCTAGTCTGCACGAGCCTTAAGTCCTAACATATCATGGTCCATCCGTGTGCAAAATTTCATCCAAATCCATTCAGCCGTGAAACAGTAACAGACCGACAGAATGATTGTCGTATTTATAATATTCGTTCGGATAATTTTTATTTATTCTCCATTTTCAAGTATCGATCTACAAAACAGCCTATTTTAATAGGGTCTACCCTAACTACATAAATATTGAGCAGCTAGAAGACTCCGCAACTGTTCAGCGGAGGAATATGACTGGCTGATTATAATAGAACATAGACTACGGAAAACGTTTCCAGTTCAAAAATATACAAGCATTTCGTAAACAAGTCAAAAGACATTACTACGCCTAACGCCTACAGTTTGTCAAACGCATTACTACGCGCTACGCGGCCGCGGTCGGTAAATATACTTAAAAACATAAACATTGCGTAAATGCTTGTTTTCTTAATATTCAAATAGCTTTGGAATATTGTTTGTCTATGAACACATTGGCTGGTGTTAGAACTGTGTTAGCTTAAATACTCTTATACTGTCAACTTTTTTATAAAAAAAATCTTAAAATAAACGAAAATACCAAATGTTACTTGAACTCGATTTAAAAGATTTTGCTAGCAAAGTTACAGTAGACTTTTTAATCATTCGGAATGTGTGAATATGTTTGATCGTAAAAAAAATACGTTTGCTTTGAATTTCAAAGAGTGCCTATACTTTATTTTTTATTTTAAACAAAGCGACAAATTCAGATTTCCGAAACGATTAATGTTATTCTTCTATAAATAGATAAATACATCATTTATTGTTTTTTAGGAAAATATAGGTAAGCAAATACTCAAGTGATTTGAATTCACACCTGCTCATAACATAATCCTGAAAACCAAACCATTCACATTTCCCCAACCGCTAAAACTGAAATTCTACCACTTTCAAGATTTCTTCCACCAAATTCTCTTACAAATCCAGCCCATATTCCCGTTTACCTAAATATCTTGGAACATCGGTGTCAAAGGCAAGGTCGCAGTGAAAGTAACGGCCGAGTACGGCTCTGGGCGGCGCGCGCCGAAACCCGACACCGGCGTGACGTCACACGCGGGCCGTGCGCAAGCGACGCGCGATAGCCGAAAGGGAACCAGGGAGTCGGAAAATTAGAGGGACATTTTGAAAGCTGAATTTTCAGAAGTTTGGGGTGATTTTTAGGGGATCAGTGGTGACACCATAAGAGATGCAAGATTGTTGGTTATAAAAGTGTTTTTCATTATGATAATAATACCTAAACAAAAATCCAATATGTCAAATATTATATCAGCCATTTTGTCTATTGCACAGAATTAAATTGTGGTACGAATAAAAATATAACGGAATGTCGTAACGACGTTAACGACGTCGTCGTAGTAACGACGAAAGGTGAAAAGCCTCATAATTTGTAAATGTGTGTGAATCTAAAAAAATCGCAAGACAGGCTTACTACTAGTTTCATTGACGTTACGCCCACTTGAACTTGAATGAGCTTATTGGCAGCCGAGGGGCGTTCCCCAAACGATATCGTGAAGGTTTTAACGTATTTTAAGTAGGCGTACGTGAAAAATAGTAGGTGTGAAGAAAACACAATATTATGAGAGATTCGCGAGTATTATTATGTTGATGTAACCGGTTCAAATCGTTTAGCTTACGAGTGGTAGGTTCTTTCTAACTTCAAAATAACGTTTCGTTTCATTGTTTGACCAAAATGTATATGTATACTGTTGGGTGCAATAACAACTTTACTGCTCTTAGTATCCCTGTTTATTCCATTTGAACAATTAGCTTATTGTTTCAGTGTTGTCTGAAAGTTTAACGCATGAAATCGTTCAACGTTTTTACGTGTTGGCAACGCGCGCGCAAACATTTCTTTGTATTTAACAATATATGCTGTAATTTATGAATTTAACATTTAATTGAAAGATCCGCTTGATTGATCGCCAGCATGTGCGTTTTTTATTGTTTATTAAATGTATTAGTCGTTTTTAATAGTTGCAGTTACGTATTAAAGTGATATTGTGTCTTAATGTTGGAAAATTTGCTGGGGCGGGCGGGGCGGATAAAAAATACACGCAATGGTAAGGCAAAGTGAAGAATATAGTAAATAAACATTCTAGTTTGCAGTAACTTTTATGATCAAAGTAGTATGCTAAATTGTATTTTGATTAAGATGAGGTAAAAGCTTCTAGAACCGAAAATTCGAAGACATCTGGACGATTGGGCCCGCGTGGTGGACCGTGGATGACGCACTATCTCTCACAGAGCCTGTTCCTGTTCCACGTAAATAACAGTCAGTTCCAAAAACCTGTTACAAAATAACAAGCTGATATTTCATATGTGGGAAAAAACTATAAAATCGCATATCTGTTCCGCCTGTTCCTGTTCCATGTACACAATTACACATATTAGGTACTTCTCTTTCTAACTAAGGTGCTACACCTATGTGAGAAAAGGACCCCCCCAGTGGGGTTACCGCATTGTCGTTGCGGGGGGGCTCAGTAACCGTGGTCACCCTCCCACGGTGAAGCGAAGAGGAACCCCAAGGTGGGGCCGCTCGTCAGGGCTTGTGCCTCCAAGCCGACGACGTAGCGGCCAAAAAGTAGGTTGCGGTGAGGTGCATCGCAGCTGAGGCGGGCCGCGATGTCGAATGGGAGGCATCGCGGCTGAGAGTTACAGGCTGCGGCGGAGGAGGAGTGCCGGTACTAGAGTAGCGCTCCTCCCTTCCGTGGCCTGGACGGGGCCGCCACCGTTTGATGGCGGACGCGGTGGGGCCGCAGGGGAAGAGGAGTGTCGGTATAGCGTTGGCCGCTCTCCCTATCCCCTGCGGCCGAAAACTGGTAGGCGGCGGGGCCACTGCTGACCCGTCGCAGGGAGACGTCAGTAGCAGCTGGTGGGGCTCGCAAGGGCCGATGCCTGCCAGGGGTGCGGGTTGTTCGAAAGAGATACCGCGGCCCCTGGCACACGGGCAGCTGAGAGAATATGGGTGGGTTTTAGTCAGTAAAAGTCTGACACACCCTCCTGCTCCACCTAGAGCGGGAGAAGTCATTTGATGATTTCCCACCCACAAAAAAAAAAAAAAATGTGAGAAAAGGAAAGAGCTTGTGAAGATATAACAGGGTATAACAGTAACTGTTTTTATTTCATTCTAAGGTAACTGACATACGCATGAATAGTGAGCTTGTGACTGTCGTATGTAAGGCATTTTATTATTTCCAGGATCAGTAGCTTTATATTTCAGTTTGTTTGTCACAGTTACATTCTGTTATCCTCAGATACCTGTTATATTTAGCTGTTACGATAAATACGCCTCACTCCTACTGTGTCACAGCACTGCCCAGCAGTGCCAACATTATAGGCTGATTGTGTGAAACTCTGATGGTATACACTAATTAGTTATACGTTTCAGTAAAGATAATCAAAGTAAATTATAACTAATAAGATGAAGCACTCGCTTTCATTTTAAACAACGGTGTCATTTGTTATTCTGCCAGACAAGATGTTTTTCGGTGTGAACTTTGCTTTTCATTCTATCTGATACGCAGCTGCCTGATCGAGCTTTGTGAAAGAAGTAATAAAATAAACTGGACGAGATTTCGGTCGTACGGCGGCGAGATGTGCGGACGACATTGCGGGCAAAGTCTGGATGAGGCTGGCCGAGGAGCGTGGGGACACAAGAAAAGATAGGCCTATGCCCAGCTGTGGGCGAAGTCGGGCTGTGGATGGCGATGACGAGGAATTAAATAAGACTAGCATTTACAAGACGACGATTATAGCGCAGCTAGAATTATTATAGGTACACACGGCTACACATCAAGCTTATACATTTCCAGTATAAGCTGATCTCGCAATGTATAGGATTTCCGTACAGTGCGAGATCGGCGTAAACTTCCTATGTCCATAATTTTTCCATTATATTTTCAAGAGTTGTGTACCAACTCTTAAAATAAGCATCTTTATCTTTATCTATAAGCTTTCCAAAAAAAATGTCTCATATTTTGCTATAGGAAAGCTTATTTTCAACAGTTGTGTACCAACTCTTAAAATAAGCTTTCCTATAATAAAATATGAGACACTTTTTTAACGAAATGATCTTTGATGAAAGCTATATTTCGACGGAAGGTGAGCAACGTCCGGTAAACAACAAATTGGCAGCTCAAACAGGTGGGTCGATGACACGAGCAGACACCAAGGAGTTTTAGATCACAGAACTGCTTTTTTAAGTTGGATGTCCCGTGATCGAGGATTTTGAGGTTGTCTACCGCGACAAGACAGGTGACATTAGAAAAACAAGTGAATGTGGGTAGTTGTTTGGTCTGATGACAGATGCATATTTTTTTTGGAAATACATAATTACTTTTTTCACATTAGGGTGAAGAAATGAAGCGAACAGGATATCTTGGCACTTCTGTTTTTTTTAATTATTCAATTGTTTTAATACCAGTAGCATTGTAGATGTAAGTTCCATGTTTCTGAAAATAAAGGACTTTGAAGAGTCGTCGCCTATCTAGGCAGGAGAGAAAAAATGTGCTTTTCGGAATTGCGTGGGTGGGTACGTAAGACCTATGAAAGCTTTCCCGCATAGCCGCACAATTTACCCGGCTTTACCGTACAACTCGCCATTTGGGATACCCGGCGACGACTATCTGGCAGCCGCAGCCAGAGCGTATAAAAGCGGTCTTTAAACCTGTCAAATCTGCTGTCAATCCCAAGAAAGGCTGCCAATATTCATCTGTATAGTATCTGTAATTCCACATAGATGACAGTGAAGAATGTTCTACTTTTTCATTTATCCGTACATTCTTGTGGGACTTAGTAAATAGACAGGCCTACTGACGTTACATGTGACGAAGATAAATTAAGACATTTAGACATGAACGAATTCATACTTCTGACACCAAACCCAATCTCTTGCAAAATTAAGCTGTCAATCTAAGCTTAAAACTACCAACTTTTCATTTTAGTCGCCAAATTAAAACTTATACGATTTTCAACCTTAATGCCTTGTGGTAAAGTTGTATATAAGAAAGGTGGATGGTAAGTGTAAAATGGTTTTCGTCAGAAAGGCTAATTACCGATTAGCTTGAAAAACAGTGTTGATTTGATAATCTGGTGATTTGTTAGTTGTGCCAATTTTTTTAAAGCCATGTTCATTGTATTGACATTAACTGATGGGCAAAGGTGTTTTTGAAGTTCTTATGTGTCAACAGTTTAATGCCCTACGTGCAACCAAAAAAGTCCCGAAGAAGTTTTGTATTTGATTTCAGAGAGGTTTTTTCTAGTACAGTTGCCAGCACATCAAACTACCCCAATCTGTCAAATATCTTTGATAGATTTTCAACTTTATTGCGAAAGAATAAGGTTCATGTTCAATTGGAAAAGTTTGACAGTTTGGGATAACTTCATGTGTTGCGGTCTGTACCTACGATTTTTTATTATTATTTAGTAGGTACAGGTCTTAGCTGCTCAGTACTCTTCATTATGGAGGAATCGCCAGGTAGCCCGCGAAATTTTTCCGACGCTTTCGCGAATTAGTCATTCAATGGGATTAAATTAATTTAGAGTGTTGTACGCAGTTTACGGTGATCTCGCACTGTACGGAAATCCTATACAATGCGAGATCAGCTTATACTGGAAATGTATAGCTTGATGTGTAGCCATGTGTACCTATTGATGATTTTAATTATTGTAATTCTGTAATTACTACGTGTTACGGTCACGAATAATGCCTAACACTGACCTAAAAATTGCGAAAAACGTAAGGAATTTTGAATTTAACGGGCCGCTAAATTTGAATTTTGCCCTTAAAGAATAGGGACAAAGCTTACAGCAATCTACGAGATCTTTTTAAAATTATTACTATAATTTGTATAAAAAACTGTTGGAAAGTAACCCCTAGGATTCGAATGGCTGTCGCGTAAATAGAGAGAGAGAAAAATCACTACGTAAGATGATTTATTTTTAGGGTTACAAAAGCTTGGTAACTGCGGCTTCGAAAGCCAATAAAGGTGAACGTCATCCAAAATCAATAAATTTTGAATATAAACTTTCAGTCTGAAGCCGTTTTCCGCTTGTCAGATACTCAAAGTAAACCACTGAGTAACAATAATGAAACGAAAGAAAATTTTCATTACTTATTTTGGACGAAAGTTTTTAACATTTTCAAGTTACTAAATAGTTTGCCTTTATAATAATAGAAACGTTTTACTAGCGCCATCTCTTGCCGAGTAGCTGAACTGAGAAGAACTTTTTGTGCCAGGTGAAAAATCAAGCTTTCTGGGTATTAGATTTTGTTCTCGTTCTCAATATTCGGAAAATTAGTATCTACTTCACAATTTATAAATTAAACACTGATCTATGAACACACGAACAAATAATTGCCTGTATTTAACTAAATAGATTTATCAAGGATTCACTCATATCACTATTGATTAAAATATAAAAACGTTGAATTAGTTATCCACAATTACGAAATTCATGCTTATTTTCAAACCACTCACAAAAACTATCTTCTTAATCGGCTTGTATCCGAACACACCAAAAAACGCGGGGAAAAAAACGCGCGCAAATTCGAATTTCGTATTCAGCCGAATGTATCTCGACTGTCGCGTACCGATAGGACTTTTAAAAATTATTTTTTTAATTACACTGGAGACCAAGGTATAAATTAAATTCACTGGAGGCGACACGTCCTCGGTAGCTGTCGAAAGAGTATTGAGTTCACAGTTGGCGAACGCTGTCCGGGTAAGAGATGGTCCTTGTCGTGTGTGCGCGTCGATTATATTTATTACATCAGCTTGTGACTATAAACAAGCTTGGACGACAGATACTTCAAAGAGATCGATCGGTATTCAGAAGATCGATAGACGGGAACAAACATCACCTGCTCCAACGAGACGCCATGCACGTCAGTATCTTTTAGGGATAATGTCAAAATTATAGTTTCACAGACATCGAAACATCAAAAGCCCTTTTTATTTCGAGCGGTTCTAAACTTCACCTTCAGAATGCGGATAAAACGTTTCTTTGAAATTAAACAGGATTGTTTTTCGGTGTTTATAGAACACAAGTTCAATTTTGTAATTCCCACTGCAAGATAGAAACGTAACTGATATGATGTAGAAACATTTGCAATAATTCGTACGTTACAAAATATAGGCCACCACTTCAGATGCTTCCATTACGATACATTGGAAACTTTGTATAACTCACAACAGTAATTTATTTTGATGGTTCAAGTGAATTGGTCATTTAGAGTATCGAAAATGTTTAATACCTACTCGTCTTAGTATTAAAATGAACGCGCCCGTAAAAAGAAGATTATAGAAACAATAGAACCTCACCTTGACAACTTTTGAAATACAGAACCAGATTCAAATTTCGAATGAAATCACTGACAGAAGGCAAAACTTTTTTTAACAGCCGAAAAGGTCGGACTAGAAAAAAGGCGCGCAAACCCGCAGCGAGTGTAAGAACTGACTAAAGTGGTTAGGTGTGAACCAATGTTCAGCAGTACCTAACTAGTTAACAGTTTATTTTTGTTCTGTAACCACATACCAAACATATTTCATTCGGCTGGTTTATTGACCGATTGAAGCTCCGTTGGTGCGAATTAACCTGGGCTAAATAAGGTGTAAACAAGAATTGCTAATGTTGAGGAGGCGTGTAAGGAGGAAAGATGGCTGCTTTCACTGTTTTAGGATTGAAGTTATAATACTAGCTTTTGCCTGCGACTTCGTTCGCGTGAAATTTATTGTTGCCCCGACCCACCCCATCGCACAGCATCGTGCCAGTGCTATTATTTGTTTTCTGGCTTTTTTTCGTGATGTTAAATAGCCCATAAGCTTTCTTAAAAATTTGGACTATCAACTGCATTTAATTTTTTTTACTAAACCGTCAATTTCTACGCAACGGGGTGTTCAGGACCATGTGTTGAATTCATGGTTTCCTTGCCACCCTGAATAGATTAAAGGTACAGAAGGATCGGTTTAATAATCTAAACAGACAAAACTCATGACGCATAGCTCCAGAAATATGTTTGGCACAAGGGTAACGTTATTTGTTTTCAGTAACAGCCTCGGTTATGCGTCACCCATGTCCATATGCGCGAAATACACAGTCGGATTTATTCTTGCACCAATCCCAGAAAAGCAACCATTTACAAAAAAAGAAAATCAGCAGTCGACACATGTTATCGACAGACCCTTTCTACATTGAATAGGAAACCTCTAGTTGTAAAGCTCGCAATAATCTCGCTCCAAGATATGCGCTTAGTTGAACGAATGTGAACAGTTGAACGAATGTGAACAGTTGGACGCATCAATAATATTGTCATTAGTGCGAAACGCAATGAGTGGCACAGTTATGCATAATAATGTAACGGGCTAAAATTAAACAGTGCACTGCTTCCAATAGGTTTCATTTCAAGAGGAAACATTAAGATTATCTGTCGAATTCTGAATTAAAATTTATTGATTTGCATGGAGAGATGGAATTGTTCTTATGTTGGAGTTTAAACGGTATGAGTGCAGGTGAAATACTATATGAAACATTTTCTCTCTGTGTCTTAGCATTAATACTAAGCTCTTCGTATATCAGGTCTTTCGATGGCTGTTACCAATTTTCACCTAAAGTTCGACTTTTAATTGTATTCAGTAACTTGGCAGGTTCAGGTCTTGGCAAGAAAAATTATGTTACCATACTAAAACTAATAGTGTTGGGGTAGTGAACGATTTTGCGTAAAGAGCGAATGATAAAAATTGTAATTTTAAATTAAACCTGTTTTATCATCTCGTCATAAAACTTTAAAAATTATTTTGTAAGATGTGAAATACTTAATAATTTATTAATAAAATTAATGCTTTTTTTTATTCAGCTACTTCTAATAGAAACAAATTATAAATAAATTATCTAACTACTGAAAAATTAAATATATAACAAATTCCACAATTTTTAAATTTAAAATAATAAAAAATGCATGTACTTAAGTACATTATTTCAAGTTCATTCAATTTCGTTCATTCTTACACCACCTCACTATCTTTTTTTTTTGTCAAAATCTGGTATTCAGTAACTCGACAGTTGAAACTGTCAAATTACTGAATACAATTAAAAGTCGAACCATAGTAGCTTATTTGCCAACTTATTTTGTACTTCGTAATTTGCGTGCCCATGCCAAATGTTCCTTATCGTTGGTGCAAAAAGTTTTCCTATTCCATTCTCCTCTATCAGCAGTAACGTTATCTTTAACTCCAGCACTCTAATTACGTAACACTCTATCAATCACAATCTGAAACATTTTGAAGGAAATTGCTAATTCATTGCTTCATAAGGTCAAAAAATTTGTCCGCTTAGCAACGTAAATGACGCAATGAATGTTGTTAAACTGTCAAAATGAAAGCGATTCCTACTTTTAGTGTGTTACGCAATTATCCGGTTTCCATCACAATCCATCGATCTTTTCATTCGTCTTTTCTTCTTCCATCCATCAATTTGTATGATAATATTGAACTAACTAGTAAAGCATTTGAAGCGTTTATAATTGTCACTTGTTTAATACTTGGGTGGACAGTAGTGCAGCGCATCGTCGTAAAACTTATCGTTAAAATTAACCTAATAGATATAAAGTAAAGCGTTGCTGTCAAGACTCATTAAAATATTTAGAGTACTAGTTACGGTAATTGACTTTTGTTAGATTGAATTAGCTTTGTGAATTTGTTTTTACTCTACGAATTGGTTTCATTATTCTGGTCTACTGAAAACTTTTGCTCATCAGCAGGGTTGGTAGATGAACTTACCCTATTAGTACCGGACGTAGAGTTGGCAGCAATAATTGTTTACCCCTTTGGTTTAGAGAAAACTTGGAAATGGGGAATGTTGGCGGATTTGCAGATGCAGCTATCTGTACTTAAGAATCTTCAAGCTAACCGTGTATCAATAACTACGGAGAATCATGGACCTACCTACTGAATTAACGGGAACTGGTTGCGCGTCGATGTCCCTGCCATTCTCATCATCATCATATCAGCCGAAAGACGTCCACTGCTGGACATAAGCCTCCCCAAAAAGGGGGGTTTGCCATAATCGCCACGCTTGGCAGGTGGGTTGGCGATCGCAATATGGTGGTCAAATGCATAGAGAACGCTGCTGCCCTTTCTCTAGTAAGTCCCTTAGTCGCCTTCTACGACACCCACGGGAAGAAATGGGATGGTGCTATTCCTTTATGTCCGGCACCACACGGAACCCGGAATGGAATAACTACTACCAAATTCTTTTTGCCTGCAGCAAGACTGTGAAAATGAAGAGCTTTCTTTTTTTGCTACACAAATCTTTAAATTTCTGATTGCCCTCTTACATTACTAAAGAAAAAGCATGGCCTATCTTTAGCAAAGAACCATAGTTCAGGCCATATTACACGCACACGTTACATAATGCCTGGCAAATGTCAAGCCGTCAGATTGCCGGTCCCGGACAGGAATAGAGCACGTGATGTGTTTTGTTGTCTATTTGGAATACGTCGCGACTAATCGTTAGTGCTACTAAGTATTAATACCACCTGTATTAATAATATTTAGGGCAGGGATCTTTGTATTTTGCTGTGGGCTTTGCTACGGAAAAGTTTAGAAAGAAATATTATATTTAGATGATAAGTACATAAAGATAAGTCTTTAGTATTTTTTTGTAATCGTTGCTAGCTGCATTTGGGTTGTAAAATATCAATCATTCATATACTTCTTGTGTAGATACAAATATCAATGTAAAATCGTCCAGAAAAAGTCTTACAAGCTTTACTAGGCTCTCCGTGACATTAAAAGTTATAGACATTATACATTTATTTTAAAATCCATCGTCTTTTCTATACCAGATGGCAAAATAAAAACTGCAACAACGCACCGACAAACGAACCAATTTTTACGTCTACGTTATTAACCGACTTCATTTTGTTACATCGATACTAATGGTGTTTTTGGAACGACACCAAATTGATTTGTAACAAACGCGGTAATTTATTTCTTGATCAGGCATGTATTTACGTAACGTTTGAAATATCATTACAGTCTGTCAACGTCTAATTGCCACGTTGATTTAAAACAGTTGTACATCACGGCATAGTGCATTCAGAATTAAGCGTTGATGTTAAAAGTTTAGTAGCTGAAAACTCAAAAACGTATAATTCCAAATGTTTTAAAAGGAAATTTCACAAATACGATTTGCTGCTCATCTGAAATATGATGAACGTTGTATACTAAAACGAATAATTAAGAATTCCCAGAAAGTCAGCATTTCTGCAACCTTGTTCAATGTACAGTTGCATCCACTAGTACATGTCAAGTCATAGCAGTACCTACTTAAGGAGAGCATTATCGAACTAAGGTCGGTATCGTCCCCTAATATGTTTAACTGGCCAATTCGAAATACCTTTTTAATGCTTAAAAAACTTAAGCTATCACTTACCTCATCACAAGCATGACACCTAGGCTTCAATCGTTCAGCATAATGTCGTACGCAGTACAACCGCCCGTCTAACGCACAGTACGCTAGTTCGACAAGTAGCTCGTCGCATTCCGCACACGAGAAGCAAGTTGGGTGGAAATATGCCTACAACAAAATATTATTTCAAGAAAAGTTTTTAATTTTATAACTAGCTACTAGCAGCGACATCTGTTGTCGAGTAGTCAAACTACGTCAGTCCAAACCTCTTCTTAGTGTATGAAATTGAATATAGATGGCGCTGTTACTAAAATACTCACTTCTTCACCTATCCGCGGCGCTTGAACGGTAATACTTCCACTTCGTATAGCTTTGTTACATCCCGCACAATCAACTGATGCACCGTGATATTGACTAGCGACGCCTGAAACAAATGTTCCTACATAAAGCAAATATAAATACATCCAGCTACTTGCCACTAGATGGTGTTGTACTTAATTTATAAAGATCTGTTACCAATGTCAAGTGCAATTTCATTCCTAGCCGCGACGAAATCTTCATATTGTTTGCGGTGGTTTTCGTCGATATGTCGGCAATGCGCTAAGGAGAGGTCTTGTTTCGGTAACTGAGAAGCTAATGCTCTAGTTCGCCATGCTCTCCACGCTGCAGCACCGGTGGCGCCCCCTAGGCCGGTGGGCGCACGTTCTGCTAACGACGTCCAGTACAGTTCAGTCTGAAAAAGGAAAATAATCTGATATTAGGAAACGTTTTTTAATTTATTTCGTAATATTATTCTTTTCCGAAAATACCTACTGGGATAAGTTTTTTTACCTATATCCTCTTTTATCATAATGCCATTGAAAATCAACATTTATAATTAGGGGGGGGAAATGAGTACCCACTACTTATCACCATTCACAATGAACCGAACAGGGGTTTTAGTGCGGACAATGGAATCCACACACTCTACCCATCCTAAAGCAGGCTAGGAAGATAGACCGGCGAATAATTTTAACGCCGGGTTAAGAATCATGTACCTACCTACTGAATTCACGGGAACAGCTTGCGCGTCGATGTCCCTGCCATTCTCATCATCATCATCATCATTTTAGCCGGTAGATGTCCACTGCTGGACATAGGCCTCCCACAATTTGGGGGCGCTTACCATAATCGCCACGCTTGGCAGGCGGGTTGGCGATCGCAGTATGGTGGTAAAATGCATAGAGAACGCTGCCGCCCAATCTCTAGTAAGTCTCCTAGTCGCCTCCTACGACATCCACGGGAAGAGATGGGATGGTGCTATTCTTTACGTCCGGCACCACACGGAACATGCCATTCTATTATTTATAATATTAAAATAGCAACCGTGTATCTCCCTAGCCTAGTTCAGTCATTTTTTCAAGAGTCACTACTATTTTATCAATAAAATCAATATCCTCACTGATGAACTCACTCTCACTTATAATTTTAATATTTTTTTTAATTCTTGAATTACTAGTGTTCGCCCAGTCGTCAAAATTCGACCATAATTCATTTTTAAACTTAATGTATTTCTAATGCATTATTATATAAAAATATTAGCTTTGAGCACTCCCATCTACATACAACCTAGAACTGTGCCAAATTTCATACTCCTCCGTCCGACATATTTTCGTAAAAAGGGGTAAACAAAATTTGCTTCCCTTATTAACATGTAGATTGCATTGCAGCATTGTTTTCTGTCCGTTTACAGCACGACGCTTTCGATTTCTACAAAGAATAGACAGTGCTTTTTCTATACAAAGTCACATTTCGTTTCTCCATTTTTGACATCGCACCGTAGATATCCCACTACAATCTGTCATTTTGTCTTTCGTTTCTAACGATCTTTCACTAGGTTCTTTTTTATGTAGACTATTTCAATGTTTCTTCCCAAACTGTCAAAATCACACTGACAACAAACTTTCTACTCGACGGCCACAAAGTATATACGATTATCTACAAAATCATGATTCGTTTAGAACGCATAACTGTGATAATTAATAGAAGAACATAGCTATCTTCTCCTATTGTACATCATTTAGTTAATAGTCATGTTTATTCTTCCGTCGACAAATCGGTGCTCGTGCTAAGCCTGCTGATGTCGCTTGTTCTTATGCATATCCCCTGTATTTTCTGTCTCACCTGCTTAGCAGTAAGTCCTGGCGGGCTGTCGTAGGAGTGGTGGTTGATCTTGGACTCCCGCAGCCCCAGGCGGTCGCGCACGGAGCCCAGCTCCTCGTGGTACACCGAGTGTTTCAGTCGGTCGCAGCCGCATGACTTGCAAGTTTTCCTGGAAACAAGAGGTGGGTTAGAGTTTGTGAAGTTTGTATTCTTTAGTGAAGGGGACGTCATGGCAAGTATGCATATACGTAGGTGCTAGGTGCGTACAGATAGTGAAAATGATCTTTAGCGCCCACACAATAAGGACTAGAGGGAGCTACACAATCAGTGGTTTTGATCAATTTTAACCCAAAGCAATTCACTATGGTTTCTGAAATATATGTGTTTTTGGCTGAAAGTGCAATCGCCGATAATTTTCAATCAGACATAGTCACAATTTTTAGAATCGTGCTAAGGCTACCGGCGCGACACGACATCGCGACACGACTCTACTAAGTAGATAAATTTCCATTAAGTATTCATAGAATTTTGACATCGGCTCGTGTCCCACCACATGAGACCGTATCGCTGCTAAGCATAACATTAAAAAAAATTACATTCATAACCAAAACTGCAAGTAATTTGAAAAATCATTGACTTGATTTTTTTTGTGTCTTAAGGCCCTGGTATCTTTAAATATTGACGTTATGAGCGATAAGAGTTCTTATTGCAATCTGTTACGGGTTAAAATCTGTTGTATTAAATTCGAATAACAGATGAGCAAGCGTATGTCGTAAAAATGCAAATAAAATCGTATAAAATTAGATATTAACTATTTAATAATAAATAATCCATCACTGGATGCAGTTTGGCATTTGGAATTTTATGGTATATTTTTAATTATGTTTATATCTGTTATTGAAGGGATTAACCGATTTTAAAGATAATTAAGAGGTGACTTTGATGATTTTTTTGATGCCTTAAAGTATGTTTAATTATGTTTTGAGTCCATCATTGTATGCAAAAAAGACTTGAATATATCATATAGTTCTTCCTTTCAAAATTATTTATGGTTAAAGCGATACACAGCTTTAAAAAACCACCTTTTTGAGCGTTTTCCAGAAATCTCCGCCTTAAAAAACTGCATTCTAAGTGCACACAAAAGTCCACAACAAACGCACTTAATGCAATGCACTACGGTAGGGCATACACTACACACAACTCATTTGCACACGTAAACAAGGTTCTAAAAATAGCTGAGTTGAGCACATTGGCGTGACAAAGGAGCATCGCTTATCCCTAATAAGACAATCGTCTCCACAGCGAGCGTGAGATGAGGACCAATAAGAATGTAGTAAACTTTAACAAGGTACGACGTAAAATATTGAATATGTGGGTAGTTAGTTAGGGACTTGCTGAGTTTAAAGGTGGAACGTGGAGGACGTGATAATCTCATGTTTATACCAACAGGATGCTACGACGATGTATCTACAGACATCGACGAGCAAACTGAAAATATGAATATGAACTGACACAAACAAATCAAGATTCTAGACAAAAAATTCTACAATACAGAAATTTTCGTCGTATATCAAAAAAATCTGCTGTTTCATAAAAAATGCAATACCTACGCGGTCAAAACGTATGGAACAGTTTTTTTTTTAATAACCGTCGAAAACCTTTAACAGTGGGGTTTCAGAGTCATGAACTGAATGTAAGGTAACAGGTTGCGCGTGTATGGCGAGTAATGGGTAGCTCGCTGTCCGGTAAGGACCAAGCCCTGGTCGACTGCGCGTTGTGTTCCACGCGCGCCTCAAAGATATGTCAGCACCAACTGATGGGGCCCGCAAGGGCCGATACCTGTCCGGTAGGTGCGGGTTGTTCGGAAGAGATACCGTGGCCCCTGGCAGTTGGCACACAGGCAACTGGTGGGTTTTAGTCAGTAAAAGTCTGACTCGCCCTCCTGCTCCACCCAGAGCGGGAGGAAACATTTGATGATTTCCCAACCTCAAAAAAAAACCCTGTATTATATTTTGGTTATTTGCCGTGTCATACCGTTGACAATAAAGTTTAACCAGAGCTACTTAAATCCTCTCGTACTTAAAGTTAAATCTAGTCAAATAAAAAAAATCATGTCGAATTGATAACCTCCTTCTTTTTGAGGTGGGTTAAAAAACTGAGAGCACGGAGAGCAGTGGTGGCCCTGTGGTAACGGCTACGACTTACGAGTTGTAGATCGTAAGTTCGAATCCCGGCAGGCGCTTTTTACTCCATGTAAATTATTTTATCACCACTGCTCTCAAAACGGTGAAGGAAAACATCGCGAGGAAACCAGCATGTCCTAGAACCAAAAATCGAAGACATGTGACATTTACCAACCCGCACTGGGCCCGCGTGGTGGAATAGGCACCATTCCCTCTCACAAAGAGGAGGCCTGTGTCCCAGCCTGCGGCAGTTTGAAATGAATTAAAAGTTGCCACTTTCAGGCTTAGATTCATCGTTCTACTTTATTTGATTAATAATTTACATTGAGTTTATTCATTCACTACGTACGTATGTTATAATGATTAAGAAAATCGCAGCAACATCCACTTTAATTTAGTTTGATATTTTCACTGACAGGTTCAGAATCAATACTTTAACTTCAACCATACCTATTCTAAATAAAAAACATGACTCACAACATTCGCAACTACTCTACCCATTTACGTATCTATAACAACATGCATGTATTCATTAGGTACAGTATTTTATATGGATGCAAAAGCAATGATATCGGACTTCGCCTTACATGGCAGTTGATAACATCGACTTAAGTAAGGTCCTTCTAAATCTGTTACATCTGCGAGTTATATACTAAAATAGATATAAAGCCTTCTGATACACTTGTTTGAAGTTAAGTTTAAAAGGTAAAACATAACACCATACTCATCATCTGCCTAGCCTTTTCTTAACCAGTATTTTACATGAAGCGACTGCCTATCTGTCCTCCACAAACCAGTTGCTGGGTAATACGATACCCCTTTTTGAGGGTGGGAAATCATCAAATAACTTCTCCCGCTCTGGTTGGAGCAGGAGGGCGTGTCAGACTTTTACTGGCTAAAACCCACTCGTGTTCCCTCAGTTGCCTGCGTGCCCCTTGCTGAGACTGGTGGTCAGTCTTTCAAGCTGCTGAGGACCCGTAACTACTGTCAAAGATCTGCGAATGACAGACGGGACCAACTGCTTAACGTGCTTTCCGAGGCACTAAGGGGTCTTGGTATGTAAAGATGATCACCCATCCAGGAAGAAACTGCGGCAAGCGTAGCTTAACCTGACCGATCGGCACATGCGGCTGTTTTTAACATAACAGCATTTGTCTACCACGCGGGCGAGTGAGTGAGAGTTGGTGGACAGGGCCTGAATTCACTATGACCACTTAACAATTCCTTATATACTCGTAACCACGTCAATCACACACGCATTCTGCTAATATCGTATTAATAATATCGACAAATTCTCTTGGAACGTACAGAATATGACATTTCGATTCCTTACTGTTACATTGATTTCTAAAATATTGACGTAGTTTGAACGTAATAAGATCGCGAGCGGGGAATCGTTATAACGACACAGAATTGGGGCCCTGGTAAGACAAAAAAAATGCAAGAGTTTTTTTGTTGCCATTCAGTAAAAATGACGACTACTGCTGAACCTAGTCCCAACCCAAGCATCAATACAATGACTGACCTCGCGTATCCCGCATCTAGCAGATTCCCACTATCTTCACCAGCATAGGGATTCACCACCATTCGATACGATTTCGTCCCAATTCGAACATCAATCAACGTTATTGTAGGAGTCCTATACAGGATAAGTTTTTATCCAGTTCGCAAACTGTAACCATGAATTCAGCATATCATTCTAGACCCCGCAGCGAAAAAATTTATTGTCGGCTTTACAAAAAAAAAAAAACTGCTGTTTCATAGAAAAGTGCAATACCTACGCGGTCAAACAAAATACATGGAACAGCTGATTTTTTTTGTGTTACCGACGAAAAGTTTCTGCGCTGGGGGGTCTAGTGATATCCTGAATTCATGGTTACAGTTTGCGCACTGGATAAAAACGTATCCTATTTGTATAAATGTACGCTATTCACAAATCCAAAAGCCGAAAATTTTGAAAATCAAATAGACGACCGCTATTCTTCAGACAGCTGTTTGCAGTCGGGGGCAAGGCAAATCAGGTTATCGAAATGTGTCATTTTCGATATGATAGCCTGTCGTATGCTTGTGAATAGAATTTTGCACAATTTATTATTAACAGTCATAAACTTGCCATGACGTTCAAATGGCTGTTTATGTACGAATTATTCTAATCCTAAGAAGTAACCTCAAATGCTGACGTAACCACATGAGATCAGCTTGTGTACTTACTCCGAACATGTAGTGAACAACCAACAGGTGCTATAATTGTTAGTTTAAATTATTACCTACTGGGAAAAATATAAAACAGCAAAACCACTTTTTGATAGCGAAATGTAAAATAATTTTTGACGAATTTGAGTTTAAACTTGATGAAGAGGTAAGAGGTGCTTTTAAAATTAGAATGACGCAAAAGACCAAGATGGCTGCGCAAGCGTCGTCTCATTGTTGCTCGAATTATAAAATAAAAGCGATCGACATTACAGTCGGATCAAATACTTAGTAGTGTCAACTCAACTCCTAAAAAAACATCTCAAAAATGACAACTCCAGTCTCCAAACAATACACTCGAAGCGATTTACGACATTGCATACCAAATACAACATACATGCATAATTGCATAAATTCATCAAAAAATAAAAAGGGCCATAACGAAAGCAATGTCCCACAACAATGATCCGCCATGTTGTTGAAATGCTAAGTGAGGACGATGTCGTGATATGATTGACTGGATACAAGACTGATTTAATAGGATAAGTGGTATGAATAAGGACAGTCGGTTGTGCTAAGGTTTAGTCTGGGCTCGGTGATTGTCTGGATGAATCTGTTCTGGGAGGTTGGTGACCTGAATCTTCGTAAATGTCATCATCATTCATAATCTCAGCCGAAAGACGTCTACAGCTGGACATAAGCCCGCATTTAGCGAGTTCCTGCGGCCTTCACAAGGTCATCGGTCCACCTTTTGAGAGGCCTTACAACTCTACGTCTTTCGATACGCGGTTGCCACTCCAGAACCGTTCGGCCCCATCAGCCATCTGCCCTGCCCACTGCCACTTAAGTTTGGCAATTCTTCAGGCTATGTCGATTACCTTGGTTCTCGTGAGAATCTCTTAAATTCTGCATTGCCCTCTCCATTGCCTTTTGGGTGACTTTTAGCCTTCTAGTAAGGCCAACAGAAAAAAGAAGTTCAAGAAACATACGAAATCTGATGTGTCATTATAAACAGCAGGTGAATCGGGAGCCACCCTTGCAAAAGTGAAACTAGCTGTTTTGTTCAACAAATGATGCATCTGAGAAATCAAAAAACGTGTTAAAAAAAAAACAGACGAATTGGAACCTCCTTTTTGAAGTCGGTTAAAAATACACCAAGCTGCCAAAGATTTGTGTCAGAGAAAAGTTTCAAGAAAAACCGACGAACAAATCAATCTAAAGATGACAGAAGCTAGTTTCTATTAAAGATACACAGTTATTCAGGCGACTATAAAACTTCTTAACGTATCTTCATCAAACAAAATAAAAGTATAACAAACAATGAATATACAAATGTTTGTACATTTCCGACATTTAGGTCAAACTGAAAATAAGGTTAGTTTCAGTAATGTCTGACTAATTGCTGTGTAAACCGTATTACACACGGTTACACGGAACTTGACAAAGAAGTGCTAGTGTTTACGCGAACTGCGTCTACGCAGTCTACGCAGTGACGTCACCGATGATTAGTAGCATGAGTCAGTGACCTTATTGAGGATTACTGGTTTATGTACTCATATAATAATTAAATTACGACTGCCTCGTGGGTCTAGTGGTCGTAAGCGCCAATGCTGAGCATGGGGACCTGGGCTCGATTCCCAGGTCGAGCAAAGTGTTATTGAGTTTTTCTATACGGAATTTCTCCAGTAGCAGACCGGAGTCTGGATTGGTGCAGGGTTGATGGCTTTAGGCTCCCCCTCCCCCCAGTGATGAACACAAATTCGATGGTTGATACTTTATACTTATACGCCTGTGAGGACGCGGGCACTGGGTGCAGTTGGACCCAAAAAAAAATATGTTACGAACTTGTAACATTACTAACGCAAATAACAAACGTATATTCCAATAACCGTTCAATCTCCTTCACTATACACTTTTTTCCTTTATACCAGATGAGAATACTAAGACCTTCAAAAAACACTTTGCTAAATTATACTTTCATCGACGGATGGCAGCACCGTCTCACATAAAACTGGCCAGTGTTACCTCACCTTGAATATAACGTCCACTAAAGTGCACTGTTATCTATACGATGGGCCATGGTGGACTTATCTTTGACCTTAGCCGTGAACGGAGGCTATTTTGGGATTAAGATGGTGAAAGATTGGGCTGGTCCTGTTGATGGTACCTGTTAGGTGTGAGTTAAAAAAAAATGAAGTGAAAGTACGGAAAGAAAGAAATATAGGTTTATTTTTCACAGAAACACGTGATTACAATATGTATAGGTACAGTATGTATTTTTAAATTGTGTATATGTGTGTGTGTGTGTACAAACACAAATAACATAACTATTCTAGCATTCTATTAATAAATTATATTCTGATGACAAAAAAAGTAAGTACCTAAGTACTTATAAATAAAAACCCTTTCATACCTTTGATATTACTTACCTGCCTATACTTAAGTATAAGCAGGTAAGTAATATCTAATATGTAAAGATAGACCGCAAAATGCATAGGAAATAGCGTGGTTAATTATGATACTACCTTTATGTAGGTTATTTTGACGTACAAGAGAAAATGGTTGCCACGATTATCTTGAAAATAGTTACCTAATATAAGAATCGTTTCAGAGAAGAAAAATAATGACGGAAACCTTAACGCCCAAAAGGCGTCACTGCCTAGCCATTTCCAAACTATATTGGAGTAGGCTTGCAGTAGGTCTGAGAGGACTCTACACCGCGTGCCTTGAGCAGGGCCAGTTTCCCACTTTGTGGAAATCTGGTCGTCTGGTCCTGCTCAAGAAGGTGGGGCGCCCCGCGGACTCGCCGTCCGCATACAGGCCCATAGTGCTGCTGGACGAGGTGGGCAAGATGTTTGAGCGGATAATCGCTGCCCGCCTCGTCGGCCACTTATGCAGGGAAGGGCCTGACCTAGCCGAGAGCCAGTTCGGCTTTCAGCACGGGCGCTCCACCATCCACGCGATATCGCGGGTGAGAGTCCTGGCGGAGGAAGCAGTGTCCCGGGGCGGGGTGATGTTGGCGGTGTCCTTGGACATCTCCAACGCCTTCAACACCCTGCCCTGGAGCTGCATTCGGGAGGCACTGCAGTATCATCGGGTGCCTTCCAAACTCCGCCGCATCGTTGGGGCTTATTTGGCGGAAAGGTGTGTCACCTACATGGGACGTGATGGCGGAAACCAGCGCCGCATGTCGTGCGGTGTTCCACAGGGTTCGGTCGTGGGACCGCTCCTGTGGAACATCGGGTACGACTGGGTGCTGAGGGGCGAGCTCCAGCCGGGCGTGGACTTGACGTGCTATGCGGATGACACGCTGGTCACGGCCTGGGGGAGCTCGTACAGGGAGGCAGCGTTGCTGGCGACGGCTGCGGTGTCACAAGTCGTGACCCGCATACGGCGCCTAGGCCCTCAACAAGTCGGAGGCCATGGTCTTTCATGGCCCCCGGCGGGCGCCGCCGCTGGGATCACTGTCAAATCGCTGTCGAGTCCACCATGAAATACCTAGGATTGGTGCTCGACAGCCGGTGGGATTTCGGCCCCCACTTCCAGCGGCTGGTGCCCAAGTTGATGGGCGCGGCTGGGGCGCTATCAACGCTGCTTCCCAATCTGGGGGGCCCGAGGGCCGCCTGTAGGCGGCTCTACGTGGGGATCGTGCGATCGATGGCCCTGTATGGGGCCCCGATCTGGGCGGCTGACCTGACGGCCGGCAGCATCGCTGTGCTGCGAAAGCCACAGCGAGCGATGGCCGTCAGAGTCATAAGGGGGTATCGCACGATCTCCTACGAGGCGGCTTGTGTACTGGCCGGATCCCCGCCGTGGGACCTCGAAGCGAAGGTACTCGCGTCACTGTACCGGTGGCGCGAGGACTCGAGGGCGCGGACAGATCCGGGGAAATCTGTCGCCCTCTACTGGTTAGGACCCGAGATGGCGGCGCGTAGTGTTCCACGCGCGCCTCTCTATGTCGTAAGGGGGGAGTTTAACACCTCACTCCCCCCCTATCGCGAGGTGGCCCGCAGAGGCGGGCCGGCACTAGCCGGGGATCGCGGAAGTCACATTAGTTCCCGTGATCCCCGGTGCAAGTGAGAGACGGAACACCGGGGTGGTTTTAGTCAGTAAGAGTCTGACAGACCCCTCCGCCCTCCCCGGGGCGGAGGACATCCATGAGGATTTCCCCCCGTAATGAAAAAAAAAAAAAATTGCAGTAGGTACTGCTGATACCAGTATTTTATTATCTTACTATCTGACCTACACAATCCAGTAATTGGGTAACACGATGCCCCTTGGTAAGACTGGTTGACTTTCGGTTTTCTGACGACCCGTAACGATTGTCAAGGATCCACGAATGACAGCCGAGACCGGCTGTACATCCTTTCCGAAGCTCGGAGGGGTATTGGTATGTATAGATGGTAAACAATCCACGGACCAACCGGAACAAGCGTAGCTTAACCTGATCGATCGACCTGGCTCGGAAATCGGCCGGTGAACATCATAGCAAGAAAGAATAGTCTTTTAGAATATACATATCTTCACTATAAGCAGGAAGTACAAAAAGATGGAGAAGATCCGACAACCTTAACCATGAACGTATAGTTTATTTTAGATACAGATTGATGTCGAAAGTTTCCGATTTAGATATGGTCCAGATGCGGTGGGAATGTGTGTTAACCGCGCTCTTGACGAGGCTGAGGATATTATTAGAACAATTAATATTTATAGGAGACAGAGGAAGACAGCTTTTACGTCATACCAATAAGATTATGGTTTTTATGTCAAAGATTTAGTAGCAAATATACAGGATAAGTTTTTAACCAGTGCGCAAACTGTAACCATGAATTCAGCATATCATTCTAGACCCCCCCTAGCGCAGAAATTTTACGTCGGTTTTACAAAAAGAAAAATCGCCTGTTTCATGGAAAAGTGCAATACCTACGCGGTCAAAATGTATGGAACAGCTGATTATTTTTTGTAAAACCGGGTCTAGAATGATATGCTGGATTCATGGTTACAGTTTGCGCACTGGATAAAAACTTATCCTGTATAGGACGTTGTTGAGTTACACACATTTACAAAACACAACGCACTTTTACTACGTTTTCCCTTCGCGCTTTTTCTAACTTTTTTCTTATTGCTCGCCTCCTAAGGGTCGTAGTATGATGTTAAATAGGTATATAGGTACCCTTCTTCGTAATTGGGCTATTAAATGCGTGTTCTTTTTAAATACGCCAGGTAGTCCCGCGATTAGTACGTTCTTCAGCTTTTTTTAAAGTTATAAATAAGTATAGCTAAGTAATACAGGGTCGCAAGGACATCGACGCTCAGCATTCAGGAGGTATATGATTCTGAACCTCCTGCGTTAAAATTTTAGTGGGTTTAAAAAACAGTGCTTTTCCATAGATTGATTTAGATCGCGTAGGTATTGCACTTTTCTATGGAACAGGTTTTTTTTGAAAACCTATGGAAAAATTCTACGCTAGGGTTTAGCAACGCGCTGAATCCATGGTTACAGTTATCGGGTCGATATCCCTGCACCCTGTAGATTTTCACGTAAAAAGAGGGTCCTATAATCCGAATTCGTTTGAGACAAAATTGTCCAAAAGAGAAAATTATTTGTCTATGGTCCGAATTCGCTTGAGAGAAAATTATTTGTAAGTACATCGCGAAATAGTGATGTAGTTTTATTGGTAATAGGAATTTCGTGTTAGAATCTAATCATGAATGATAATAATAATTATCGGCAGATGACATCCCGTAACAAGAAATCTAACAAGTATTTTGTCTACCTAATAGCTTTGTGCGATAGTCCAAAGCCAAATAATGTTCTAGGAATTATTTAAATCAAGATTTATGTTATAGCCAAAGGGATCGGCACAAAATATCTTTTTTTCCCCATACTTCTCATACAAAATCGTTGTTTTCTATGGACAAAAGCTGAACAGAGCTGAATAAGTGTGAGTGGTCCCTTAGTCGTCATCTCGGTTGTTACCCCTTTCTAACCATATCATCATTCACACAGCCCATCCATCTTTTCTTGGTCTTCCTCTATTCTTATAGCCACCCATATCGTAGGAGAGAATATCATTAATAAATTCGAAGAAGGCAAGGGCATACAAATTGATATTTGAACCACACTTTAGATGAACACAAGGAAAACCTGTATACAGGAATCCAGTGACAGCTCGAATATCTTCCAATCCTGTCTTATCATTTCATACCAACACGATAAACTTCTATTACTAGGAATTAAAATACGTGCAGCTGTCCTATAAATAGGTCCTACCAGTCCCTCATTCATTCTTAGTAGTTATGAGTAATTCACTAGAATCCCATGGTAATAGCAATGCACTTAATTGGTATGCGCGCGGACTAACTTACGCGCGTACGCAGGGTTCAATGACCTTGTTGTGTTTACTATTGAACTGATGATTCTGTGGGTGGATTAGGATTTTATGTTAAACTAGCTGTGCCCGCGACTTCGTCCAAGCGGAATAGTTATTTTTTATTATTTATTTATATTATTATATCGAGGGGTGAAAGGATATTTGTTTGAAGCGACATTTTGCACGATATTGAGTTATAAACAGTATTGAGTTAGTAATTGGGTATATAACTCAATATCGTCCAAATGTCGCTTCAAACAGCCTTTCACCCCTCGATATAGATATATTAATAAAAATAAATACAATTTCTAAAATAAAAGTATTCCAAAGTTATTCCTTATTACATCAGCTATCTGCCAGTGAAAATCCCGGCAAAATCGGTCCAGCCGTTTCAGAGATTAGCCGGAACAAACAGACAGATAGACAAAAAATTTAAAAATATATATTTTGGTATATAGGTATAAGTACCGTGTATACATCCATATGCATTTAATGAAAAGCGGTTATTTTATTATTACAAACAGACACTCCAATTTTATTTATCTGTATGTATGTATGTATAGATTCCGACTGTTGCTCGTAAATAACAGTCTTATGTAATTTATTATTTCATCACCATCATCTGTCAAGCTTTTTCCCAAATAGGATGGGGTCGGCTTCCAGTCTTAACTGATGCAGTTGAATACCAGTATTTTACATGGAGCGACTGACTATCTGACCTCCACAACTCAGTAACTGGGTAACACGATATCCCTGGTTGTCAGACTTTCGACGTTTCGTGGCTTCTGACGCCACGTAACGATTGTCAACGATCCACGCATGAACCAAAAATTCGAAAGCATGTGACATCTACCAACCTGCATTGTGCCCGCGTGATGAATTACGGCGCACTCCCTCTCAAAGAGAGGAGGCCTGTGTCCCAGCAGTGGGAACATTATTGGCTGATTATGATGTTCGTAAAGAGAAATGGTACATTCGTGAAGAGCTTTCCCTGAATCCTTGGCGCACCTTTGACGGAATCGTCTGGATGTTGTAAATTAGTTATGGCTGTACCTTAAAAATACCTCGGTTTCCAAGGGTTAACCCTTTTAAACTCTTGTTCGGCGAACTAAAACGGAATTAGAAGTTTGTGGCTCATTAAAAAAATAAAACAAAAACTACGTGCTGGCTTTTATGACAAAACTTCCGGCTACATGGAATGTCAATTTCGATTCTTCGCGATTGTACACTATTTGAAAAGTCAAGACAAAGGGACTTCATTAAAATGTTTTTGACAACTACGAAAACACGAGTTCAATATTATTGAAAATAACTCAAAAGTCTCATAAATTTCTATGACAAACTGATAATAAACTTGACCGTCAAAAAGTAACGGTTTCCTAGAATCTGTAAGATTTTAGAAACACTTTGGAACAGAATTATGTACTCGTAAATACAAGACAAATGTTCAAAGGATAAGTAGCCATAACTGTGCCACCATGAAAATCATTAACATTAAAATTATGTCTGTTCACATTATGTCTACTTCGTTAAACAGGTAAATGTTTGTGACGCATCTGAGCCACTTATGAGTTAAGATTGTTTCCGTTAGAAGTGTATCCAATGGCCTTGTTTTAGGAACTCTTTGTTTGTAGGCTCTATGCCCAGGAAAAAAAAAATTGACAGTTGAATTTGGTCTATGGATTCTTTTTTTGAGCCGGATTTAGAACCCATCTCAGAGCTGCTGAATTAACACTGTAGTATTCGGAAATAATAATTAAGTATGTTGATAATAATGTGTTTTCTCATAATAATATAGCAATTATTGATAATGATTAAATTTCGTGTTTTGAAAATAAACGCTTTCGCTCCCAAACTTTTTAACTTCTGACACAACAACACCCCTTGTCAGAATCAATACAAATTTCGAACCAAAACGAAACAATTTCGAATTGGCGATGCACACAAGACTTCATAATTCATTAAACCATCGCGTGCAAGTCCACAAGCCAATAAATTGCACGCATTATACACGGTTAGAAGTAACTCGAATGACGCTGACGTTGTCATAAAATATATTTCGGCAAGTTTTATTACTGGTAATTAGGTCATGCAGATTGGCTAGTGCAAGGGCACCGCTGTTTAGTGTTTTGCTTTTGTACTAACTGTATTTTGCGGCCTGTGGACCGTTTTGTCGTAAGGTCGTGTTTTCTGTTTGCATGGGTTTCGCGTGTTGTTCACGCGATGCAACAGTGCACCGGCTGCAAAAGTCATGAATTCATGATTTTTATAACCGTTATTATCAATAACGGTTATGGAAATCTATCAATCATTTCAGTATTGTTGGTAATAACTTACATTAAACTATACACTTGTATTCTTTGATAAAATTGCATTTGTACCTACATTTTTAACTTTCCTGTTGCGTTATGATCTGCACCATAATTGCGTAACATACTATTAATCAGAATCAGATTTATTTTGAAGATAATTGCTAATACATACTTTTCATCATCATCATCATTTCAGCCGAAAGACGTCCACTGCTGGACAAAGGCCTCCCCCAAGCTCCGCCACTTCGACCTATTCTGTGCTTCCCAGATCTAGCGGACTCCTGCTCACTCATCGGTGCGACTCATCGGTCCACCTCGTGGGAGGCCTTCCAACTTTACTCTTCCAGTACGCGGTCGCTACTCCAGAACCTTCCGGCCCCATCGTCCATCTGTTCTGCGAGCATACTTTTATATTTAAGAAAAAAATTGCAACGTAAACAGTGGAACTGTCAAAATGAAAGCGATTCCTACTTAACTTAACTTAAAAATGTGTTTACGGTGTCTCAGAAGGATAATTGCGTAATAGCCTATGTATTACGCAATTATCCTTCTGAGACACCGTAAACACATTTTTATAAATATGAGTATAAGTAATAAATATTTATAGCTGCATTATTCTTAGCTGAAAAAAAAAATGAAACCTAACTTTTTACTTTAATCGATTTTCGAGACTATTGGTTAAAATGCACAAGCATTTATTACTTCGACTTACTGCTGAACTTAAACTTTTATATGAAAAAAAAAAAAATCGTACAGTCGAAGTGTCTGATGAAAATGTAAACACTTGGATCAGAAAATGTGAAATTAAAAATTAACACTGTGGGTGCCAATCTATAAACACTGTGGGTGCCTTGATTTGATTATTTGAATACTTAAAACTGGAAATTCTAATTTTAAATCATCAGTACATCTTTAAAAGATGTACTTTTTATTTCATTTAAAGATTAAGGATAATTTTATAACCTCAATGTCCACCGATGCTTTATCAATTCCAAATAAAATATATTGATTGAATTATTGTTCGAAAAAGTGGAGATAAAGAAATATAATCTTATCTTAGTGAGTAATTGCGTAAGAATTGACCCTGAACGGCTTCTGTTTATATTTTCTTCAGACACTTTCGGAACAGATCATAGGAACGTTTGTGAAACTAATAAACCTTATAACTAAATAATCACGTATTAAATACAATAGTAATGTGTTACCATAGTCATACATAAACCTCAATATCCCAGCCAAGCCACACAAGCCTTGTTTTCATTCGGCCCCAGTCTGTTTGATCTAACAACTGACTGACTCCAATGATGTATCATTTAAACAATTCACACCTTACCTTGGCATTGAATATCTTGTTGATTTATGGTAGCTGCCACAGAGGATGTAAATATCCAGAAGGTCCAGTGAATTAAGAAACAGATACGTACTCGCACAATTCGATGGTAAGCATAATCAACCTATAAATGTTCCCACTGCTAGGACACAGGTTGATTACTTTGCCTACCTATGTATAGAATCAAGTCTATCTAACTACACAGACAGCTGTGCTGCTGGGGAGTTTGTTGCGCCACTTCTTCTTCCCAGCTAAAGCACTAGGAAGTGGTGAAGGGCGGGCGTTTTGGGGGACTGTCTTAAGTAATTTTGACATTCGAAAAGTGCTGATTCTCAGCCTAATTTAAATAAATTACTTTTGATTATGATTTTTCAGTCCTCCTCTCTTTAAGAGGGAGTGGGCCGTAAGCTTCCACGTGGGCCCAGTGCGGGTTGGTAGATGACACATGTCTTCGAATTTTTGATTCTAGAACATGCCGATTTCCTCATGATGTTTTTATTCACTGTTTTGAGAGCAGTGGTGATCAAATTTACAAAAAGAGCCTATCTGGGTTCGTACCTACGACCAACAACTCATAGATCGCGGCTGTTACCACTGGGCCACCACTGCTGGGACAAAGATGGCAAACAAAATAAAAATAACAGTAAGTAGGTAACATTAACAGTATGGCTGAAATGCTAAAATATCTGTAATAATATGTTGCGTGCATTTCAGATTGCAAAATGTAGTCAGGAGTGGAAAAATGAAAGCGAGGTCAAAATATTCCTACCAATAGGTATATTTTTTGTCTGAGAATCTGATAGATTGCAAGCGTCAGATATCGCAGAAATGTTTTCCGAACCCTATCTTTTTAGACCTTTACATCATATTAAAAAAAAAAACTGTATCATAAAGATTGGGCAGCGATACTATTTTTATATAGCCTGATGATGCCTTTTTTTAGTAAATTTCCAGCCAGGCACAAAAGTTTTCAGAAGGGCAAATTTCGTATTTTTAAGAGCGTTCTCATTTTAATCACGGTCTCAATCTGTCAACAAAATCTGTCCTCTAATTTACCTACATTTTTGACGAGTTTTTGACGTTGATTGTCACCGATATGAGATTGACGTTTGTAAGTAGAAAGTAATTTTCACACAAGAATTTTCTGCGGAATGTCATCATTTGATCTTATTTCGAAGTTCTCCTTCTGTACTTTAATCATCTGTGTTTACTTAACAAGTTAGCCACAAATGTTCAGACATAAATGACTATTATAAATTAGGAACAGATTTATTATGTTTGTATTGGACGCGGCTACAGGATTACGTGTGGCTCGTCTGAGGCGGCCTTTTTATGTTAATTATATATTGTTTAATTCATTTCTTACTTTATCCGTTTAGTGTGTGTCGAGAATGGATGAAATAAAAAATCTGAATTTATGGGACTGCAATGGCGATGGCTAAACAGACTGGTCTGTCCGGCTTTTCGGTGGTAAGACCTGGCAACCCTAATTGCATGAGATAGTACAACGCCACAGACATCACGCCACAGAAACACATAGACAAGTTCTAAAATCCCCACGCAAATCTACGTCTATGTCTTCAACAAAGAAAACGTAAGTATGAAAAAGTAAACGTAACACAAAAATAAATACTCCCGCTAGAAATATTCCCATTCAATGGCGGAACTGGATTTTTCCCGCGCCGTTAATAATTGTATGCCACATGGCCGATATTGTTTATTTTTTACGACGGAAGCCGAAATGAGCAGTGCTGTCGTTATTAATAAATTATTGTTCCTTTTACATTAATAATGGCGGTGATATGTGTATAAATTAACGAAATACTGAAATTTTAAAAAAATATCACATTGTTTTTGAGTCACAGTAAAATGTTTTCGAAAAAGTAGTCTGGGAGTCAACCATGCGAAATATATTTTCTTGTTAAATGAATAATTTATTAAAGTGAAGAAAGTTTTATTTCTTCCTGAACTATGAATGCCGGTGAAATACCACATGTGATAATTCTATTTTCTCTCTTTGGTTAGCTAACTCGTGACTAAAGTAAATAATAACAGCCGCACGGATCGATTGAAGCTATAGCTATGCTTGCCGAGGTCAGTTGTGGATGGGTGACCATCTAATACATATCGAGACCCTTCCGTGCCTCGGAAAGAACGTAAAACCCAACGGGAGTGCCGGGCCAGCAGGGCCCAACCCGGCTTTCAATTGTAGATCTTTGACAGTCGTTACGGGTCGCAGAAGCCCGATAGTCTGACAACCAGTGTTGTCAAGGGGTATCGTATCAGCCCCAAACCGGGTTAGGAGGTCTGATAGGCAGCATAGTTAGGAAAAGGCTCGGCTGATGATGACAGGCACTAGGCTTTGGCAACTGGTTTGCTGTTAGTGTCTGTAGCCAATGGATGCAATCGATTTTCATCAGCTGAGCAATTTCGGTTTTTTTTCTAACATGAAAGGAAACATTTGACATTGAACTTAAACAGAAATCTTCACGTAGAACGAATCATCGCCATAAAATGTTTTACAATCCGCAAAATTATTCGTAAAGGAAATTCTCTTTCAACGAATTTCCCTAAAATTCGCAGAACCATAAACCATTAAATTCCACATTTTATGTCTAACATACATACGTTCACTCTTCAGTTATGATTTAGCAGTATAAAGTATAAACTAATTTATTTATTTTTTCAGTTTTCAATCAATCGATCGATAGTCCTTCATACAGAACCACTTACAACCATAAATAATAACAAGGTAAGCCAATTTCACCTGATGTTGTACATGAAGGAACAACAAACAGACATCGTTTATTTTTATATATTAGTGTAGTTTATACAAAATGTTTGCCAAAATACTTGGCTGTCAGCCAATCGCTGCTTCCCATCTATGTCTTGTTTCTTAACGCTAAGAGATATTTGGGATTCAATAATGTAAATACAGGGTATAATTGACATTCTCAAGAAATATCTAGGATTAGAGACGAGAGTATACTCTTCGAGTTATTTCTATACACAAATTGTAGGGATTTGCAAATGTAATAAATTGGCAGTTTCTGTCATGTTATGTCTACAACAAAATATTACGGATAAGTTTCGTAGATCTTTGACAGTCGGTACGGGTTAGTCTTGGTAAGGGATATCGTGTTATCCTGTAACTGGGTTGTGAAGGTTTGTTTGTTTTTTTTTTGTTCTAGATTGGCAGTAGCTCATACTGATATTCGGCAGCATCCGGTTAGACTGAAAGCCGACTTCTACATAATTTGGAAAAGGCAGGTTTTTCTAAACTATAATGAAGTCGGCTACATGAAATATAAATATTTATTTGTGGGACATATGGTGTAGACAAGGCACGGTTTGGGTCGCTGAACCCTTCACTACAGAGAATATTATCCTTTTTCAGTTAGTATAAAGTATCATCATCATCATTTCAGCTGATAGACGTCCACTGCTAGACATATGCCCCCCCAAAAAAAATGGGCGTTTGCCATAATCGCCACACTTGGCAGGCGGGTTGGCGATCGCAGTATGGTTGTAAAATAAATAAAAATAAAATAAATAAAATAAATAAAATTGTTTATTTATCCAAATAATACACACAGACACAGTTCAAAACTAATGTGCTAGAAATACAACAGCATTTAAATCTACAGTCTATGCATACAAAACAACAATGAACCCTGCCTCTTAAACTAGGAGACCTGTATCTTAAGAGACAGTGATCGGCCGATACTTGAATTTATTTAAACTGATGTTCAAAGAGTGAAAGTGTGACGATTCACCATTATAATGTATATTAATTAACTAGTATTAATCAAATAATCAAATAAGTGAGAGCGAAAACGCGTGAGTGAAAATGCATAGAGAACGCTGCTGCCGATTGTCTAGTAATAATAATTGCGTATCACACTGTCAATCAGAATCCAGTGCTTCAAACATTATATGTTCGAAAAATTAAAGCGAGTCCTACTATTAGTGTGAAATACAATTACTCAACTGATCTAGGACTTTTAAGTACAGCCGTGATCACTAAACCAACACTTCTTGAAAAAAAATCTCAAGAACATGTCGTTTCAGCAGTATTCAAACAGAAAAGACATCCCCCCAGTGGGGTTCCCGCATTGTCGTTGCGGGGGGGCTCAGTAACCGTGGTCACCCTCCTACGGTGAAGCGAAGAGGAACCCCAAGGTGGGGCCGCTCGTCAGGGCTTGTGCCTCCAAGCCGACGACGTAGCGGCCAAAAAGTAGGTTGCGGTGAGGTGCATCGCAGCTGAGGCGGGCCGCGATGTCGAATGGGAGGCATCGCGGCTGAGAGTTACAGGCTGCGGCGGAGGAGGAGTGCCGGTACTTCTGAGTAGCGCTCTTCCCTTCCGTGGCCTGGACGGGGCCGCCACCGTTTGATGGCGGACGCGGTGGGGCCGCAGGGGAAGAGGAGTGTCGGTATAGCGTTGGCCGCTCTCCCTATCCCCTGCGGCCGAAAAGTGGTAGGCGGCGGGGCCACTGCTGACCCGTCGCAGGGGGACGTCAGCAGCAGCTGGTGGGGCTCGCAAGGGCCGATGCCTGCCAGGGGGCGGGTTGTTCGAAAGAGATACCGCGGCCCCTGGCACACGGGCAGCTGAGGGAACATGGGTGGGTTTTAGTCAGTAAAAGTCTGACACGCCCTCCTGCTCACCCAGAGCGGGAGAAGTCATTTGATGATTTCCCACCCACAAAAAAAAAAAAAACAGAAAAGACATACGTCCCTGGACAAGCCATATCTTCTAAACTAAAACCGTTGTCCTAATACCAGTCATTATTCATGTAAACCGTAAGCTTAGCCCAACAAAGCAGCAAGAAGGATTAGTTTCAAAATGAGTGCATCTACATATATTCCATTCTAATGTATCTTTATAATCCAGTGTTTTAACCCCTCGTTCTACTCGTAATCTTATTGTTCCTAACGACACCTGAGCTTCTAGCGGTGTTGGTATTCCAGTTATGCAGATTAGATTAGAACCACGAGACCAAACGGGCTGTTAGGGGAACAACCCGTTTGGTCTCGTGGTTGTCAACGCAACTGGTCAGCGTGGTCCTGAGTTGAATTCCCAGGTCAGGCAGAGTAATTGTGTTCATTCTATTAGGAATTTCTCACCGTTCATTTCGTGGTCGTTAACGCAACTGCTGAGCGTGGTCCGGCAGGCTTAGCACGAGCACAGATTTGTCGACGAAAGAATAAACTCGAATATTAACTAAATGATGTACAATAAAAGAAGATAGCTATGTTCTTCTATTAATTATGACAGTTATGCATTCTAAACGAATCGTGATTTTGTATATAATCGTATATACTTTGTGGCCGTCGAGTGGAAAGTTTGTTGGCAGTGTAATTTTGACGTAAGTCCCTTAGTCGCCGCCTTCTACGACACCCACGGGAAGAAATGGATGCGAATGATGCTATTCTTTAGCATCATCCCAGTCATCAATATAAAGTATAAATCCATATTAAGTCCGCCAGGACTGAATTTATTAAACACACTTTATATACAACAACTAGGTTTACCATTACCTAGTTCTTGGATATAAGACGTGTTGCTATGCGGCTTTAAATAATCTGCGATTAAATATCCTACTTATTTGTAGCTTCTTTCACACATCGTAAGATTACAAAGCTTCCGCAGAATACGTTCAATATTTACGCAAACATTCTTCGTAGAAATAAAACCAAAAGTTTGTGTTTATTTTCGTATCTTCAATCCGTATGAAGCCCTTTGCGATCATGGTCACGGGCAGGCGAAGTCAAGACTTCAAGATCACTTGAATTAAAAATGAAACGCTTTAGTCTGAAGCCGATTGTTTTAGCCACTTTTCTACCTAATTATACTCATGATTTAGAGTTTGTTTCTTTTGCTTGCTTGGTTTTAACGCACTAATCTCTGGAACTACGAGTCGGATTAGGAACTTTGGGTACGTAACATTACGCTAGGACCCTTAGGAGCCGAGTAAAAACAAAACAAGGCAAAAGGAACGCTGAGCGAAAACAGAATAATAGCGCGGGTGACGGGTCAGGGAACATGAAATTTCACGCGAACGAAGACACAGGCAGAAGCTAGTGTTAAAATAAAAGTCTATGTAACTAAGCTTTAGTTAAACTAAAACCTGAGCAATAACTCTTCTTGTGCTTTAAGTGCCATATAGATTGTTACATTTTATTACATAACATACGAGTAACTGGAATGAAACTTGTGACTAAGTAATAAACATCCGTTCGGGTCGATCGATCAGGTTAAGCTACGTTTGACGCGGCTGGTCCGTGGATGGGTCACCATCTTTACATACCAAGACCCCTGAGTGCCTCAGAAAGCATGATAAGCCGTTGGTCCCGGTTGTCATTTGAGGACCTTTGACAGTCGTTACGGGTCGTCAAAGGCCCGGAAGTCTGACAACCAGTCGCTCCATGTAAAATACTGGTATTCAGCTGCATCCGGTTCGAATGGAAGCCGACCCTACTGGGGGAGCTGGGGTCGGCTTCGGAAAAGGCTAGGCAGGTGATGAACATCACACCTATAATTCCCGAAGGCTTAAACAGAGGTGTACTCTTAGTACACCCACAATGCGCCAGTTACGTTTGAGTCCCATGTAGGAGTCGATCTTTTTGCCTTCAACCGGGTACAAATCCAGACTCCGGGCTGCCATTGAGAAATACCTGGTGGAAAACCCAATAACACTTTGCTCGACCTGGAAATCGAACTCAGGACCTCATACTCAGCACCGCTAGCGACCACTAGACCAACGAGGCAGTCAAGATTTTATTATTCCCTACAAAACAGTGACTATAAACGGAAAATACCAAGCAAGACTAAGGTAAAAAAAGTATTTTAAAGCACTATCAAAATGTCGATGATAGTACTTTTAACTCGAGTAATATGTCTACAAACGGCAGTGAAATATACAATTGGAAATCCATCTAAATTCTAAATCTAAAGGCTTCTTCAAACAAGCGCGACGCGACACACTGTGGGCTGGATTTCGTCTTTCATAGACTTATAATCTTAATGTTTCAAGTGTCGACTTTTATGCTTGAATATGATTTGAAACACCAACTACTTGCCTAAATATATCATAATTATGGAATAACATTGGAAACAGCACAAATATAATTATTTCTTAAAAAAATTGTATGGAGTTGGTAAGAAAACTCATCATATCTCCGCTCTCGCACAATTGGCCGTTATTCTTTTTCAGGTGATTAATCCTTACATTATTTTGAATTTTTTGACATACGCCATGATAGAGGTGCGAGGTTTTTTTTAAAAATGGACAAAAAATATTTATTTTTGAAAATTCATTTTGTATTAAAAATTTAAACTCTGTGTCTATAGGCATTGCCTAAATAATCAATCCGACCACTATTTTCAATAACCGTGGCACGAAATGGTTATTAACTTAAAAATATTACCAGGATTAATAAAATTAAAAAAAAAATTACTAATGATTAACATGTCTAATGACTCCTCAACTATTATTACAATTACCGATAATCGCGACGAAAAAGGAGAGAAATAAAAAAAAAGTAAGTACTTCATTAACAATTACTGTGAAATTAAAAAAAAAATCTACTAATGATTAACTTGTCTAATGACTCCATAACTATACTTCTTATTATCATCATCATCATCACGTCCTGTTATCCCTCATCAGGGACATAGGGCTCCAAGTAATACTTTAATAGTGCACTTCTTATTATAATGAGTTAAAAATTATTAGTATCAATACATAATTACCACTTCACTCAACATTTCACCGGAATCATCTGACAAGATAGGCAAATTCTTATCATGATGGATGAATGTAAGTCCCCTAGAAACCGTTTCAGACAATAATTCCTATGTCGTTATGTCGTTACCTAATTACATATTGAATCGGAAATTTCACAGTAATTGTTAATGACGTACTTATTTTTTTTTATTTCTCTCCTTTTTCATCGCGATTATCGGTAATTGTAATAATAGTTGAGGAGTCATTAGACATGTTAATCATTAGTAATTTTTTTTTTAATTTTATTAATCCTGGTAATATTTTTAAGTTAATAACCATTTCGTGCCACGGTTATTGAAAATAGTGGTCGGATTGATTATTTAGGCAATGCCTATAGACACAGAGTTTAAATTTTTAATACAAAATGAATTTTCAAAAATAAATATTTTTTATCCATTTTTAAAAAAAACCTCGCACCTCTATCATGGCGTATGTCAAAAAATTCAAAATAATGTAAGGATTAATCACCTGAAAAAGAATAACGGCCAATTGTGCGAGAGCGGAGATATGATGAGTTTTCTTACCAACTCCATACAATTTTTTTAAGAAATAATTATATTTGTGCTGTTTCCAATGTTATTCCATAATTATGATATATTTAGGCAAGTAGTTGGTGTTTCAAATCATATTCAAGCATAAAAGTCGACACTTGAAACATTAAGATTATAAGTCTATGAAAGACGAAATCCAGCCCACAGTGCGACACTGTAGAACAATTTCCATGAACTTTTCATAGAATTTGTTCTACGAGTGTCGCGCTAGTCTGCACGAGCCTTAATCCATTACGTCATAAAAACAGTCTATAGGATGTTTCCTATAGACTGTTTTTAACATCAGTATTTTTCCTTACACTAAGGCCGGTAAAAAACACTTAATTTTCGAAGCTGAAACATTTGTAATAGATATGTGTACGGTATTCACGCTATCCTCATTAAAATGTTAGACAAATGAAAGTTGGAAATGCAACATTTCTGAGCATCATTTAAGCGTAAACAATACTAAATTCCTGACTTCCTGAAGGCCTAGATCAAGTGAATTCTATCAGCAATAACGATGACGGAAACATCGAAAATTTATTGGACTGACATGAGCGTGATATTAATCCTGATGAAATTCATTGCAGAAAAACGAAACGCTTTGAAGGTTACTAAAATTCGACTTTTAATTGTATTCAGTAACTTGACAGTTCAAAGAACAATAATGTTACCATACTAAAACTAATAGTGTTGCGGTAGTGACAGTTTTGCGTAAAGAACGAATCATAAAAATAGTTAAATTTTAAATGAAACCATTTTTATCATTCGTTATAAAACTTTAAAAATTCGTTTGTAAGATGTGGAATACAAGAATAGTTCACAATTTATTCTTAAAAATATTTTTTTATTTAATTATTATTAATTTCTTCTAATAGAAACAAACTATGTATACATAAATTACCTAACTACTGAAAAACAAATAACAAATTCTACAATTTTTAATAGTGCGTATCATGTTTTTACGACAAGTTAATAAATTTAGAAAGAAAAAAATTGCATGTAAGTACATAATTTCAATTTCGTTCATTCTTACACCACCTCACTATTTTTTTTTGTGAAAATCTGATAACCATTCAACGGTCAGGTTACTGAATACGATTAAAAGTCGAACTATAGTCTATCGTCAACTAAACTCAACTCTTAACCGACATAAAAAAGGAGGAGGTGCTCAAAGTCGACGTGTATACTACATTATTTGAATATTTTCAGGAATTAATTCTGTTGTGTTTTTGGAATCATAGAACATACAATATTGTACTGGACAATCGTGTTAGTTTCGTAATCGTCACGTGATATTAGAATAATATTCGCGGTTTCAGGCTATATAGTGCAGTGGTTAACCACATCAGGATTTTAAATAGAAATCTTTGTATTATAAAAGATACAATGACGATTGGCTCGTCCAGTGTTCATAAGAAAACCTTTAGAATTATTCCTACAGCTAGATGATAAAACGAACACGCGCTATTAGCTCCTAGACTACTTTTTAGGCAAGTCTTAGCAGAAATTTCAATTACATTTTTTTTAAGTTCTGTGTCGCAGTGTCTGGTGTACATATTATTAATAAATTGAATAATAATGTAAAGTCTAAATAATACCTATTTTCATAAATTCATAACAGATATAGAAATTGTGAAAACAAAGAGCTTCCACTCTTCAGATCACATCGTTTTCAAACTACAATAAACAACAAATTGTTAAAACAATCATGTATCTGTGTTACAAATGACAATTTATATTTTTATGTTACTTGTCATCAAGTGTTTTGATTTTCGTTTCTTAAACAGTGTGTTTAATATAGGTCATGTTTTTTTTATTCCCTAATTTTGGACATTTTTGTTGGTACCGTAACAGGTGATGCATTAATAGAATTAATATTCTTTCTATTTGAATAATAAAGAAATGCTCCTTTCGTTGGTAAGCGTATCATTCCAGAACGGCTGCGGATGGATAAATTTAGCAAATGATTGTTTTAAAATGTTCGTAATAGGTTCTTACAGAAAGAAAAAAATTAAAAGTTGCTGGAAGCTGTTGGATAATTCGGGAAAACTTAAAGTGTAACTGGATGGGAATTTTCAGTGAATTATTGATATTTTGACAGAACGAAGTCTGTCGGATCTGTTGGTTTAAAATAAATTGGTATAATTATCAAGACTACTTCTATAGTACTTTTCTGGTTTAAATGAGCACGTGACGTTTTTCATCCGTTCCAAGTATTAAATCATTCTTTTTTTTGCACAATTTTTCTGCTAGTTTGAACTTGGAACAGTATCTAAATAATATATGAATATCTAATAATATCATAGACAAGGTCGCGAAAGATCCCTAGTTAGTAGTTACAAATAATTTATTGGTCGTAAAATACCACGTTTGTGACATCCTAGGCATTCAATATTGTAGTTTCAACTAGTCTACGAAATCATTGTTAAGTTATGACGATGTATTCAATACAGTAAGTATTTATTGTTATTTTTTCCATTTCAAGTAGGTATTTAAAAAAAAGATCTGAAAATAAAATAATTGTGTGCGTTTCGACTTATGAATACCAGGTCACTATAAGTATACAGGTAAATTAAATGTAACTTATATTCATAAAAATTAAACTTTATTTTAGCTCTCATCTTAAGTAGGTACAACAATCGAAGGGGTTCCATACCAGAAACATGTTTTATTTAACTAAAGTTTTCAAACAAAATCTGTCGTGTTTAATATTGTACGGAGATACGGAACTCTTCGTGTGCAAGTCCGACTCGCACTTGCCCGTTCTTGTTATTTTTGTAACCGACAAGCCTAGAGAAGATTGTGGACTGTAAATGGCTTAGAACACATTATTTTCAGTTAAAAAATATGCACCAATTAGTAAGCAAGGACATAGTATTTTAAATAAGTGTATATATTTCAAAAAGTTTTTCTAAGCAGCTTTTTAAGAAGCACAAAAGTACAGAGGACATTAGGTACAACTGCCTCCTACGCAAACGGGTGGTCACGCTTGTAACCCGTTTCACACATAACTAGGTACTAGCGTAGATTAGCAAGCAGGTGGTAAATTACGTCGGACATTCCCGCCATTCCCGGATCTGCATGAAAATACCACAGATAAAAATAACTCACTTTCAATAAGCACGGGTAAGAAAGACCATTCAAACTAACCAGCTGAGAAAACCTGCTGGCGAAAAAAAATATAACCAACTAACAAAGTTCCGGTCAGTGTTGCATTAAAATTAAATTCGCAGTTGTTTAGTTTTGCACTGCGTAGGTGTTGTGTAGTCTACTAATGAAAATAAAGCTGTACTCATAATAATAAGACAACAAGGATGTATGATAAAAATACCTTTGCTTCACGATTTGTTTAGATTGTGTCGTCATTTGTTATTTGTTTGAATGTTACCCGTTTATTGTTCTCTCGAGTTTAAAAAATAATGGTGATGAGAAGTCATTATTATTCTCACGGATGTTAGAAAAAGTGGATGTAGTTAGCGTTTTATTGAAATTCTTTTGGAATATTCAAATAAGCCATAGTTATGCCACAGAATTTTAAGCTGCTTAGCTTTTTGGTCGGCTTCCATTCTAATCGGATGCAGCTGAAACCAGCCTTTTACATGGAGCGATTGCCTATCCGACCTCCACAGTCTAGTTACTGGGTAGCACGATTCCCACTGGTATAAGACTGGTTGTCAGAGTATTAGGCTGCCGTAAGGACTGTCAAAGATCTACGAATGACAGCGGGTGTCATTTGTAGACCTTTGACAAGCGTTGTTGGGACCAAACAAGCCATAGCTACAAAATAATGAGCGTGAATCGATTATTTTCATATTTAATTCTTTAAAAAGTTGATAAATCTAGTTACAAATACGCCACACAAACTCCAGATTGATAACAGTCGACAAGTTCACAGAACTGCTGGGTACATAAACCTTGTCGTTATCTAGAACGGGCTTAGGGTGACATCGCGGTGACATCATCGCCAAATACGCTGCAGTTTGGGAGTTTACCTTGTCAGGAAGCCGATAAGGCCTAGGAGCGTGTGAAATAAGCACATATTAATTATTAAAGCATAAAATAGACTTACGCTGATTTGTTACGTTATTATAACTTATGTGCGTGCTTTGCCGCATTGTGATGATTATTACTTAAATAAACGTCGATTTTATGTTCCGAGATACGATTTATGTGTAGTTTTAATTATAATTCTAATTTTTTTTGTAGAATTAGAGAAAACCTCGATCTGGAAAACGTGATCTCACTTGATTGCTGGGCGAAATCTCGAATGGCCAAACTCGACACCAGACTTAACAAGCGAGATCTCGAGTGGCAAATCTAGCCTCGAAATTGCATTCCCTACCTATGCCCGTTATTACGTCACAAGTTAGCACTAGAAGGTCCTGTACACAGTCATTTTCCTTCCTTAAATCCGGATTCACATTATGAGTTGATGACCAAAAAATATAGACGATTAATAATACCCGGAAGTAAGTGATAAAGACAAAACGTGAAAAAAAAATCTTCATTATTTTCTTTGCCAACAACAAATCTTAATTTAAATCCGGATATAAACTGTCAAAATATTTTCGCAATAACAAAATCAAAGTTACTCTTGGCAGTAACGGCAAATGGATGGATGGCCTTCAGCACAATTATCATCTAAGATCCACATCCACAATATTGATAGCCAAAACGGACAGTTTTGCGAAGTTCAATGAAACTGAGTAAAATAGCCGCGAGATCAAAGGACCGTGCCTTCTTTTGATGAGAGATACGTGAATATAATGATGTGGCTTCTATATGCGTAATTGAATAAATATTGTTATGTTTCCGGGATTATTTTTGAAGGTTGGTAGTGTCTGGTCTTCATCCGACAACATTGTGCCGAAGTTTTGAAGGGTTCATATCGAAGGTCCAGCCAGTTCACATCACAAGATGGTTGTAGAAAAGGGTTAAAAATTATAATTTCTTTATAAGCTTGTGCTGTAATATTTAATAGAGCATTAAATAATAGCGATTGGATTGTTTTTCGACTTTCGGCTAAGCTCGGAAAGGACTTGCAGGTCGACTTTCCACCTTATTACGAAACAAGGTCTTCATTTAGGTCAGAAGGGCAATTCTCGTAATTTTAAGAACATTCACAGTCTGATTTAATATCCGTAGTCTCAGTTAAAAATACCACGAGTTTCCATACATTTTTGACTATTGATCACTTGATTGTCGCCGAGATGAGACTGCGAGGAACCAAACGTTTTTTTATTACGAGAAATGCCTTCAGGTTTAGTCCAGCCAGTTTTTGAATTAAGACACCAATATGTAATGAAATGCAGTTATTTTTACAAAACTGACAACTTATCATTTTTGTATTAAAAACTTTACCCAAATCGTTTTTTTTTTTTTTGTAATAAGACGTAGACGAAGGTTTACGTTGTTGTTCACGTTCACATGATATGTTCGGAATAATAATTGAAAAACTTAGATCCAAGTTCATTGAGAAACTTCGTAACAAGGATGTAAATATTGTAATGAATCAAAGACGTTTGAATAAAAGTCTCTAAGATAAAACATCTGTTATGTTCACTACATCGAACGAACAAACAAAGTCAAATTGTTTTGACAGGAAGCTGTCAAAACAGCTTTCAATTTGGGAAAATAAAAACCATTTTTTTAAATATTTTTTAGTCCATGAAAGCTTTTTAATTTTTCGTTTAAATCTCAAACTCATAGATCAGTTCTGACGATTTCTTATTTCAGTGTAGCTGGCGAATTTAAATAGACTTTGTTTTGTGATAGTTCTGATGACATGGCGGGCTTATTTAATTTCCATTCACACTACTTAGACTATACTATATTAAAACGATAAAAGCTTTGAAACAAGGTTCCCGCTGACAGGCGCAATGCGACTTCGTTAGAAGAATTTCCATGAAGTTTTTATAGAAATTGTTCCAGCAAATCCTATCGGCGGCGTGGGTCGGGTGGGACGTGTAAACACAGTACTTAGTATTACTGGTTGTTCCTAGTGCTTTGTTCATGGAATCTTGAAGATTTACAACCATATTTTACGGGATGAAGATAATCTTCGACCATAGACCATCTCTGTCACAATCAAAGTCGGACAATTTGCATGGTCCTCTTATGGCTTGACTTTAAAAGAGACTATGACGTCTGTGTTTGTTTCGGTCTCTTTTCTAGGTACGTAGTCAGTTTAGAAAAACACCGAACTCATCTAGTTTTAAAACATCATTTTATTAATGACGCGTAAAAGTGTTTTATTCCAACCAATTTACAGATATAAATATAATTTATAGTGTACGTGTAAATCCAGGAAATATTTTGTTACCCCAGATAAATTCAACCAAATCCGTTTTGCCGTAACGAACGACATGAAAGCTTATAATACCAAAACATAGGTACTAATATCCAAATGTAGAAATAATTGTGTCAGGGGTGCCATTTTTCGCTTTTATTATTGCATGTATTGTAATGGGCAGTTATAATAATAGTGCGGATACAAGGGTTGGAAATGACGAAGGACCAAAAATTATGGCGCCTCAGCGGCTATTAACCTTGACTCAGAAACTGAGTGTGTCTGTGAATGTATGTTATGAGGCTATTTTAGGAGTCACACTTATTTGATTTAGCCATGTAATTTATTAGTATGCGCTGTGGTGTTAGAGCAACTCTGCCATATGAATATGAGATATCTACTAGCTTCTGCCCGCGTTTTCACGCGCATAAAGCACGCGAAATTTATTGTTTTATTATAAAATATATTAAAACAATAAATTTAATAAATTTTATAATTTAATAAATTTTATAATAAATATATAACACTCAGCAATAATGTAGCTTCCCATTAGTGTAAGAATTTTCGGAATCGGATCAGTGTTTTTGAAGTTTACCCCCTAAATACCACATTAAAAACTTTATAATTATTAGTATGAATAAAGTGAAAAGTAATTATTTAAAATGGAATAATAAGAAATGAATCAGACTTCAGCTTCACAGATTTATCAACACAAAGACAGCCCTTTCCTAGATGCGCCACTGACTATTGAGGGATTGCAAAAGATTCAATATATCTCTTGATCACCGGTTATAAGTTGGTTAGACAACCTTTAATATCAACCCTATTTACTCTGCCTAGTTAGCATTTTAACCCTTTCCTACCTAACGTGTCATCTTCATTACCTAAAGGTCAAAGAAAAGGTGCAGCAAAACAAACTTTGAAAGAAAAGCTTTTAGCCACATCCAGAGGCTGTACGTCCTTGTGTTCAACCTTAGCACTATCTAAATTCTAATGGAACGCCGAGCCCATACCCATTTACTTAGCGATGCTAAGTACTAGGGCGTTGTTTAACTTTTAAAAGTTCTTTGATAATTGCTTTTATTTTTAGTAGGTACCTAAGTTAACTCTTCTTTATTTGAGTACTTTTGTCTTTATAGTTGCACAAGGAACTTTTGAGGCGTGGCTATATTGTAAACGAATGCCGCCATCTTGATTTTTGAATAGAATTTCACAAAATGTTTAATAATTGTTTACCAACATTGTCCCCTGTCAATGTCATTCAAGCTCCAAGAAATCCTTTTTTTTTGTTACGTTGATGAGACATTTAAGAGCAATGTAAAGGTTAAAATCACAGTTTTCTTGATTTAAAATTAATTCATAGACTAAAAAATAGATCAGGAGAATAATGTACTTATGTGGAGACTAAATAAGCGCTTAGAAAATATTGATGGAATTGTGAAAAGTGATGAAAAAGATTCTTTACCTCTACTCCCTTCTTTACTAAAGAAGGGTGTGAAAACTACGGTATTGGCTGATAGATATGTGTAGAACAAAAAAAGTAAGTACTGCGCAAACCTTTAATAAAACTATAACATATTATATTCCAGGCCCAAATTCCTCAATCTGTTTCTACAAAATTTTATGATTCTTAAGATCTAAAGAATCTAAACATCATAATTTAAATATCTGCAAGAATGTTTATTTTAATTGCAGCGTACTATGAATTAATGATCGCTACTTTTATGGATCATAAAAATTATTATTAATTCTTCAAATATCTTCGCTAGCACTTTTGGCACTTTTAATGATCTAGAATCCTGATGAAGGCTGTAGGAATTAATAATCATATTAATAAAGCTGAATCTAATGAGGACTTCAGATGTCACTTAATTTACATCTATTTCTATCATTCCTTTTATTCCAAGCTTTCTAGTTTTTATTTACAATCCATCAAAGACATTAGAAATGCGTTTACGTACGTCTTTGTGTGCAGAACCCATTACATTTATTCAATGTGACATTTCCGTTCTATTTCAAGCCATTCCCTCATTTACGTACAACCCTGAGGCATAGACAACTGTAGACCTTTCTGTGACCTCTTTGCAACCCCATTTGACTAATGAAATAAACATGCATTGCGAGAAATTGATTTTCGCAGCTTGTAACATTTACTTTTAGAATCGTCTTTTTCTTGACGCAAAGTAATGCAATAATATAAATATTTGAGATGGATCTGTAATGAGTTCAAGGTGTTCCAAACATTATTTCTTCCGATTCATTTGAATGCTTAGCAAGATTGAATGAATCACTTTTAGTTTTAAGTAAACAAATTCCATCTGGTTCCCAGCAAGCAAATAGGTTACTCGGGAAGTCAGGAAGTCTGCCAAGCATGGTGAATTTGTGTTACTTATTGTACATTTTCGACAGCACCCTAATCGTAAAACACTATCAATCTCAATATGAATCACTTTGACGGATATTGCTAATCCATTGATTCGTATATTCGAAAACAGAGCTGAGCAGAACTTGAACGATCCCAAGATCAGTGGTCGTTTCAAAGCTCCAAAATCATTGATATACATATATTTTTCATTTTAGAAGCATCCTGTTTTGTACAAATCCAATTATGGTGGAGCCTATATGACCTGTGACATTACATTTTGTTTGCATATCGCCTGTAGCATTTGATATCTTTACATCCTCTGAGTAATACCCTGATTGAATTCGGCCCCAGCGAAAGACGATACGAAAACATGAAATGTCAAGAGTCGATGCGCCCTTTCTAAGGGTTGCCAGATAGAAATACGTCACTGCGTCTAGGTCAAAGGCCAGAACTGAAGGTGAGCCACTAGTAACAGACTGAATCACAGCCTGATTTATGTCCAGTATTCTTAGTAGGTTAATCTGTGCCAATATAAGGTGCCACTTGTTTTTCAACCTCCAATGCTATAAAACTAACATAATGATAAGGCATTTTAGGCTTTATGGATAACTAGATAGAATACTCTTTAATATGTGCACCATGCTTTTAAATGGTAATAGAATGACGTTCAGGCGTACTTTTAAAAATCGAATTGAACCTAATCTTGCTGATGTTGTTTTGTTTTGAATATTGAATAGTTTGGCTATTCATACTTGTTGTGGTATTTGCTGATTTTATGATGCGGCTTTTAGCCCTTGGCTTCGGAGTAAAAGAATAAAAGCTCTTACTGAAATTCTCCATAGTGGTTTTTCCCCTAAAAAAAGGTCTTCTTTCTAGTGGAGAAATCAATTGGTTAAGAGTTAAGCAACTGTTCAAAAGAATATTATTTTGAGCACGTTTATTTATTTATTTATTTATATATGCTTTATTGTACACCAGAAAATACATGACAAAAACAAAATCGACACGTTCCTTGTCTAGTAACAGAAAATCGACGTTGTTAGACAAATATGGGTCATTGATCAAGGTGTTATGTTTGAATTTTGTAAGTATATAAACCTGTCAGCACACACAATCACTCGTGCTTTCGAAGTTTGACGGAATTGCACGAAGTATTATGAAGTCTAGTTATTCAGGATTTTGTTCTACTACATATTTTATAGGTTTTTAGATGGCAAAGCTGTGTGAAATATCTGCACCGACATCGACATCGTTAACTGGTTGGCTAAAATCATGATTTAAAGACATAATCCTGCTCAAGTCATCACCATCATCATTGGCAGCCTAGTTCCACCCACTGCTAACTATATGCCTCCTCCCTTTTAAGCCATGCTTTCCTGGTATATGCGAGTCTCATCCAGCATCCTAATTGCGTAACTCACGATTAATCATAATCGGTTTCATTTTGACAGTTCAACAATATTCATTGCGTTATTTACGTTGCTGAGCAGACACATTTTACGAACATATGAAGCAATGGATGGCTAACCATCTGTTTCAAAACGTGCACGGGTCTTACCCGCAATCTTTTTGCTGATGTATTTTCCGAAAAATCTAGCTTCGTATTTTCCTATGTTCAATAAAAAGAACAGAATGAAAATTTATTTTGAAAACCCTCATAATCAGCCTATAATGTTCCCACTGCTGGGACACAGACCTCCTCTCTGTTAGATGGAGTGCCATGTGGGCCCAGTGCGGGTTAGTAGATGTCACATGATTTCGTTTTTTTGGCCTAGAACATGCCCGTTAACCTCACTATTTTATCCTTCTATCTAAAACAACAAATTCAGACCTACTCGTTTTGCAACACCGATTTTTTTTCCACATTGATGAATTCATCGTTATCACGGGAATTCAATTCTGGAATTCTCAGTTTTTTCAACCTTTCGCAGCTTAAACCCACCAATAGCAAGCCACCTGTTTCCCCCATCAGCTCCTAATGCCACGGCGCTCATTAGGTTCCCCATAACGCGTTACGACCGACTCATCCCGACTAACGCGCCTTTATAGCCCGCAAAACCGTTTTACTGGCCCGTTTGATACCGATAAAATTAGCAAAACACATAAAAATAGGGTAATTAAACATAAACGGGTTTACGATTTGATAAACATGTCTGATCGTTTATTGTATTAGTTCAAAGTAAAGCAATGTCAGTGGTTGAAATTATTTGTATGATGAAGGTGATGTAATACGAGAAAATTTAGATTGATTGTTAGTTGTAGTTTTATTTGCAATATTTATTTTTGAATAGCTTGAAAGTCAGGTTTCGGTGGCATTTCAATGGCAGCTGTTAGTGTTACGCGCCTAAGCTTTATGATATCATAGCTCCTCGTCAATTTCCGCAAAAGATGAAGAAAGTTTGCACTGCATACTTCAAAATGGCCGCGACAGTTCAGAGGATAGAAGAAGACTGCAACATAGATACTTAGTTGGGAAAATCCATGTTGATGATGGAACTGAGATTATTTTTGCAACACTTTGTTCTAAGAAATCTATACTTATCTAATTTAGAGAAGTGCACAAGTTCGTAAAAGAGGACGGCTGTCCTCAGATAAATCTATAGTAGACACAGATATTGTGGATCAGAAGTGGTCTAGCGATAACGGCCTCGAATCTCGAGTTGTAGGTCGTGGTTTCAAACACAGGCAAGTGCTTTTCTTTGTTAATAACTTCATCACCACTGTTCTCAAAACGGTGCAAGAAAGCATCGTGACAAAACCGGCATTTCCTAGAACCAAAAAATTCGAAGACATGTGACATCTCGCACTAAGCCCGCGTGGTAGATTATAGCCCACTATCGCAGAGAAGAGGCCTGTATCCCACTAGTGGGAACATAATAGGCCGATTATGCTAGACACAGATAACTATATCGGGACCAGCAAAATATCTTTGTTTTACGAGCTGATACGATCGGTTACAAGCGTCGCAGTTAGAGCAAAATGTTCAATGTCATTACTTTACTTTTACAGTACGAAAGATTTATTTCCCTATGAAATCCGTTTCGGAACAGTGATATCGAAAGTACCAATAAAATTAAATGTAATTCTCTTGAACGGCGGCCATAAACACTTTGGTATTTATTGTAAAGACATGGTCATACCCAAAAATAACTTGGAAGTATTTTAAGGTATGTCTTGGACATGAAGTAAAGACGATCTTTCTCTACATACCTAGTGATTTTGATACTGACGTACTTGTTTTTTAGATGAAACCAAATGAAAATATAACCACCAAAGCCCAAGAGAGAGGGAGGAAAAGCGGTTTATGCCCTACTTTGTACAGAATAGAAGGGGCAAATTGGCAGACTTTGTATCATGAATTCATGATACAAAGAACACCATAAAAGGTAATCAGGAGGATAAAGAAAGAGGGATCTGTCGTGGCAGAGCTGTACAGGGTGGCAGGGATATAGATGCGCAAACCGTAACTATGAATATAGACTCCCTAGCGTAGAAATGTTTTGTCGGTAATAAAAAATCTGCTTTTCAGATAAAAGTGCAAGTTTTTCTATCAATAACCGACGAAAAATTTCAACGCCTTTCTGAATCCATGGTGACAGGTTGCGCGTACCTGCTACCCCAGGGATGGCAAACCTCTTAACCACTGCGATACTTTTTGGAAAAAAAAATCATTTGGCATTGACGTGCCAAACAATCTTGACATATTGACTACTAGTCTTTACTTACAAACAAAAATAGACTTGTACCTACTATTATACAGTAATCAACATCACACCAGCTTATTTATATGAAAGAACAAATTAGTGCTACTTCTGGTGTCTGGTATTAGGTTCATAGGTATATTAACTTTTAGCAGAATGCAAGCTGAACTGGAATCATGTGACATAGGTACGGTTTCTGAAGATGAACTTATCACGCTCAGATTTCTAGGTTTGTTTCTGTGACATAGGCTGCCGTGCGCAAATTATTTTGTTGCGTGCCACCAAAGGCGCGCGTGCCATTCCGCGTCGCCATCCCCGTGCTACCCTGTATATTCTTCAACTCAAGACAAAATTAAGATAGCAAGGTGTAGTCCGATTCAAAATCCAGAATTCAAGTATAAGAAAGGGTTGAAGGACATTCAATTTGTGGAAAATGTTTCCCATACCCTGGGGAAGAAATTTAAAAACAACTCAAGCTCAATGGTGTGCAAAATAATTTGGATAAAAGTGTGTGAGATTCTTGAAGATTGTCGAACAGAGGTTTTTTTTGCCTCTCGTTAGAAAGAAAACACTTTTATTGCAATGCTCTTTGAAATCTGGATTTAAAACAGATGAGTATAATGCTAGACCTGTTTGATAAAATATTCGCATAAAAACATACGTCTCATAAACACGGACTAGACGGTAACATGAATTTTAATAAGATTTTAGCAGTTGTTTTAAAATGCTGAAATATTTTAGTGTGTAGCAAATACCAGCAGTAATATGTATTTAGAAAATGTATCGAACACTCTTCTGCAACTGCAGTAAAACATCTGCCAAGCGTTTTCCCATATATATTGAGTTTGGCTTCCAGCCTAACAGGATATAACTGAAAACCAGTTTTACATGGATCCACTGACTATCTACCCTTTAAAACCTGACCTGCAGCAGTGGCACACAATACCCCTTGGTAACGGTAAGACTGGTTGTCAGACTTGAGTCGGGCTTCTAACAACTGCCAAAGATCTACGAATCACAGCAGGGACCAACGGCTTTACGTGCTTTCCCAGGTACGGCTCCTCCGTCCCCTCTTGATGCGTAATAGATGGACCCATCTACGAACCGACAGCGACAAGCGTCGCTTAACTTTCGATCGACCCGTGCGGTTGTTGTTATTTAGCCACGAGCCCATCTACTTTCGTAAGTGGTTATAGGCCTTAATGCGTTTGAAAGTGAAACGTAAAATTTTTAATCGAACACGGCGGCTTCATAGGAAAGAGGTATAAAATGAGATTTCATAGAAGATGAACCAAGTGGTCTTCGAAGGGAGATTGGCACTTGATTAGCAGTTACTACGGATTTATTTAACCTTGGCGGATTGCACATACTTCAGCGGACAGTAATGATTAAAACCTATTGTAAATTGGATGTATGTACAAATACAACAACACTAGGCACATGTCACAAATACAAACAGTTTCTGGGAACGATCACTGTTTTGGATGCAATAATTATTGCGTTTACTGTTTTTTTTCCTTCCTCCTAAATTGAGCTAAAATAATGCGACTGGGTAAACCATTTCGTTATTTCTATTTAAATATATTTAGTTCACATATTCAGTACACATAGTTCCGTAGTAAATGACCCGACTGACAGAAAATATATTAGGTGCTATTGACATGGACTAAGTAATGATAAAGGAAACCTAGTCACTACTGTGACTATTAGGCTAACCAAGATCAGTTTTGATTGCTGGGGAGTTTGTCACGACACTTATTCTTGCCGGCTCAAGAACTAAGAAACAGTGAAGGGCGGGCGTTTTGGAGGACGGTCTAATTTAATTTTGACGTACAAAAAGCGCTGATTCTCAGCAAAATTTGAATAAATTACTTTTGAATTTGCAAAAGCATCTTATGCGATCGCATTAACAATGGACAATCACCATTAACTAGATTAGATCATTATCTGTTTCAGAACTCTATAACTTCTAAGGAATATTCTGTCCCCAACAAATAAAATAAATACAAAAAAAGTCCATCAGCAATATGATTTCCTCATGATTTCCGAAGGCCTTGTAGTTCTACTCCCATTCATCAGTACTACCTTCCATCAATCAGGTGGGCAGCTTGGGAATGTGCCACCAATCCTACTCATAACGACCACTAGGTCCATCAACATGTGAATACTATTATCTGACTACCTATGAGCAGTAAATCTTCCCAGTAATATACCCACGTTGTTTTGGCTACGAAGAGAACGTTCATCATTTCGAATGGTCGCTGTCAGTGACTAAGGGCCCTAAATTGGGATGACTTGCTAATTCGGAGAGACTATGAATTTATCGCGTGAAAAGGTTTATGAGTAGCCAGTTAGTTTAGGCTGGTGGAGTTGATAGTTAATGAGGAAGCCATCTTGTTTTTGCTTCATATGTTTCTATAATTCGTCTGCTCAACAACGTAATTACAACGCAATTAATGTTGTAGAACTGTCAAAATGAAAGCGATTCCTACATAAATAGTGGAAGCAATTACCCCTCTGGATGGTTGACGTTATAGAGACGCCAATGTACATTTTTTTTTGGTTGTAATTGGAAATCATCAAATAACTTCTCCCGCTCGGGGTGGAGCGGGAGGGCGTGTCAGACTTTTACTGACTAAAGCCCACCCGTGTTTCCTCACTTGCCGGTGTGCCAGGGGCCGCGGTATTCGAACAACCCGCACCCGCCAATGGACATGACGTGGTATCTGAAATCCTATAGGCAATTACAATAAGTTTTAATTTGGAAGTGTTTCTTACCAAATAAAAGGTCTACAATGTATGATCATCATTGTGAAAGTTCTTGGGGAAGAACAATTAGTACCGCGGCAACATAAAAGGAACACTTTTGTAAATTACATGCCAAAAGAGGAACTCACTGGGAACCAGCTCATCTAATTATATATTCCCTATCATAACAGCACAAAATAAACACACAATGTTCTAAAATCGTTTATCTGCAGACGACAGGAACTACCGATTATAGCTTCGTATCCTGAACGTACCGCGTGGGTGTATTGCCCAATTTGATGACTCTGTTCCACGATAAAATTATCGTTCTAATGAAATATTAACGCAGGAAAGTGCTCTGTTGAGATTATTGGCGCGTTTTGTTTATACGTTGACGGTTATTGCGAGATGAGTCAAGATTTAGATAACATTGTAGCAAATAGCTTCTGTTTCCGTTCAAAGATTTATTGTAAAAGTTCGGGAATTTATGAGACGTTAGAGTTGGTAGATGTTGCGAAAACGATTCTCGAAAGCTTTCGTATTCAGCTTTGACAAAAAAAAAACGGTCTCCGTGAGTTTTTAAAAGGTTCTAATAATAGTTGGAGGAGCCTCCCTTTTCTCAGGAAGATGAGTAAACTTTACACCCTGTTCCCAATTGTGATACATCTTATTGATAATGTCCACGAGAATGTCGGTGCGTTTGGCAGTTTGCTTCACATTATACATAATTCATTATGGGTCGCCATTTTCTTGATTTTCGAGGGTGTTGAAGTCGAAAATGAGGTCTTAATCACACATAGATATACCTAAGAAAAAAGTATGTTTCTACAGCGGCAACGAACAAAAAAAAAACACAAATATGCTTCGAAATTCAAAACACAAAACTCACCTAATAACCATATCCAGCACATCTTCCTTCTCGAACACCTTACAGTACAGGTGCAATATTTTCAAGCAGGTGTACTGTAGACCAGTCCAGTTGACATCAGCCGACTTCAGAGCTTCGTTCCAGGGGCAGTTCTCGTGTCTCGACAGGCACAACATGCCGTCTACCGCGGTCTCCGTAGGAGGCATTTAACTTTGGATCTTTGGTTCACTTTGGCTTTTGTTTTTGCACTTTTTGGGCATCTGCTTTATCATCGGCTGTGGGGTGTTATGAACGTATGAAGAATGACGGCAGTTTAGACAATTCGTTTCGTACTTTATTGATGGTGTTGGTAGGTCTTCATTAAAACTCGTTGGCTAGTGGCTATCAACCAATCGGCGCAGAATAATTGAGTATCGAACGCGTGTAACCATTGGTCCTAATGCCAATACTGCTATTGTATGAATGCGGCGATAAACAGCATAGTTAATCATAAAAATAATTATCTGAATCAGAAATATTACGGAAAATAAACGCTTTATTAATTTCATTTAGTATTATCCTTTCTAAAATTAGAATGATTGTTCAATCTCGGGTAAAGCTATCCGTTATGTTTATGGCCATAAAACTGTTTTATAGAACTTCGGCCAGGCACACGCTCCTTACCTTTATATTGTGTGAGTAATGGACGCTTGTTCAGCGAGGAAACGTTTAATTCAAGTACGCCAGTTGTAATATCCTGAGAATTCGTCATGGGAATAATTTTTATGATGCCATTCAGAAATAACTACCATAGATGTTCATTACAAAACCTTAACCGTAGACTAATAAATAGGGCTTTAAATATTGCCATTAACTAAGTACTGTCAAAACAAAAGCATTCTATATTCAAATTAAATAACCCGCTAAGCTAAGAGAACCGTCCTCGGTCCTATTCTATTCCATATCGTTTTTCAAATGCAAATCCGTTCTCATTCAACTTTCAAATCCAATCACTTAACCTTTCGCCCGAACGCCTACACAGGCAAAGAAAGTATCAGTTTCAATCTGTCAAAACATGACGTGACATAAAAAAACAAGTGCTCGTGATTTTATTGTGTCGCAAACAAGGACATTGACTTTGAGCTCCGTTAATCTGAGAACTATAGAAAGAAACAATACAAGAGCGGAAGTTTACACGTAGCTCGGTAATTTATTTCAAGAGATATAAGCGTGGGAGATATTACGTATGTAATATGTTACGGGTTTGGGTGAAAGACGAATAGAACATGATTTCACCTCTATTTGCCACGTATCTACTAGTTATCTACGTCATTCGTCGACTTCTCCTTTTGAGTATGTATTTCCCGTGGGCATCATTGGCTCTGAGACGTATAAATAGTCTTCTACTAAGAAGGGATGTAATGTAATCCCCTCTATCACTTTACTGGGTAAACTGGTGAAGATCTATCTATGTTAAAGTGACCACTAGGGGACTATGGTGGCCATATGACACCCGTAAGGAGGTCGCCAGTCGCCAGTTAGTAACTTAAAACCTTTGACAAGCTTTAATGATATGACGGGAATCGACATTTCCTTAATAGGGAACCACCACGTGCAGTTCAAGTTTAAAACTAGGCAAGGCAACTGGGCAAGCCAAAACTTTAAAGTTCGCGGGCTATGATGCAAAAATCACGGGACCAACCTACATCCAAATTGGGGGCTTGTGGACAAGTTATTACAGCCGCGCGGGTCAATCGATCAGGTTAAGCTACGCTTGCTGCGGTTAGCCCGTGGAAGGGATAAACCTGGGGCTGGGATCTTGAATCGTGTCCATGATCCCAGCGTCCCATGAGTATTGATAGTTGCAGATAATTATATTGCTAATCCGTTGCTTCGTATGATCGAAAAATTTGTCTGTTCAACAACGTAAATAAAGCAATGAATGTTATTGAACTGTCAAAATGAAAGAAAGAAAAAGTGTTTATTGTGACTCACACAGGGAGATTACATGCTAAACTAAACACACAATAAAAATTATAATTAAAAAAAAACAAATTTCTTGGAAGTAAAATAAAAAAAAAAACACAGTAAGTCCTGCACGGCCAAAAGGCTCCTACCTCAGCATGAAATGAAAGCTATTCCTAATTTCGTACTGATAGTGGTGTTAGTTACACAATTGCGTAAGTAACACCACTCCTCTGGCTATTGTATTGTAACTCACTTGTATACCACACTCATCCGTCTAGGCGTCTACCGTGTTATGCTTACGTCACTGAATCTTCAAGACCTCATTGTGTTCGTCTAGTCTAGTGGATGTTTACCGGCTGTTATGAGGCTGGTAACACCACATTTAATAAATGACGTGTTTCAACTGTTTTATAATAGCTTGTATCGCAATTTGTGCGAAAAGATAAGCGGTTGAGGCATGCCCTGCGCTTCTGAGCTAATCTTTGATGGATGGCTTTTATCCGAAGACGAAATTAAACAGACATGATTTGCATTAACGTAGCAGGTACGTAAGTAGGATAGGTATTGGGCACAGAATACAGTTTCAGCTGAAATACATGATGCGAAATAAGTTAATTTTGATTTTAGTATCCTTTATTTGCCCATCTGCCACAGCTGGGTGATGTTTTTACACGCTTTATATTAGCTTCACTTGTATGTTTGTTTGTTTGTTTGTATGTAACCGACTCCTTTGGACGCTATTTTGACCCACTTTAAACGGTCAGATTTCATTTAAACTTTGTAGACTTATCGAGGACCTATGACAATTCAATAATTAAAAAAAAATTAGAAAAAAACACGCTTTTGTAGTTAGCAAAACTAAAAAATAGAAAATAAATAATAGTTTAAAAAACTAAATAAACACGCTTTAAAAACCAAACTAAAAAGTAGAAAATAATTTAATTCTATTAAAAAGCGTGGGGTGGTTGATATTAATTGATTAACCCAAAAATACCTCAAAAAGCACCCCACGCTTTTTAATAGAATTAAATTATTTTCTACTTTTTAGTTTGGTTTTTAAAGCGTGTTTTTTTTAGTTTTTTTTTTTAAATTCTGCGGCATCATTTTCGCTCTTTGTTCGCAAAACGAAATCATCGAATACAACTTACGTAGTTGACGTTTAAACAGACTTAAAAATATCGCGACGGGATTTTATCGTGCACTGGATATTCAACTCTCGATGTTGAACCGAGAATTGAGAATCCTACAGAGTATATTCACCGCGTCGAAAAAACTGTTCAATTATATCATATTATGTCCCAATCCAGGTCATGGTCTACCCATGTTAAAATTCCATCCAAATCCCTTCAGCTATTTTAGCGTGAAAGCGTAATAAACAAACATACAAAAAATTAAATGTTATGTCTAAATCGTTTTCTTTATCTACATTTTAAAATAAAATGTAAGTACCTACCTCAGATCATAGAAAGAAGGTATCTACCCACTTTCCGAGTTTGACAAATCACAAAAGAAGGCTGCATAAATTAGCATTTATGACACAATGTCAAAGGCGATCGTAACTCGCGGCACAGTGGGCTATTTAGCATGAATGGTTGAACAAAATCTGTTTCACGAAAATATTATTCTGTACGCGTTAATGAATTTTAATGACGTCGAGACTCTTTTGTTTTAGTTTACGATAACTAGGCACTAAAAACTTTGGCTAATGAGTTATGAGTGTATTTTGTTGTCTGTTGGTAGCTCATTTAGTTACGGCACACACATGCGCGAAAGTTTATAAAAGAAAAATATTGACAAAGTGAAATAATACTCACTAAGTCATTAAAATGATTCGAGTCACATGTGTCGTCATACATTGTGCAGTTACATAATAATTAATCAAACAAATAAAGGAAGCGTTTGCAGCAAGGACCGGACCGCTGCCCGCGACCTCTGGCGGCGGAAGTTCTAATTTAAACAATTCTCCGTTGATGTCCATCGTCTCCGGACTAACGAAACGATGTGGCGTATACGATTAACTTTGATGCAGTTTCATTAGCTGGTAATGCGGATAGGAGACACAACGCAATATTTACAGTAATTACTTCGGATGTAAGTTGATGATACTTTCTTCCTACCTTATATTTGCAGCTCTAAAGGCGCACCGGGCTTTTGGCGCTAATTGAAGCGTGGCGGCTCTGGCTAGAATGGGCAGTTCGCGCGCTAATTTAGGTATTTCCTTCGTATCATTAAAACCAATACGCAGTTTGAAAATGTAAAATGTATGCGTTGTAGAAAACATATAGTTTTGTCAATATTAAAAAGACTGACTGACCTTTCGTGAAGTATTTACGCCGTAATCATTTATTTTTTGAAGATTAAGTACTTACTTTGGATTTTTTTTTAATATCGGGAAAACTACAACTAATCGTGTTTTTAAAGTGTAGGATTTATAGAGTGAATCCTTAAATATGTAACATATTAATTGGATAACTATAGGTTAAGGTAACAATGATGTAGCAAGGGATCCAACGAACAAAATGATCAATTATCAAATCCTTCGGTGCGCTCGTAAGAACTTTCGAAATGCCTTTATTTTGTAGACCAATCTAAAGCTTGCTGCTATTGGCGATAAATGAAGCATCTGAACGACTGATTTAAATCATTAATAATCCACTCCAGAAAAACTGACTGAAACTTAAATCAGTTTCCACGTTGCTCATTATTGCTAGACTAGCCACAAAAACTAAGACATAACCTAGACAGTAATTTGTAGACATGTCAACGAATAAATACCTTTTTGTTCTTAATTTAAAATCGTTTGACAGGCACATGCGATTGTAACTCGAGAATTAACGAGGTCCATATATGGCGCCTAATTAGACATTACGAAACAGTTTATGTTTTGTTAAACGTAGTTACGAACGTGACTTGAGTTTCAAATAAATAAACTAAGCACGGTTTAAAGTAAAGTAAGAACGATTTTTTATGGAGCCTGGGAATTCAAATTATCAGCTGTTGTACAGTTTCATACGACATTGAACTACATCCAGCTTCCTGATTTGCCAATCTTATCTGGTTAAGGTCCATTCTATCATTGATGACACTCGTCCGTTTTGTATATCTGTGAATGGTAGTTGCTAGCTGTACAAATAGGCATATTTTCTCTGCACACGCGCAATTCGTGATTTTTTACACTCTCAAAACCACTACAATCTGCACACGCCTTCACGTGAACGTACTTGAATGAATCATTCACAAGTGTGCGCAAACGCAGCGTTCTATTTCTCAAACGTTAATGGCATTATGCAATCTTTGACCGCGACCAGTCAATTTATTCACTACGAAAATGAATTAACCTAATACAGATAGATATTTACGCAAAAACATTAAACTGGCTGGAAATGGCGTTATTAGGTAAGCCGCTTGTCTCTTTATGGTATGATTAGATTTTAATTAAATTTAAAAGCTTCGACGTAGTACTATTCAAACCATGTTTTATTTCATTTGTGTCAAGCGTTTATATTTTAATGAAGTTAACGCGATTTTAAGTGCTTTGTTATTCACTGTCATTCTGGTTGAGTAACATTAAATAGTGGAAAAGATATTATGAAAAGGCGTAGCGCGATCAGCCTATAATTTTCCCATTGTTGGGACACAGACCTCTCTCTGTGAGAGAGAGCTGGCTGTCAGTAATCCACCACGCTGCACGGTGGTCCAATGCGGATGTAGATGTCACATGTCTTCGACTTTTTGGTTCTAGGCCATGCCGGTTTCAAAGGAGTGGTAGGTCCACATTTTCTCGTTGAAGTAGTAAGAGGTAATTTACAGTTATTTGCAATAAATATAAAAACGTTACGTTTCTGTTTCGCAACATTACGCTATGCAGTGACTTAATTAATTAATGTACAAATATTCGGATTATAACTCATGAGTGAGACACTAAAGCGTGGGTCTATATGACGGGGAGAAATGTCGGAGCGAGAAAATTCTTGACATCTGAACAGAAAAATTAATTTTAATTTGTGTCAAGAAAATGTATAGCAGTAATATTTTTAGACCACTTAATTAACTGTGGGAGATGTGTTATCTTTATTTCAGATGAAACTAAGATAGGGATTCGTATATAGTATATGTATAGAGTTTTTGCAAGAATTTTAGCAAATTTTTGTTTAAAAATGTTTACTTTTATTATGAAACATGTGTTACACTACTCATTGTAAAGTTTATTATTATGCTATAATAAGAATTTTAAACAAATTGTTTCCTAGTCCAAGCACTGATTATTATAAAATACAATTAAAACTTTAGAGTATAACAGAAAAATAAAAATTCTAGAGAAAGTAACGTTGAGCACTTTGTCATACAGTGCGAAAAAAATTGCGAAGACGTATTATCACAGCATTGAGTGACATTTCAATGGCTAAAACATACTTAAATGATTTCATGAACCGAAGTCCAGAACAAGCATAAAGTCATGAATGTCAAAATGATCAATTTAAACGATAATTCTTTGCAGCAGCTCATATTTTTTAAATTCCTAATTAATTTAGTGCAAATGACGTCTTCATCGATTTGTATACCGAATTACCGACTGAGACTGAAGTTCCTCATTAATCTTCCCTCTAAATCAAAATGACAGCCGCTGTCAGATGGTGCTAACATGAAAAATGTACATGTTTAGCTTTGAAGCCGTAATTTAATTATACACAAGTTGAGACTTTGCGAATGTCATTCAAGTTATTAATAGGCACGCTCTAGTGTGGTTCGTTGCATCATTTTGATTACCTACTTTGATAAAGTTGTTTTGGCATATTTATTCTTTAACTTGGTAGGTACTAAAATCAACGTACTGAGACAGTATCATGCAATTTTATTTTGGAACGAGGTACCTTATCGCGGCATGCGTAGTTGATTGGTAGAAATCGTCACGAAAGGAATAAGCGTTATGCCCCCTCCATGCGACTTAATCTCTATATTTGTCTCTTTCTATTATAATACGAGTGAGTGTGTGCGTGAGAGTATCGCGTTAGGAATTTCGTTCCTGACAGGGAAAACGTGTAGTCGGGGACTACACGTTTTTATTTTGTGTCTATATCTGTCTATTACAAACATGCCTAAGGACAGGTTATGAAAAAAGTAGACGTTCGAGCCCTGTAATGTCTCAAATATTGCGCTCGTGGAGAGCCACGAGAAAATTTTATTTCACGTATGTTTAAGTCACCACTGTGGGCCGTTTAGCGTTTAGCGGTGCAGAAAAAATAACCAAAGATTTTTGTTAACTTACTCACTTTTACCTACTATGTATTCAATTTTTATCGACATCGTAAGTTATATGAACGAGAGGTTTTACTGAATTCAGACAGACACGTTATTACAAATTAATGGCCAATGTTACGCATTGGCCATTAATTTGTAATAACGTGTCGGAGACATTCTTAAAATGTGTCTATGTGTCTAAAAGTGTTTTTAAAAATAGAATCCCTATTTATTCGTACTAAAATATCGTTGATATAAAACTGCTTGACATCATTCCGGACTTTTTACTGTCATAACATTTAATTATGTGCGAAAATATGAGTTCGGGAGCAAAACAATATATTTCAAATGACATTTTTATTTAACACGTGATAATTGTCGCGTTTTTAATGTAGAATATGAAATGTTTAGGTGTTAATATTTGAGAATGAATGGAAATTTCAACAGTTGTCATTCGCATCCTGTTTTTTTGTGAAATTAGTTTAAACTCCCACGCAGAGTTTAACTCAGTCATTGAATTTATTTGGAGTAACAACCTTTTTTATATGACACTAGCTTTTGCCAGCGGCTTCGCCCGCGTTGTGATCGGTGTAATACACATATAAAACTCTTGTCTTGAATGACTCTATATATTGATGAAAACCGCAATAAAATCCGTTGCGTAGTTTAAAAGATCTAAGCGTACAGACACGAAATGCGACTTTGTTTTGTATGTATACCTACTATGTAAAGATGACATGTCATATAAAAAAGGTTTGTGTCTGGTAACTTTGGAATCAATCATCAGAACCTTTTTAGTAGGTAATAAAGAAAATTTAAGGTGTATGTCACATGAGTGTAAATAATAATACTTCTGGAAATTTTTGGCAAGCGTGAAAATTAAAGGAAAATTTATTGTTGGAGTTTTAACTATTTTATAACAAATATCTTTTTTATTTATTAGTCATTAAGGTCCCACTGCTGTGCGAAGGCCTCCCTACTCTCTTTCCACCTTTCTCTGTCCAGAGCTGTCAATGACCAATCTTTAATATAGGACAAATATCTATAAACTCCGAAAAGCATACGTTATGTTTACTGTGCCCAATTTTATTTTATTGAAAGTGGAAAACGTGGTGTAAATTGTGTGATGGTAGAAAGTAGGTAACCTACTCCACCATTTTCGTTATATATTTTTAAATTAGTTTCGTCCTGCACGAGCGCCGATTTATCGACGGAAGAATAATCACACATGAATATTAACTAAATCATCTACAGACGCAAACAATCTACCCCAAACTGTCATATTTTCCCCATTGAACATGAACTTTATTCTTATGTGATAAAGTTGAAAATCTATCAAATAAATTTGACAGATTGGGGTACCTTGATGTGCTGGCGTCTGTACAATAGGAGAATATAGCTGTTTTCGTATTCATTAACACAGTTATGCGTTCTAAACGAATCATGATTTTGTAGATATTAATTGTATATACTTTGTGGCCGTCGAGTAGAAAGTTCGTTGTCAGTGTGATTTGACAGTTTTCGAAGAAATATTCTTCTGAAATAGTCTACATTTATAAGGACCTAGACAGAGATCGTTAGAAACGAAAAACAAAATGGTAGATTGTAGAAGGGTATCTACGGTGCGTTGCCAAAAATGGAGAAACGGAATGTCACTTTTTATTGAAAAAGTCTGTCTATTCTTCGTAGATATGGAAAGCGTCATGCTAAGCCTGCAGAAAGCGGCCACTTCGACAGCTTTAGCGTTGGCGTTGCAAAGGTCTTTCATACAACGTGCAGGTTTTATTGCAAAGAGCACGACAAAAGGTGAGGCATCGCTTGTGATGTGGCTCTATAGTCGCACTCTAATATTTAACTTCACAAGGTAATAGTCAACCAGGAACTAGGCTTAGTAATTCATGAGGCCTTCGTGGGTGATACAAATCCACTATACAGTTACGATGATCTTTAACCCTGCACGTCTATCTTCAAATGACCGACTGACGACTCAAATTTGAAATAAGGTGAGTGCATCTCTTCTCCACCGATTCACTGAATAATTATTAAATTAGGTATAATTCCTTCTAAGACACAGGCAGTTTCTTTGTCAGTCAATCACGATGCTAAGTACCGTGAGATGGTGAGACATTGTGCGCCTATATAATTTGTAACATGAAGATATTATAAGTTTATCATGATGCTGACGTGGGCGTAAACGTCCACGTCATGGCATTATGATATTTCAATTCAACCATATAAAGGCACTTTAGAATTGTCATAAAGTCGGTCAGTTAGTCAGAAAGTTGAAACTAGCCCATTCCAAAACGTAGATCTCTATGGAGAAGAACGGGCAAGAAACTCCAAAGCGACTCTTTTAAATCAAGATTGTGGGTACAATGTAACAAAAAATGTGAAGGAACAATTCCAAATATAAGATTAAAAATAAGCCCTGGAAGATAGATGACACGACAAGAGTTCACCAACATGACGCGTGGATCAACATCAGCCAGATCAATCAATTTGGAGGCAACCGAATGATCCAACACACGCGCCTTCATCAGTGCAGTGAGACATTAAAGTGATGTTAGTCGACATTCACAAGGACTTAATAATATCGTGGTGGATTTTTTTCGTGCACTGGATTTTTAACTCCCGGTGTTATACCGAGCATTAAGAATCCAACAGAGTGCATCTCAGCACGTCGAATATAGAACAGTGCGTTTTACTGTTCGATGTTCATCTTTCGGCGCTAAGCAGTGCGTACCCCGCGGTGCTATTCCACGGGCAATTTTTTGAGCAATTATTGCTCGGCAACACTAATGGATCAATCTGGATCAATTAAGTGGAGCAATCTGGAGCAACAACAATAAATTGCCGATGTGTTTCGGCAATATTGCTTCTGATTGCTCCATATACGAGGGTCATTCAATAAATACTTAGCCTACAAAAAGTAAACGAAAATTTTGGAAAAGTGGGAATTTATTTTTCAACATAGTCTCCTTTTAGTTCGATACACTTAGCCCAGCGATGCTCCAACTTTTTTAATCCGTCCGAAAAATAGTTTTTGTCAAACTCTGCAAAATAGGCCTCCGTGGCGGCGATGACCTCCTCATTCGATCCATATCTATTCCCGGCGAGTGATTTTTTCAGATTAGGAAACGAGAAAGAAGTCACAAGGGGCCAAATCTGGAGAATACGGTGGATGGGGCAGCAATTCGTAGCGTAATTCGACCAATTTGGCCATGGCAACGGCAGACGTGTGAACCGGTGCGTTGTCGTGGTGAAACAGCACTTTTTTCTTCGCCAGATGGGGTCGTTTTTTCTTTAATTCGGCGTCGAATCGGCCCAATAAATCGGCATAGTAAAGCCCTGTAATTGTTTTACCCTTCTCGAGGTAATCGATGTAGATCACACCTTGTGAATCCCAGAAAACGGTGGCCATAACTTTTCCGGCCGATTTTACAGTTTTCGCCTTCTTTGGAGCACGTTCCCCGGTCTGGATCCATTGTTTTGATTGCTCCTTGGTCTCTGGTGTGTACCAGTGGATCCAGGTTTCATCGACGGTCACAAAACGACGCAAAAACTCCGCTGGATTCCGCTTAAACAGCGCCAAACACGTCTCCGATGTGGTCTCACGGTTGCGCTTGTTTTCTGGTGTGAGTAAACGCGGCACCCATCGCGCCGACAGCTTTCTCATGCCGAGTTCCTCGTGAAGAATATGATGCACTGTTCCTTCTAAAATGCCTACAGTCTCAGCTAGCTCCCGAACCTTCAATCGGCGATCTGCCAATACGAGATCATGGATTGTTTTAATGTTTTCCTCCGTAGCAGCTGTTTTCGGTGCACCTGGACGTGGTTCATCAAAAACCGACGTACGGCCACGTGCAAACTCGTTGAACCAATTCTTGACGGTGGCCATCGATGGAGAAGAGTCACCGTACACAGCATCCAAGCGCTCTTTGATTTCGATGCGCGTTTTCCCTTCCAAAAATAGGAATCGAATCACCGAACGATATTGCTCTTTTTCCATTTTTGTAAAACCGATCGACACGTTCGCTTCTCAAATGTCGTTGTCAAATTAAAACAAATGAAGGGATTGGAAAGAAAATTTGAAAAAAGAATTAAAAAAGAATGTGCTACACTGTGGTAAAACTCTTTTGAAACTACAGCGCCCTCTGGTGATGAGGCTAGGTACTTATTGAATGCACCTCGTATTTCATGAGATGCCGGATATCCAATCGGTATGGAAATTTTTAGTCAATTTTCTTTCTATCTCGTTTGTACGTATAACTACATCTCGTTTTTGCGAAAGGAACCGGCTGGCGCACAGTGGAACGAATGTATGGGAGCGGTTGGACGTAGACATATCCGAAAAATAAGAGTAAAATTATGACAAACTAATGATGCCATCTTATTCGATTACTTAATGCCTTCATAAATTGTGGTAAATGAATTTCTTCATAACTCCCATATTTCGGGAGTAATTTGAGAAAATGTGAAATTTTACTATGAAAATGAGTGTATCGAGCTCTCTCCCTCCTGATTCCGGGCTTGTTTCAAGTAGCGGTCTCTAATATCGTAATGCTATTACTAAGAGCTATATTTAATACTAAGACACATAGTGCGCCAAATGTGCACTTTCTGGGATAAAAGGAAATGAAAATTTAAAAAAAAAAACGTTTTTTCCCCATTTGTATTTACTTTAAACCGCAGACAGACTTATTAAGAGGTCTATAAATATATTATATATATATACAGAAATATATATTAACAAAAATATTCACAAGAACTGATGAGAGTATGACTTTTAAGTAAGTTGATAATAAATTACCTAGTTTCATTAAAAGTACAATAAATAATTAAGATGTAAGCTCTAATTTACTAAGTTACACATTTTAAAACAATAACATCATTTAATTATCTTCGTCATCATCATCATCATCAATTAATTCAAATTCAGAATCGATGTCCGCTAAATCATTTATGTTAACAAATTCGATATCACTTTTCTCAGAATCCGTAAGCTCATAAAATTCCTTAAAAGAAGATTTTTTTACAAACTTATTTCCTTTTGGACGGATACTTGTAACAAGTGGATCAGAAGACAGTAAAAGATTGTGCATAATATCTTCATTGCATGAGATACTGCTATGCTTTCGAGAATGCCCCTCTCTATATTTTCTAAAATCTTTATTTCTAGCCTCAGATGCCTCTTCGGATAGAAAACCAATGGGCACAATTGACATGTTCTGAACTATGTCTGGCCCATGCATTAAAATTTTATGAAGTGAAGAAGGCATATAATACCATGGGTATAACTCCACGTAAAGCTTAGCAGTATCAAAGCAGAACTCTCGGAATTTAGTTACGTTGATCTTCTCTCCTGATGAAATACACTGCAAGATCACACAGATTTTTCTTAAAAGCATAGCATCTATTCCGGTCAGTTCAGCAGATTTAGTGTAGTTTTCAAAAAATCTCCTTGCCGAGTTGCCATTGTTGGTGGATCCACTGCCTTGTTTCACAACATCGAGAAGTAAGCCCGTTTCTCTTCTTACAGCCTCTTGAACTCTTTTCTTCCTGTCATCAACTTGCCTTTTTGCTATATCACCCCTTACTTGCCATGATTTTATGTCTAATTTGTAGGAAATGTGTAATAAGCATTCCATTGAGCGAATCCAAGCGTGAAGGGTGCTTAAGCTATATTTATACATGTCCTCGTTTGCGTGTTTATCTTTGATTAACTCTAAATTATTCATTTCTTTAGGACAAGCCTTGCATATGTCACACACTGAAGCTGCTGTATTGGATATAATGGAATGAATTTTACCATCAATCATTGTCAACAGCAGTTGGTGTTTGACACTAATTCCATCAGTGATGGTGGATGGAGTTAAGGCTTCAATCTCTGCTTCGATTTCAGCCATCTCTCTCTGCACATTTTCTTTGGTTTCCTTTATAAACTTAAACAATATTGGCCGGCAAAATGAAGTGGAAGATGGTCGCTCGTTTTCCCAAATTGTTACACCTTTTGAGACGAGCCGCAGTGGTACAAGACTAATCATAAAATTACTAGCAAGATCGATTTGCTCATCTTCACTCGTCCTTTGATGATAAATGCTTTGGCTAGATGATCCGTCAAAACCCCATTTGCTGGTCAATACGAGCTGTTGATTGGGATCAACAGGGGTTTCTAACGACCTAATAAGTCTTCTTGAGGTTAAATCCATCAAGGCTTGTAATTTGATTTTTGCAGAGCTCTCTGTAACTGTGAGATCTTCTTTGGCCGGATAGCACTTAATTTTTTCTTTAACCAACATGTAGTAACTCGGGTATTGAAGAGCTCCTTCTTGAGTGTTGAAATCCCGAAGAGTGTTATAGCGCCATTTCGATAAGTTCATCGATACATAAAGAGCCAATGCCTTCAAAGGGGATATTTCCCGTACCTGAATTGATTTACCTTCAATGAAGGCTTTGATTTTTGAGGCCTCTTCTGGATTCTCCGTCAAGTATTTCATAACATAAGCTGTATCGCTTTGTCCTGCCTTTTGAAGCGCCCTTTCGGCCGAAAACATAATTTCAGCGCTGCTACTGCTGCATGAAAGACTATCTTCAGTGCGTCTTCTTTTTTGCCGGTTACTAAGGTCCTCAAAAGATTTACGAGGACTAGGATGTGTACAAGTTGAAGCATCAGATTTAGCAGGAGAAATTATGGGCTCGATGACGTCACTTATATTTTCTGTAGAAGGTTCCATATTTTCATTCTGTAATTCCGGCCATTGAATTGCAGCCTGTAGCCAAATCTCATGTTTCTTCCGAAACTTATCTGTGCTTCTTCCAGACTGTGTCCATTTTGCATAAATGCGGTAGCAAAATCGACGACACCAGTCTTTTAAACTTGTTTCAGCACTTTCACATAACTGAACACAACTGTTATCTTTTAAAACACTGAACAAATAGTTAAAGTCGCGTAAATCTTTATGTGCGCGTGCGCATAAAGCAACGTGAATATCAAGATTTGTATTAAAATTTGGAAAATACATTGCGAGATTAGCTTGGATACAACGAGGTGTAAATCAACACTGATTTTAAAGTTACTAATAGTGACCTATTTATATAAAATCCAGGTATCCCAGGTATCCTTTGTTAAATATTGCAAGGTAATTAGTTATTGTGATAATTAGTAAATGATGCATGCTAAATTAGTGTATTAAGAGCCATTTAGTAATTAAATAATAGCAATGTTCTTATCAGTAATCATTAGTGCATCAGTTTTATATGTAAACCTTAAGTCCCTAATTATATATCCTAATTAGCTTATATCTTCTCTAATTGGCTGCTCAGAAATGTTATTGTAATAAGGTAAACCTTTAGAAAAACGGTTTTAATCAACAAAATAAACAAAAAATAAAAAAATTGTGTTATAAAATAAACATCACTCTTTATCCCAGAAAGTGCACATTTGGCGCACTATGTGTCTTAGTATTAAATATAGCTCTTAGTATTAGCATTATGATATTAGAGACCGCTACTTGAAACAAGCCCGGAATCAGGAGGGAGAGAGCTCGATACACTCATTTTCATAGTAAAATTTCACATTTTCTCAAATTACTCCCGAAATATGGGAGTTATGAAGAAATTCATCACCACAAGTTATGAAGGCATTAAGTAATCGAATAAGATGGCATCATTAGTTTGGCATAATTTTACTCTTTTTTTTCGGACATGTCTACGTCCAACCGCTCCCATACATTCGTTCCACTGTGTGGCGGCGCGAAAGAAGCATTGCCTAGTTTTTAAGTTGCTCCATATTGTGCGGCCGTATCTCTGGCAACATGTTGCCATTGACCTAAATTTCTGGATGTAGTAGTGAAGTCATAGTTAACGAAAATTGCCCAAGATGGAGCAATTTTAGTTGCTCGTGTAAGCGCACCTTTAGGCTTCATCATCTATCTAATCTTTCCAAACTATCTTGGGGTCAGCTTCCAGTCTAACCGCATGCAGCTGCATACCGGTATTTTACATGCCGCGACTGCTTATCTGACCTCCACAACCGCGTTACAGGGCAACACGATACCTCTTGGTAAGACTGGTTGTCACACTTTCGGGCTTCTGACGACCCGTAATGACTTTCAAAGATCCACATATGACAGCCAGGACCAACGACTTAACGTGCTTTCCGACGCACGGAGGGGGCCTTGGTATGTAAAGATGGTCACCCATCCGCGGACCAACCGCGGCAAGCGTAGCTAAACCTGATCTATTGAAGTGTACGACTGTTATTACTTACCCTTCAGCTTCTGGATAGACTAAAACTCGATCCTTCCGCAGTCGGTAAAAAGACTGCCAAAAGTTTTCTCTTCTAGCATTTTCCGAGAATCTACGATAACGATCACATAGCTAACGTATGAATAATAACTTCATCATTATCGTGGACATGTTGCCATTCCTCGTGTATGTGAGGTAATCCGTCGGTAATCGCGGGTCGCGTGAGAAAATAATCACACGTTTTTGTACCTACTTCTCAATCCACATATTGGTAATGCATAGCATAAGAAGGTACTTTATAGTAGTCTAATCATTAGCTTTTAAGGTGAATCTAGTCGACATTTTTTCTATAAAAACTTCGGGAGTGTATTACTCCATTGTTTGACAATGTACATACAAAATTAAACATGGTATGGTTTTGTCTCATTGTTAATATTGTTTGTGCGGAAACAGAATACTAAAATAAAAATCCATTAAAAAGTTATGAGCCAACGAAGTTTTTAGTTTTTCTTGCTAATTTAACCTAACTTTGGGCGTGTAGGTAATAAAAGACGTAAAATCTCCAAAACCAAGTCTGTGCCGATAAAGCTCAAATATCCAAAATTTCAATAAACTTTATTAGTCATTGATTTATGCAGTGGTTTTTTCATAAAACTCAATTTTTCGAAGGAGTTTTCTTAATTTTGTACGCGCCTGTTTTACTGTAAATGATCCTGCATCTCACGCAATAACGTTGTGCGTGTAGACTATCGTCTAACTGCTCATCACTGATACTATCTCTGTCGGACACGATGCCAGCAGGCTTAGCACGAGAACCGTAGAGAAGCATTTTGTAGACGGAAGAGTAGACAAAAATGGCGTTTCCGTGTAGACAATTGACAGTTTTGTACCGAGAAATGTAGACAAGCGATTTCTATGTTATGGTAGAGTAGAAATATAAAGCGTCATGCTAAGCCTGCTGGTGAGACAGCGTGCTTTTTAGCCAGGCCCGCCAACGAGTTCGAGCCCGCGACTAGACTCCCCTGAAGGTGGTAGCCCGCAAATTCAAGTTTTCTTACTTTTTTTGCAATTCGCAGATCAGTGTCAAGCTGGATGTTGAACAAAATATAATTCGCGACCCTAACAAATATGGCTTTACATAATTAAAATCATTCCTTACAACCCTCTAAAATTACATTGAATGACTTTATCATTCCATAGTCATTCAAGGGAATTAAATGTTCCGTGTAGTGCCGGACGTAAAAGAATAACACCATCCCATCTCTTCCCGTGGGTGTCGTAGAAAGCTACTAAGGGACTTACTAGAGAATGGGCAGCAGCGTTCTCTATGCATTTGACCACCATACTGCGATCGCCAACCCGCCTGCCAAGCGTGGCGATTATGGCAAATCCCCCCCTTTTGGGCTTGTGATGTCCAGCAGTGGACGTCTTCCTTCGAAATGTTCTTAGAGGGCAGTGTTGATTGATGATTATAATGATTAAAATTCTGTAAATACATACGTAACCTGGAGCTTTCACCTTAAGGTGCCATGGCGTCATGTAGGGTAATGTGTTCACACGTTAGATTGCTACCTATTTTTTAATGGGTGGCAGTTTCTTAAGTTTTTAGGTCTATGTTAAATATTTATTTTTCGGAACTGGTATGATCCAGTAGGTTATAATACATTTTCAGGATTTGTTTTTTAAAGTTATACAGGCTGGGTTTTTGAGACGGGGCAGTAAGGGTAGGTACAGAAAAAGGTCTTAGGAGTGAGACATTATAATCAGTGTTCACAGATTTAAAAAAACAGTTTGCAAGAAAATGGGTAATTTTCACAAAAACCGGATAGTTAAGGCGCTGTAGGTAATTTCAGCGACTTTTGCAATGATATTAATATTGATGTAGGTTAAGTATCTAAGGTAGATCTGTGTAACTGTAAGGTTTCAGCAGTGAACTAGGTCGTAACATGGATTTAATTTACAACTAGGCTTAAAGATGTCAACACGCATGCAAGAAACCTAGGGTTTAGTATGATTATTGATTTGTGAAGGTCTTGTTAGTTAATGGCAACTTGTTATAGGTGCCGAGAATCCAGATAAAAATTATCTTTGCAAACGGGTAGGTAAGTATTTTCAACTACATAGTTATTAAAAAAATTGGCTATGAACAAAAAGGTCAAAAACCACATTAGCATTATATTAGCAACGTGTGAATTAACTCTTTACAACATAAATAAAATATGAAATGTCAAATTAATATCACATAAAACTATAGTGAAATAAATTCAAAGTCGACAGTCAAGATGATTTGTCGTTAAACAAACCAATAAAAATGCATCAGTAGCTTAGTCACTGCCACTGCACAGTGTGAAATTTTTTACAACTAGCTAGACGAAAGTATAAGTATAAGAAACTAGAATCCCTATTCCTTACCGAACTATTTTAATGCATAATATTACTACAATACATCAAATTCAAACGTGTTTATTGCCTAATACATTTATTTGGAGTTTTCGATTCGCCTATAAATAAATAAACTTCGCGTGAAACGTCTACAGAAAATAGTAGATTATTTATAAGTGTCGATTCGCCCGCTTCAGGCGAGTAAATTCATGAGAACCGACTAACAAGCTGCCAAAGCTTAGGTGAAGTGAGCTGTCATATCACCTGATGCTAGGGATTGACAGTTCACTTCACCAAGTTTGCACGGTGAGATTTTACAGAATAGATCGGCTGGATATTGACAGCGGTGCAGTGCACGTCTTTATCAAGCAATGGAATACAATTATAAATCCACAGTTTATTATTATTTTGGTACGAAGGAGCATATCCCAACAGTCAGATAGATAACCTATCCACCTATTGCTATTTGTCGACCACAATTTACACTTCAGACATTGTGGCACTGCCAATTATGTTAACACAATTATGCAAGTAGGAAAAACCAGGGTCTTCCTCGCTTGCTATAAAAAAGATATAAAACGCACTGATATGTTAATTATAAGAGCAATGTCACACTTTTGGTTATCATTCTTCACCTTCTGACCTCGTCATTATTTTGACAGCAAAATTTATTTCCCACTGGCCAAAGGTAAAGTTGGTAAAGTTTAGTAACTAATCTAATACTCCGTATTGAAGGAATTCATAAACAGAAGAATAACACTAGGTAACAGATGTCGTAATCTTGTAACTGATTTTTTTATTTAATTATTGTGAGTCTCAATCTATACCTATTTAGCTGCCGTAATAAGCATTCGTTACGGTGTGTGGTTCGGCCAAGGGTGCGGGTTGTTCGAAAGAGATACCGTGGCCCCCCTATTTGATGATTTCCTACCCTCAAAAAAAAAAACGGTGTGTGGTCATTTAAATTTATAAAGGAGGGCGAAACTCTTGAAAAAAAAAACTTCTACTAGCATAAATTTTGTCAATGGCAGAGGTGCCAATCCGAAATGTCTAGTTATCTGTCAAAATAGGTGCTGTCAATCAGAGAAGTGAGGACTTATTGCTATTCCTTTTTATTTCGAACCCTGATGTGTGAAATGTGATTTGGTACAATAAAAGATTAACTTAGTGAGTACCTATCTAATATTGTAGGCTTCGATGATTTTACGGTTAGTAAAATCATCCATCGGTCAGTAGTTTCGTAATTGTCGATATGTTCAATGAATATAAGAGCTATAATTAAAATAATTGACCACATTTTATTCCACCTCTCGCATACTATCTACTACTACAGTAATTAGATAAAAATCACTCAACAACTTACACTCATTATCAGTAATCACTACGTGTCCATATTTACGATGTTGTTAGTGTTTATCGTGCTGTTAAGTAGCCATTAAGTTAATCATGAATGAATTTAAACGTGTTTCGTGTTCCACAGCGCCACATTTTTGCACAGTGGGCGTTTGTTATTTGAAAGAAAGTCACAGCGATGTTTTTTAGATTGTTTTTCTTTAGGCGCACTTTGCAGTCTTTCAGAACAGTGAACGAAACTGCAGGCCTAACCAAAACACATTTCTGTTAGCGTTCACGCCAAACGTTACGCCAAAATGTATGGGACATTTGAAAGAAAGGTGTTGTCTCAGGGCCCTGAACCGTTACGGTCAAGTCGGTGACGCTGAATCGCGTATAGTCGCCGCTGAAACGCGTATAAGCCCACGTTCCCACGGATGTAGTTAATAAAAGCGCGACATACAGGAAATTTTCGCGCACTGGATTTTCAACGCGCTGCTTAGCGTTGAGCGGGAGAAGTTATTTGAAGATTTCTCACCCAAAAATAAAAAAATACATATGCATTGGAAATCCAGCGCGTGTAAAAATCCCGTCGCGATTTTATTACGTCCGTCTGAACGTTGACTTCTCAGTTACTCAGCTCCCATTGCTCCCTTACATAGCTCCCTTTGTCACAGATATTTTTTTAAATAAATACAATGTCTAAGAAGCAATGTCGGTAATCAGTGCCGTGACTGCGCTTGTTAGCCTGGTATGTTTATTGAGACGATAAAAATGTAAATAATAATTCATACCACGATCAAAGATGTAAAATATAATGATCGTTTAAAATACTCGAGAAGCTAAACAAACATTTTATCCAACCAGCTGATTTTTATTAGCGCAGACGGACGGCGGCATTGATTCCGTTTATTTTTATTATTCGAACTCGTTTGAGAATTATGAGACTTTCCCGCGCGAATTTTCCGCCAATAGTGCAGGGCTGATTGGTGACAATTTTCATTTTTAATTTTGCCTAAAATATTTCTATTAAGTTTAATGATTATAATCTCACGAATATACACTTTCAAGTAATAATAGTGTTGGATTATATTTCATTGTTGTAGTTATCTTCCGCGTGACGGCGTGACACGTTTATTAATAGTGAGAATGACCTTACTGTACAAATCACCTTCATGCCTGCAACTGTCCAATCCTAATTTATTGTCTTCTTCAAAGGAATATACAAGGCACTAGAACTGATTCATTCCGGCAAGTTTTTTTTTAAAACAAAGAGCAAGTGGTTTTATCCGAACGTTCGCTACTATTATGAAGCAAAATACACGCTCCATTACGTTAAGTACGATTTTATTTCACCGCATGCGCTTAATAGCTTCCATATGTTATTTTTTGTAATAATCCTTACGATTCGCAATATAATAAACAATCCCAATCCAGCTGTAATACCTACTTGGGGAAAAAAACCTAGAACAAAAAAATCTAGGTCACTCTTCTCTGTGAGTTTTATTTAGATAGTCCGATAATATTTGCCTTGAAATGGCGCCGGTATGATTTATTATTGAAATGTATACCCCTCTCATAATTGTTTCGTATCTCTAAGGTATGTTCAAGGTGGCGTGTAAAAAACAGATAAAACGGCGGCGCACCAGAGTGCCAGCGATTTATAGGTTATTTATGACAGCTTGCAAGCATAGAGTAGACAGTCTACCCTAATGCAGCAATTAGTGACCTTTGCCTTTAGTAAATAATACTACTAGTACTATGAGTAGAGTACTATGAAATTGGAACTTGGAACCAGCACCCTAATTGCGTAACTCACGATTAATCATAATCTGTTTCGTTTTGAAACAGATTGTTAAACCATTCATATGTTCGAAAAATGTGTCTGCTCAACAACGTAAATAACGCAATGAATATTGTTGAACTGTCAACATGAAACAGATTATGATTAATAGTGAGTTACGCAATTAGGGTGCAGGTTGAACAAATACAAATTGAGCTGGATCGGTAATTTAATGTTTTACAAAACTTCTTATAAATAGTTTTGTTCAGAATAAACAATAAAACAATACACGGCAATTTGTAGTTTCAGTTTTATTTAATGAACAGTTTAATGTGTTTCAACGAGTAGAATGCCAAAGAAAACTTGGCATTGATGCTGTCAGGTATTGATATCTTGCAATGGGGTTATATTGTGATTGACAGTTTGACAAAAGCTTATTATTTTGGGAACAAAATATTATAGAATAAATGGATGAATTGTCTTCTATACATACTAATCTCTGTTTTCAACTTTAAACGACTTTCTTAGCCACCCTGAACGCGCTACTGCTTTCAGGAAAATTAAGAAACACCAAGCACCTTTAATGAAAATGTAAGTAAGTAGATAGATAAGTATATAAAATATAGAAATAGCCAGTATATTTTAAAATGGTGTCAACACTAGCCATCAATAAAAAAGAAGATAGATTTTGGATGTCGCAGTAAAAACAATATTTTATGAAGAAATGAAGTCATCAATGTACCCATCATAGATTTATTTGAATTAACGTCAACATAAAATGACAGTTACTTTAATGGCGGGGAGTTAATAAAATGGCGCGTAAAAATAAACATTTTATGTTGTAAGGGAGTGGCCACGGCCAGCCTTGGGTCTTCCCGTGTGATGACAGTCGTGATATTTCATTAGAATTAATGAATTCATATGAACATGTATCTTCAATGTTTTTTATTTTAATTAACTCTGAGTATTTTTTTGGTGTACAATTGTACTGTGTGTTGTGACATGTTGTCCAATTTATATCCGTCTATGATTTTTGTGACATAAGCCAGAACCACGAAGTTTATGTAAGTAAGTTTATGTATTTCCTAGCACGGCGGGCTGTGCTGGTGCCGCTGCTGCGGCTGCTGAGACCCTCAAGCGGCGTAAATATTGTAACCTTATTGGTAATTACACTTTTGCGCCGTTTGGGGTCGAAACGCTCGGGTCATGGGGCCCGAGTGCACGTCTGTTTTTTAAGGAAATTTCTCGCCGGCTGGTCGACACTTCACGTGACCAGAGGGCTGGGTCATTCTTTGGCCAAAGAATTAGCATTGCCATTCAACGTGGCAATGCTGCCAGTCTTCTGGGCACGTTTCCTGATGACAGCGATGCGGACGAATACTTTGACGCCTAAGTCTCCTTGTGTTTTTGTATTTATTTGTTTAGTTAGTTAGTTAGATAAATTTGTACAACTAAACCGCATATAAAAACTTATTACGTAAGTACATATCTAAGTAGATGCAAGAAACATTCGGAAGTTTACTAATCGCATTTTACTCTTAAATAATGAATGAACGCGTCAGAACATAAAAACAAGAAATATGTCAATCGTCGCATAATTGAAAATAAACCACTGTAAGTAGGTAACTTAGATAATTTTCAAAAAAAAGAAACGTCTACTTTGTACTTTCATTCATTGTTCCATCACCACACTGGAGGTATCTTCAACATGGATTCGATACGTCCCTTCCTATTTTAAACACTTCTATTTCAGGACGGTAGTACTAAGATATTTTTCATCCTATTCGAGAATTCATACTTAGCCAGCCATAGTGTAATCTTTAATCACAAATAACTATTCTAGATAAATTCTCTAGGGCTAAGGTTACGTCGAAACGCACTAATAACGTCAGCTACATACGTTACAGACTCCAGTGACGTCATGCTATCCGAAGTGTGGGCCAATATGTAAAGAAACATTTGCTCATCAAACAGAATCCAATTTTCCGGCATAACAAGGTTTGACGATGATAGACATAGTGAATACCATGTAATTGGCCCTGTCATTCTGTGGTCGAGATCTAAAACAGATCGTTCGATTGAGTTGTTGTGTAAACACCTAATTTCAACAAGAATAAAAACTCAACATTCCTTCGCATTCTCGAAATTTAATTTTCCACTTTCAAATTTCAAAAAAACATAACTTTTTTTGTGGCATATAAGGAGTTTTGGTAACAAGGAGTGTCGACTTTGGTTGAGCTTTTAGTTCCATTATCCAGGATTTAAATATATTTAATTTAGGTATATTTGTTTAATGTCGATAGTGCCAATACTTTTAAAACGACCCACAGTAATTATGAATTGGCAGTATATGAAGCCGTGTAAAATAAAACACGACTAAGACTTGACATTTTCCAATATTGTTATATTGTACAATTTATTCTATGTTATTCAATTTATATATTTATTGTGTAAATATGTGAATAATATGAATAATTACAGTTGTTTCCTGATGATATTCTATTATTTTACCTTATTCACACTTTTCCAGGTACAAAATGGAAGCAATCGTTTTGATAAAGTTCTAAAAATAATTGTGAGTAATTATGGTTTCGCTGACGTGAGTTATCAGCGCTAGAATTTTTTTTGAATAATTCCCATGTAGGTACCTAGTACCTACCTGAAATCAGCTAATGTGGTATTGAATGAGTTGGTCACGCTCACATCAGAAGCAGAGTCTATTATTAGTGGAGACAACAAATCGGATGACATTCCTGCAAGATGGATTGACAAAAATCAGGCGCAGTCCTGGGGCCTTACTCTTCAAACTCGAAAGTAACTGGTAGGAGTGATTGTTTGATGTAAACTTAACCCCATGACCTTTACATACTGTGATGAGAAGGTTGATAGAAAATTAAATGATAAATACCAACAGTACGTAAATGAAACACACTGTACATTTAATTAAAAACGAACGATTTAAATAAAATATATAGAAACAATAACGATCATCAAATTCTCCAGTATTGTTGGAACTGATGAAAACATTGTGTTGACTCTACTGTCGATACAAATGCATGTTTTCCGCTCAACGTTGAGCGCTGAAAGATTGAAAGTTACAGAACATTCACGTGGAAAGACGAGATTAACCCACATGGTTTATCGTAATGCCGTAGTAACCCTGGTAGCTTTAGTAGGCTGTGATGTTTATCCTGCATGGTAACGCCGATGAGTTGCTTTTTCTGATGCACCCTAGTATTAATTTTCTCTAACAGCATAAATGGAATCCTTTACCTCCGTATTAATAAACCGGGAGTAAAGTGACAATCAGTAGGTATGATGGATGGTAGGTCTAGGTAGGCTTCAGACAGATTATCCATACATTTTTACCGGACTATAACGGCGAAGCAAAAAGGAGGATTATGATTTTGACCGGTAAGTACAAATTATCATCATAATTTGACTAATGAGGTATTGTTGAAAGCGTCTTGATTGTCCGCTGCTTGAAGGCTATCTGCCATTCAATTGAATATGGTGCCTCTAGAGGACGTAAAGTCATGTGGTAAAAAAAACGGCACCCAAATCGGTAGAACCGTTTAAGAGCTATGGTGCCACATACCTATATACAGACAGACAGACAGACACACATAGCGGTAAAAAATTTAACACCCCCCGTAAAACTACCTAGCCGTGGTCGTATGCCACCTACCCTAACAAAACAAGAGATTCTAAGTACCTATCCTAGATTAAACACTGCGTTACAATGTGCCTGAAACTGCCAACAACATCAATCTTGTTAAAAGAACTGATTATATGAGAATGAGCGTTGTATAAGATCTAAGAAAAGTATAAGAAGTTGGCTAGACACAAATAACTCTGGTATCTTGTCGCTTCCCTTGCTTTACATTATGTCCTTGACCTAGAGACGTCTGTTT